>CM066043.1:1885315-3291591 GCA_033557465.1 Ichthyophis bannanicus
TCCTTTCCCAGACATGGAGACACTGCACATTCAAAATAAAAATGCATGATCACAGGGAAATGATCATACACTGAAAGATGTCCCAATTTCCAATGCCTCAATGCTCAGAAAAAGGGAAGTAAGAAACTTACTTGGATACTGAGGAGCACTGGAAATTGTAAAGGGTGGGGTAGGTGGGGTGTCCTCACCTAAAGCCCATAAGATGGGGCTGGTCATATTTATATACAAGGATGTCCCTTTTGTAGAGCAAAAAAAACATTGCTGACCTAAGGGGCCACAATGAAGGGGTATTGGGTGATTTTCTTTGGGTTTGGGTAATTTCTGTTTATTTCCCCTCTGGCTCAAATTTTTTTTTTTTTTTTTTTGCAAATCTGATAGGAATGGGCAACTCTGATAGGAATCCAAGCAACTCTGATAGGAATGGGCCCCTATTATTCAGATGGAAACATGTCATGCAACCCCCCCCCCCCCCCAATTCCAAAACTCTACAAAGCTTTTACTGGGGTCTGCAACTGCATTAAAATCTCCTACTTCCATAATAGGGGTCTCTTCCTATTGCAAATTAAGTGGCACCATCTGTGCAAAAAAAAAATATATTAGAGCCAGAGGGAAAATAAACAGAAATTACCCAAACATGTTCTCCCAAAGAAATCACCCAATACCCCTTCATGGTGACCCCTTAGGTCAGCAATGGTTTTTTGCCCTACAAAAGGGACATCCTTTTATATAAATATGACCAGCCCCATCTTATGGGCTTTAGGTGAGGACACACCACCTACCCCACCCTGTACAATTTCCAGTGCTCCTCAGTATCCAAATGGGTTTCTTGAAGTGCAATATGTGCCCCTTGTCTACATGTTAAGTGCTGTTGAGTCGGTATTGACTCATGGCAACCCTCTGGATATCTGTCCTAAACTGTGTTCGGTCTTCAGTCAGTAGGCTCTTTGTTATTGTATTGATCCATCTCATTGCTGGTCTTCCTCTTTTGCGTGACCTTCTACCTTGCCAAGCATGATGTCTTTCTCTAATGATTTCTCTCTTTGCATGATGTGTCCAAAGTATGAAAGTCGAAGTCTTGTCATCTGAACTTCTAAAGAAAGCTTAGGTTTGATCTCCTCTAGTATTGATTGGTTTGTTCTTTGGGCAGTCTATGTGAAACAGCCAGAATTTTCTGTTTTCACAGGTGAGCAAAACCCAGCCACGTTCCATGACAATTGCTATCCCTGTCATTCAGTCACCCAAATCATAGACAATAACAACCAGTCAGATCTTGTGATCACTACCATCTCACCTGTTCCATGTCTCAAAGGAAGCACCATCCTTATCCCATATAATGCACTCACACATCATACTCACAGTCATATCCCCCTCCATACCTCTTAGCCTCCCATCACAAAACATCAAACTACTCCCCCCCCCAGCAGTGCAAACCCACTAGTCTGAAGAAATACAAAGGAAGACACCATCCTCAAAGACAATGCAACCATACAAATCACATTATCGTCACACCTCACCTCTTCCAATCCAACATCTGGTTGATCTCTCCCCCATCAAACACACACAACACCACGATATCTCCTCTCATTCATTCTCCAACCCCGCCCCCTCCACAACACTCTCCCATAATAAGCATAGCTTTAAATCTCCAATAGTTCTATAAAGACACAATAATCATCAAATAACCCCACCAGATTTGACAGCATACATAGCAATACAAGAACTCATAGTCAGAAAGGCAAACAAAACAGGCAAATATGGAGATGGCACATAAAAATAATATAAACAAGTTCAAGACTTTGCCTCATCTTAGATTGATAACTTAGTCTCTTTGCCGCCAATTGAAGCACATTGCCATTTAGGCTGGGGCTGCTGTGATGCAGGTGAAGCCACCATCCAATACACCAGTTCCTTCTCGAGGCCGACCTATCCTAGCTCTTTCCAAGATTCTTCAAGAGATTTTGCAATGGTTAATCACCTTGTTTTTAAAGAAAGCTAAACCAGTGTGGTGCAACCAAAGGTACCCATATCTTATCATGGCACAAAACCACAGTAATCTCATGAAACTCACATGCTTTTGTAAAGTGAAAGCAGACCAGTCACCATAAAGTTTCAATTTATGTCCCTCTAAATTCAGGCTCTCCATAGCTGTCTGTTGGATACACATCTTAACTGGGGAACAGTGCAGGCACACCATCAAAGGCTGATTTGCCTTCTCTGGGCCCAAGGCTGTGCGTACTCACTCAATCAATATATCCTATGGCTCTTAAGTCCCTTCCGGGATGCATTGCAGAACATTTTGAAACACTTCTCACACAACATTCTGGACTTAGTGCTTATCAATCGTGAAAGTGTTCCTGATATTATAATGGGAGATCATCTCGCATCCAGTGACTACCAGATGGTGTGATTCAATATTAGGAATAGAGCTGATAAAATCCATTCAAAGTGAGGGTCTCAGACTTTAGGAAATCTAACTTTGCTAAGTTGGACCAAAACCTCAAAGAGTCATTAATGGGGGGATGTAGAAAAACAGTGGGCAAAACTGGAAGAGGATATTTTAAGGACAACCAACTTTTTTGTTAAAATGGTAAATAAAGGTAAAAGGAAAAAGAGACTGCAATGGCTTTTGAAAGAAGTAGCTGAAATGGTGAAGAAAAATAGGGAGGCCTTCATGAAATACAAGAAATCACAGAGCAAATAAGACAGGCATCTATATTTGGAAAATCTTAGAGAGGCTAGCAAAATAGTCAAGAAAGCAAAGATTCAAAAAGAGGAGGAAATAGCCAATGCAATAAAATGGGGGGATAAGGCATTTTTTAGATATGTTAGTGAGAGGAGGAAGGGCAAAAGTGGTATTGTCAGACTCAAGGGTGAAGGGGAAGAATAGGTAGAAGCTGATGAGGATAAAGCAGAATTGCTTAATATTTCTGTTCTGTGTTCACAGATGAAGGACGAGGAGCAGGACCTCAGAAAATACCCACAAACAGGAACAGAAGTGAGGGGCATCTTGAATGATTTTCAGAAGACTGTGTTCATGAGGAACTAGCTAAACTAAAAGTAGACAAAGCGTTGGGACCAGTGGGGATACATCCGAGAATACTGAGGGAACTTGAGAACATTCTAGCAGCTCCACTGATGGACCTTTTCAATGCCTCTTTGGAGCCAGGAGTGTTGCCAGAGGACTGGAGAGAGGCATATGTGGTCCCTTTACACAAAAGCAGAAGTAAGGATGTGGTTGAAAACTACAGGCTAGTTTAATCTCGGTGATGAGTAAAGTTATTGGAAGTGCTGCTGAAAGAAAAAATAGTGAGCTTTCTGGAGTCCAACAGATTACTGGATCCAAGGCAGCATGGATTCACCAGAGGCAGGCCTTGTAGGGTTGCCAACTGGCCAGTTTTCAGCCGGCCTGGCCGATTTTTCCATGGCCAGGCCGGCTGCCGGCGCAGAGGCAAAACCGGCCCTTGAAAAGCTGGTTTTTTGCTCTGGCCGCAAGATTGGGAGCGGCCAGAGCAAAAAACCCGGCTTTTCTCCCAACCCGGAGGGCTTCAGAGGGAACCGGGGAAGCCCGCACGAGGCCCCGGCTCCCTCTGTACAGCCGCCAGCGTGAAGAGCCTTTTCCTTCACGCTGGCGGCTGTTTCTGTGAAGCCGCGATTGGTGGGAAAGGTTAAAGGCAATGGGGGGGGGGCCTAGGACTGGAAATAGGCTGTGATGGGGGACTTGGACTGGAAATGGGCTGTGATTGGGGGGGGGCTAGGACTGGAAATGGTCTGTGATGTGAGGGCTAGCACTGGAAATGGGCTGATGAAGAGCTGGAATAGGACTGGAAATGGGCTGATGTGGGGCATGGGAGAATGGGATTAGAAGGGAGTGGATGCTGGGTGGGTCTAGAACTATAAGGGAACTGATTTTGGGGGAGGACTAGAATAAATGGGGAATGAGAATGGAGAGGGGGAAAAATATTTTGTGTGGAAGAAAAGTCTATGATGGGCTGGGTATTGGGAGAGTAAGAGGGGCTTGAGAATGGAAGGGTGAAATTTAAATGGATGATAAAGGAATAAGGAAAGAATTGGGGGAAAGAGCAAAAGGGAAACAATCAGTATGTTAAAGCAGAAATAGAGAATGGAAAACATCTAAAAGAGAAGAAAGGACAAATGGATAGCTCGCAGAAGACACGAAGAAACCAGAAGAAAGTGACTGGAGCAATTGCAACTGAAAAATAAAATGCCCAAACAGAAGGTAGAAAAATACTTTCTATTTCGAATTTATTAGCTGGAATATGTCTGGTCTGGGAAGTGTGTATTGATAACATCTTTGCGTTTTTGTTTAGTGCAAGAGGAAATTACTTTATAGTTTTATTTCTCCAGTGTTGTACATTTCATGTTTGGATTTTGGGGTTCCCAGTTTAATTATTATCTGACCAAGGAAGTTAGCCTACACGTATCCTCGGTAATTTTTGTGGGTGGGGCTGGGGGCGGGGCAGGGGTGGGACTAGGGGCGGAGAATGGGTGGAGCATGGCGAGCCACAGGCGTCGGGTTTTTCTCAGTGAAAAAGTTGGTAACCCTAAGGCCTTGTCAGACAAATCTAATTGATTTCTTTGACTGGGTGACCAGGAAGTTAGACCCCTAGATGTGGTGTATTTAGATTTCAGTAAAGCCTTTGACACTGTTATGCACAGGCGACTTATAAATAAACTGAGCACCCTAGTGCTGGACCCTAAAGTTACTGCTTCGGTTAGAAATTGGTTGAGTGGCTGGCGACAAAGGGTACAAGTAAGTTACCAGTGTTGTTCCGCAGGGATCTGTCCTTGGCCCGATTCTGTTTAATATCTTTCCTAGTGATATTACAGAAGGACATTCGGGTAAGGTATGCTTGTTTGCAGATGATACCAAAATCTGCAATAGAGTAGACACTAGGAAGATGAAGATAACACGAGGAGGGCTCTATCTAAGCCTGAAGAATGGTTTAGAATTTTGCAGCAGAGATTTAATGTTAAAAAATGCAGGGTCATGCTTTTGGGCTGCAGCAATCCAAGGGAGCGATACAGTATAGGGGGTGAAGTACTTCTGTCCACAAAAGAAGAGCGAGACCTGGGCATGATTGTGTTTGATGATCTTAAAGAAGCTCAACATGTAGAAAAGCTTGGGCGCACAGGGAGAGGAATGGCCAGCAGAAGAAAGGAGGTGATCGTTCCTCTGTATAAGTCTTTGGAGTATAGTGTGCAATTCTAGAGACCGCACCTTCAAAAGGATATAAACAGGTTGGAGTCGGTGCATAGGGTGGCTACTAAAATGGTTAGTGGTGGTCATTATAAAGCATATGAGGACAGACTTAAGGATCTTAATATGTATACTTTACAGAAAGGCAGGATAGAGGTGATATGATTGAGATGTTTAAATACTTTTTTGGTATAAATGCAGAGGAGAGTCTCTTTCAATTGAAAGCAAGCTGGATGAGGGTGAAAGCGGATAGACTCAGGAGTAATTTCTTTATGGAAAGAGTGGTAGATGTGTGCAATAGTCTCCCAGTGGAGGTGGTAGAGATGAGGACAGTATTTGAATGGGACAAACACAGAGGATCTCTAAAGGAAAAAAGGGGACTGTTGTAGTGGTTGAAATGGAAGAGCAAATCAGAAAGACCATGTGGTCTTTTTCTGCCATCATATTTCTATGTAGCTTCGTTTCAGTAAATTTCTCATCTTCTGTGACCCTATTCTTTATGTCCTCAAGTTTATATTGGGCTTCGAACCACGCTGCCTCTAACTTATCCACCCACTAAACCACTGCCACTAAAGCTTTCTCCTGAACCTCAAACCTTTCTTCCACCTCTTCCATGTGGGCCCCTAGCTCCACATCAGTCTGCAGCTCAGCAAGGAGAGCCTTCATTTCATTGGCCAAATAGCCAAATTACGCAGTCAGTTCTCATTTCATGTCCTTAAGCAAGGAATGCACTTCAGCAATAGTAACTGGCTCTCACTCTCTGGCCTGCCCCCTCCCCACCTTTGACTCTTGCCAGGATCATGTTTTTGTTATGCAGATGATATTCTTTTGATGGGTTACTTGTCTGACACTATCTCCAGACCTTTCTTCTTTGAATTCCTGTATGGACTCAGTAGTGACCTGGCTCTCTTCCAGCCATCTGAAGATGAACCCAGAAAAGTCTCAGGATCTCTGGGTCATGAAAAGTCTCGATATCTGAAAGGATAGCCCCAGGATTTTGGGGATCAATGTTCCTATGGTTTCTTTTCTATCTCACCTTGGTGTTATTTTTAACTCTCAGCTGTCCTTTGATAAAAAAGAGCAGCCATGGAACATTTGTCTTTCTTCTCCTTACACAAGACAGTAACATTTATTTAACCAGTTTTCTAAACCTTCTTATCCTTCAATCAAAGCGGTTTACATTATGAATCACTACATTTCCTTGTCCCCAAAGGGCTTGCAATCTATATGTACTGAGGCAACAAAGAGTTAAGTGGCTTACCCAAGGTCACAAGGAATGCCTATATGACTAGAAACCCCAGTACCTCCGGCCTGAGGTGCTGTGTCTTAACCACTAGGCCACTCCTCCCCTCTTAGACCACTCCTCCCACATAGTATATGATGGCAGATAAAGACCATCATGGTCCATCTAGTCTGCCCAGCAAGGTGCAGGTTCCTCCCTCCCCATGCCTTTGTTTAGGGGTGTACCCACCACTCCGTGCAGGTCACTGCTATTTGATGAGATAGCAGATACAGTTACAGTTATTTTGATTTTATCCTGTTGCTATAAAGGGATCCACTGTGTCTGCCCCATGACATTTTGAATTAAGAATTAATTAATGCCCGTAGCATGGGAAATAAGATCCCTGAAGTTGAAGCTTTGGTGGGAGTGGCTGACTTGGATTTAGTGGCAGTTACAGAAACATGGTTCACAGAAAACCATGACTGGGATGTAACTATACCTGGCTATACTTTATTCAGAAAGGACAGGGTAGGAAGAAGGGGAGGAGGAGTGGCACTATATGTAAAAACTACTATTAAAGCTTTGGAATTACAGAGCTTAAAAGGGAGAGAGGAGGCATTGTGGGTTAAACTAGAAAGAGGGAAAGAGAAATCTATTTGCATTGG
Source organism: Ichthyophis bannanicus (assembly GCA_033557465.1). Lineage (NCBI taxonomy): Eukaryota > Metazoa > Chordata > Amphibia > Gymnophiona > Ichthyophiidae > Ichthyophis > Ichthyophis bannanicus. Next base: position 1,892,421 of record CM066043.1, read on the forward strand.
TGTGATATACAGACCTCCCTCACAAGAGGAAGAGGTGGACAGAGAGTTAATTGAAGACATACGCAGCATTGCTAGGAAAGGGGAAGTGCTACTTATAGGAGATTTCAATATGCCAGATCTTGATTGGCACATTCCTGCTGCAGTATCATCTAGAAGTAAGGAGATCCTGGATTCTCTACAGGGAGAACTATTCAGGCAATTGGTAACAGACCCCACACGTGAAGGGGCCATACTGGACTTGGTGCTTACCAATGGTGAAAGTGTTTCTGATGTTGTAGTGGGAGATCATTTTGCATCCAGTGATCACCAGATGGTGTGGTTCAGTATTAGGACTAGGGCTGTTAGAATCCATTCCAAGGTGAGGATCTTAGACTTTAGGAAGACTAACTTTGCGAAGATGGGCCAATACCTCAGGGAGTCGTTAGTGGGATGGGAACAGCTGGGGGATGTGGAAAAAGGGTGGGCAAAACTGAAGGGGGTATTTTAAGGGCAGCCAACCTTTTTGTTAAAATGGTAAATAAAGGCAAAAGGAAAAGGAGACCACTATGGTTTTCGAAGAAAGTAGCTGAAAAAGTGAAGAAAAAGAGGGAGGCCTTCATGAAATACAGAGATCAAAGAGAGAGGAAGACAGGCATCTGTATTTGGAAAAACTTAGAGAAGCTAGCAAAGTAGTCAAGAAGGCAAAGATTCAAAAGGAGGAGGAAATAGCCAATGCAATAAAATGGGGGGATAAGACATTTTTCAGATATGTTAGTGAGAAGAGGAAGGGCAAAAGTGGTATTGTCAGACTCAAGGGTGCAGGGGGGAATATGTAGAAGCTGATAAGGATAAAGCGGAATTGCTTAACAAATATTTTTGTTCTGTGTTCACAGATGAAGAACCAGGAGCAGGACCTCAGAAAACACCCACAAATAAGAAGAGAAGCGAGGGACATCTTGAACAATTTTCAGAAGACTGTGTTCGTGAGAAACTAGCTCAACTTAAAGTAGACAAAGCGATGGGACCGGATGGGATACACCCTAGAATACTGAGGGAACTTGGGGACGTTCTAGCAACTCCACTGACTGCCCTTTTCAATGTCTCATTGGAGTCGGGAGTGGTGCCAAAGGACTGGAGAGTGGCTCATAGAAACATAGAAACATAGAAATATGACGACAGAAAAAGACCACATGGCCTATCTAGTCTGTCCTTCCATAACAACTACAACAGTCCACTTTTTGCCTTTAGAGATCCTCTGTGTTGGTCCCATGCTTTCTTGAATTCAGTTACATGTGGGGCCTTTACACAAAAGCGGAAGTAAGGATGTGGTTGAAAACTACAGGCCGGTTAGTTTAACTTTGGTGGTGAGTAAATTATTGGAAACGCTGCTGAAAGAGAAAATAGTGAGGTTTCTGGAGTCCAGTGGATTACAGGATCCGAGGCAGCATGGATTCACCAGAGGCAGGTCTTGTCAGACAAATCTGATTGATTTCTTTGACTGGGTGACCAGGGAGTTGGACCGAGGGAGAGCTCTAGATGTGGTGTATTTAGATTTCAGTAAAGCCTTTGACACTGTTCCTCACAGGCGACTTATAAACAAACTGAGCACCCTAGGGATGGACCCTAAAGTTACTGCTTGGGTTAGAAATTGGTTGGGTGGGAGATGACAAAGAGTACAAGTAAATGGAGCTCACTCTGAGGAGAAGGATGTTACCAGTGGTGTGCCCCAGGGATCTGTCCTTGGTCCGATTCTTTTTAACATCTTTGTTAGTGATATAGCGGAAGGGCTGTCTGGTAAGGTTTGCCTCTTTGCAGATGATACCAAAATCTGCAATAGGGTAGACACCCAGGAAGGTGTAGATAACATGAGGAGGGATCTAGCTAAGCTTGAAGAATGGTCTAGAATTTGGCAGCTGGGATTTAATGTTAAAAAATGTAAGGTCATGCATTTGGACTGCAGAAATCCAAGGGAGCAATACAGTATAGGAGGTGAAGTACTTTTGTCCACTAAAGAAGAGCGGGAACTAGGCGTGGTTGTGTCTGATGATCTTAAAGTAGCTAAACAGGTAGAAAAGGCGACGGCAAAAGCTAGAAGGATGCTTGGGTGCATACGGAGAGAAATGGCTAGCAGAAAAAGGGAGGTGATAATGCCTCTGTATAAGTCTTTGGTGCGACCTCATTTGGAGTATGGTGTGCAATTCTGGAGACCGCACCTTCAAAAGGATTTGAACAGGGTGGAGTCGGTGCAGAGGGTGGCTACTAAAATGATTAGTGGGCTTCATTATAAAGCATATGAGGACAGACTTAAGGATCTTAATATGTACACCTTAGAGGAAAGGCGGGATAGAGGTGATATGATTGAGATGTTTAAATACCTCCGTGGCATAAATGTTCAGGGAGAGAGCCTCTTTCAATTGAAAGCAAGTTCTGCTACGAGGGGACATGGGATGAGGGTAAAGGGAGATAGATTCAGGAGTGATATGCGGAAATATTTCTTTACAGAAAGAGTAGTGGATCCATGGAATAGTCTCCCACTGGAGGTGATAGAGATGAGGACAGTAACTGAATTCAAAAAAACATGGGACCAACACAGAGGATCTCTAAAGGTAAAAAGTGGACTGTTGTAGTTGTTGTTATGGAAGGACAGACTAGATAGGCGATGTGGTCTTTTTTTGTCATCATGTTTCTATGTTTCTATGTTTAAGAACATAAGATATCCCATACTGGGTCAGACCAAGGTCCATCAAGCCCAGTATCCTGTTTCCAACAGTGGCCAATCTAGGTCATAAGTACCTAGCAGTCTCCCCAAAAGACACAGGTTCTTCAGTACTTGTATTGGGTCAAGAAGTGATATCCTGGATCCCTTTTAATAATGGTTTATGGACCTTTCTTCCAGGAACTTGTCCAAACATTCCATTCATTAATTTATAGACCTCTATCATATCTCCCCTCAGCCGTCTCTTTTTCAGGTTGAAGAGCCCTAACCTTTTTAGCCTCTCTTCATAGGAGTATCCTTCCATCCCCTTTACCATTTTAGTGGCTCTGCTCTGTAGCTTTTGTCACCCGTGAAGGTCCCCAGAGGCCAGAAGCATGGGTAATTCATCGGGGCATGTTCTTCAATAGCTGTGGAGTGTTATAGAAAGGCGTTGCAGTGCCCCCTGGGACTTGTGGTTCCACAAACTAGCAAAAGAATGTAGTTGCAGTCAAGTGGTAAGGCTTAAAGACAGGACTTTTTATTCCCCTTCCCGGGGTTGGATTTCAAGCACAATGAAACAAAGTAACATAAAGACCATTCGTCTGGTACCAAATTAAAGAAACACTGGAACAAAAACTCTGCTTAACTTCAGCTTTGCAATGGACAAAAAGGAAAAGAAAACAGTCTCTTTCAAACCAAATAACTTTCTTCCTGTTTTCTTTACAAACACTTTTTACAGCACTTCAGCACAAAGAAGTGATGGTATCAGACATGGTAAACGTACAGTCCATGCAATTATCATAAGCAGGTTCCTCATAGGAATCACACTGCATTTCTTCAACACCGGAGTAAGTTTCCCTTGGAGTGAAACTTCCGTTATTGTTACAGAGTTCCTCCCTACAGCTCAGAGAGTTCCCTTCCTCCTCCCGACTAGAGTGGAATGGGTAATTACCATATTCTCTGTAGTTTCTTTTAGGAGAGCCACACAACTCTTGATAAGTACAGGGCAATTTGTTATACTCTATTCCTCTTCTATTAGGATCAATAAGCCTACCTTTCAGCACTCTCTCTTCAGAGTTTCTCAGCCGAGCAGAGCTTTGCCCGTACGGAAGCCTTTTACTATGTTTCTCTTTCAGCTTTCCTCTTGGCATAAAACTATCTTCAGGATAGAAGCTCTCTCCCCCTTGGTACCTGATGCTGGGCAACTTGGCTTTCCTCAGTCTGGTTCCAGGACTACCTCCTCTGCTCCCTCCATAGCAAGGTTCCCTGGGATACTGTTCAGCTGTGCACTGCTTTCCAAAGCAGTTCCTCGTGGGTTCAACAGCTCTGTACTTCCCTGGTAGTCTCTCCCTGTTACCAACGGCTCCTGAATTCCCTGGTGCTCTCTCTCTGTCAGCACCGGTTCTTGAATTCCCTGGTGCTCTCTCTCTGTCAGCACCAGTTCTTGAATTCCCTGGTGCTCTCTCTCTGTCAGCACTGGTTCTTGAATTCCCTGGTGCTCTCTCTCTGTCAGCACCAGTTCTTGAATTCCCTGGTGCTCTCTCTCTGTCAGCACCGGTTCTTGAATTCCCTGGTGGTCTCCCCTCACTACCCTCCGGTAAGTGATTTTTAACTGCGTATGTCCTGGTGTTTACTTGGGCTCCACCCCTTCCCAGCTGCCCCTCATTCCCTAATGAGCTAGCTTACTGTTTGGGCATTCCCTCACACCTCGTGAAGCAGCTTGTGTACGTTGCCTATAGCAACCTTGGGCCATGTGCAGATCTGAGCTGTCAGTGTTAGCTCTGTTTTGCTCAGAGTTTCCTATCTCCATAGGCTCTGACTGCTCTACCCCATGACACTTTTCTAATAACACTATATACTTTTTAAGATATGGCGACCAGAATTGCACACAATATTCAAGGTGCGGTCACACCATGGAACGATACAGAGTGTGATGTAGAAGCCCCTATAGAGCCCATGGAAATAGAAAGAAAGGAAAAGGTTACCTTTAAAACTGACAGTCAGCCAGCACACATAGCTCACTGTTTACAAGAGAAAGACAAACAGGGGGAGATAGGAGCTGAGCTGACACGCCCAAGCTCTGACGTAGTAGCAAGCCTGGAGCTTGATCACTCACACCTGTTCAGAAAGGCAGGGCCAAGCCTCAGGGAACAGAAATATAAATGCTGGTTGGGAGCAGAGAGGCAGCAGCGAGGACAATAAGAGAAGCAAGGAAGGAAGCCAGAGAGGGAGCAAGAGGAAAGAGCTCCTGAGAGACGTGGTTGGAGTGGCTCAGGAACCCTAGAGGATTGGAGACTTGGCAAAGAACCTACTTGCAGTTCTGGGAGAGAAGCCGGCAGACTAGAAGGTGGGAAGGCACAGCCTGTTGCCAGGAACCAGCCTGGGAAGAGAGAACAGGGAGCCCTTCAGTCCTTACTGCCTGAGGAAAGGCTTCAGAGTTTGCACAAGCGGAGACCCAGCACCAAAGCAGGGAGGTTAAGAAGCTCTACCTGGAACAGAGAGCCAGGGGGTGGCTCTAGTCGGGAATTACAAACGGAGAGTCACAGAGCATTTCCTTATAACTGGAAGGAACTAGATGAGAGACAGAGAAGAAACTCCAAAGCCACAGGTATTTCAAACCCTTGCTGTCTAGAAGTGTATCCAGGGGAAACACCCAAGTTTGCAGAGGGAGGTTACCTTAAACATAGTAGTAACAGCTGGCAGCCAAGCTCAGAAAATCCTGAGCTGGAAGCTATGCAAACAGATTGTAATGTAATGACATAGCTGAAGTTCCAATGGATTGCACGCTTTGCCTAGCCGATGATATCGGGTCACTGTGTTAAGTCTTTGAGTTAAAGAGCTGTGAAACAGCAAAGGAAAATAAGTTTTTACTTTGCCAGAAGAAGCTGTTTGGTTTTCCCATCTTTGTTACTTAGAAAAGGCACAGCACGATTTGGAGCCAGAGTGTGAAAAGCAGCTACCTTATTTTGTTGTAAATAATCCTCAAGCAAACACCTGGACACTCTCCTATTTTGTTCTACACTAAGTCCTAATGTGAGGGGAATAAATTTCTTGTCATTTTGCCTTAAACACTCGACTCATAACTATTCCTTTATCAGAGGTCTAAAAGGGACTACAACTCCCAAGAGGCATTGCTAGAGCAAAAAGGTGTGGTCTCACTTTCTGATTAAAGGACATCATGGCAGACCAGCCCTCTTAGCCCTAGGCGGAAGGCTGACCTCGTGACAAGAGGCATTATAATATCCTATGTTTTATTTTCCATTCCTTTCTTTATGATATCTAGCATTCTATTTGCTTTCTTGGCCGCCTCTGCATACTGGGCATCGTGTAACCATAGTTTGGGTTTTCTTCCCTAGGTGCATAACTTTGCACTTGTCCACATTAAATTTCATCTGCCATTTGGATGCCCAGTTTTCAAATTTATCACGATCCTCTTGCAATTTTCCACAATCCCCTTGGGTTTTAACAACTTTAAGTAGTTTTGTGTCATCTGCAAATTTGATAACCTCACTCGTTATTTCCTTTTCCAGGTCATTTATGAATATGTCAAAAAGCAGCAGACCCAGCACAGATCCCTGCGGTACTCCACTATTCACCTTTTTCCAATGGGAAAATTGTCCATTTAGCCCTACCCTCTGCTTTCTATCTTTTAACCAGTTCCTGATCCACAATAGCACACTGCCTCCTATCCCATGACTCTTTAGTTTTGCCAAATGTCTCTGATGAGGGATCTTCTCAAAGGCTTTCTGAAAGTCCAGATACACTATATCAACTCACTCACCTTTGTCTACTGTTTATTCACACCTTCCAAAAAACATAACAGATTAGTAAGACAAGATCTTACTTGTCTAAAGCCATGTTGGCTGTCTCCCATTAAGCCATGACTATCTACATGTTCAGCAATTTTGTTCTTTATGATGATTTCTACCATTTTTCACGATACTGACGTCAGGCTCACCGGTCTTTAGTTTCCCGTATCACCCTTGGAACTCTTTTTAAAAACTGGCGTTACACTGGCGATCCTCCAATCTTCAGGTATTACAGATGATTTTAATGATAGTTTACAGATTGCTAATAGCAGATCTGCAATCTCATATTTCAGTTCTTTCAACACTCTTTGATGTATACCATCCAGCCCAGGTGATTTGCTACTCTTCTGTTTATCAAATAGTTGTAATACATCTTCCCAGTGTATCGATATTTCCTTCAATTCTTCCGCAGTATCACCTTTAAATACCACTTCAGTCATGGGTAACATCCCTACATCTTCCTCAGTAAAAACTGAAGCAAAGAATTCATTCAGTCTCTCTGCTATGGCCTTGCCCCTCTTACTGCCCCTTTTACCCCTCTATTAACAAGAAAGGCATACTAATGCTATTCATTGACATCTCATCTGCGTTTGACACAGTTAACCACAAGACTCTATTGGATAGACTGCAGAACATCAGGCTACACGGTGCCACCCTGAATTGGTTCCAGTCATACCTAACCGACAGACAAATACAGGTCAAGGTAGGACACAACACATCTCGACCCATAAGTGTCAAACAAGGAGTGCCACAGGGATCGGCCCTTTCAGCTCTACTATTCAACCTATACATCCAGCCAATATGTGTCATCATGAAAGAGCACCACATACATTATACAATCTATGCAGATGCCATCATGATCTACACACCCATCTCAGTCAACAACCCGGACTACTCCAACATAATAAACTGCCTCACACAAATGGCAGACTGGCTCCAGGAAAACAACCTATCAATCAACTACAGCAAGACGGAGGCAATGATCATCATGCAAAACCCGGCCTTTATCCCCCCACCCGACATCAAGATAAAAGATGCAATCATACCCATAAAATCAGAAGTAAAGTACCTCGGAGTCACCCTGGACAAAGAACTGAACCTTCAAGCACACATTGGCAGAACAACTAAAAGCGCATACCAAAGAATGCGACTCATCAGAAGACTAAAACCTCTCCTCGACCCAGAGCACTTTCGCATCGTCTGCCAAGCTCTAATAACCCCTCTACTAGACTTCTGCAATCCAATATACACCGGGCTTCCAAAGCAAACCCTCAGACCACTACAACTGGCCCAAAACACAGCTGCCCGCATTATAGCCAGTACTACAAAACACGATCACATCACGCCCATACTGAAAAGAACTTCACTGGCTCCCAATCATCTCACGCATCAAATACAAGACTATCATAAACATATTCAAGATCAGACAACACTCTTCTGCCATAATCCTACACACACTCATACAACCCGACACAAGCGCAAGGCCAAGAAGAGGAGGCACCTCCAACCAGGTTAACACCCCAAATGACTTCATCAAGACCCGCAGAGACACCTCACAACGAGCAATCTCCCTGGCTGCCCCATCCATCTGGAACTCCCTCCCAGATGATCTGAGACTAACCACAGAAATAAAGGACTTCCGAAAACAACTGAAGACAACCCTTTTCCTCGAATACTATGGACATACCCCCTGAACCAACATCCAATTCAGATCATCTGCCCCCCCCCACCACCCAGAGACTGTATAATAGCTCATGATGTATTATAACGCACTATGTATTTAATCCAACCCTAATCTCTTCCTCGCCAACACACACACGCCACACTCTACACTGCATGAAAACACTTGCCCCCTTGATTGTTTGCTGTGTGAACCGCTTTGATTGAATGATAAGGCGGTATATAAATACCATTAAATAAATAAATAATCTAATGATCCAACTGACTCTCTCAAAGGATTTTTGCTATGAATGTACTTGAAAAAGTCTTTATTACGCATTTTTGCTTCCACAGCAAGTTTCTTCTCAAATTTTCTCTTTGCCTGCCTGATCAATGCCTTGCATTTAACTTGCCAGTGCTTGTGCTGTTTCCCGATTTCATCATTTGGCTCTTTTTTTCCATTTCCTGAAAGATGCTTTTTTGTCAACAGCAGCCTCTCTAACCTCACCTTTAAACCATGCTAGCAGTTTTTTGGACTTCCTTCCACTTTTCTTAAAGCATCGAATACAGCTAGTCTGGGCTTCCAATATAGTATTTTTAAACACCACCCAAGCTTGATGTATATCTTTAACCTTTGCAACTACTCCTTTTAGTAGGTTTTTTTTAAAATTATTTTCCTCATTTATCATAGCCTCCCTTTTGAAAGTTAAAAGTTAGTACTGTGGATTTCCTTACCATTCCTCCTCCATTAATTAAATCAAACATGATCATGCTATGATCACTATTGCCAAGTGGCCCCAACACCCTTATCTCTTGCACCCAATCTGGTGTTCCACTATGTACTAAGTCCAAAATGGCTTCCCCTCTGGTTGGTTCATGAACCAGCTGCTCCAAGAAGCAGTCATTTATTTCATCTAGAAACTATATCCCTAGCATGCCCTGCCATGACTCTGACCCAGTCAATATCAGGGTAATTGAAATCACCCATTATTATTACTGTTCTGTAACTTTTGTTAGCTTCCCTGATTTCTTTGAGCATTTCATCATCCATTTGTTCATTCTGGCCAGACGGTCGATAGTACAACCCCACTGCCATCACCTTCCCTTTTTAAAATGGAATTTCAATCCATAAAGATTCTACAGCAAATTGTTTTCCTGGAAAACTTTAATCCTTTGTGACTCAATGCCCTCTCTTACATAGAGTGCAACCCCTCCACCAATTTATCAGTTCTATCATATATATTTTGTACCCAGGTATCACAGAGTCCCACTCATTGTCCTCCTTCCACCATGTCTCTGAGATATCAATCATATCTAACATCTCATTTAGTGCTATATCTTCTAACTCTCCCATCTTATTTTTTAGACTTCTAGCATTTGCATACAAGCATTTTAGAGACTGTATTCTATTCATATTAATCTGGTTATCAGTATGCAGGGGTAGTTTGGAATCTTTAAGATCTGTCTGCTCTGTACTCAAGGGCATTTGGGCTACCTTTGTCTTTATTGGAACCACTCTGCTAATGTGCCCTAACTTCATTTTTTTTGGTAGTATCCTTCAAGGATACATTGTTCCAAACCATGCACTCTTGTGCGACTGTCGGCTCTCCCCTGTTATCTAGTTTAAAAGCTGCTCTATCTCCTTTTTAAAGGTTAATGCCAGCACCCTGGTTCCATCCCGGTTAAGGTGAAGCCCAGCCCTTCAGAAGAGCCCCTCTTTTCCCCAGAATGTTCCCTAGTTCCTAATAAGACCAAAACCCTCATCCTTGCACCATCGTCTCATCCGTGCATTGAAACTCCGGAGCTCTGCCTGCCTTTTGGGTCCTGCGTGTGGAATGGGAAGCATTTCGGAGAACGCTACCCTGAAAGTTCTGGATTTCAACTTACTACCTAAAAGCCTAAATTTAGCCTCCAGAACCTCCCTACCACATTTTCCTATGTCATTGGTACTGACATGTACCAAGACAGCAGACTCCTCCCCAGCACTGTCTAAGACCTTGTCTAGGTCACGCGTGAGGTCCGCTACCTTTGCACCAGGCAGGCATGTCACCAAGCGATCCTCACGTCCACCAGCCACTCAGCTATCTACATGCCTAATGATCGAATCACCAACTATAACGGCTGTCCTAATCCTTCCCACTGTATTTGCCCCCACAGAATCTGTGCCATCAGGTCATTTTGGCCTTTGGAAATTGTACATTCACTCATACATGCACTAGAAACATATTTAGATTACTATAGCACTGTCTACTGTGGCTTGAGGTCCACTTATCTTAAAAAATTACAGATTGTACAGGATACGGTAGTTCACCTATTGTCTAATGTATCTAGGTTTGATCGTGTCTCCCCTCTCTTCTTTAAATGCTACTGGCTCCCACTGACATTTCACTTTCATTTCAAAATCCTCATTCTTAATCACAAAGCTTACTTAACGGGTTTGCCAAACTTATCTTTCCTCTTGGTTGGTACCCTGAAATTTCACCTGGTGGATCTATTGAATCACAAAATATTAACATACTGGTCATTGCCCCGGGATCTAAAGCTTGGATGGAGGCCTCTCATGATGCAGCATTCTACTTCTTGGTTCCGTCATTGTGGAACGCATTGCGAGTACTTACCGAGTCCTCTCTCAAAAGGTTTAAGGTTCTTTTAAAAACCTATTATAGCTCTCAGGCTTTTCCAGACTGCCCAGTGTAAGGTCAGAGTGACACCATGACTGATTTGCATTTACATGTTACCTGCTTTCGACAAGCAGTCAAGAAATCCCATGACGCATTGCTCTTGGCAGAATGGCTATGAAGGACCTAGACAAGATTCTGAAGAACAGAGCTGTCTCTTCTCCATACAAAGACTCAACTTGTTCAAGCCATGGTATTTTCAATAACGTCATATGGATTTGAAAGTTGGACAGTGAAAAAGATAGAGAGGAGGAAAATTGATGCCTTTGAATTATAATGCTGGCAATGAATACTGTGTATACCTAGTGGTTGGGGCAAGGTACTTCAGGCCGGAAGGTCGGAGGTTCAAATCCCACTAGAGGACAGCAACCTTGGGCCGGAAGGACTGGGGTTTCTAGTCCCACAGGTGCTCCTTGGGCAAGCCACTTAACCCTCCATAGCCCATGTTCCCTGTAAAATAGTTATCTCCAAGTTATAATGCCCTGTTCAATGTAATTTCAGTTTGTTCAATGTAAACTGCACTGATGCAGAATAGCGCGGTATATAAGAGAAATAAAATAAATAAATAAATAAACCAGTCAGTACTAGAGAAGATCAAACCTAAGCTTTCATTAGAAACTCAGATGAGAAGACTTTGACTTTCATACTTTGGACACATCATGCAAAGAGAGAAATCATTAGAGAAAGGCATCATGCTTGGCAAGGAAAAAATGTCAACACAAAAGAGGAAGGCCAGCAATGAGATGGATTGATACATTAACAGCAACTATGGGTGCCACTCTATCAACAATGAGCCGTCTGACTGAAGACAGAACACAGTTTAGGACAACCATCCAGAGGGTTACTATGAGTAGACACTGATTCGACGGCACTTAATAGCAACAAATTTCCTGTAAACAAATGGAGTTCCTTTTTCCTTATTGTTTATGTATGTATATGTATATCTATCTATATATCTATATCTATATCTATATCTATATATGTTGTTGCTAAGTGCCGTTGAGTCGGTATCGACTCATGGCAACCCTCTGGATAGTTGTCCTAAATTATGTTCAGTCTTCAATCAGGCGGCTCGTTGTTGATAGACTGGTATCTGTAGCTGCTGTGATTGTATCGATCCATCTCATTGCTGGCCTTCCTCTTTTGTGTTGACCTTCTTTCTTGCCAAGCATGATGTCTTTCTCTAATGATCTCTCTCTTCCATTGTTGTGTCCAAAGTATGAAAGTCGAAGCCTTGTCATCTGAGCTTCTAAAGAAAGCTTAGGTTTGATCTCCTCTAGTAATGACTGGTTTGTTTTTCGGGTAGTCCATGGTATACGAAGTATTTGCCACCAGCACCACAATTCAAAGACATCAATTTTCTTCCTGTCTATCTTTTTCACTGTCCAGCTTTCACTTCCATATGATGTGATTGAAAATACCATGGCTTGAACAAGTCAAATCTTTGTATGGAGAGACACATCTCTGCTCTTGTGAATCTTGTCCAAGTCTCTCATAGCCATTCTGCCAAGAGTAATGCGTCGTCTGATTTCTTGACTGCTTGTTGCTTCTTTATTGATAGTTGATCCAAGTAGATTAAAGTTGTCCACAGTTTCTTCTCCTTCAACAATGAAATTGTTGATTTTACCAGTTGTCATGATCTTTGTCTTCTTTACATTTAGGTGCAGGCCCATTTTGAGACTATGTTCTTTTATCGTGAGAGGCAAATATTTCAGATCATCTTCACTTTCAGCCAGTAATGTGGTATCATCAGCATAGCGAAAATTGTTGATGAGTCTTCCACCAATCTTCACACCTCTGTTGTCTTCCTACAGTCCTGCTTCTCTGATGATTTGTTCTATATATAAATTATACAGGTAGGGGGAAAGTATGCAGCCTTGTCATACACCTTTGCTTATTTTAAACCATTCTGTTTCTCCTTGTTCCATTTGAACTGTTGCTTCTTGATCAATGTACAGATTGTACAAGAGAACGACCATGCTTCTTAATGTGGCCCTGAGTTTCTCATGGTTTACACAGTCAAAAGCCTTGCTATAGTCAATAAAGCAAAAATTGATATCCTTTTCGTATTCTCTAGTCTTTTCAAGGATCCATCTCACATCCATGATGATGTCTCTCATTCCTCGCCCTTTCCTGAAACCTGCTTGCACTTCAGGTAGTTCTTGTTCCAGGTATGGTTGTAGACTCTGTTGAATAATCTTCAGTAGAATCTTGCTGGCATGTGGGATCAGAGAGATTGTGCGATAATTTCCACAGTCAGTTGGATCACCTTTCTTTAGTATTGGTATAAACACAGATCTTTTCCAGTCAGTTGGCCATGAAGTTGTCTTCCAAAATTTCTTGGCGGAGCCTTGTAAGTACGGTAACAGCTGCATCAGATTGCTGCAATACTTCTATGGGAATGCTATCAATGCCTGGTGCTTTGTTCTTTGATAAGGCTTTCAATGCTGCTTCAACTTCTTCTTTCATCACCAATGGTTCCCGATCATAAGGTACAGGTTGAAACGGCTGTTGGTCCACTTGATCTTTATCATATAAAAACTCTGTATATTCCTTCCACCTTTTCTTGATCTTCTCAGCATCATTCAACATAGAACCTTGAGCATCTTATAACATTCCAATTCGAGGCTGGAACTTTTTCTTTAACTCTCGTAGCTTTAGGAAAGCCAATCTTGTTCTTCCTCTAGTTTCTGCTTCTATTTCCTTGCATGCGTCGTCATAGTACTTTTCCTTGTCCAGTCTTGCAACACGTTGGAAATCTCTGAGTTCTGTTATTGTCTTTCTTTCTCCTCTGGCTTTAGCTTCTCTGCGTTTCTGGGCAATTTTCAGAGTTTCTTCCGTCTTCCATTTTGGACGTTTTTGCTTTTTCACCTTTAGTAGAGACTTCTCGCTTTCTTCCAACACAACCTTTTTGATGTAATTCCATAACTCTTCTGGAGCTCTGTCATTTGTATCTAAAGCAGCAAATCGATTTTGCAGGCAGTCTTTAAATTCCAGTGGTATATTCTCAAGGTCATATTTTGCTGCATTCATGAGTGCTTTGCTCTTTTTCAACTTTAGCTTGAGTTTGCATACTAGTAGTTGATGATCTGGACCACAGTCAGCTCCAGGCTTTGTCTTTGTTGATGTTATAGAACTTTTCCATCGTTGACTTCCACAGATGTAGTCAATTTGATTTTTATACAATCCATTGGGTGAAGTCCATGTGTACAGTCGCTTCTTGTGTTGATGGAAGAAGGTGTTTGAGATGAATAGATCGTTGGTCTTGCAGAATTCTATCAGTCTTTCTCCAGCTTCATTTCTGTTGCCAAGTCCATATTTTCCAACTACTTTGCCTTCTTCTTTGTTGCCAACTTTTGCGTTCCAGTCACCCATGACTATCAGGATATCCTGTTTGCATATTCTGTCAATTTCAGCTTGTACTTGTTCATAGAACTCTTCAATTTCATTCTCTTCTGCAGCTGTTGTTGGGGCATATGCTTGAATTATAGTTGTGTTGATAGGCATTCCTTGTAGACGAATAGAGATTAAGCACTCACTGACTGCATTGTATTTCATTACAGTTCTTGCAAGTTTCTTATTTATTACACAGGTACACTACCAAAAAACTGCCTCCAGTTTTGCAACTGATTCCTATAGATTTTGGGGTGCTGAATCCAGGAAAAATAGCCAAAATGTTCCATCACGTCACGTTTTCTTGCAAAATTAGATTTCTTACCCATATAAGGAATGTTCACATAATTTCTTTTTAGCCAACTGCAGTTTATTTTCTTGGCCCAAAATAGAGGTTGTAATGGTTAACTAACTAGAAACACTCCCTCATGATATTTTAGAGTGTTTTGTATTCATTTTATACATTAACAGGACAATTGGGAGGCGGAGGGCTAAATCCAGTACTCGCGCTGGCGCATGTTCTTTCCTGTTCGCCTCGCCTCGTTCGCTCGCTCAAACACGGTGGTTGCGACATGAACGTTCCTGTCAAATTTCAGTTTCTTGCAAGTTCATTATTACCTTTTGTTTGCTCAGTCGTAATCCAGCTTTATTCCGAAGTGGTTCACTACAGTTGTAGTTTGCAGTGCTGTGTATTTGTGATGGCTCACAGAGCCAGAGGTTGCGTCAACTCTCCGGACAGTTTTTGTTTTATTTGTGGGGAATATACCGTGAAAAAGCGGCAGAGGAACATTTCTACATTTATTAAAAAAGTATATTTCGCCTATTTCGGTTTGAAGTTAGGCGATCAAGACAAACCGTGGGCTCCTCACAAAGTGTGCAAGACGTGAGGAAGATCTACGCTTATGGATGAAAGGTAAAAAACAAGCATTTCGTTTCGGAATACCTATGATGTGGCGTGAACAAAGAGACCACAGCAGTGACACTGCTATTTTTGCTCTTGCATTGTGAAGGGATACAACTTAAAAAATAAGAACGTAATAAGTTACCCCAACCTTCCCTCAGCCATTAGGCCTATGCCTCATAGCAACGAAGTACCTGTGCCTGAACCACCAAAATCTTTGGATCATATTTGTGTGGACGGTTCTGATCATGATAAGACTCATCAGATGACTTTTCCCGATGAGTCCAGTACTTCCGAGTTTGAAACTGAACCAGATCCGAAACCTGAACTTTTCTCTCAAGCTGAATTGAATGATTTATTCCGGGATTTAGGACTCCCAAAAGATGCTGCCCAACTGCTAGGTTCTCGGCTTAAACAGAAAAATCTATTGTCACCAGGAACAACTTTTTATTGGTACCGCAACCGCGAGACACAATTTTTGAAGTATTTCAGCAAAGAGGAAGATTTGGTATTTTGCAACGATATATACGGAGTGATGGAAAAGTTTAAACTCAAGTATGATCCTGCTGAATGGCGGCTGTTCATTGATTCGTCAAAAGACAGCATAAAAGGTGTTCTTCTTCATAATGGCAACACGTTCGCTTCAGTTCCTATTGCTCACTCTGTTCTTATGATGAGCATAAGTGGATGATTTGTGGAGACTTTAAAATTCTATCCATGCTATTAGGGCAGCAATCCGGTTTCACCAAATATCCCTGCTTCCTTTGCTTGTGGGATAGCCGGGCCCGCGACCTACACTGGGGGAAAAAAGACTGGCCAATTCGGGAGTATTTGAGACCCGGTGAGAAAAATGTTCTTCATGAGAGCTTGGTACCTCGTGATAAAATTCTATTACCACCTCTCCACATTAAGTTGGGTCTCATTAAGCAATTCATCAAGACCCTTCCAAAAGATGGTGAGTGCTTTCGGTACCTTTGCTCAAAGTTCCCCCGACTTTCTGAAGCAAAGCTAAAGGAAGGAGTGTTTGTTGGCCCTGATATAAGGAAACTCATTTCAGATGGAGCATTCGCTGAAACGATGTCTGAGAAGGAAAAAGAAGCCTGGGATTCCTTCAAGGATGTTATTCTCAAATTCTTGGGGAACAGGCGGGATGAGAACTATAAGGATATTGTTGCCAGGATGCTCAATGCCTTCAAAGAACAAGGCTGTAACATGAGCCTGAAAGTCCATTTCTTGCACTCCCATGTGAACTACTTTCCCGAAAACCTGGGGGCGTACAGTGAAGAACAAGGTGAAAGGTTTCACCAGGACATCAAGGACGCAGAGAGAAGGTACCAAGGAAGATGGAACACCACTATGATGGCTGATTTCTGCTCGTTGCTGCTGCGGGAAACCCCAGATGAAAAATACGCCAAGCAGCGCACCAAGAGAAGCATTCGGGGAAGAAGAAACGGGCCCACCAGGAGATTGATTGACCCAAGAATGACTTTAAAATCTAAACTGTGTTGACAAATATCGTGTTTTTACTAAACTTTGAAATAAAAATTTGCTAGTTATTACCACAGTGTCGGATCTCATTTATTAGAATTTTATTTTCACACCATCGGGTGTTTGTCTTCATGTATTGCAATGGTGCGGTTTGCGTTTTCTATTCTTACATACATACCTGTACAACATTTTTTGCACATTTCTTTGCTTTGCTTTGTGTCTAACCTCGCTTTTATATGCTCAATGTTTGTGCACATGTATGTGGCTATTTTAAGTGCAGACAATTTTGCTACCATCACAGTGTGTTTTGTTGGCATTACTCTATTCTTATGTGCTGCCTTGTTACAATTTTCTTTATTCTTATTTGAATAACTACTAAACAATTAGTATAAAGAATTCATCCAAGAAACTTTTCTCTTGATCGCACTCAATCTGAAACGTTCACCTCAAACTGCTAACCCAATGTAGCAAAAAATCTGTACGTGATGGAGCAAATTGGTTACCAGATTTGGATTCAGCGCACCAAAAAACGTAAAAATCAATCGAAACATTAGAGGCAGTTTAAAAAAATTTTTTTTTAGTGTACCTGTGTAATTAAACTGGGAACCCCAAAATCCAAACATGAAATGTACAACACTGGAGAAATAAAACTATAAAGTAATTTCCTCTTGCACTAAACAAAAACGCAAAGATGTTATCAATACACACTTCCCAGACCAAACATATTCCAGCTAATAAATTCAAAATAAAAAGTATTTTTCTACCTTCTGTTTGGGCATTTTATTTTCAGTTGCAATTGCTCCAGTCACTTTCTTCTGGTTTCTTTGTGTCTTCTGCGAGCTATCCATTTGTCCTTTCTTCTCTTTTAGATGTTTTCCATTCTCTCTCTATTTCTGCTTTAACATACTGATTGTTTCCCTTTTGCTCTTTCCCCCAATTCTTTCCTTATTCCTTTATCATCCATTTAAATTTCACCCTTCCATTCTCAAGCCCCTCACTCTCCCAATACCCAGCCCATCATAGACTTTTCTTCCACACAAAATATTTTTCCCCTCTCCATTCTCATTCCTCATCTATTCTAGTCCTCCCCCAAAATCAGTTCCCTTATAGTTCTAGACCCACCCAGCATCCACTCCCTTCTAATCCCATTCTCCCATGCCCCACATCAGCCCATTTCCAGTCCTATTCCAGCTCTTCATCAGCCCATTTCCAGTGCTAGCCCTCACATCACAGACCATTTCCAGTCCTAGCCCCCCCCCATCACAGCCCATTTCCAGTCCAAGTCCCCCATCACAGCCTATTTCCAGTCCTTGGCCCCCCTCCATCACATCCCATTTGCAGTCCGTGTCCCCCCGCACCATCACAGCCCATTTGCAGTCCTACCCCCCCCCCCATCACAGTCCATTTGCAGTCCTAGCCCCCCTAATCACAGCCTATTTCCAGTCCAAGTTCCCCCTCCCTCCACCATAGCCCATTTCCAGTCCAAGTTCCCCCCCCCCCATAGCCTTTTTCCAGTCCAGGTCCCCCTCCCCATCAAAACCCATTTCCAGTCCATGTCCCCCCCCCACATAGCCCTTTTACAGTCCAGGTCCCCCTCCCCATCACAGCCCATTTCTTTCCAGTCCAATGCCCCCCATAGCCCTTTTCCAGTCCAGGTCCATCCCCCCCTTCACAACCCATTTCCAGTCCATGTCCCCCTAATCACAGCCTATTTCCAGTCCAAGTTCCCCCTCCCTCCACCATAGCCCATTTCCAGTCCAAGTTCCCCCCCCCCCATAGCCCATTTCCAGTACAATTTCCCCCCCCCCCCCATAGCCCTTTTCCAGTCCAGGTCCCCCTCCCCATCACAACCCATTTCCAGTCCATGTCCCCCCCCAGCCCTTTTCCAGTCCAGGTCCCCCTCCCCATCAAAACCCCTTTCCAGTCCAGGTCCCCCCCCCCCCACATAGCCCTTTTACAGTCCAGGTCCCCTCCCATCACAGCCCATTTCTTTCCAGTCCCAGTCCCCCCCCCGCCATAGCCCTTTTCCGGTCCAGGTCCCCCCCCCCCCCTCACAACCCATTTCCAGTCAAATTCCCCCTCCTAGCCCTTTTCCAGTCCCGGCCCCCTCCCCCATCACAGCCCAGGCAGTCCTTGGCCTCCCCCCCCCCAAAACCGCGGCTGTCTGAGGCTTTAGAGGGAACTGGGGAAGCCCGCGCGCGGCCCCGGCTCCCTCTGAACAGCTGCCAGCGTGAAGAGCCTTTTCCTTCACGCTGGCGGATGTTCCTGTGAAGCCGCGAATGCTGGGAAAGGTTAAAGGGCATTGCCTTTAACCTTTCCCACCAATCGCGGCTTCACAGGAACAGCCGCCAGCGTGAAGGTAAAGGCTCTTCACGCTGGCGGCTGTACAGAGGGAGCCGGGGCCTCGCGCGGGCTTCCCCGGCTCCCTCTGAAGCCCTCCGGGTTGGGAGAAAAGCCGTTTTTTTTTGCTCTGGCCGCTCCCGATCTTGCGGCCAGAGCAAAAAACCCGGCTTTTCAAGGGCCGGTTTTGCCTCTGCGCCGGCAGCCGGCCTGGCCATGGAAAAACCGGCCAGGCCGGCTGAAAACCGGCCAGTTGGCAACCCTACTGGGAAGGGGAGCTGGAGCAGCAGTTGCTATTCCTATAACCCAGGAGAGAAAAGCAGTTATAAAAGTTTTCTTTGTTTTAAGTGCCACCAAGTCAATGCTAATTCTTGGCGACCCAGCTGCTTCTGCGTTTTCTTGGAAGAGTATGACCAGGAATAGATTGCCAGGCCTTTTCTTCTGAGTCAATGGAGGGTAAAGCGACTTACCCAAGGTCATAAGGAGTGCTAGTGGGAACAGAACCCTGATCATTTGGGTATTAGGCTGTTGTTCTAATCACTAGACTAACTCCTTCACTCATCTCTCAAACATGCTTAGATTGTGAGCCCTTCAGGAACGAGGGAATAAAAAGTGCCTGTTAGAATATATCTGTAAACTGTTCTGATACACACAGTAAAGGGCAGTATATCAAGTGCCTAAAACCATAAAACATATCAAGCTGTCCAGGGAAAAAATAAATGGAAACCAAGAGACAGACATCCATCTACACACACACAGAAGAGAATCGCATTACCACTTCACTGTATGCGGTACGGCAGATAGCTTTGCAGGCGAAGATGGATGTGGAAATAGAGATGCAGAACTCCAGGATTGTGAAGACAAGTAGTACGATAATAATTCCAGAATACATTGTTTCCTGTGGAATTAACAGAGAGAGAACAAAGAAAAACAGATTAAACATCTACAAAAAACTAATATGGGAACATTGGTGTCCTGGAAGAAGGAATTGAGGAATATCATTAGGAAACTCTTGCTTTGACTCACTGTCTCTGCAACATCAGAGCAGTTCTTGGCCCCTTCTTTCAGGACAGGCTTTATCATTAAAAATGGCATCTTGTACGCTTTCTTAAAAATATGCTTTTACTCAATTAGCTCCTAAAAATTTAAAAGCCCTTTTCCAGTTTCGAAAATTCAAATAAATCTCACCACTATGCTGCTCTCAGCAGAAAGGATGCCACTTGACGCACAGTGGTGCTTGCTGCAATGTACAGCCACATTATACTAGAACAATATGCAAATCCGGTCTTCACATCTCAAAAAAGATATAGCACAATTAGAAAAAGGTACAGAGAAAGGAAGCCAAAATAATATAGGGGATGGAACTACAAGCTGATGAGCTCCAACTCCTTTAGCCTTTCCTCACAGGAGAGATGTGATAGAGGTCTATAGAATCATGAGTGGAGTAGAATGAGTAAATGTGAAGATTGTTTACTCTCGCATAATGTACAGATGAGGGGACACACCATGAAGTTACAAAATAGTACATTTAAAACAAAGAGCGGAAAATATTTTTTCCTCGACGCTTAATTAAACTTCAGATCTCGTTGCCAGAGGATGTGGTAAAAGCAATTAGTGTAGTAAGGTTTAAAAAAGGTTTGAGCAGATGCCTGGAGGAAGAGTCCATTAACCGTTATTAAGGTAAGCCAAGATAAAATCACTGCTTATCCCTTGCAATAAGTAGCATGGAATGTGGCTACTTTGGGGATAAAAGGAATCCAATAAAAAGGAATAGTTCTGTCCAGAACAAAAATCCACACCACAAAAGTAGAGCACAGTTTTACAAAAGTCCCACAGGTGGCTCCTTGTGGCCTTGGGCAAACCACTTAACCCTCCGTTGCCTCTGTACAAAAACAGATTGTGAGCCCTTCAGGGACAAGGGAAAAATATACACAGTAAATGAATGTACACCACTTTGATTGGTAGAAAAGTGGTATATAAGCCTAGTTAAATAAATACAATGCCCCAACAGGGTTGAAAATAGTTGTTTATTTTTTTTCTCTTCCACTTTTCTACTTAAAGGTGGTATCACAATATACAGGCAATAAAACTGGATTCATCAGTAATATTGTAGTTCAGTACAGATATTCCATAATAACTGTTAACTTATTTACTTCAATTAGTAGTTGTTTTTTTAAATCACAAGTCACCAAAGTGAGAATATTATGCAGGCTCAAAATTTTACCAACATGAAATAACAAGAACAGTACTTAGCTTAGATTGCTGCGCACCAGCTGGAAACATTCTAAAGGCTTCTTTATCATGTTCCCAATGAGACTAACTCTACAAGCTACTTATCCTAGTCACCAGGGGGAAACCCCAGCCAAAATACCAAACTTTCAGCAGCCACAACCAGCGCATTAAAAGTTTGCCAAAATTGTTGCCAAAAAGGTCTAACTTCCACATCCACAACCAGTATTGTTCCACACTCATTTCCAGAGCTTGCTTAAGAGGCAAGCCCGTGAAGGACTGGCTCAGAGTGCATAAGAATAAGGATGCAGGAAGTCTGACTCACTCCCAACCAACTATCTTCTCTCCTCCTCTGTCCTTGCTGCCACACTTGCACTACTGTTTAATACAGCCGCGGCAGCATTTTCTTTTGCTCCCATGACTGTGTTATGCATGTTTAGAAGGCAAAAATAATCACTTCCTGTCTCTTTCACAGTGCCGGTGTCTTCAGCATAGCACAGTCACAGGAGTGAAGGAAAATACTCCCATGGCTTTGTAGGTGGAGACTCATTGCCATAAATATTTGCAAATCCACTGGGCCTCATTAGCATATATTTAATTTATTGTATTTTATTGTATATGCTAAAATTTTAGGCATCTTTCAAAAGGAGCCCTTCACAAGCCTCTTTTTTGTCCCAACAGTGACTTGGGGGCATGTTTGCTAAACATTAATGTTCATTAAGTGCCACTGCGCCAATAGAAATAAGTTGGGGGCTGTCTTCTGCTAACTCTCCATTATCTGCTGTCCATTTGTCCTTTCTTCTCTCATCACTTATTTTTCCCATTCTCTCTCTACATCTGCCTGTAACATATTGATCTTTCCCTTTTTGCTCTTTCCTCCATTTCTTTATTTACTCCTTCATCCACTTAAATATCTTTTTTGACTTTTCACCTATTAACTTTCCACTTACTCCAGCCCAGCTCATCTTCCCAGCTATCCCATTCCCATTTCACTCCTTCGCTAGCCTCTTATTTCCTTTTGTCTTTCACTCATTTCCCATTACCACATATCCATGCTCTGTAATCACTATCCTCCTGAAACTTATCTCTTTGCCAACTTCCCATGGCTCCCCTCACATAGTTTCACAATCTTCCCTCTCTCTCTCTCACCACAATTCAGCATCTCACAATCCCCTCACCCTTCCCCTTTACCCCAAAGTCCAGCATTTCTCCTTTTCTCTTTCACCTCCCCAGCCCTTTTATCCCTCCCCTTTCCCATAAACTAGCAGCTTTCTATTTCCTTCCCCTTCTCCATCCTCTCCCCTCCAGTGGTCTGGCATCTCTCTTATCTCCTCTCCCAGCCCAGCACTTTCTCTTTCTACCAGTAGCTTGGGGATGGATCCTAAGATGGTAAATTGGATCAGAAATTGGTTGGCTGACAGACGACAGAGGGTGATGGTAAATGGAGCTCACTCGGATGAAGGGAAGGTGATTAGCGGCGTGCCCCAGGGGTCGGTCCTGGGCCCGGCACTGTTCAATGTACTTGTGAGTGATATTGCTGAAGGACTGAATGGAAAAGTCTGTCTTTTTGCAGATGACACAAAAATTAATTAATTTATTTTTATTTAACTGTATTTATATCCCGCTTTTCACCGGGTCAAAACGGTCAAATTTGCAACAGAGTGGACTCCCCTGAGGGAGTGGATAATATGAGGAAAGATCTACAAATGCTGGAAGAATGGTCTAATTCCTGGCAGTTAAGATTTAATCTGAAAAAGTGCAGTGTCATGCACTTGGGAAGAAGAAATCCAAGGGAAATGTACGCAATAGGGGGCGAGAGGTTGGTGTGCATGGATCAGGAGAAAGACCTTGGTGTGATTATTTCTGAAGATCTCAAGGTGGCAAAACAGTGCGACAAGACGGTGGCAAAAGCCAGGAGGATGTTGGGCTGCATACAAAGAGGAATCACCAGCAGAAAGGAAGAGCTACTTATGCCACTGTACAAGTCACTGGTGAGGCCTCACTTGGAGTTATGTATTCAGTTTTGGAGACCGTATCTTGCAAAGGATGTAAAAAGACTGGAAACTGTTCAGAGGAAGGCGACCAGAATGATTTGGAGCATGCGTCAGAAGACTTATGAGAAGAAACTTGAAGACTTAAACATGTACACTTTGGAGGAGAGGAGGGACAGGGGAGATATGATTCAGACCTTTAAATACTTAAAGAGAAATGATGAACAAACAAATGTCTTCCAAAGACGGGGAAGCTGTAAAACTAGAGGGCACAACAGGAAGCTGCAAGGTGGTAAATTGAAAGGCAATGTCAGGAAATACTTTTTCACGGAAAGGGTGGTGGATGCTTGGAATGCCCTCCCGATGGAAGTGGTAGGGGCAAACACGGTGACGGAATTCAAAATGGCATGGGACAGACACAGTGGATCCCTTTATAGCAACAGGATAAAATCAAAATAAACTGAACTATCTAATTTCTCAACAAATAGGGGTGTCCTGCATGGAGTGGTGGGTTCACCCCTAAACAGGGACAAGGGGAGGGGTGGCCTGCACGGAGCGGCAGGTGCACCTACTCTTGCCATCGTGCTGGGCAGACTAGATGGACCATGCTGGTCTTTATCTGCTGTCATTTACTATATTACTATGTATGTTACTATGTTACCTCCATTTCCCCCATCCCCAATCCAAGATATATAAACTCTTTCTCTCATAACCCAAAACTGCCTTCTTTTTCTCTCTCTCTCTCTCTATCCCCCACCTCCCCAATCCAGCATATACCCTCTCTCTTTTTTTCTCTCTCTGTCCCCCACCCTTCCCCCTCCATGGCAATAATATCACGTGGAACCATCTCTCGCATCTTTCTTTCTTTAAGTCAGCAGCAGAAAGATCATGGCACATCCCCGGCTTCAGCTTTCTTTCTCTAAGTTAGCACCCAGCAGCCAGTGCTGTCTATAGCATTCACTTCCAGTGCATAGTTCAATGGCTCTGCACACTGAAAGTAAAAGCTATAGAGGGCACCGGCTGCTGGGTGCTGACTCAGAGAAAGAAAGTTGAAGCTGGGGATGGTGCCACATGATGCCGCAATATTTCTGCTGCCAGAGCTGCAAGCACAGTGAGTTGCATCAGCCCTGGACCTGCCACTTGAATCCCCACCTTCTCTCAGTACTCAGCCAATCAGAGTCTGTCTGTTTTCTTTTCTCCCACTAAGTACCACTCTCTGCTCCCCCCCGCCATCCACAATACCAGGGTTACCAGATTTTTAGAAGGCAAATCTGGGACACTGAGCCAGGGTGTATGTATGTTGTGGGGGAGGTAAGAACACCTTAGTTCCAAGTTTGAACAATACTGTCCCTCCATCCATCCCATGACAGCAACAGTATCACTTTCAAGCAGACAAATTGACAAAGAAATAGAAATAGTGATGCATTTCCCATATACTGCACAAAATATAAAGATAATGGATGTAAATTCTAAACACTGACATATACAGATCACTAATTTGAAAATATTTGTTTATCTCCCTCTGTCCCCATTGCTAGAATCAGGGACAGGAGGCTGCTAAATAGGTGGGAATTAGGGACAATCCCTAAAAATCGAGGAAATCTGGTAACCTTACCCAATACCTACCTTCCTGCTTCGTATATCCCTTCACCACACCGACCCAGCTACTTCCTCAGATATTCATTAACCATGCTATTCCTCCGTCTTACCCCAGCATCTATTTTTATGCCCCTTCCTCTCAATCTTTCCCTCCATATGACCTTGTTTCTCCCATCCTACACAAAATATCTATCCCCCTCTCCATCCTCACTCCCCCAGTTTCTGCCTCTTTTTTTCCACCCTGATCCCATCATCTGCCCCCTTTCATTCCTCTCTCAGCATCAGCTCCCTTCCAGTTCCAGCCGCCCCCCAGCATCAGCTTTCTTCCAGTTCCAGATTCTCTAGCATCATCTCGCATCTAGTTACAGTCCCTCCTAGCATCAGCTCTCCTCCATTCCCAGTTCCTCCCAGCATCATCTCTCTTCCAATCACAGCCCCTCCAGCATGAGCTCCCTTCTAAGTTCCAGCCCCCTCAGGATTAGTCCTTCTCCATCCCAGTCCCTCCCAGCATCATTTTCCTTCCAATCCCAGTTCCCCCATTCCCCAGCATCAGCCCATTTCCAGACCTAGACCCCCCCCCGTCGGCAGCAGTCCACTTCCAGTGCCATCTCCTCTAGCATCAAACCCACAGTCCCCTTTTCCTCCTCACAGTTCTGCCACACAGTCGCAGGAGCATTTTCCTTTGCTCTCATAACTGTGCTATGCTGCAGTCACTGGCACTACTGAACCCCTAAAAGTGAAACAGGAGCACTTCCTGTTTTGCTCCTGTTTCATTTCTACGAACTTCACAGTGCCAGTGGCTGCAACTTAACACAACCACGAGACTGAAGAAAAACACTCCCGCGGCTGTGAAAAGATGATCCGCTGAGGAGGGCTTCGGGCCTCACCGGCTCACTTTTAAACTGGTCAGTTGCAGGACTCCTCAGAGAGTGGAGCCATATGCAGGTGACATGTCCGCACATGCATAGTGCTAGTCCTGCAACAACAACAGAAAAGGCCTGTGAAATGAGGGAGGAGGATGAGGAGGCACAGGCTAAGCCCCTTATCATGATGCCCTGCAGACGGGTAAGAGTGCATATTTTCAGGAAGGGCAGCACTGGATGGACTACTAGAGAGGTATGTTCTGCGTAACTAACATTTCCATATCTTCCTACTAGACCAGTCCAGACAAGTGGGTTGTGTCTCCCTGCCAGCAGATGTGGAGACAAAGCAAACTTCCATAGGCTTCTTTATGACATCTTCATACCGTATCAGCCAGAACCACCAAAGGGAGCCTTCAGTAATTCTCTGTCTCCAGAAGACGGTGGATGCATGTTTTTCAGCTCTGTAAGAATTTGAAAAGATTTAAGAAACATTGAGAGGAACGATTGATTTCACTCCTGAGCAACCATCTTTGTTGGTGAATTTATTGCTAGAATATCCACTAGAGTCACTCTTAAAACAGGTGCTCTTTTCGGATGCCATAAGAGGGAAATTGGTTCGGCTTCTTGCCATTATCTGGTTAGGGGTACGTTGAGCAGCCCAACGATTGAGAAAGGAATTTGAAAGGATTCATACAACCTCAGTGCCCCCTCCCTCCTCCTCCCATCCTGCTCTCCCTTGAAGATTAGAAGGCTCTTCAGAGGCTTGTGACTGTCTGGTGACAGGGGAATAGCGCTGAAAACAGCATAGATTTTACTGCCCAGACCTCCCTGAGGCTGAGTACTAAGGTTAAGCTTGTCTCTTTCTGTTGGGGCTCCCAACTTTGTCCTTTGCTGGGGTGCAGTCTGGCTTAGAGCTACGCAGGGTGTCTGTTGGGCTGGTACCGGTGTTTTTTTCCACCTTCCCTAACTGCCAGCATTTATTTATTTATTTTCTCTTATATACCGCGCTATTCTGCATCAGTGCGGTTTACATTGAACAAACTGAAATTACATTGAGCAGGGCATTATAACTTGGAGATAACTATTTTACAGGGAACATGGGCTAAGGAGGGTTAAGTGGCTTGCCCAAGACCACAAGGAGCACCTGTGGGACTAGAAACCCCAGTCCTTCTGGCCCAAGGTTGCTGTCCTCTAGTGGGATTTGAACCTCCAACCTTCCGGCCTGAAGTACCTTGCCCCAACCACTAGGCCACTCCTCCATTCCACTCAAGCATGCAGTGTCTGTGCTTGCCAGGCTTTGCTGCACTAATCTCTGCACCTTCCCTGGTATGCATTCATGGCACATAATGTTTACATGTGGCCCTCTGCATGTGGCTCTGGTCCATGTGGTGTTAGCTCATGTGGCCTGTCTGCACGCCTTAGCATGCTCAAATTCTGTCCGTGTGAATTTAACAAACATGATGACGTGCTACATTAGCTCACCTTCTGGCTGTGTTGCCTAACTGCCAAAGAAGGGGTACTTATGCAATCTTTGAAGAGGCCCTGTCTCATCTGTGGAAAGCCTCGCTGCTGAATTTTGGCGTCTGCTCAGCTTGCATGGAAATTTCAGATGTTCCCTTGGATAGCCCATCTCCCTCTTTGTAGCAAGGGTAAATGAGTACTTCGGCCTTATCTTCCTTGTTGCCATCGGCAGCAGATGTTGCCCTGAAGAAGGATGAGCATCAAGTCTCTCAGCTCAGCACTCTTTGCTCTGGATGTTCCCCCTTAGGGAAGGGGTCATCATCGGTGGTACACCAAGTGGTGGGGGCCATCTAGTCAGTGGGGAGCTCCTGTTCCCTGAGTTGTCCTCCCTGGAGTTCTTCTCCTTTCTAAAAGAAGCTTTCCTTTCTAAAACAAGCTTGGTCTTTCTGGCATGGCGCCACAGACCCAGAAGCCTCCAGGTCCATTGGGTCTCTTTCTGCCAGCTCAGAGAAGGGGATAGCTGGCGAGTCAAAATTCAGCTTGGTCCCTGTCTTCTAAGTGCTCTCACCAAAGATTGCAGTCAGGAGATTTGGGTTGGCTGTCCTTTAATCAGGACCAGGCGTTCAGTTCCGCTGCATTAAAAACTTATTCTGATTTGGAGGATGGATGGTCCTCCCAATCAGAAAACTATGACGAGTCTGGTATTATTCGTCTGTTCAGGAAAGATGAATTGGTGGCAATGGTTGCTCACAGGCTTTCTGCCCTAAATTTGGTTGACCCTCCTACAGCTTGGCAAGGGCCACAGATCCATCCTCTCATGCAGGGGGGCTTGGAAGTCCAAGACGGCCTTTCCTTTTCTGGAGGTTATCAAGAATATGATGCGCTCAAAGTGAGCCGTGCCAGACATCCATGTGAAGGGGATGAAAATTTTCAGGCGGCTTTATGCCCTGCCTCAGAATGAGCATGTTGAATGGTTTAACATACCCAAAATGGATGCACAGGTTACAGCAACTATGAAGCGGTCCATCATTCTGGCAGAGGGTGGAAAGGTCTTGAAGGACCTCCTGGATTGTAAGGTGGACTCTATCTTAAGGAATCAGTTCACAGTCTCTGGTGTTATCCTTCAGTTGGTAGTGGGTGCAGGTCTGACAACTTGGGCCCTGCTCCAGTGGATTCAGTCCCTTACACCTCTCTTGGAATTGGCTATGGCTTTTTTGTCTACTTAGCAGCTAAAGATATTGCGCTGTCAACTGTGATGTAACACTGGATATGACTCCGCCATTAAACGATGGATTCGTCCTCCAAATCCTGCTTAACTCATCTAGCCTTTAAAGAAAAGTTTTTGTTTGGGGTGGGCTTAGAGAAACTGGTTAAGGACTTCTTGTTGTTTTTGTAAGTGCCATCGAGTCAGTGTCGACTCATGGCGACCCTCTGGATAGTTGGCCTAAACTGTGTTCGGTCCTCAGTCTGGCGGCTCACTGTTGATTGGCACCCATAGCTGCTGTTATTGTATCGATCCATCTTATTGCTGGCCTTCCTCTTTTGCATTGACCTTCTACCTTGCTAAGCATGATGTGTCCAAAGTATAAAAATTGAAGTCTTGACATCTGAGGAAAGCTTAGGTTTTATCTCGTCTAGTACTGACTGGTTTGTTCTTAGGGCAGTCCATGATATACACAGTACTGGTCACCAGGTCCCCCCCACCCCCTCCCCCCTCCACACACACACTCGGTGGGAGTTGCTTGTTGCTTGGATTTTACACCACTGCTTGGTCTCATTCTTTGTAACATTTTTGTTAGCGATATTACGGATGGTCTGTCAGGAAAGGTTTGCCACTCTGCAGATGATACCAAAATTTTATTTATTTATTTAATAGTATTTATATACCACCTTTTCCTTAAATCAAGGTGGTTTATATTAAACTCAAATTTTACCTTGTGAAACAAGGTTGTTTACATAAAACTCCATCATTGAACTCAACTCTTTACATTGTAACAAGGCGTTTTAAACTCTATAACTTGGAGACATCATTGTGTCATAACAGTATGTTTCCATAATTTATTTATATAAGTAAACTATTTACAGTTTGTGGTCATGTTGTATGATCGTAGACATTGTTCATTAGTCATAGTCCAGGTCTGGTGTGATGTTGCTGAAATGTTCAATGAATAGAAAATTCTTCAGCATTTTCTTGAATTCTTTAGCGTCATTCGTGCATCTGATATTGTTCAGTAGGGAGTTCCATAGATTTGATGCATATAGTGAAAAGACTCTATTTGAAGTGCACTGCTAAGCTTTGGAGAATTCCTTTTGCGTGGTTAGTGTTTTTATTGTTTGTTCTACACAGACGGTTTTCGGGGTATACTTTTATTAAGTCTTGGAATGATTCAGTTGATTCATTTTGGAGTATTTTGGATATATTAGTGATAGCCTTGAATCTTGCATGACTCCTGATCGGGATTCAATGAAGTTGTGCCAAGATTGGTGTTATGTGTTGTCATGGGGTAGACAGCACAAAAAGTGAAATACTAAAGGCTAGTGCAGAGAATGAGCTTAATTACCAGGAGAGAGATAGCACTAAGCCTGAAACACTAAGAAACAATACACAGGAGAAGCTCACTTGTCAGAAGCCAGATAGCATTGAGCCTGAGATAGTAAGGGACAGTGTGGGGGAAGGGCTTACCTGGCAGGAATTATACAGCACAGACCCTGAAACATTAGGAAATAAAATGGAGGAAGAGCTTACCTGGCAGCCTCAGGGGCAAGTGAGGCAGTCACAGGGCAGAGAGGCAGGAAGGAAGAAAGCAAACATTCCACAGGGTTGGTATGACGCAGGAAGAATTGAGAGGACTAATCAGATCCACCTGAACTCAAACTCACGTTCCACGTCAGGGGAGCTGAGAGATAAAAGCAGGCAGAAAATCTCACAGAGGCAGAGCAGGCATGGGAGGCAGTTGAAGGAGCATTGGCAGCTGGAGTCTGAAGCAGGACTGGAGCCAAGGTTTGAATGCCAGGAGGGAAGGAAAACTCCCAAGCAAGTGCTGATAGACACTTTACCGTGGAGAGCCAGGACTGAGGAAAGACCGGCTGGCCAATCCAAAAAGGGTAAAGAAAACTGCAGCAGGGTCTTCCCAGCCAGAGGGGTCCTCCTACCAAGACAAGCTGCTCAATCAACAGGAGGCAAAAGTCACATACAGGGAAGCACCCAGGAAACAGGAAGTAAGTTGCCATCAGTCAAGCAACGTAACCAGCTTTCCCTCAGAGAACCAGGCTGCAGGACAGATAGAAAGTCTTGGCGAGAAGCAGAGGGATTGGAGCTTAGCTTGGGCAGAAGAAAAGATAAGTACCCAGTTTTTACTAAAGAGAGGAAAAGGAATCCCAGAGTTGGAGACCAGGCATATTGCCAAGGGGACTCCTATCTGTACAAGCCCTGGAGAGAAATCTCCCACACCTCTCCTGATATCTGGGACTTACGAGGGCAGCTCCCACCAGTAACAGATGAGGTTTATCCAGGGCAGGATACGGAGGGCAGCCTCCTAGGGGCTCAGTGTCCTTATACTGGAACAGGACCCAGCCCTATGCAATGGGAAAGCCATAGCATTGAGAGTATCCCTGAAGCCATGGAGTATGAGGAGTATATGCCTGAGGAGGCTAAGAGTCTTTATTGAAGTCAAGCAAGAAGTAGTATTTTGTACACAGTGAAAATACTGAAAATATTGCTAAAAGATATTGTGCACAGTGAAATACTGGACTGTACTGCTGAGGATAATTGTGCACAGGAAAATACTGGACTGTATCACTAAGAGATATTGTGCACCGTGTAAATACTGGACTGTATTGCTGAGAGAAAGCAGTATTATCATTTCTGGTTTAAAACCCTTTTGACCTGGTGAATTCAACCGTTCATTTTTGTTGTCCCTTATGCTGTAACATCCTAAAGGGAAGGGGAATAAAACCCATCTTTTCATTTGGACCACAACTACAGAGTCCTTATTTTCTTCCACAACACAATGCTACCCGGCTCTAGGCATCCGCCTAGGACCGGCAAGCATTCACAGTGTTCACATTTGTTTGATTCTGTGAGAATGCAAGCAGCAGTGTAGAGTATCATTTGTAGTGAATGGATTGTTGTTGCTGGCAGGCCTTGGTAAACTGAGTTACAGAAGTGCAATACTGGTGTGATTATGGCCTGTAGGACCATTCTGAAGTCATTGTAACTTAGCAGGGACTTTAGTCTCCGAATGATTTTCATTTTGTGGTAAACACTCTGTTGTCCTGTTGATATGGGCTTGTAAGTTTAAGTTCTGATCAAAGATGACTCCTAGGTATTGAACTTCACTTTTGACAGCAATGTATCCGTTCTTTGCAGCTATTGTGGAGGAAGGTTGAAGGTCGTGTTTTTGTTATTGTGAGTGCACCCATTTTGCTATAGTTTAAGCTGAGATTATGGCAGTGTAGCCAACCAGAGATTTCTGTGAGGCATTCAGTTATATTTGTATAATCTGGGGTTTCGACATCAAATGGCATGTATACCATGATGTCATCGGCATAGATTTTGTAGTGAATGTTGTGTTTCCATATGACTTCACAAAGTAGTCAAATGTATGTGTTAAAAAGCATGGATGATAATGCTGACCCCTGGGGGACTCCTTGTATTAGGGTGAATGAAGAGGATGAGTCTATCTCATATCTGACATACTGTTGTCTATCCTTTAGGTATGATTGGAACCATTTCAAAGTGTTATTGTAGAGACCAATTTCCTGCAGGCATCTTAGAAGTATGGGATATGACACTGAGTCAAAGGTGGATGATATGTTGAGAAATATTAGGATAATGCCCTTTTTTATATTGTCAATTTCTCTGATGATTTGGTCAAAGAGAGCCGTTAGTAAGGTTTCATCCCCATGGTGTTGCCCGAATCCATGTTGATGTGAGTCCAAGGGTGCATAGGAGTTGATGCGTTCCTGTAGTTGTAACTGAACTGTCGTCTCTATTATTTTGACCATGAAAGGTAAGCTGGAGACCGTTCAGTAGGATATGGGGTCTGTCTTGTCAGTTTTGAAGCTTTTTAGAATGGGCCTGATTGATGCCAGTTTGAGGGATGTAGGCATATGCCCTTGTGCAAGGGATGTGTGTATGATGTGGTAGATAAAAGGGATGAGTAGTTCCTTAGCTGATTTTATGCATGTCACCGGACAGGGGTCGGTTGATGAGGTTGTTGTGTTCAGGGCTGTTATTGTGTGTTCCACTTGTCTGAGTGTTGGGATAGTGAAGACTCCCTGTGTCTTGGTGTGTTGCAGTAGCTTATTGGATTTAATTGATGTTGTCTTTGTTTTGACTGATTGCTGAGCTGCTTTGACATTAGGTAGTTTGTTGCGGATGTATGTCAGTGGAGACTTCCTGTGAGGGTTCTCTTGTTAGCATGTGGACTATTCCAAAGAGTCCTCTTGGTTTGTTCATTGCCTTCATTACCAGGTTTGTGTTATATTCCTGTTTGCGTCTGTTGATCATGTTGTTGTAATCATTTTGCATAGTCATGTATTTTTGTAATGCATCTTGGTCTTTTGTTCATTTCTATTTCCTCTCTGTTTTTCTGTGGTTCTTTTTTGCTTCTCTGATTTCTTTTGAGTTTGTGGGGTTTTTTGTGCTGTAGCCGTTCTACGTTATGCCGCTGCCACATTCATGATGGACTGGTTCCAGTTCTCCATTATGCTTTCAAGGTCAGTGTGGTTGTGGTCCAGTCTAGGTAATATTTCATTCAAGGATAAAAACCCTGGAAGGTATAGTAACAATAGGAGAGATCTAGTGAAGCTTGAAAGAATGGTTGAGAATTTGGCAGTGAAGATTTAATGCTAAAAAATGCAAGGTCATATTTTTGGGCTGCAAAAACCTACAAGAACAGTATAGAGAGTCAGGAAAGCATAGTTACTCACCTGTAGTAGGTGTTCTCTGTGGACAGCAGGAATAAGTTCATGTATAGGTGATGTCACTGAAGGAGCCTTATGCGGGAACGCTCCCCAGCTTCTACTGGAAGCTTTTGGGAGGCTCTACCGAACATGTTTATGTTTATGTTTATTAAAACTTGATTGACCGCCCTTCAGTAAAAGCAAAGCGGTGTACAATAAATAAAAATCAATAAAAGGCATGAAGCCGGAAAGGAAAGGAAATTTACAATTTAAAAGTAAAGTGGGGTAAGAAACAGTAGGGGAGAGAAATAGAATTATAGGGGGGAAGAGGAGGTAGGGAGGTTAAAGGCCATGGAGAAAAGGTGGGTTTTTAGCTGCTGTTTGAATGTTGCATGACAGGGTTCTAAACGAAGGGAAGTGGGAAGGGAATTCCATAGTGCGGGACCAATAAAGAAGAAAGCTGAAGAGCGGGTGGATTGGAGGCGGGCAGCAGCAGGGGAAGGAAGGGTGAGACGGTTCAGATGGAATGAGCGGGGGGTGTGCCTGGGAGTGTGAAAATGAATAAGGTCAGCTAGATATTGTGGGGTACTGGTGTGAAGGGCCTTGTGAACTAAGGTGAGTAGTTTGTACTGGGAACGAAAGGAAACGGGTAACCAGTGTAGATGGATGAGAAGAGGGGTTATTTTTATTTATTTATTTTATTTTTTATTTATTTATTACAGTTGCTTATATACCGCACTATTCGGTATCAGCGCGGTTTACAGTATAACAAAGTGACCAATACACACATTCTGTTTGGTTTTACATCGAACAGGAATATAAACTTGGATAACAGGGGCTGAACTATATACATGAACTATTTACATGAAATATGCTATATACATGAGGTAAATTCCTATAACATTGTTGAATTGCACAATAAATGATGAATCCGTTTTGAATACTTGAGACCTTGTGAGTATGGGCTGCAAAAGGGCGGTGTTTCTTAGGTGGTGCTAACTAAATTCATCGCTGGTTGGGTAGTATTGGAGGAAGAGGTGATATTTGATTGCCTTCCTGAATTGGGTCAGGTCTGTTATAGCTCGAATGTCTGGTGGGAGTGCATTCCAACATTTGGGGACGTAAAGGCTGAAGGCCCTATTTGCTGTTGTATTATTGCATTTTGTCAAGGTCTTCGGGGTTGCTAATAAATTTAGGGCTGTTGACCTCCTGGCTCTGTTGGGGGGCACTGTATGGATGAGATCCGTAAGCGCTGTGGAGGAAAGGCGCTTGATTGCCTTGAATGAGAGGATTAATGTTTTGAAGATAATCCTTCCGTGTATAGGTAACCAATGAAGCTGTTTTAATATCGGAGTCACGTGGTGATAGGGGGACGAGTGTGTGAGAAGGCGAGCTGCGGTGTTTTGGATTCTCTGAAGGCGATGAAGTTGGGAAGAAGACAAACCAGTGAGGATAGAGTTAGAGAAGTCGACCCGGGACATAACTAAGGAGAGAAGTAGTGTGGAAAGAGCAGAAATGGAGAGGAAGGGACGAATGGCCCGAATTTGGCGTAGAAAATAGAAAGAGGTTTTAGTGATATGGGAAATATGAGCGTGAAAAGTGAGGTCCGAGTCAAAGAGAACACCGAGATAACGAAAAGAGGTGACCAAGGATATAGGGGTGTTGGAAAGGGAAGGGGCCAGAGGGGGGGAAGGGTGACTGTGAGGAAACCAAATGGCGGTGGTCTTAGTTAGGTTAAGGTGAAGACAGTTCTGGGTCAGCCAGTGTGTGACGGCTGAGAGGCAGTTATTTAGAGGAGTGAGGTCGGGGTGGGAAGGGGATGTGTGGTGAAGAAGAAGAATGTCATCCGCATAGTAGAAAGCAGATATCCCGAATTGCTGGATGACTAGTGTAAGGGGTACCAGGAACAGATTAAACAGAAGAGGGGCCAAGACCGAACCCTGGGGGACCCCACAAGGTAGAGGAAAGGGGCGGACGGTGGCATGGTGGAGGAGGCAGGAAGAACTGAAGCTGAGCGGGCATAGAGAAAGGAGTGAAACCACCTGTAGACATTGCCGTAAAGACCAGCTTCACGGAGACGGGTTAGAAGGAGGGAGTGATCAACTAGATCAAAGGCCGCAGAGAGATCAAGTGCTACCGCCAATGAAATGTCCCCACGATCATGTGCCACATGCAGGGAATTAGTGAAAGCGAGAAGGGTGGTTTCGACACTGTGCCCTGGACGAAAACCTGATTGACGGGGGTGAAGATAGTTAGTAGAATCGAGGTGGTGAGAGAGTTGGGCGAAGACAATCTTTTCGAGAAGCTTAGAAAGGAATGGGAGGTGAGAAACAGGGCGGTAATGATTTGGATCATGCGGGTCGAGGGAGGATTTCTTGAGGATGGGATGGATTAGAGAATGTTTCCAGGGTTGGGGAAAGGTTCCTGTGGAGAGACTATTGTTTAATATGGAAAGGATGTAGGGAAGGACGGCAAGAGAGGGTGTAAGCAACCACGAGGATGGGATGGGATCAAGGGGGCAGAAAGTCTTGTTAGAGATTCCCAAGAGATTCCCAAAGAGATGCCAGAGCGCAGCTTGGCTGAAGTTGCCGTCACATCAGGAATCTCCATCCAGACAATGATGAGATGTGAAGGTGTGACTAGAAGACCACATCGCAGCCCTGCAGATCTCCTCCATGGAGGCTGACCCACAACTTGGCCATAGATGCAGCTATAGCTTTGACATTGTAAGCCATGACATGACCATCAAGCCTCAGATCTGCCCGGGCATAAGTGAAAGAGATGCAGCCTGCTAGCCAAATTGACAGTGTGTGTTTGGAGATGGCAGCCCCCAGCTTGCTAGGGTCAAAAGAAACAAACAACTGGGTGGATTTATGGTATGCCTTCATCCACTCCAGCTACAAGGCCAAGGCATGTTTGCACTCCAACATATACAGCACTGTCTTCCCCCTACTGGCATAAGTCCTAGAGAAAAAGTTGGCAGAACAACTGACTGGTTGAGATGGAATGCAGATACGACTTTTGGCAGGAAATGTGGATACATGTGCTAGACCACCCTATTGTGGTGGAACCTGAAATACAGTGGGTGAGCCACTAATGCCTGAAGCTCACTTATATAATGTGCCAAAGTGACTGCCAGCAGAAACAAGACCTTCCAGATCAGAGGTTAGGAAGCGAGCAGCTCAAATGGAGCTGACAAGAGTTGTGCCAGGACCACATTAAGGTCCTAAGCCATCGGCAGGGGCTTGATTGGAGGTTTAGAAAGGAGCAAACCCTGCATGAAGCAAGCCACCAGGGGCTGAGCTGAAATTGACTTCCCCTCTGAGCCACGATGATAGGTCCCAATCGCGCTCAGACCAGAGTCCGAGAGGTGCAGGAGGTACTCCAGAAACCTATCCACAGCCTGGTCCATGCACCAGGAGGAGAACCTCTGCCAATTGAATGCATAAAACCTTCGTGTAGAAGTCTCATAGGAGGTCAGAAGGTCCTCCGTAACATTCTCGGGTAGCTAGAGCTCCAAGAGGACTACCTGCTCAACATGTATACCATGATGGCCAAAGACTGGACATTGGGATGCAGCAAGGTCCCATCCTCCTGAGATGAGATCTGGGGCAGACCCCAGCTGCAGAGGCTCTCTCTGAGAGAGCTGGAGCAGCAGGGGTAACCAGGCTGCCTGGGCCA
The DNA here is from genome assembly GCA_033557465.1 of Ichthyophis bannanicus. Lineage (NCBI taxonomy): Eukaryota > Metazoa > Chordata > Amphibia > Gymnophiona > Ichthyophiidae > Ichthyophis > Ichthyophis bannanicus. The sequence continues at coordinate 1,929,094 of CM066043.1, forward strand.
ATACGGTGCGATGAGAATTTATCGTGACTGTTGACCTATAGCTTCAGCAAGGTCTTTGCCATGAGCAGAATGGGAGGATAGGTGTATTGCAGGCTCCAGTGAAGGAGGAAGTCATCCGATGTCAGCTGGTCACAAGACGCGACTCTAGAATAGAAATGATCCACCTGGACATTGTGTGGGGTTGCGAAGAGATATATTGAGGGGGCACCCCACTCCTGAAAGATCCACCCCACAACTTTCCTGTTGAGGGTCCACTTGTGCAGCTGGAGGACGTGGCTCAGTTGGTCTGCCAGGGAGTTGAGGTCACTGGACAGATAAGTTGCCCTCAGTTCCATTCTGTAAGCAATGACAAACTTCTACAAGCGGACCACTTCCCAGCACAGGATGTACAACCCCGTGCTGCCCTGCTTGTTGACTTAATAGATCACTACCTGAAATGCATGGAGGACATTTGCTTTGGCTCAGAGTTCCAAGAAATTGATTTGATGCAGGCTCTCCTGCACGGACCACAGGCTTTGCACGGGCAGGCCATCCAGATGAACCCTCCAGTCCCGCTTGGACACATCTATCATCAGTATCTTCTGGGGGTTGACATCTGAAATGAGACCTCTGAGTATGTTCTGTGGCTTCAGCCACCAGTGCAGGGACTATATGAGTAGTGGATCCGTGGAATAGTCTCCTAGTGGAGGTGGTAGAGATGAGGACAGTAACTGAATTCAAAAAAGCATGGGACCAACACAGAGGATCTCTAAAGGTAAAAAGTGGACTGTTGTAGTTGTTGTTATGGAAGGACAGACTAGATGGGCCTTGTGGTCTTTTTCTGTCATCATGTTTCTATGTTTCTATGCCACCTGTTCCCATGGCTTGTTTCCACTGCATACTCAGAGTCCATTTAGCTTGTCTCATCGAAAGATGTGCCAGGGGAGTAAAGTGCACAGTCGAGGCCATATGACCAAGCACTTTCAGCATCCCCCAGGCTGTCACCTGACATCTCTGCTGGGTTTCGTGGACCAAAACTGTCAGCCTTTGGAGCTAACCCCCATTTTCTTGGGGACCAGGAAGTAACTGAACCCCCTCTGACCTGAGCTGGAGGCACCAGCTCAATGGCGAGATCTGCAAGCAGGGTGGAGACCTCTCTCTGTGACAGGCTGAAATGCAGGGTGGTCTAGTGGAAACTCCCTTTGGGGAAAGGCATGGCAGCTCAGCAAAATGCAGCATGTAGCCGCTTCAGACTATCTGCAGCACCCACGCATTCAAGGTGATGAGAGGCCAACAGAATGAGTCCCTCCCCCCCTCCCAGAGGGTTGTCCCCTCTGGAGACTGGCAGATTGACTATGCTCTAGAGCAGGGGTCACCAACCTGCGGCCCGCGGGCCGCATGTGGCCCACGAGGTCCCTTCGTGCGGCCCGCGAGGCTCTACCCTGGTTAACATTACGTGCGGCCCGCCAAGGATTCCCGCCATTGTATCCACGCGCTCGCAGCTCACCGACGACCACCTGCAAGCGTCCCTTCTCCTGTCAGTGTCATCTGTAAAGCCGGACTTTAAGCGTTTGTCTGCTAGCATGAATCATCAGCCATCTCATTAAATTCAATAAAGGTGATCAGCCATTGTTTTCATAATTTTGCGTTTGTTTTTTTTCGCGGGGGCGGGGAGAAGGGGGTTGCGGCCCGCGAGGCTCCCGGTAGTCGGCTGTGCGGCCCGCGGCCCTCTGGAGGTTGGTGACCCCAGCTCTAGAGGAACCAGTCAAAACCCTGCCCTGGGCTTGGGCTTTCTATGGCTTCTCCCGGTGCTGCTGACGAGAAGCCTGCGCCCTCGGCTGAGAGCTCTGTGTTTTAGGGATTTATCGGCACTTACACTGGTAGTAGGTCTTCTTGCCCTGGTAATTTTTATGAGAAGAATCATCCCTCTTTCTCAAAAGCCTGGAGAAGGTGACATGCTGCGTCTCAGTCTCACCAGCCTTAGCCTCAACCTGCTTCCCAAAGGGGTTCTCACCTCGGCAAGGCACAGTGGCCAGCTTATCCTGGACCCACTGCTCCAAGTCCGAAGACTGAAGCCAGGCAAGCCGGTAGGCACCAATGCCCACCACCACGGTCTTGCAGGTTGACTTGAAGATGTCAAAAATTGACCGGACCATGAACTTGGAACAGTCCTTGCTGTGGCCCACCAGGGCATGAAAGGAGTCCAAGCGCTCAGAGGAGAGGAGTGGGCTGAACTCAGCCAAAGCCAGCATGATGTCCTTGAGGAACATCCCAATGTACAGCTGGTACGAAAGGACCCTTGGCACCAACATGGCACTCTGGAAGAACTGCTGGCCAAAGAAGTCCAAGACTCTTGCCTCTCTACATGAGGGAAACAAGGAATGCATAGTGTTGTTCTTGATCCTTTTCATGGCTGGCTCCATCACCAGAGAATGGTGTGGAAGTTGAGGCTCTTCAAACCTTGAGGGCCTTCTAGACTCGGTAGATCGAGTCCAGCCAATGGCTGATGCTGGCACCATGAGGGAGTTCTCACACATCCTCATCTGCAGCCTCTGCAGGATCTGGTGCACTATCACAGCCTCCTAGGGGGCCAAAGGGTACTGGAGTATCTCCAGCATCTCTGCCCTGTGCTCATTCTCTGACTCCCAGGAGAAGGGAATGGCCTTGGCCATATTCTGCACAAAGTAGTAGAAGGATATGCCTTCTGAGGGTGGTTTCCACCACTCGCGAGGTGGAGAGGTGTCTGAGGGGAGCTCAGGGGATCTGCTCCTGGACACCTCTGGTTTTACCTTGATCTCCCTGTCTTTATCTTTATTCCAGCCCTTGATAGACTGCCTATCGGAGGCCATCTGGACGGTTTACAACAATACAAATATAAATAAAAAGGCTGTGATAGGCGATGGCCTAGTATGTAGCAGAGCTAGGCCTGAAGCTAGGCCTGAAGCCCTTTTCCCCTGCTTTAGAATGTTATTGCTGACTTTGGAAAATTACAGAATGCTGTTAGCTAGCTGTTAGAAAGAAATACCGCTCTATTCTGGCTTGATAACATGTCCTGCTCTCCTGTAGATAAGAGAATTAAAACTTTCTTACTGTTTATTGTTTAGGTAAGCCAGCTGTCTGCTTTAGTAGGAATGTGCTCCACTGTATCTTTGCTAGATGTACACTGACCCTGTAATTAGGATGAAAATATAGCAGAGAAGCTGAACAGTGTAAGAATATTTTGTCTAGCTTTTTGATTGTTTAGTGTTTTGAGCCAGGGCTAGAGAAATGTGCCTGGAATATTACAGAAATCACCAGTAGCTATTAGAAACACTTCTTAGCCCTGCTTTGTTTAGCCTTGCTTTGTTTTGCTTTTGATAAGAATGCTTCTGATAAACAAAAAGGTAAACTACAGCTGTGCCTTCCACTATCTTTGCAAGCTAACTGACCTTGCAAGAGTAGCGAAATATACTGTATACTGTAGCAAAAGTATTATGTCTAGTGTTATGTCTACCAAGACCAGGACCAATGAGAAATTTTGCCTGTATTAGACTGGAAAAGAAAGGTATAAAAGATGTTGTTTTACTAGGAGCCATTGCTCAGACCTTTTTGAATGCAACTGCAATCTGAGCCTGTGCACAAATAAATTGGCTTGGATCTTTGCCTGAGTCCGGGTATTATTTATTGCATGCTTATCAGCTACTACATATTCCTGGTGCGTTGGCCGGGAATGTGCGAGTGGGGGATGGTATGCAAGTGAATATGCCCCGACATCTCGCCTCACAGGTTTGGTCCGGCTAGAGCCGAGCCTGACTGACCGCAGGAGGGTCTCTGGCGCCCCCAGTCCTTTTGTATCTGAGGAGACTCCTCCTTGCCTCCGCAGGCTGCTGTTTCTGGCCGGCCAACACCTCGAACCCAAGGGGAGTCCAGGATTCAACCCAAGGAGGGATTGGTTGCGCAGCACATTAGCTACCGGATCCGGTGAGTATTGATTTTTCTGGTTCTTAGTCAGATAGCTTTGGGAAAGTCTCGAGACACTTCTGGTACAGTAACAGGTAAAGGAAGTCTGATCAACTTCCACGGGCGATCCTAGTACCCCCGCAGGTAATGCGCGGGGCGAAACCATCAGCCCTTTCGGTTCTGGTAATTCTGGTTTAGTCAGTTAGCCCGGGAATTTTGGAATTTGGGAAATGCTAGCATGTTTGTCTGTGTGAAGAGTGCTTGTGAAAAGGAGGAAGTGTTGGGAGTTTGTCTTTGATTTGTTATCTGTTGAAACCACGAGTTTCCCTTCTAGTATAAGGGTAGGATTATATTCCGTTGGGTAATTTGTGACACTTTACCGCATGTGAAATACCTAGAGTCACTGTAAAAATCAAGAAGCTGTCTCCCTCATTCAGCTGGTCTTGCAGCACAGCGTGAAACTGACAAGAGGCGTGTCTGTGCAGAGGAATGTTTTAACCCTATGAAGACATGTTTTCAACGTTCTGCTGCTGGGCTAATGGGTGCTTATTTTAGGGAAATATACCTGTTTTTATTCAATATTTTGTAATAGTGATGTGCCTTCTGTTATGGTCATGTATTATATATCATTTAATAAGAATGTTTAGTCAGGATTGTGGATCTCGATAGTATTGGGCTTAGCCTGGAAAGGGTTACATTCCTACTCGAATTCCTGTACTTGTGCAGATCAAGTGAGCAGAAATCCTGTAGGGCTCAGGTTTCAATAGGAAAGGATGCTTTTATTTTCCCTTTGCCCTACGAAGCCAAGGTTATGAACACTGACAGGACTCTGCAGCATTCGAGCCAGCGGTACCAGATCGCAACTTGAAAGTGCTTTGAATCCTGAGTGAATGAGGGGTTAATCGTGTATGAATTCTAGTTCCTGATACACTGCGGAAAGCGCCTCATAGAAGACATGCTTATTGTTAATAAAATAAACTAGGAAGGAAAATGTGTATATGTATTCTAGATGTCCACCCGCTTTATGGAAAAAGTATCCAGAATGAATGTCTTTTTGAATATCTGCTTCCTAAAAACTGTCAGATTTAAAGTAATTCCTTTTGCAAAGCCAAGCTGATTACAGCTGGCAGTTAGTTTTCATGCCAAGTAATTTTATTCCAGTCATATGTAACAGATAGCCATGGTTCATTCTATTGGATTTGTTGTTATAACATGTTTCAAAAGTATAGTTTTCTATTGTAAGGACTCTATCTAGATTGTTCCTCTGTCTGTTGACAAGCACATGTGGGGGCTACAGTCCGCCGATGACGCTGCAGGCAGGGATTCATTTTACCAGTTCATAGTCACCCACAGCCAACTGCATTATGCCTCCTACACTGAGAAGCCCTAGGATTTGATTGACCTAATTCAGACCCATCAGTTTTGCTAACCCCAAGTGGAATCCAAATAGTGCAGGCAGCACTCACTATATGCCCCATGCGATCCAGCAGCCCAGGAGAATTTGCGCATGGTAAATGCAGTTTTTGTCAAGTCAGTCCCAGGGAGATATAAAACAGAACTTGCAGAAATGGGATGGATTTGCGGGCATGAATATAGCACGATTAAGTTGTTCAGAATGTCTGTGAATTGTGGAGATAATGTGACAGAGAAAGTGAATGTAAGATGGAGAAGAGAGCAGTTCTTCTTGCTGATACTTTAGTTGAATGATGTGGAGGAAGTTTTCCTAATCGAAGGAGCTGGATTGATAGTGCTGACTGTTCCCCGAGAAGAAGAGTAGCGGTTCTATAGTGCATCTCCAATCAGGCCAGCCAGTTCCTGTATACCCACCAGCACCACCTGGAGTATGGGCAGAAGATAATCCACTTGGCCTAGCGAAGAACATAGCCCCTGTTATTGTCACCCTCAAGTCGGGAGTGGAACCAGTGCATGTGCAACAGCATCCCCTTCTTAGACCAGCCTTAATGAAACTACTGAAGTATGGACTTCTCAAGGAATGCCAGTCACCATGGAACACCTCCCTTCTCACAATCAAGAAGCCTGGGACAGGTGACTACCGCCCAGTGCAGGATCTACGTCAAATAAACAGTGCAGTTGAAACCATACATCCAGTAGTACCAAATCCTTACACCCTCCTGGGACTGATTCCAGCAGAAGCCACTCACTTTGCTGTTTTGGACTTAAAAGATGCCTTTTCCTGTATACGCCTGGCAGAAGCCAGTCAGCTTTTGTTTGCATTTGAATGGGAAAACCCTACCACAGGACGACGAGGGAAACTCACTTGGACTCGATTACCACAAGGATTCAAGAACTCACCCACTATCTTCAGTGCAGCCCTCAGTCAAGATCTGTCAAGCTACTCTGTGATTCCGGGAAAAAGAATTTTGCTCCAATATGTAGATGATCTGCTCATAGCCACCAACAGCAAATCTGATTGTGTGCAAGCTACTAGTGATCTATTGCACCTTTTGAATGAAGCTGGATACAAGGTCTCAAGAGTCAAGGCGCAGCTGTGTCAGACAGAAGTGAAATACTTAGGGTTCCATCTGTCCAAAGGAACCCGGAAATTAGGACTTGAGCGAAAGGAAGCAGTATGCCGCATCCCAACCCCCACAACCAGAAAACAGGTGCAAGCTTTCTTGGGAGCTGCAGGCTACTGCCGAATATGGATACCAACTTTTGCGCTCATGGCAAAACCCTTGTACCAAGTCAACCAGGGAGCTGAACGATCGCCCCTGGAATGGGGCCCAGAACAAGATCAAGTATTCAAATCATTGAAAACAGCATTGATGTCATCCCCAGGCTTGGGCCTACCGGATGTGCAAAAACCCTTTCGTCTATATGTCCATAAGTCGAGTGGAAATGCATTAGGAGTCTTGACCCAGCCTCTTGGGTCCTGGCAGCGACCTGTGGCCTACCTGTCGAAACAATTGGATCCTGTTGCCAAAGGCTGGCCACCTTGCCTGAGAGCTGTAGCAGCCACAGCCCTCTTAGTGAGCGAAGCTGACAAGCTCACCTTAGGACAAAATCTTCAAGTCACTGTACCATACTCTGTTCTAACCCTGATGGAACACAAAGGAAATCATTGGCTCACTAATGCTCGAATGTTGAAATATCAAAGTATGCTATGTGAAAATCCTCGATTACAATTAAGTCTCAGCCAAACTCTAAACCCAGCCACCCTATTGCCCATCGGTCCAGGCCCTCCTGACCATGATTGCTTGGAGGTAATGGACATTGTATACTCAAGTTGCCTAGACTCAACTGATATCCCCTTGGACCGCCCAGACAAAACTTTCTTTGTGGATGAAAGCAGTCTTGTCATCATTAATGGACATAGTTGTGTTAAATATGCAGTGGTGACCCTTGATCTGGTAGTTACGTCCTCAGCCCTGGCCCCAGGTATTTCAGCACAGAAAGCTGAACTGATAGCTCTTACTAGAGCACTAACAATAGGAAAAGGGCTCTGTCTAAATGTGTACCCAGATTCCAAGTATGCCCTTACACCCTTGCATGCATCTGGGGCCCTGTACAAATAATGAGGGTGGTTAACCTCAGGAAGCACGTCCGTTAAGTATGGTCCCGAGATATGCATACTACCTACAGCTTTCAAACTTTCGGGAACGCAGAATGTATGAATAGAACCCTGAAATCTCAAGTTGTCCAAACTGCCCAGAGGTTTACCTGAAGTGGCTCCAAGTTCTTCCTATAGCCCTTCATAGGATATACTTAGCCCCTGCTAAGTCTTTAGGAGTTTCCCCTTTTGAGATTCTGTAGCCTATTGTATAGAGAGTAAAAGGAGATGTGTGACAGATAGGATCCAAAATTACTAGATAAGCACTATTGGTTTTAAGTTCTGTTTTGCAGGATCTTCATGTGTGGGTACAAGATCAGCCCATCCAAACCCCTGCATCCTCTCAAGCCTGGAGCCTCGGTGTGGAAGAAGACACCGCTGGCGCCGTATTGGAAAGGGCCATATGTCGTCTTGTTATCAACCCCAACAGCAGTTAAAGTGGTAGAAATCAGCTCCTGGAATCACCACAGTCGTGTAAGACCAGCAGCAGTTCCTGAGAGTTGCCCCTGGACATGGATCGCTAATCCTGCATCACCGTTGCGACTCACGCTGCGAGGAAAAGATCCGTCATCGTAAGAACTTTACCAACCTGCTCCTGGACATCAAGGGAACAGACGTCCTCCAGTTTTGCATTCCAGCAGCCGCTTCTGAACTTGGTCGTGGACTTCCATAAATGATCCTGAAACTCCATTGCGGCTCACTCTACGACGGCTACCACCATCCTGAGAAATTGTGTTCTACTGAGGGACTATGTTGGAGACTGAGACATCCTACAAGACTGTGATACTTTGACGTCTACAGCCCTACTCCTGCCACAAAGCTGGTAGTCGGTCGACGTCCAGCAGAAGCGTGAGGACCTACAATCAACTCTACGTCTGCTACCTGTTGTGGAAGCCGACAGTTCCACCATTTTTCCAGAGACTATGCTCTTTATGGATTTTTATTATTGCTTCGTTCTGGCGGCAGCCTTGGGGTGCTTTGAATTGACTCTTGCCCTACCTCCCTGTGCAGCCTGCAAACCTCGTATTTGCGCAACAGGGAATACCCGGACTTGTCTCAACCCCCGCCAGAATCTTTCCTCTCCTGTTATGGGAACTGCGATGGAACAATGAGAATGGAGCCCTTTTGATTGCTACTCGCCAGCTCTCAGAACCCAGATTTTTTTTGGACTTTAGTACATGTGTTGCTAATTCTCATACATGTGCTACCTACCTTTTTGACATGTACTGCTACCGACCTCTAATACAGGTGCTGCTATAATAGGAATGGTTCTTATTTTTGTGGGTCATGAGAACGGGCCTATTGCTATGATGAACAGTATATATGTCATTTGTTCCTCCTATGTCTCCTGCCCCTCCGCTTATACACTAGGCATGCTATATGATTTAACAAAGACACTTATATCAAATGTATTATTGATTGTGGCTGTTTGATTATGTATCCCATGTTTCCTCCCCTTATGCTTACGTATATTAAACTTAACGTAAGGCAGCTACACGAATCCTAGTAACGTAGGGCTACTACCCTATACCACAAAATGATCCCTCCACCCTAGTATGGCATACTATATGTGTGATTTGATTCCCACCCTCTCACTTGCAGGTGAGAATAATCAAAAGGAGGGAATGTGATAGGCGATGGCCTAGTATGTAGCAGAGCTAGGCCTGAAGCTAGGCCTGAAGCCCTTTTCCCCTGCTTTAGAATGTTATTGCTGACTTTGGAAAATTACAGAATGCTGTTAGCTAGCTGTTAGAAAGAAATACCGCTCTATTCTGGTTTGATAACATGTCCTGCTCTCCTGTAGATAAGAGAATTAAAACGTTCTTACTGTTTATTGTTTAGGTAAGCCAGCTGTCTGCTTTAGTAGGAATGTGCTCCACTGTATCTTTGCTAGATGTACACTGACCCTGTAATTAGGATGAAAATATAGCAGAGAAGCTGAACAGTGTAAGAATATTTTGTCTAGCTTTTTGATTGTTTAGTGTTTTGAGCCAGGGCTAGAGAAATGTGCCTGGAATATTACAGAAATCACCAGTAGCTATTAGAAACACTTCTTAGCCTTGCTTAGTTTAGCCTTGCTTTGTTTTGCTTTTGATAAGAATGCTTCTGATAAACAAAAAGGTAAACTACAGCTGTGCCTTCCACTATCTTTGCAAGCTAACTGACCTTGCAAGAGTAGCGAAATATACTGTATACTGTAGCAGAAGTATTATGTCTAGTGTTATGTCTACCAAGACCAGGACCAATGAGAAATTTTGCCTGTATTAGACTGGAAAAGAAAGGTATAAAAGCTGTTTTACTAGGAGCCATTGCTCAGACCTTTTTGAATGCAACTGCAATCTGAGCCTGTGCACAAATAAATTGGCTTGGATTTTTGCCTGACTCCGGGTATTATTTATTGCATGCTTATCAGCTACTACAAGGCCAGAGACAGAAAAGAACTACAATGTCAGATAGGAAAGTGCACAGTCATACTGGGATCTAACCAAGGCAGAAAAGAGCCTAGGTGAGAAGGGACTAGGAAGCAGGGGGATCAGAGAGAGGGAGGTCATTGGCAATTCGGAAGAAATGGGTCTTGAGGAGGGACTTAAACTTAGGGAATGATTGTTCTTGACAGATTGTAGGAGGAAGGGAGTTCCAGAGTGATGGGGCTAGGAAGAAGAATACTGAATGACACGTTTGCTCTAGACGAGCATGGGCTGGGGAGGGGAGGTCAAGATGATTGGTGTGCAGGGAGCAGAGGCTGCAAGACACTAGGCGAAATTGAATGGACGTTGCCAGATACTGAGGGGTGTGCTTATGAATGGCCCTGTGGGTCAGAATCAGGAGTTTGAACTTGATGCGGTAATGGAGCAGAAGCCAGTGTAAGTGAATGAGGGAGGGGGTGATGTGGCAGGGAGGAAAGGGATCTAAGGGAGGAGTAGAGCTGGCAGGTGGAGTTAAATGCACAGGAAGTGACGATGGAGAAATGGGATTGCTTTGCTTCAAGTAAGAGACCGGTAGTGCATGTGGCAAGATTTGAAGGGACGGAGTGATCCTGGATCTCTCTTCTTCCTCCAGAGGAGTTCTGCACTGCGGAGTTCTGCCCACTGTAGGCGAAGACCTGGGTGGTACTACGGTCGATGGGATGTGGGTCATGGTGGGCAGGGGCGCAGAGGAGCAGAGGAGCAAGATGGTCAAGGGCAGAAGAGAGATATGAGTTCCAAAGGAGGGCTTGTTCTTCCAGGGCAAGGGAGAATAAGTTCGGAGGGAAGAGTTGATTAGCGGGAAGAAAGTGCTGAACAGCAGAAGGGGTAATGTGACGGGATTGGTGAGGAGTCCTAGAGGTTCGTGTTGGTTGTGATGAAGGATCAGCGACTCCACTGCAGGAGAGTGGAGGTGAGGAAAGGAGAAAAGAAATCGAGAAATGGTCAGTCCAGGGTAAGGGAGTTACGGAAATATTTGTGGGGATGTAGGGGGAGTCTGATGGGGTAATCAAGAGTCTAAAGTACACTGACCTGTGTAAGTAGGCAGTGGCATATGTTGGTGAAGACCTAAATCATGGAGGAGAGTGACAAAGGAGTTAGCGCAAGTTATGGTGGGGAGGAGAGATGGACACTGAAGTCGCCAAGAAGAAGCAGGTGGGGAAAATGCGGTAAGGGAGCAGAAGCCAGTGTAAGTGAATGAGGGAGGGGGTGATGTGGCTGAAGCAAGTGGTGCGAGTAGGTGGTTGAACTCCAGTAACCTCCTCAGCTTTGGGAACTGCTAACACCTAATCAGGAGTTAGTGGGCCTGATTACCTGAGAGCAGCTGAGGGCCTGCATAAAAGGCTCCAGTGCCCTGCCCTGTTCAGGCTTTCCTACAGGAGCTCTCCAGATAAACCAAAAGTAAGGATTTAAGGGTTTGTTTTATTATATTAAATTGTTAGCTCTCTGACTGGGCGCTCTTAAAAGGGTTTTTTGTACATTTTTAAAGCAAGGTTACTTTCTTTTTGGTGCTTAGTGGGACTTTCCTTGAGCACAGTAGGTGGTTGAACTCCAGTAACCTCCCAGCTTTGGGAACTGCTAACACTGTAAACGGGGGCGCTGGGTGAGAATGTCCACAGTCTTGGCAAAGGCAAATATTAATATGACTTGCAAAGGATTGTGGGAAATGTAGTCCATTCATACCAGACTCAGCCGTTCACAATAAATTAGTTGTGCTTGCTCGAATGTAAAGCAAAGAAGATATTTTATTTATGGGGTTATTTCTCCCAACACAGATATGCTTGGTAGCACATAACAAGGAATACTTGCTTTCAGTATTATACTTAGAAAAACAAATGAGGAAAAACAACAGCTGAACTTGTTAAGCAATCAAATCAAAGCATAAAGACCTTGATGGAAACAGAAAGGTCTTTTCTGTAGGCTGCTGCTAATATCTTCTTAGCAGTGCTTCAAAGAACCAACAAAACCCACAAAGTAGGAAAATAAAAAACCTGTTCTTTTTCAGGGATATCTTCCTGTATCTTCACACACACTCAGAAGTGTCCCTCCAGAGCTCACAGGCAATTAGGCAAGGCTCAATTGCTAACCATTACCAGCTGAAACCCTCTTGGCTGGTTTACTTTCTACTACGTGGCTCAAATCCTACTCAGAAGCTTTTCTGAGTAGATTAAAGAACAAGTTTATATTTCTTTGTGATGGTTGTTGTATTTTGTGACAGCATATTACCACAGAAGTTTAGACAGAGAGCAATCCATGTATTCAAAGTCCCCATTTACCACATCTTCCCCTTCTTCAATTATCATAGGTTCACTATCATGGATTGGCACAGAGGAATTTCTCAATGGAACACTCTCAGGACAATACTTGTTTCCCTGCTGTCTTCCCAGTGAAGAGCTAGGGCATAGATCAGTGTTCATACCTGAGCTTCCATTGCTGTTAGAGTTCCTCTCTAAATATCCTGGCCAGTATGTAGTCCAGTTCTTATGTCCAGCCTTCCAATCAAGATCCCTGGACATTGGATCTCTCTTCACATACCTTCTGGCACTCGTCTTAGGGTCCCTTCCAAGTGCAGCAGTCTCCCTCACAGGTGCCGTCCGGGGATTCCTGGCTCTGCAACCCCACTCCTCTGGCTTTCCCCAGTCCAATGGTGTATGCTTGCCTCTGGAATGCCTCCCAGTATACGTACTGCTATGGACTCCTTTAGACCTCCCAAATGCTTTTCTCTTCTTTATTCCAAAGTGTTTCTTGCTCTCTCTGTCCATCAGCTCTGGCTTCTGCTGATGATGATGGTCAGGATGATCAAGGTGATGATTCTCTGTAGAATAAGCTTTTCTTTTATCCTGCTTAGATGAATGCTCCACCCTAGCACAGCGCAGCTGTGCTGAATCAAGCCCTGCCCTGGGAGATGAGTGCTTGGGGATTACCTCATAGCCCTCCTGATTGAACACACGTTTCCCCACTTCAGCTCTTCTAATGGCGGTTGGAAACCTGGTGCATTCTGGGACTGGTAGTCTTTTATGGAAACATTCTGTTTTATTATTTCTACCAGAACAGACAGGGTGCTTGTTCAGAGTCACTTCACCTCTACTATAGCTCCTTCCTGAACTATGATAAGCTTCCTTATCACAACACCTAATCAGGAGTTAGTGGGCCTGATTACTTGAGAGCAGCTGAGAGCCTGCATAAAAGGCTCCAGTGCCCTGCCCTGTTCAGGCTTTCCTACAGGAGCTCTCCAGATCAACCAACAGTAAGGATTTAAGGGTTTGTTTTATTATATTAAATTGTTAGCTCTCTGACTGGGAGCTCTTAAAAGGGTTTTTTTGTACATTTTTAAAGCAAGGTTACTTTTTTTTTGGTGCTTAGTGGGACTTTCCTTAAGCACAGTAGGTGGTTGAACTCCAGTAACCTCCTCAGCTTTGGGAACTGCTAACACCTAATCAGGTGTTAGTTCCCTCCCTACCCACCCCGACTCCCACCCACCCCTAGCGAGTAGTCTTGCTTTATAGGGCACCTCCCCATTTGACAAAGCACAGAGAATTGGACCAGCACATTTTGAATATAATTAAGGAGATTTATCTGCTTTTTTTCTGAAAGGACAGCTGGGAAACCGGCTGGTACTTGGTAGATCTCTCTCTTTTGCTTTAACAGATACCTAAGCTCCACGAACAGAACAATGGCTGGGAAAAATCGTATCGCTAAAGCTGTTGCCCCCATTACAGCTTCTGCCTTGGTCCAGACAGAGGTCCTAATGCCAGTTGAAGGACCGGTTCCATGTGCAGGGTGCCTGCATGCTGAAGCTCTGAGGAAACAAGTGGAGGAACTCAGAGAGGAGGTGGCGAGGCTGAGGAGCATTCAAGACAGTGAGAAGTACATTGATGAGATGGTTCTTGCAGCAACCAAGCTCTCCAGCAGAGGAGAAAATGGGTGCCAACAGAGTGTCGATGGTTGGACACAAGTCACCAGGGCCTGCAAAATCACCAATACAACTTCTCCAGCCCTTGAACTGAAGAACCATTATGCAGCCCTGGAAGTGGAGGAGGTGAAAGCATCCCTGGAAAGGGAAGAACCAGAGCTCAAGTACCCCAAAGTTGCAGAATCAGTGACCGCAAGGAAACGAAGGGTAGTGGTGGTTTGAGACTCTCTTCTGAGGGGTACTGAGGCATCCAGCTGCCGACCAGACTTGATGTCCAGAGAGGTATGCTGTCTGCCTGGTGCCAAAATCCAAGATGTTATGGAGAGTTTGCCGAGACTCATCAAGCCCACTGACAATTACTCAATGTTGCTAATCCATGTTGGAACAAATGATACTGCCAGGTATACCTCGGAACGTATCAAAAGTGACTTCATGGCTCTGGGACAGAGGGTGAAGCAGATAGGTGCACAGGTGGTGTTCTCTTCAATCCTCCCTGTTGAGGGTAAAGGCCAAGGCAGAGAGGCTCGCATCCTGGAGATGAATGCATGGCTGCGTGGATGGTGTCATCGAGAGCGTTTTGGTTTCCTAGACCATGGGATGCTGTTCCAAGGGTTGCAGAGCAGAGATGGCCTCATTCAGGCCGTCCCACCCAACAGATCCAGGAGAACGATATCAACAAATACTCTAATCATCCCTAAAGCAGCGACAAAATGCCTATCAGTGACATCTAACAGGGCCTTCAGATTCTATGCCCCTAAGTACTGGAACGCTCTACCCCCAGAGATTCGTGCTATCACTGATCTATCCCTTTTCAGAAAGGCACTCAAATCCCACCTCTTCCCCCAATATTACTTGACCAACTAACCAATCTTAATCACTACCCAAACTAAGAACAAATCCTGTTATGTATACTTGTAAATACTCTTGTAAATAGTTGCAGTAATGACGTCCCATGTTTTATCCAAGTTCTCTGACCTTGTTCTCTGTAAAACCTAACAGTTTGTTGTTATGGTATGTTGTTATATTGTGAACCGCGCTGATTCTGAATAGAGCGGTATATAAGAGCCTGTAATAAATAAAATAAATAAATAAATAAATAAATGGCATCCATCTGTCCAAGAAAGGTCAACGCGTCTTCAGTAGTAGGCTGGCTAATCTACTGAAGAGGGCTTTAAACTAGATTCGTAGGGGATGTGTGAAGAAAGCCCCCAGGTAAGTGATACCCATTTCCATAAAGTTATTTAATGTAACACAGGCAGCATATGGAAAGCAGTGTGTATAAATGCCCGTAGCATGGGAAATAAGATCCCTGATGTTAAAGTTTTGGTGGGAGTGGCTGACTTGGATTTAGTGGCAGTTACAGAAACATGGTTCACAGAAAACCATGATTGGGATGTAACTATACCTGGCTATACTTTATTCAGAAAGGACAGGGCAGGAAGTAGGGGAGGAGGAGTGGCACTATATGTAAAAACTACTATTAAAGCTTTGGAATTACAGAGCTTAAAAGGGAGAGGGGAGGCATTGTGGGTTAAACTAGAAAGAGGGAAAGAGAAATCTATTTGCATTGGTGTGATATACAGACCTCCCTCACAAGAGGAAGAGGTGGACAGTTAATTGAAGACATGCGCAGCATTGCTAGGAAAGGGGAAGTGCTACTGATAGGAGATTTCAATATGCCAGATGTTGATTGGCACATTCCTGCTGCAGTATCATCTAGAAGTAAGGAGATCCGGGATTCTCTACAGGGAGAACTATTCAGGCAATTGGTAACAGACCCCACACGTGAAGGGGCCATACTGGACTTGGTGCTTACCAATGGTGAAAGTGTTTCTGATGTTGTAGTGAGAGATCATTTTGTATCCAGTGATCACCAGATGGTGTGGTTCAGTATTAGGACTAGGGCTGTTAGAATCCATTCAAAGGCGAGGATCTTAGACTTTAGGAAGACTAACTTTGCGAAGATGGGCCAATACCTCAGGGAGTCGTTAGTTGGATGGGAACAGCTGAGGGATGTAGAAAAACAGTGGGAAAAACTGAAAGGGGATATTTTAAGGGCAACCAACCTTTTTGTTAAAATGGTAAATAAAGGTAAAAGGAAAAGGAGACCGCTATGGTTTTCGAAAGAAGTAGCTGAAAAAGTGAAGAAAAAGAGGGAGGCCTTCATGAAATACAAGAGATCACAGAAAGAGGAAGACAGGCATCTGTATTTGGAAAAACTTAGAGAAGCTAGCAAAGTAGTCAAGAAGGCAAAGATTCAAAAGGAGGAGGAAATAGCCAATGCAATAAAATGGGGGGATAAGACATTTTTCAGATATATTAGTGAGAAGAAGAAGGGCAATAGTGGTATTGTCAGACTCAAGGGTGCAGGGGAGGAATATGTAGAAGCTGATAAGGATAAAGCAGAATTGCTTAACAAATATTTTTGTTCTGTGTTCACAGTTGAAGAACCAGGAGCAGGACCTCAGAAAACACCCACAAATAGGAACAGAAGCAAAGGACATCTTGAACAATTTTCAAAAGACTGTGTTCGTGAGAAACTCTCTCAACTTAAAGTAGACAAAGCGATGGGACCTGATGGGATACACCCGAGAATACTGAGGGAACTTGGGGACATTCTAGCAGCTCCACTGACTGACTTTTTCAATGTCTCGTTGGAGTCGGGAGTGGTGCCAAAGGACTGGAGAGAGGCTCATGTGGTACCTTTACACAAAAGCGGAAGTAAGGATGTGGTTGAAAACTACAGGCCGGTTAGTTTAACTTCGGTGGTGAGTAAATTATTGGAAACGCTGCTGAAAGAGAAAAAAGTGAGGTTTCTGGAGTCCAGTGGATTACAGGATCCGAGACATCATGTATTCACCAGAGGCAGGTCTTGTCAGACAAATCTGATTGATTTCTTTGACTGGGTGACCAGGGAGTTGGACCGAGGGAGAGCCCTATATGTGGTGTATTTAGATTTCAGTAAAGCCTTTGACACTGTTCCTCACAGGCGACTTATAAACAAACTGAGCACCCTAGGGATGGACCATAAAGTTACTGCTTGGGTTAGAAATTGGTTGGGTGGGAGGCGACAAAGAGTACAAGCAAATGGAGCTCACTCTGAGGAGAAGGATGTTATCAGTGATGTGCCCCAGGGATCTGTCCTTGGTCCGATTCTTTTTAACATCTTTGTTAGTGATATAGTGGAAGAGCTTTCAGGTAAGGTTTGCCTCTTTGCGGATGATACCAAAATCTGAGGAGGGATCTAGCTAAGCTTGAAGAATGGTCTAGAATTTGGCAGCTGGGATTTGATGTTAAAATATGTAAGGTCATGCATTTGGGCTGCAGCAATCCAAGGAAGCAATATAGTATAGGGGGTGAAGTACTTTTGTCCACTAAAGAAAAGCGGGACCTAGGCGTGGTTGTGTCTGATGATCTTAAAGTAACTAAACAGGTAGAAAAGGCGATGGCAAAAGCTAGAAGGATGCTTGGAGAGGAATGGCTAGCAGAAAAAAGGAGGTGATAATGCCTCTGTATAAGTCTTTTGTGCGACCTCATTTGGAGTATAGTGTGCAATTCTGGAGACCGCACCTTCAAAAGGATGTGAACAGGATGGAGTCGGTGCAGAGGGTGGCTACTAAAATGATTAGTGGTCTTCATTATAAAGCATATGAGGATAGACTGAAGGATCTTAATATGTACAGCTTAGAGGAAAGGCGGGATAGAGGTGATATGATTGAGATGTTTAAATACCTCCGTGGCATAAATGTTCAGGGAGAGAGCCTCTTTCAATTGAAAGCAAGTTCTGCTACGAGGGGACATGGGATGAGGGTGAAGGGAGATTCAGGAGTGATATGCGGAAATATTTCTTTACGGAAAGATTAGTGGATCCATGGAATAGTCTCCCAGTGGAGGTGGTAGAGATGAGGACAGTAACTGAATTCAAAAAAGCATGGGACAAACACAGAGGATCTCTAAAGGTAAAAAGGGGACTGTTGTAGTTGTTATGGAAGGACAGACTAGATAGGCCATATGGTCTTTTTCTATCATCATAGTTCTATGTTTCTATGTAAAATGAAGAGCAGCTTCGCAAATGGTAGAGGTAAGGGTCTCAAAGCAGGAGAAAATAAAGGGGAGAGGACATAAAGCAGGAGAAAATGAAGAGGAGGGGAAGAGCATAGACGGAGAAGAAGAGACTTAGAGTAGTGGAGAATAAGGGAGGAACACTGGACGATAGGGGGGACAGAGCGAAAGAGAACTGCTACTCCATCACCTGAGCATCTGAGGCAATCGGTAGCTGCTCCGGAGTAGCCAGAGGAGAGGCAACGGGCGATGAGTCGGTCTTCACCTTCACGCAACCATGTCTCAGTGAGAAACAGGATGTCCAAATTTGAGCGGAGCGTATGATCTTGGACCAAAACAGTTTTGCTCTGGAGGGACCTGCAATTCATGAGGCCGGCACAGAGAAGTTGAACGGCAGTAGAATCAGGGGGAGATGGGACGCTGATGGAAGTGTGTGTTGTCATTGGATTCAGACTCCGAGAGGAAGTCGAAGTAGCATTGGGTCTCTTCCCAGTGTCGACTCCGGTTGTGCAAACAGAAAGAGCACCTCAAGACCGATGGTGCACCGAATGCTTCTGTGGCCTCAGCAGGGCACTGGACCCCAAAATGCTTGACAGGGAGATGGCCATCAGAGCCAGCGCTGATTCTGATCACTGGTCCAATATGCCTACATAGGCAGGCAGCATGTGGGTTTCAAGGATTGGCTGCACTGCTTGAGGTGGTGATGCACTCAGTACCAAGGGGGCCAGCTGGTTGTGTGGTCAGTACTGCCACCATGTGGGCCTCAAGGGCTCAAAGATTGCATTCTCCAAAGGCATCGGGGCCGGAATTACAACTTCAACCACCGGCTCTGGTTCCCCAGTAGGGAATTCACAATGGTGGGGGACATCGGGGGATTCCTAGCTCTCCTCCATACCTTGGATGTCAAGTATTCTCATTAGGGTACTTTAGCAGGCTTCTTTTGGACATTGCTCTCCATGTAGTGCTGATGTCAGTGCACATGGACCTTGGGCCGGTGCTCGGATGTTCCCTTCGACAATGATGGGGTTGATGAAGTCTATTCTGGACAAATGTCAATGGAGATCCTTTGCTCTGGGGCACCACAGCCTCTCGGCTCCAAGTTTGCTTAGGATCCTCTCAATGGCGATGCTTCTGCAGTGCCTAAAGACACCTATGCCAATATCGAAGATACAGAAACTGTGGGCCCGAAGAGGGACTCTCACTGCTTCTTTTGAGATGGGGTGCCAGTGTGTGGGGGTGTCTGTTCTGCAGTGGTGGTGGTGGTGTGTGTGTGTGTGTTGTGTTTGTGTTGTGGGGAGGTGGGGTGCCTATGTGTGTGTGTGTCTTATGTGGAGGTTGGGTGCCTATGTGTGTGTGGTGTGGAGGTGGGGTGCCTGTTTTTGTGTGTGTGTGTGTGTGTTTGTGCAGAGGTGGGTTGCCTGTGTATGTGTGTGTCTGTTGGGCAGAGGTTGGGTGCCTGTGTGTGTCTGTCTGTCTGTGTGTGTGTCTATTGGTGGGGTGCCTCTATATATATATGTGGCTCTGTGTGTATGTTGTGCAGAGGTGGGGTGCCTATGTGTATATTTGTGTCTGCATGTCAGTTGTTCAGAGGTGGGGTGTCTCTGTGTGTGACTGTGTTCATCTGTTGTGCAGAGGTGGGCTACCTGTGTATATGTGTCTGTTGTTCAAAGGTGGTGTGTATGTGTCTGTGTCTGTTGTGCAGTGGTGGGGTGCCTGGGTGTGTGTCTATCTGTGTATCTGTTGTGCCTTTCCATGTCTGTTGTACAGAGGTGGGGTGTCTATGTTTGTGCATGTCTGTTATGCACTGGTGGGTTGCCTGTGTGTGTGTGTGTAGTGCAGAGGTGCAATGCCTGTGTGCATAGATGTCTGTTGTGCAGAGGTAGGGTGCCTGTGTGTGTGGTGTGGAGCTGTGGTGTTTTTGTGATCATGTGTGCATGTCTATCATGGAGGGAGGGTGCTTCTGTGTATGCAGTATATTGTGTAGCGATGGGGTGCCTGTGTATGTGCGTGTTTATTTATTTATTTAATGTTTCTTTTATACCGCTATTCATAATATCATAGCGGCTTACATAAAACTCAACTGAGACTTACATTAGATTGAGGAAGGGGTTGAATATGCCATTACAGGTTGGGAGGTATTTTTGAGTATGCATTGCATGGCTATTTGACATGGGTTGCATGTTTCTGTGGATGGCTATGTGATCGTTCTAAAGGTTTTTCTTTAGAGGTGTGTTTTTAGCTTTTTCCGGAATTCATTTACATCCTGGATGGACCTCGGTGCGGGTGGCAACGAGATCCAATTTATTGGTCCATTGAAAGAAAATGCTCTTTGACAGAGCAATTGCAAGCTTTTTCGTTTTAGAGCAAGGATGGAAAGCAGGTTTTGGTGCTGTTGTCATCGTAATACTGTGTCCATGTTCTTTTGGATGAGCAGACTGCTGAGAGGTTGTGCACTGTTTTGAATGTGGTCATTATGGTCATATATCTTATTCTGGTTCCTACTGGAGTCAGTTTAGGTTTTTTAGTACTGGTGAGATGTGGTCATGTTGGGGAGTTTTGCTGATGAGACGGGCTGCTGTATTCGGTGTTATCTGGAGGGGTCTAAGGGCTGGGTTTGAGAGTCCCTGGAGAAATGAATTACAATAGTCCAGGTGTGGGGTGATTAAAACTTGGCACACTGTTTAGTAATACTGATGATCTAGTAGTGATCGAAGGTTGTGCAGGATTCTGATCTTCTGGTAAATAGAATTTGTTATTATTTTTATAAGAGTCTGAAATGTTGGTTTGTGATCTAGGGTGATTCCTAGATATTTAACCTCTGATCTTACACCATGCCAGACTGATCGAGGCATCAGCAAGGAGCAAGGAGGTAAGCTCCTCCCTGCTCCCAGCCAAGGCACCCAATCAGAGAAGCGCTATTGAAATCTGCACGGAGACTGCTTTAAAACTGCTGCTCCTGCTGGAAAAGCACAGTTACTTACCTGTAACAGGTGATCTGTGGGAACAGCAGGAATAAGTCTTCACATATGGGTACGTCGGTACCGACGGAGTCTGCGCGGGAACGCTTCCCAGTGTCCAATCAAAGAGCTTTTGGAAGCATCCCACCACGCCTGCGTGTTGCCTTCCCGCCTTTCCCAACTGCCTCTCCTCAGTTAAGTTTTAAAGCTGAGACAAACAGAGAGAGAGGGGAAAGGAAAGATAGATAGAGATACAACTCCTGGGGAGGTGGGTGGGTTGTGAAGACTTATTCCTGCTGTTCCCAGAGATCACCTGTTACAGATAAGTAACTGTGCTATCTCCAGGAACAAGCAGGAATGAGTCTTCACATATGGGGACTCCCAAGTTGAGATGCCTGGAGTCCCAGCATGTTAGAGGTTGGAACATGCTATCCTGCACAACACCAGGCATCCTGAGGATGGAGGGTAGGAGTTGAAGAAAGAAAGGTGCTGTGGAACAGCTAACCTAACATAGGACTGCAGGAAAGGAGTCCATGTGTGGATGGTAATTGTCATCAATGATATTGCAAAGAAATAAATTGCAATAGGGACCTCCCCTAACAGGACTTTAGAGAAGTATGGAGGTTCATGGGATCTACTGGGGAACCCAGTAGAGGAACCTCAAGAAGGACCTCACTATAGTGGAGGTAGGAAACCTGTAGGAAAAATAATGGAGGTCAGAATCCTGAAAGGGAACAGGGAGCCCCAGTAGTAAAACCTGGGGTAGTACAAAAATGGTGGGCCTTCAGCGGAAGGCTTTATGATAAAAACCCACCTCTTTTGGCAAAAGACTCACTCTTAGGAACAAAAGAGAAAAGCTAACCGATTTGGACAAACAGGCTCAGTCCTTGTGGGGAGAAGGGGTATGGGAACCTCTTGTATCCCAAAAGAAAGGACAACGCCGGGGGTGTTAGCCTGTGAGTAACTGAAGATCCACAATATCTCTCCTAACTGAAGTCAGCTGGGAGAGATATTGGACATGGAGAGCTTCAGGGGTACCTAAACCTTAGGGTTATGGTAGGTGTTAACTATCACCAAGTGGTTGTGAGTGTAGGATCCCAAAACATGCTGGATAGCATAGTATGGGTAAAAACTCTTCCGTCAGAATCATATGGCTATATGAGCCTGGACAGTCAGGTAGATAAAGCAGAATACATATCTACCGATAGTAGAATATCTCGACATATATATATATATACACATATATACATATAACATATAGACATATGAGAATATATCTATAGTGAGATATGAAGGACATAAATACTCACACATGATAGACATTGACATCTGTAAGATGTGTGCTATAGGTATGAATATATATACCTCTATATGGAAGTCTGCAAGAAGCAGACAGAAATATGTCCATAAGGCATTCACATAGGAAAACAGTGGAGAGGAAAGATTCATCTAAGAACAAGAAGGTGTAACCTACTTGAGAAGACATATAGAGAATCAATTCCCACTGGTTATGGCTACAGGGATGCTAGGTAGTAGAATAACCAGGATGGTTACGTGAAAAGCAGAGGATGATATTAGTCAGCAGCCTGCAAGTCCTGAGTATTTTAGAACTCTAGCATGGTAAGTGAACAGAAGACGCATAGGAATGAGATACCATGGTGACCTGCTTAAGGGCAAAAAGGTATCATGCGTTCTTACCATGAGGACGAGCTGGAAGGAGGAAACATATTCCCTATTGGAAATACTATGGACCAAGAAGGGAATTAGCAACTCCTTAAGCTTTCACGTAAGAGTAGGCCTATGTGCGTTATAGTAAAAAAGGAGAACTTTTCTAGTCATGGAAGATATGACTGAAAAAAGCCTTTTTCAACCATCTAGTATAGTTGTTGGAGAAAAAACCCCCATGCTCTCTAGCAAGGGCCCATAGTGGAGAGCTTCTCTGTAGAATTGCAGAGAGCATTAGGCAGGAGAATGAGGAGATAGAACTGGTCGCAGAAAAACCAGTAGCTATGTGAACTATGCTGCCAAACCCATGGGAATGGAGATGGTAGAAAGAGAAGACAATCCAACAAGTTTGTAGTGAAAATTTTCCAAGACAGATGAGAGCACTGACTTGGAGGCACTACTAAGACTAGACAGAATGTTATTGGAGGACAAATCTGGTTACTGGTGGACAAGAACCAGTGGTCGAAACATAAAGGCTCCTGCATTGGTAGCTGCTTGCCAGACAGCAAAAGAATGGTACTGTTGAAAAACAGAAAGAACAGACAAAACCAGAGTAGAAACTCTGGAGGTGTCTGATGAACTGCTGCAAAGCAAGATTGAAAAAGAGGAGTGACTCAGAAAAGAGAACTCCGCACTAGAAAAGAGAGAAAAATTTGGAGAGGCTGAAGAAAAGCCCTCCAGTGAGCAAAACCACTCTTACAGAGGAAAACCCTGGTAAGAGGGTAAAGAAAATGGAGCTGAAGAAAACTTACAATAGTAAGTTAACTGAAGGAAAGGAGACATGCTGGCACAGGAAACTATCATTTGATAGTGGATGGACCTCTTTCCCTAGAAGGAAAAGAGGAGAACCCTGTGACCTAGAAGCATGAACATCCTGACAGCTCATAGAGAAAAGATGGATGTCTTTCGGGAAGAGATCCATGTTAGGATTTAGAATGACAGCAGTGGATTGTCTCTATTGAGATGAAACAACTGCAGATTGTAATTCCCAGAGTCACAAGCATCTGATGGGTTGATTAGAAACCCTGTGGTTGCTGGGTTTGCTAAGCCTGGTGAGAGGTTGAACCTTGCAGACCAGGACGATGCTTCCCCTGTTTGGGAACATCTGTAGGATGGGCAGATGATGCATAAAACCTTCTTCTCCTATGGGAAGAAGGTTTGGCAGGACATTTCCTATCTGCTGGGACAGAAGAAGGTGCAGAAGAGCCCCTAGGAACAGGTAAGTCAGTGGAAAGCTGAGTAACCTGACGTAAAGACTCCTTGTTGAAAAGATTATCTCCAGTGCAAGGAGTATGTCCCAGTCTGTGTTGTGCCCATTTGTCCAAGCCTGAAGCTTGGAACCAGGCTCTACGTCGTGCCCCTATAGTTATAGCAGAGGTCCTGCTAACAGACTCAAAAGAGTCTAGGGAAGCACGAGTAAGAAACCAAGAGATATTCTGGAGATGCTTGAGCAGTGAAGAGTAGTCTGCACTCCTGGACTCTGGAAGGGAAGGAGTCAAAAGATGTAATTGCTTTGTGACCTCCTCAAGAGATAGACTCATATAGAAAATATATGAGAGAATTCTTGCAGAAAGCATAGATGTCTGGAAGGTTTGACGTCCAAAGTCATCAAGCATCCGAGATTCACGACCTGGTGGATAAGAAGAGTGCTTTTTCTTGCTCTTTACCTGCCTCAATGCTGATTCCACAACTATGGAATGATGAGGAAGTTGAGTCTTTTGAAACCCTGGAGAGGGGGGCACCTGATATAAGAGATCAGTTGCTCTGGAAGGTGGGGGTACCCTTAAAGGTGTTTTCCACATTCCTAGAAGGAGATCCTGCAAGGAATGATGCAAAGGAAGCATTATGTTCTCCTTTGCTTTGGTAGAAAGAGAGGCCTGTGCAGGATCATGTCCTGGGATAGGAATGGCAAGAGATCTTGCTATATCCCGGAGGAAACTCTGAAAAGAGGGTTCCCCAATAGGAATTTCCCTTGGACAGGTTAGATCCGAAGAACTAGCCTGAGCACCGACAGAGCTATCCAGATATATAGGAATAGAAGATCCTGCACAGCGCAATGTGGAATGCTTAAAGGATGGTCGCCGGTACTGACTGTCAGGAACAGCGACCAACATTACCACATTGTCCATGCCAGGTATCGACTCCAAGCTTGGCATAGAAGGGGGCGATCCTGTTGAAAAAAGCATGGCAGGAGTTGACCACGATGGTACTGTGGATACCGGTACTGATGTCAATACCGGTACCGATGTCAGAGTCGAGCCCGACAAAGACATTGAAGCAGTCATCGGAGACCTTCAATTGGTACCGAGGCAACCGAAAACGTCCGGGTGCTATCCTCGGTACCGAGCCACCGGTATCAGTCGGTGTCGGTACCAAATGATATTGGTACCAAGTCTTCCAGACTAGAGAGCGATTCTAAACTGGGCATCGAAGACACCGACCGTAAGGGTAATGAGGACATCGGCACCGACTTCGGTACCGTGCCTGATACTGGTGAATGAAGGTCAACCCGTGGCAACTCAGTGGGCCTCGAGGGAACCGAGAGTTGCAGATCCGAATTATCAGAACCGAGCCTTCGGTACCGCCCGGAGCCGATACCAAGGTGAGACTCGGCATCGAAGGAAGCGAGGCTATCGATGCACGTCTGGAGGGTACCGACGTCGTGGTAGTATCGGTGTTGGTACCGATAATGGAAGGTCAGTCTGGAGAGTATCCACCGGTCCCGAAGGCACCGAGGATGCCAGATGACCATCCCTGGTGAGGAGTGTTTCATCCAACACCAGTGCCGATGTCGGGGTATCGGTACCGCTCGAAGCGGATGCCACCACCAGACACGGCTTAGGTATGTTCTGTGAGGGGTGAACCCCAGGAACAACCTGAAACCCCTCAAATGCTTTGGAGACCGAAGACTCCCGCTGGGGTTTTGAAGCCAGTGGGCCCTCGAGGGCAAGGCCGGAGCCGTCTACATGCTGTGCATGAGACCTACCACTCGAGGGCTGGCTAGTCTCAGACTGTTTGTGGGTTACCTGATGCTGCGTAGAAGAAGAAAGGGACGGTGCCCCGAAGCTGGAGGGAAACCGTGTATTGAGGGAACCCCGATATTGAAAACTTCTTCTTACCAAACTGTTGTCAAGACCCAAGCAGGTTAGACACCGATTTCGAGGGTCTAAAAATAAAGTTGTACCGCCACAGTGTGAACATTTCTTGGAGAAAGTAGCTGGCGGTTCCATGAAGGAAAAAGAAGAGGCCTAAAAGGCCTAAGATACCGTGAGACACTATGAAGAAATATATTCCTTGAAGAAGGAAGGATTTTACAAGAAAAGAAAAGAAAACACTGGCAGTACCGGTGGCGTCGGGAAGACAGCCGCGACCACAAGAAAAAGAAAGAAATAAAACAAGAATTATCTGCGGTGACAGGAGGAGGTCCTGCCGGCTCCGCGGAAAAATGAAAACTGAGGAGAGGCAGTTGGGAAAGGCGGGAAGGCAGCACGCAGGCGTGGTGGGATGCTTCCAAAAGCTCTTTGATTGGACGCTGGGAAGCGTTCCCGCGCAGACTCCGTCGGTACCGACGTACCCATATGTGAAGACTCATTTCTGCTTGTTGCTGGAGATCTGCCTTTCTCCTCTCCACCACGCCGGACTGATTGAGGCATCAGCAAGGAGCAAGGAGGTAAGCTCCTCCCTGCTCACAGCCAAGGCACCCAATCAGAACGGCGCTACTCTAGCTGCAACTGATTCCCACACCACTATAAATTCAACAGTGCACCCAGACGTGCCCATGCCTGGTGGGCCCACTCCTAAGGGCCACTTTGGTGCGGCCCTTAGGCGAAGAACTTTGGCGCTTCCCATAAAATGTAAGTGTTCATCACCTAAGCTCAGTCTTATTTATCATTGAATAACAACATCTTCATATCCATGAATTGACTCCACATCCTCAGTTCTAACTCGTTCTGAAACAATATTCTATTGTGAATGTGATACTTCCTAGCACACAAGCCCACAAGTTAGCAAGACTGAGATGAAAGTAGCTATTGATTTCATACCTAAACCTGTCTAACTCTATTATTTATTATACTAGTAGTACACAGTTGTCACTGCTACATTTATCTAGCACTAGGTTCCTATACCCGATAGTAACTACATCTGCCAAATTGTGCACTCCTGTATACCAATCCAATTTCAAATATCTTATCTATTGTGACATTGATCCTCAAATTCATTTGGATATTTTTTGAATTGATTCTGTTCTACCTGACTGTGACTACTACTACTATGTTTGATTACTTCGCTCTATTGCACTTTTAAGCACTGCCATTCTTCTAACCTATTCCATTAATACTGTTCCTTCTCTTTCATCACAAAACAATGGAACTCACATGTTATATAACTTATGTCATACCCATAGTCCCCCTACTCTTCGCTCTGTCTAATGCCATGCTAACACACCAATGACCTACTTTCTATCACTTTATCTCATACATTCAATATTATCCAGTTCACAGCCATATAAACTTACATGAAAGCCACCACTCCAAGACTCCATCTTATTAAACCAATTAAATACACATGCCTACACTCTATTCAACTGCCCCAGGGAAGCCAAAAAGAGGTGGGGGAGTCCTTATATTAATCAAAGCAAAACATAACGCCTATACCAGTACCTGTAGTAACTATACTCGAATCAGCCTGCACATTCCCAACAAAGAAACCACATATCATACTGGGAGACTTTAATCTATCATCACTCCCCCTACAACAATCAATGGATTTTCTTGAATTCATGGAAGAAATGGGTTTCATACAAACCCTGGATCAACCTACTCACATCAAGGGCAATACACTTGATCTGATGTTCATCCTGAAGGCTGTCACGGCGCATCCAGGTTACCCTCCCCCCCCCAACCTCATCTCAGGTCCCCTGTTCGGACCATTTTGTCATAAAAAAAGACATCCCAATCCTTCCCCCAACACAGACACATACAAATTCATCTCACCAGACCACACGTTTTAGGCAATTCGACAAAGAAGTATTCCTACAGGAGATTACCCTCCATCTTGTCTCACAAACACAGGACTTTGATGAGACAATAGAGAACTGGTTCACGACAATTAACAAAGCAGCCACATCTACAACATACCAGACGACTTTCGATCAGTCTTTCTGGCCTTAATAATGCCTCACCTGGACTACGCCAATGCGATCCTACATGGCCTACCAAAGAGCACGATTAACCCCTTACAATTGGCAATGAACTCAGCTGCAAGAATCCTTTATGGAGCCTCCAAGAGAACCCACATCACTCCAATACTGAAACAGTTACTTTGGCTGCCTATACAATCTAGGATCTCTTTCAAGATCCTAACTATGACTCACAAGGCGATCAATAACTACTCCGCATCTACTATCACTGACCTGATATCAATTACAGCTCCTAATCGAGCAAGGAGATCGACTGCCTCCAACTCTCTTGTACTACCCAAGGCAATCACGAAATGCTCTCAAGTCACTAGATCCAGAGCCTTCTCTTACTTTGCACCATCATGTTGGAACGCCCTACCATCAGGCATCAGAACCATCAGTGACCTCTCCCAGTTCAGGAAGGCACTGAAGCATCACCTGTTCCTGCAGCACTACGATGTTTCGGACACCCTCCCATACCAACCCACCTCCACACTCCAGGCCAACACATTAAACCCCATGCACTCCACAGTCTTAATCCGTAGAACTGAAATCTCACTTTGCACCTCCTCTCACTACGAAAATTTTACCTAGATTCATGTAGCTCTACATATAGCTGCATTTAGTTGCTTTGTACATAGTTCTCACGTTCTCTGTTTCACTGTTCATGAAACCTATTTAATGTATACCAAGTTTATTGTCCTGTTCATTGTAAGCACAGATCAATTATTTGAGACGTGTAGTTTTTATGTTCATTGTAAACCGCACTGATGACGAATAGCGCGGTATAAAAGAAACTGTAAATAAATAAATAAAATAAATAACATATAAAAGGTATACTCATCGCAGGCCATCAGAAAAATGACATACACAAGAAATACATAATCTCAAGAAAGAGCTCTGCAAATTGGAGAAAAAATGGAGAGCAAGATAAACATCCGAACACAAAGACCTCTACATTGTTGCTCTAAACAACTATAAAGAAATGATTCTCAAAGCTAAGAAAAAGCATCACACACACACACATATGTATACTAAACAATGCTATTAACCGCCCTAGAGAGCTCTTTGGATTGTAAAAACCTTAACAAAGCCCACCCGAATATTGTCAACAGTGCCCCTATTAACCCCCAAACTATAGCAAACCACCTCGCAACAAAACTAAAAAACAAAAACACTCTTGCTATGCTCCGCAACAGTGAAAGTCAAATCACCAACAATAAATGGCACATCTTCCACCTTATCAAGGAGAAAACTCCTGGAAATAATTACAAAAATCAACACCACTACCTCTCACCTTGACCCTTGTCCGATTACTTGGATAAAAGCATCTAAAGCACATCTAGCCCCAACTATACTCCAATATTGTAAATCAACCCCCTCCTCCAAAGCACCATGCCAAATCAACTCAAACTTTCTGTCATTCACCCAATCTTCAAAAACAATTCACTTAACAAAGAAGACCCAACCTCATATAGGCCAATATCCAGCATTCCATTTTTGGCAAAAGTTATAGAAAAAAAGTGTGTTAATCCAACTCCAAGATTTCATAGACCTCAGCGCGGCTCCTGATGAACACCAATATGGGTCCCGCCCATATCATGGTGTTGAAACTCTGCTCTTTGCCTTGATACACTCATCTGTGGCATAGATAATGTAAACCAAGCCTTTATTCTTGTTTTCCTAGATATCTCCTCCAGCTTTGATTGTGTTGATCATAATGTCCTCCTGACAAGACTAGCCCATGTAGGTATAGCTGGAACCAGAGAGCAACAAAATGGGCCCACGTTACACCCATTCTCAAACAACTCCACTGGCTACCACTACACAGTCATATAACATACAAAACCCTCCTCCTAACCCAGAAAGCCATCCACTCAGACCCCCGAACTCACCTGCACACAATTCTTGAAACCCCACAACCCAACAGATAAAGATTAATCTCTATCAGGAACATCCTAATCATCTCCCCCATGCCCAAACTAAATATAACCGTCAAGCCTGTGAGCATTACTTCCAATCCTGTGCACCATCAGACTGGAACACGTTACCAGATCCCATAACAAACATCACCGATCTCAACAGCTTCAGGAAGCAACTAAAGACACGACGTTTCTCAGAGTATGTCAGCCCAACTGACCCCTACCACTCAAGATGCAATATACGATAAATACCCATATAGCCAATACACCCAGAAACTGTAAATATGTATATAGCTCATTACCCCTATCTATCCAAATACATGCTATACATAGAGGTTACACTGTTACATTGTAATATTGCACTATTAATTAATTGTACATTGTATAGGTCCATGTACAGCGCTTTGCCCCAGTGAAAGGCGGAATAGAAATACAGCTAAATAAATAAACATGTCTGCCTGGTGCAAAGATAGTGGGCCTCACATGCCACCTAGACAAAGGCAGGCAGAACTCCAGAGTCTCAATGCATGGATGAAACAATGGTGCAAGGAAGAGGGTTTGGATTTGTTAGGAACTGGGCAACATTCTGGGGAAAGAAAACATAGTTACTCACCTGTAACAGGTGATCTCCGGGAACAGCAGGAATTTAGTCCTCACATATGGGTATCGTCGGTACCGACGGAGCCTGCGTGGGAACGCTCCCCAGCGTCCAATTAGGAAGCTTTTGGGAGCATCCCACAGCGCCTGCGTGCTGCCTTCCCGCCTTTCCCAACTGCCTCTCTCCAGTTGAGTTTATAGCTGAGACAAAAGAGAGAGGGAAAGAGAGAAAGAGAGAGAGATAGAGAGATACAACTCCTAGGGGAGGTGGGCGGGTTGTGAAGACTAAATTCCTGCTGTTCCCGGAGATCACCTGTTACAGGTGAGTAACTATGCTATCTCCAGGAACAAGCAGGAATGTATAGTCTTCACATATGGGGACTCCCTAGCTGCAGATGCCAGGGAGATGGCCCCAGAAAGTTGTGTGTCCTTGTGAAAGGGCTCCACTTCCCCCCATGGATCTCTGGCATGCTACCAGGGATGGTGGGTAGGAGTTGATTAAGTATGGAACAGGTGTTGAAGAACAGCCTGATCAAACAAGGCATCCCAATGGGAGTCCTTGTCTAAGCAGTAATGGGCTGTGAAGGTATGAACCGAAGCCCAAGTAGCTGCTTGACAGATGTCGTCAATAGACAGAGTGTGAAGATGAGCCATTGAGGCCATGTCACATTGTGAGCTGTTACAAAAAAAGTTATCGTTCAAATTTTCTCCGTGAGGGAAAAAACAAGCAAATAGGGTCTCAGTTGAAAATTAACGCTGCCCTACCTGGGTTTTCACCCTGTATTTGGCATCCGCGTTTGATCACATCAATGACCCATTGCCAGTTTTATCGATTTTTAATCCCTTTAGAAGCTCTGAATCAACTTTGTTATAGAAACTGGTCATTTAATTTCATACTGAAAAATACTCAGCTTCTGTGCAGGAACTTTTCACGATCTTCTATCCTTGTCCCACAACGTTCAATCCCAGTACCAGCTGACGTTTCTAGTTTTTCGTCAGGGGACCTAAATACAACTACAAAAACACACCATTATAAATTAAATATCTCCAAACCCCTCCCTATTTATTAGAAACTAGTTACACTCTTAAAATCTAGTAAAACAGAAACATCTCTCTCCACTTTACCGGTGATGCTGCCCGCGTTCTCTCCTTCAGTTATCAGCTACCGGAACTCCGGCGCTAGTAGAAAAACGCCGCGCATGCGTCCCTTACAAAACCACCTCCTTTTAAAACCGGCCGGAGCCAATCATCCATAGAGAGTCACCGAAAAAAGTTCCATCACTTTTCCTTCTGGCCCTTTAATTAGATGTACAAGCGAGCCACTCTATCTGACTATTGAGTCCCCCTGGTGTCAGGGTATTGAACTTAAAAATAAGCCGCTGTTCGGTCAAATGAAGTGTCTGTGCTAACGACCTACCCCGGGCAGCTTTCTGAACCTGAACTAAACATAAACATCGTAATTGGTTGAACTCATGAGTCTTCTGTTTACAGTGCTCGACTATAGGGGCACTTAAATAATTACAATGAAGACGGCTACGGTGTTCACGCATCCTAGTGCGGAACATACGAATAGTCTGTCCTATATAGCATAGGCCGCAAGGGCAGATAATAGCATATACTACCCCTTTAGATTCACAAGTAGTATTGTTCTTTAAAGGGAAGGAAATCCCATGTAGCTCAAATGTTTCTACGCTTAAAGTGACCGAACAAATGTCACACTTCCCACATGGTGAATGGCCCCCTGAACCTAAATCCGAGGTTACTAAAGGACCTCTCGAAACTGAAGCGGGACTTAACAGATCCTTTAAGTTTAACGCCCTTTGCCACACGCAGCGAAATTTACTATCCTCTAGCCCCGGAATGGTGTTAATTTCGACGACTGATGAAAATTTAGTGATTAATATCTCACGGAAACCCCTGTCTTCTTTGGAAGTGAGCATTCTGAATAAAGGCTTATCCTTTGTGCCCCAGTGTCAATTTGATTCCTTTCAATTTAGGGTCGATCTAGAGGCTTTTATTAGAAAATTGTGGCTAAAAACATATTTTACATCTATTGAGAAAACAGACGTTGCTGAAAGAGAAACTTCTCAGGTAGAGTTGACTTCTAAACGAATTCAATTGCCATTTAAGTCCACATGGATCCCCCCAGGGGTACCCCCTCCAGCCCTTGATGTGTTTAGACAACTCGTTATACAAGATGTACACAAGTTAGAAATTACTAGAAAACTACATCGTACATCATTGACCCCGGAGGAGTATAGAGTGTTACGGGAGCTAAAAGCACGGACAGACATCATCATAAAGAGGGCTGATAAAGGAGGGGCGATTGTCGTTATGGCAAAGGAAGATTATATTGCAGAAGCTCTCTCCCAGTTACAAGACACGGCAGTGTACAATCGTTTACAATCTGACCCTCTTCCCGAACTCCAAGTTTTGATCAAGAGCTGTACTGAAGAAGCACTCCGTACCAGTTTGATTACTAAAAAAGAATATTCTTTTTTGAATCCTTCGACACCTACTACAGCTCGGCTGTATTTGGTCCCGAAGATTCATAAAAATGCTTTAAAAACCCCCTGGGAGGCCTATTGTCTCAACTCGAGGCAGTGTACTTGAGCCCTTATCCATGTTTTTAGATTCATTTATGCGTCCAATGTTACCTCTCATACCCTCATTTTTAAGGGACACCACTCATTTTTTGACTGTCCTTCAAGATTATTCTATGACAGCAGCACAACTAGATGTTCAGCTGGAAACACTGGACGTTGTCTCTTTGTACACTAATATCCCGCAGGCAGAAGCTATTCTAGTAGTGGATAGGGTATTAAATCAACGTGCAGATATAACAAATTTGAAGAAAGATTTTCTTTTAAAATTAGCAGAGTTGACAATCACTCAAAATTATTTTGAGTTCCACGAAGCTTTATATCAACAGAAGGTCGGGGTGGCTATGGGCGCCACATGCGCCCCATCAATCGCAAATTTTTTTATGGGGTTTTTTGAAGAACGATGGGTAGCAAATTCACCGTATTTTTCTCACGTAGTGCTATGGAAGCGTTACATAGACGACGTCTTTTTGTTATGGCGAGGGAATGCTTGCAGAATTTGTGAATTGGCTGAATACCCGGGAGCCCACTATAAAATTTACTTACCAGAATCATGCTGAGACAATGAATTATTTAGATGTTAAGATCACTAGGTCTTCGGAGCAATGGGTTACTACAATTTTTAGGAAACCAACTGATCGAGTTACTTATCTACACTACACGAGTATGCACCCATTGAAGCTAAAATCTGGGTTGCCATTCTCTCAGTTTTTACGATTTAGACGTAATTGTTCTAACCGGGAAGATTTTAAAAGTAAGGCAGCCATTTTACAGAAGGATTTCATACGGAGGGGTTATCCTGTCAAAGTGGTACGACAGGCCTATACACGGGCACTATATAACCATCGATCCACATTGTTAGAAACCAACGTGACTGATAGGAAGAGAACCCACGTTGATACTTCAGTTAATTTGATCACAGCTTATTCTCCCTTGAGTGGAGAATTACAGAAGATCCTGTCTAAGCGGGGCAGTATTATTAACACCATTCCGGGGCTAGAGGATAGTAAATTTCGCTGCATGTGGCAAAGGGCGTTAAACTTAAAGGATCTGTTAAGTCCCGCTTCAGTTTCGAGAGGTCCTTTAGTAACCTCGGATTTAGGTTCAGGGGGCCATTCACCATGTGGGAAGTGTGACATTTGTTCGGTCACTTTAAGCGTAGAAACATTTGAGCTACATGGGATTTCCTTCCCTTTAAAGAACAATACTACTTGTGAATCTAAAGGGGTAGTATATGCTATTATCTGCCCTTGCGGCCTATGCTATATAGGACAGACTATTCGTATGTTCCGCACTAGGATGCGTGAACACCGTAGCCGTCTTCATTGTAATTATTTAAGTGCCCCTATAGTCGA
The DNA here is from genome assembly GCA_033557465.1 of Ichthyophis bannanicus. Taxonomy (NCBI): domain Eukaryota; kingdom Metazoa; phylum Chordata; class Amphibia; order Gymnophiona; family Ichthyophiidae; genus Ichthyophis; species Ichthyophis bannanicus. Next base: position 1,963,361 of record CM066043.1, read on the forward strand.
GCACTGTAAACAGAAGACTCATGAGTTCAACCAATTACGATGTTTATGTTTAGTTCAGGTTCAGAAAGCTGCCCGGGGTAGGTCGTTAGCACAGACACTTCATTTGACCGAACAGCGGCTTATTTTTAAGTTCAATACCCTGACACCAGGGGGACTCAATAGTCAGATAGAGTGGCTCGCTTGTACATCTAATTAAAGGGCCAGAAGGAAAAGTGATGGAACTTTTTTCGGTGACTCTCTATGGATGATTGGCTCCGGCCGGTTTTAAAAGGAGGTGGTTTTGTAAGGGACGCATGCGCGGCGTTTTTCTACTAGCGCCGGAGTTCCGGTAGCTGATAACTGAAGGAGAGAACGCGGGCAGCATCACCGGTAAAGTGGAGAGAGATGTTTCTGTTTTACTAGATTTTAAGAGTGTAACTAGTTTCTAATAAATAGGGAGGGGTTTGGAGATATTTAATTTATAATGGTGTGTTTTGTAGTTGTATTTAGGTCCCCTGACGAAAAACTAGAAACGTCAGCTGGTACTGGGATTGAACGTTGGGACAAGGATAGAAGATCGTGAAAAGTTCCTGCACAGAAGCTGAGTATTTTTCAGTATGAAATTAAATGACCAGTTCTATAACAAAGTTGATTCAGAGCTTCTAAAGGGATTAAAAATCGATAAAACTGGCAATGGGTCATTGATGTGCTCAAACGCGGATGCCAAATACAGGGTGAAAACCCAGGTAGGGCAGCGTTAATTTTCAACTGAGACCCTATTTGCTTGTTTTTTCCCTCACGGAGAAAATTTGAACGATAACTTTTTTTGTATTGTATTATTATCGTTCAGTGGCCACAACACATATTGTACATTGTGAGCTGTGACATGGCCTTCAAGAGGAAGGTTCTTTTTTTTTATTTTTATTGAATATTGAAAACTTATTTGTACAATAAGTAGCAGAAATTATAAGGAAATACAAAATATAAGGAATCCAAAACCAAACACATACATTATATAACAGTCCACATCATTGGGGGAGTGGAGAATTCTCACATCAATATAATTTAATAAGAAAAACAAACAAAACCATACCCAGGACCCCACAATTCAATCTATACCTTTAACTACTATCCCTTCATCCACATGAGACTCATGATTCTTTAGGAAGACAGTCAAATGAACAGGATCTACAAACCCATATTGTTTCCCTCGATGTTCCACTAAGCACTTGCATGGGAACTTTAAAAAGAAAGTAGCTCCCAATGCTAAAGTGCGCTCTCTCAACTCCAGAAAGGCTTTACGCTGATTCTGTGTAACACGGGACACATCGGGGAAAATAGTTATCTTTTGACCACAAAAAAGCACATTCTTTTGCGGAAAGTACGTTTTCAATACAGAATTCTTGTCCATCTCTGTCAAAAAAGTAACAACTAAAGTAGCACGATTTAAAATATTATCAGAGGAGGACTCCAAGAATTCTGATATATCCAAACTAATGGGGGAAAGTGACTGAACATTTTCATCACCACCCCCATTACCTTCCACTTTCTTTTTAAATCTCGGTACATAATACAAATTGGAAACCTTGATGACTTCAGGCTGATCAAATTTCAAAACCTCCTTTAAATATTTATGAAACAAAATCAAAGGAGAAATATAATGTGTAAGTGGAAAGTTTAAGCACCTCAGGTTTTTAGACCTAGATGCATTCTCTAATAGTTCCAACTGCCTATGTAAATACAAACTATCCTTAGCTACAGAAAACGAATCTACCAAGAGGAAGGTTCTTACACTCATAGGCAAAAGATATACACTGTGCAATCCAGCTGGACAGTGTCCTTTTGGAGACTGGAAGTCCCAAATGACTAGGATCAAAAGCAACAAAGAGTTGAGAGGATTTTCTATGTTGCTGCGTTCTTTGCAAGTAAAAGGCCAAAGGTCTTTTACAGTCCAAAGTATGAAGGTTCCTTTCTGCATTTGAGGAGTGAGGTCTTGGAAAGAATACAGGAAGGTAAACCGCTTGGTTCAAATGGAAGGGCGATACCACCTTTGGCATCCACCTTTGGTGGATGAGTCCTAAGGACTACCTTATCACGATGGAACCTTGTATAAGGAGGATCAGCCACCAAGGCTTGCAATTCACTGATGCAACATGCTGATGTGATTGCAATGAGAAAGATAACTTTCCAGGAAAGGAATTTCAAAAAGGTAGTGGCTAATGGTTCAAAGGGCGGTTTCATGAGCTGCCCAAGTACCAGATTCAAGTCCCATGCCACCGGTGGTGGCTTAATGGGAGGCTTCGTTAAAAGAAGGCCTCTCATAAATCTCGCTATGAGAGGATGAGAGGAAATAGGTTGTCCATTGAGAGGCTTGAAAGAAGCTACAATAGCACTCAAATGGACTCTCACTGAATTAGTCCTAAGCCCTGCATTTGATAAATGAAGGTGGTACTCCAGTAATGATTCCAGAGGTAATGCAAGAGGGTTAAGACCCTTCTGAGAGCACCATATGGTAAACCTTTTCCACTTGAATGCATAAGAGCATCTTGTGGAAGGTTTCCTGGAAGCATGAAGGATAGCCTTCACCTGCTGGGAAAGGTTAAGACCGTGAAGTTCTAGGCTTTCAGAAACCAGGCCCTGAGATGCAGAGACTGGGGATTGGAATGCCACAGCATCCCGTCCTCTTGAGAAAGGAGATCTGGATCAGATCCTAACTCCAGAGGCGGAGCTTGAGAGAGATGTAGGAGTAGAGGGTACCACATTCGCCATGGCCAACGTGGAGCTATGAGGATCATATGACCTCTGTCTCTCTGAAGCTTGAACAGGGTTTTGGGAATTAGGGGAATGGGTGGAAAGGCATACAGGAAGTCCTGACCCCAATGGAGGAGGAAAGCATCCCTGGCCTGACAACCTCGAGCCAGAATTCTGGAACAGAAGTGGGGAAGTTTGGCATTCAGCGGACTTGCAAAGAGGTCTATGTCCAGGGTTCCCCAAATTTGAAATATTTGGGCAAGCTGGTCTGCATGGAGAGACCATTCGTGTGGAAGCAGAACTCGACTGAGTCTGTCTGCCCAAGAGTTTTGAATGCCTGGAAGATACACCGCAAGGAGATGAATCTGATGCTCTCTGGTGAGGGCTCATAGTCGCAAAGCTTCGTTGCAGAGCGACAGAGAGCCTGTTCCGCCCTGCTTGTTCACATAGAACATGGTTACTTGATTGTCCGTTTGAACTAGGACTGTCTTGTAGCTGAGCTGGGTGTGAAATACTCGAAGAGCAAGGAAGATTGCTCTGAGCTCCAGGAGATTGATATGGAGATAGGCCTCCTGTGGAGTCCAGGTACCCTGGGTAGAGAGGCCTTGCAGGTGGGCTCCCCAACCCACCTGTGAAGCATCTGTTGTTAGAGTGGCTTGTGGTGGGGGTTGCTGAAAAGGAGACCCCACCAAAAGTTTTTTGGGTGACTGCCACCATTGGAGGGACAAAATAAGGCGATCTGAGTTTTCTATTTTGTCTGACAGGTAACCTGACACCTGAGTCCACTGAGTGGAGAAGGTCCACTGGGCTGCCCTCATATGGAGGCGAGCATAAGGAATCACATGCATGGTGGATGCCATGTGGCCTAGCAACTGTAACATTTCCTGAGCAGTGAGGTGAGGTTTTAGCACTGCTTGGGAACCTAACTGCACAATGCGAAGGCAGCGGGGCTGTGGAAGGTAGGCCCTTGTCTGTCTGGTATCCAGAAGAGCTCCTATAAACTCTAGGGATTGAGTGGGAGCAAGGTTGGACTTTGGGAAGTTTATGACAAGTCCCAAATACTGAAGGATGCGCATTGTGCGAACCCTGGCCTCTGGCTCTTAAGGGGCTTGAATGAGCCAGTCGTCTAAGTAAGGGAAGATGAATATTCCGAGGGTGCGGAGAAATGCTACTACCACAGCCATGCATTTTGTGAACACCCTTGGTGCGAAGGCCAGGCCAAAAGGAAGAACCCTGTATTGGTAGTACTTCCTTTGAAACAGGAATCAAAGGAACTTTCGGTGAGTTGGATGGATGAGAACATGAGTGTATGCATCCTTGAGATCTAGAGAACAAAGCCAATCCTGACTCTGAAGGTATGGCAGCAGAGTTCCTAGAGAAATCATTTTGAACTTCTCTCTGAACAGGAATTTGTTCAATTCTCTAAGGTCTAGAATGGGTCTGTGTCCTCCTGTTTTCTTTGGAATAAGGAAATAGGGGGAGTAATACCCTGTACACCGTTGGGGAATGGGTACCTCTTCTATTGCCCCTTGAGCAAGGAGCATAGTGACTTCTTGACCTAACCGGTCGTTGAGAGAGGTATGAGAATTGAACTGTCTTACCATTGTAGGAGGGGGCATGCTGAGGAAATGAAGCTTGTACCTCTCTCTTACAATAGACAAAGTCTAATTTTCTGCTGTTATCTGACCCCATCTGGGGGCAAAATGACATAACCTTCCTGGGATGGTGGAGGGTTCTGGGCCATTCAGGGACAGGAAGGCAAAGTTCTCTAGACAGGAGTCAACGCCCCTGTGGAGGCTGAGTCTGCTGAGCCGGTTGAAGCTTAGTTGCTTTTGGTTTCCTTTGTTGCCTAGGTTGTTGTTGCTGTCCCTTTTGGGCAGACTGACCTAAACGATGACCCTGCTGGGTATAGGAGGGATAAAACCTTTTCTTCTTGCTGAAGAATGGTTTCTTAGAGGATCTTTTCCTTGCAGGATCAGCTGTAGATTTAGACAATCTATTCAAAGTGATATTGTCCGCATATATCTCATTAGCTTTTTCCTGCCAATTCTTGCCAAAGAGATTCTCTCCTGTGCAAGGTATATTCCCCAGTTTGTCCTGTACCCAGATTTCCAAGTCAGATGCCTGGAGCCAGGCAATTCTACGTGTACCTATGGCAATGGCAGAGGTTCTGCTTATGCAGTCAAAGCAGTCAAGGGCTGCACGATTCACAAACTTGGATACATCCTGAGCATGTTTTACAAGAGCAAGATAATCTTGCCTTTTATCATCAGGAAGGAGAGAGCTCATAAGCTCTAAGTCTCCTGTGACCTCTTTAAGGAACATTCCCATGTACAAGATATAGGAACTGATCCTAGCAGAAAGCATGGAAACCTGGAAGGATCGACATCCAAAGGCGTCAAGAGTCCTACACTCACGTCCTGGAGGATTAGATGCATGCCTTTTTGCACTCTTTATCCATCTCATGGCTGATTCCACCACCATGGAATGAGTGAGTCTTCTGAAACCCAGGACAAGGAGGAACTCGATACATGGTGTCAAGTCTTCGAGAGTGAGGAGATGTGGTCAGAGGTGTTTCCCACATCCTTAACATAAGATCATGCAAGATCTCATGAATAGGTAAGGTAGCTGCCTCCTTGGGAGCTTTAGGGTATTGTAGGATTTCTAATTCCTTTGCCCTAGGCTCTTTTTCAGGAGCCACTGTGATGGAAAGACCTCGGGCCACATCTCGGATAAAATCCTGAAAGGACATATCATCTGGTGGAGACATCCTATGCTGAGGAGAAGAGGAATCCTCAGGAAGAAGTACTCTGGTATTGGCAGAGCTTTCAGAGTCTTCAGACTCATTCGAGGATTCGAAGTATCTCCAATCCGGGTGATCGTGCAAGGCACGGTACCGGTACCGATCGAAGTTGTCCGGTACCGACTTGTCGATGCCGGATAGAGAAGCATGACTCAGTCCTGGTAAAATACCTGCCGATGTCGATGCAATCGGTGCCGGTACCGGAGTCGGTGCCGGTACCAGTTGAATTGTCTGAAGCGGTTTCAGGGGCATCGAGGCCGTGAGAAGAGCCGCCAGACTGCATTCAATAGCCAAGAACCTCTGGTCTATCGACGCTGCCGATGCTTGGGTATCAGTGCCAGATGAAGTGGCCGGAACCCCAGAGCATGGCACCAGTAGTTCTGCCAAGGTTGAAGCCTCGAGAACATCCTGGAGCCCCGTTAGTGCTTTGGAAGCCGAAGCCTCCCGCCAGGACAATTTTGCCGGTGAAAGTCCCTCAAGGGCAACGCCAGAGGCATCTCGATGTTTAGAAGGAGATCTGCCCTTTGAGGACCGGCTAGATTTATGTTTAGTTACCTGAGATCCATGGGAGGAAGATGAAGCCCTGGAAGAAGAAGTCGATGCCACGGAGGCTGCATCGGAGGGAAAAAGGGTGCTAAGTTTAGCAGCTCAGTTTTGCTGGCCCCTTTTCGACATCATCCCACAGGCAACACACTCTGAAATAGAGTGGTCAGGACCTAAACATTTGAGGCACCACTCATGGGTGTCGGTGACGGAAATGGTACCGCCACACTTAGAACACTTTTTAAAACTCGAAGCGGGTTTTTCCATTTTGAGGGAAAAAAATTGGGCCTAGTGCCCAAAATGGCACGTAGCACCCGAGAAGAAATTTACTGGAGAAAGACTCCAGAAACAAAGGTTTTGATTTTTTTTTTAGAAAAAAGAAAAGAACCACCGGTGGTACCGGTATAGCTTCGAGGAAAGGCAGACGCGACCACAAAAAAGAATAAGAAGGGAAATTTTCTGCGGTGACAGGATGTGCGACCTGTCAGCTCTATGGAAAACAAAGAACTGGAGAGGGACAGTTGGGAAAGGTGGGAAGGCAGCACGCAGGCGCTGTGGGATGCTCCCAAAAGCTTTCCTATTGGACGCTGGGGAGCGTTCCCACACAGGCTCCGTCAGTAACGACGATACCCATATGTGAAGACTACATTCCTGCTTGTTCCTGGAGATGATTTTTTCACTCAACATGTAATCAAACTCCGGAGGATGTAGTAAAAGCTGTTGGTGTAGCTGGGTTTAAGAAAGGTTTGGAGAAGTTCCTAGAGGAAAGGTCCATAAACCATTATTAAAAGGGACCCAGGATATCACTGGTTGACCCAATACAAGCATTGAGGAACCTGTGTCTTTTGGGGAGACTGCTAGGTACTTATGACCTAGATTGGCCACTGCTGGAAACAAGATACTGGGCTTGATGGACCTTGGTCTGGCCCAGTTTGGAATATCTTATTTTCTTATGTTTGTGGTGGACTTCAGTACCACCTGGGCCAGGTGGAGTAGGTACTGGAGTAGCAGCTGCACAGAACATGAGAATGGGTTCACTCATCTCTTTGCACACCACACTGAAAAATGGTGCCACTTAAAGCCCTTCTCATGGAGGCTTTCTTGGAGGCAAGAAGGATCTTCTCCATGTCTCCTGGGAGGTCAAAGGGACAGAGAGCTACTCTTTCAGCAGCCAGGCCTTGATTGATAGATACCCCAGGTTGGGGTGCAGGAGAGAGCCCTCCTCCTGTGACAGAAGTCCTGGGGCATGGCCCAAGGGAATCAAAGGCTTCCCACAGGTGGAGAAGTAAGAGGAACCAAGGTTGCCTGTGCCACCTGGGAGTTATCAATATCAGTGAATTTTGTCACTCTAAACCTTGAAGAGGGTCTTGACAACCAGCGGTGTTGGCAGGAAGGCATAGAGAAGGCCTTCTGTTCATGGAATAATGAATGCATCTGCCACCACGGCTGGCGGAAGCAGAAGCTGGGCAATTGCATGTTCTCCGGGTTGGTGAACAGGTCCACTAGGGGGACAGCCCCAGAGCCAGAAAAGACGAGAAGACATTCTTGGGTCCAGACACCACTTGTGCAACTGGAGAACTCTGCTCAGCTTGTTCGCCAGGGCATTCAGCTGGCCCAGGTGGTAAACCACCTGCAGGAGCATCCCGTTACATGTTGCATATGAGCAGAGAGCCACCACCTCCTGGCAGAGGGAGTATGACTGCGTGTCTCCCTGCTTGTTCATTTAGAACATTGCAACTTGGTTGTCTGTCTGGACCAGCAGAGACTGGTGCTGGAGCCTGTGGAGAAAGGCTGAGAACCATAAATATTGCCCGGAGTGCTAGAAGGTTGATCTGCAACTGGCCTTCTGCTTGGGACCAACTGTCTTGTGTGCAGAGGTTCTCACAGTGAGCTCCCCAATCCATTAGAGAGGCATCCATGGTTAGGACCCTTTAGGGAATGGGTGCCTGGAAAGGCATCCCAGCCTAAAAATGGTGGGGAAGCTGCCACCAGTCGAAGGAGTCCAACAGGTGGACGGACACTCATCCTGTCTCGAAGCCTGCCCATTGCTTGTGTCCACTGGGGGCGGAGGCACCACTGAGCCATCCTCATATCTAGATGAGCATAAAGGGTCACATGGACCGTGGAGGCCATGTGGCCCAGCAGGCAGAGGAGAGGCAGAGCGGGCATGGACCAGCAGTGCTGCACCTCTGCGGCTAGCGCCCTGAGGCTTTCTGATCTCTCCAGAGGAAGGAAGGCCTTGGCCTGGAGAGTGTCTAGCTGAGTCCCTATGAACTCCAGGCATTGAGCTGGGGAGACTTGGGACTTGGGGTAGTTGATGGTCATGTGACAGGAGAGCATCACCCTGGTGTGGCAGGAAGTGATCCATTAACTAGGACCTGTCCTCCAGGTGATGTAAAACCCTCTCGCACCGAGGAACTTTCTCCAGGGCCATGTGCCCATGAGGGAAGGGTTAGGACAGCCGTTATAATTGGTGATTTGATCATTAGGCATGTAGATAGCTGGGTGGTGGGTGGACGTGAGGATCGCCTGGTAACATGCCTGCCTGGTGCAAAGGTAGCAGACCTCACGCGCCACCTAGATAAGGTCTTAGATAGTGCTGGGGAGGAGTCTGCTGTCTTGGTATATGTCGGTACCAATGACATAGGAAAATGTGGTAGGGAGTTCTGAAGGCTAAATTTAGGCTTTTAGGTAGGAAGTTGAAATCCAGAACTTCCAGGGTAGCGTTCTCCGAAATGCTTCCCGTTCCACGTGCAGGACCCAAAAGGCAGGCAGAGCTCCGGAGTCTCAATGCGTGGATGAGACAATGGTGCAGAGATGAGGGGTTTGGATTTGTTAGGAACTGGGGTACATTCTGGGGAAAGGAGGGGCTCTTCCGAAGGGATGGGCTTCACCTTAACCGGGATGGAACTAGGCTGCTGGCATTAACCTTTAAAAAGGAGATAGAGCAGCTTTTAAACTAGATAATAGGGGAAAGCCGACAGTCGCCCGAGAGCGGATGGTTTGGAAGAATGTATCCTTGAAGGATACTACCAAAAGCAGAGAAGTTCCAAAAAAGAGTAAAGTAGCCCAAATGCCCTCGGGTATGGAGCAGACAGAGCTTAAAGATCACAAATTACCCATGTCTACCAATAGCCAAATTAATATGAATAAAAAAGTCTCTAAAATGCTTGTATGCAAATGCTAGAAGTTTAAAAAATAAGATGGGAGAGTTAGAATATATAGCACTAAATGAGAGGTTAGATATGATTGGAATATCAGAGACATGGTGGAAGGAGGACAACCAGTGGGACACTGTGATACCTGAGTACAAACTATATCGTAATGATAGAGCTGATCAAATTGGTGGAGGGGTTGCGCTCTATGTTAGAGAGTGCATTGAGTCAGAAAGGATCAAAGTTTTGCAGGAAACAAAATTTGATGTAGAATCTCTATGGATTGAAATTCCATGTAAAAAGGGGAAGGCGATGGCAGTGGGGGTGTACTATCGACCGCCCGGCCAGAATGAAGAAATGGATGATGAAATGCTCAAAGAAATCAAGAAAGCTAACAAAGGTTACAGCTCGGTAATAATAATGGGTGATTTCAATTACCCCGGTATCGACTGGGTCAGTGTCACGGCAGGACATGCTAGGGAGATAATGTTCCTAGATGACATAAATGACTGCTTCTTGGAGCAGCTGGTTCATGAACCGACCAGAGGGGAAGCCATATTAGACCTAGTCCTTAGTGGAACACCAGATCTAGTGCAAGAGATAAGGGTGTTGGGGCCACTTGGCAATAGTGATCATAGCATGATCGCCTTTGATTTAATTAGTGGAGGAGGGATAGTAAGGAAATCCACAGTACTACCTTTTAACTTTCGAAAGGGAGACTATGATAAAATGAGGAAAATAGTTCAGAAAAAACTAAAAGGAGCAGTTGCAAAGGTTAAAGACTTACATCAAGCTTGGGTGTTGTTGAAAAATACTATCTTGGAAGCCCAGACCAGCTGTATGCCATGCTTTAACAAAAGTGGAAGGAAGTCGAAAAAACTGCCAGCATGGTTTAAAGGTGAGGTCAGAGAGGCTGTTACCAAAAAAAGCATCTTTCAGGAAATGGAAAAAAGAGCCAAACGACGAAACCTGGAAACAGCACAAGCACTGGCAGGTCAAATGCAAGGCATTGATAAAGAAGGCAAAGGGAGAATTTGAGAAGAAGCTTGCTGTGGAAGCAAAAACGTGAAATAAAGATTTTTTCAAGTACATTCGTAGCAAAAAACCTGTGAGAGAGTCGGTTGGACCATTAGATGATAGAGGAGTTAAAGGGGCACTAAGAGGCAACAAGGCGATAGCGGAGAGACTGAATGAATTCTTTGCTTCGGTCTTTACTGAGGAAGATGTAGGGATGTTACCCATGACTGAAGTGGTATTTAAAGGTGCGGAAGAATTGAAGGAAATATCGAAACATCGGGAAGATGTATTACAACTATTAGATAAACTGAAGAGTAGCAAATCACCTGGGCCTGATGGTATACATCCAAGGGTGTTGAAAGAACTGAAATATGAGATTGCAGACCTGCTATTAGTAATCTGTGAACTATCATTAAAACCATCTCTAATAGCTGAAGATTGGAGGATTGCCAGTGTAACACCAATTTTTAAAAAGGGTTCCAGGGGTGATCCGGGAAACTACAGACCAATGAGCCTGACGTCAGTACTGGGAAAAATGGTAGAAACCATCATAAAGAATAAAATTACTCAGTATGTAGATAGTCATGGCCTAATGGGAAACAGCCAACATGGCTTTAGACAAGGAAGATCTTGTCTTACTAATCTGTTATGTTTTTTTGAAAGTGTGAATAAACAGGTGGACAAAGGTGAGTCGGTTGATATAGTGTATCTGGACTTTCAGAAAGCCTTTGACAAGGTTCCTCATCAGAGACTTTTGGCAAAACTAAAGAGTCATGGGACAGGAGGCAGTGTACTACTGTGGATCATGAACTGGTTAAAAGATAGAAAGCAGAGGGTTGGGCTAAATGGCCAATTTTCCCAATGGAGAAAGGTGAATAGTGGTGTACCCCAGGGATCTGTGCTGGGTCCGCTGCTTTTTGACATATTCATAAATGACCTGGAAAGTGGAATAACGAGTGAGGTTATCAAATTTGCAGATGACACAAAACTATTTAAAGTTGTTAAAACCCAAGAGGATTGTGGAAAATTGCAAGAGGATCTTGATAAATTGGAAGACGGAGCATCAAAATGGCAGATGAAATTTAATGTGGACAAGTGCAAAGTTATGCACCTAGGGAAGAACAACCCAAACTATGGTTACACAATGCAAGATTCCACATTAGGAACCACCACCCAGGAAAAAGCTTTAGGCGTCATTGTGGATAACATGTTAAAACCCTCGGCCCAGTGTACAGCGGCAGCCAAGAGAGCAAATAGAATGCTAGGTATCATAGGGAAAGGAATGGAAAATAAAACAAAAGATATTATAATGCCTCTATACCGTTCCATGGTGAGACGGCACCTTGAATATTGTGTGCAATTCTGGTCGCCGTATCTTAAAAAGGATATAGCGTTATTAGAAAAGGTTCAGAGAAGAGCCACCAAAATGGTAAAGGGGATGGAAGGATACTCCTATGAAGAAAGGCTAAAAAGGTTAGGTCTCTTTAACCTGGAAAAGAGACGGCTGAGGGGAGATATGATAGAAGTCTATAAATTAATGAACGGAGTGGAACGGGTAAACGTAGATCGATTGTTTACGTTATCAGAATATAGAAAGACTAGAGGACATGCAATGAAGCTACAGGGTAAACTATTTAAGACTAATAAAAGAAAATATTTTTTCACTCAACGTGTAATCAAACTCTGGAATTTGTTACCTGAGGATGTAGTAAAGGCTGTTAGTGTAGCTGGGTTTAAAAAAGGTTTGAACAAGTTCCTGGAGGAAAGGTCCATAAACCATTATTAAGAAGGGACCCAGGATATCAATGCTTGACCCAGTACAAGCATTGCGGAACCTGTGTCTTTTGGGGAAACAAATCCTGTTATGTATACTTGTAAATACTCTTGTAAATACTCTTGTAAATAGTTGCAGTAATGACGTCCCATGTTTTATCCAAGTTCTCTGACCTTGTTCTCTGTAAAACCTAACAGTTTGTTGTTATGGTATGTTGTTATATTGTGAACCGCGCTGATTCTGAATAGAGCGGTATATAAGAGCCTGTAATAAAATAATAAATAAATAAATAATAAATAAACTGCTAGGTACGTACGACCTAGATTGGCCACTGTTGGAAACAGGATACTGGGCTTGATGGACCTTGGTCTGACCCAGTATGGCATATCTTATGTTCTTATGATGATGAACCCCAGGTGCTGCAATACATGGATAGTGCACTGGGTGGCATGGTGTGCCTCTGGAGCTGTGCCTCCCCTTAAGAGATAGTCATCCAGGTAGGGAAAGACGAAGGCCTTTTGGAGACAATGATCAGCTACAACCACTGCTAGGCAGTTGGTGAAGACCCTTGGTGATGAAGCCAGCCTGAAGGGTAGCATCCTGTATTGGTAGTGAACTCCTCCCACCACGAACTGTAGGTATTTGTGGTGGCTGCAATATGTCAGGATGTGAGTATAAGCATCCTTCAGGTCTAAGGAGAATAGCCAGTCTCCCTGCTGGAAGTATGGCAGCAGTGTTCCAAGGGAGAGCATCTTAAACTTCTCCCCCACCAGGAAGATGGCCTGAGGTCCCCTGCCCACTTGTGAATGAAGAAATATCTGGAGTGGAAGCCTTTGCCCCAAAAATATTTGGCACTGACTCTACTGCCTTGTTTTCAAGGAGGCCTGTGAGCTCTGTGAGGGGCAAAGCCTGGTAAAAAAAAAAGGCCTGATGGGCTCTCATGGAAAGTCAGAGGGTGGCATCTGTTGCAGGTTGAGGAGGTAACCCTCTCTGAATACTTGCAGTACCCAGAGTCAGATGCCCCCCTGTGGGCTGTAGATGACCTCCTGAGGGGGGAGGTTTTGCCCAAGGAGTCAAAAATGCTCTCCAGGCTGGGCTGGGGCCGGTGCCTGGGTCTTGGGGGTCTTCTGCTTGCAGAGGCTGTGCCCTTGCCCCTTGTGCTGTTGGCCTTGCTGCGGAACAGAGAAGGCTTGAAATTGTGGGGCACTGCCAAAACCCCCCTTTTTCCTCGAGAAGGGGGGCTTCTTCCCTGGGGCCTTCTTACAGGGATGCACCGAGGTCTTTTTAGAGAATCTGGTCCTTGTCAGGAACTCCATCTCTATTTCAGCCACTTTGTCTGTCATGGGTTTCCTGAAGTGATTCTCTCCGATACAGGGGACATCAATGAGTTTGTCCTGAACCCATTGCCCACAGACAACTGCAGCCAGGGCTGGAATCGGGCCCCAATGCCTGCAGCAGCTACTCTGACTGAGGACTTGAAACTGTTGTATGCTGCTCAAGATAAGAACTTCAAGCAATCCTTGACTGCCAAGGCCAGCGACTTGAATCACTGGAGAGGTTTCCCGTTGAGGCCTGTGAGAAACTGGTGAGCTCCCTCGCTAGTTCCTTGAGATATATGCTGATGTATAATTGGTAGGAGTGGACTTGGCACATAAGCATTGAGCCCTGAAAGGCCTTTCAGCAGAGATCATCGAGGGTCCGAGTTGGATGCACCGAGGAATAGGTCTTTTGGCTTTTGAGTCTGCACATGGCAGACTTAAAGATCACTAAGATGTGGGCAAGTTGGGTTTTCCGGAACCCAGGGCTTCGGCAGATTCAAAGTTGAGCCATCTGCTTACTATGGGTACTGACCCCACATATGGAGGAGAAGGCACTCGAGGATTGGAGGGACAGGCACTATGAGAGCCTCCTTCAGAGGACCTCGTACTGGAGAATCTCCAGTACCTCTGTGCGGGGGTTCTCTTCTGCTTTGGTCTCAAACGCAAGTGCCTTAGCCATGTCTCACACAAAGTTGAGGAAGGCGACATCCTCAGGTGGCGAACGGTGCCGGAACATTGGGGAAGTCGGGTCAGAGCGCACGTAGGGTCAGTGTTGCCGACTGTCTGTGGACTACTCATCCTCAGTCTCCCAATCTGAATCAAAGTCCGAGGAAGAGTTTGAGACCCTGCGTTCCCATGGTCAAGGCCCAAGCTTTAAGGCCCACTGCCTTCAGAGGACCTGTGGTCTGAGCTGCAGGCACTGGCCAGAAAGGACCGCTGCCCCAAGGAATGGGACCGGGATCTCATCCTTTGCTGATAGGTCTCTCGAGGCTAGTGGCACTTGAGGATCAGCTCAACTTCCAGGGAAGTCCTCAATATTGTGGGTCTGATCATCGAGGTGGATGAACCAGACATGAACTCTCGCTACTGGGCCATGAGGGCAGATATACTGTGCTCCAAGGCCACCATCCTGGTCTACATGCCAGTTGACTCCTCAGCCTTTGACACAGGCACTGAAGGCTTCAGGCCCAGCATCAGCTCTGTCAAGGGAGAGTCCTCGACGAGGATGGCCTCGTGTATCTGAGACCAGTTGCCAGCTTGCCAATGACTCCTTCCGGGGCAAAATGCGAGGCTGCTCCCGCTCCGATCCCTCGGACTCATTCCGGAGACTGCGGGGCCTGGAATGGGATTTCCCCTTTTTCCCAGATCCGTCTTCTGAAGAGGTCTTCGAAGGTTTTGTGTTCTTGCATTCCACTTCCAGGGATTTTCCCTCGGAGGACCTGCAGCCGCGGACGGGGTCCTGGAGCGCAGTGTCACTGGACTTTCCCAGCGCAGAGTCGGACTTGTGAAAGATCTTTTCCTTCTGCTGCCGATGGCTCTTGATGGTGTTTGTGGTCATTGCCTTGCAAAGTTCGCAGTCTGAGTCACTGTGGTCTGGCCCAAGGCAGCGGAGGCAGCAGTCATGTGGATCGGTGTGGATTATTATCTTACCACACCAATCACATTTCTTGAAATTGCTGGAGGCCATCAGGGAAAAAAGGGGCCCTGCCACCCAGGCATTGGTCCGAGGCCTGTGGCCAAAAAAGGGCGCTTAACAGCAGTCGAGGAACACCTTGAGAAAATAAAAAGAGAAGGAATGAACCCGGCTCGGGGGTAGGAAAGGAACCAGTACACATACTGGATAAAACAAAACAAAACAAAAAAAGAAAATAAACTTTTTCTAGGGAAACTGGATAGATGTCTGAAGGGTTCCACAGAAAAAAGGAGACTGAGGCAAGATGACACCCTTGGGCGGGAAGGGGACCACACATGCATGGCGCACCTCCCAAAGGCTTTCTTTGAAAGCTGTGGAGATGTTTCCACGAGGGCTCCTTTGGCGCAGATGTCACCCATATATGAGGACTGACTTCCCGCATGTTCCCGGAAAACACGTTGAAACTCTCCACTCAGTGTGTAGTGGCAGCCAAGAAGGCAAATAGACTGCTAGGAATCATAAGGAAAGGAATGGAGAATAAAACAAAGGATATTATAATGTCTCTGTATCGTTCCATGGTGTGACCGCACCTTGAATATGGTGTACAATTCTAGTTGCCGTATCTTAAAAAGGATATAGCAGAATTAGAAAAAGTACAGAGAAAAGCCACCAAACTGGTAAAGGGGAAGGAAGGATATTCCTATGAGGAGAGGCTTAAAAGGTAGGGCTCTTCAACCTGGAAAAGGGACAGCTGGGGGGAGATAAGAGAGAGGTCTATAAATTAATGAATGGAGTGGAACAGGTAACTGTAGATCGAGAGTTTATGCAATCAAAAAGTAGAAAGACTAGGGGACATGCAATGAAGCTACAATGCAACCTGTTTAAGACTAATAAGAGAAGAAATGTTTTCACTCAAAGCATAATTAAACTCCGGTATTTATTACCGGAGGATGTAGCAAAAGCTGTTAGAGTAGCTGGGTTTAAAAAAGGTTTGGACAAGTTCCTGGATGAAAGGTTCATGAACCATTTAAAAAGGACCCAGATAATCCACTGCTTGCCCCAATACAAGCATTGTTGAACCTGTGTATCTTTTTGGAAAACTGATAGGTACTTGTGATCTGGATTGGCCAGTGATGGAAACAGGATACTGGGCTTGATGGACCTTTATCTGACCCAGTATGGCATATCTTATGTTCCGGAACAGTACATTGCATTTCTGTCTGACAAGCTCTTCTTGCTGCACCTTGACTTTCTTTTCCTTGTATGTGGCTACCTCTTCAGTCGCTGCTGTTTATGTTCTTGCTCAAAAATTTCCCACTAAACTTAAGCCACTGGGTTATTTTTCACTGACTTTCAATTCTGTTGTGGCTGGAATGCCACCATATTTTCAGTCCCTGGAAGCAGTAGTTTTTGCGATACAAGTTATTGATTTCATTATTCTGTAGCATCCCCTTCATGTCTTTACTTCTCATTCTCTTATTTATTTATTATTTATTTATTACAAGTTCTTATATACCGCACTATTCGGCATCAGCGCGGTTTACATTATAACAAAAAGACCATAACAACAAGCTGTTTGGTTTACATCGAACAGGAGTACAAACTTGGAGAACCGGGGTAAACTATATACATGAGATAATTACATAGAACAGAATAGAGTCTTAATAATATCTTATATGTTTTCTGCACTTGGCAAAACTTCTGCCACTTTCTAGCTCTAGATTGTTACTGTTCATCCTCACTATTTCTCAACCACATGTCACCTTGCATGAGGTTTCCGTTCTGCAGCAGGAAAAATCCTGGCTTCGTTGGAACCTCTATCAGACTTCTATGGACCTGATGGCTCTCATGACTGTCTCAGTTCTGTAACTGATTACTCCAAGACCCAACCAGATCTTTCCCCCGTGTGCTTGCCTGATTCTGAGTGGGTCCAATTTACTGATAGAAAGATAGAAAGCAGAGGGTAGAGCTAAATTGCCAATTTTCCCAATAGAGAATAATAATTAGTGGAGTACCCAAGGGATCCGTGCTGGGTCCACTGCTTTTTAACATTAAATGACCTGGAAATGCGAATAACGACTGAGGTGATCAAATTTGCAGATGACACAAAATTATTCAAAGTTGTTAAAATCCAACAGGACTGTGGAAAATTGCAAGAGGACCTTGATAAATTGGAAGACTGGGTGTCCAAATGGCAGATGACATTTAAAGTGAACAAGTGCAAAGTTATGCACTTAGGAAAGAACAACCCAAACTTTGGTTACATGATGCAAAGTACCACCTTAGAAAGCACTATCCAGAAAAAGGATTTAGGCATCATCATGGATAATATGTTGAAATCCTCCACCCAGTGTGCAGCAGCAGCCAAGAAAGCAAATAGAATGCTAGAAATCATAAGGAAAGGAATGGAGAATAAAACAAAGGATATTATAATGCCTCTGTATTGTTCCATGGTGCGACCGCATCTTGAATATTGTGTGCAATTCTGGTCAACGTATCTTAAAAAGGATATAGTGTTATTAGAAAAGGTACAGAGAAGAGCCACCAAAATGATAAAGGGGTGGAAGGATACCCCTATGAAGAGAGGCCAAAAAGGTTAGGGCTCTTCAACCTGGAAAAGAGATGGCTGAGAGAAAATATGATAGAGGTCTATAAATTAATGAATGGAGTGGAATGGGTAAATGTAAATTGATTGTTTACGCTATCAAAATATAGCTAGGGGACATGCAATGAAGCTACAGTGTAATCTGTTTAAGACTAATAAGACAAAAAAAACATTTTCACTCAACATGTAATCAAACTCTGGACTTCGTTACCGGAGAATGTAGTAAAAGCTGTTAGTGTAGCCAGGTTTAATAAAGCTTTGGACTAGTCCCTGGAGGAAAGGTCCATAAACTATTATTAAATGGGACCTTGAAAATCCACTGCTTGCCCCAATACAAGCATTGTGGAACCTGTGTCTTCTGGGGAAACTGCTAGGTACTTGTGACCTAGATAGGCCACTGTTGGAAACAGGATACTGGGCTTGATGGACCTTGGTCTGACCCAGTATAGCATATCTTATGTTCTTATGTAATGATGGTTCTGCTTTCTAAAATGAAAAAGGTGAATTGAATGTTGGGTATGCAATTACAACTACTGATTGTGTTATCAATACTGCAGCTTTACCTTTTGCTAGTGCTCAATTAGCTGAAGTGTTTGCCCTTACACGAGCTCTGGAGTTCTGTTCACTTGGCTGTGAATGTTTATACTGACAGTGCTTATGTTTTGGGAATATTATGGGATTTTGGGAACATTTAGGCTCAGCGTGGGTTCCTCACTGCTGAACATAAACCCATCAAGCATGCACATGACATTAAAAGATTGCTTAAAGCTGTCCTAAACCTGCTCAAGTTGCTGTTTTGAAATGTTAAGGACAAGGCAATCAATTTGTAGATCAAACCACTCGTTGTGTGGCTTCTGGACCTGTGGCCTCTGGACCCATGGCTCCTATTCATCAGTTGCTAACTGTCCCTCCCCGACACCCACCCACCTCTTGGATAATCGTAGCTTTATAGGTGCTTCAACCTCTTAAAGGAAAGGAGGTGCCATATTCACTCTCAGGTGCAGCTGTTTATTCTCATCAGCATACATTAAGGACTTGAGATCAATTAAACTTCGGGTGAACAAAGTACATTAAACGTATTAGGTACAGTTTTATTAGTATAAGTATCCCTAGCAAACCTTAGTAAGTAAAGAACTTAAATATCTAAGCACAACCTTAAAACGAAGATGCAGACAGCAGATGGGGGCTTTCCAGTCTTTTGCATTGAGTGTCATATGTATGATTTTCTCCCAGTTGGTGAGGGGCCTTATGTGTGCACAAGGTGCAATGAGCTCTTTGCTCTCAGGGAACGAGTCTGATCTCTGGAGGCAAGAGTAGCAGACTTGGAAGACATAAGGAAGACAGAGAGGTACATAGACAAGACCTACAGGGATATAGTCCTGAAGTCTCACCTGCAGCCTGGCAGCATCCCTGTTGCCATGAAAGAGAGAGGTCAAGTGACAGGAGAGCATCACCCTTGTGTGGCAGGTACTGGTAGTGATCCTGTAGCTAGGACTTGTCCTCCAGGTGATGTAAAACCCTCTCGCACCGAGGAAGTTTCTCCAGGGCCATGTGCCCATGAGGGAAGGGTTAGGACAGCCATTATAGTTGGTGATTTGATCATTAGGCATGTAGATAGCTGGTGGACATGAGGATCTCCTGGTAACATACCTGCATGGTGCGTAGGTAGCAGACCTCATGCGCCACTTTATTTATTTATTTAGACAGTTTTGTATACCACCTTATCCTTAAATCAAAGTGGTCACAACACAATTGGGGGATACATTTAACACGAGGGGATACGAGACACATACACTAATACTTACTGGGAACATGGGCAATGGAGAGTTAAGTGGCTTGCCCAAGACCACAAGGAGCACCTGTGGGACTAGAAACCCCAGTCCTTCCGGTCCAAGGTTACTGTCCTCTAGTGGGATTTGAACCCACGACCTTCCAGCCTGAGGTAACTTGCCCCAACCACTAGGCCACTAGGTCTTAGATAGTGCCGGGGAGGAGTCTGCTGTCTTGGTACACGTCGGTACCAATGACATAGGAAAATGTAGTAGGGAGGTTCTGGAGGCTAAATTTAGGCTTTTAGGTAGGCAGTTGAAATCCAGAACTTCCACGGTAGCGTTCTCTGAAATGCTTCCTGTTCCACACGCAGAACTCAAAAGGCAGGCACAGCTTCAGAGTCTTAATGCATGGATGAGACGATGGTGCAAGGATGAGGGTTTTGGATTTGTTAGGAACTGGAGAACAGTCTGGGGAAAGGAGGGGATCTTCCGAAAGGGTGTGCTTCGCCTTAACCGGGATGGAACCAGGCTGCTGCCATTACCCTTTAAAAAGGAGATAGAGCAGCTTTTAAACTAGATAACAGGGGAGATCCAACAGTCGCCCAAGAGAGCATGGTTCGGAACAATGTATCGTTGAAGGATACTACCAAAAAAATGAAGTTAGGGCACATCAGCAGAGAGGTTCCAATAAAGACAAAGGTAGCCCAAATGCTACAGAGCTTAAAGATTCCAAATTGCCCCTGCCTACCGATAACCAGATTAATATGAACAAAATACAGTCTCTAAAATGCTTTTATGCAAATGCTAGAAGTCTAAAAAATAAGATGGGGGAGTTAGAATATATAGCACTGAATGAGAAGTTAGATATGATTGGTATCTCAGAGACATGGTGGAAAGAGGACAACCAGTGGGACACTGTGATACCTGCTTACAAACTATATTGTAATGATAGAGCTCATCAAATTGGTGGAGGGGTTGCGCTCTATGTCAGAGAGGGCATCGAGTCACAAAGGATTAAAATTTTGCAGGAAACAAAATTTGCTGTTTACGTCATCAGAATATAAAAAAAAGACTAGGGGACATGCAATGAAGCTACAGTGTAACCTATTTAAGACTAAAAAGAGGAAATATTTTTTCACTCAACGTGTAATCAAACTCTGGAATTTGTTACCGGAGGATAAAAGCTGTTAGTGTAGCTGGGTTTAAAAAAGGTTTGGACAAGTTCCTGGAGGAAAGATCCATAAACCATTTTAAAAGGGACCCAGGATATCACTGCTTGACCTAGTACAAGCATTGCAGAACCTGTGTCTTTTGGGGAAACTGCTAGGTACGTATGACCTAGATTGGAAACAGGATACTGGGCTTGATGGACCTTGGTCTGACCCAGTATGGCATATCTTATGTTCTTATGTTCTTATTTAAGTGTTGTGGCTATGATATGTGCCTTTGCTGAGTTATGGTATAAAGTGTAGTTACCCCACCTGTAGCAAGTGTTCTAAGGGGATAGCAGGAATCAGTTCTCACATATGGGTGACATTGGTGCCGATGGAGCCCATGTGGAAGCATCATCCCAGCTTTCAAAGAAAGCCTTTGGGAGATGCACCATGCATGCGTGGTTCCCTTCCCGCCCAAGGGTGTCATCTTGCCTCAGTCTAATGACAAAGCTAAGATGGCAAAAAATTAAAATACAGTAAAGAAGAACTCCAAGGGGAGGAGGGAGCGTTGTGAGGACTGATTCCTGCTGTCCCTGGAGAACACCTGTAACAGGTGAGTAACTACACTTTCTCCAGGAACAAGCAGGAAGTCAGTCCTCACATATTTATTTATTTGTTATTTTATTTATTTGCATTTTCTTTTATACCGCGCTATTCAACATCAGTGCAGTTTACATAAAACATAAAACTTACACATTGCATTGGCTGAACTGTGCTTGCAAATAACAGGTATTAAAACTTGGATAACCTGGGGTAACTATTTACATCTAGGCGTCATGGGAGTCTTGTAGGGTCAGATTCCATTGTGCGTCTTGTAGGGACAGATTCAGTTGAACGGCCGAGTCTAGATCGTGGATGGGGCAATTGTAGCACCGTCTACCGGGTAGTACATGAGGAAGAGGTAGTGCTTCATTGCCTTCCTAAACTGGGCCAGGTCAGGGATTGCGTGGATGCTGGGTGGTAGGGTGTTCCAGCATCTGGGTGCGCAGAGTTTGAAGGCTCTGTTTGCTGTTGCCTGAGTGCATTGGGTTATTTCTTTTGGGACTACCAGTGTGTTGACCGCTACCAATCTTCTGGACCTGTTGGGGGGAGTGATCTTAAGAAGCTCTGCTAGTGATGCAGAGGAGAGCCCATTGATGGCTTTGAAGGTAAGCAGCAGGATTTTGAAAGTGAGTCTGGCCTGTATAGGAAGCCAGTGGAGATGTTTCAGGATGGGCATGATGTGGTCTTTCTTGGACACTCCGAGCAGCACTCCTGCTGCGGCATTCATCGCAAGCAGTAGAGGGTTCAAAATGGATTGAGGAAGTCCATGAAGGATTGAATTGGCATAATCAAAGTGTGGTATGATTAGTGCTTGATATATTGTCCGGAAATCCTCCGGTTCTAGCAGGAAGCGGAGGTGCCTGAGGGTACGGATCTTATGGTATACCGCTCTCACTACGTTGCTTATGTGCACCTTCATGTTCAGGCGCTGGTCTAAGGTGACTCCGAGGTACCGGATCGTGGGTTTGGTCTGTAGTTCAGCTTCCTTGACCTTTAGGTAGGGCGGTGTGGTGAAGTTCGGATTCCTCGTGATGAACAGGACCTCTGTTTTCTTGTGCTGAATTCTGAGGTTCTGGGTTTGGAGCCAGTTGGATACTGCATTAAAGCAGTCTGTCAGTGGGGAGAGGTCTGGGTTCTCTGTCGAGTAGGGCATGTAGAGTAGTACATTGTCTGCATATATCAAGCAGTTAACACTGTAAGACCGGATGAGGTTACAGATGGGCTGCATATATATGTTGAACATCAGGGCGGAGAGGGAGGATCCTTTGGGACTCCCCAGCTACAGGCTACAGAGAACTCGTACCAAATGCCATGGTGACCAGAGAAGGTGAGCAGTGAACTGCAGCAGTTGAGTCCCAACTGAGAGACTCTTGCATGACGCAAGTGTCTGGTAGAAAACACTCCAGTAGCGTGAACCCAGAAGGGTCGGAGGGCATGAGTTGCCTACACCCCGAAGAGATAACTTAGCACGGCCTGGCCGAAGGCACTTATCCCATCGGGACTCCCTCTCCAGGCAGTAGTAAGCTGGGAAGGTATGTACTAAAGATCAGGTGACGGCCCGGCAGATTTCCATAACAGGTACGGAACGTAGATTTGCTACAGAGGTAGCCATGGCTCTGACGAAGTGCGCCATGAGCCAGTTGTCTAGTGAGATCCCAGCCTGCTCATAGGTGAGGGCAATGCAACTGCACCCAAGTGGATAGAGTTTGCTTAGATACTGGAAGCTCCATAGCAGACAAAGAGCTGAGGCAATTTGCGGTGGTCCTGAGTCCATTGCGGATATTAGTACAGAGCCCTCTTACAATCCAGAGTATGAAGAACGGTCTCTGTCCTGCCAGCATAAGGCCTCAGGAAGAAGGGGGGAGCACCACACTTCCTGAATGAGGTGGAAGGGGGAAACCACCTTTGGCATAAACTTAGGATATGTTTGGAGCACCACCCTGTTCTTGTAGAACCTCGTGTAGGGTGGCTCTGCCATCAGAGCCTGTAGCTTGCTGACTCTGCGAGAGGACATGAGTGCCACGAGAAAGACATCCTTCCAGGAGAGGTACTGAAGGTGGCAGGCAGCCAGGGGTTCAAACGGCAGCTTAGTGAGCTGCGAGAGCACCACATTGAGATCCCACTCCACTGTTGGTGAGTGGATGGGGAGCTTGGACAGCATCAGGCCCCACAGGAAACGAGAAATAGGGGACTGAGCCGAGAGGGGCTTGTCTTCAACAGCATGGTGGTGCAACGCAATGGTGCTCAGGTGCACTCTGACTGAGTTGGACTAAAGTCCCACCTGCGACAGGTGAAATAGGTACTTGAGCACCAATTTATTTATTTATTTACAGGTTTTATATACCGCTTTATCACATAATCAAGGCGGTTTACATATAACTTAACTCATACTGCACTGAGCAGTTTACATAGAACATGGAACATATTTACAATTTTAGTACATTTTAACAGGTATTATTAGTTTATTACAACAAACATTGGCCAGTAGTATGGTACGTAACGTCAACTATTTACATTTATGGGTAAGTTTTATGGAGGATGTGATGTTGAGGGTTGTATTACTTGATTGTAGAGTTTCCGTTTTGTGTTGTTGATTCTTGCTTGGTATGCCTCGGAGAACACTGCTGTTTTGAGCTTTTTCCTGAATACTGAAAGAACTTTTATCTCTCTTAGGTGGTTAGGTAAAGAGTTCCAGAGAGTTGGTGCGTACAATGAGAAGGCTCTGTTTGTGGCTGATAGGCTTGTTTTTCTTGTCTCCATTGGTGTGGCCAGCAGGTTTCTCATGTTTTCTCTCCTATTTCTAGTTTACTGTTGGGTGTGAATTATTGTGGTCAGAAATATGAGAGAAATGTTGGTTATAGTCTTGAATATAGTCAGGATTGCTTTGAATTTGATTCTTTGAGAGACTGGTAACCAATGTAGTTGGAACAGGATTGGGGTAATGTGTTCAAATCTTGTAACTTTAATTATAGTGCGGGCTAATGTGTTTTGAGCTATTTGGAGTGGTTTCAGGGTTTGTTTTGGAAGACCCTGTGGTATTATATTACTGAAATCGAAGTGTGGGCAGATAAATGCCTGTGCTATTGTGTTAATATCTTCTGTGGATAGTAGCGGTCTCAGGTTTTGAATCATTTGGATCTTGTTGTATACTGTTCTCGTTATCTTGTTGATGTGTTTTGTCATGTTGAGGTTATGATCAAGTAGGAAACCTAAGTGTTTTATTTCGTGAGGGAAATGCCATTTGCTAGAAGTTGTTGTGGCGGTGAGAATAGTTTATTCCTGGAAATTATCACGACCTCTGTTTTTTTAAAGTTGATTGAGAGGTTCACAGAGTTCAGCCATTGTGAGATATCATTGAAACAGCTGATAATGTTCTCATAGCTGGGGTCTTGTGTACTGAATGGTGTGAATAGCATGCTGTCATCAGCATATATTCTATATTCAACGTTGAATTTGTGGATTATGTCACATATTGTTTGAATATAAATGTTGAAAAGCAGTGCTGATAAGGCAGACCCCTGCAGGACCCCTTGAGTTAGATTGAATGGTTTTGATGATGTATTGTTGAATCTGACTTGTTGTGTGCGGTTAGTAAGGTATGAGGTAAATCATAAATTGCAGGGACCTGGTCTTTTACCCGATTTTCCTACTGACTTTAGAAGCAAAGGTATCAATTAAAGTTACACAGTAGGCAGATACAAAGAAAGAAAAAGTTCAGTTTGACAATTTCTGCTTCCATTGTTTGAAGTTTCTATTGCAAGCCTGCTCCCAGGGAGGGGCTAATTAGATTATCTTACAGCCTGCCACACTACCTGGTCAGCTCCAGTCTGCACAGCTTCCAGAGCCTCCACACAGCTAAGCTTTCAGCTCTCTATCGTTTTGCCTGTTGCTAATATAGAATTTAACTGTTGGTTAAACATTACTTTTTGGGCATATACTGACTGCCTACATTCCTTGTGTAGCCCTTAATTCAGATATCTTAGTGTGCCCACTGTTCATGCAACGCCTACTGGCAAGGGACACTTAGATTCCCGCCCAACCTATCCCTCGCCCCACCCACCCCAAATCTACATTGCCTATATAGTGGTCATATATGTTGCCATCTATCCTTTTTAATTTGGTGTTAAGCCCACCTTTTCTTATTCTCCTTCTAGGACTGCTTAATCAGCATGTCGTGTGTTCAGTGCAATATCTGTGGTGCTTTCATTCTGAGACGAATCATTTGGAACCTAAGAGCCTGTCCTATATGCCTCAAGTCAGCTGCCATGCATAAAGAATTGACATAGGAAAATAGTTAAGAAAAAACTAAAAGGAGCAGTTGCAAAGGTTAAAGACTTACATCAAGCTTGGGTGTTGTTTAAAAATACTATCTCGGAATCCCAGACCAGCTGTATTCCATGCTTTAAATGGAAGGAAGTCCAAAAAGCTGCCAGCATGGTTTAAAGGTGAGGTCAGAGAGGCTGTTGTTGCAAAAAAAAGCATCTTTCAGGAAATTGAAAAAAGAGCCAAACGACGAAAATAAGAAACAGCACTAGCACCGACAAGTTAAATGCAAGGCATTGGACAGGCAAAGGGAGAATTTGAGAAGAAGCTTGCTGCGGAAGCAAAAATGCGTAATAAAGACTTTTTTCAAGTACATTCGTAGAAAAAGCCTGTGAGAGAGTCAGTTGGTCCATTAGATGATAAAGGGGTTAAAGGGGCAGTAAGAGGCGACAAGGCAATAGTGGAGACACTGAATGAATTCTTTGCTTCAGTCTTTACCGAGGAAGATGTAGGGATGTTACACATGACTGAAGTGGTATTTAAAGGTGCAGAAAAACTGAAGGAAATATTGATACATCGGGAAGTAGTATTACAACTATTAGATAAACTGAAGAGTAGCAAATCACCTGGGCCGGATGATATACATCAAAGGGTGTTGAAAGAACTCAAATATGAGATTGCAGACCTGCTATTAGTAATCTGTGAACTTTCATTAAAATCATCTGTAATACCTGAAGATTGGATGATGGCGAACGTAACACCAATTTTTAAAAAGGGTTCCAGGGGTGATCCGGGAAACTACAGACCGGTGAGCCTGACGTCAGTACCAGGAAAAGTGGTATAAACCATCATAAAGAACAAAATTGCTGAACATGTAGATAGTCATGGCTTAATGAGAGACAGCCAACATGGCTTTAGACAAGGAAGATCTTGTCTTATTAATATGTTATGTTTTTTTGAAGGTGTGAATAAACAGGTAGACAAAGGTGAGTCGGTTGATATAGTGTATCTGGACTTTCAGAAAGCCTTTGACAAGGTCCCTCATCAGAGACTTTTGGAAGAACCCCCCAAACTATGGTTACACGATGCAAGGTTCCTCATTAGGAACCACCACACAGGAAAAAGATTTAGGCGTCATTGTGGATAACATGTTAAAACCCTCAGCCCAGTGTGCAGCGGCGGCCAAGAGAGCAAATAGAATGCTAGGTATCATAAGGAAAGGAATGGAAAATAAAACAAAGAAAGAGTAGTTACTCACCTGTAACAGGTGTTCTCCAGGAGCAGCAGGAATCAGTCCTCACATATGGGTGTCATCGACGCCGATGAAGCCCCAGCGGAGCATTTCCCCAGCTTTCCATGAAAGCCTTTGGGAATGCAGGCATGCATGCGCGGTTCCCTTCCCGCCTAAATGTGCCATCTTACCTCAGTCAAATGACATAGCTAAGAACAGCACACAAAAATGAAAAAATAAACTATGTACAACTGCAACTCCCAGGGGAGGAAGGAGGGTTGTGAGGACTGATTCCTGCTGCTCCTGGAGAACACCTGTTACAGGTGAGTAACTACTCTTTCTCCAGGACCAAGCAGGAAGTCAGTCCTCACATATGGGTGACTCCCTAGCTCTGGGCTACCGAGGAACCCAGGCTGAACAAGAGAACTCCCTCTAGTCTCAGCAGCAAAGAAAGGCTTTTCACTGACACAACCTCCATCGGTAGCCCAACAGAGGGCAGGAGTTGCCTAAACCTCAAAGAGATTCCGGAGTACTGCCTGGCCAAAAGCACTGTCCCTATGGGACTCCCTCTCCAGACAGTAATGGGCCGCAAAAGTCTGGCTTGAAGACCAAGTTGCAGCCCTGCAGATGTCTACCAACGGCACAGAGTGGAGATGAGCCACTGAGGCAGCCATTGCCCTGACACGGGGGGCCGTGACCCAACCCTGCAAAGGAAGGTCAGCCACCTTGTAAGCCCAGGTGATACAGTCAGCCACCCAGATGGACAAGGTTCGCTTGGACACAGCTAACCCCAAATTATTAGGGTCAAAAGATATAAAGAGCTGAGTAGCCCTTCTGTGCCCTTGCGTACGGTCAAGTTAGAAGGATAAGGCCCTCCCACAGTCCAGGGTATGCAGAACTGCTTCAGCCTGGCTTGCATGAGGCCTAGGGAAGAATGTTGGAAGAACCATCTCCTGGTTGAGGTGGAAAGAGGAGACAACCTTAGGGAGGAACTTTGGATGAGTCCTGAGGACTACCCTGTTCCTATAAATTCTGGTGTAAGGCCCATCACAGACCAGGGCCTGAAGCTCACTCACTCACCTAGCCGAGGTAAGGGCTATGAGGAAGAGTGTCTTCCAGGACAGGCAGCGTAGTGGACAAGTAGCCATCGGCTCAAAAGGTGGGCGAGTCAGCTGTTCCAAGACCACATTCAACTCCCACTCAGGGGCAGGAGGACGGATTGGAGGCTTGAGTAGGAGCAAGCCTCTGAGAAACCGGGACACCAAAGGGTGAACCGACAGAGAGTGTCCTTCCACCAGAGAGTGGTGAGCTGCTAGAGCTGAGAGGTGGACCCGAACAGAATTGGACTTAAGACCTTGATTGGATAAGTGCAGCAAGTACTGAAGCACTACTGGTACAGTACAGGAGAAAGGATCCTCTGTACGTACCTGACACCAGACTTTTCCATTTAAGAGCATAGGTTTTCCTAGTGGATTGTTTCCTAGAGGCTAGTAGAACTTCCTCGACCTCCTGAGGTAGGCCCCAGGGAGCCAAAACTACCCTTGCAGCCTCCAGGCCATCAAATTTAGAGCTTTGAGATTGGGGTGAAGAAGGGTACCCTGATCCTGAGAGAGAAGGTCGGGTTGCAACCCCAGAGGCAGAGGGGGATCCACTGCCAATTGAAGTAGAAGTGGGAACCAGGGCTGTCTGGGCCACCTGGGAGCCACCAGCAGGACTGTGGCCTTGTCTTGAAGAATCTTGAACAGAGTTCGGGCCACCAAGGGCGTGGGAGGAAACGTGGGAGGAGGCCCTGAGACCAGGGAATCAGAAAAGCATCTGGTGCTACCCGCAGAGGATGCGGTTGCCTGGAACAGAGGTTTGGCAGCTGTTTGTTCAGAGGACTGGCAAAGAAGTCTATGGATGGAAGTCCCCACTTCATGAAAATCTTTTGAACTACCAAAGGATGGAGCTGCAGAATCCTGCTCAACCTGTCCGCCAGGTAGTTCTCCTGGCCGGGTAGACAGACTGCTTTGAGGAGCATGTTGTGTCTGAGAGCAAACAAGCAAAGGTCCTGTGCCTCCTGACAGAGGAGCCTGGACCCAGTTCCACCCTGCTTGTTCACATAGAACATGGCTACCTGGTTGTCTGTTTGAATTAGAACAGACTGATGAGCCAGGGTCTGAGAAAAAGCCTTGAGAGCTAACCGAATAGCTCTGAGTTCCAGGAGATTGATTTGCTGTGCAGATTCCCAGGGAGACCACAGGCCCTGGGTGCACTTGCCTAGACAATGAGTCCCCCCAGCCTTGCAGGGAGGCATCCGTGGTCAAGACCACTTGGAACGCAGGACTCTGAAAAGGTACTCCTTTCAACAGATTGAGTGGGTGTAGCCACCATCTGAGGGAGTACAGCAAGTGTTTGGACACTTTTATCCTGTCTTTGAGGTTGCCTGTGGCCTGTGACCACTGAGTCCGCAGGCACCACTGTGCAGGCCACATATGGAGCCTGGCATTGGGGGTCACATGTACTGTCGAAGCCATGTGGCCAAGAAGCCTCAGGCAGAGTCTGGTGGAGACCAGTGACCTGCTGAAAAACTGGTTTGCTAAGGTTATGAGCCTTTGGGCTCTGTCTTCTGGTAAGAATGCCTTTGCCAGCAGAGAGTCCAACCTTGCTCCTATGAACTCCAAGTTCTGGGAGGGGAGCAAAGTGGACTTTGCGAAGTTTATTACAAAGCCCAAGCCTTGAAGAAGAGCAATAGTTCTGAGGGTGGCTTGCCTGGCCTCCTGGCATGTCTGACCCCTGATGAGCCAGTCATCCAGATAGGGGAAGACAAAGATTCCCTGATTTCTCAGGTAGGCCGCCACCACTGCCAGGCATTTTGTAAAGACTCTGGGAGCGGAGGTAAGGCCAAAAGGCAGTACTCTGTACTGATAATGGTTTCCTCCCACAATGAACCTGAGGTACCTTCTGTGGTCTGGATGAATGAGGATGTGGATATACGCATCCTTTAGATCTAAGGAGCATAGCCAATCTCCCTGCTGGAGGTAGGGCAGAAGTGTTCCAAGAGTAAGCATCTTGAACTTTTCCTTTTCCAGGAACTTGTTAAGGTTTCTGAGATCCAGAATGGGACGAAGACCACCGGTTCTTTTGGGTACCGGGAAATACCTGGAGTAGAACCCTTGACCTTGCAAGTGGGGAGGCACAGGTTCCACCGCCCTGTCTGCCAACAGATCTTGGAGCTCCTGGAGGAGAAGATCTGTGTGCAGGGGAGGCCTTGGAGGCTCCCCTGGAAAGTATGGAGGAGGCAGTTGTTGGAAGTGTAGTGCATAGCCCTTCTGGACTATCCTTAACACCCAACTGTCTCCAGTGATGAGTGGCCACTGGTGGGCAAACAGAGCGAGGCGACCTCCTGTGCAGGATTGGGAGAGCAGGGACGGAGAGGCTATGCTTAAGGAGTCAAAAAAACCCACCCTGCTGAGTAGGAGCAGGGGCCGGAGGCTTGGGGGTCCTCTGCCTACGGGGCCCATTACCCTGCCCCTTGGCCTGCTGACCCTGAGGGGCAGCTTGGGCAGCCTGATATTGTGGGTACTGTTTGTAGGCAGTGCCCTTCCTCAGGTAAAAGGGCTTTTTACCCGAGCCCTTCTTTTTGTGAGAAGGGGCAGAGGTCTTTCTAGACAGCCTTGTTCTTGTAAGGTGCTCGGTCTTGAGCTGTGCGGCCTTCTCGGCCATGGGCTTGCCAAAAAGGTTCTCACCTCGGCAAGGGACATCGACCAACTTGTCCTGAACCCATGGCTCGAGGTCTGACTGCAGCCATGCCTGGCGTCGAGCCGCGATGCCGGCTGCAGTAACTCGGGCCGAAGCCTCGAAGCCATCGTAGGCGACGCGGGACAAACTTGGAGCAGTCCCGAATCCCCGAGGACAAGGACTTGAATCTCTGCAAGGGCTCCCCGGAGAGACCAGCAGAGAACCCGTCCAACTCCTTGGCCAGGTCTCGCAAGTACATGCCCATGTACAGCTGGTAAGACTGGACACGGCAAGCAAGCATCGAGCCCTGGAAGCACTTTCTACCAACACCATAGAGGTTCCGGGCCTCCCTGCCAGGGGCATCGCGGAGTGCATCTTTTGACTCTTCAGGCGATGCATGGCCGATTCCACAACCATGGAATGGTGTGGTAGCTGTGCCTTCTGAAAGCCAGGGCTCTTCCGGAGTCGATAGATCGAATCGACCCGCTTGCTTAAAACCGGCGCCGAGGCCGGTGCCTCCCACATCCGGAAGAGGAGCCGTTCCAGCATCGGAGGAACCGGGACAATAAAGGCCTCCTTCGGAGGAGAGTCGTACTGCAGGGCCTCGAGCTCCTCGGCTCGAGGCTCTTCCTCGGAGTCCGCCGGGATAGCCAATGCGATGGCCATATCCCGGACAAACTCCGAGAACCGGGTATCCTCCGGAGGGGATCTACTCCGGGGTTCAGACTGCGGTGAGTCCGACGGGACGCACCGAGTCTTGAATGTGTCGGGGGACTCCTCATCCTCCGTCTCCCAGGCGGACTCGTCCGACGAGGAGTCAGGATCCGACCCCGCGGGGCCCTGGAGCACCCACCCTGACGCCGGAGGTACCGGCGTCGACGCCCTCGGTCCCAAATGGGAGGTTGAGGGAGACCGCGACCGAGGTCGACCTCGAGCCATCATGGTCTCGAGTATCGGCTCGGTCTCCCGGGTCGACTTCGATGTCGATGTCCCGGTGGTCGGGGCAGATGCGCCAGACAAGCTGGCCATCAGCGCCCGCTGCTGCTACATGAAGGCAGACAGTCTGCACTCCAAGGCTGTCATCCTGAGACTCAGCTCGGGAGACGCAGCAGCCACAGACTCGGGCCCCGGCGGTGCCGGGCCCGACGTCGGCTCTCTGGGAGGAGAGTCCTCGAGGACTACAGGGCTTACGTGTCCAGCAGACTCTGGCTCCATGCGAGGAACTTTGGCAGGCTTCTCTTGTTCCACAGGCCCGGGGCGACGGTCGGGGTCTTAGACCTGGCCCTCGAGGAGCCATGGACCTCTTCCGACGACGCCTTCGTGAGCCGCTTCTTCCTCTTCCATTCCCGGTTGGGGGACCCCCTGTCCGAGGAGCCACGACGGTGCTCGGGATCCGATTCCTGAGATGTCGAGGCCTCAGACGAGGTCCGGGCCCGGCCGGAGGCTGAGTCAGAAAAAAGCCTTTCTTTCTGCTGCTGGCGACTTCGTAGTGCCTTGGAAGACATCTTCCCACATGGTCCACATGTCTTAGTTTCGTGATCAGGACCGAGGCACCGAAGGCAGCAGTCGTGTGTGTCGGTGAGAGACATCAACTTCTTACACCGATCAAACTTTTTAAAACCACTGGAAGCCATCGGGGAAAAAGTGTCCCCGTGAGGTCAAAGGACCGGCCTTCCAGGGAAAAAGCAAAAAAGGGCGCGAACGCCAGCCACGAAGGGCAAAAAACGAAAAAGAAGAAACGGGCTCGATACCGGTGTACCGAACCCGGCGGGAGGGGAACCGGCGTCGAACCGGGAAGAAAAAAATAGCGAGAATCGCCAAAAAAATCAAACTTTTATCCGGGATGACAGGACACACGTCCGGTGGGTTTCTCGGAAAAAGAGAGACTGGGGTAAGACGGCACCTTTAGGCAGGAAGGGAACCGCGCATGCATGCCTGCATTCCCAAAGGCTTTCATGGAAAACTGGGGAAATGCCCCGCTGGGGCTTCATCGGCGTCGATGACACCCATATGTGAGGACTGACTTCCTGCTTGGTCCTGGAGAATATTATAATGCCTCTATATTGTTCCATGGTGAGACCGCACCTTGAATATTGTGTGCAATTCTGCTCGCCATATCTTAAAAAGTATATAGCGTTATTAGAAAAGATTCAGAGAAGAGCCACCAAAATGGTAAAGGGGATGGAAGGAAACCCCTATGAAGAAAGGCTAAAAAGGTTAGGGCTCTTTAACCTGGAAAAGAGACGGCTGAGGGGAGATATGATAGAAGTCTATAAATTAATGAACGGAGTGGAATGGGTAAACATAGATCGATTGTTTACGTTATCAGAATATAGAATGACTATGGGACATGCAATGAAGCTACAGGGTAAACTATTTAAGACTAATTAAAGAAAATATTTTTTCACTCAACGTGTTATCAAACTCTGGAATTTGTTACCGGAGGATGTAGTAAAGGCTGTTAGTGTAGCTGGGTTTAAAAAAGGTTTGGAGAAGTTCCTGGAGGAAAAGTCCATAAGAAGGGACCCAGGATATCAATGCTTGACCCAATACAAGCATTGTGGAACCTGTGTCTTTTGGGGAAACTGCTAGGTACATATGACCTAGATTGGCCACTGTTGAAAACAGGATATTGGGCTTGATGGACCTTGGTCTGAACCAGTATGGCATATCTTATGTTCTTATGTTATGTTCTTATGTTCTACTAAGAGAAGAACTAGCTGCCATGCATCAAGAATTGACTCTACTAAGGGAAGAACTAGCTGCAACAAAACGCACCTCTTCTAGGATACAAACAGAACAAAGTCTACCACCGCTCCCACAAAGAATCAAACATCCCAGGAACAAATGGATCACAGTGGGCTCGGTAGATTGCAACCTGTAACGAAGAGACATCCTATACATCAATAGATATCCCTGCATAATGCCTTCTCTGCTTTGGTTAATGAGGATCACCAATCCATGGAAACTAAAGGGCCCTTAAATGAGTCAGTCAATACCCAATCTCCTGCTAAAGCACCAAATATGAAGAAAAACTCACCAAACAGAAAACTACTACTACTTGGAGATTCCATCATCAGAGGAACCAACTTGGGATCACAGTTCAAAGGAGAGAAGATAGTCAAATGCCTCTCAGGCTCTTCAGCCAGCAGGAATACAAACCAAATTATTGATATACTTAGCTCAGAAAGTGAGCACTCCAAAACTGATGTTGTCATCCACCTGGGTACAAATGACCTGGCTCGAAACAGTTCCTCTGCAGTTCAAAGGGACTTCCAGACTCTGGGAGAGAAACTCAAGCCCATTGTTAACACTGTAGCATTCTCAGAAGTTCTACCTGTTTATGGTAAGGGGGGCAGAAAGGCTGCATTGCATAAACAGCTTTAATACATTGCTCCAGACCTGGTGCAAATGAAAAGGATTCAGATTTATTGGCGACTGGGAAAACAGATGGAACAACAAGAGACTATACTGTGCTGATGGACTACATCTCTCTGTCGCAGGGAAAAAAAATCTTAAGTGAAAAATTCAGGCAGTATGTGGATATGCATTTAAACTAGAAAAAGGGGGTGACAGATGGAGAAGGACTAGTTCAGGATATCACTCCAGGCAAATGCAGATCATCATCAGAAACAGCCACACTTTTAAATCACATATCAACAAGTGGAAAGAAGTGGGCAGAACAAAATCAATGCAAAATACATGCAAGCCATTTAAATGCTGGAAAGCAATGAGCACAAATGCTCAAAGCTTAGCTAACAAAGTTCTGGACCTGGAAGCCCTAATGGTGGAAATGGACTTGGACATTGTGGCCATTACAGAAACATGGTTTAATGAATCGTATGAATGGGATATAGCCATAGCTGGCTATAATCTATTCATTAGAGACAGAGAAAGTGGAAAAGGAGGAGAAGTAGCCTTGTATGTCAAAAGCAATATTAAAACTACTGCAATGCAGGGGTCATGGGGTAAAGAAGATGCGCTCTGGATTGTGTTGGAAAGAGGAGATGGCATTGTCATCCATACTGCTGTAGTCTACAGACCTCCAACTCAAATCGAAGAAATAGATAATGAACTGATTATAGATATTGCCAAGATAGCTACAAAGGGGGAAGTGATCATATTGGGTGACTTTAATCTACCCGATGTGGATTGGAATACTCCTTCTGTGAATCTGGCAAGAAGCAAAACAATTGTGGATGTTTTCCAAGATGCGTCACTTAAACAAATAGTTATGGAACCAACCAGGAAAAGCTCAATGCTGGATTTAATGCTCACCAACCGTGAAAGCGTGTCGAATGTCTGGATGAGGGTACCCCTGTGAGCAGCAGGAGATCATCACACGGTGTGGTTTGAAATAAAAGCCAAGGTGCAGTCCAATCAAAGCAAGCTCAAAGTCCTAAACTTCAAAAACACTGACTTCAGTAGAATGGCCAAGTACCAGAAGGAGGAGTTGGCAGAGTGGGAGGGGATAAGGGAAGTGGAATTGCAATGGGCTAAACTAAAGGTGGCAATAAAAGGGGCAACAGATAACTATGTAAGGAAAGTAAATAAAAACAAGAGGAGAAGGAAACCAATTTGGTTCTCCAAAGAAGTGGTTGCAAACAGAGGAACACAGTATGGAATACAAGAGCAAACTAAAAGAGACAAAAAGAAAAATAAGGAAAGCAAAATCAAAGGCAGAGGAAAAGATGGCTAAAGATGTGAAGTGTGGTGACAAAACTTTCTTCAGGGATATTCGGGAGAAGAGGAAAATCAGAGATGGAATTGCAGGACTCAGAAGTGCTGGGAACGGATTTGTGGAAAGTGACATTGAAAAAGCAAAATTGCTAAACAAATACTTCTGCTCTGTTTTTACTAAAGAAAATCCTGGAGAAAGACCATCTGTGACTCCCAAATATAAAAATGGGAATGAAGTAGATACCACACCATTCACTGAAGATGATGTGTTAGAACAACTTGCAAAACTGAAAGCGAACAAGGCCATGGGACCGGATGAGATACATCCCAGGATACTGAAAGAGCTCAGAGAGGTTCTTGCAGGGCCGTTAAAGGATGTTTTCAGCAGATCCTTGGAAACAGGCAACTGTGTTGTCTGGGCTGGCAAACAGGTCTACTAAGGTCTACAGAGTCGGAAAAGCTGGGAAGCCACATTGGGGTCTAGGCACCACTCATGCGGCTGGAGGACTCTGCTCAGCCTGTTCGTCAGAGCTCCAGGAGGTTGATCTGCAACTGACATCCTGTCTGGGACCACATGCCCTGGGTGCAAAGATCCTCGCAATGAGCTCCCCATCTTCGCATGAAGGCATCTGTAAGTAAGGACCCTCTGCAGATGGGGTGCCAGGACAGGCATCCTAGCCCTCGGGACTGGAGAAGGGCAGATGTGATACCTCTTCACAAAAGTGGTGACAGGGAAGAAGTGACAAACTACAGGCCCGTGAGCCTTTCCTCGGTGGCAGGAAAAATAATGGAGGCGCTTCTGAAAGAGTGAATAGTGGACTTTCTCAAAACCAACAGGTTGTATGATCCGAGGCAACATGCTTTTACCAAAGGACGATCTTGCCAAAGAAATCTGATTGAGTTCTTTGAGTGGGTGACCAGAGAACTAGATCAGGTGCATGCGATGGATGTCATCTACCTGGATTTCAACAAAGCCTTTGATACTGTTCCTCGTAGGAGCATTATCAATAAACTCAGTAGTTTGGGGATGGGTCCCAAGGTGGTGAACTGGATCAGAAATTGGTTGACTGACAGACGACAGAAGGTGATGGAAAATGGAGCTCAGATGAAAGGAGGGTGATTAGCAGGGTGCCCCAGGATTCGGTCCTGGGCCCGGCACTGTTCAATGTATTTGTGAGTGATATTGCTGAAGGACTGCATGGAAAAGTCTGTCTTTTTGCAGATGACACGAAAATTTGCAACAGAGTGGACTTCCCTGAGGGAGTGGATAACATGAGGAAAGATCTACAAAAGCTGGAAGAATGGTCTAATGCTTGGCAGTTAAGATTTAATGCGAAGAAGTGCAGTGTCATGCACTTGGGAAGCAGAAATCCAGGTGAAATGTACGCGATAGGGGGAGAGAGATTGGTGTGCATGGACCAGAAGGACCTTGGTGTGATTATTTCTGCGGATCTCAAGGTGGCAAAACAGTGCGACAAGGCGGTGGCAAAGGCCAGGAGGATGTTGGGTTGCATACAAAGAGGAATTACCAGCAGAAATGAAGAGGTACTAATGCCACTGTATAAGTCACTGGTGAGGCCTCACTTGGAAAACTGTGTTCAGTTTTGGAGACCATATCTTGCAAAGGATATAAAAAGACTGGAAACTGTTCAGAGGAAGGCAACCAAAATGATTTGGAGCCTGCATCAGAAGCCTTATGAGAAGAGACTTGAAGACCTAAATATGTACACTCTGGAGGAAGAGGAGGGACAGGGAAGATATGATTCAGACCTTTAAATACTTAAAGAGAAATAATGAACAAACAAACCTCTTCCAAAGACGGTGCAGCTGTAAAACTAGAGGGCATAACATGAAGCTGCAAGGGGGTAAATTGAAAGGCAATGTCACGAAATACTTTTTCACTGAAAGGGTGGTGGATGCTTGGAATGCCCTCCCGATGGAAGTGGTGGGGGCAAATACAGTGACAGAATTTAAGAATGGCATGGGACAGACACAGTGGATCCCTTTACAGCAACAGGTTAAAATCAAAATAAACTTAACTAACTAATTTCTCAACATACAGGGGTGTCCTACACGGAGCGGTGGGTTCACCCCTAAAACAAAGACATGGGGAGGGTTCACCCCTAAAACAAAGACATGGGGAGGGGTGGCCTGCACGGAGTGGCAGGTGCTGCACTCTTGCCATCTTACTGGGCAGACTAGATGGACCATACTGGTCTTTATCTGTCATCATTTACTATGTTACTATATTGAATTATTGTGACTCCGATTCCACGATGTTTTAGGGATTTGATTAGAATTTCATGCTTTATGGAGTCGAAGGCAGAGGTTATATCCAGGAATATCAGTATGTATGTTTGTTTGGTATTTTCAATTCCTCAGATAATATTGTCTAGGAGGGATGTTAGTAGAGTCTCTACACTGTAGTATGCTCTGAAGCCGTATTGATGTTGGTCCAGGGGAGTCTTTGTGTCTATGAGGTATTGTAGTTGTACCGAGCAGGAGAAAGGGTTCACCTGTCTCTCAGTGCACCACACCAAAAATTGACACCATTTGAAGCCGTACTCCATTCTCATGGAGGCCTTGCGTGAGGCCAGAAGGACCTCCTCCACTTCATGTGAGAGGTTAAAGGGAGCTAATGGTGCCCTTACAGCAGCCATGCCATAAATGACAGGGACCCCAGGTTGGGGTGCAGGAGAGATCCCTCCTCCTGTGAGAGGAGTCCTGGGGTGCAGCCGACAGAAAAGCAGCAGACCCAGGATTGCCTGGGCCACCAGGCGGCTACCAGAATCAGTGATGCCCTGTTGCGCTGGACCTTGAAGAGTGTGTCTTGGTGCCCATCAGTGTCGGCAGGAAGGCGTACAGGAGGCCTTCCGTACAGGGGATGAGGAACACATCCGCCGTCACATGGGACAGGTGTGGCTGGCGGGAACAGAAGCGAGGCAACTGTGTTGTCTGGGCTGGCAAACAGGTCTACTAAGATCTACAGAGTCGGAAAAGCTGGGAAGCCACATTGGGGTCTAGGCGCCACTCGTGCGGCTGGAGGACTCTGCTCAGTCTGTCCATCAGAGCTCCAGGAGGTTGATCTGCAACTGACATCCTGTCTGGGACCACATGCCCTGGGTGCAAAGATCCTCGCAATGAGCTCCCCATCTTCGCATGAAGGCGTCTGTAGTAAGGACCCTCTGCAGATGGGGTGCCAGGACGGGCATCCTAGCCCAGAGGTGGCAGGGTATCTGCCACCAGACGAGGGAGCTTGCCAACTGGCAGGTCACTTTCACCCTGTCTTGCAGTCTTCCCATGACTTGTGTCCACTGGTCAAGGAGGCACCACTGGGCCGCGCTCGTGTGCATGAAGGTATATGGGGTCACGTGGACCGTGGAGACCATGTGGTCCAGCAGGCGGAGGAGAAGGCAAGCAGGCACCAATTGGCAGTGCTGCACCTCTATGGCTAGCGCCTTGAGGCATTCTGCCCTATTCTGAGGGAGGCAGGTCTTGGCCTGGAGGGTGTCCAGCTAAGCCCCTATGAACGCCAGGCACTGAGGCGGAGAGAGGTTGAACTTGGGGTGGTTGATGAACCCCAGATGCTGCACACGGTGGCATGGTCTGCCTCTGCAGCTGTGCCTCTCATTATGAGCCAGTCATCCAGGTAGGGGAAGACGAAGGCCCCTTGGAGACTAAGGTAGGCTGCAACCACCACTAGGCACTTGGCAAAGGCCTTTGTGCGATGAGACCAGGCCGAAGGTTAGCACCCTGTATTGGTAGTGGCCTCCTCCCACCATGAACCAGAGGTACTACTCGTGGTTGGGATGGATCAGAATGTGCGTATAAGTGTCCTTCAGGTCTATGGAGCATAGCCAGTCTCTCTGCTGGAAGTATGGGAGTGTGTTCCAAGGGACAGCATTTTGAACTTCTCCCTCACCAGAAATTTGTTTAAGTTCTGCAAGTCCAGGATGGACCCAAAGCCTCCTGTGCCCTTAGGAATGAGGAAGTACCTGGACGAGTAGAAGCCTTTGCCCCAGAGGTGTTTGGGCACTGGCTCCACCGCCTTATCCTTGAGGAGGCCTGCAAGCTCAGTGAGGAGCAGGGTCTGGTGAAGAAGTAGTCTTATGGGTTCTCCTGGAAAGAACGAGGGTGGTGACTGCTGGAGATGGAGGAGGTAACCCTCCTTGACTACTTGTAATACCTAGGAATCGGTGATGATAGAGGACCACCGGTGGGCAAACAGTGCCAGATGCCCTCCTGTGGGCTGCAGAGGGCCTCCTGGGGGAGAGGTGGTGATGCCCAAGGAGTCAAAAGCTCCCTCCAGGCTGGACTGGGGCTGGTGCCTGGGTCTTAGGCTTGCGGGGCCTGTGCCCATGCTCTTTGGACTGTTGTCCCTGCTGGAAGCCAGAGAAGGCCTGGTACTGTGGACATTGCCAAACAGCCTTTCTTCAGAAGAAAGGATTTTTCCTTGGAGCCTTTTTCCAGGGGTACACTGAGGTCTTCTTCGACAGTCTGGTCCTGGTCAGGAACTCAGTCTGTATCTCAGCAGCCTTGTCCGACATGGGTTTCCCAAAGAGGTTCTCTCCAGTGCAAGTGACATCGATGCGTATGTCCTGGACCCATTGTTTGAGGTCGGACGACTGCAGTCATGCCTGGTATCGGTCCCCAATGCCCATGGAAGCCACTCTGGCTGAGATTTGCTCGAGACAAGAACTTCGAGCACTCCTTGACTGCTGAGGCCAGTAACTTCAACCGCTGAAGAGGTTCCCCCATCAAGGCCTCTAGAGAAACCAGCATGCTTCCTCACCAGTTCCTTTAGGTACATGCTGATGTACAGCTGGTAGGACTGGACTGGAGCCCTGGTAGCATTTTTGGCCGGGAGTGTCCGAGCCTCCCTACCCGCGGCACCGAAGAATGAATATTTTGGCTCTTGAGTCGCCAACTCAACGACCATAGAATTGTGAGGGAGCTGGGTTTTCTGGAACCCCAAGCTTCGGTGGACTTGGTGTATCCCACATGCAGAGAAGGTGGCGCTCGAGAATTGGAGGGATGGGCACCATGAGGACCTGCTTCAGAGGGGCCTCATACTGGAGGATCTCAAGTTCCTCAGTACAGGAGTCCTCTGCCTTGGTCTCAAACGCGAGCGTCTTTGCCATATCCCACACAAAGTCAAGGAAGGCAACATCCTCGGGCAGGGAACAGCACCGGAATACCAGTGGGGATGGGTCCGAGGGCACATCTTGGTGTCGCCGTGTATCCAGGGACTCCTCATCCACAGTCTGACTTGAAGTCAGAGGAAGAATCCCGGGCTCCATGGCTCCTGTAGTCGGACCCCAAGCCTGAAGGACCATGAACCCCAGGGGACCTATGACCCAAGCTGCGTGCACTTACTGGGGAGGACCAGTGTCCCAAGGAATGGGACTGGGACCTCATCCAAAGCCAATGCATTTCTCGAGGCCGGTGGCACTCGAGGATCAGCTCAATGACCAGGGAAGCCCTCGAGGTCAAGGGTACGGTCATCGAAGCGGATGAACCAGAGGAAATGGACATCAGTGCCTGCTACTATGCTAGGAGGGCAGGCAGTGATACTGTGCTCTAAGGCTGCCATTCTGGACTCCATGCCAGATGGCTCTGCAGCCTTTGACATGGGCACTGAAGGCTTCGGACCCAGTATCAGTTTGTTTGAGGGGAGTTCTTGACCAGGATGGCCTGGGGGGGGGTCTGAGGCCAGTCACCCAACACAGACGATTCCTTCTGGGGCAGCTTTGTGAGGCCGCTCCTGCTCTTACCCTTCAGACTCATGCAGGGTACTCCTGGGATTGATATGGGTTTTACCCACTTTTCCAGACCCGTCTTGTGATGCAGTCTTTGAGGGCTTTGAGTTCTTCTTGCGTTCCACCTCCAGGGAGTTCCTCTCAGAGAGGTTGTGGGACTCCGAGGCTGCCTGGCGATCTCGGAGCATCAAAGTACCGGAGGGGGCCCTGGAGCATGGCATCGCTGTAACTGTTCTAAAATAACTAAAGAACAATGCCGATGTAAGCATAGGTGTGAGCATAAACCATGAACTATACACATAGGTCACTGCTGGAACAGCGTAATTTCTGTAATCTTGCAGTTTAGACAAATTTCATTTTGATTAAGTAAATTTTGTTTAATACATTTATAATCAGCTCTTGTTATGTAAAAGAATTCAGGTGACACTTTGTATTATTTTATGTTTATGATTAATAACTGTTACTTCCTCTTTAAACACAATAAAAGCAGCTCCCAGAACAAACTGAACAAACTGAAAGAGGAACTGTGTTCTTGATATACTTTTCCGGTTGCTTCCCTGAGCGCTCACAGAAAAGAAACTTTTAGTTTGTGTTCTTTTATATTTTGTATTTCTCTCTCTTTCTCACTGTTAGAAGGACCAGAAGATTAAAGCACTGAGGAAAACAAAACCTTGATCTGATTTTAGAGACCATTTCAAGAAATTACTGAACATATAGATAGTCATGGCTTAATGGGAGACAGCCAACATGGATTTAGCCAATGAAGGTTTTGCCTTATTAATCTGTTATAATTTATGAAGGTGTGATAAACAGGTTGACAAAGGTGAGCCAATTGATATAGTGTATCTGGATTTTCAGAAAGCCTTTGATAAGGTCCCTCATAAGAGACTCTTGGCAAAATTAAAAAGTTACAGGATTTGAGGCAGTGTACTACTGTGGATCAGGAACTGATTATTTAAAAGATAGGACCCAGAGGGTAAGGCTAAATGGCTAATTCTTTCAATGGAGAAAGGTGGAGTATCTTTATCTTTATTGTCATTTGATATACCACCCTAGGTAGCAAGGCATCAGAGCGGTTTACAAAGGTCCAAAGTAAAAAAGAAAAGGAAAGGAATGCCAGTCGTAGACAGGACAGGACAGAAGAGAAAGAAGATAATCAAGCTCTTACAGGCTAATCTCTAGTTTACCTTTTATGGCAAAAATTTTAGAGAAGGCAGTTCATTTACAACTTCAATCCCATGTTGACAGTTTTGCTCCACTCGATCCTCAGCAACATGGTTTCAGAATTGGTTATGGAGTGGAAACTGTTCTTTTATCTTTAATTGATAGACTTCTCAAAGGAATTGAAAAGCCAAATTCTGGCTTTATTTTAATATTTCTTGACATTTCTGCGGCCTATGACTCCATTCTACATAATTTTCTTTTATCTAGATTTCAAGAAATTGGTTTAAAAAATAAAGTTTTCTCTTGGTTTAGTTCTTATCTTTCAAATCTTTCTATTCAAGTAAAGATGGGGAATACTATTTCAAAACCATTTAAAAAAAAAAAGGCATCCCTCAAGATTCCGCTTTATCTTCGCTCCTTTTCAATTTATATATTCAACCTATTTGTAATTTAATAAAAAGCCATGGCATTTACTACCATCTTTACGCCAATGACATCATGTTATACACGCATATTAATACTAATCAATTACAACTAAATAAATTAAAAGATTGTTTTTCTAACATTACTTCTTGGCTTTCAGATCATAATATGTTTTTAAATTAGGATAAAACAGAATGCCTTTTGGGGAGGTCACGTGATGCGTGAGTGAGTGAGGACGCTTCCCGCTCGCGCCGGGGCTGCCTCGGCAATTAATCTTCATTTAAATCTGTTTTTCTTCAGAAAAGTTACCCCCCCCCCGGGTACTAAGAGTGCTTACGCGATCGAGTGCAGCTTACAGCGGGCTGCAGCGTTGTGTTCCGATGCCGTTAGCGACGAAGAGAGACTTGGAGAGACTGCCTAAAGTTGGGCCTTCTACATCTGCCATGCCACAGCCGTCCTCGCCAGGTGGGGAGAGCATGGATTCGGCCCCGGCGGAGTTGGCAAAAGAGGTGGTCAAGCTTTTAGATCCAAAGTTCGATCTTCTAATGAAAAAGCTAGACGGCGTG
Source organism: Ichthyophis bannanicus (assembly GCA_033557465.1). Taxonomy (NCBI): domain Eukaryota; kingdom Metazoa; phylum Chordata; class Amphibia; order Gymnophiona; family Ichthyophiidae; genus Ichthyophis; species Ichthyophis bannanicus. The sequence continues at coordinate 2,006,275 of CM066043.1, forward strand.
GAGGAATCGCTAAATGACTTCGGTAAGCGGGTCAACAAGTTGGAGCAACGGGTCTCGAGCATCGAAGAAGGCGAGGGAAGCCGAGACAGAGAAGCAGCAGGGCAAAAACAGTTACTGCGGGAGATCCAGCAGGAGCTCGACGATCTGGAAAATCGATCGAGATGAAACAATCTGAGGATTGTGGGTCTCGGGGAGGAAAAGCCTGAACGAGAACTGCTCTCTTTTCTGGAAAACTGGCTGCCAGAAGCTCTAGGCCTCGAGGAGCTGCGTGGTCCATTCAAAATAGAAAGAGCGCATCGGCTGGGAGCCCGGCGAGAGGTCGGAGGCCGTCCTCGTGTGGTGATCCTGAGGGTGCTCAATTTTCAACATAAGGCTCAGATCTTGCAAGCATATAGGAAAAAAGCTGAACTCATGCTGGATAATCGAAAGATCTTACTTTTCCAGGACTATTCGGCGGCGGTGGCAGCCAAACGGAGAGAGTTCGCACCGATAAGTACGGAATTATTTCGTCGGCGCGCCAGGTTCACACTGGCTTTTCCGGCGACGCTGAGGGTCTCTGTCCAGGGACAGACCCACACCTTTGAGCAGGCGGGAGCGGCGGGCCAGTTCTTGGCGCAATTGAAAGACGCGACAGTGGAGGACTAAATGTCGGTTCTGTTCCCACCAATGCCCGTGGCAGGGGCCGGGTCCGGGCGGCTGGGCAATAGACAAGTCTGTCTGAACACTGGACATGGTGTAACTGCCCTTTGAGAGCAGCCTTCGCCCCCAGACATGTGTTTTGGGTGAGCATAGAAATAGCCTCTCATGATTGCCCACAGTTCTCTGATTAATGATATAATATCCTCCCTGTTATTCTGTTATTGCTGTGATGTCTAATATTTGCTTCTTTCAGGCACATGGCTGCGATGTAACTGTGCAGAGAGAGGGGGGGAAGCCGAGGCGGCCCTGTAGCGTTGCTTTAGGCCTAGGCCTCAGTGAAGGTAACTGAGGACCATGGTTGGTTTTGTTTTAAGGGGTTTAGGCTAGGGGTAGGAGGAGGAGGGGGGAGGGGGTGGGAAGAGGGGGGGAATGAGGGGGATTGGGAATTTCAGGGATGGGAATGTAACCGACCACAGGAACCTACGGGGAGGACGGGGAAGTTCCCAGGGTGTAGAGGCCCCCATTTTGGTGGTGATTCTCCTGGGTGCGGGGTGGAGGCTGGGCTGTCCCGTGCCCCTGCAAAGATACTTCATACAGTTGGTCAATATACTGAGAGGTTGAATCATGCCCTCTGATTTGAGATTAGTAACCTGGAATGTGAGGGGGGATTAGTACTCCCGTGAAACGCACCAAAATCCTACAAGCCATTAAGAGAAGGAAGGCTCAGGTAGCTTTGTTGCAGGAGATGCATTTAAATACCAGAGAGCATGCCAAGCTACAAAAAGACTGGGTGGGGACGGTCCTGTCAGCCTCCTCGGGTACTAGGCGAAAGGGGGTAGCAATTCTTGTACATAAAAGTCTGTCCTGCGAAGTTTTGGCGGTAGAGGAGGATCCCATGGATAGGTTTTTGTTTGTCCATGTTAAGATTCAGGGAGAAGAATTGTTCATTGGAAACCTGTATGCCCCTAACGTCTATGATCACGTCTTTTTCTGTCGTATGTTGGATAAGGTTTTGGGAGCCCCAAAAATACCGTTAATTCTTGCGGGAGACTTTAACTGCCCCCCATGATCCATCCCTGGATAGGTCGCATGCACAATCTGGTCGGGGGTGGCTGAATAGGGGAGTGGGATTCTTATGTGATCTGGGTGATTTGGTTGACGCTTGGAGAGTGCTTCACCAGGAGAGCAGAGATTACACACATCTGTCGAGGGCCCATCAAACGTGGTCGAGAATTGATTATATCTTGGTGTCGAAGCAGTGGTTTGGAAAAGTGCTCAAAGCGGAGATAGAGCCTATTATTGTGTCAGATCATGCTATGGTTAGCTTGGACTGGCGGTGTGAGCAGAAAGTGGGTAGTAAATGGTCTTTTCCAGGCTACTTATGGAAGAAACAGGAGTTCTGTATTTATGCGAGACACCACTGGGCAGAATATGTACAGTTTAATGAGGGTAAGGCCAGCTCGGTGGCAGCCTTCTGGGAGGCTGTAAAGGCGGTCCTCCAGGGTCATATCATAGCTTATGTAGCAGCAGAGAGGCAGAGAGTTAATGAGGATCTACTCAGATTGACCCGGGAACTTCGTAGAGCAAAGACCCTGGCAATGCAACAACCGGGGGGAGTCCGAGAGTATGTCGAGATTTAGAAACAATTGAATGTTTTGTTGCAGGAGAGAGCCATCCAATCTCAGCAGTACTATCGACACCAGTTCTTCCGTTATGGTGATAGGGTGGGGAAGCTGCTGGCTTGTCTAGTGCGGGATAAAGCAGGCCCCCGAGGTGTAACGGTGATTCGTGATACAGCATACGAGAGCTGACAAGGTGGTGCAAGTATTTCAGACTTATTATGAAGAGCTTTATGCGCCTGAAGAAGGCGATGGGGACCAGATGGAAAGATTTCTGGATCATGTCTCGCTCCCCTTGCTATCGGAAGAGCAGCGGGAGCTGTTGAATCAGCCCATTGCCGGAGAGGAAATACAAAAGGTGATCCGAGCGGGGGCGTCTCATAAGACACCAGGCCCAGATGGGTTCACCTACGAAGCTTATAAGATGTTAGAGTTACAGTTGGTGCCTACGTTGGCGGCGGTGTATGGAGAGGTCGTAGAGCTCGGTAACTTTCCGAGAGATATGCGTACTGCATGTGTTATTTTGATTCCAAAACAGGGAAAGGATCCGGAGGATCCGGCTTCTTATAGACCGATCTCTCTGATAAATGTCGACCTGAAGCTGTTTGCCTCGGTGTTGGCGAACCGGCTTCAACTGATCCTCCCGGCCTAAGTGGGCCCCCATCAAGCGGGCTTTGTCAAGGGCAGAGAGGCCTGTGTGAACATAAGTAAGGTTCTGCTGGGTATTGAGAAGAGCTTGTTGGCTCGGGAACCGCTGATTCTTGCGAGTTTGGACTCTGAGAAGGCCTTCGATAGGGTATCCTGGAGATACATGTTCGCGGCCCTACAGAAGTTTGGCTTTCAGGGTCAGTTCCTGGAGTGGATTCAGGCGTTATATACAGGTCCCCTGGCGGTGGTTGATAATGGGGGTGAGCGATCCCAGCCTTTTTCGCTATATAGGGGCACTAGACAGGGGTGCCCTCTCTCCCCATTGCTGTATTGTTACAATTAGAACCGTTATTGGTTTCACTGACTGAATCTCCATTGATAGCGGGAATTGAATGGCAGGGAGGGGGCATAAAGGTAAGCGCGTTTGCGGATGATCTGCTGCTCTGCCTTACGCATGCGGAGTGTTCCTTGCCTGCTGCCCTACGCGACATTGAACAATTTGGGGGGTTCTCAGGGCTCCGAATTAATAGAACTAAATCAATGGTGTTGGATGTGGATAATCAGGACCGGAAGACTTGGCAGAGGGTATTTCCGCTTCGTTGGGTGACCGGACAAATCCGGTACCTGGGAATCCAAATTCCAGAACATCTGCAGAGCCTCTATGAGGTTAATGTGCGACCCCTGCTTGATTCAACAATAGTTAAATTGCAGAGTTGGAAGGACCTCCCGATCTCTTTAATGGGACGCATAGCGTTAGTAAAAATGATAGAGTGGCCCCGCTGGTTGTATTTACTGAGGCACTTACCGCTGTGGTTAAAAAGAAGAGACCTGTTGGAGTTACAAAAGCAGATTGACCGGTTTCTCTGGAAGGCTAGGAGAGCGCGAATAGCATTGACAGCGCTCATGCGTCCTGTAAGTGAAGGAGGTGTGGGCTTGACCTCTTTGAGGACTTACAATCTATGTTATTTAGCGAGAAGACTGAGCGATCTAGTTGTGGGCAATGAAGAGCGCATCCCTGTAACCCTGACTGACCAGTTCTCTGAGACATGGCACAGGGCGTATTTGCTGCACTGTGGGGGCGCAATGTTGCTGCCGTTCTGGAGGGCGTCACATTATTTACGAACGCTACGGATAGTATGGCGGGTCCTATGCCGTTCAAGAGGACGGCACTGGGCGGTCATGGATTGCCTGCCTTTGATGGGCAATAGGGGCTTTGTGCCGAGTAGGGCCGGCGGGGTGGCCTTGAGTTGGCATCAGGCGGGTATTGAATATGAAGGGCATATGAGAATGGAGACTTTGGACCAGCTTGAATCTTTTCAAATGTTGGCTAGTGTGGTGATGAGCTTACTGATAAGCATAGAAAAAGAGCTGGTTTTAAAACTTTTTCTTCTGAGTTGGAGCAGGGCTCAGATAGACAGTCATTTAAAACAGCACCTAGAGAGAAATGTTACAGGGTTGAGTGGGCTGAGCACAAGCCACGCCCTACCTCCATGGCAACACAGATTGCAAAGGGGAATCACCTGGGGAGGAGGGGCAGGCAAACGAGCTTCACGCTCAAGCATTTAACCTCTCAGAGTCAGAGGCAGAGCAGAGCAGCATCACATTCACGATCAGGAGAAGGATCAGGAGCAGAAGCAGGATTGGGCTTGGAACAGAAACAGAGCTCAGAGCGTGAGCATGAGAAGCAGAAAGAAAGAGAAAGTCTGAGGAATCTGACCAGAGGCTTTGGAGAATGGCAGAGAAGGGTTGACTTTCAACACAGAAGGAGTTCTAGCAGCAGTTCTCTCAGCCAAGACAGACATAACAGAGTTTGCAAGCCTTGGTAAAGGTAGGAAACCAAACTCTGGGAAACTGGTGGAATACAGTTCAGATAGCAGTGAAGCTATTGAGGATTCAGAGGGGGAGTTTTATTCCTATAAAAAGCCTGCAAGGAAATCTGTTCCTAGAGCCCAGGGAAGGCAGCTGAAGCAAGTGACTGTTTTACCCAGAGATATAAAACCCTGCAGCTCACGTGTTAAACCTGAAGGGAGGAAAGATAATCCCTGGGAGAAACTGTTTAAACTAATGCAGCAGTTAAAACCTGATTATGTAAGTAAAAGCCCAGAGCTGTTTCAGAGTGAGTGTGAAGATATGGAAACGGACTTAGCTGGATTGGAGGAGGACACAGACTCTCCAATGGAATGTTCAACAGCCTTTATTGCATAGGAGAAAGGCTGACTTACCAGCTGAAAGGAATATTTCAGGACTGTGATATATGCTCTGAGTTTCCTGAACCCTGAAGCCAAAGGGAAAGGATTATAAATGTGTTTTGTTTGAAGTTTGGTTCCTGTATGCTGAAGGAAGCTATATGAGTTGATTATTGTTCTGTTACTACTTGTTCATACGCTTAAGAAGATTTGCTTTTCTGAAGTTTGGTGACAAAAGATAAAAATAATAAATTTCCTGTGTAATGCCTAAAAACCACTCGGACTGCTTACTGACCACAACTACAATAGTCCCAGCAGCACATGCTCTGGAGTTAAGCAAATACAGTTGGCACGCTGCCCTTCTAGGCGACCGCCTAGACGGCCCGGCAGCGCCACACTAGACGGTATAACTTGCAGTTTTACTTTTATCTATAGGTGCGCCATTATGTGGCCAGTCTGTCCAGCGGGGTAGCGCTTCTATCGCGGAGTAGTAGTCTTTGGTTATTGATGGAGAAACTTCAGGAGAGTGCTTCTGCAAGTAGGTTACGAGCTGAACTAACTCCCATTGGAGATCTGGCGTGTTTAACTCCTTTGGTTGGTCGCTGGTGGAAGGAAGGGTTGGAGGATCTCACGGAGAAGCTCCTGGGGCAGGCTTTCCGGAGAGTGCGGGAGCTCTCGGAAGCGGTGCGATATCGGGAAATGCAAAATAAGTTGTTGTGGCAAGCCTATATCTCTGAGGTCAGAGCGATGAGGATGGGTATCCTTACGGCGGATGTGTGTGGTCTCTACAAGAGGGAGGTGGGTACGCCGCTGCTGTTAAGTGCCGTCGAGTCGGAGTCGACTCATGGCGACCCTCTGGATAGCTATCCTAAATTGTGTTCGGTCTTCAGTCAGGCGGCTCATTATTGACAGACTGGTACCCATAGCTGCTGTTATTGTATCGATCCATCTCATTGCTGGCCTTCCTCTTTTGCGTTGACCTTCTATCTTGCCAAGCATGATGTCTTTCTCTAATGATCTCTCTCTTCGCATGATGTGTCCAAAGTATGAAAGTCGAAGTCTTGTCATCTGAGCTTCTAAAGAAAGCTTAGCTTTGATCTCTTCTAGTACTGACTGGTTTGTTCTTCGGGCAGTCCATGGTATACACAGTATTCGCCACCAGCACCATAATTCAAAGGCATCAATTTTCTTCCTGTCTGTCTTTTTCACTGTCCAGCTTTCACATCCATATGATGTTATTGAAAATACCATGGCTTGAACAAGTCAAATCTTTGTATGGAGAGAGAGACATCTCTGCTCTTGAGAATCTTATCTAGGTCTTTCATAGCCATTCTGCCAAGAGCAATGCGTCGTCTGATTTCTTGACTGCTTGTTGCTTCTTTATTGATAGTTGATCCAAGTCGGTTAAAGTTGTTCACAATTTCAATTTCTTCTCCTTCAACGATGAACCTGTTGATTATGCCAGTTGTCATGATCTTTGTCTTCTTTACATTAAGGTGCAGGCCCATTTTGAGACTATGTTCTTTGATTGTGAGAAGCAAATGCTTCAGATCTTCACTTTCAGCCAGCAATGTGGTATCATCAGCATAGCGAAGGTTGTTGATGAGTCTTCCACCAATCTTCACACCTCTGTTATCTTCATACAATCCTGCTTCTCTGATGATTTGTTCTGCATATAAATTAAACAGGTAGGGGGAAAGTATGCAGCCTTGTCTTACACCTTTGCTTATTTTAAACCATTCTGTTTCTCCGTGTTCCGTTTGAACTGTTGCTTCTTGATCAATGTACAGATTTCGCAAGAGAACGATCAGGTGTTCTGGTATACCCATGCTTCTTAATGTGGCCCAGAGTTTCTCATGGTTTACACAGTCAAAAGCCTTGCTATAGTCGATAAAGCACAAATAGATATCCTTTTGGTATTCTTTAGTCTTTTCAAGGATCCATCTCACATCCGCAATGATGTCTCTCGTTCCTCGTCCTTTCCTGAACCCTGCTTGCACGTCAGGTAGTTCTTGTTCCAGGTATGGTTGTAGTCTCTTTTGAATAATCTTCAGTAGAATCTTGCTGGCATGTGGGATCAGAGCGATTGTGCGATAATTTCCACAGTCAGTTGGATCACCTTTCTTTAGTATTGGTATAAACACAGATCTTTTCCAGTCAGTTGGCCATGATGTTGTCTTCCATATTTCTTGATATAGCGGAAGGGCTGTCGGGTAAGGTTTGCCTCTTTGCGGATGATACCAAAATCTGCAATAGAGTAGACACCCAGGAAGGTGTAGATAACATGAGGAGGGATCTAGCTAAGCTTGAAGAATGGTCTAGAATTTGGCAGCTGGGATTTAATGTAAAAAAATGTAAGGTTTGGGCTGCAGCAATCCAAGGGAGCAATATAGTATAGGGGTGAAGTAGTTTTGTCCACTAAAGAAGAGCAGGACCTAGGCGTGGTTGTGTCTGATGATCTTAAAGTAGCTAAACAGGTAGAAAAGGCGACGGCAAAAGCTAGAAGGATGCTTGCATGCATACGGAGAGGAATGGCTAGCAGAAAAAAGGAGGTGATGGTGCCTCTGTATAAGTCTTTGGTGCCACCTCATTTGGAGTATGGTGTGCAATTCTGGAGACCGCACCTTCAAAAGGATGTGAACAGGATGGAGTCGGTGCAGAGGGTGGCTACTAAGATGATTAGTGGTCTTCATTATAAAGCATATGAGGACAGACTTAGGGATCTTAATATGTACACCTTAGAGGAACGGCAGGATAGAGGTGATATGATTGAGATGTTTAAATACCTCCGTGGCATAAATGTTTAGGGAGAGCGCCTCTTTCAGTTGAAAGCAAGTTCTGTTTGGGACATGGGATGAGGGTGAAGGGGGATAGATTCAGGAGTGAAATGTGGAAATATTTTTTTACGGAAAGAGTGGTGGATCCATGGAATAGTCTTCCAGTAGTGGCGGTGGCAGAGATGAGGACAGTAACTGAATTAAAAAAAGCATGGGACAAACACAGAGGATCTCTAAAGGTAAAAAGGGGACTGTTGTAGTTGTTGATAAGGAAGGACAGACTAGATAGACCATATGGTCTTTTTCTGTCGCCATGTTTCTATCCAAATGGCAGATGAAATTTAATGTTGACAAGTGCAAAGTTATGCACCTAGGAAAAAACAACCCAAGCTATGGTTACATGATGCAAGGTTACATGATGCAAGGTTCCACATAATATATTTATTTGTAAGCTTTTATATACCACCACTTCCATAGATCAGTGGCAGTTTACAATGAAACACAACCAAGTTACATTATAACGATCGTGAACCTTTACACAATTAACTTAAGTACCCAAGAAACTAAACATTTTATCAACTTTGTAACATATTTATAATAACTTTGTAACTTATTTACAGATAAACGGAGGTGAGGAAGTGTCACCTTAGCATTGTGTATCTTTATAATGATGTGGATTTTTAGGGGGTTAGGTATGTTTGATGGGTGGTTAAATATTTGTTGGGAGGTGATGGGTTAGGTTGTTTAAGATTATTGATTCAAAGTGGTAAGGCCATAGTATTGGGTGAAGAGGTAAGTCTTTAGCACTTTGCAACATATTTGAAGATCTTTAATTGTTCTTAGGTTGTCAGGGAGGGTGCTCCATAGTGTGGGGGCGACATATATGAATGCCCTTGAGCTGGTAACTATATTTGTAATGCAAATGTGTGTGGGTATGGTTAAGATATTCTGAGAGCTGGATCTTCTCATTCTTGTGGGTTCAGGTAAGTATAATAGAGAAGTAGGAAGGAGCGATTTTATTATATAGCTTAAATGCAATCATGATATATTTGTATTTAATTCTGGATGCGATGGGAAGCCAGTGGAGGTTATATAGTAAAAGGGGTAATGTAATCCTTGTGGTGGCGTTGAAGATTATCCGTGCTATTAGATTTTGGGCCATTTGAAGTTAGAAACATAGAAACATGATGACAGAAAAAGACCACATGGCCCATCTAGTCTGTCCTTCCATAACAACAACTACAACAGTCCACTTTTTACCTTTAGAGATCCTCTGTGTTGGTCCCATGCTTTTTTGAATTCAGTTACTGTCCTCATCTCTACCACCTCAACTGGGAGACTATTCCACGGATCCACTACTCTTTCCGTAAAGAAATATTTCCGCATATCACTCCTGAATCTATCTCCCTTCACCCTCATCCCATGTCCCCTCATAGCAGAACTTGCTTTCACTTGAAAGAGGCTCTCTCCCTGAACATTTATGCCACGGAGGTATTTAAACATCTCAATCATATCACCTCTATCCCGCCTTTCCTCTAAGGTGTACATATTAAGATCCTTAAGTCTGTCCTCATATGCTTTATAATGAAGCCCATTAATAATTTTAGTAGCAACCCTCTGCACCGACTCCATCCTGTTCACATCCTTTTGAAGGTGCGGTCTCCAGAATTGCACACCATACTCCAAATGAGGTCGAACCAAAGACTTATACAGAGGCATTATCACCTCCTTTTTTCTGCTAGCCATTCCTCTCCGTATGCACCCAAGCATCCTTCTAGCTTTTGCCGTCGCCTTTTCTACCTGTTTAGCTACTTTAAGATCATCAGACACAACCACGCCTAGGTCCCGCTCTTCTTTAGTGGACAAAAGTACTTCACCTCCTATACTGTATTGCTCCCTTGGATTGCTGCAGCCCAAATGCATGACCTTACATTTTTTAACATTAAATCCCAGCTGCCAAATTCTAGACCATTCTTCAAGCTTAGCTAGATCCCTCCTCATGTTATCTACACCTTCCTGGGTGTCTACTCTATTGCAGATTTTGGTATCATCCGCAAAGAGGCAAACCTTACCCGACAGCCCTTCCGCTATATCACTAACAAAGATGTTAAAAAGAATCGGACCAAGGACAGATCCCTGCGGCACACCACTGGTAACATCCTTCTCCTCAGAGTGAGCTCCATTTACTTGTACTCTTTGTCGCCTCCCACCCAACCAATTTCTAACCCAAGCAGTAACTTTAGGGTCCATCCCTAGGGTGCTCAGTTTGTTTATAAGTCGCCTGTGAGGAACAGTGTCAAAGGCTTTACTGAAATCTAAATACACCACATCTAGAGCTCTCCCTCAGTCCAACTCCCTGGTCACCCAGTCAAAGAAATCAATCAGATTTGTCTGACAGGACCTGCCTCTGGTGAATCCATGCTGCCTCGGATCCTGTAATCCGCCGGACTCCAGAAACCTCACTATTTTCTCTTTCAGTAGCGTTTCCAATAATTTACTCACCACTGAAGTTAAACTAACCGGCCTGTAGTTTTCAACCACATCCTTACTTCCGCTTTTGTGTAAAGGCACCACATGAGCCTCTCTCCAGTCCTTTGGCACCACTCCCGACTCCAACGAGGCAATGAAAAGGTCAGTCAGTGGAGTTGCTAGAATGTCCCCAAGTTCCCTCAGTATTCTAGGGTGTATCCCATCCGGTCCCATCGCTTTGTCTACTTTAAGTTGAGCTAGTTTCTCACGAACACAGTCTTCTGAAAATTGTTCAAGATGTCCCTCGCTTCTGTTCTTATTTGTGGGTGTTTTCTGAGGTCCTGCTCCTGGTTCTTCATCTGTGAACACAGAACAAAAATATTTGTTAAGCAATTCCGCTTTATCCTTATCAGCTTCCACATATTCCCCCCCTGCACCCTTGAGTCTGACAATACCACTTTTGCCCTTCCTCTTCTCACTAATATATCTGAAAAATGTCTTATCCCCCCATTTTATTGCATTGGCTATTTCCTCCTCCTTTTGAATCTTTGCCTTCTTGACTACTTTGCTAGCTTCTCTAAGTTTTTCCAAATACAGATGCCTGTCTTCCTCTCTCTGTGATCTCTTGTATTTCATGAAGGCCTCCCTCTTTTTCTTCACTTTTCCAGCTACTTCCTTCGTAAACCATAGCGGTCTCCTGTTCCTTTTGCCTTTATTTACTATTTTAACAAAAAGGTTGGTTGCCTTTAAAATACCCCCTTTCAGTTTTGCCCACTGTTTTTCTACATCCCCCAGCTGTTCCCATCCCACTAACGACTCCCTGAGGTATTGGCCCATCTTCGCAAAGTTAGTCTTCCTAAAGTCTAAGATCTTCACCTTGGAATGGATTCTAACAGCTCTAGTCCTAATACTGAACCACACCATCTGGTGATCACTGGATGCAAAATGATCTCCCACTACAACATCAGAAACACTTTCACCATTGGTAAGCACCAAGTCCAGTATGGCCCCTTCACGTGTGGGGTCTGTTACCAATTGCCTGAATAGTTCTCCCTGTAGAGAATCCAGGATCTCCTTACTTCTAGATGATACTGCAGCAGGAATGTGCCAATCAACATCTGGCATATTGAAATCTCCTAGCAGTAGCACTTCCCCTTTCCTAGCAATGCTGCGTATGTCTTCAATTAACTCTCTGTCCACCTCTTCCTCTTGTGAGGGAGGTCTGTATATCACACCAATGCAAATAGATTTCTCTTTCCCTCTTTCTAGTTTAACCCACAATGCCTCCTCTCTCCCTTTTAAGCTCTGTAATTCCAAAGCTTTAATAGTAGTTTTTACATATAGTGCCACTCCTCCTCCCCTTCTTCCTACCCTGTCCTTTCTGAATAAAGTATAGCCAGGTATAGTTACATCCCAGTCATGGTTTTCTGTGAACCATGTTTCTGTAACTGCCACTAAATCCAAGTCAGCCACTCCCACCAAAGCTTCAACTTCAGGGATCTTATTTCCCATGCTACGGGCATTAATACACACTGCTTTTCATATGTTACCCCTGTTACCCATTTCCATAAAGGTATTTAATGTATCACCTACCTGGGGGCTTTCACTTACCTGGGGGCTTTCTTCACCCATCCCCAACGAATCTAGTTTAAAGCCCTCTTCAGTAGATTAGCCAGTCTACTACCAAAGATACGTTGACCTTTCTTGGACAGATGGATGCCATCTCTGCTCTGCAACCCTTGGAACAGCATCCCATGGTCTAGGAAACCAAAACGCTCTCGAAGACACCATCCACGCAGCCATGCATTCATCTCCAGGATGCGAGCCTCTCTGCCTTGGCCTTTACCCTCAACAGGGAGGATTGAAGAGAACACCACCTGTGCACCTACCTGCTTCACCCTCTGTCCCAGAGCCATGAAGTCACTTTTGATACATTCCGAGGTATACCTGGCAGTATCATTTGTTCCAACATGGATTAGCAACATTGGGTAATAGTCAGTGGGCTTGATGAGTCTCGGCAAACTCTCCGTAATATCTTGGATCTTGGCACCAGGCAGACAGCATACCTCTCTGGACATCAAGTCTGGTCGGCAGATGGACGCCTCAGTACCCCTCAGAAGAGAGTCTCCAACAACCAAAACCCTTCGTTTCCTTCTGGTCACTGATTCCGCAACTATGGGGTACTTGAACTCTGGTTCTTCCCTTTCCAGGGATGCTTTCACCTCCTCCACTTCCAGGGCTGCATAATGGTTCTTCAATTCAAGGGCTGGAGAAGTTGGATTAGTGATTTTTCAGGCTCTGGTGACTTTTGTCCAACCATCGACATTCTGTTGGCACCCATCTTCTCCTGTGCTGGAGAGCCTGGTTGCTGCAAGAAGCATCTCATCAATGTACTTCTCACTGTCTTGAATGCTCCTCAGCCTCGCCACCTCCCTCCTCTCTGAGTTCCTCCACTTGTTTCCTCAGAGCTTCAGCATGCAGGCACCCTGCACATGGAACCGGTTCTTCAACTGGCATTAGGACCTCTGTCTGGACCGAGGCAGAAGCTGTAACGGGGGCAACAGCTTTAGCAATACGATTTTTCCCAGCCATTGTTCTGTTTGTGGAGCTTAGGTATCTGTTAAAGCAAAAGAGAGAGATCTACCAAGTACCAGCTGGTTTCGCAGCTGTCCTTTCAGAGAAAAAGCAGTTAAATCTCTTTAATTATATTCAATATGTGCTGGTCCAATTCACTGTGATTTGCTAAAGGGGGAGGTGCCCTATAAAGCAAGACTGCTCACTAGGGATGGGTGGGAGTTGGGGTGGGTAGGGAGGGAACTAACACCTGATTAGGTGTTAGCAGTTTCTGAACCTGAGGAGGTTACAGAGTTCAGCAACCTACTGTGCTCCAGTAAAGTTCCCCTAAAACAGCAAAAATGAAAGTAACCTTGCTTTTAAAAAGTATACACAAAACCCTTTTAAGAGCTCCCAGTCAGAGAGCTAGCAATGTAATAAAAACAAACCAAACAAAGAAACCCTCAAATCCTTACTTACTGTTTGATGTGTGGAGCCCTGGTTAAGAAAGCCTCAAAAGGGCAGGGCACAGGAGCCTTTTATGCAGGCTTCAACTGCACTCAGGAAACAGGCCCACTAACTCCTGATTAGGTGTTAGCAGTTTCTGAACCTGAGGAGGTTACAGAGTTCAGCAACCTACTGTGCTCCAGTAAAGTTCCCCTAAAACAGCAAAAATGAAAGTAACCTTGCTTTTAAAAAGTATACACAAAACCCTTTTAAGAGCTCCCAGTCAGAGAGCTAGCAATGTAATAAAAACAAACCAAAGTTGCTCTGTGTTTTTTTGGGTAGGCCTTGAAGAATGCTACTACAATAATCAATATATGGGGTTATGAGGGCTTGCAGGACTGTATGGAAGTCATGACTTTCCAGGAGCGGTTTGAGTTGCTGAATCATTTTTAGTTTAAAGTAAATGATCTTGGTAATGGATTTTTTTTTTATTATTTTTTTATAAACTTTATTTATAAACACCGTTAAACAAGCAAATAACAAGAAAAAGCACACTCCGAGCAGGGGTTGTTTCTGATTCCAAACTCAGAGTACAATCAAGCATACAGGTGCAATTTTCTGAGTATATCCATCCCCACCTACTTCCACCCACCTCCCCCCTCCCTCCCACATAGTCACCATCCACTCTCACATTAGAATAATTCCCGGGGGCTCCATACAGTTCCACGAAATCGAATCCCACTCTATATATGCCGTTACAGACCCATTCGCAACACTTCATTACGAATGCCCGGGCTCAGGATTTGAATATAAGGGTCCCATAGCCTCTGAAAGCCGGCCACCGTCGAATGCTACCCCGGGCACACCTACACTCCAGGAGCATCAATTGATGAAAAGTATTTCGCCATTCCCAAAAGGAGGGCGGATGTCTTTCCCTCCACCCACGCAGAAGGGGACCCTTACCCACCAGACATGCCTTGCGTACCAGTGAACGAGCCCATTTCCCCTTGGGCTGGGTAGGGCATAGTTCATCCAGCACCACTAGGGAGCCATCCCAACCCACCTGTTGCCCCAGCAGTCCAGCCATGAAGGAACAAATGTTTGCCCAATAGGGACGTATGAGTCGACACCCCCACCACATATGTAATAAAGTCGCAAGAGGCTCGAAACACCTTGGGTAGCACCCATCTGACGTGATATGGCAGCGGAAGGCCCGTCGAGGGGAAATATGTACCCTAGTTATGCATTTAAATTGTATTTCACTCCAACGGACCCCCACTGCCAAATCTACTATGTGCCGTAGGGCTCTTAGGACCGTACCGGGAGGGATCACGCACCCCATTTCTACTGCCCAGGCCAGTTCCACAGTACGGTAATCAGATACCGGCCTGAAGGGAGCCACCCGGTTCCTCAGCACTCTGATAGATGGCGAGTCATCACCCCCCAGTTCGAAAAACTCTATAATCTGCGCTGAGCGCTCCGCCCGAAGTTCTGTTTCCGGTAACGAGGCGACATAGTGAGAGATCTGCAGGTAGGCGAAAAGATGACCAGGCTCCAACTCATATTCCCCACGCAAGGACTGGAACTGCTTACATTTCCCCAAGGGTCCAACCACATGGCCGACATTGCTGATTCCCTTCCGGGCCCATTCACGAAACAGTCCAGTATCAGTCCCTGGGGTAAACTGCGCGTTGCCTTGAATTGGCAGCCAGCTCGAGACCCTCCAGTTCCTGCCCCAATACACGTTCAATTGCTTCCAGGTCCGCCGGACCGAGCCCAGCAACACACCAGCAACACACTATCCCCTACTCCACCCCAGCTCAGCCTGTTCTCTTGATGCAACAGAGCCAGCAAGGTATTCGGCGCTGCGAGCACCTCCTCGAATGCCCTTGGAGTGTATACTTCAGTTCCACCCAGCCAGTTCCCCAGATGTCGCGACTGGCAGGCCAGGGCATAAGCCTCTAGATCCGGAAGCCCCAGCCCTCCCTGTTTCCAGGTACCCACCAACCGGCCATAGGGAATACGCGCTCGCTTTCCTTTCCACAAAAAACCCCGAATTATGCCTTCTAACCGCCAAAGATCGCATCTCAACAACGATACAGGGAGAGTCTGCATCCAGTAGAGTATCCTCGGCAAAATAACCATCTTGATCGCCGCTATTCTCCCCGACAGGGATAAGGGAAGGAATCTCCACGCCAGCAATTGTTCCTGCAGCCTACCCAGGATCCAATCAAAGTTACATCGGTAGAGCCGGGAAGGCTGACCAGTAAGCCGGATGCCCAAGTATTTGAAGTACTCCTCTGCCCATCTGAGAGGGAAGTCCCCCTGCCACCCGCCCCCTCAATTGTCCCAACACATCCAGGGCCTTGTATTTCTCCGTATTAATACATAAACCCGCAAACCGTCCGAAAGTGTGAAATTCCCATAGCAACGAGGGTAGGGAGTCCCGAGGTGCTGACAAGTGCACCAGCAAGTCATCTGCAAAGGCAGACAATTTGAACTCATGCGGGCCCATGCGAATTCCCCGTATCTCACGAGATTGCTCCACTCTCCATATAAAGGGATCTAGAGAGAGCACAAAAAGAAGAGGGGAAAGAGGACATCCCTGCCGGGTGCCATGGCGTAAGTGAAAGGCCTCAGACAGTACCCCATTGCAATAAATCACTGCAGACGGTTCGGCATACAGGCTGTGAACCATATTACAGAAGGCATTCCCAAGCCTATAGCATGGGAGTAAGTAGTGTAGATACTGCCAATCAATTCTATCAAAGGCTTACTCAGCGTCGAAGCTCACTAATAACGAAGGTATCTGTCTACGCTGTACCCATTCCAACGAGGATAAGATTTTACGAAGGTTACGTACTGCGTGTCGATTTTTCACAAATCCAACTTGCGAGTCATGAACCAGCTGACCCAACACTCCCGCCAGGCGTTCTGCAAGGATTTTGGCCAGTAGCTTAAGATCAAAATTGAGTAATGAAATGGGACGATAAGACGCCGCCTGCAGAGGATCCTTCCCCGGTTTGGGGATAAGGGTAATATATGCCTGATTCCCTCCCCATTTAAAGCCGCCCTGCTCAGATCTCTTAGTGTGGAGGGCTACTAAGGCAGGAGAGATATAGACATTGAGAATCTTGTAAAACTCAGCCCCCAGCCCATCCGGTCCCGGTGTTTTATAACAACTCGCCTTAGCAATAACCTTTTGCACCTCTTGGATAGTCAACGGTTGATCTAGCACCGCCCTCTCCGCCTCACTTAACCGTGGCAAATCCAAATCTTTCAAATATTGCACCATCCGTGTGGGAGATCCCACCTCAGCCGTATAGAGTGTCTGAAAAAAGGAACGAAAGACACGGGCTATCTGCGGGCTATTGCTATGAAGTATCCCCTGATCATCCCTGAGTGCTGTAACCAAACTCGAACTTCAGGGGCCCCGCAAACAGCGGGCCAATAACTTGCCCGGTTTATCCCCGTGACAATACAATTGGTACCGGTAATACATAGTAACATAGTAACATAGTAGTTGACGGCAGATAAAGACCAGCATGGTCCATCCAGTCTGCCCAGCGAGATGGCAAGAGTAGGTGCACCTGTCGCTCCGCGCAGGCCACCCCTCTCCATATCCTTGTTCAGGGGTAAACCCACCACTCCATATAGGACACCCCTATTTGTTGAGACGTTATATGGTTCGGAAGTTAGATGGTACCGTTTATTTTGTTTTTTTCCTATTTCTGTAAAGGGATCCTCTGTGTTCGTCCCATGCCTTTTTGAATTCCGTCACCGTGTTCGCCCCTACCACTTCCATCGGGAGGGCATTCCAAGCATCCACCACCCTTTCAGTGAAAAAATATTTCCTGACATTGCCTTTCAATTTACCCCCTTGCAGTTTCATGTTATGCCCTCTAGTTTTACAGGTTCCCCGTCTTTGGAAGAGGTTTGTTTGTTCATCATTTCTCTTTAAGTATTTAAAGGTCTGAATCATATCTCCCCTGTGCCTCCTTTCCTCCAAGGTATACATATTTAGGTCTTCAAGTCTCTTCTCATAAGGCTTCTGACGCAGGCTCCAAATCATTTTGGTCGCCTTCCTCTGAACAGTCTCCAGTCTTTTTACATCCTTTGCAAGATATGGTCTCCAAAACTGAACGCAGTATTCCAAGTGAGGCCTCACCAGTGACCTATACAGTGGCATAAGTACCTCTTCTTTTCTGCTGGTAATCCCTCTTTGTATGCAGCCCAACATCCTCCTGGCTTTTGCCACCGCCTTGTCGCACTGTTTTGCCACCTTGAGATCAGCAGAGATAATCACACCAAGGTCTTTTTCTTGAACTGTGCATACCAACCTTTCTCCCCCTATCTTGTACATTTCTCTTGGATTTCTGCTACCCAAGTGCATGACACTGCACTTTTTTGCATTAAATCGTAGTTGCCAAGCTTTAGACCAGTCTTCCAGCTTTTGTAGATCTTTCTTCATGTTAACCACTCCCTCAGGGGAGTCCACTCTGTTGCAAATTTTTGTGTCGTCTGCAAAAAGACAGACTTTTCCATTCAGTCCTTCAGCAATATCACTCACAAATACATTGAACAGTGCCGGGCCCAGGACCGAACCCTGGGGCACCCCGCTAATCACCTTCCTCTCATCCGAGTGAGCTCCATGTACAATCACCTTCTGTCGTCTGTCAGTCAGCCAATTTCTAATCCAGTTTACCATCTTGGGACCCATCCCCAAGCTACTGAGTTTGTTGATAAGCCTCCTATGAGGAACAGTATCAAAGGCTTTGCTGAAATCCAGGTAGATGACATCTTTGCCCGCTGGTGTAAAAGTTCATTTAAGGCCGCTTGTGTCTCCCAGAGCTGTTTCTTAAGCGCTATGCTGGGATTACCCGCATATCGTCTTCTTATCTTTGTAACTAACTTCTCAAGGCGGATAATATGTTCGGCCTGTAGTCTCCGTTTCCTGGCCATGTAACCGATAATATCCCCCCGTAGGACGACTTTTGCTGTCTCCCATACCAGTTCGGGATCATCATGATGCCTTCTATGATCTGATTCAAATTCCTGCCATCGTTGGGCCAGAAATTGACGAAACTGGGTGTCTTTATAGAGCTCCAATGGAAAATGCCAAATCCGCGCCCCAGGGCTGTCTCCAGTCCACCGCAACTCAAGCCAAATTAAAGCATGGTCCAAGATCTCCACGGGGCCGATCTGCGCCACGTCGACAGTGACAAACAAACCTTTTGTGATCAACAAATAGTCGATTCGTGCGCTGGAGCCATGCGCACGAGACTGGTGAGTGTAATCCCTTTCGTCGGGGTGCAGCAGCCTCCAGGGATCCACCAGCCCCAAGTGAGTGCACAAACGGAGCAGCGCACGAGCCGACTGGAGTCTTTCCCTTGGCCCCCCTCCCCTCGAGGTATCTAATGCAACGTCCATCACATCATTGAAGTCGCCTCCTAAGATCAGGGGTAACTCTGGCAATTGCTCTATTTGGGACGCCAGGTGGGAATACAGGGCAGAATCCAACACATTGGGGCAATAAAGGTTCCCCAATAGGACAGGCTTCCCGCCCAGTAGGCCCTGCAGCAAAATAAATTGCCCCGTGGGATCCACAATGTCTTTTTTAACTTCAAATCGGACATTTTTATGTATTAGCACCACCACTCCACCCTTCTTACCCGTAGCCAGGGCCCCCCATACTTGCCCCACCCAGTCCCGGTGAAGTTTATGGTGCTCTTCGGCAGTCTGGTGGTTTTCCTGAAGCAAAGCTATATCGGCTCGTTGCCTGGCCAAAGCCTGTTGGTAATGGATTTTATGTATGAGCTCATATTTAAGGATTGATCAATGATACAGTAACTTCTAAATATCTGACTTCCTGTTTTACTTCCAGTTCAGTGTTGTTTATGTGAATTTTGGCTGGGGGTTGAAGTTCTGATTACGTGTAATATAAAGCACTTCCGTTTTTTTGAAATTGATTTTTAAGTTGTTTGTCAGGAGCCAATTAGATATATCTGAGAGGCATGCCTGAATTTGGGAGCATTTTGGGTTGGAGGTGTCAATTTGATCTGCGTAGAGATGATAGTATACTTTATGTTTTTTGAATATGTTACATGTGGGTTGCATGTAAAGATTAAATAGTGGAGCAGAGAGTGCAGAACCCTGTGGGACACCCTGAGATTGGTTGAAGGTTGAGGAAGAATTTGTGCCTATCTTTCTTGGGTCTGATCTGACTTGAACCACTGTAATGCCACTCCTTGGGGACCGATTTGTTGCAATCTGGAAATTAGTGTTTTTTGACTGATGCTGTCAAAAGCAGCAGTGATGTCAAGAAACACAAGCATGTATCCTTGTTTACTGTTATTTAGACCAGTAAGGGGGTTGTTAAATAGTGATAGCATGAGTGTCTTGACGCTGTGGTGTGGCCTAAAGCCATGATGTTGTTCGTCTAGCTGGACGTGTAAATCAATAAAGTCCTGCAGTTGAATTTGTACTATTTTTTTCTATTACCTTTGCTAAGAATGGCAGGCTGGAAATAGGACGGTATGATGTTGGGAAGGTTTTGCCTATTGCATTAGCTTTGAGAATAGGTCTTATGAATGCATGTTTTAGTGCTGCAGACATATATCCGGTGTCTAGTGATCAATTAACTATCTCTAGAATGATAGGAGGAAAGTGTCTTTGGTGGCCTTTAGCCAGGTGACCAGACATGGGTCTGATGGGGAGGTGGTAGTGTTTAAGTTTGTAATTATGTTCTTAGTTGTTTAATGTCAATATGGAAGAAAAAGGTCCAGGTATTTTCTATGTTATGTATTTCTTTGCGAAGATTTAGGCACTGGGGATGTGTGGTAATGGAGGAAGAGTTTTGTATGGAAAGTCTGTCTACGTAGTAAATGGCTGGTTCTTGTGGTCCTATGGGCATAGTATCAGTATCAGGGTTGGGTGTTTTTCTGAGGGATTTAACAATGGAGAATAATTCCCTTGGTCTATTGAAGGCGTTGAGTAGTTGTTATGATGGTATTCTTTTTTTCTGTAGTTTATGGCATCCTTGTATGTCTTTAACATAGCCATATATGACTGATTCAGCATCACTCCTTGTGGCACGCCATTTGTGCTCAGACTTTCTTAATTTTTGTTTTAGTATTCTTAATTCAACAGTATACCAGTCTTTGGTCACCTTTGATATTTTCTTAAGTTGTGTTTTGTTGGATTGTGCTGCTTTTGAAATGTTGGTGTTCCAGCTGGTGATGATATCTAGATTAGAGCTTTTTGTGTTTGCCTGGGATGGTATCTTTGATAAAGTGTCCTTATCAAATGTTTTGAATTTATTTGGGAATAAAGATGATTTATTAGATTTGGGTGAGTGTTTATGGCTGGGATTGTGAAGTCCAATTGGAAATGATCGGTCCAAGGTAGAGGAAGCGCCTTAGTGGGGGGGAGGGGGGGAGGGAGTACTGCATGTCTTGTATAATATGGGAAGGCAGGAAAATAAGGTCTAAAGTGTTTCATTTTCTGTGGGTGGGCGCGTGGATTGTTTGTTGAGGCCTTGTATTGCATTCAAGAAATGTGATGTTTGTGAAGGTTGGGGAGGAGGCGTGTTGAAGTCGCCAAGGATTGTTGTTGTTAAGTGCCATCGAGTCGGAATCGACTCATGGCGACCCACTGGATAGCTATCCTAAATTGTGTTCAGTCTTCAGTCAGGCGGCTCATTGTTGACAGACTGGTAACTGTCTGTACCCGTCTGATTGTTATGTTTCATGTAAACCGTGCTGAAGCCGAATTGTGCAGTATAGAAGAAATTATAAATAAATAAATAACTGTAGCTGCTGTTATTGTATCGATCCATCTCATTCCTGGCCTTCCTCTTTTGCGTTGACCTTCTATCTTGTCAAGCATGATGTCTTTCTCTAATGATCTCTCTCTTCGCATGATGTGTCCAAAGTATGAAAGTCAAAGTCTTGTCATCTGAGCTTCCAAAGAAAGCTTAGGTTTGATCTCCTCTAGTACCGACTAGTTTGTACTTTGGGCAATCCATGGTATACACAGCATTCGCCATCAGCACCATAATTCAAAGGCATCAATTTTCTTCCTGTTTGTCTTTTTCACTGTCCAGCTTTCACATCCATATGATGTTATTGAAAATACCATGCTTGCGTTAGTCAATTTGACAGAGGGTAGCTATGAGCAAAATAATACAAATATCCCTCCAATAAATTGTCTGGGCTATGCGTTTATAGTATTGCCCCTTTTGATTCTTAACTAATTTTCTTCTCGAGGTCTCAGACTATATCCAGCGCTGGCTACAACGGACAAAGTCCTCAGCCTCAGCACTATATTGCATCAACGACATCTAGCAAATGGTGTATCAATGTATACAATCTTGTATTTTATTCTACTGTATATTTAAATTATATTCTTCTTCTTTAACATTTTCATATTCAAATTTTGTGCTCTTTTTGTATATATTAAAATTATGCTTATCCTAGCATTGAAAATACCCCGACACCACCATCCGGGTCCGTGCGTGCGTTTCACAGATGTGGGTTTCTTCAGGGGGAATTAAATATCTCAAGCACTCAATCCGATATCATCTCAAGTTCTTTAGCGTCTTCTATCTTTTAGGATCTAAAGATTGCAGCACTGCCAATAAAACGGTTACAATTACCTCTGTTGCATGCCACTCGTCACTTCAATTCTTAAAATTGAACATTCCTTGAACATGAATAACTGAGGTATTCTGTTTATGTAATTCCTATTTGACATTGCCACTTGCTCTCTTTCCCCAGTAGGTCTTGTATTGTTATTCTCTGAAATGTATTCCTAATCGTCTCTCCGGGCCAGTCCAGGAAATCTTGGGTGGTCAACCCGCTCCAGCAGCTGAGGACTGGAATCTGAAAGGTTTTCCTGACAGCCTATCCAGCTCCCCTAGGTGTCAGCTAATCAGTCTTACAGTCCTCAGCAGCTGAGCTGGATGTTCTTGGAACAGATTCCCCAGGGATTCGATTAGGAACGGGGTCAGATTTAGTGTTTTGCTTTCAGGCTTTGGGGGTTTTTTTGTTACTGGACTGTGTTAAAAAAAAAAACAAAAAACCCAACGGGACCCCATCAGTCAACATTGCTTCCCATATACCCAGATTCAGAATCGCTTATTCGAGGAAAGCATACTCTGAAGGGGCTCTGTCCCAGTGCTAGCGCTAGTGGTCGGGGAAGCTCCTCTGGACCCTAGGCGCATGGTCTTAGCGAGGTAGAGCCTGCCTCTTCAAGACTTAGCGATTCGGCAGCGGATCAGCAGGCCTGGGAGCCCCAGTGTCCTCTCCCTGCATTTCACAGCATCCTCGCATCGGCTCCCATTAGCTACGGCGCAGTGCTGCTGGAGGGATTGCTGGAGCTCTGATCGTTCTACAGGTGGTGAGTCTCCTTTGCGGGAACTTATTTTTGGTTTCTGGGCGGTCTGGTGACTGACCGCGGGGTTTTCCTTTCGCGGCGGAGATTTTCATTCACACGCGGTTTGTGTGGTGTTTTTGGGGACTTCGTTTGGTGGCGGATCAAGGGGTGATCGTTGCGATCGGCCTTTTGCTTTCGGGACTGTGTGATAATGGCGAATATTTCCTCAGGGACTGAGCTCTGTTTAGCTCCCGGTGCGGGGGAAAGCGCGGGAACGGCGGCCATTTTGTTAGAGCCGGCCGGTGCTCCCGCGTCTCTCCCTAAGCCGCACAAACGCAAATCGAAGTCTTTGAAACCGACTGTAAGCCCAGAACTGCAGCAACAGCCTAGTCCTGCAGTGCAGGATTCTCCGTGTGCTTATTTTTCGCCGGAGTTTATTTTATCTATGCATCAGGCTTATCTCCTGAGGCAGACTTGTGGCTCTCTTCCTCCTGGCCCTGACAACCCTTTGGTTTCCTCAGTAGCATCTCACTCAGAGGGGCTCTTGGGGGAATCTAGCCCTGTGCTGCTGCCAGGTAAGGACCAAACTATGGAGCATACAGAGGTTCCTAGTGTGTCCTCCCCAGAAGTGGAAGAAGGGGATTTTCTCTCTGTTCCAGGCTTAGATCCTTGGTCTGGGGATTTAGAGGAAGGCGAGCTGGGTCCTGGGGAGGATCCCAATGTCTTTCGCATGTTCCGTAAGGAGGAGCTGGGAGCTTTAATCTCTCAATCTCTTTCGGCTTTGAATTTAGTTCTTCCAGCCGTTCAGCAGGAGCCTCTGGAAGATCCTTTATTACAAGGGTTCAGAGCTGAAAACAAGTGTTTCCCTGTACATCGGGTTATCAAACAGATGATAGAAGCTGAATGGGAGTTCCCGGAGGTGTCCCTCAGGGGGGGACGCTCGATGGCTCGGCTTTATCCAATGCCTCAGGAAGAGAAGGACTTGATGCGTATGCCAAAGGTAGACGCTCTTGTATCAGCTGTCACTCGGAAGACCACCATTCCTGTGGAAGGAGGTACGGCTCTCAAGGATTTGCAGGATCGCCGTTTGGAGGCGCTTTTGAAGCAAGCCTTTGATTCTAGTGCCTTGGCCCTACAAGCGTCTATTTGTGGTGCTTATGTGTCGCGAGCCTCCATCCGCTGGCTGCAGGGGGAGCAGTCTTCGGAGCGGGGGGAGGACTCCCCAGCGACCGTGGCAAAGCTGGAGTCGGCGGCTGCCTATCAGGCGATGCCTTTTATGATTTGGTTCGCATCTCTACTAAGGCTATGGCGTCTGTCATCGCGGCGAGACGTTTCCTTTGGCTTAGAAATTGGGCGGCAGATGCGTCGTCCAAGGTGCGCCTTAGTAAGTTGCCGTATAAGGGCAAGTTGTTATTTGGGGAAGCCTTGGACAAGATTGTTAAAGATTTGGGTGACTCCAAAGGGGGGCGGCTGCCGGAAGACCGCCAGAGAGCTTCAAAGCCGGGGTCCTTACAGAGGGGTCAAGGTCGGGACTTTCGCAGGTTCCGCGGCGCCCGTTTCACGCCGTATCAGCGGGGCTGGTTTGTGTCCAGAGGTCATTCCTTTCGGGGATCCCGAGGTTTCGGTAGAGGCTACTTTGGTGCCCAGCAGGCCGCGACCAAGAAGTCCCAATGAAGTGAGGCCGGTCCAGGTGGGGATACCTGTGGGAGGTCGGTTGCAACTGTTCCTCTCCACCTGGGCCAGTATAACCACGGACCAATGGGTTCTGGAAGTTATCAGGGACGGCTATGCCTTAGAATTCGCGCAACGGGTTCCCGACTCGTTCGTCCGGTCTCCGTGTGGTCCGCAGGCAAAGAGGGCGGCGGTTGCAGAGACGCTCCGTCGGCTGTTGTCGCTTCAGGCTGTGGTGCCGGTGCCGGTGGACCAGTGCGGATTCGGTCGATACTCGATTTATTTTGTGGTTCCAAAGAAGGAAGGTTCTTTTCGTCCTATTCTAGACCTCAAGCACGTGAATCGGTGTTTGCGAGTGCCTCATTTTCGGATGGAAACTTTACGATCGGTAATGCGCTCAGTTCGGCCAGGCGAGTTTCTGACTTCCATAGACCTTACAGAGGCCTACCTGCACATTCCTATCCGGGCGGAGCATCAGCGGTATCTCCGTTTCGCGGTGCCCATGGGTCATTTTCAGTTTCGGGCATTGCCGTTTGGGTTTGCCACGGCTCCTCGCACCTTCACCAAGGTGATGGTGGTAGTAGCGGCGGCGCTCCGAAAGGAAGGGATTCAGGTTCATCCCTATTTGGACGATTGGTTGATAAGGGCACCGTCGATGGCGGAATCATGGACAGCCACGGCGCGCGTGGTGCAGTTTTTGGAGCAGCTAGGTTGGGTCATCAACTGTGCAAAGAGCCATTTGGAACCCGTGCAGCGATTGACGTACCTGGGGGCTCTCTTCGACATGAGAGTGGCGTCCGTGTTTCTGCCGGTAGACAGAGTGGAGAAAATCTTAAGGCAGGTGGCATCTTTTCTGCGGATCAAGGCTCCGATGGCTTGGCGATACCTTCAGTTGCTGGGATCCATGGCGGCGGCTTTAGATTTGGTACCATGGGCCAGAGCTCACATGCGGCCGCTGCAAGGCGCCTTGTTGTCTCGCTGGTCCCCGCAACACCATCCTCTCTCGTGTAGGTTGGTCTGCCCAGAAGCCGTGCGTCTCAGCTTGCAGTGGTGGACAGTTCCAGCCCATCTTCAGGCGGGAGTTCCTCTAGAGGTGTCGAACTGGGTGTTACTCATGACGGACGCCAGCCTCTCTGGGTGGGGAGCGCATTGTCTGGGTCGGGTGACTCAGGGTTTGTGGTCCCCAGAGGAGCAGTCTTGGTCGATCAATCGTCTGGAGCTCAGAGCGGTTCGTCTCGCACTGTTAGTCTTTGTGGATGTGCTGGTCAGGCAGGCAGTGCGGGTTTTCTCCGACAATCAGGTGACAGTTTCTTACATCAACAAGCAGGGGGGCACCGGCAGTGCTCTGCTGCTGGAAGAATGTCTGCTCCTGTTTCAGTGGGCGGAAGCCCATCTCGTGGCGATATCGGCGGCTCACGTGGCCGGCAAGGACAACGTGCAGGCGGATTTTCTCAGTCGTCATTGTCTAGATCCCGGGGAGTGGGAGCTGGACGAGGAGGTCTTTCGGAAGATTGCTCGACGCTGGGGGCAGCCTGTTCTCGACCTGATGGCTATCCAGGCCAACGCCAAGGCCGCGCAGTTTTACAGCCGCCGCAGGGAACACATGTCGGAAGGCCTAGACGGTCTAGTTCAGCCTTGGCCTCAGGATCAGCTTCTGTATGTGTTTCCGCCGTGGCCGCTCTTGGGCAGAGTGATCCAAAGGGTGGCGGCTCACAAAGGTCCGGTGATTCTGGTGGCTCCGGATTGGCCTCGGCGTCCGTGGTATGCAGACCTCATAAGACTACTCGTAGCACCTCCCTACAGGCTTCCTGTGCGCAGCGGTCTCTTGCGTCAAGGTCCGGTATTTATGCCAGAAGTGGAACGATTCTGTCTTACGGCTTGGCTCTTGAACGGCGCAAATTGCAATGCAAGGGCTATTCAAGCGCGGTGATAGAGACTCTGTTGCAGTCCAAACGGCGATCGACGTCGTTGGCTTACGTTAGAGTTTGGCGATTGTTTGAGGCTTGGTGCGTTGAGCGTGAAGCTTTGCCGGACAGGGCGTTGATACCGGATATTTTGGGTTTACTTCAGGGAGGATTGGAAAAAGGTTTGGCCCTTAGTACTTTGCGAGTTCAGGTGGCGGCGCTGGCTTGTTACAGCGGGAAGGTGCAGGGCAGGCCGCTTGCTTCTCATCCGGATGTGCTCCATTTCCTTTGGGCTGCCAAAAACATTCGGCCCCCGAGGCGTCCGGTAGTTCCTTTATTTATTTATTATTTATTTATTATTTAACATCTTTTATATACCGCTCTATTTATAATCAGCGCGGTTTACATAGAACAAGAAAACATCAGATAAGGTACATGTTATCTGTTTTTTACATAGAACAAGGAACAAAAACTTGGATAACCGGGGAAATTATTTACAATGAATACAACACATTGGCTATTTACATATGAACGGAATAAAGCCTAAAAGAATTTTCATAGTATGAGAGAGAGGTGTGAAAAGTTATTGGGTTAGCAGAGGTGGCGTGTTAAGAACGGGAATGGTGCTATTTGAGTGATCTTGTGTTATTGTGTTTTCTGGGAAATATTTGATGAAAAGGTGATGCTTCAAGGCCTTTCTAAACTGGAAGAGGTCAGTGATGGTTCTAATTTGTGGTGGGAGGGTGTTCCATAGCTTTGGAGCACATAAACTGAAGGATCGGTTTACAGTTGCGGAGTTGTATCTTAAGGACTCTTTTGGAACTCTTAGCATGTTTAGTTCAGTGGTTCTTCTACTCCTGTTGGAAGGAATTGGTAGGATTAACTCCGTGGGATTTGAACCTGGTGTTACAGGCGTTGTCGGATCCGGCGTTTGTCGGTCATAGGTCTGAGCACCTAAGGGAGTTGTCCTGGAAGACAGCTTTTCTGGTGGCTTTGTGTTCGGCGAGGAGGATTTCCGATCTTCAGGCGCTGTCCTGCAAGGAACCGTTCCTTCACTTTTCAGCTGAAAAGGTGGTATTGAGACCGGTGCCTTCCTTTCTGCCCAAGGTGGTTTCGCCGTTTCATGTCAACCAGGTGGTTTCTCTTCCGACCTTTGGTGTCCTGGGAACCTCTGAGTTGGATCGGACCCTTAGACGGTTGGACTTGGGCCGTGTGTTGCGCAAGTATGTCAAGGTCACAGCATCTTTTCGTCAGTCTGACCGCTTGTTTGTTCTTTACGGTGGCGCGGCAAAGGGTAAAGCGGTCACCAAGGCGTCAATCGCGCGCTGGGTGAAACATGCGATTCGCGTGGCGTACAAGGCGAAAGGCACACCGCTTCCTCAGGGTCTGTGGGCTCATTCAACCAGGGGTCAGGCTACCTCTTGGGCGGAACATGCGTTGGTTCCGCCGGTGGACATTTGTCGAGCAGCTACGTGGTTGTCTCTGCACACGTTTGCGAAGCACTATCGGTTGGATGTTCAAGCGCAGGAGGACGCCATGGCAGGTCTCGCAGGTCCCTCCCGGATTTAAGTACTGCTTTGGTACTTCCCAAGATTTCCTGGATTGGCCCGGAGAGACGATTAGGAAGAAGAAATTAGGCCTTACCTGCTAATTGTCTTTCCTTGAGTACTCTCCGGGCCAGTGTTTCTGCGAGTCCGGGGCATATACTGTCCGCGTTCAGGTGCTTATGTTGCATCGCAGAGCTGTGCAATGCAGTGGTTTAGGCTACTGAGGTTCCCTGGGGAACAGGGAATGAACAACAGAATCAAACTACGATATCAAAAAAAAAAAAAAGAGAGTATGCAAACTGAAGTAAATCATTTTTTGCCTGGGCAACTGCTTCGCTTGAAAAGGCAGTCTGTTGGGGTAGTTCCTCGGGGCACGGGGGAATGTGGGAAGACAATTTGGTCTACATTGTAACTTTCGAAGGGGCACACCGTTTTGCCTGGTTTTGTTTCTTGTTTGACTTAGGTTATACGTGTTCTTCGGGTTAGCTTATCTGCTTTGTTACCGAGAGACTGATTAGCTGACACCTAGGGGAGCTGGATAGGCTGTCAGGAAAACCTTTCAGATTCCAGTCCTCAGCTGCTGGAGCGGATTGACCACCCAAGATTTCCTGGACTGGCCCGGAGAGTACTCAAGGAAAGACAATTAGCAGGTAAGGCCTAATTTCTTCTTGGTTTAATATTTGCCTTTTGATAGGTAGGATATGGTGCTTTGTGAGTCCTGGTAGTGCTGTTATGATACGGCGGGTTTGCTATGGGTTCTAAATGGGCAGTGTTTGTAGTAGTTCCTAATGTGCCTGGCGGTTGGCGCTGGATTATAGTAATGTAGAAATCTTTTAGTCTTTCTTTGTCCATACACTCATGAAGAGGCATGTTTACTAATAGTTTGTGTATGGTAACATTATGCAAATATTTATGCAAATGAGCCCCTTATGCAAATGAGGCCTGCACCAAGTCTCCGCACATGGCCTTGCACCCCCCTTGGTCCACCCGTGCTGAGCTAAAGGTAGAAAAGAAGACCTAGAGCAAAAAGATCCTTAAAAAAACAATAGCTGAGCCAGCAATATAACACTATAATCTAAAAAAATCACCCCCTCCCTTTTATTAAGAAATCAGGCCGTGTATTTGATATAAAAAGCCTGAAAATTTACCTCAGTCTGCAAGAGTATCTCCTTGCTCTCACTTACACACTTACACATTTGTATCTATCCTTTTATTAATAAAGCACATTGAAGCAATGCGAGGACAAGGATGTGAGCTACATACTTGGAAGTAGAAGAGATTCCTGCAGGCACTGTTATCTTCATCCTCTTCATGGTCACAGTAGTAACTGCTCCTATAGTCTATGGTCTTTATCAGAGAGAGTATAATGATCCCAATCCCAGCTGCTACAGAGCTGACAATGTTCATTCCAAGGCTACCTCGAACCTGAGAAGAAGAGACACACATTCACTTTTCTGCACCCATTAGTTTGCTCCTACAGTTTGTATGTGCATGTCTTTCACTGTATTTTAGAATGATGTACCAGTTATAAGGGGCAAGCAGCTCCCTATTCAGTCTGTAATCCTTTATCCTATAGTAAGGTTACCAGATTTTTGAAGTAAAGTCTGGGACAGTTATCTGAAGTGAGTATGTATTGGGGGGAGGGGAGGAGGAACACTACCTTAGTTCCATGTTTCAATACCACAGCATGGAGGAAGGAAGAGGCGTCATTACCCTGCCCCCCCCATCCATCCCATGACAGCGACCGTATCGACAGAGAAATAGAAACAGTGATGCATTTGGGAGGGAGGAGTGGCCTAGTGGCAAAAGGGCCAGTGGCTCAAATCCTGCTAGAGGATAGCAACCTTGGGTTGGAAGGACTGGGGCTTCTCATCCCACAGGTGCTCCTTATGGCCTTGGGCAAGCCACTTAACCCTCAGTTGCCTCAGGTACAAAAACAGATTGTGAGGCCTTCAGGGACAAGGGAAAAATATACAGGGTGGCCCAAAAAAAGTGAGAACATCTCGTAAATTAAAAGCTTAAATAGTTTACTTATTTACCTTTTTTAGCTATATAACATCTTTTTTTTCGACAATTTCCGGTCACCATCTTTGTTTTTGTAATTTGTCAGTTGTTTACATCTATCTTTTGAATTTTTAAATAACTTATATGCTACGAGATGTTCTCACTTTTTTTGGGCCACCCTGTATATACAGCACCTGAATGTACTCTTTGACTTGTAGAAAAGCACTATATAAATAAATTTCCCCAGTACTGTGCATAATGTAAAGCTAATGGAGGAAAATTCTAAAAACTGACATTTCAAATCAGTAAATTAAAAAAAAAATTTCTACCCCCTCTGTCCTCATTACTGGAATTGGGACAGGAGGCTGCCAAACAGGTGGAAGTCGGGTGCACAGCTCTAAAATCTGGGACAATCCCTGAAAAATCAAGGACATTGGTAATCTTATCCTATTTATTTATTTAGCAGCTTTTCTATATCGTGCTCTTCAATATCAGTGCGGTTTACAAATAACAAATTCTTGCAAAGACAAAGGGAACAGCCTTGTGCATACATTGAAACAGGGTCAATAACTTGGAGCTGCAACTAGGTGAACTATTTACATATCCAGTTAATAGGTGCATGTGACCCATTCCTTCCACTCCTGCTACCGTTTCAGCATCATTCAGACAGGCTTACTGGAAGAGTGCTCCTTTTCACTGCAATGATTCAGGGCCAGCTGAAGGGGTACTAGCACCCAGAGCCAACCAGGGCCGGCCCGTCCATTGAGCAAGAATGTTTTTTGCACAGGGGGCCGCACCCCCCTTGGGCCGCCCCTGGAGTCAACCTTTGGCTTTTGCCGCCCCCCCCCCCCCCCATCATGCAGTGCAGGGTTAGGTTTTCAGCATACTGACTTGTAAAATCCCATCCTCCCATTTAACTTAATCTGTGTATTCTGCGTCACTCTCCATATAGAGAGCGGCACTGAATATACAGAGAGTGATGGGCATGGTCATTGTATTATTTGATTAGGCTAGGTCTGATATCCCGCAGACCTATACTAAACATGTAACTTACATTATAGGGGCTGAATATTGCCACTATCTAGATTTTTATTTTTATTTACTAATTAGCTTACGCCTTTCCAATGGTTAGCTCAAGGCAAGTTACATTCAGGTATATACTGTAGGTATTTCCCTGTCCCCAGAGGGCTTACAATCTAAGTTTGTATCTGAGGCAGTGGAGGGTTAAGTGACCTGCCCAAGGTCATAAGCAATGCCAGTGGGAATCAAACCCAGATCTCTTGGGTTCAAGGCTGTTGCTCTAACCACTAATTTTCCGACCTACCCTTGGCTCCTCCCCTAACATGCCCTACAAGTATACAGATAAATTCAAAAAAATTGCAGAATGGCCAGATCTTATTTGGTATTTAGCTCATGCATTTCCACGGGGAGATGAAGGTGAGTTACATTCAAGTACAAGAGGCATTTCCCTGTCCCCAAAGGGCTCACAATCTAAGTTTGTACATGCAAACAGCCTGCATATTTTTTGAAAATATACGATTAGGCTAATTATGCATTTGCCAGCAAAGGTCTAATTGTCTTTGGATATCAGCATAATCATTCATATGGAACAATCCCAGACTGATTAATAAAACTCTCCCAACAACAGATGCAGAGCAGTAGCAGTGTGTTTTGCTTTACAAACTCAACATTCAAAAAAATTCCATTCAAATTCTAGTCTCACACATCAGTGACACCACCACTAACTCCCCTTCACTGCTAGACACTGTGTCGTAACACAAAATCCTACAAATAAGCATTTGACACCAGCAGCAAAGAACTCAAATTGACCTACCCTACCTATGGAAAATCAGGACTGCAAATATTCCAGAACACCAGTAACCCTAAGTTGGAAAAAGAGAAGAAGCCGAGCTACTAGAAATTACATAACATAAGAACATAAGATATGCCATACAGGGTCAGACTGAACCCCTTGTCTTTCCCCCCAATTCCTCCTCTCGCCCTCCCTTCTCAGTCTCTGTGGATGGCTCTACAATCCTTCCAGTTTCCTCAGCCAGCAACCCGGGGGTTATCTTTGACTCCTCTCTCTCCTTCTCCACACATATCCAACATGTAGCTAAGACCTGCCGCTTCTTTTTCTACAACATTAGCAAAATCCACCCCTTCCTTTCTGAACACACTACTAAAACCCTTGTCCACTCCTTCATCTCCTCTCGCCTCGATTACTGCAACCTTCTCCTTACTGGTCTCTCTGTGAGCCATCTCTTTCCCCTTCAATCTATTCAAAATTATGCTGCTCAACTAATCTTTAGCCAGCCTCGCCATTCCGACATTACTCCTCTTCTCAAGTCGCTTCACTGGCTCCCTATCCAATTCCGCATCCAATTCAAACTTCTCCTCCTGACCTATAAATGCATTCACTCTATAGCCCCTCATTACCTTTCATCTCTCATCTCTCTCTACATCCCCTCTCGGGAACTTCGCTCTTCTAACAAATTACTTCTATCTAGACCCTCCACTCGCACCGTTAACTCCCGACTTAGCTCCTTTCACCTTACTGCACCATATGCCTGCAACAACCTACCTGTGTCTATACTCCAGGCACCCCCCCTGGCCTTCTTCAAGTCCAGGTTGAAAATCCACCTCTTCACTGTCGCTTTCAGATCCTGACTTCTACCCTTTGTCCTAACCTGACTCCCAACCTTTGTCATGTCTAAAACTGTAAATGCCATACTTGTTTTGCCCGAATTGTAATTGCCATACTTTGCTTTACCCCATACTTTGCTTTATCCCGAATTAACTATTGCTCTGTGTCACCATAATTGTTTTCCTAAACTATTGTCCTGTGTTTTCTTGACTAGATTGTAAGCTCTCACGAGCAGGGACTGTCTTTTTGCTTATATTTCTGTACAGCGCAGCATGCGTAGCGCTATATAAATGCTAAATAGTAGTAGTAGACCAAGGTCCATCAAGCCCAGTATCCTGTTTCCAACAGTGGCCAATCTAGGTCATACATACCTAGCAGTTTCCCCAAAAGAGACAGGTTCTATAATGCTTGTTTTGGGTCAAACAGTGATATCCTGGGTCCCATGTTAATAATGGTTTATGGACCTTTCCTCCAGGAACTTGTCCAAACCTTTTTTAAACCCAGCTACACTAACAGCTTTTATTACATCCTCCGGTAACAAATTCCAGAGTTTGATTACATGTTGAGTGAAAAAATATTTTCTCTTATTAGTCTTAAGCATAGTTACTCACCTGTAACAGGTGATATCCGGGAACAGCAGGAAATTAGTCCTTACGTATGGGTATCGTCGGTACCGACGGAGCCTGCGCGGGAAAGCTCCCCAGCGTCCAATTAGAAAGCTTTTGGGAGCATCCCACAGCGCCTGCGTGCTGCCTTGCCGCCTTTCCCAAATGCCTCTCTCAGTTGAGTTTTAAAGATGAGACAAAGAAAGAGAGAGGGAGAGGGAAAGGGAAAGAGATAGAGAGATACAACTCCTAGGGGAGGTGGGTGGGTCGTGAGGACTAAATTCCTGCTGTTCCCGGAGATCACCTGTTACAGGTGAGTAACTATGCTATCTGCAGGAACAAGCAGGAATGTAGTCATCACATATGGGGACTCCCTAACTTTAGGTGCCAGGGAGAGACCCCAGAAGTTGTGTGCCCCTGAACAGGACTCCACTTTCCCCCATGGATCTCTGGCATCCTACCAGGGATGGTGGGTAGGAGTTGATTAGGTATGGAACAGGTGTTGGAGAACAGCCTGACCAAACAAGGCATCCCGGCGGGATTCCTTGTCCAAGCAGTAATGGGCTGTGAACGTATGAACCGAGGCCCAGGTGGCTGCTCGACAGATGTCGTCAATAGACACAGAGTGCAGATGAGCCACTGAGGCTGCCATGGCTCTCACATTGTGAGCTGTGACATGGCCCTCCAGAGAAAGGTTCTTACTCTGATAGGCGAAGGAAATACACTGAGCAATCCAGTTAGACAGCGCTCTCTTGGAGACTGGAAGTCCCAAATGAGAAGGATCAAAAGCAACAAAAAGTTGAGAGGACTTTCTATGTTGCTGTGTTCTTTGTGAGTAAAAGTCTAAAGCTCTTTTACAGTCCAAGGTATGCATGAGGCCTTGGAAAAAACACAGGTAGGTAGACCGCTTGGTTTAGATGAAAAGGCGAGACCACCTTTGGCATAAAGTGTGGATGAGTCCTAAGGACTATCTTGTCATGATGGAACCTTGTATAAGGTGGATGAGCTACTAGCGCTTGCAACTCACTAATGCGGCATGCTGATGTGATTGCCGTGAGAAAGATAACTTTCCAAAAAAGGAATTTCAAGGAGGTAGTAGCTAAAGGTTCAAAGGGTGGCTTCATGAGCTGCCCAAGAACCAGGTTTAAGTCCCATGCCACCGGTGGTGGCCTAATGGGAGGCTTAGTTAGAAGAAGGCCTCTCATAAATCTTGCTATGAGGATGAGAGGAAATAGGTTGTCCATTTAGAGGCTTAAAGGAAGCTGCAATAGCACTCAAATGGACTCTTACTGAGTTAGTCTTAAGTCCTGAATTAGATAAATGAAGGAGATACTCCAGCAATGATTCCAGAGGTATTGCAAGGGGGTTAAGACCCTTCTGCGAACACCATATGGTAAACCTTTTCCACTTAAAAGCATAAGAGCGTCTTGTGGAAGGTTTCCTGGAAGCAAAAAGAATATCTTTTACTTGCTGAGGAAGATTAAGATCTTGGAGATCTAGGCCTTCAGCAACCAAGCCCTGAGACGCAGAGACTGGGGATTGGGATGCCATAACGTTCCGTCCTCCTGAGATAGGAGATCTGGAGCAGACCCTAACTCCAGGAAGGGAGCTTGAGAGAGATGTAGAAGCAGAGGGTACCACACTTGCCGTGGCCAATGTGGAGCTATGAGAATCATATGGCCTCTGTCTCTCTGAAGCTTGAACAGGGTTTTGGGAATTAGGGGAATGGGTGGAAAAGCATAAAGGAAGTCTTGACCCCAATGAAGGAGGAAAGCATCCCTGGTCTGAGCCTTCTGAGCCGGAATTCTGGAACAGAACTGGGGAAGTTTGGCATTCCACGGACTTGCAAAGAGGTCTATGTCCGGGGTTCCCCAAATTTGAAAAATCTTGGCCACCTGGTCTGCATGCAGAGACCATTTCATAAGATGTATTTATTTATTTATTACAAGCTCTTATATACCGCACTATTTGGGATCAGCGCGGTTTACAGTACAACAAAAGACCAGAACAACAAGCTGTTTGGTTTTACATTGAACAGGAAAAAGAACTTGGATAATACATGGGGAAATTTTGAACTGAAACAATTTACAAAGTATTTACATGTATATAAAACAGTATTATTCTTAGATCAGGTTGGGTGTTCAAAGGGGGTTGGAGGTCAGGAAGGTGATTGGATGTTCTGGTAGTAGTGGGGGAATAAATGGGATTTGATTGCCTTTCTGAATGAGGTTAGATCAGGGATAGCCCGAATTTCGGGTGGTAAGGTGTTCCAGCACTTAGGGGCATAGAAACTGAATGCCCTGTTAGATGTCGCTAGTGAGCATTTAGTTGCTGCCTTAGGGATTATTAGCGAGTTTGTAGATATAGTTCTCCTGGATCTGTTAGGTGGAACGGTTTGAATGAGGTTCATTAGAGAGGAGGAGGTGATGCCTTTGATAGCCTTGAAAGTGAGTAATAATGTTTTGAACAACAGTCTCCCGTGTATGGGGAGCCAGTGGAGCTGTTTTAGAATAGCTGTTACATGGTCCTTTCTTGATGCTCCGTAGAGGACTCTGGCAGCAGTGTTCATGGCAAGTTGCAAAGGGTTTAAAGTGGAGTGTGGGAGGCCTTGAAAAACGGCATTAGCGTAGTCAAGGTGTGGTAGGGTTAGTGCTTGGAATATAGTCCGGAAGTCTTCAGGATCAAGCAAGGAGCGAAGGTGGCGGAGTGTCCGGATTTTGAGATAAATCGCTCTGACTACGTTGGATATATGTAATTTCATATCCAGATGCTGGTCCAAGGTGACCCCTAGGTAACGGATTGAAGGCTTTGTTTGGAGATCAGCTTCTTTCACCTTTATCTGGAAAGGGGGGGGGGGGTGAACAATGAGTCTCTAGTGATGAAGAGAACCTCTGTTTTCCTGTGCTGAATACGGAGGTTTTGGGATTGAAGCCATTCAGACACTGCATCAAAGCATTTGGTCATCGGTGAAAGATCCATGTTGATTGTGGAAAAAGGCATGTAGAGGAGAATGTCGTCTGCGTATATTAGACAGTCGACCTTGAAGGATTTGATGATGTTGCAGACTGGCTGTATGTATATGTTAAATAAGAGTGATGATAGGGATGACCCTTGTGGCACACCCTGTTTTTGATGGAAAGGTGTGGATGTTGCTGTTCCTGAAATTACATACTGCCATCTCTGATCCAGGTATGATCTGCACCATGCCAGGGCAGTGTCGTCGATGCCCTTTTCTTTTAGCCACCCTAGTAACAGATCGTGATGTACAGAGTCAAAAGCAGCAGCAATGTCCAGGAAAATAAGCACAAAGCCTTGGTGGATGTTGTCAATGCCTGTGATGATGTTGTTGAAGAGGGTTGTGAGGAGGGTTTCTACACCGTGGAACTCCCCGAAGCCATGCTGGCATTGGTCTAGAGGGGATGCAGTGTCGATGTGATCCTGTATTTGACTTTGAGCTACCTTTTCAATTACTTTCGCTAGAAAGGGAATACTAGATATGGGTCTATAAGATTCAGCTTTCTGTGAGTCAAGTTTAGGATTCTTCAAGAGGGGTCTAATGGACATTCTCTTGAGGGCTGATGGGAAAGACCCAGATGTAAAGGATAGATTTATCATTCTAGTGATGAGAGGGCTAAGATCACTTAGTAGCTCCCTTATCCAAAAGGCTGGGCAAGGGTCAGTTTGTGCAGTGGAGGTGTTAAGGGCAGCAATAATGTTCTCGACATGTTTATTTGATGGCGTGGAGAACATGGATAGGTTAGATAGGCAGATGGAGTCTTGAGCAGGGATTGTTGCGATGGTGTCAGTTGTTAGCAGCTTGGATTGTAGATATTCAGCGAACGCTTGTGGGTGAATGAGTTTGAGTTGTTTGGACGAAGGTTCCTTAGCTAAGGTCTTGACTAGATTGAAAAGATCACGTGGTTTATTTAGTGATCTTTTCAGTGTATCGGTGTGGAATTGTTTCATCTTAGCGATGACTGATTCTCTGTGCGTGGATAGGTGTAATTTGTAGGCTGCTAGGTCTTCCGTGGAGCGTGATTGACGCCAATGTTTTTCCAATCTTCTTAGGTGTATGAGGGAGGTTTGTAGATCCGGGGAGAACCAGGAAGATGGTTTTCTTTTCTTCAGGTTGTTACTTTGATTTGGTTGTAGTGCAACGATGCTGATATTGCTGTTCCAGGCGGTGATCAGGTTCTCCAGGTTGAGAGAGGGGTCATTGAGGAGAGGACGAGTTTGAGCAAGAATAAGTTCTTTGTTGAAAGCTCTGAAGTTCCGAGATGATACTTTTGTTGATATGATAGAGTTTTTGTTGAAGTTTGATGGTGTCTTGCTCTTGATGGGAATGGGGAAGGTGATTAACTTGTGGTCTGACCAAGGTACTGGAGTTACAGATGCGTCAGATGTGGTGTTGGAGTCAAGGACTGTCAGAGGGGTAAAGATCATGTCAAGGATATTTCCTTTTTTGTGTGTGGGAACTTTGACAATTTGCTCGTAGCCCAGTTCGCTGATTGCTTCTAGGAAGGCTGAGGCGTGACTGGGGTGAAGTGTTGGGAGATTGAAGTCTCCTAGAATCCAATTAGGAGTGCTGGGATTGAGTGTGTTGGTTGCAAGGTCTAAAATGTTCGGAAGGTCGTCAGGAGAGGGAGAGGGTGCTCTGTATATTAAATTGATGGAGCACTGTTCATTTTTGATGGATATGACGTCTATATTGTTTGAGCTTGTGGAGTCAACGGTGTAAAACTTTAGATCCGTCTTGGTAAGTATAAGTATACCTCCTCCTCTCTTATTCTCTCTATGTTGGAAGTGGACGGAGAAGTTGGAGGGTACAAGTTGATTAAGGATTACATTATCTTCATCAGAAAACCAAGTTTCAGTTATCATGAGTATATCCAGATTGTATGAAGAGATTGTTTCGGAGATGACTGGCCATTTCTTACGAATGGATCGTGCGTTTATGAGTGCACAATTTAGGCGTAGGGGTTGAGGGGGTTCCACTTGTTTATTCTTCTTGGAGTGTTGGAGAGTTATGTGTATTAGGTGAGAGCGGCGCATGGGGGTTTCAGCTCTTTGGTTAAGATAAGGAGCTTCTGCCCATCTTTTTCCATGGCTCTGGAGTATTGGAATATGGAGAGATGTATGATGTAAAGCAAGGGATTCGTTAAACAAGACTAGGATAAAGAGGATGCCAATGGCTAGGGCGGTGATTGATGGAGCCATTTGGAGGTTTCTGTAGCTTGGGTGAGGTACTTTCTATGGAGAAAATGTAGATTCCTGTTACGTTTGCCTACTCAGGAGCTATCAAACCTGGTTTAGAAAGTTTAGTGTGTTATGGGGTTGGTAAAAGGGATAAGTGGAGATTTATAGCTTTATGAAGTGTGGCATAGTAGTAAGACTCATAAAATGGGGTTATGTTAAACAACAGTCAAAAATGTGAAATAGCTTATGCTATTATGTGGCAAGCATACATGGAGTTGAGAACGGAGAAATTAACACTCAGATATCAGGTATATCAGATTAACAGATTATAAACTGTGAAAGTAGTATAGGACATGCAATTACAAAGCTCAGTTATTATCTTTATGAGATGGAAAAGACATGCAATTGTACAGGCCAAGCAGTTAAGTGTTGGCTGGTCTCGGCACGGTATGTTGCAATTACAAGCAATTGTTAGTGGTGAAAAGTCAGTTTCGGAAATGGTGATGCTCTGTGAAACATGGTATTACCACAATGACGCCGGTACCTGGTAGAAGGAACTTGCATGTGGCTTTCTGAGTTAGGCAGTGGGTAGCTGTGGTCAGGACTTGTGTGAGTACCAATGGTTGGTTTCCATATCATAAGATATGCCATACTGGGTCAAACCAAGGTCCATCAAGCCCAGTATTCTGTTTACAACAGTGGCCAATCTAGGTCATATGTACCTAGCAGTTTCCCCAAGGGACACAGGTTCCACAATGCTTGTATTGGTTCAAGCATTGATATCCTGGGTCCCTTCTTAATAATGGTTTATGGACCTTTCCTCCAGGAACTTGTCCAAACCTTTTTTAAACCCAGCTACACTAACAGCCATTACTACATCCTCTGGTAACAAATTCCAGAGTTTGATTACACGTTGAGTGAAAAAATATTTTCTTTTATTAGTCTTAAATAGTTTACCCTGTAGCTTCATTGCATGTCCCCTAGTCTTTCTATATTCTGATAAGGTGAACAATCAATCTACGTTTACCCGTTCCACTCCGTTCATTAATTTATAGACTTCTATCATATCTCCCCTCAGCCGTCTCTTTTCCAGGTTAAAGAGCCCTAACCTTTTTAGCCTTTCTTCATAGGAGTAACCTTCCATCCCCTTTACCATTTTGGTGGCTCTTCTCTGAACCTTTTCTAAAATCGCTATATCCTTTTTAAGATACGGCGACCAGAATTGCACACAATATTCAAGGTGCGGTCTCACCATGGAACGATATAGAGGCATTATAATATCTTTTGTTTTATTTTCCATTCCTTTCCTTATCATACCTAGCATTCTATTTGCTCTCTTGGCCGCTGCTGCACACTGGGCCGAGGGTTTTAACATAGTATCCACAATGACACCTAAATCTTTTTCCTGGGTGGTGGTTCCTAATGTGGAACCTTGCATCGTGTAACCATAGTTTAGGTTGTTCTTCCCTAGGTGCATAACCTTGCACTTGTCCACATTAAATTTCATCTGCCATTTTGATGCCCAGTCTTCCAATTTATCAAGATCCTCTTGCAATTTTCCACAATCCTCTTGGGTTTTAACAACTTTAAATAGTTTTGTGTCATCTGCAAATCTGATAAACTCACTCGTTATTCCACTTTCCAGATCATTTATGAATATGTCAAAAAGCAGTGGACCCAGCACAGATCCCTGTGGTACACCACTATTCACCTTTCTCCATTGGGAAAATTGGCCATTTAGCCCTACCCTCTGCTTTCTATCTTTTAACCAGTTCCTGATCCACAATAGTACACTGTCTCCTATCCCATGACTCTTTAGTTTTGCCAAAAGTCTCTCATGAGGGACCTTGTCAAAGGCTTTCTGAAAGTCCAGATACGCAATATCAACCGACTCACCTTTGTCCACTGATTATTCACTCCTTCAAAAAAACATAACAGATTAGTAAGACCAGATATTCCTTGTCTAAAGCCATGTTGGCTGTCTCCCATTAGGTCATGACTATCTACATGCTGAGTAATTTTATTCTTTATGATGGTTTCTACCATTTTTCCCAGTACTGATGTCAGGCTCACCGGTCTGTAGTTTCCCGGATCACCCCTGGAACCCTTTTTAAAAATTGGTGTTACATTGGCGATCCTCCAATCTTCAGGTATTAGAGATGATTTTAATGATAGTTCACAGATTACTAATAGCAGGTCTGTAATCTCGTATTTCAGTTCTTTCAACACCCTTGGATGTATACCATCTGGCCCAGGTGATTTGCTACTCTTCAGTTTATCTAATAGTTGTAATACATCTTCCCGATGTATCGATATTTCCTTCAATTCTTCCGCACCTTTAAATACCACTTCAGTCATGGGTATCATCCCTACATCTTCCTCAGTAAAGACCGAAGCAAAGCATTTGTGTGGAAGCAGAACTCGACTGAGTCTGTCTGCCCAAGAGTTTTGTATGCCTGGAAGATAAACTGCCAGTAGATGAATCTGATGCTCTCTGGCGAGGGCCCATAGTCGCAAAGCTTCGTTGCAAAGCGACAGAGAGCCTGTTCCCCCCTGCTTGTTCACATAGAACATGGCTACTTGATTGTCTGTATGAATGAGGATTGTCTTGCAGCTGAGCAGGGTGTGGAACACTTGCAGAGCAAGGAAGATTGCTCTGAGCTCCAAGAGATTGATATGTAGATGACTCTCCTGTGGAGACCAGGTGCCTTGGGTGGAGAGGTCTTGCAGCTGAGCTCCCCAACCCATTGGATGAGACCTACAGGGATATAGTCCTGAAGTCCAACCTCTAGTCTGGCAGCATCCCTGTTGCCATGGAGGAGAGAGGTCACGTGACAGGAGATCATCACCCTGGTGTGGCAATAAGTGATCCTGTAACTAGGACCTGTCCTCCAGGTGATGTAAAACCCTCTCGCGCTGAGGAAGTTTCTCCTGGGCCATGTGCCCATGAGGGAAGGGTTAGGACAGCCGTTATAGTTGGTGATTCGATCATTAGGCATGTAGATAGCTGGGTGGCTGGTGGACGTGAGGATCGCCTGGTAACATGCCTGCCTGGTGCGAAGGTAGCGGACTTCATGCGCCACCTAGATAAGGCCTTAGATAGTGCTGGGGAGGAGTCTGCTGTCTTGGTACATGTCGGTACCAATGACATAGGAAAATGTGGTAGGGAGCCTCTGGAGGCTAAATTTAGGCTTTTAGGTAGGAAGTTGAAATCCAGAACTTCCAGGGTAGCGTTCTCCGAAATGCTTCCCGTTCCACGTACAGGACCCAAAAGGCAGGCAGAGCTCCGGAGTCTCAATGCGTGGATGAGACAATGGTGCAGAGATGAGGGTTTTGGATTTGTTAGGAACTGGGGAACATTCTGGGGAAAGGAGGGGCTCTTCCGAAGGGATGGGCTTCACCTTAACCGGGATGGAACCAGGCTGCTGGCATTAACCTTTAAAAAGAAGATAGAGCAGCTTTTAAACTAGATAATAGGGGAAAACCGACAGTCGCCCAAGAGCGGACGGCTCGGAAGAATGTATCCTTGAAGGATACTACCAAAAGCAGAGAGGTTCCAAAAAAGAGTAAAGTAGCCCAAATGCCCTTGAGTATGGAGCAGACAGAGCTTAAAGATCCCAAATTACCCATGTCTACCAACAGCCAAACTAATATGAATAAAATACAGTCTCTAAAATGCTTGTATGCAAATGCTAGAAGTCTAAAAAATAAGTTGGGAGAGTTAGAATATATAGTACTAAATGAGAGGTTAGATATGATTGGAATATCAGAGACATGGTGGAAGGAGGACAACCCCGGATACAAAATATATCATAATGATAGAGCTGATCAAATTGGTGGAGGGGTGCACTCTATGTTAGAGAGGGCATTGAGTCAGAAAGGATTAAAGTTTTGCAGGAAACAAAATTGGCTGTAGAATCTCTACGGATTGAAATTCCATGTAAAAAGGGGAAGGCGATGGCAGTGGGGGTGTACTATCGACCGCCTGGCCAGAATGAACAAATGGATGAT
Organism: Ichthyophis bannanicus; assembly: GCA_033557465.1. Lineage (NCBI taxonomy): Eukaryota > Metazoa > Chordata > Amphibia > Gymnophiona > Ichthyophiidae > Ichthyophis > Ichthyophis bannanicus. The sequence goes on from CM066043.1 coordinate 2,048,573, forward strand.
GAAATGCTCAAAGAAATCAAGGAAGCTAACAAATGTTATAGCGCAGTAATAATAATGGGTGATTTCAATTACCCTTGTATCGACTGGGTCAGTGTCACGGCAGGATATGCTAGGGAGATAAAGTTCCTAGATGACATAAATGACTGCTGCTTGGAGCAGCTGGTTCATGAACCGACCAGAGGGGAATCCACAGTACTACCTTTTAACTTTCAAAAGGGAGACTATGATAAAATGAGGAAAATAGTTAAGAAAAAACTAAAAGGAGCAGTTGCAAAGGTTAAAGACTTACATCAAGCTTGGGTGTTGTTGAAAACTACTATCTTGGAAGCCCAGACCAGCTGTATTCCACGCTTTAAGAAAAGTGGAAGGAAGTCCAAAAAACTGCCAGCATGGTTTAAAGGGGAGGTCAGAGAGGCTGCTGTTGCCAAAAAAGCATCTTTCAGGAAATGGAAAAAAGAGCCAAACAACAAAACCTGGAAACAGCACAAGCACTGGCAAGTCAAATGCAAGGTATTGATAAAGCAGGCAAAGGGAGAATTTGAGAAGCTTGCTGCGGAAGCAAAAACGCAAAATAAAGATTTTTTCAAGTACATTCGTAGCAAAAAACCTCTGAGAGAGTCAGTTGGTCCATTAGATGATAGAGGAGTTAAAGGGGCACTAAGAGGCGACAAGGCGATAGCGGAGAGACTGAATGAATTCTTTGCTTCAGTCTTTACTGAGGAAGATGTAGGGATATTACCCATGACTGAAGTGTTATTTAAAGGTGCGGAAGAATTGAAGGAAATATCGATACATCGGGAAGATGTATTACAACTATTAGATAAACTGAAGAGTAGCAAATCACCTGGGCCAGATGGTATACATCCAAGGGTGTTGAAAGAACTGAAATATGAGATTGCAGACCTGCTATTAGTAAGCTGTGAATTTTGATTAAAATCATCTGTAATACCTGAAGATTGGAGGATCGCCAATGTAACGCCAATTTTTAAAAAGAGTTCCAGGGGTGATCCGGGAAACTACAGACCGATGAGCCTCACGTCAGTACCGGGAAAAATGGTAGAAACCATCATAAAGAATAAAATTACTCAGCATGTAGATAGCCATGGCCTAATGGAAGACAGCCAACATGGCTTTAGACAAGGAAGATCTTGTTTTACTAATCTATTATGTTTTTTTGAAAGTGTGAATAAACAGGTGGACAAAGGTGAGTCGGTTGATATAGTGTATCTGGACTTTCAGAAAGCCTTTGACAAGGTCCCTCATCAGAGACATTTGGCAAAACTAAAGAGTCATGGGATAGGAGGCAGAGTACTACTGTGGATCAAGAACTGGTTAAAAGATAGAAAGCAGAGGGTTGGGCTAAATGGCCAATTATCCCAATGGAGAAAAGTGAATAGTGGTGTACCCCAGGGATCTGTGCTGGGTCCGCTGCTTTTTGACATATTCATAAATGACCTGGAAAGTGGAATAACGAGTGAGGTTATCAAATTTGCAGATGACACAAAACTATTTAAAGTTGTTAAAACCCAAGAGGATTGTGGAAAATTGCAAGAGGATCTTGATAAATTGGAAGACTGGGCATCAAAATGGCAGATGAAATTTAATGTGCACAAGTACAAAGTTATGACCAAGGGAAGAACAACCCAAACTATGGTTACACGATGCAAGGTTCCACATTAGGAACCACCACCCAGGAAAAAGATTTAGGCGTCATTGTGGATAGCATGTTAAAACCCTCGGCCCAGTGTGCAGTGGCAGCCAAGAGAGCAAATAGAATGCTAGCTATCATAAGGAAAGGAATGGAAAATAAAACAAAAGATATTATAATGCCTCTATATCGTTCCATGGTGAGACCACACCTTGAATATTGTGTGCAATTCTGGTCGCCGTATCTTAAAAAGGATATAGCGTTATTAGAAAAGGTTCAGAGAAGAGCCACCAAAATGGTAAAGGGGATGGAAGGATATTCCTATGAAGAAAGGCTAAAAAGGTTAGGGCTCTTTAACCTGGAAAAGAGACGGCTGAGGGGAGATATGATTGAAGTCTATAAATTAATGAATGGCGTGGAACGGGTAAACGTAGATCAATTGTTTATTTTATCAGAATATAGAAAGACTAGTGGACATGCAAGGAAGCTACAGGGTAAGCTATTTAAAACTAATAAAAGAAAATATTTCTTCACTCAACGTGTAATCAAACTCTGGAATTTGTTACCGGAGGATGTGGTAAAGGCTGTTAGTGTAGCTGGTTTATAAAAGGTTTGGGCAAGTTCCTGGAGGAAAGGTCCATAAAACATTATTAGGAAGGGACCCAGGATATCAATGCTTGACCCAGTACAAGCATTGCAGAACCTGTGTCTTTTGGGGAAATTGCTAGATACGTATGACCTAGATTGGCCACTGTTGGAAACAGGATACTGGGCTTGATGGACCTTGGTCTGACCCAGTATGGCTTATCTTATGTTCTTATCTTATTTTCTTATGAGAAGCATCTGTTGTGAGAGTTGCTTTGGGTAAGGGTTGTTGAAAAGGGGACCCCAGCAACAGGTTTTGAGTGGACTTCCACCACTGGAGGGACAAAATAAGGCGACTTGTGTTTGCTATTTTGTCTGACAGGCATCCTGATGCCTGGGTCCATTGGGTGGATAACGTCCACTGAGCTGCCCTCATATGAAGGCGAGCATAGGGAACCACATGCACAGTAGATGCCATGTGGCCTAGTAGTTGTAACATTTCTCTAGCAGTTAGATGAGGCTTTAGCACTGCTTGAGAAGTTAACTGCACCATGCGAAGGCAACAGGCCTGGGGGAGATAGGCCCTTGCCTTTCTGGTATCCAGCAAAGCTCCTATGAACTCTAAAGACTGAGTGGGAGTTAGACTGGGTTTTGGGATGTTTATTACCAGCCCTAAATACTGAAGGATACGCATTGTGTAGGATAGAGAAGTCCTGGCCTCTGACTCTGTTGGGGCTTGAATGAGCCAGTCGTCTAAGTAGGGGAACACGAATATCCCTAGAGTGCGGAGAAATGCTGCTACTACAGCCATGCATTTCGTGAACACCCTTGGTGCTGAGGCCAGGCCTAAAGGAAGCACCCTGTATTGGTAGTGCTTTCCTTGAAAAAGGAACCGAAGGAACCTTCTGTGGGTTGGATGGATGAGGACATGGGTGTACGCATCCTTGAGATCTAGAGAACAAAGCCAATCCTGACTCTGAAGGTATGGCAGCAGAGATCCGAGAGAAATCATCTTGAATTTCTCCTTGACAAGGAATTTGTTCAATTCTCTGAGGTCTAAGATAGGTCTGTAACCCCCTGTTTTCTTTGGGATAAGGAAATAAGGGGAATAGAACCCTGTACCCTGCTGATGAATGGGTACTTCTTCTATTGCCCCTTGGACAAGAAGGATAGCGACCTCCTGACCTAGCAGGTTGATGAGAGAGGTCGGAGAATTGAACTGCTTTACTATTGTGTGAGGAGGCATGCTTGAAAAATGAAGCTTGTACCCCTCCTTTATGATGGAGAGTGTCCAATGCTCTGCTGTTATCTGCCCCCATCTGGGGGCAAAATGACATAACCTTCCTGGAATGGTGGAAGGCTCTGGTCCCCCGAGAGCCAGGAAGGCTAAGTTCTCTAGCTGAAAGTCAAAGGCCTTGTGGAGGCTGAGACTGCTGGCCCGGCTGAGGCTTAGCAGTCTTTGCTTTCTTCTGTTTGGGTGGTTGCTGACCTTTCCTGGCAAGCTGACCTGTAGAACGTCCCTGCTGAACATAAGCAGGATAATATTTTCTCTTTTTAGAAAAGAATGGTTTCTTGAACAATTTCTTTCTAGCAGGATCAGCTGTGGACTTGTATAACCTATCCAAAGTGGAGTTGTCAGCATCCATCTCATTGGCCTTTTCCTACCAATCTTTACCAAACAGGTTCTCACCAGTACAAGGGATATTTCCCAATTTGTCTTGTACCCAGAGCTCTAGATCAGATTCCTGGAGCCAAGCAATTCTACGTGCACCTATGGCAATAGCCGAGGTTCTGCTTATGCACTCAAAGCAGTCAAAGGCTGCACGGTTGGCAAATTTAGAAACATCTTGGGCAGGTTTGACCAAAGTGAGAAAATCCTGTCTTCTGTCCTCAGGAAGAATAGGACTTAAAGCTTCGAAATCATCTGTGACCTCCTTTAGGAACATTCCCATGTAGAGACTATAGGAACTGATCCTGGCAGAAAGCATGGAAGCTTGGAAGACCCGACGTCCAAAAGCATCCAGGGTTCTGCACTCACGTCCTGGAGGATTAGAGGCATGCCTCTTTGCACTCTTGATCCTTCTCATAGCTGATTCCACTACAATAGAGTGGTGAGGAAGCTGTCTCTTTTGGAAACCAGGACAAGTAGGGACTCGATACATAGTATCCAGTCTGCGAGAATGAGGAGAGGTGGTAAGAGGTGTCTCCCACATCCTTAACATGAGATCATATAAAATCTCATGAATGGGCAAGGTAACTGCCTCCTTAGGAGTTTTGGGATATTGTAGGATTTCCAACTCCTTGGCCCTTGGCTCTGTTTCAGGAGCCACAGTAATGGACAGGCCCCGAGCCACCTCCCTCATAAAATCCTGGAAGGAAATATCCTCTGGAGGAGACATCTTGCGTTTAGGGGAGGAGGGCTCCTCTGGGAGAAGCATTCCTGCATCGACAGAACTGTCAGAATCCTCAGATTCGTCTGAGGACTCGAAGTACCGTCTGTCCGGATGCTCTTGAAGAGCCCGATACCCGTACCGACCAAAGTCGGTACCGGGAGTAACCGGTACCGGAGGGCATCGGATGACTGGGTACCGGCAAAGCAGATGATGTCGATGCTATCGGTACCGGTACCGGTACCAATATCGATGCCGGGACCGGTACGGGTCGAATTGTCTGTCGCGGTTCCGAGGGTGTCGATGCCGCAAGGAGAGCCGCCAGACTGCGCTCAATAGCCAGGACTCTCTGGTCTATCGATGCTGCCAATGCCTGGATGTCGGTACCAGAGGAGACCGCCGGTACCCCAGAGCATGGCACCAGTAGTTCTGCCGAGGTCGAGGCCTCGAGAACATCCTGGAGCCCCGATAATGCTTTGGAAGCCAAAGCCTCCCACCAGGGCAATTTTGCCGGTGCAGAATCCTCAAGGGCAACACCAGAGGCATCTCGATGCTTAGAAGGAGATCTGCCCTTTGAGGACCGGCTGGACTTATGTTTAGTTACCTGAGATCCACGGGAGGAAGAAGAAGCCCTGGAAGACGTCGATGCCAACGAAGCTGCATCAGAGGGAAACAGGGTACTGAGCTTAGCAGCTCAGTTCTGCCAACCTCTTTTAGACATCATGGCGCAGGACATACAATCCGTGATGGAGTGGTCAGGACCTAAACATTTTAGACACCATTCATGGCTGTCGGTGATGGAAATGGTACCGCCACACTTGGTGCACTTTTTGAAAACTGAGGCAGGTTTCTCCATTGTAAGGAAATGTTTTTGGGCTAAGGCCCAAAAAGGCACGTGCACCTGAAGAAAAAAGAAAAAAAGTAGAATATATTTTTTAAAGACAGAAATAAGAAGAAAAAACCCGGCGGTACCAGTAAAGCGTTGAGGAAGGCAGACGCGACCACAGAAAAGAAAGAAATAAAAAAGAATTCTTCTGCGGTGACAGGAACAACGACCTGCTGGCTCCGCGGAAAAAGAAGAACTGGAGAGAGGCAGTTGGGAAAGGCAGGAAGGCAGCACGCAGGTGCTGTGGGATGCTCCCAAAAGCTTTCTAAATGGACGCTGGGGAACGTTCCCGCGCAGGCTTCATCGGTACCGACGATACCCATATGTGATGACTACATTCCTGCTTGTTCCTGGAGATAATAGTTTACACTGTAGCTTCATTGCATGTCCCCTAATCTTCCTATATTCTGATAATGTAAACAATTGATCTACGTTTACCCATTCCACTCCGTTCATTAATTTATAGACTTCTATCATATCTCCCCTCAGCCGTCTCTTTTCCAGATTCAAGAGCCCTAAGCTTTTTTAGCCTTTCTTCATAGGAGTATCCTTCCATCCCATTTACCATTTTGGTGGCTCTTCTCTGAACCCTTTCTAATAACGCTATATCCTTTTTAAGATACGGCAACCAGAATTGCACACAATATTCAAGGTGCGGTCGCATCATGGAACGATACAGAGGCATTATAATATCCTTTGTTTTATTTTCCATTCCTTTCCTTATGATATCTAGCATTCTATTTGCTCTCTTGTCCGCCGCTGCACACTGGGCAGAGGGTTTTAACATGTTATCCACAATGGCGTCTAAATCTTTTTCCTGGGTGGTAATTTCTAATGTGGAACCTTGCATCGTGTAACCATAGTTTGGATTGTTTTTCCCTAGGTGCATAACTCTGCACTTGTCCACATTAAATTTCATCTGCCATTTTGATGCCCAGTCTTCCAATTTATCAAGATCCTCTTGCAAATTTCCACAATCCTCATGGGTTTTAACAACTTTAAATAGTTTTGCATAGAGAGAAGATAGAGTAGTTACTCACCTGTAACAGGTGTTCTCCAGGAGCAGCAGGAATCAGTCCACACTTATGGGTGACGTCGGCGCCGACGGAGCCCTCGCGGAGCAATTTTCCCCAGCTTTCGAAGAAAGCCTTTGGGAATTGCAGCGCGCATGCACGGTCCCCTTCCCGCCCAAGGGTGGTCTGATGACATAGCGAAGAGACAGCAAAAAAGTTAGCAAAAACATATAATAAGAATGACTGCAACTCCAAGGGGAGGAGGGAGGGTAGTGAGGACTGATTCCTGCTGCTCCTGGAGAACACCTGTTACAGGTGAGTAACTACTCTTTCTCCAGGACCAAGCAGGAAGTCAGTCCTCACTTATGGGACTCCCGAGCTCAAGGCTACCGGAGACCTCAAACCGAAAAATGAGCTCCCTCAAGCTCAACAGTACAGAAGGAAGGAATCCTCTCTCAATACGAATCCGGCCAGTAGCCCAACACCAGGGCCGGAGGGTAGGAGTTGCTTAGACCTCAAAGAGATTGTGGAGGACTGCCTGTCCGAAAGCACTGTCCCTGCGGGACTCCCTCTCCAGGCAGTAATGAGCCGCAAATGTCTGGCTTGAAGACCAAGTAGCGGCCCGGCAGATGTCTGCCAACGGAACAGAGCGGAGGTGAGCCACTGATGCAGCCTTCGCCCTGACACGGTGAGCCGTGACCCGACTCTCTAAGGAGAGGCCGGCTGCCCCATAAGCCCAGGCGATACAGTCAGCTACCCAGATGGACAAAGTACCGATTGGGGTCAAAAGATACGAAAAGCTGGACAGCTTTTCGATGCTCTCGCGTACGGTCAAGGTAGAAGGATAAGGCTCTTCTACAGTCCAGGGTATGCAGAACAGTTTCAGCTCGGCTGGTATGTGGCCTGGGAAAGAAGGTCGGAAGAACCACCTCTTGATTGATGTGAAAAGAGGAGACCACCTTTGGAAGAAACTTAGGGTGAGTCCGTAAGACCACCCTATTCTTGTAGAACCTAGTGTATGGGGGCTCCGACACTAGGGCCTGTAGTTCACTAACGCGCCTAGCGGAGGTAAGGGCTACCAAGAAGAGAGTTTTCCAGGAGAGGAAACGAAGAGGACAGGTAGCCATGGGTTCAAAAGGCGGACAGGTAAGCCTATGCAAGACCACATTGAGATCTCAGTCAGGAGCTGGAGGGCGCAGCGGGGGCTTAAGCAGAAGAAGGCCCTTGAGAAAACGCGCCACCAAGGGTTGCGCGGAAAGAGGCTGGCCCTCCACCGGCGAATGATGTGCAGAGAGAGCACTGAGGTGGACCCTGACAGAGTTGGATTTGAGGCCTAGATCGGAGAGGTGAAGCAAATATTGCAGTACCACCGATACTAAGCAGGCGAAGGGGTCCTCAGAGCGCTGAGAACACCAGACCGAGAAGCGACGCCATTTAAGGGCGTAAGATTTCCGGGTGGAAGGTCGCCGAGACGCCAGGACGACAGCCTCAACCTCCGGAGGAAGTATGAGCGGAGCTAGGACTACCCTTTCAGCAGCCAGGCCATCAGATGAAGGGCCTGGAGGTTGGGGTGGAGGAGAGTACCCTGATCCTGGGTCAGGAGATCGGGCTGAAACCCCAGAGGAAGAGGGGTGTCCACCGCTAGTTGTAGGAGTAGAGGGAACCAGGGTTGTCTCGGCCACCTGGGCGCTACCAGGATCACGGAGGCCCTGTCCTGGACAACTTTGAACAGCGTCCGGGACACAAGTGGCGTGGGAGGAAAGGCATACAGCAGGCCTATGGACCACGAGATGAGGAAAGCATCCGGCGCTACTCTGAGAGGATGCGGGTGCCGGGAGCAGAACCTGGGAAGTTGCCGGTTTAGAGGACTGGCAAAGAGATCCACGGTGGGGAGGCCCCACCGGCGGAAGATCTGCTGGACAACTACGGGGTTCAACCTCCATTCTGCGGCTGCAGAATCCGGCTCAGTTTGTCGGCCAGGCAATTTTCCTGCCCGGGCAGGTAAAAAGCCTTGAGGAGGATGTCATAAGAACATAAGAACATAAGAAATGCCATACTGGGTCAGACCGAGGTCCATCAAGCCCAGTATCCTGTTTCCAACAGTGGCCAATCTAGGTCATACGTACCTAGCAGTTTCCCCAAAAGACACAGGTTCTGCAGTGCTTGTACTAGGTCAAGCATTGATATCCTGGGTCCCTTTTTAATAGTGGTTTATGGACCTTTCCTCCAGGAACTTGTCCAAACCTTTTTTAAACCCAGCTATACTAACAGCCCTTACTACATCCTCCGGTAACAGATTCCAGAGTTTGATTACACGTTGAGTGAAGAAATATTTTCTCTTATTTGTCTTAAATAGTTTACCCTGTAGCTTCATTACATGTCCCCTAGTCCTTCTATATTCTGATAGCGTAAACAATTGATCCACGTTTATCCGTTCCACTCCATTCATTAATTTATAGACCTCTATCATATCTCCCCTCAGCCGTCTCTTTTCCAGGTTAAAGAGCCCTAACCTTTTTAGCCTCTCTTCATAGGAGTAGCCTTCCATCCCCTTCACCAATTTGGTGGCTCTTCTCTGTACTTTTTCTAATAACTCTATGTCCTTTTTAAGATACGGTGACCAGAATTGCACACAATATTCAAGGTGCGGTCGTACCATGGAGCGATACAGAGGCATTATAATATCCTTTGTTTTATTCTCCATCCCTTTCCTTATGATACCTAGCATTCTATTTGCTTTCTTGGCCGCCGCTGCACACTGGGAGGAGGGTTTTAACATGTTATCCACGATGACTCCTAAATCTTTTTCCTGGGTGGTGGTTTCTAATGTGGAGCCTTGCATCGTGTAACTATAGTGTGGGTTGTTCTTTCCTAGGTGCATAACTTTGCACTTGTCCACATTAAATTTCATCTGCCATTTGGATGCCCAGTCTTCCAATTTATCCAGATCCTCCTGCAGTTTTCCACAATCCTCTTGGGTTTTTAACAACTTTAAACAGTTTTGTGTCATCTGCAAATTTGATAACCTCACTAGTTATTCCTTTTTCCAGGTCATTTATGAATATGTCAAAAAGTAGGGGACCCAGTACAGATCCCTGGGGTACTCCACTATTCACCTTTTTCCATTGGGAATATTGGCCATTTAGCCCTACCCTCTGCTTTCTATCTTTTAACCAGTTCCCAATCCACAATAGTACACTGCCTCCTATCCCATGACTTTTTAGCTTTGCCAAAAGTCTCTGATGGGGGACCTTGTCAAAAGCTTTCTGAAAGTCCAGATACACTATATCAACCGACTCACCTTTGTCTACCTGTTTATGCACACCTTCAAAAAAACAGATCAGATTAGTAAGACAAGATCTTCCTTGTCTAAAGCCATGTTGGCTGTCTCCCATTAGGCCATGACTATCTACATGCTGTGTAATTTTGTTCTTTATGATGGTTTCTACCATTTTCCCTGGTACTGACGTCAGGCTCACCGGTCTGTAATTTCCCGGGTCACCCCTGGAACCCTTTTTAAAAATTGGTGTTACGTTGGCGACCCTCCAATCTTCAGGTATTACAGATGATTTTAATGAAAGTTCACAGATTACCAATAGCAGGTCTGCAATCTCATATTTCAGTTCTTTCAACACTCTGGGATGTATACCATCCGGTCCAGGTGATTTGTTACTATTCAGTTTATCAAATAGTTGTAATATATCTTCCCGGTGTAGCGATATTTCTCTCAATTCCTCTGCAGTATCACCTTTAAATACCACTTCAGTCTTGGGTAACATCCCTACATCTTCCTCAGTAAAGACCGAAGCAAAGAATTCATTCAGTCTCTCTGCTATAGCCTTGTCCCCTCTTACTGCCCCTTTTACCCCTCTATCATCTAATGGTCCAATTGACTCTCTCACAGGCCTTTTGTTACGAATGTACTTGAAAAAGTCTTTATTTCGTGTTTTTGCTTCCGTAGCAAGTTTCTTCTCAAATTCCCGCTTTGCCTGCCTTATCAATGCTTTGCATTTAACTTGCCAGTGCTTGTGTTGTTTCCAGTTTTCATCATTTGGCTCTTTTTTCCATGTCCTGAAGGTTGCTCTTTTGGCAGCAACAGCCTCTCTGACCTCACCTTTAAACCATGCTGGCAGTTTTTTGGACTTTCTTCCAGTTTTCTTAATGCGTGGAATACAGCTGGTCTGGGCTTCGAGGATAGTATTTTTAAATAACACCCAAGCTTGCTGTAAGTCTTTAACCTTTGGAACCGCTCCTTTTAGTTTTTTCCGAACTATATTCCTCATTCTATCATAGTCTCCCTTTTGAAAGTTAAAAGGTAGTACTGTGGATTCCTTTACTATCTGTCCTCCACTGATTAAATCAAACATGATCATACTATGATCACTATTGCCAAGTGGTCCCAACACCCTTATTTCTTGCACCAGATCTGGCGTTCCACTAAGGACTAGGTCCAGTATGGCTTCCCCTCTGGTCGGATCATGAATCAGCTGCTCCAAGAAGCAGTCATTTATTTCATCTAGAAACTTTATCTCTTTAGCTTGTCCTGCTGTGAGACTGTCCCAGTCGATACCGGGGTAATTGAAATCACCCATTATTACTACTCTGTTGTGGCTTTTGTTAGCTTCCTTGATTTCTTTGAGCATTTCATCATCCATTTGTTCATTCTGGCCAGGCAGTCGTCGATAGTATACTCCCACTGCCATCACCTTCCCTTTCATAAATGGAATTTCAATCCATAGAGATTCTACAGCAAATTGTGTTCCCTGCAAAACTTTAATCCTTTCTGACTCAATGCCCTCTTTAACATAGAGCGCAACCCCTCCACCAATTTGTTTAGCTCTATCATTACGATATAGTTTGTATCCAGGTATCACAGTGTCCCACTGGTTATCCTCCTTCCACCATGTCTCTGAGAGTGCAATCATATCTAACCTCTCATTTAGTGCTATATATTCTAATTCTCCCATCTTATTGTTTAGACTTCTAGCATTGGCATACAAGCATTTTAGTGACTGTATTTTATTAATTTTATTATTAATCTGGCTATTGGTAGGCATGGGTAATTGGGAATCTTTATGCTCTGTCTGCTCCTCAAGGGCATTTGGGCTACTATACTCCCTTTTGGAACCTCACTGTTTTTGGTAGTATCCTTCAAGGATACCTTTGTCCGAACCATGCGCTCCTGGGTGACTGTCGGCTTTCCCCTATTTTCTAGTTTAAAAGCTTCTCTATCTCTTTTTTAAAGGTTAATGCCAGCAGTCTGGTCCCATCCTGATTAAGGTGAAGCCCATCCCTTCGGAAGAGCCCCCCCTTTCCCCAGAATGTTCCCCAGTTCCTAACAAATCCAAAACCCTCATCCTTGCACCATTGTCTCATCCACGCATTGAGACTCCGGAGCTCTGCCTGTCTTTTGGGTCCTGCACGTGGAACAGGAAGCATTTCGGAGAACGCTATCCTGGAAGTTCTGGATTTCAACTTCCTACCTAAAAGCTTAAATTTAGCCTCCAGAACTTCCCTACCACATTTTCCTATGTCATTGGTACCAACATGTACCAAGACAGCAGACTCCCCCCCAGCACTATCTATGATCCTATCTAGGCGGTGTGTGAGATCTGCTACCTTCGCACCAGGCAGGCATGTTACCAGGCGATCCTCACGTCCACCAGCCACCCAGCTATCTACATTCCTAATGATTGAATCACCAACTATAACAGCTGTCCTGACCCTCCCCTCATGGGGACATGGCCCTGGAGAAACGTCCTCGGTGCGAGAGGGTTTTACATCACCTGGAGGACAGGTCCTAGTTACAGGATCACTTCCTGCCACACCAGGGTGATGCTCTCCTGTCACGCGACCTCTCTCCTCCATGGCAACAGGGATGCTGCCAGACTGGAGGTGGGACTTCAGGACTATATCCCTGTAGGTCTCGTCCATGTACTTCTCTGTCTTTCTTATGTCTTCCAGGTCTGCTACTCTAGCCTCTAGAGAACGGACTCGTTCCCTGAGAGCAAAGAGCTCCCTGCACTTAGTGCATATGTAGGACCTCTCACCAACTGGGAGAAAATCATACATGACTGCCCAAGAGCACAGTCTCCGAGCCTCCTGACATAGAAGGAGGGAGCCTGTGCCCCCCGGTTTGTTCACGTAGAACATGGCGACCTGATTGTCCGTCTGCACCAGTACAGACCGACGAGAAGTGAGGTGAGAGAAGGTCCGCAGAGCTAGGCGGATCGCCCCCAGCTCCAGGACGTTTATCTGCTGAGCAGCCTCCCAAGGTGTCCAAAGGCCTTGAGTGCATGTTCCTTGGCAATGCGCTCCCCATCCCAGAAGAGAGGCATCGGTCGTGAGCACTTGGGAAGGTGGAGGAGACTGAAAAGTCATGCCAAGTACCAGATTGGGCAGGTGAAGCCACCATTGCAGAGAGGAGACCAGGCGGTCGGAGATCTGTATTAAGTCCGTCAGTCTCCCTGTGGCCTGATGCCATTGAGTGCGAAGGCTCCACTGAGCAGGTCGCATATGCAGACGGGCATTCGGAGTGACATGGACCGTGGAGGCCATGTGACCGAGCAGTTGCAGGAATTGTCTGGCAGAGGCCGGTGACGCGCTGTGGAACCTGCCAGCCAGAGGCAAGAAGGCCCGAGCCTGCAGAGTATCCAGCCATGCTCCTATGAATTCGAGATCCTGAGAGGGGAGCAAAGTGGACTTTTCGAAGTTTATGACGAAGCCCAAGTGCTGAAGTAGAGCCACTGTGCGTTGAGTGGCCTGAGTGACCTCTAGGGAAGACTGTGCCCGGATGAGCCAGTCGTCCAGGTAGGGGAAGATGAAGAGGCCTTGAAGCCTCAGGAAGGCTGCCACCACTGCCAGGCATTTCGTGAACACCCTGGGAGCGGAGGAGAGGCCAAAGGGCAGTACGCGGTACTGATAATGATTCCCGGCCACCACAAATCTCAGATATTGCCGGTGGTCCGGATGAACAAGGATGTGAGTATAAGCATCCTTTAGATCCAAGGAGCATAGCCAATCTCCCTGCTGGAGGTAGGGCAGTAGGATTCCAAGGGTAAGCATCTTGAACTTTTCCCACTGCAGGAACTTGTTGAGGTTGCGCAAGTCCAGGATGGGTCTGAGGCCTCCTGTTCTTTTCGGAACCAGGAAGTACCTCGAATAAAACCCGTGGCCCCACAAGTGCTGGGGTACTGGCTCCACAGCCTGTTCCTGGAGCAGACTTTGCAGCTCCTGAAGGAGTAAGTCCCTGTGCAGAGGGGGTCTTGGAGGCTCCCCTGGAAAGTAGGGAGGAGGTAACTGGTGAAAATGTAAGAGGTAGCCCTTTTGAACCACCTGCAGCACCCAGGAATTGGATGTTATGGCTGACCACCAGTGGGCAAAGTGGGTCAGCCGGCCCCCCGTGCTGAGCGAAAGTCGCGGAGGGGGAGAGGCTATGCCGGCATAGTCAAAAACCCCCACCCTGCTGAGCAGGGGCCTGTGTAGTGGGCTTGGGGGCCTTCTGCCTACGGGACCCATTACCCTGTCCCTTAGCCTGCTGGCCCTGATGGGGAGCTGCTGAGGCTTGATATTGTGGGTGGTGCTGTTTATAAGTAGACACCTTCCTCGGGTAAAAGGGCTTCTTCCCCGAGCCCTTCCTCTTCTGTGAAGGGGCAGAGGTCTTTCTGGATAGGCGAGTTCTGGTGAGAGTCTCGGACTCGAGTTCTGCCGCCTTATCAGCCATGGGTTTGCCAAAGAGGTTTTCACCTCTGCAGGGGACATCGACCAACTTGCCCTGCACCCATGGCTCGAGGTCGGATGACTTAAGCCAAGCCTGACGGCGAGCACCGATGCCGGCTCCGGCTACTCGAGCCGATGCTTCGAAGCCATCGTAGGCTGCTCGAGAAATAAACTTCGAGCACTCTCGAATACCAGTGGACAAGGCCTGGAACCTCTGCAAAGGTTCCTCGGAGAGACCAGCAGAGAACCCGGCCATTTCCTTTGCCAGGTCTCGAAGATACATGCCCATATATAGCTGGTATGTCTGGACTCGGCAAGCAAGCATAGAGCCCTGGAAGCACTTCCTATCGAGGGCATCCAGGTTCCAGGCCTCCTTACCCGGAGGCACCGAGGAGTGCATCTTCTGACTTTTAAGTTGATGCATGGCCGATTCCACCACCATGGAATGGTGCGGTAGTTGTGCCTTCTGGAACCCGGGGCTCTTGCGGACTCGATACATGGAATCGACCCGCTTGCTTAACACCGGCGTCAAGGCCGGGCTCTCCCACATGCAGAAGAGCAGCCGCTCCAGCATCGGAGGAACCGGCACAGTAAAGGCCTCCTTCGGGGGAGAGTCATACTGGAGGGCCTCGAGCTCTTCGGCTCGAGGCTCCTCCTCCGGATCCGTGGGGAAGGCCAAAGCCTTGGCCATGTCCCTCACGAAATCGGAGAACTGGGTATCCTCCGGGGGGGACCGTCTCCGAGGCTCCGAGTCGGAGGGGACGCACCGAGTTTGAAAAGAACCGGGTGACTCGTCCTCCTCCGTGTCCCAGCCCGACTCCTCCATGGAGGAATCGAGTGGCTCCGTGCGGGCGAGGGCCGAGGACCTTCGCCCCGACGCTGAGGCCGGCGTCGACGATCTTGGTCCCGAACGGGACGCCGAGGGAGACCTTGGCTGAGGATCGACTCGAGCTCGTATGGACTCGAGGATCGGCTCGGCCTCTGGGGTAGGTGGTCGGGGCAGATGCACTGGCAATGCCGTCCATCAATGCCTGCTGCTGGTCCATGAAGGCAGCGATACTGCACTCCAAGGCCGTCAATCTGAGACCAAACTCAGAAGACCCAGCAGCCCCCGACTCGGGCCCCGATGGCGTCGGGCCCGACGTCGGTTCCCTGGGAGGTGAGTCCATGAGGACTACAGTACTCACGTGTCCAGGAGACTCCACTTCGAGACGAGGGTGCTTCGACGACCTCTCCGCCTCCGAGGACTCGGGGCGGCTGGCGGGGCTATGCGACCTGGCCCTAGAGGGACCAGGAGCGTCCTCCAAAGCCGCCCTCGCGGGTTTCCTCTTCCAACGATGTTCCCGGCCGGGAGACCCCCGCTCAGAGGAACTCCGACAATGCTCGGGGCCGGAGTCACGAGACATCGAAGCCTCTGACGAGGTCCAGGCCCGACCGGACGCGGAGTCAGAGAAGATTCGTTCCTTTTGTGACTGCCGACTCCTCAATGCCTTCGAGGATATTTTGTTGCACGGACCACAACCCACCGAGTCATGATTGGGTCCGAGGCAACGGAGGCAGCAGTCATGTGTGTCGGTAAGAGACATAAGTCTGGTACAGCGATCACACTTTTTAAAACTGCTGGCAGCCATCGGGGGAAAAAGGGCCCCTGCGAGGTCAAAAGACCGTGCTGCCAGGGAAAAAGAAAAAAGTGGCGGGAACACCCGCTACAAAGGACAAAAACTGAAAAAATGTGAACGGACTCGATATTGGAGTATCGAGGCTGGGCGGGAAAGAGACACGGCGTCGAACCGAGAAAAAACAAACGAAAAAAAAAAATCAACTTTTTCAGCGGCGATCACAAACTACGTCTGTAGGGCTCTGCGGAAAAAAGAAGACTGAGCAAGATGGCACCCTTGGGCGGGAAGGGGACCGCGCATGCGCGCTGCAATTCCCAAAGGCTTTCTTCGAAAGCTGGGGAAAATTGCTCCGCGAGGGCTCCGTCGGCGTCGACGTCACCCATAAGTGAGGACTGACTTCCTGCTTGGTCCTGGAGAAACATTTTATTGAATTTTTATTTTGTATTTATGCATTTTACAATACATCCAAGCATTATATCTTATACAGTGTGAAAAGGAAGCTTATCATGGCAGAGGAGAAAGGGTTAAAGGAAAGGAAGTCACCCTTATAAAAGGACCTATTTTGCAAGGTCAGAAAGCACAGTTACTTACCTGTAATAGGTGATCTCTGGGAACAGCAGGAATAAGTCTTCACATATGGGTACGCCGGTACCGACGGAGCCTGCACGGGAATGCTCCCCAGCATCCAATCAGAAAGCTTTTGGGAGCATCCACCGTGCCTGCGCACTGCCTTCCCGCCTTTTCCACTGCCTCTCCTCAGTTGAGTTTCATAGCTGAGACAAAAGGAGAGAAAGAGGAAAGGAAGATAGATAGATAGATACAACTCCTAGGGGAGGTGGGTGGGTTGTGAAGACTTATTCCTGCTGTTCCCAGAGATCACCTGTTACAGGTAAGTAACTGTGCTATCTCCAGGAACAAGCAGGAATGAGTCTTCACATATGGGGACTCCCTAGCTATAGATGCCAGGGGGAGATCCCATAAAATGCGTGTCCCTGGATTAGGACTGCAGTTCCCACACATGGATCTCCGGCATCCCATGAGGGATGGAGGGTAGGAGTTGAAAAGAGAGGTAGCTGTGGGAAAAAACAGCAAAGCTAAGGACTACAGGGGAGAAGTCCTTGGTATGTATGATAAGTACCATTAAAATTATTTAATGAACAATCACAAATGGAGCTTACCTACTGGATTGTAGGAAGTAGAGAGCGTGATGGAGTCTACTGGAGATTCAGTAGAGGATCCTCAAGGTGACCTCACAGCAGAGAGGGTGAAGGTCCAATCTGGAATTTGTGGGTGACTCAGGTGTCAACTAGGGTAGTATACGAACGGCAGGTCTTCAGTGGAAAGCTTTAAGGAAAAAAGCTGAAAACTCTTTTAGCTACAGAGTCATTAACATTGAGGAGTAAAAGAGGAAGACTGACCGATTTAGACAAGTAGCCCAGTCCTGGAGGGAAGAAAGGGTATGGAAAAAGAACCCGCATTCCCAAGGAGGACAGATGTATGAAGGGCTGAAAACCTCAGAACTACTGAAGATCAACACTGTCTTTCCTAGCTGGTGAGAATTAGGAAAGATATTGAAGCATGATGCTTCAGGGATAGCGAGACCTAGAGTAAAGTAGAAGCTGTTAGTACCACAGTAGTGGTTGTGTGCATAACAGCCCCCACATACCGAAAGACAGTATGAAGATATGCCAGCCCTCTGTCTGGAACCTCTAGGAAGGTGGAAACCTTTATAGCATAGACCATTAGGGAGATAATATGTAATACATATCTACCTATAAAAAGCATCTCGACAGATACATATATAGAGGGATATATATATATATATATGTATGTATATATATATATATATATGTGTGTAAATATATATATATATATATATAGGGGCATAACTAATGCACACACAGCTTACAGACATATGTATGTAGAGAATATATATAGAGATATATACATACATGAATATGTAAGACTGAAGGTACATGTCTCCAACTAAGCCCCATAAGAACATTCACATGAGAAATGTGAAGGAGAAAGATTCCTCTATTTACAAGAAGGTGGAACCTACTTGAAAAGATATACAGAGAATCTATTCCTCTGGGCTAAGAGGGTGCAGGAATGCTATCCAGTGAAATAACCAGGATGGTTGCGTGAAAAACAGAGGATAATATCAGTCTGTAGCGAGCAAGTCGTGAGTTCTGTAGAACTCTGACATGGTAAATGGACAGAAAAACGCAGAGTAGGAGATACCAGGATGACCCATTGGAGGGACACAGGGGTATCATGCGTTACTAGTAGAATATGTGCTGTCCATAACTCTTCTGGAACTCTATCATTTGTATCTAAAGCAGCAAATCGATTTTGCAGGTAGTCTTTAAATTCCAGTGGTATATTCTCAAGGTCATATTTTGCTGCATTCATGAGTGGTTTGCTCTTTTTCAGCTTTAGCTTGAGTTTGCATACTAGTAGTTGATGATCTGTACCACAGTCAGCTCCAGGTTTTGTCTTTGTTGATGTTATAGAGCTTTTCCATCGTTGACTTCCACAGATGTAGTCAATTTGATTTTTATACAATCCATTGGGTGAAGTCCATGTGTACAGTCGCCGCTTGTGTTGCTGGAAGAAGGTGTTCGAGATGAATAGATCGTTGGTCTTGCAGAATTCTATCAGTCTTTCTCCAGCTTCATTTCTGTTGCCAAGTCCATATTTTCCAACTACTTTGTCTTCTTCTTTGTTGCCAACCTTTGCGTTCCAATTACCCATGACTATCAGGATATCCTGTTTGCATGTTCTGTCAATTTCAGCTTGTACTTGTTCATAGAACTCTTCAATTTCATTCTCTTCTGCAGCTGTTGTTGGGGCATATAGACAAACATATAGACAAAAATTAAAATGAAAAAAAAAATAGACAATGAGCTGTGAAACACTGAAGAAAGAGAAAAACGCATTTCTTTAAATGCACATTTCCAGAGTCGACATATTTCTGGCTTATGGTTTATTTTATTGATAATCGCCTCTAACCCATTTCAGCAAAGCAGTTTACAAAAGTGATGCAGTGTAAATAAAAACTGGCATTCTCTTGTACCTTTGTCTGATCATTTTATTTTTCTATTTGGGCTGGTCCCAGTCTCTCTTTTCCACTTGCTAGTTATCTTCGAAGTCCTTTTCCAGGATCCCATTCCCTGTTTCTTCAAACTCCCTGTCTTTATCCTTTCCTTTGCCACATCTCTCTGATATTGATCCTACTATTTCTCTCATTTGCCTTTTACCTAATTATGTGCCCTGTTTACTAAATGATTTTCCTATTTTGTGTCTATGGAGAAAATGTTTAGTAAGCAGGGCCCTATAGCTTCATTCCATTCCTTTTTCTCCCTCCTTCAATCTCCCTCTTTTCTCCATTCATCTACTTAGAAGCTTTTCCATTTCCTAATCTTACTTCCCTAGTCCTTCCATTCCACATCTGTCCCATTCCTTCGCCAGCCTTCTATTCCCACTTTCTAATCTTCTGCCAGTGTCACTATGCTCGTGCTACCCCACTTCTCAAGTCATTTCAGTTTCTACATCCCATTCAAACTTCCACTACTGATCTAGAAATGCTCTCATTCAGCTGCTTGGCACTATCTTTCCTCTCATATCTCTCTACACCCCCTCCTCAGGAACTCCACTCTTCTGGCAAATCACTTCTAGCTCTCTTCCAGACTTCAGTCTTTCTACCTTGCTTCTCCTTATTTATTTGGCTAGATTTATATACCGCTTTTCCAGAGGTCAAAGCGGTTTACATGGAACTTCAAACAAGGTCAAACAACGTTTACAATGAATAGGCAACTTTGCACAATAGATTAGGGATGGGGTGTGCTTGGTTAACTATCTATATACTTCATGGAAATTGTCCAATGGAGGGTGAAGAGGTGGGTCTTGAGGAGCTTGCAGAAGGTTAGGTGGTCAGTGGTGTTTCTTATGTGGTCTGGGAGGGAGTTCCAGGGGGAGGGGCATTTAGCTCAAAGGATCTGGTGCAAGCCTGTTGGAACAAACTGGAACAAATTACCTGTCCCTTTCTGTGACTCTCATCCACTCCATAGAACTCTGTCTTGTTCAACTGCCCCCCAACCCCTCCAGGTCCTTCAAACCTTCTCCCTCCCCCATATTTCTGAACTTGGTCTCACAGACCTAATCATACCCCAGTATCAGCCCACCTTTAGTCCCAGCCCCTCCCCAGGTCCAATATCAGCCCATTTCCAGTCCCAGTTCCCCTAGCTCCAATATCAGCTGATTTGCAGTCTCAGCAATCCCCATCCCATAGAAACCCAACGACAGGGGCATTTGCTTTTGCTCCCACAGCTATGGTAATGTTTAACAAAGACAAGGCTCCAGAAACACGAGGCAAATGGAAGCGAGCCAGCAAGATAGACTTTCTGTGCCCCTGTTCCACTACTACTACTGAGCACTACAAGACGTACGCGGTGCTGCACAGACAAGTTAGAGACAGTCTCTGCTCATCAGAGCTTACAATCTAGTCAAGACAGACAACACAGTAGCTGTAGACATGCGATACGTCTAGGGGGTATGGTATGGAAACACAAAGATCATCAGGCGAGTCAACATCCGAAAGCAGCAGCAAAGAGGTGAGTTTTCAGCCTGGATTTGAAGAGGGCCAGAGAAGGCGCCTAATGTACAGACTCAGGTAGCAAGGTGAAAGGAGTGAAGTCTGGAGTTAGCAATAGAAGCAATCTGCCAGAAGAGTGGAAGATCCTGAGAAGGGGTATAGGGAGAGATAAAAGAGGAAAGGTTGTGAGCAGCTGCAGAGTGAATGCGGTTATAGGTCAGCAGGAAAAGTTTGAACTGGATGCGGAAATGGATAGGGAACCAATGAAGTGTCTTGAGAAGAGGGATAATATGAGCATGATGAGGCTGGTGGAAGATAAGCCATGCAGCAGAGTATTGAACGGATTTAAGGGGAGAGAGATGATTCAGAGGGAGACCAGCGAGGAGTAGGTTACAATAATCAAGATGGGAGGTGACTAAAGAGTGGATAAGTGTCTATAAGTTCTATGGCACCCTGAGCCATTGCCTCACTGGTTCACCTCTTAAGCTGGCCCTGAAACTATTGCAGTAAGTGCTTTAATTTTACTTATTGTAATGAACAGTTGGAAGGTATGAGATTGAGTCTTTTATTTGGATGTTGAAGTAGTTTAACTTCCTGTGGAACAAGATGTGGAAACAGGACTACTGTGTTCAGTTTTGGAGGCCATATCTTGCAAAGGATATAAAAAGACTGGAAACGGTTCAGAGGAAGGCGACCAAAATGATTTGAAGCCTGCGTCAGAAACCTTATGAGAAGAGACTAGAAGACCTAAATATGTACACTCTGGAGGAGAGGAGGGACAGGGGAGATATGATTCAGACCTTTAAATACTTAAAGAGAAATAATGAACAAACAAACCTCTTCCAAAGATGGGGAAGCTGTAAAACATGAAGCTGCAAGTGGGTAAATTGAAAGGCAATGTCAGGAAATACTTTTCCACTGAAAGGGTGGTGGATGCTTGGAATGCCCTCCCAATGGAAGTGGTGGGGGCAAATACAGTGACAGAATTCAAAATGGCATGGGACAGACACAGTGGATCCCTTTACAGCAACAGGATAAAATCAAACTAAACATCAAATTTTACAACATACAGGGGTGTCCCACACGGAGCGGTGGGTTTACCCCTAAAACAGACATGAAGAGGAATGGCCTGC
The DNA here is from genome assembly GCA_033557465.1 of Ichthyophis bannanicus. Classification (NCBI taxonomy): domain Eukaryota; kingdom Metazoa; phylum Chordata; class Amphibia; order Gymnophiona; family Ichthyophiidae; genus Ichthyophis; species Ichthyophis bannanicus. The sequence continues at coordinate 2,070,163 of CM066043.1, forward strand.
ATGGAGCGGCAGGTGCACCTACTCTTGCCATCTTGCTGGGCAGACTAGATGGACCATACTGGTCTTTATCTGCCGTCATTTACTATGTTACTATATGTTACTATGTTAGGACACCCATTCTAGTGCTGGATGGGGTCATTCAGAGGCAGATTAAATTTGCTGGAGCAAATAAAGGTGCAGATCAATTAAGATGTTTATGTTTATTTAGGAAACTTGCTGTACTGCTCTCTGCCACTAGGTACCAGAGCAATTTACAAACCTAAAATCAAATACCAAATAAAAGCCAGGGAACTAGAGTTACAACATAAACAGGAAAGAAAAATTATGGATAAACACATAAGACAACAAAAACAAGGAAGGCATAAAACTGATATCTAGACTGCCCCATCACAATCTACCCTGAAAGGTCAAAATGAAGAAATGTGTTTTTAAAAGTGACTTAAATTTCCTCAATGAGGATTCCACTCGCATTTCCGTTGGAAGCCCATTGTACAGGCAAGGTGCTTCTCCAAGCAAAAAAGTGCACTTGGCATATTATTTTGGCCTGGACAGGCTTCCAGCTCAATCAGAGCAGGCCTTCTATGAGAGAGGGTTCTTACTGGACTGGAAACGAAGCAGCAGTGTGTGCTATTTTCTGGCTGGGGCTCCTGTACTGCCAAGAAGAAAAGAGGGGGCAGTTCCATGTGTAATTCCACCCATGTGAGTGATGTCATTAAGCCGTGTCTGATTTAAATTATCTAGACCGCCTTATCTGGGAATCAAGGTGTTTACAAGGAACATAACAGCTGTTTACATAGAACTTCGGTAAGTTACATAGAATTTCCCTATCATCTAGAAGTCAGCACTAAGCCGAGGTGGACTACTACTACTATTGATCATTTAGGAGAGGGTCTTTACCAGACTGGGAATTTGGAGGCAGTGTGTGCACTTTGATGTTTGGAGCTCCAGTATTGACAAGGAAAAAGGTGTACTTTGTGTAATGTCATCAAGCCGCATCTGCCCTAAAATCTAGAAGCCAGTGCTAAGCCAAGTGGCCATGGGCACATGACCAAAGGGATGTACCCCTTTGATGCCCCTTAGATGCCATTTGGGCGATAGACAGATTTAGAGTATGATACTATCTCCCTAATTTGTCTAAGGGTATAAATAAATATAAAAATAAAGGGAAAGAACAACGCCGCCAAAAGGCAAACAGCCCCCTGGTTCTCGCCTGAACTAAAGAAGTCTCTACTTCACCTGAGGAAACTTGAGAGAAACGGGAGGCATACCCATAACACAGATGATCAAGCTACCTATTTAGCCTATTTGAAAGTTCATCGAGAAGCAATCTATGGACATACCCCCTGAACCAGCATACAAGTCAGATCATCAACCCCCCCTCCACCCCAAGACTGTATATAAGACTGTATAATAGCTCATGATGTATAATAGCGCACTATGTAGATAAACCAAATCTAATCACATCCCCGCCAACACATACACACCATTCTGTACACTACATGAAAACATTTGCCCCCTTGATTGTTTGCCGTGGAAACCGCTTTGATTGAATGATAAGGCGGTATATAAATACCATTAAATAAATAAATCTGGAACAAGAGGAAGGAATTCCACTCTGAACTCCTCAGTCGTTCTCCAAACAAGCCACGAGAGCTCTTCAATCTGGTAAAATCGTTAACCAAAGAACCTTCCCCACCACTGAATGAGCAAATACAACCCCAAGCATATGCCAACTATATGCAATCCAAAACGGTCAAATCAACCATGACCACCAGTCCAGGAACACCTCAATCTTCCCCGCTTCTGGAACCACTCGTCAAGTTCTCTCCCCCCCATCAGCGACCAACATTGAAGAGATTATTACCAGCATCAACACTACCATGGCACCAAATGACCAGTCCTGCACACTGGATTAAAGCAATGCGGTCAGAACTCAGTCCAATCATAGCAGAAATCCTAAATCAATCCTTCACAACAGGAAAGTTTCCAACAACCCTCAAGCAGACCTCCATTCGACCCCTGTTAAAAAACAACCAGCTTAAAGCAGAGTCCTACCGGCCGATATTCAGCATCCCACTGCTAGCTAAAATTCTAGAGAAAGCGGCTCTGAAGCAAATCCAACAACATATTGATACCTCATCCCCCCTAGACCCCTGCCAACACGGGTTTAGAGAAGCTCATGGTGTCGAAACACTACTCACCTCAACACGCTCGTTTGTGGCTTAGACAACATCAAAGCTGGTTTTGTGCTGATCTTCCTAGACATCGCCGCAGCATTTGACTCCGTTGACCATGATCACCTACTAGCTCGGCTCCACAAAAGGGGATTCAGTGTCTAGCCTGGGATTGGTGCAAATCTTATCTTGAAGACCGATGGCAGCAAGTCATAAGAACATAAGAACATAAGATATGCCATACTGGGTCAGACCAAGGTCCATCAAGCCCAGTATTCTGTTTCCAACAGTGGCCAATCTAGGTCATACATACCTAGCAGTTTCCCCAAGGGACACAGGTTCCACAATGCTTGTATTGGTTCAAGCATTGATATCCTGGGTCCCTTCTTAATAATGGTTTATGGACCTTTCCTCCAGGAACTTGTCCAAACCTTTTTTAAACCCATCTACACTAACAGCCTTTACTACATCCTCCGGTAACAAATTCCAGAGTTGGATTACACGTTGAGTGAAAAAATATTTTCTTTTATTAGTCTTAAATAGTTTACCCTGTAGCTTCATTGCATGTCCCCTAGTCTTTCTATATTCTGATAAGGTAAACAATCGATCTACGTTTACCCGTTCCACTCCGTTCATTAATTTATAGACTTCTATCATATCTCCCCTCAGCCGTCTCTTTTCCAGGTTAAAGAGCCCCAACCTTTTTAGCCTTTCTTCATAGGAGTAGCCTTCCATCCCCTTTACCATTTTGGTGGCTCTTCTCTGAACCTTTTCTAAAATCGCTATATCCTTTTTAAGATACGGCGACCAGAATTGCACACAATATTCAAGGTGCGGTCTCACCATGGAACGATATAGAGGCATTATAATATCTTTTGTTTTATTTTCCATTCCTTTCCTTATCATACCTAGCATTCTATTTGTTCTCTTGGCCGCCGCTGCACACTGGGCCGAGGGTTTTAACATGGTATCCACAATGACGCCTAAATCTTTTTCCTGGGTGGTGGTTCCTAATGTGGAACCTTGCATCGTGTAACCATAGTTTGGGTTGTTCTTCCCTAGGTGCATAACCTTGCACTTCTCCACATTAAATTTCATCTGCCATTTTGATGCCCAGTCTTCCAATTTATCAAGATCCTCTTGCAATTTTCCACAATCCTCCTGGGTTTTAACAACTTTAAATAGTTTTGTGTCATCTGCAAATTTGATAACCTCACTCGTTATTCCACTTTCCAGGTCATTTATGAATATGTCAAAAAGCAGCGGACCCAGCACAGATCCCTGGGGTACACCACTATTCACCTTTCTCCATTGGGAAAATTGGCCATTTAGCCCTACCCTCTGCTTTCTATCTTTTAACCAGTTCCTGATCCACAATAGTACACTGCCTCCTATCCCATGACTCTTTAGTTCTGCCAAAAGTCTCTCATGAGGGACCTTGTCAAAGGCTTTCTGAAAGTCCAGATACGCAATATCAACCGACTCACCTTTGTCCACCTGTTTATTCACTCCTTCAAGTCAGGATTGGCTCTACTACATCAGAACCATTCCAACAAAAGCAGGGAGTATCCCAGGGTTCCTCCCTCTCCGCGCTGCTTTTCAACATATACATGCAGCCAATCTGCGAAATCACCCAAGCCTTCGGAATATCATGCCTTATTTATGCAGACGACGTGCTGTTGTATTCACCTTTCAACACACTTAACCCTCTGCAATTAGCGATGAATGCTGCTGCCCGTGTATTGTGTGGGACCTCAAGACGAGAGCACATATCCCCCATCCTAAGAAATCTACACTGGCTCCCGATAAGCTGTAGGATCTCCTTCAAAGCCCTGCTAATCACTTTTAAGGCCATAAACAACATTGCGCCCCCCTCAATCTCCATGCTCATTTCCCAACCTCCCAACAACAGATCCAAGAGGTTGCACTTCTCCAATACACTTATTACGCCAAAAGTATCCACAAAGTGGGCACAATCTACCAACAATCGGGCTTTTGTGTCCTACGCACCCAGATCATGGAACAACCTCCAACATGACATCAGAGCAATCAAGGATATCACTCAATTTAGAAAGGCCCTCAAGCACCATTTGTTCATTACATACTTTTCACTACACAACAATCTCCCTCACGCCTCACACCCTCACACATACCATCCCTCAATCTGATAGCTTAACAGCATACACAAGTTTGATAAGAGGAAGTGGCCCGTAAATGGAACACGGTCCACACTGGTTCTCACTCCCTGCCCCACCCTTGTAACATTATCCCCTGTTCTACCCTTGTAACATTATTGACACAACAGTATGTAAATTGTACATAGTTTTCCCTGTTTTTCTCCAAGTTGTTTTCCCTGTTCGATGTAAACTCGGGAGTGCCCTGCAGTCCTCGAGTCATTCTGTTATCTGTAAACCGCACTGACGATAAAGAGCGCGGTATAAAAGAAATGTTAAATAAATAAATAAAATAAGTAACAGCTACTGAGACCCCTGCACCAGCTGGCCTAATGGATAAGCAACTCTAGAGCGGGACAGTTGCAAGGTAAGGCAAGGTAAGTCTAGCAAGCGCTTCCAATTTGTCTTCCTCCTAAGAGTTTGGAGAAGTAGCCTAATGATTAGAGCACTGGCTTGGGAACCAAAAGATCAGGGCTCAATTTCTGCTAGCAGTCCTTGGGACTTTGGGCAAATCACTTAACCCTCCATTGCCTCATAAAAATCCAAGTTAACAATGTCCCTGTTAAATGTACATTACCAAGTTTACGTTACAATGCAAACCGCTTTGACTGAAATGATAAAGCGGTAGAAACAACTTTTTAAATTTATTTAGTTATTCTTATATTTATTTATTTATTTATTTAGTAAACATTTGTATACCGCTGCTTCCTACGATCAGCAGCGGTTTACTTTACAGAATCATAATGTATTGTACAATACAGTGATTTTTTAGATTTACATTTTGATTAGGCAATGATTTACATAAAACAGGAGAATTAATTGGATACAATATACATTTGGTTGGGGCACACAGATCTGGGTATACATTTGATTGCATATATACCGCTATTATATGCCGCTATATCTAAAAGTCAGAGCGGTGTACATAAAATAAAGAGGCCATTAGGTTTGACATAGAACAGAATTAAAAGGGGATGGTGAATGGAGATGAAAGTATTTACAGTAGAACAAAAAAAGAATTGAAATGCCAATGAACTAATTATATAGTATAAGTAGAATTAGGTATGCAATATGTCTCATCACCAGAAAAGTATTCAGAGAAGAGGAGAGTCTTAAATATCTGTCTGAAGGACATGAAGTCATTTGGGGCACGTAGGCTATAAGGAATTGTATTCCACAGAGAAGGGGCAAAGAGGGAGAATACCGTCTTTGAAGTAGTGCATGAGGATTTAGTATTCAGAGCTGGTATATAAAGAGTGTTTTGGGAACTTGCTCTTCTTATCCTGTTGCTTGGGATCTCTTGTATGAGTGATTTTAGGTAAGAAGAAGATAAACCATGAGCTGCCTTGAAAATCATTAGAAGAGATTTATATTTTATGCATAGTAAGATGGGCAACCAATGCAGTTGCTTTAGAGTCAAGGTGATGTGCTCCACTCTTGAAGTGTTGCAGATGGTAAGGGCTGCTGTGTTCAAGACTAGCTGAAGGGGGTGGAGGGTGGATTTAGGGAATCCTTGGAAAATGATGTTGCAATAATCTATGTAAGGGATGGTAAGAGCTTGGAGAATTGAGTGAAAATCACTATAATCAAGTAGAGGTTTGAGGTGCCGGAGCAATCTGAGCTCATGATAGATGGTTTTGGTAACACTGCTGATATGTGAAGATAAGGTGAGATGCTGATCAATGACGACTCCCAAATAGCGGATTTCATGTTTAGCTTTTAGGCGCTTATCACCAATTGTTAAGAATTCTGGTGGAGTAAAGTTAATATTTCTGAAAATATAGAGAACATCAGTTTTATTATGGTTAATTATAAGGCTGTGAAATGATTACCAGTCACTGATAGCGGAGAACCATTTTTTGAGGTTGGTGATTATAGGCTTGGTGATAAGAACATAAGATATGCCAGACTGGGTCAGACCAAGGTCCATCAAGCCCAGTATCCTATTTCCAACAATGGCCAATCTAGGTCATAAGTACCTAGCAGTTTCCCCAAAAGACACAGGTTCCACAATGCTTGTACTGGGTCAAGCATTGATATCCTGGGTCCATTAAATTTCATCTGCCATTTTGATGCCCAGTCTTCCAATTTATCAAGATCCTCTTGCAATTTTCCACAATCCTCTTGGGTTTTAACAACTTTAAATAGTTTTGTGTCATCTGCAAATTTGATAACCTCACTCGTTATTCCCCATTCCAGGTCATTTATGAATATGTCAAAAAGCAGCAGACCCAGCACAGATCCCTGGGGTGCACCACTATTCATCTAGCCCTACCCTCTGCTTTCTATCTTTTAACCAGTTCCTGATCCACAATAGTACACTGCCTCCTATCCCATGACCCTTTAGTTTTGCCAAAAGTCTCTGATGAGGGGCCTTGTCAAAGGCTTTCTGAAAGTCCAGATACACTATATCAACCGACTCACCTTTGTCCACCTGTTTATTCACCCCTTCAAAAAAACATATCAGATTAGTAAGACAAGATCTTCCTTGTCTAAAGTCATGTTGGCTATCTCCCATTAGGCCATGACTATTTGCATGCTGAGTAATTTTGCTCTTTATGATGGTTTCTACCATTTTTCCCGGTACTGATGTCAGGCTCACTGGTCTGTAGTTTCCCAGATCACCCCTGGAACCCTTTTTAAAAATTGGCATTACATTGGCGATCCTCCAATCTTCAGGTATTACAGATGATTTTAATGAAAAATCACAGATTACTAATAGTAGGTCTGCAATCTCATATTTCAGTTCTTTCAACACTCTTGGATGTATACCATCCAGCCCAGGTGATTTGCTACTCTTCAGTTTATCTAATAGCTGTAATACATCTTCCCGATGTATTGATATTTCCTTCCATTCTTCCGCACCCTGTGATAAGGAAGCTTATCATAGCTCAGGAAGGAGCTGCGCTGTGCTAAGGTGGAGCACTCATCAAAGCAGAATAAAGATAGAGTTTATTCTACAGAGAATTATCCTCATCCTCAGTTTCATCTGAGAGATCCTCAGAATCAGCTTGGATATCCTCAGCTTGGACAGCTTCATCATCTGGAGGATCATCAGAAGCAGAAGCCAGAGCGGACGGACAGAGAGGGCAAGAAACCCTTTGGAAGAAAGAAGAGAAAAGCATTTGGGAGGTTTAAAGGAGTCCAGAGCAGTACGTATACTGGGAGACATTCAAAAGGCCAGCATACACCATTGGACTGGGGAAAGCCAGAGGAATGGTGCTGCAGGGCTAGGAATCTCCAGATGGTACCTGTGAGGGAGACGGCTGCACGTGGAAGGGACCCTAAGATCCGTGCCAGAAGGTATGTGAAGAGAGATCCAGTGTCCAGGGATCTGGATTGGAAGGCTGGACTACATACTGGCCAGGCTATTTAGAGAGGAACTCTAACAGCAATGGAAGCTCAGGTATGAACACTGATCTATGCCCTAGCTATAACCTTGAAAGACAGCAGGGAAACAAGTATTCTCCTGAAAGTGCTCCATTGAGAAATTCCTCTGTGCCAATCCATGATATTGAACCCATGATTGTTGAAGAAGGGGGAGCGGTCTTAGATACAGGCTGTGAATATATGGATTGCTCTCTGTCTAAACTCCTTTGGTAATTTACTGTTACAAAGTACAACGACCATCACAAAGAAATACAAACTTGTTCTTTAATCTACTCAGAAAAGCTCCTGCGTAGGTTTTTGAGCCATGCAGTAGAAATTAAGCCAGCTAAGGGGTTTCAGCTGGATAACTGCAAGCAATTGAGCCTTACCTAATTGCTTGTGAGCTCTGAGGGAATCACTTCTGAATCTATGTGTGAAGATATAAGAAGTTAACCTGAAAAGAACAGTTTTTCCCTTCTTTGTGGGTTTTGCTTGTTGTTTGAAACGCTGCTAAGAAAATATTAGCTAAAGCCTACAGAAAAGACCAGTTTGTTACCAACCAGGTCTTTATTTTTTTGCTTTGATTGCCTGACAAGTTCAACTGTTGTTTTCCTGATTTTGTTTTTCTGAGTTTAACACTGAAAGCAAGTATCCTGTTTTATGTGCTACCAAGCATATCTGTGTTGGGAGAAATAATCCCATAAATAAATATCTTATTGGCTTTACACTCAAGCACAACTAATTATTGTGAGCAGCTGTGTCTGGTGTGAATGGACTGCATTTCCCACAATCCCTTGCAAATCATATTGATATATGCACTTGCCAAGACTGTGAACATTCTCACCCAGGCAGCCGTCTGACAACCCTTAAATACCACTTCAGTCATGGGTAACATCCCTACATCTTCCACAGTAAAGACCGAAGCAAAGAATTCATTCAGTCTCTCCGCTATCGCCTTGTAGCCTCTTAGTGCCCCTTTAATCCCTCTATCATCTAGTGGACCAACTGACTCTCTCACAGGTTTTTTGCTACGAATGTACTTGAAAAAGTCTTTATTTCACGTTTTTGCTTCCGCAGCAAGCTTCTTCTCAAATTCTCCCTTTGCCTTGCATTTGACTTGCCAGTGCTTGTGCAGTTTCCAGGTTTCGTCGTTTGCCTCTTTTTTCCATTTCCTGAAAGATGCTTTTTTGGCAACAACAGCCTCTCTGACCTCGCCTTTAAACCATGCTGGCAGTTTTTTGGACTTCCTTCCACTTTTCTTAAAACGTGGAATACAGCTGGTCTGGGCTTCCAAGATAGTATTTTTCAACAACACCCAAGCTTGATGTAAGTCTTTAACCTTTGCAACTGCTCCTTTTAGTTTTTTCTTAACTGTTTTCCTCATTTTATCATAGTCTCCCTTTCGAAAGCTAAAAGGTAGTACTGTGGATTTCCTTACTATCCCTCCTCCACTAATTAAATCAAATGCGATCATGCTATGATTTATATTTATTTATTTATTTATTTAGCTGCATTTATATCCCGTTTTTCACCGGGTCAAAGCGGTTGGGGGATACATTTAACACGAGGGGATATGAGACACATACACTAATACTTACAGGGAACATGGGCAATGGAAGGTTAAGTGGCTTGCCCAAGACCACAAGGAGCACCTGTGGGACTAGAAACCGCAGTCCTTCCGGCCCAAGGTTGCTGTCCTCTAGTGGGATTTGAACCACCGACCTTCCGGCCTGTAGTACCTTGCCCCAACCACTAGGCCACGCTATTGCCAAGTGGCCCCAACACCCTTATCTCTTGCACTAGATCTGGTGTTCCACTAAGGACTAGGTCTAATATGGCTTCCCCTCTGGTCGGTTCATGAACCAGCTGCTCCAAGAAGCAGTCATTTATTTCATCTAGGAACTTTATCTCCCTAGCATGTCCTGCCGTGAAACTGCCCAGTCGATACCGGGGTAATTGAAATCACCCATTTTTATTACTGCACTGTAACTTTTGTGAGCTTCCTTGATTTCTTTGAGCATTTCATCATCCATTTGTTCATTCTGGCCAGGCAGTCGATAGTACACCCCCACTGACATCGCTTTCCCCTTTTTACATGGAATTTCAATCCATAGAGATTCTACAGCAAATTTTGTTTCCTGCAAAACTTTAATCCTTTCTGACTCCATGCCCTCTCTAACATAGAGCGCAACCCCTCCACCAATTTGATCATCTCTATCGTTACGATATACTTTGTACCCAGGTATCACAGATATTGATTGGCGTGTACATAATGTCATCTGCATGTTATATGTTACTGATGTTCTATGTAACTGCTACCATTGCAGAACAAATTGTTAAAATGTGAACCGCTGCTGATCACCGGAAGGAGCGGTATAAAAATGGTGTGCAAATAAAATAAATAAAAAATATTGTGCACTCTTATAATTGAACAAAGTAGTTGAAGAAAGATGTTAAATAAAAGTGTGGATAGGGCAAATCCCTGAGGTACTCCTTGCAGTTGTGTGTATGAGGCTGATTCTGTGTTAGCTATTTTTACTCTAAGTTGTCGGTTTAAAAAGTAAGATTTAAAATGGTTGAAAGTAGTACTTCTTAAACCTGTAATACCTGAAGATTGGAGGATGGCCAATGAAACAGTAATTTTTAAAAAGAGTTCCAGGAAACTACGGACCGGTGAGCCTGATGTCAGTATGGGGAAAAATGGTAGAAACCATCATAAATAAATAAATTACTGAACATGTAGTGTGATAAGGAAGCTTATCATAGCTCAGGAAGGAGCTATAGAAAAGGTGAAGTGACTCTGAACAAGCAACCTGTCAGTCCTGGTAGAAATAAGAAAAAAATTTTTTCCATAAAAGACTACCAGTCCCAGAATGCACCAGGTTTCTAACAGCCATTAGAGGAGCTGAAGTGGGGAAACGTGTGTTCAATCAGGAGGGCTATGAGGTAATCCCTAAGCACTCATCTCAAAGGGCAGGGCCTGATTCAGCACAGCTGCGCTGTGCTAGGGTGGAGCACTCATCTAAGCAGAATAAAGGTAGAGTTTATTCTACAGAGAATTATCCTCAGAATCAGCTTGGATATCCTCAGCTTGGACAGCTTAATCATCTGGAGGATCATCAGAAGCAGAAGCCAGAGCGGACGGACAGAGAGGGCAAGAAACCTTTTGGAAGAAAGAAGAGAAAAGCATTTGGGAGGTCTAAAGGAGTCCAGAGCAGTACGTATACTGGAAGGCATTCCAAAGGCAAGCTTACACCATTGGACTGGGGAAAGTCAGAGGAATGGTGCTGCAGAGCTAGGAGCCTCCAGACGGTACTTGTGAGGGAGACGGCTGCACTTGGAAGGGACCCTAGGATCCGTGCCAGAAGGTATGTGAAGAGATCTGGATTGGAAGGCTGGACATAAGAACTGGACTACATACTGGCCAGGCTATTTAGAGAGGAACTCTAACAGCAATGGAAGCTCAGGTATGAACACTGATCTATGCCCTAGCTATACCCTTGAAAGACAGCAGGGAAACAAGTATTCTCCTGAGAGTGCTCCATTGAGAAATTCCTCTGTGCCAATCCATGATATTGAACCCATGATTGTTGAAGAAGGGGTAGCGGTTATAGATACAGGCTGTGAATACATGGATTGCTCTCTGTCTAAACTCCTTTGGTAATTTACTGTTACAAAGTACAACAACCATCACAAAGAAATACAAACTTGTTCTTTAATCTACTCAGAAAAGCTCCTGAGTAGGATTTGAGCCACGCAGTAGAAAGCAAGCCAGCTAAGGGGTTTCAGCTGGGTAACTGCTAGCAATTGAGCCTTACCTAATTGCTTGTGAGCTCTGAGGGAATCACTTCTGAATCTATGTGTGAAGATATAAGAAGTTAACCTGAAAAGAACAGTTTTTCCCTTCTTTGTGGGTTTTGCTTGTTGTTTGAAGCATTGCTAAGGAAATATTAGCTAAAGTCTACAGAAAAGACCATTCTGTTACCATCCTGGTCTTTATTCTTTTGCTTTGATTGCCTGACAAGTTGAGCTGTTGTTTTCCTGATTTTGTTTTTCTAAGTTTAACACTGAAAGCAAGTATCCTGTTTTATGTGCTACCAAGCATATCTGTGTTGGGAGAAATAACCCCATAAATAAATATCTTATTGGCTTTACACTCAAGCACAACTAATTATTGTGAGCGGCTGTGTCTGGTGTGAATGGACTGCATTTCCCACAATCCCTTGCAAATCATATTGATATATGCCTTTGCCAAGACTGTGAACATTCTCACCCAGGCATCCATCTGACAGTAGATAGTCATGGCTTAATGGGAGACAGCCAACATGGCTTCAGCCATGGAAGGTCTTCTTTTACTAATCTGTTATGTATTTTTGAATGTGTGAATAAACAGGTAGACAAAGGTGAGTCGGTTGCTATAATGTATCTGGATTTTCAGAAAACCTTTGACAAGATCCCTGTCACACTCCCCTTGCTGGTCAGGCCAATAGGCAGAAGGGTGGCCTCATTTGCCTTTAAGTAGAGAGTCACTAGATTTTTCTCTCACCAGAGAATTCTGGTAGTTGTAGTTTCTCACAGTTACTTGTAGACAAAGTAGTTGCAACCACTCGGTTTGTTTAAGGCAAAACAGAAAATTTATTTTTGATCTGGGTTCCCCTTTCACATCAAAATTCAAAACACAAGGCAATAAAGGATTATTCTCCAAAAGAAAACTCAACTGGAACATAAAGCGTCTGGAACATCAGAACTTGGTAAAACCCTTTTCACACACCGTAACTGTTCTCAGCCATTCTTCAGCAGTAAGAAAATCACAGCTACTTTCTTCAATTTTAAATCAGGTACAGTTCTTTTCTCTTTATCCAAAAACTGTTCAGTTAACACTCAGGATTCCAGGAATGTTCTTTACCTCAAATGGAAGCTTTTGTTTCTCTTCCAGCTAAGAGACATAGGCTATGCAAAGACTTCCCTTCTTAGTCTTTCTTCTAGCACATGATGTAAAACACTGTAATCATACCTAATATGTAATACAACCGATTTGTACATAGTTTCCTAAGTTTGCTATAAACTTGAATGTAAATAGTTCCCCAAGTTCTCCTCCATGTTAACCCCCCGTTTTATGTAAACGACGGCCAATGTATCTGGTCAAGTGTTCTATTGTTTTGATGTAAACCGCGCTGATGACAAATAGCACGGTATATAAGAAATGTTAAATAAATAAAATAAATAAATAAATAAGAACAATCCATTGGTATTACATCACACTCAGTTTCAGGCACACACAAATCTACTTGCATATCTTCCTGTGTTGCAAGTTGTCTGTCCCTCTCTGGACTTTCACTAGCAGATTCAAGCTTACTGTTTGGAAGAAGCTTCTGGAATTCCCTCACAAGCTGCTCTCCTGGAGAAAGATTAGCTGTGCTTTGAGAATAAGCTCCTCTATCCTGCAACAGTTGCCTTAGCTTTTCAATTAGGTTCTGGTCTGTCTCACTGCCCTTGGCTGGGTTCTGGTTATCAGAATTTGTAATAGCTTTCACCCACCTTCTGGCAGCTCAGGTTCAATGTTCCCTCTAATTTTCTGTAGGCTGTGCGCGCATAAAATATCAGCTGTGTGCAACTTTTGAAGGAAGGTTAAATTTTTGTGCGCCACATAACGACACTCGGAGTTATATACTTTAAAATTTGACTACACGTCAGAATACAGTATGTACACCACATTGATTTTAATCAAATTAAATGAAAATAGATGATTACTAAATGAAGCGGGAAATTTCTAGTAATTACAATCATAACTTTTAAATTTTAAGACGTCTGTGTTGTTTTCTATCAGAATCAGAGCCGTAATTTTTGTGCGCTCTGTTGTAAAGTATGTGCACTCGCTCGGTGAGGTGTGTGTGTGCGCACACGCGCACAGCTTAGAGGGAACAGTGCTCAGATTCCTGGAGCACTCTGCTCTGCACTCTTTCTCAGTTCATTAACAACGTCCTCAGCTAAGCTTCTGCTGGACTCTGAAGCAGACACACCTTTTCCAAAAGGATTGCTTCCTTTGTTGCTGGAGCCAAATTTCCCCGTGGAGTAAAACCTTCCACGTCTCCCTTCTCTGGGCTTCCTTAAACCAGGTTTCTCCTTTGAACCCTCTGGCTTCAGTACTCCCTCTGAACAGGATCCTGGCCACGAGCTTCCTGCTCTACCTGAGCCTTCTGTCCACTCTGACCTCTCAGCTCTCTCTGAACCTTCTGCTCCCTTTGCTCCTCCAGGTTCTCCAGATCCACCAGCTCTTCCAGCTTCCTCTGCCCTTCCAGATCTCTCTGACTTCAGTGACGCAGGTTTAAAAAGGTGCTTTCCAGCCACCACACCCTGCTCTCTGCACACGTGTTTGTCATCAGAGCTCAAACCTGACCCTACGTTAGGGCTTGGGCGGGGCTCTGCCTCAGCCACAGCATGCTTCTCTAGTTTGTTTGTAGTTTGAGCTCTCTGGGAACTTTGCCTTTCTTCTGTCTTAAAGGTGTAGTCCCTATTTTCCTCTATTTCCATTTGCTCACTACAGCTCACATTGTCACATCCCTCATGAGAGACTGTTGGTGAAGTTAAAGAGTCATGGGATAGGAGGCAATGTACTATTGTGGATCAGGAACTGGTTAAAAGATAGAAAGCAGAGGGTAGGGCTAAATGGCCAATTTTCTGAATGGAGAAAGGTGAATAGTGGAGTACCCCTGAGATCTGTGCTGGGTCCGCTGCTTTTTAATATATTTATTATTTATTTATTTAATGTCTTTTCTATACTGCGCTCTTTCAAATCATTGCGATATACGGTTAACAAATTTGTGCAGTACAGGCACGGCCTACACTGGACTTACAGAGAACAGGGATTTTTATATGGGTTAACAGGGTAACTATGTACAGGCAGGCTGGCTGTCACAGTTGACATAGGCAGTTCACAAATTACTTACAGGCTGGTTTAACTATGTACAGATTGACAGGTCAAAGAAGGAATACCTTCTACCTGCCGGGTGTCTCGTGGACTAGAGTGTGGGGCTGTGCTCTTGCGGGGTGTCTGTGCAGGTGATGCCAACCTGACACCTGAGTGTGGCTGGCTGTGCGATATCAGTTTGGTCGGTGAAGTGCTGGAGGAACAGATGGTGCTTCAGCGCCTTCCGAAACTGGGTGAGGTCAGTGATGGTGCGGATGGCCGGTGGGAGTGCGTTCCAGCATGTGGGTGCATATACAGTAATGCGAAAGCTCTTTTTCTGGTTGATTGTGCACATTTCATAATTTCTTTCGGGAGTACCAGGGTGTTGGCGGTGGCTGCTCTCCTGTTGAGGGGGGTGGGCTGGATGAGGTCCGTGAGGGAGATGGAGGAGTATCTGTTGATGGCCTTAAAGGTCATTAGTAAAGCTTTAAAGGAGAGTCTGCAGTGGACAGGTTGCCAATGTAGGTGCTTCAATATTGGGGTTGTGTGTTCTCTCCTGGAGGCCCCGTGCAATAATCTGGCAGCTGTATTCATCGCAAGCTGTAGAGGATTCAGCATGCTCTTCGGGAGTCCGTGTAGTATACCGTTGGCATAGCCAAAATGCGGGATTACTAGGGCTTGATAGACTGTCCAGAAGCCATCTGGCTCAAGCAGCTGTCGTAGGTGATGGAGCGTCCGTATTTTGTGGTAGACCGCTTTAACCATGTTGCTCACCTGGGCTTTCATGTTGAGCTGTTGGACTAGCGTGACCCCTAGGTACCGTACAGTGGGTTTGCTGAGGAGCTCAGCATCCCGTACCTTCAGAGCGGTGGGTGGAGTGAATGCTGGGTTTCTGGTGATAAAGAGGACCTCTGTTTTCTTGAAGTTTATCTTGAGCATCTGCGTGTGTAGCCAATCCGTGATGGCATCGAAGCAGGATGTCAATGGTGAGAGATCTGGATGTTTAGTTGAGATAGGCATGTAAAGCAGGAAGTCATCGGCATAGACCAGGTAGTTGATATTGAAAGAGCGGATGAGCTCGCAAATGGGCTGCATGTACACGTTGAACAGTAGGGCCGAGAGTGAAGATCCCTGTGGGACACCTTTCTCTTGCAGGAAAGGTTTGGTGGTGGTGGAGCCGGTACGGACATGCTGCCATCTATCTGTTAAGTACGACTGGCACAAGGTTAGTGCTGTCCTGTGGATGCCCTTTTCCTTGAGGCATGTGAGGAGTATCTCGTGGCTGATGGAGTCAAAGGCCACAGCAATGTTCATGAAGATCAAAGCAAACTCTTGTTTGATGTTGTCCAATCTGATGGTCAATGAGCTGAAAAGAGTGGTCAGTGGGTCTCCACGCCGTGAGACTCCCTGAATCCATGCTGGCACAGGTCAAGGGGTGCGCTTGTCTCGATGTGGTGATGACGTTGCTGTTGGACGACCTTCTCAA
Organism: Ichthyophis bannanicus; assembly: GCA_033557465.1. Classification (NCBI taxonomy): domain Eukaryota; kingdom Metazoa; phylum Chordata; class Amphibia; order Gymnophiona; family Ichthyophiidae; genus Ichthyophis; species Ichthyophis bannanicus. Next base: position 2,086,273 of record CM066043.1, read on the forward strand.
TAATTTTTGCCAAGAGCGGGATGCTCGAGATTGGCCTGTAGGAATCCGCCTTAGATGGGTCTAACTTGTTGTTCTTAAGCAGAGGTCTGATGGTTGTTTGCTTCAGGCTTCGAGGGAAGGTCCCGGTTGAGAATGATAGCTCCATGAGTTTGGCCAGAAAAGGGCTGAGGTCGCCACGCAAAGATTTTACCCAAAATGTTGGGCAGGGGTCATTCGGAGCTGTGGTAGTGTTTATGGCTGTGAAGATGTCTTGAATGCCTTTCTTGGCTGGGGCTGAGGTGGTGGTGAGGAAGCCGCGGGTGTCCTTCGTGTCCGGAGTTAGGGTGGGTGGTGGGGTTCTGTGGTGTGTCCCCAGCGAGAGAGGGGGGTTTGTGGTCTCCACAGAATTGCTTGTTTTGGCCTGCAGGAGTCGGCATATTCCTGTGGGTCAGGGAGGCTAGGTTGAGTGGGGGATGGATCTTTTGTTAGAGACTTGATTATGTTAAAAAGCTCATGTGGTTTATTTAGGGAGTGCTGCAATAACTCTGCATGGAGTAGCTTCATTCTTGCTAAAACTATTGCACGGTGCCTTCCTAGATGAGTAAGGTATGACTCATGGTTCTCAGTTGTCCGTGAGCGACGCCAGTGTGTCTCGAGCTTTCTAAGGTGGAGAAGTGACGTCCAAAGCTCAGGGGAATACCATGGGGCATTCTGTCTTCTTCCAGATGGCTTATTTGTGGGTGGACGGTGTATGATGGCATCCAGGCTTGTGTTCCATGTGGAGATCATCTTGTCGAGGTTGTGAGGTAGGAGGTTTAGGAAAGGCTGGGCTCTGTTCAGGATCTCTTCCTTGTTGAATGGCCAGAAACACTTTGATGATACTGTGGGAGCCTTGAGTGAGGACGGGGTGCTACTATGGTCTGGGTGTGTTGGCATCTGGAATCTTATCAGTCTGTGGTCAGACCATGGTACAGGACTGATGGATAGATCAAGGTTGTGCTTCGGGTCCAGGGCTAATTGTGGGGCGAATAACAGATCCAGGACATTTCCCTTTACATGAGTGGGGGTGTCAATTATCTGTATAAATCCCAGCTCGTTAAGAGCTTCGAGGAAGGCCTTGGCATGGGTGTCTTGGAGAGCAGGGAGGTTGAAATCGCCCATCACCCAGTTTGGTGTACGCGGGTTCTTGGGGTTGCAGGCAAGGTAGATTATTGTTGATAGGTCCTCTGGGGAAGGAGAGGGAGCTCTGTAGACGTTGATGGTGCCGAACCTGTTGGCTATGGTAATGGCGTCGAGGTGCGTGGTGCTGCTGGCGGAGACCAACTGGAATTGGAGCTCTGTCTTGGTCAGAATGAGTACTCCTCTACCTCTATTATCTGCCCTGTGGCAGGTGTGGATGGCAAAATTGGGGGGGGGGGGGTCAAGTTGATGAAGGAGAACAGTGTCTGATGTGGACAACCATGTCTCGGTGATTAGTAGGATGTCTAGGTCATGGGCGGCTAACTAGGTCGGCAACGGCTGGCCATTTTTTCCAGATCGAGGGTGCATTTATAAGGGCACATTTCAGGTTGTGTGGGAGTGTATGTTTCTCTTGCTGGGACGGCTTGGTCTGCTGAAGTGAGACGTAGAGTAGATGTGGGCCTGGCACGCGCCTAGCCCCAGATGCTGGATGGCGGGGGAAGCTAGTCCACCTCCTCCCTGGGCCTTGTAGGACTGGTATGGGATTGTGGGAGGATGTGAGGGTGAGAGCACTGTGGAGCAGACCTAAGAGAAGGCAACAACTGGTTAAAGCACTTGGGTAGGGTGTCATTGTGGGTTTCTACTTGAGGTACCTGCGACCAGTTTGACCGGCAGTGTGTAAGGTAGATAGTACACCTGTAGCTTGTTGTGAAAGACAGCACTAGAGAGGGTGCTATTCAGTGTAATAGGCAAGTGTTATAGCATAAACTTTCACAATAATTTAGCAGTATCAGACCTAGATATCTCTCAGAGTTTTATCCAGTCAGACAGCTTGTGGCTTACTGTGATCGCCTCCTGGTCGCTGGGGCTCCCTGGGTCGGTCTTTGTGGCTTTAGGCTCTTGGGTTTTTGGTTCTCGGCTGGCACTGGGTTCCAGGTGGTGATCCGGTGTTTAGTGGTGTGTGCTTTAGTGGGATTGAGATTGTGGCTTTTACTTTCTAGACCCCGCCTAAGGGCCACACCAAAGGGCCCTCTGGCGAGGCCCTCAGACGCGGGCTGGCGCCCGATGGCGCTTCTTTAAAGCAGGAGACGGCGGCCCCGATTAGTCCAGCGGGAGCGGGCTGGGCTGCTGCGGCTGGCGGTGGCTGCGATATCCGGGGGCAGCGGGCTCTACCCCGATTGGGGAGCTCAAGCTGCTGGCATGATCTGTCGGCAATGGCGCCTGATGGCGCTTCTTTAAAGCAGGAGATGGCAGCCCAGATTGGTCTGGCGGGAGCGGGCTGGGTGGCTGCGGCTGGCAGTGGTTGCGATGTCCGGGGGCAGCGGGCTCTACCTTGATTGGGGAGCTCAAGCTGCTGGCGTGGTCTGTCGGCGCTGGCACCCGATGGCGCTTCTTTAAAGCTGCCGTGGCCCCGATTGGTCCAGCGAGAGCAGGCTGGGTGGTTGTGGCTGACGGTGGCTGTGATGTCTGGGGGCAGCGAGCTCTACCCTGATTGGGAAGCTCAAGCTGCTGGCGTGGTATTCATAACTAACCTGGAAATGGGAATAACAAGTGAGGTAATCAAATTTGCAGAGGACACAAAGTTATTTAAAGTTGTTAAAACCCAAGAGGATTGTGAAAAATTGCAAAAGGACTTTGATAAATTCGAAGACTGGGCATCCAAATGACAGATGAAATTTAATGTGGACAAGTGCAAAGTTATGCACCTAGGAAACAACAACCCTAACTATGGTTACACAATGCAAGGTTCCACATTAGGAACCACCACCCAGGAAAAGGATTTAGGTGGCATCGTGGTTAACATGTTGAAACCCTCCACTCAGTGTGCAGCGGCAGCCAAGAAAGCAAATAGAATTCTAGAAATCATAAGGAAAGGAATAGCGAATAAAACAAAGGATATTATAATGCCTCTGTATCATTCCATGATGCGACCATACCTTGAATAGTGTATGCTATTCTGGTTGGCACATCTTAAAAAGGATATAGCATTATTAGAAAAGGTACAGAGAAGAGCCACCAAAATGGTAAAAGGGATGGAAGGATAACCCTATGAAGAGAGGCTAAAAAGGTTAGGGCTCTTCAACCTGGAAAAGAGACGGCTCAGGGGAGATATGATAGAAGTCTATAAATTAAGGCATGGAGCGGAATGGGTAAATGTAGATCAATTGTTTACGCCATCAAAATACAGAAAGACTAGGGGGCATGCAATGAAGCTACAGTGTAATCTATTCAAGACTAATAAGAAAAAATATTTTTTTCACTCAACATGTGATCAAACTTTGGAATTTGTTACTGGAAGATGTAGTAAAAGCTGGTAGCATAGCTGGGTTTAAAAAAGGTTTGGACTAGTTCCTGGAGGAAAGGTCCATAAACCATTATTTAAAATGGGACCCAGGATATCACTGCTTGACCCAATACAAGCATTGTGGGACCTGTCTCTTTTGGGGAAACTGCTAGGTACTTGTGACCAAGATTGGCCACTGTTGGAAACAGGATACTAGGCTTGATGGACTTTGGTCTGACCCAGTATGGCATATTTTATGTTCTTGTGCAACCTATGTAATGAAGTCTGTGAATGATCGAATTGTGGGAATAGAATCAAATGCTGCTTTAACATTGATGAAAGTAGGAAACCTCAATTGGGCTTGTCAATCCCCTTGATTAAGTGTCCATAAGAACTGCCATTAGAGATTCTGTTCCGTGGTAGGGTCTGAATCCATTTTGCCATTGATCGAAAGGGAAGTAACAGTCTATATGATCTTGCAGTTGTATCAATACAATTTTCTCTATTATCTTGGCTAGAAAAGGTATGCTGGCAATTAGTCTATAGGATGTTGGTTGTGTAGTGTCAGTTCCTGTGGTTTTTCTTATTGGGCAGATGGATGCCATTTTTAGATCTGTGGGTAAGTAGTCTTGAGTAAAGGATAGTCTAGCAATTTGTAGAATTGTAGAGGAGAGCTCTACTCGAGTGGTTTGAATCCAACTTACAGGGCAAGGATCTAGAGGGGATGTTGTGGTGTTTATTCTTGTGATAATGTTATCCTGTTGCTTATTTGTGATGGATGAGAAGTTTTCCCAGGTGACAGAGTTTTCTATATCGTGAGGCAGTAGGGAGAAAGCTCCATTGTGAGGTGAGTTATTGGAAGGACTAGTGATAGATTTAAAGTGGTCTGCCATTAGTTGGGGAGTTAAGAGAACCTCCTCCTTTTGCATTGTGGGATCTTTTGTAAGTGATTTTACTATTTCAAAGAGCTTTGGAGTAGTGTTAGTGGCAGTCCAACACAGGGCAAATAATCACGTGAAACAGGCACACAGTCCAAAACGTGATAAGGTGGAAAAACACTTTATTTGAATTCTCAGACCTAGCAACCCGACACAGGCCGTGTTTCGGAGACCTTCGTCAGGGGTTGTCTAAATAGGTACTAGAAACATAAAAACAAACAATATTAAAAAATCAAATAATAGTGAAAGAACAAATAATCATGGACATACATTTTACTCTATTCACACAAAAATAGAAATAATATATAATAATTAAGGGATAATAAATAATTTCTAATAAATAATTAAAAAGTGAATAATAAATAATTAAAATAATAAAACTCAAATACTCAAAATGCGATACCCAATTATAGTTAAAAAGTAAAATATATAATAAAACTAAAATAGACCACAACTAAATCCATGCAGACACAATAAAATACATGCAGACACAATAAAATCCTTGCTGGAGGTGATAAACATCTTAATTACAATGTTACTACCTTATTTGTAGAGACGATGACATGCAAATTAATTGTAGAAGCGATGTCATACAATCCTCGCAAGGAGGCAAACAACTAAAATGAAGAAAACATAAGATAAAACATATGTGTACCATTGGAGATAACTCTTGTCTATCCAAAATATGAATTGAAAATTATTATATTTAAATCAAAAACCACTGTGGACTGAAGACTAGAAACACAAAGGAGAAACGCAGCAGGCATTATTATGAGGAACGGAAGAGGAGCCGAGTAATACACAAGTGCTGAATACCATCTATTGTAATTCAGAGATTGGTGGGAGAAATTGTATTACACCCCATTTGTTGTACGCTTCTTGTCAAGAATAATCACTGAGAAACTATATTGTACTTATAAAAACCCTCAAAAAAATATATTTATTTAGAGTAGGACCAAAATTTCATCGCAGGGCCTGCTTACCAACACCATCTGCATCAAATCTGAATAATATGCTTGCAGAAACTAAACCGTCAGAGTGCTTAGAAATTTTTAGAGACATTGAGGAGAGGAGGGGCTGAATTATCAAGAGAAAAAATGCTACACTAATTCCCCTTACCCATATTTAGCGGAGGATCGTAGCAATGTGTGAGTATCAAAAAAATAATTTAAAAGGAGGTGTGCAGATCACTACACAATTACCCCTTCTTTTTATTTAGAGTAGGACCAAAATTTCATCGCAGTGCCAGCTTACCAACACCATCTGCATCAAGTCCAAATCGTATACATGCAGAAACTGAACCGTCAGAGTGCTTAGAAATTTTTAAAGACAATGGGGAGAGAGGAGAGGCTAGATTATCAAGGGAAGAATGCTGCACTAATACTCCTTAACCATATTCAACAGAGGCTCTCAGCGATGTTTGATTATCAAAGAAATATTTTAAAAGGAAGTGTGCTACACAATTACCCCTTGCCCATATTTAATCAAAGGCTCCTAGCGATGTGAGGACATTAAAATAACGCTGTCATGGAGATTATCTTACTTACTGATCCTTAGCCGCTGACCGGAGACGAAAATGTTTCAAACTGTCAGTGAACTGAAAAGTAGTCCTTCAGACTGTCAGCGTGAATTGCTATCGGAAGACGCCGACACATGCGCAGGCCTTGTAATGATCTCAAGAGCGGGAAACAGAGGGGGCGTAGCCAAACCCAAAAAAAATTTAGTTAGGAACCAATCATAGAACTATAATGCTAACGCTAAAATCGAGTGAAGACAAAAAGGAAATAGTAGACATTTCACATTTTCAATTGTTAAAAAAGGACCACCAGAGGCATCGGGTTGTTAGTAAAGCTCTAGTGTCGTTACTCCATGTAACAATTGATCCTATTATTCTGTTTTATCCTCGTGTCTTTCGTATCTCTCAAAAAAAAAATTTTTCTATTAGGGACAGATAAAACTAAATAAAAAACCCCTCTACTACCTAGCCACATAGACCAAACAAAAGAATGGTAATAGAATCAAAAGGTGATAATCTAATAATATAAAAGTACCCCCAATAATTCTAAAATTAAATGATAAAAACAAAAACATAATAAAATCAAAATTAATTAAATAATCAAATAATCAAATCAATTAAAACCAAAATTTGTTAAAGGATAAAAAAGCATAAATACATTTAAAATAAATAAAATCAAATAAAATCAAAATTGTATTAAAGAATAAAAAAGCATAAATATATTTAAAATTATATTAATAAATATAAAAAAATGATAATATTAATGTAGTACTGATGGATAAAATCCAATCATAAATGAAACATTAATATGATATGTATAAATATATATAATAATAATTAATAGTAATAAAATATCAAATTAAATAGTATAAATTAAAAATCATATATTAGATATTAAAAGTAATAGTTTAAAGTACATTTAACATCTAATATATAGTATAAGTCATTAAAAAACAAAAATAAACATCAAAATAATAAATCCATAAATACATGTGGAATCACGTAATGAATAATTAAAATTAATATAATAATAAATATATAATGCAATAACAAAATATAAATAGAAAAAAAAATTTTTAACTAAAAAAATATATATAAAAAAAAATATATAAAAATAATAAAAATAAAAATAATTATAAATAATATTAGAATAAATTTAAAAATAAATTTAAAAATCAAATCAAATCAAACAAAATGATCACCCACTTCGAGGGCAAATGGGTTAAGGGACTGACTAGGTGGTAGAAAACGTTTTAATATATCTAATATGTATCAGGAGTAAAAAGATGATCGGATTACAAAAAAACAGAGAAATCCTGATCTAAATTGAGACCATTCGGAGCAAGAGTATTTAGTAGAAAAATGTATCTCTGTTCGAGCTGAAGAATGGTCTTGTTCACATCTCCCCCTCGCCAATTGGTTTTAACTTGTTTTATCATAAATAATTTAAGATCAGTGACTTTGTGCTGTAATGTCTGCCAATGGGAGACCAAAGGTTTATCTTCTATGTTCCTCCTAATGCAGCTCTTGTGCTCCATAATCCTAATCTTGATCTTGCGGGTGGTTTTGCCTACGTAGAGCAATCTACAAGGGCATTGTATCACATAGATTACGTTATGTGACTCACAATTGGCAAAATCATTGATTGTAAACTTCTCGTGTGTGGTGGGATGGATAAAAAAATTCCTTACAGGTAAAACATTCAAACAGACAGCACATCTACCGCATTGAAATTGGCCCTTGTATTGCGTTAAAAGTCTTTTCTCTGTGAGTGCTGAAGGTACTAAAAGATTGCGTAAATTAATATTGCGTTTATGTGCAACAATGAGATTTTGATCTTGAAAGGCCGGCAGGGACTGGAGAATATGCCATTCTTTCTTGAGGATAGTAGTTATCTTGGCAGAAAATTGAGAGTATAGCAGAGGACAAACCAACCCTTTGTTGGGTGTCTTTTCTTTGGGTTTCAAAAGTAGATCACGCGAGGTGTTTTTGGCTCTTTTGTATGCGGAGTCAATATATTTGATCGGGTATCCTTTCTCCAGAAAACTCTTTCTCATGTTAACCGCCTCTCTTTCAAAATCCTGTAAATCTGAGCATACCCTTCTAGCCCTGAGAAATTGACTCACAGGAAGATTATTTTTCAGAGATAAATTGTGGAAACTATTGTAATGCAGGAAATGATTCTTGTCTGTTGGCTTTTTGTAAAGGGTTGTTGAGAAACCAATATTTTCTTTACGGATCAAGAGGTCTAAATATGGGATTTTATAAAAGTCGTAGGTCAACTGAAATCGTAAGTTATTATCTAACTGATTAATCCATGTATTAAACTGTCCTAAAAGATCCTCAGTACCTTTCCAAAGTATTAAAACGTCATCTATGTATCTTATCCATAAAACCACATTACTCTGAAAAGGATGTTTTTTCAAAAAACTCTCTTCGAAATTGTACACGTATAAATTGGCCACGTCAGGGGCCATGGCTGACCCCATGGCCACCCCCTTGATCTGCTTGTAGAATAACTCTCTAAAACAGAAGACATTTTCAAAAAGTGCAATCTGTGCTAGGGAGAGAAGATAGGTAGTAGGAATGCGTCGGTCTGTTCGTTTCAAAAGATAATATGTCATAATTTCTAAAGCCTCTTTTTGTGGTATATTAGTATACAGTGACTCGATATCTAGAGTCACTAAAATGATATCCGTAGTGCAAATGTTAAAGGTAGATAAAATCTCAATAACATGTGCTGAATCGCGTACATACGACCACATATTTTTAATGAATGGCCGTAAAAATATGTCTAGGAATTTTGAAAGCGGTTCAAGGATGGAGCCAATAGACGATACAATTGGTCGCCCCGGTGGTTTCTCAAGGCATTTATGAATCTTGGGCAAGATATAAATAGTGGGAGTCACAGGTGTTACAACCGTCAAAAAATCCTTTTCTTTCTTTGTAATATAGCCTATTTCGAACCCAGATATAACGATGTTATCTATTGTTTTTTTAATATCTGTAGTCGGATCCTTATCTAATCTCTGGTAGAAGGTCTTGTCATTCAACTGTCTAGTAACTTCATTAATATAGTCATAATTATCTAAAACCACAATCGCTCCACCCTTGTCCGCAGGTTTTATAATTATCTGGTTATTCTTTTGAAGAGATGAAATAGCCAATCTCTCTCCTTGGGAAATATTTTGATAGGAGGATGGAATATCTTTAGTGATTTCTAAAACTTGTTTGAGAACTATTTTTTCAAATGTTTCTAAAATAGGATCTGTTTTTGGAGGTGGCATCCAAGATGATTTTTTACTGATGACCGAGATGTCACCCGGTCCTTGTGGTAATTCCAAAAAAAATTGTTTAGGAACCAATCATAGAACTATAATGCTAACGCTAAAATCGAGTGAAGACAAAAAGGAAATAGTAGACATTTCACATTTTCAATTGTTAAAAAAGGACCACCAGAGGCATCGGGTTGTTAGTAAAGCTCTAGTGTAGTTACTCCATGTAACAATTGATCCTATTATTCTGTTTTATCCTCGTGTCTTTCGTATCTCTCAAAAAAAATCTTCTATGTTCCTCCTAATGCAGCTCTTGTGCTCCATAATCCTAATCTTGATCTTGCGGGTGGTTTTGCCTATGTAGAACAATCTACAAGGGCATTGTATCACATAGATTACGTTATGTGACTCACAATTGGCAAAATCATTGATTGGAAACTTCTCGTGTGTGGTGGGATGGATAAAAAAATTCCTTACAGGTAAAACATTCAAACAGACAGCACATCTACCGCATTGAAATTGGCCCTTGTATTGCGTTAAAAGTCTTTTCTCTGTGAGTGCTGAAGGTACTAAAAGATTGCGTATGATTATGATTTTGCCAATTGTGAATCACATAACGTAATCTATGTGATACAATGCCCTTGTAGATTATTTAGTCTTATCTGTCCCTAATAGAAAAAATTTTGTGTAGCACACTTCCTTTTAAAATATTTCTTTGATAATCAAACATCGCTAAGAGCCTCCGTTGAATATGGTTAAGGAGTATTAGTGCAGCATTCTTCCCTTGATAATCTAGCCTCTCCTCTCTCCCCATTGTCTTTAAAAATTTCTAAGCACTCTGACGGTTCAGTTTCTGCATGTATACGATTTGGACTTGATGCAGATGGTGTTGGTAAGCTGGCACTGCGATGAAATTTTGGTCCTACTCTAAATAAAAAGAAGGGGTAATTGTGTAGTGATCTGCACACCTCCTTTTAAGTTATTTTTTTGATACTCACACATCGCTACGATCCTCCGCTAAATATGGGTAAGCGGAATTAGTGTAGCATTTTTTCTCTTGATAATTCAGCCCCTCCTCTCCTCAATGTCTCTAAAAATTTCTAAGCACTCTGACGGTTTAGTTTCTGCAAGCATATTATTCAGATTTGATGCAGATGGTGTTGGTAAGCAGGCCCTGCGATGAAATTTTGGTCCTACTCTAAATAAATATATTTTTTTGAGAGTTTTTATAAGTACAATATAGTTTCTCAGTGATTATTCTTGACAAGAAGCGTACAACAAATGGGGTGTAATACAATTTCTCCCACCAATCTCTGAATTACAATAGATGGTATTCAGCACTTGTGTATTACTCGGCTCCTCTTCCGTTCCTCATAATAATGCCTGCTGCGTTTCTCCTTTGTGTTTCTAGTCTTCAGTCCACAGTGGTTTTTTGATTTAAATATAATAATTTTCAATTCATATTTTGGATAGACAAGAGTTATCTCCAATGGTACACATATGTTTTATCTTATGTTTTTCTTCATTTTAGTTGTTTGCCTCCTTGCGAGGATTGTATGACATCGCTTCTACAATTAATTTGCATGTCATCGTCTCTACAAATAAGGTAGTAACATTGTAATTAAGATGTTTATCACCTCCAGCAAGGATTTTATTGTGTCTGCATGTATTTTATTGTGTCTGCATGGATTTAGTTGTGGTCTATTTTAGTTTTATTATATATTTTTACTTTTTAACTATAATTGGGTATCGCATTTTGAGTATTTGAGTTTTATTATTTTAATTATTTATTATTCACTTTTTAATTATTTATTATAAATTATTTATTATCCCTTAATTATTATATATTTATTTCTATTTTTGTGTGAATAGAGTAAAATGTATGTCCATGATTATTTGTTCTTTCACTATTATTTGATTTTTTAATATTGTTTGTTTTTATGTTTCTAGTACCTATTTAGACAACCCCTGACGAAGGTCTCCGAAACACGGCCTGTGTCGGGTTGCTAGGTCTGAGAATTCAAATAAAGTGTTTTTCCACCTTATCACGTTTTGGACTGTGTGCCTGTTTCACATGATTATTTGCCCTGTGTTGGACAGCCTTTGGCCTTTGGCATGTTTACCCCGTGGTAAGACATCTTGAGTTTTGGGGAAGATGCTCTTGAGAAGCTCGCACCACAAGAGTCCCTGATAGACTCGAATGATGAAGAATCAGATGATCCATGGAATAAATGGGAGGAAGTGGTAGAGCTCACGAAAAAGATGGTGAAAGAACAAATGCATTCGGCTTACCTTTTAGAGTGCTGTAGATCAAAGATCATCCCAAGAGGACTACGAATGAACAAAGCACCAGGACTCTATACTACAGAAGAAGGTTTTATCAAATGCTGGAATGCGATACTTAATAAATGTTCCTTGGACCTTATGATCCTTCTCATCACAACTGCAAACAAGAAATCAGAAATTTTGAAATCAGAAATAGATGAGAAGTTGTCTGTACTCAAAGGATGTGATAAGCAATTTGACAAGATCCTTGCAGACCATCAGAGAAATATACAACATTTTAAACAAGACATTAAGAATGTCAAAATAGAAAAATTCAAAAGAGATGAAGAGGACTACAGAGTGGGCTATGTGTACCATTGGAGTAAACGAATTGACAATGATAGACTTTGGTTCAAGAGGAGGACCACCTTTTTTGATCGGAAAGAAAGTATAGCAGAGGAAGGCAGTAATGATGGCCCTTTAGAACAAAGGAAGAAACGCAGCAGGAGCGGGTCGGGAGAATTTGATAACTCTGCTTCACTCTTTTCCACAAAAGAGTCTAGTAGATCCCAAAGAGTAAACAAAGATAGAGAGGAACACTGTCCGGAAACCCCCAAAGAACCTTTTTTCAACATGGATGCTTTATGGAAGGGAGGAGGTCGAGAGAACTCACGTACCCGCCAAAGGAAACAGAAAACAGACAGAGACACAGAACAAGATTATGGGGAGCAGTACGGCCAAGTTTCATACCGCAGAGGCCACGGCCAATTCTACAGGGGCAGGGGCCGAGGCAGAGGGAGAGGGAGGAGTCATTGGAACACGGATCAATCAGAAGAGAGGAGACATTAACAAACCATGATGAGTCTAGCGTGATGAGTAATGTGGTTAATATCTCCAATTATAACCTTACTAAAGATGAGGAATCCATTCTTAGCAGAGGATTAACATTCGTTCCTAAAAATAAGGCTGATACTTTTGAAATACAAGTAGACCTTTATAAATTCTTTAGGAAACTAAGGATTAAACAATTTTTTTCGGAATTACCACAAGGACCGGGTGACATCTCGGTCATCAGTAAAAAATCATCTTGGATGCCACCTCCAAAAACAGATCCTATTTTAGAAACATTTGAAAAAATAGTTCTCAAACAAGTTTTAGAAATCACTAAAGATATTCCATCCTCCTATCAAAATATTTCCCAAGGAGAGAGATTGGCTATTTCATCTCTTCAAAAGAATAACCAGATAATTATAAAACCTGCGGACAAGGGTGGAGCGATTGTGGTTTTAGATAATTATGACTATATTAATGAAGTTACTAGACAGTTGAATGACAAGACCTTCTACCAGAGATTAGATAAGGATCCGACTACAGATATTAAAAAAACAATAGATAACATCGTTATATCTGGGTTCGAAATAGGCTATATTACAAAGAAAGAAAAGGATTTTTTGACAGTTGTAACACCTGTGACTCCCACTATTTATATCTTGCCCAAGATTCATAAATGCCTTGAGAAACCACCGGGCGACCAATTGTATCGTCTATTGGCTCCATCCTTGAACCGCTTTCAAAATTCCTAGACATATTTTTACGGCCATTCATTAAAAATATGTGGTCGTATGTACGCGATTCAGCACATGTTATTGAGATTTTATCTACCTTTAACATTTGCACTACGGATATCATTTTAGTGACTCTAGATGTCGAGTCACTGTATACTAATATACCACAAAAAGAGGCTTTAGAAATTATGACATATTATCTTTTGAAACGAATAGACCGATGCATTCCTACTACCTTTCTTCTCTCCCTAGCACAGACTGCACTTTTTGAAAATTTCTTCTGTTTTAGAGAGTTATTCTACAAGCAGATCAAGGGGGTGGCCATGGGGTCAGCCATGGCCCCTGACGTGGCCAATTTATACAGGTACAATTTCGAAGAGAGTTTTTTGAAAAAACATCCTTTTCAGAGTAATGTGGTTTTATGGATAAGATACATAGATGACGTTTTAATACTTTGGAAAGGTACTGAGGATCTTTTAGGACAGTTTAATACATGGATTAATCAGTTAGATAATAACTTACGATTTCAGTTGACCTACAACTTTTATAAAATCCCATATTTAGACCTCTTGATCCGTAAAGAAAATATTGGTTTCTCAACAACCCTTTACAAAAAGCCAACAGACAAGAATCATTTCCTGCATTACAATAGTTTCCACAATTTATCTCTGAAAAATAATCTTCCTGTGAGTCAATTTCTCAGGGCTAGAAGGGTATGCTCAGATTTACAGGATTTTGAAAGAGAGGCGGTTAACATGAGAAAGAGTTTTCTGGAGAAAGGATACCCGATCAAATATATTGACTCCGCATACAAAAGAGCCAAAAACACCTCGCGTGATCTACTTTTGAAACCCAAAGAAAAGACACCCAACAAAGGGTTGGTTTGTCCTCTGCTATACTCTCAATTTTCTGCCAAGATAACTACTATCCTCAAGAAAGAATGGCATATTCTCCAGTCCCTGCCGGCCTTTCAAGATCAAAATCTCATTGTTGCACATAAACGCAATATTAATTTACGCAATCTTTTAGTACCTTCAGCACTCACAGAGAAAAGACCTTTAACGCAATACAAGGGCCAATTTCAATGCGGTAGATGTGCTGTCTGTTTGAATGTTTTACCTGTAAGGAATTTTTTTATCCATCCCACCACACACGAGAAGTTTCCAATCAATGATTTTTCCAATTGTGAGTCACATAACGTAATCTATGTGATACAATGCCCTTGTAGATTGCTCTACATAGGCAAAACCACCCGCAAGATCAAGATTAGGATTATGGAGCACAAGAGCTGCATTAGGAGGAACATAGAAGATAAACCTTTGGTCTCCCATTGGCAGACATTACAGCACAAAGTCACTGATCTTAAATTCTTTGTGATAAAACAAGTTAAAACCAATTGGCGAGGGGGAGATGTGAACAAGACCATTCTTCAGCTCGAACAGAGATACATTTTTCTACTAAATACTCTTGCTCCGAATGGTCTCAATTTAGATCAGGATTTCTCTGTTTTTTTGTAATCAGATCATCTTTTTACTCCTGATACATATTAGATATATTAAAATTTTTTCTACCACCTAGTCAGTCCCTTAACCCATTTGCCCTCGAAGTGGGTGATCATTTTGTTTGATTTTATTTTATTTTTAAATTTATTTTTAAATTTATTCTAATATTATTTATAATTATTTTTATTTTTATAATTTTTATATATATATTTTTATATTTTTTTAGTTAAAATTTTTTTTTTCTATTTATATTTTGTTATTGCATTATATATTTACTATTATATTAATTTTAATTATTCATTACGTGATTCCACATGTATTTATGGATTTATTATTTTGATGTTTATTTTTGTTTTTTAATGACTTATACTATATATTAGATGTTAAATGTACTTTAAACTATTACTTTTAATATCTAATATGATTTTTTACTTTTTACTTTTTAATTTGATATTTGTTTACTATTAATTATTATTATATATATTTATACATATCATATTAATGTTTCATTTATGATTGGATTTTATCCATCAGTACTACATTAATATTATCATTTTTTTATATTTATTAATATAATTTTAAATATATTTATGCTTTTTTATTCTTTAATACAATTTTGATTTTATTTGATTTTATTTATTTTAAATGTATTTATGCTTTTTTATCCTTTAACAAATTTTGGTTTTAATTGATTTGAATATTTTATTATTTAATTAATTTTGATTTTATTATGTTTTTGTTTTTATCATTTAATTTTAGAATTATTGGGGGTACTTTTATATTATTAGATTATCACCTTTTGATTCTATTACCATTCTTTTGTTTGGTCTATGTGGCTAGGTAGTAGAGGGGTTTTTTATTTAGTTTTATCTGTCCCTAATAGAAAAAATTTTTTTTTGAGAGATACGAAAGACACGAGGATAAAACAGAATAATAGGATCAATTGTTACATGGAGTAACTACACTAGAGCTTTACTAACAACCCGATGCCTCTGGTGGTCCTTTTTTAACAATTGAAAATGTGAAATGTCTACTATTTCCTTTTTGTGTTCACTCGATTTTAGCGTTAGCATTATAGTTCTATGATTGGTTCCTAAATAAATTTTTTTTGGGTTTGGCCACGCCCCCTCTGTTTCCCGCTCTTGAGATCATTACAAGGCCTGCGCATGTGTCGGCGTCTTCCGATAGCAATTCACGCTGACAGTCTGAAGGACTACTTTTCAGTTCACTGACAGTTTGAAAAATTTTCGTCTCCGGTCAGCGGCTAAGGATCAGTAAGTAAGATAATCTCCATGACAGCGTTATTTTAATGTCCTCACATCGCTAGGAGCCTTTGATTAAATATGGGCAAGGGGTAATTGTGTAGCACACTTCCTTTTAAAATATTTCTTTGATAATCAAACATCGCTAAGAGCCTCCGTTGAATATTGTTAAGGAGTATTAGTGCAGCATTCTTCCCTTGATAATCTAGCCTCTCCTCTCTCCCCATTGTCTTTAAAAATTTCTAAGCACTCTGACGGTTCAGTTTCTGCATGTATATGATTTGGACTTGATGCAGATGGTGTTGGTAAGCTGGCACTGCGATGAAATTTTGGTCCTACTCTAAATAAAAAGAAGGGGTAATTGTGTAGTGATCTGCACACCTCCTTTTAAATTATTTTTTTGATACTCACACATCGCTACGATCCTCCGCTAAATATGGGTAAGGGGAATTAGTGTAGCATTTTTTCTCTTGATAATTCAGCCCCTCCTCTCCTCAATGTCTCTAAAAATTTCTAAGCACTCTGACGGTTTAGTTTCTGCAAGCATATTATTCAGATTTGATGCAGATGGTGTTGGTAAGCAGGCCCTGCGATGAAATTGTGGTCCTACTCTAAATAAATATATTTTTTTTTAGGGTTTTTATAAGTACAATATAGTTTCTCAGTGATTATTCTTGACAAGAAGCGTACAACAAATGGGGTGTAATACAATTTCTCCCACCAATCTCTGAATTACAATAGATGGTATTCAGCACTTGTGTATTACTCAGCTCCTCTTCCGTTCCTCATAATAATGCCTGCTGCGTTTCTCCTTTGTGTTTCTAGTCTTCAGTCCACAGTGGTTTTTTGATTTAAATATAATAATTTTCAATTCATATTTTGGATAGACAAGAGTTATCTCCAATGGTACACATATGTTTTATCTTATGTTTTTCTTCATTTTAGTTGTTTGCCTCCTTGCGAGGATTGTATGACATCGCTTCTACAATTAATTTGCATGTCATCGTCTCTACAAATAAGGTAGTAACATTGTAATTAAGATGTTTATCACCTCCAGCAAGGATTTTATTGTGTCTGCATGTATTTTATTGTGTCTGCATGGATTTAGTTGTGGTCTATTTTAGTTTTATTATATATTTTTACTTTTTAACTATAATTGGGTATCGCATTTTGAGTATTTGAGTTTTATTATTTTAATTATTTATTATTCACTTTTTAATTATTTATTAGAAATTATTTATTATCCCTTAATTATTATATATTTATTTCTATTTTTGTGTGAATAGAGTAAAATGTATGTCCATGATTATTTGTTCTTTCACTATTATTTGATTTTTTAATATTGTTTGTTTTTATGTTTCTAGTACCTATTTAGACAACCCCTGACGAAGGTCTCCGATACACGGCCTGTGTCGGGTTGCTAGGTCTGAGAATTCAAATAAAGTGTTTTTCCACCTTATCACGTTTTGGACTGTGTGTAGTGTTAGTGGCAGTCTGGTTTTCATGTAAGCCCCATTATGTTTAATGTTTAACACATTTTTATACCACTTTATCATTTCAGTCAAAGCAGTTTACATTGTAACTTAAACTTGGTAATGTACATTAAACAGGGACATTGTTAACTTGGATTTTTATGAGGCAAAGGAGGGTTAAGTGATTAGCCCAAGGCCACAAGGAGTACTAGTGGGAATCAAACCATTTTCCCTCACTTGGTTTGCAGTTTGTCATGCTGCTAGGGCTTATGTGTATTAGTGATCCTGAGAGCTAAGCTATCAGTGGCTTAACTACTGGAAGAATCTCCCAAGATGGACAGGTCTCAGCTGAGGTGCCAGAATAAAGCCACCTATCTGGGCAGCAGCAGAATGGGAAGATGTTGGTGGCAGAGGATCACATTTCTGTGACAACAGCAACATCACTATAATTATCTGCACAGATGAAAGGCCTGGCAATCTACTTCCATATTATGCCATGAAAATCCAATGGATAGTCACAATAAAAAAACAAATTGCACTATAGGGCTGGAAGATGAGACCCTCTGGTCGAAAGGCACTCAACTGGCTACTGGGGATGAGCTGAAGACTTTTCAGAGTAAAGCCAGCATTCATGATGTGGTTGGATCAAAGCCCTTGGGATGTCCGACTGCTGATGTAGCTTCACATGAAATGAGAGTCAGAAGATGCAAAGATGTCTTACAAAAAATTTGCAAAAACTGTAATGAAATACAATGCTATCAGTGAACGCTTAATTTTTATTCATTTACGAGGAATGCCCATCAACATAACTATAATTCAGGTAAATTCCCCAACAACAGCTGCAGAAGAGGAAGAAATTGATTAGTTCTATGAACAACTGTAAGCTGAAACTGACAGGACATGCAAACAGGATATCCTGATAGTCATGGGTTGGCAACAAAAAAGAAGGCAAAGTGGTTGGAAACTATGGACTTGGCAAAAGAAATGAAGCTGGAGAAAGACAGATAGAATTCTGCAAGACCAATGATCTATTCATCTCAAACATCTTTTTCCAGCAACACAAGTGGCGACTGTGCACATGGACTTCACCCAATGGATTGTACAAAAATTAAATGGACTACATCTGTGGGAGTTAACAATGGAAAAGCTCTATAACATCAACAAAGACAAAATCTGGAGCTGACTGGTACAGATCACCAATTACTAGTTTGCAAACTTAAGCTAAAGTAGAAAAAGAGCAGGCACTCATGAATGTAGCAAAATATGACCTTGAGAATCTACTACCAGAATTTAAAGATTGCCTGCAAAATTGATTTTCTGCTTTAGATACAAACGACAGAGCTCCAGAACAGTTATGGGAAGACATCAGCAAGGTTGTGTTGGAAGAAAGTGAAGTCTCTAGAAAAGGTGAAAAAGCAAAAATAGCCAAAAAGGATGATTGAAGAAACTCTGAAAATTGCCCAGAAACGCAGAGAAGCTAAAGCGAGAGGGGAGTAAGAGGCAATCACAGAACTCAACGAAGACTTCCAACATGCAGCAAGACAAGTCAAGGAGAAATACTACAATGACGCATGCAAGGAAATAGAAGCAGAAACTATTAGAGGAAAAACAAGATCAGCTTTCCTAAAGTTATGAGAGTTAAAGAAAAGAAATTCCAGCCTCGAATTGGAATGCTACAAGATGCTCAAGGATCCATGTTGAATGATGCTGACAAGATCAAGAAAAGGTGGAAAGAATATACAGCATCATCATAACATAATCATCAAGTGGACCAACAGAAGTTTCAACTTGTACCTTATGATCAGGAAGCATTGGTAATGAAAGATGAAGTCGAAGCAGCATTGAAAGCCTTATCAAAGAACAAAGCACCAGGTATTGATGGCATTCACAACCCAGCCTACCCTTCACCCACCACAAGGACACCACCAGCACGCCCAGGACATGCTGACGCACCCACAGTCTGAATACGACTGCACAAACCTGTAAATAATTATCTAAAATGTATATAGTTCAGAGCGTCTCGTGTCCACAGCTATAGCTGTGGTATGCCTGTGCACAAACAGCTCCGTTGTATATAGTTGCCCCTGTTAAACCCAAGTTGTAATACCTGTTCTCTGTAATGTGCATTGCATGTTCTGCTGCATTGTACAAATTGTTGCTACCTGTAAACCGTGTGGTATAGAAATAATATAAATAAATAAAATTAATTAATAAAATATTAGAGCAATCAGATGCAGCTATTACCATACTTACAAAGGTCTGCCAGGAAATTTGGAAGACAACATCAGGGCCAACTGAATGGAAAAGATCTGTGTTTATGCCAATACTGAAGAAAGGTGATCCAAATGACTGTGGAAATCAGCGCACAATCGCTCTCATCCCACATGCCAGCAAGATTCTACTCAAGATCATTCAGCAGAGACTACAATCATACCTGGAACAAGAACTTCCTGAAGTGCAAGCAGGGTTCAGGAAAGGGGGAGGAAAGAGAGATATCATCACAGATGTGAGATGGATCCTTGAAAAGACAAAAGAATACCAAAAGGATATCTATATTTATTTATTTATTAACATTTCTTATATACCGCACTATTTGCTATCAGCGCGGTTTACATGGAACATAATATCCGACAATATATATATGTCTGGTCAATTACATTTAACAGGAAATGGAACTTGGGGAACAAGGTAAACTATATACATATAAAGTTGAATGAGAACGGATACAGTCTGGTGTTTTACATTGTTGGGGTCACCTGTTGCAAGATCTTGTCTGGTTGACTACTACTAATGTTGAGGTGTAGGCTATTCGAGTGTGACCGGGGTTCAGAGCTGTCAGTGAGATATTTGATGAATAGGAAATGTTTAAGGGCCTTCCTGAACTGGCTCAAGTTGGGGATTGCTCTGATATGTGGTGGTAAGGTATTCCATAGACTTGGGGCGCAGAGTCGGAAGGCTCTGTTAGCAGTTGTTTTAATGCAGCTTGTCATTTCTTTCGGTATTGCTAGCATGTTGGACTCTGCGGTTCTTCTTGGTCTGTTAGGTGCAAGTGGTTGGACGAGGTCGGATATAGAGGAGGAGGAGAGCCCCTTGGCAGCTTTGAAAGTCATCAGCAAGGTCTTAAAACTGATCCTGGCTTGAATGGGGAGCCAGTGTAGCTGTTTCAGGAGGGGTGTCACATACTCCTGGAAGCTCCAAGGAGTACTCGCGCTGCACTATTCATAGCAAGTTGCAGGGGGTTCAGGGTGGATCGGGGAAGTCCTTGTAGTATGGAGTTTGAATAATCGAAATGAGGAATGATAAGGGCTTGGTAAATGGTGCGGAAATCATCTGGTTCGAGTAACGGGCGTAGGTGTCTGAGGGATTTGATTTTAAAGTAGATCGCTCTTACTGTATTGGCTATGTGTTTCTTCATGTTGAGATTTTGGTCCAACGTCACCCCAAGGTAACGTATAGCCTGTTTCACTTGTAGTTCGGCATCATTTACCTTCACACAGCTGGGTGGTATGAAACTGGGATTTCTCGAGATGAAAAGCACCTCCGTCTTCTTGTGTTGGATTCGCAGATTTTGTGATAGGAGCCACTCAGATATGGCATTGAAGCAATTGGTTAGAGGGGCAAGGTCTAGACTGTCTAATGATACTGGCATGTATAACAGCACATCGTCAGCATATATCATGCAACTAACATTGAAGGATCTAATGATGTTGCAGATGGGTTGGATGTATATATTAAACATCAAGGATGATAGGGAAGATCCTTGAGGCACTCCTTGACTTTGTTGAAATGGTTCCGATGTAGCCCCGTCTGCTCGAACATGCTGCCATCTTCCAGATAGGTAGGATTTGCACCATTCAAGTGCTGTTCCGCTGATGCCTTTTTCTCTTAGTCGGCATAGGAGAATCTCGTGGCATACAGAGTTGAAAGCTGCTGCTATATCTAAAAAGATGAGTGCGAAACCATGTCGTATGCTGTCCACGCCTGAAATTATATTGTTGAACAGGGCTGTGAGTAGTGTTTCCACTCCATGTGACTCTCTGAATCCGTGTTGGGATGGATCTAGTGGGGCAGTAGTGTCAATGTGATCCTGTAGTTGCCTGTACACTATCTTTTCAATGATTTTTGCGAGCATAGGAATACTCGATATGGGCCTGTAGGACTCCACCTTTTGGGGGTCTAGCTTGGCGTTTTTTAAGAGAGGCCTGACGGAGGTCTGCTTGAGAGTAGAGGGGAAAGACCCAGAGTTAAAGGATTGGTTTATCATGTTGGCTATGATTGGAGCGAGATCACTTCGCAGATCTTTTATCCAGAATGCCGGACATGGATCTGTGTGTGCGGTGGTGGTGTTTAGGGCTCGGATGGTCTCTTCGATAATTCTCTTTGAAGGTGTGGAGAAGTATGTTAGCGATGCTGGGTACTCTTGCTCATCTGGGGGGTCAGGTATTACTATTTTGTCAGTCTTGCACATTTTGGATTGCTTGAAGACCGCATAGTCCTGCGGGTGTATACCGCCAAGGTGCTCAGGGGTTGGTTCTTTAGCAAGAGTTTTGACTAAGTTGAACAGGTCATGCGGCTTATTCAATGACCGTCTCAGGATGTCTGTATGGTGTTGTCTCATCTTGTCTGTGATGGCTTTACGATGTGCAGTGAGGTGTTGGATGTATGCTGCTTGGTCACTGCTGGTGCGTGACTTCCTCCAGCACTTTTCCAGCCTCCGTAAAAGGGTTAGGGATGCCTTTAGGTCGGCTGTGAACCATGGGGCAGATGATCTTTTCTTAGGGGCCTTGTTTGTTGGAGAACGGATTGCAATTGTGCTGAGTTTGCTGTTCCAGGCAGAGATCAACTCATCTAGGTCTAGGGAGGTCTCATCAATGAGCGTACCCGTTTCGGCAAGGATGCGTTCTCTATTAAACGGGTGTTTTTAATTGACTACAGCAAGGCTTCTGTCTATGTAAACCATGAGAAACTCAGGGCCACATAAGAAGCGTAGATATACCAAAACATTTGATAGCTCTCTTGCACATCCTTTACATTGATCAAGAAACAATGGTTTGAATGGAACAAGAAGAAATAGTATGGTATAAAATCAGCAAAGGTGATACTTTCCCCCCTACCTGTTTCATTTATATGTAGAACAAATCATCAGAGAAGAAGGATTTTATAAAGACAACCAAGATGTGAAGATTGGTGGAAGACATCAACAACCTTCGCTATGCTGATGATACTACATTACTGGCTGAACGTGAAGATGATCTGAAACATTTGTTTCTCAAGATCAAGGAAAAGTCTTAAAAAGGGCCTGCACCTTAATGTAAAAACGGCAAAGATCCTGAGAACTGGCAAAATCAATAAGTTCATCATTGATTGAGAAGAAATTGAAATAGTTGACAATTTTAACCTACTTTGATCAACAATTAAATTAACAACAAGCAGTCAAGAAATCAGACAATGCAGAATGGCTATAAAGGACCTAGAAAGATTCTCAAGAGCAACTTATCCAGGCTATGGTATTTTCAATAACATCATATCGATGTGAAAATTGGACAGTGAAAAAGACAGACAGAAAGAAAATCAATGCCTTTGAATTATGGTGCTAGCAAAGAATACTGCATATACCATGGGCTGCTCAAAGAACAAACCAGTCAGTACTAGAGGAGATGAAAACTAAGATTTCTTTAGAAGCTCAGATGACAGGAGTCAGATTTACATACTTTGGACACATTATGCGAAGAGAAAGATCATTAGAGAAAAACATCATGCTTGGCAAGGTAGAAGGTCAGCGCAAAAGAGGAAGGCCAGCAATGAGATGGATCAATACACTAACAGCAGCTATGGGTGCCACTCTAATCAACAATGAGTCGCCTGACTGAAGACCAAACACAGTTTAGGAGAACTATCCAGAGGATCACCATGAGCTGACACCCACTCGTTGGCACTTAACAAGCAGTCCCATTGTTAGAATGATGTCACCTTTTGCTGGTAAACTATTGGAATTAATTACAGGAGACAGACCCCTGCTTCCTTGCAGTGAAGTGCAGAATGGTCTAAATCCGTTGAGGGGGCCACTGCTGTGTCTGCTCTTAAACCTATTTCTTTTTCTTCTGCTTATTTTGCCTCTTTTTTTTTTTTTAGTGCCATCAAGTCAGTGTTGACTTATAGCGACCCAGCTACCTCTGGGTTTTCTTGGCAATGTATCACCGGAAGTAGATTGCCAGCATTTAATTCCAAGGCAATGGAGGGTAAAGTGACTTGCCCAAAGTCACAAGGTGTGCCAGTGGGAATCAAATCTTCTGGGTACTAGGCAGTTGCTCTAACCACTAGGCTACTCCTCCACTCTAATAAAATGGAAATCCCTTCTAATGTAACTTTGTTTTTTTGTTTTTTAGTACCGTCAAGTCAGTGCTGACTCGTGGTGACCCAGCTGCCTCTGAGTTTTCTTGGCAATGTATCACTGGAAGTAGATTGCCAGGCCTTTTTTCCCCCGAGGCAATGGAGGGTAAATTGACTTGCCCGAGGTTATAAGGGGTAGCCAGTGGGAATCTAACCCTTGATCTTCTCGGTACTAGGCAGTTGCTGTAACCATGCTGAAAGGAATGATGGAACAAACAGCAGCATGTTGTCAAGATGGAATATCTCAATTTAGGATACATGATGAAAGGTATAATTCTGTTACTCAGAAAGTTCATAAGTTATTGAGACAGATTAATACTTTACCGGAGAATATAGTTATTCATAGTCAATTAGAATCTTTGAAAATACTTTCCATAGGAAAACTTTTAAAATGCAAATTTCTACTAAGACTATTTACTTGGCTCCAATTATTTTGTTGAAATATTGAAAAGTAGTATAGTGTCAGACGGATGCCTGGGTGAGAATGTTCACAGTCTTGGCAAAGGCATATATTAATATGATTTGCAAGGGATTGTGGGAAATGTAGTCCATTCACACCGGACACAGCCGTTCACAATAATTAGTTGTGCTTGAGTGTAAAGCCAATAAGATATTTATTTATGGGGTTATTTCTCCCAACACAGATATGCTTGGTAGCACATAAAACAGGATACTTGCTTTCAGTGTTAAACTTAGAAAAACAAAATCAGGAAAACAACAGTTGAACTTGTCAGGCAATCAAATCAAAAGAATAAAGACCTGGTTGGTAACAAACTGGTCTTTTCTGTAGGCTCTAGCTAATATTTTCTTAGCAGTGCTTTAATCAACAAACAAAACCCACAAAGTAGGGAAAAACTGTTCTTTTCAGGTTAACTTCTTATATCTTCACACATAGATTCAGAAGTGATTTCCTCAGAGCTCACAAGCAATTAGGTAAGGCTCAATTGCTAGCAGTTACCCAGCTGAAACCCCTTAGCTGGCTTGCTTTCTACTGCGTGGCTCAAATCCTACTCAGGAGCTTTTCTGAGTAGATTAAAGAACAAGTTTGTATTTCTTTGTGATGGTTGTTGTACTTTGTAACAGTAAATTACCAAAGGAGTTTAGACAGAGAGCAATCCATGTATTCACAGCCTGTGTCTATAACCTCTCCCCCTTCTTCAACAATCATGGGTTCAATATCAGGGATTGGCACAGAGGAATTTCTCAATGGAGCACTCTCAGGAGAATACTTGTTTCCCTGCTGTCTTTCAAGGGTATAGCTAGGGCATAGATCAGTGTTCATACCTGAGCTTCCATTGCTGTTAAAGTTCCTCTCTAAATAGCCTGGCCAGTATGTAGTCCAGTTCTTATGTCCAGCCTTCCAATCCAGATCCCTGGACACTGGATCTCTCTTCACATACCTTCTGGCACGGGTCCTAGGGTCCCTTCCAAGTGCAGCCGTCTCCCTCACAGGTACCGTCTGGAGATTCCTAGCCCTGCAGCACCACTCCTCTGGTTTTCCCCAGTCCAATGGTGTATGCTGGCCTTTTGAATGTCTCCCAGTATACCTACTGCTCTGGACTCCTTTAGACCTCCCAAATGCTTTTCTCTTCTTTCTTCCAAAGGGTATCTTGCCCTCTCTGTCCGTCCGCTCTGGCTTCTGCTTCTGATGATCCTCCAGATGATGAAGCTGTCCAAGATCATGAAGATATCCAAACTGATCAAGATGAGGATGATTCTGAGGATGATTCTCTGTAGAATAAACTCTACCTTTATTCTGCTTAGATGAGTGCTCCACCCTAGCACAGCGCAGCTGTGCTGAATCAGGCCCTGCCCTTTGAGATGAGTGCTTGGGGATTACCTCATAGCCCTCCTGATTGAACACACGTTTTCCCACTTCAGCTCCTCTAATGGCTGTTGGAAACCTGGTGCATTCTGGGACTGGTAGTCTTTTATGGAAAAATTCTGTTTTCTTATTTCTACCAGAACTGACAGGTTGCTTGTTCAGAGTCACTTCACGTTTACTATAGCTCCTTCCTGAGCTATGATAAGCTTCCTTATCACAATAGTTATTTTCTAATTATGTTCAGGTTGAGATTTCTAATGCATATTATATTTCTTATAAAACGTTGGCAGAGTATCCAGGTGGCAAGGCCCAGACTTTAATTGATCCAACATCCATCTTTCTAATTTCTTAGAATCGTCTTTGAATGTTATTTCTTCTCAGGCTGCACTGCTTCCTACCTTTGCCAATGAGGGAGACAAATTAGGCTATATTGAAATTCTCCTTCCATAAATGACCTGGAAAGGGGAATTAAGAGTGAGGTTATCAAATTTGCAGATGACACAAAACTATTTAAAGTTGTTAAAACCCAAGAGGATTGTGGAAAATTGCAAGAAGATCTTGATAAATTGGAAGACTGGGCATCAAAATGGCAGATTAAATTTAATGTGGACAAGTGCAAAGTTATGCACCTAAGGAAGAACAACCCAAACTATGGTTACACGATGCAAGGTTCCACATTAGGAACCACCACCCAGGAAAAAGATTTAGGCGTCATTGTGGATAACATGTTAAAACTCTCGGCCCAGTGTGCAGCGGCGGCCAAGAGAGCAAATAGAATGCTAGGTATCATAAAGAATGGAATGGAAAATAAAACAAAAGATATTATAATGCCTCTATATCGTTCCATGGTGAGACCGCACCTTGAATATTGTGTGCAATTCTGGGTCGCCGTATCTAAAAAAGGGTATAGCGTTATTAGAAAACATTCAGAGAAGAGCCACCAAAATGGTAAAGGGGATGGAAGGATACTTCTATGAAGAAAGGCTAAAAAGGATAGGGCTCTTTAACCTGGAAAAGAGACGGCTGAGGGGAGATATGATAGACGTCTATAAATTAACGAACGGAGTGGAACGGGTAAACGTAGATCGATTGTTTACATTATCAGAATATAGAAAGACTAGGGGACATGCAATGAAGCTACAGGGTAAACTATTTAAGACTAATAAAAGAAAATATTTTTTCACTCAACGTGTAATCAAACTCTGGAATTTGTTACCAGAGGATGTAGTAAAGGCTGTTAGTGTAGCTGGGTTTAAAAAAGGTTTGGACAAGTTCCTGGAGAAAAGGTCCATAAACCATTATTAAGAAGGGATCCAGTATATCAATGCTTGACCCAGTACAAGCATTGTGGAACCTGTCTCTTTTGGGGAAATTGCTAGGTATGTATGACCTAGATTGGCCATTGTTGGAAACAGGATACTGGGCTTGATGGACCTTGGTCTGACCCAGTATGGCATATCTTATGTATGTTCTAAGAAATAAGAACCATTTTGTGGTTAAAAGATGGTGATTTTCCCAGATGTATCACATGCCACACAGTGCAGAAAGTTTTTTGCTTGGGGAGTGGGGGGGGGGGGGGGGTTCTCTGTTTTTCACGTAAGTATTTGTTAACATTGAAAGGGGTAAAGCATTGTTAGCCAATAGAAATAACAGTTCACAATGTAGCCTGTAGTGGTCTGTGTAGATCTATGTGCATGTGACTAACTGAGAATGTGGGTAAATGAATATGTATACTGGGCAGAGGTCTATACAAAAATGCCATTACTTCAGACATCTTATTTGACTGCCTTTAACCGATAAAAAGCAGTCCTTCCCTGGTCCGACACACGCTGGATGAACTCTCTCTGAATTCTTGGCCCAGGGAGAGGGAATGCTCATGATTTTTCTATTTTATAGTTTGCACAATCTCTAATAAGTAGTGTGTTTATTAGTAGACCCCACCATATGGGATAATTTTGCTGAATCTAGTATTTTCTTGTGCACAGCTGCAACACTGTTGCCTTGAATATCTTGCTTTAGGCAACTGCAGAGGTGTGTATAGGACAAAACTTTCCAAACTTTTATCCCATATGACCCCATTTTAGCAAATAAAAACACTCAAGTGACCTCAGATGATGATGAAAACAAAATAGCAGGTCTCCAGCTTCCTTCCCCTCCCTCCACTCATCTATAGCAGGAAGGCAGCAGCAGCCAGCACAGGGTTCCAGACCCCAGTGTGCTTACAGACCCCAGTACTCAGCATGGGCAGCATCAGTCAGCACAGGGTTCCTTGTGTTGGTGTGCAATGTGTGCTTACAGATACCAGTATTCAGCATAGGCAGCGGCAGTCAGCACAGGGTCCCTTGTGTTAGTGTGCGATTACAGACCCCAGTACTCAGCATGGGTAGCACGCAAAACAGTGCGACAAGGCGGTGGCAAAAGCCAGGAGGATGTTAGGCTGCATACAAAGAGGGATTACCAGCAGAAAAGAAGAGGTACTTATGCCACTGTATAAGTCACTGGTGAGGCCTCACTTGGAATATATTGTGTTCAGTTTTGAAGACCATATCTTGCAAAAGATGTAAAAAGACTGGAAACTGTTCAGAGGAAGGCGACCAAAATGATTTGGAGCCTACGTCAGAAGCCATACCAGAAGAGATTTGAAGACCTAAACATGTACACTTTGGAGGAGAGGAGGGATAGGGAAGATATGATTCAGGCCTTTAAATACTTAAAGAGTAATGATGAACAAACAAATGGGAAAGCTGTAAAACTAGAGGGCATAACATGAAGCTGCAAGGTGGTAAATACAGACCCCAGTACTCAGCATGGGGAGCAGCAGTCAGCACAGGGTCCCTTGTGTCAGCGTGCAATGTGTGCTTACAGACCCCAGTACTCAGCATAGGCAGCAGCAGCAGTCAGTACAGGGTCCCTTGTGTTAGTGTGCAGTGTGTGCTCACAGACCCCAGTACTCAGCATGGGCAACAGCAGCCAGCACAGGGTCCCTTGTGTCAGTGTGCAGTGTGTGCTTACAGACCCCAGTTCTCAGCATGGGGGGCAGCAGCAGCCAGCACAGGGTCCCTTCTGTCAGTGTGCAGTGTGTTCTTACAGACCCCAGTTCTCGGCATGGGGGGCAGCAGCAGCCAGCACAGGGTCCCTTGTGTTAGTGTGCAATGTGTGCTCACAGACCCCAGTACTCAGCATGAGCAGCAACAGTCAGCACAGGGTCCCTTGTGTCAGTGTGCACTGTGTGATTACAGACCCCAGTACTCGGCATGGGGGGCAGCAGCAGCCAGCACAGGGTCCCTTGTGTCAGCGTGCAGTGTGTGCTTACAGACCCCAGTACTCAGCATAGGCAGCAGCAGCAAGTACAGGGTCCCTTGTGTTAGTGTGCAGTGTGTGCTTACAGACCCCAGTACTCAGTATGGGCAACAGCAGCCGGCACACGGTCACTTGTGTCAGTGTGCTTACAGACCTCAGTACTCGGCATGGGCAGCAGCAGTCAGCACAGGATCCCTTGTATCAGTGTGCAATGTGTACAGACCCCAGTACTCAGCATGGGCAGCAGCAGTCAGCACAGGGTCCCTTGCGTCAATATGCACTTACAGACCCCAGTACTCAGCATGGGCAGCAGCAGTCAGCACCCCTTTGACTCATAGCACCAAAAGCTTTCATTTACCACTACCAAGATTTTTCCCTCTATTTTAGTTGAAGTCTTGATTATTAATATAAATTTTCAGAACAGATTAATTTTGCACCTCTTTCAATGAGCCTGTAGAACAATTCTTGTGGTGATCAGCAGAATGAGATTACATCAAACATAAAACAGTCAGAAAGTTTAATTTAACACATTTCAAAAATGGTGAATGGAAACCTCCTGGATACAATCACTGGGAATAAAAACATAGAAGATAATCTTCATTATAATGGAAAATTTTCAAACTGCCTGCATTGGGACAAATACTGCCTGTGCTTTTTATCCCCCGTTTTGTACTAATTTTCAAAGCAATAGCACATAATTTGAATCTTGTGGGGGATCACTTACACCTGGTTTGTCTGAGTGTAGAATTCTGCTTTAAAATTTGAAGATTTGAAAGTGCAATCTATGCTCACACCTGACTGGGATATGCCCAAAAGACCACCTTGGGGCATGTTTACTGAAGTGTGTTAATTGTTGTAGAAGCAGCCTTATGGAGGTACTTGAGTCTCATGGAGAAAGTCTGGTGATTGAAAGCAGTTTAAAAAAGAGTGGCACCAGCATCAGCCGACACCAGAGGGCAAGAGCTGGAGCTCCTCCCTCACTCCCCGCTGCCACTAATCATCCGGCACAGGAAGCCCCCTAAAAGGAGGCCTCATCGGAGGTGCGAAGGAATACAGGTGAGCGGTACCAGCATCAGCAGACACAGAGGGCACGAGCAGGAGCTCCTCCCTCACTCCCCGCTGCCACCAATCATCCAGCACAGGAAAGCGGGGACATGTCACGGAGACCAGAAGCACAGAAACTCCTCCCCCTATGGCAGAGAACAGACACCGGAACATCCAAACCACGGACAACTGTAAGTCAAATAGACTCCAACACATCGAAACACCACTACTTGAATATATATCCTGCCTACACAACAAATCTACACGTCTAATCAACCTAACCGAGATCACAGCACTGACATCTGACTACCCCTGATAACAAACTACATAGAACACCAAATTAAACAGTAACTGCCTTCTAAAAAGGAGCGCAATCGGGTGCATCAGCAGCAGCTTGACACACCAGCATGCTCCCCCTATCAATCGGGGTCGAGCCAGGACGCCCAGCAACCACCCGATCACAGAACAACTGCCCAATCAGAGGGCCCAGCAACAATTCAATAGGGTGAGCAAGCTCGCTCCAGAGAGACTCGCCAGAGGGCCCCTTGGACTGGCCCTTAGGAGGAAGACCAGAAAAAAGAACAAAACCACACCACAAGAAGAACAGAATACCGCAAACACCCTCCAGACTGACAACCAAGAACTCAGTCCAGTGGGGAGTAGCTCACACTACATGGTTGTCATTAATATGGATCATCAAACCCATCACACGCTTCCTACACACAAAAGCTACAAACACATACACGGACAGCAAAAGCAGAAAAGAACACTTGTCCTACAAATGTATGCTTCATACTAATTCTCACCCTATGCTCTTATCAAACAGATGCATTTCACTACACCAACTACTTTACAGCCTTACAAGCCCCTCACCCCCTATATACAGGGTGGCCCAAAAAAAGTGAGAACATCTCGTAAATTAAAAGCTTAGATAGTTCACTTATTTACCTTTTTTAGCTATATAATGTCTTTATTTCAACAATTTCCAGTCGCCATCTTTGTTTTTTTAATTTGTCAATCGTTTACATCTGTCTTTTCGAATTTTTAAATAACTTATATGTTATGAGATGTTCTCACTTTTTTTGGGCCACCCTGTATATATCTTACTTCCCTACCATATACCAACCTTTACACACATCTGCACACTACAAACCACACAGCAAGAGTCCTAACAAATACACTCAAATAAAACCACGGTCACAAAGATACATCTCTCATTCACACTCCCCACAAATCACCAGCTTAAACACAGGCCTGATAAATGGAAGACCAATATGCAACAAAACAAACACTATTACCGACTAAATGTATGAAAACAACTGACATCCTATGCATTACTGAATCCGGCCCAAGAGTACAGACCAGGTAATACTGAACCAAATAACACCACCAGCATTCATAGCTTACAAATGCCCCAGAACTCACAAATGAGGAGGCAGAGTATTAATCCTTGCCCGATCAGACTTAAGGCTCAAGAAATCAACCTCCAAAAGCTCCGAACACTGTGAATTCATCAACATTGAAAACAAACATCTATTCATCTGCCTAATATACCGACCCCCCAATGCCCCAACAGAGGACACATCCAACATACTGGACATGATATATGCAGCTAACGCACCACACAAGACTCTCATTGTATTAGAAGACCTAAACCTCACATCTGCCTCAACAACAACTGAATTCGCATTTCACAAAGCAATGGAAGCCATTCAACTCAAACAAATCTTATCTAGTCCATCCCATCACTCTGGCTCCACACCAGACCGCATATTCATTCCAACCACCACCCTAGATAAAGATCTCATAACACCACCTAAAACTATACCAATACCATGGTCAGATCATCATGCCATATCATTTGAGCTCCACCTCAATACTGAACAGGCAGCGCAGACAATGGAACAACCAACCAGACATTTCAAAGCTTTTAACAAAGAGCAATTCCTCAAAAATACCGTACAGTCCCTACTCCAAGATTTCACCAACCTGGATGAAGCCAACAACTCATGGAATGCCACCATATTTACCGCATCTCAACTAACACCTAGTACAAACTCACACCATAATAAAAACAGTACCAGATCTACACCATGGTACTCTAACACAATAAGAGAATCCAAAAGAAAACTAAGGCAACTGGAACGTTGCTGGAGACACAACAAATCAGAAATTACATTGAAACAATACCAGGAGATGCAAAAAGATTACAATAACTTAATAAACAAACAATATCATACAAACCTTGTATTAAAACCTGTAATAAACCTAAAGAACTCTTCAACATCGTTCATACCCTAACGAATGACCCAACAATGAAAGATGAAAGCAAGATGCACCCGCAAACCTTTGCTGATTATCTAACAGCCAAGAACAGCACCAACACACACCAAAAGAACATCTCCCTCATGGACACACCAACAACAGATGGCTCTACAACTACCAATGAATGGAAGAACTTCAGCATTCCATCAACAAAACAAATAGAACAAACCATTACGGCACTAAACACCACCACCTCTCCATCGGACCCCTGCCCGGTAACTTGGATTAAATCTACCAAAGAAGAACTCAACACATTCATCCAAAAGATAGTAGTCATCTCTCTCACACAGAGATACATGCCAAAAGACCTCAAGCAATCTACTATCCACCCCATTCCTAAATCTACCTCATCCAACAGTATTGACCCTTCAACATACTGCCCAATATCCAGCCTCCCATTCCTGGCTAAAATAACTGAAAAAATTGTACAGAGACAGCTCCAAGATCACGTTGATGAATTTGCCCCACTAGATCCCCACCAGCATGGATTCCATCCAAAACATGGCATTGAGACACTACTAATACATCTATTCAATAATATAATCAAAGGAATAAACATAAGGCAGGGCTTCCTATTAATATTTATTGATATATCATCAGCATTCGACACAGTTTCCCATCACATCCTACTGAAGCGCTTAGTGGAGATTGGACTACAAGATACCACAATAAAATGGTTCCAATCATACCTTGAAGATAGACAGCAGAGAGTAAAATCTGGGAACCTCACCTCAGAACCCTTCAAGACTACACAAGGAGTCCCCCAAGGCTCATCATTATCAGCTCTTCTCGTCAACATCTATATTCAGCCCATATTTATTTATTTATTTAAACAGATTTGTATACCACCTTATCCTACAATCAAAGTGGTCACATCACAACTGGAGGGCTACATTTAACATAGGGGTACATGACAACATAGGGGTACTTAACAACTTCTAGACAGTACAATTGGAGGGTTGCATTTATCACAGGGGTAACATTTAGACAGTACGAGGTAATTAACAACGTTATATTATGTTTGTTTAGGGTGAGTGTTTGGGGTGAGTGGGTATTGAGTTGGTGTTATGTCATTAACTTATATGCCTATTCGGGATGAGTGAATATTGAATTATTGGCAATAGATGTATTACTGTTTGGGTGGCGAGTGTTTTCCATCTGCTGATAAGTTTCAATAAAGAGATATGTTTTGAGGTCCTTTCTGAAGTCCATTAGGTCATCTAATGCTCTCAGGCTTGATGGGAGGGAATTCCAGAGTGTGGGCGCTAGTAAGGAGGGAGCTGTTTTTGAAGTTGTTTGTTTAGTCTTGTGGAATCCTGCAGGTGTGCCGATCATGTTGTCTTTATTGGTTCTTCTCGGTCTGTTGCAGGTATCTTTCGTTATGATGTATTGGAGTGCCTCTGCTGAGAGCTGGAGGATGATTTTAAAGATGATTAGGATTATTTTGTATTTTGCTCTGGCCATCATGGGTAGCCAGTGTAGTTGCTGTAAGACTGGGGTGATGTGCTCAGATCTTGGAGTGTCTGTAATGATGCGTGCCGCAGTGTTTTGCACCATTTGGAGTGGGTGTAGGGTTTGTTGAGGGAGGCCTTGATATAACGAGTTTCCGTAGTCAAGCAGAGGTGTAATAAGTGCTTGGCATACTGTGCGGAAGTGATCCTGGTGGAGTAATGGCTTGAGTTTTCTGATGATCCTTAAGCGTTGAGAGGCCTTGTTTGCAGCTTTTGTGATGCGGGATTTCAGGTTTAGTGCTCTATCCATTGTGATGCCCAGATATTTAACCTCATCTTTAACTACTATAAGCTTATCTAAAATGCTGATGGTTTGTGGTGGAGTGAAGGTAGTGTTTCTGGTGAACTCAACACATACGCCATATATGGTGACGACATAATGGCATATAGCCCTATCCAACTCCCCAGACTATACCACTATATCAACCTGCATTCAAGAAATAACAACCTGGCTAACCAACAATTACTTAAACATCAACATAAAAAAACTGAAGCAATTATCATCACGAGAGAATCCAAATTCATTCCTCCAACTGCTATCAACAAATCCAATACACAGATTACAATAAAAGATGAAGTCAGATACCTTGGAGTGATTCTAGACAAGCAACTAACCCTACAACTGCATATCAACAAGTTATCTAGAACGGCCTTCTTCAAACTCGCAACACTCCGGAGACTAAAACCCCTCCTCAATAAAGAACATTTCCGTACAGTATGCCAAGCAATCATTACACCTCTGCTGGACTACTGTAATATACTATTCCAAGGTCTACCTAAACAAACCACCCATCCCCTACAATTTGTCCAGAACACTCCTGCCCGCATTATTACAAGCACCTCAATACAAGACCATATAACTCCAATACTACAAGATGTGCACTGGCTACCAATCTCCTCACGGGCAAAATATAAATCAGCACTCACCTTCTTCAAAATTAAAAACAACATCTCAGCAGGAATACTACAAGAACTCATTGGAACCAAAACAAGCAAAAGGCCAGACAGAAACAGCACCAACAACAATATACCAACACCTACTATATTTACAAGAACAAATCCACATGCACGCGAGCATTCTCTCTAGCTGCCCCTGCAATCTGGAATGTCCTCCCAGATAATCTAAAATCAACAACAGATATAAAAGAATTCCAGAAGCTACTTAAAACCACCCTATTCATTGAACAATTCAATGAAGAGCACCAATCAACTCTAACCACCCCACAAAAAGACTTGTCCCTTTTGACTTAATTGTTCATGACACTAAAACTACCCTGTTCATTCAACAACTCAATGATGAACACCAATTACCCTAATCACTGAAATCCCTCATTAGACCAGACCCCGGCATCAGACCCAGAAGGCGAGGCACATCAGACACTATCATCATACCCAGTGCCTTTGCTAAAACAAGAAAATACACGTCAAGAAGAGCACTATCCCTGGCCACTTACGCGCTCTGGAACTTACTCCCCGACAACCTGAGATCAACAAAAGACCTCAAAGATGTCCAGAAGATGCTAAAAACTACACTCTTCACAGAACACTACAATAACACCACATGAACTGTCCAAACAAAATGTAAAAGTGTAAAAGTAAACGTAAATGTAAAAATGTAAATAGTTCCTGTACATAGCTCATACTGTATATAGCTCACCATGCAATCAACCTCCTCACACCACTCACACACACACGCCTTGATTTTTCACTGCATGCCCACACCCACGCACCCAGCCACTTGATTTGTTTGCTGTATAATCCGCTTTGATTTCAGGATAAAGCGGTATATAAATCCTTTTAAATAAATAAAATAAAAAGTGCTGTCAGTATATGTATAAGTAAGACTGTCAAGGTTGTATCTTTATTTTTTAACAAATTTTATATACTGCTTCTCTACAAGTCAAAGCGGTTTACACTGAACTAAAGGATCTAGATAAGAAGTTTGTATTTGTAGAAAGCTCTGTATATTGTTAGAGTTATACACTGTAAAGGACTAAACAAAGCTTATTCTTACAAGAAGTTTGCCATGACTAGAACCTGAGTACATACATAGTTTGGCTTGCAATTTGTAAATAATATTAAAGACCAAGGCAAAAGCATGACGAAGAGTGATAAGATGAAATTGTACATTATGGCATTATTTTTCCTAATAAAATAAGGAGCTGAGGCCAAGCTTATTAAGGGAGTTTGTGATAAGGAAGCTTATCAAAGCTCAGGGAGTAATGACAATAGAGGAGAATTTACTCTGATCAAGGGACCTGTGCTGGCAGGTTATAGAAATAAGACAGCTTGTTTCCCTAAAAGACTACATGTTCCAGAATGCACCAGTATGCAGAAAGTCCCTAGGGGAGCTAGAGTGGAAAAGCATGAGTCTAATCAGAGAAAGCATTATGTCATCCCTAATCAAACAGCCTCTAGGAGAAAGCTTAATCCAAAACACCTGAAGAGTGCAAAAGAGGAGTTGCAATCTAAGCCCTTTAAAACTAGAGGGGAATCTTCAGGAAGACAGACGGAGACGGAAAAGGAGACAGAGAAGAGGAATCAGAGGAACAGAAGGAAGAACAACCGGAAGCTGAAGGAACAAGGACAAGGAAGCAGACGGTCCAAAAGAGGAGCTCAGAGAAGTACCTATGCCTGGAGAGATACCTGGGGGAAACGTTCAGAGGACTGGAGAAAGCCAGAGGTCTGTAGATCCACAGCCAGGGTCCCTCAAGCAACAACTAGGAAGAGGTCTGTTGCAGCTAAGGAGAAAAGGAGCCCAAATACCTCTTGAAGGACGTCTGGAGAAAGATCCTGAGGTCCAGAGATACCAACTGGAGGACAGGACACAGAAGCTCTATTGCATACTGGCCCGAATACCCGAAGAAGGAGCCTGACGCTTGCCTGGATTCAGGTAGGAACTGTGAACATTTCTCTAGCTTTGAGCAGTGCAAACAGCAGGGAAACAGTTTCTCTCCATATAGAGGTCAGTTCCTAAAGCCCTTTGAGTCAGATGGAGAAACTGAATCTATGCAATTTCAAGAGCAAGGTTTAATATCTGATACAGAGGATGATTATATGGACTGTTCTTTGAGTAGGTTGTTATTTTAGGAAAATTCTAAATATCAGAGCAAACATCAAAAGGAAACATTCTAAATATTGGCTTCCCATAAAGTTGTGTTGAAAAGAAAAAGCTTTTGGGAAAGTTTTGCACATGTGCTGAAATCAAGCTACTGATTGCAGTTAATTGTCACCTGCTGGTAGAGGAGAGCCCAGCACAAGCCGTGCACACGTGGGTTTTAAAAGTTCTTTTCTGTATGGAGAAAGTGAGCTATGTTTTTGTATAAAGAAGTTTTCCTCTTTGATTTGTTTCATCTCAGCACTGCTAAGGAGTTTATTAGCAGTGGCTGTAAGAAAGCCTTTCTGTTCCATAAAGGACTTTGATCCTTATTTGCATAAGTTTTTCAGTTGCCTTATTTATGTTAAATAAACCCTGGAGAAGTTATCTAGATGGTGTTACCAAGCATATCTGTGTGTGGAATTATCACCCCATAAATAAACTCTAATTTTTCCTTACACTCGACCAACTAAAAGAGTTTTCATTTTTTGTTAAAAGGCAAGCTGTGTGTGAATGGACTTCAATAACCACAATCCTTTGCAAGACAGTTAATTTACATACTTGCCAAGATGGTGATACCTTCATAACAAGCACCCCCTTTTACAGTGGCATAGTTTTTAGGATTGCTTTTACACTAAGGATACCAGGAATTATAAGGATTTACAGCTGAAAAAATGAAAGAAAAAGTTTCAAGCCAGAAGGTGGAAAGTGTTTTTTTTTCCCTTGACAACGCCTTGGAGAATACAGAAGCTGATCCAGGAGCAGTTCCAAGAGGGAAAAGATCCTGTGAGAGCCTGATTCATCACTAGTATAAGGTAAAAAGTACCTGGGCATGACCAGTGGTGGATAAAAAAAAAAAGTCTAGATACTGGGGCAGTTTAAGAAAAAAAAAAAAGGAAACCACCTGTTTGTAGGTTGTCGCCCTTTGTGTTTTTTTCTTTTGTTTTCATACAGGGTTCTACAGAATGGTTCCCAAGGAACTGGCCAGCTGGATGGCAGCTCAGTTTGCCCGGCAACAAGAGCTCGCACAGCAGGCTCAGAACGCTGCAATCACCACCCTGAGGGAGCAGCAGAAGCCAGTGCTTGACCTTGTTGAAGCATTAATTGCACTACGCACCCAAGGAGGAGCTGGTTCAACATCGTCAGTGACACCGGGTACTCCCCAGGTGGACAATGTGGGACTGTGTCAGGGTACTGGGGCATTCAGTCTGGGAAAACTTACACCTGAGGACAATGTTGATGATTTCCTAGAAACTTTTGAAAGGGTGGCTCAGGCACTAGCGTGGCTAGAGAACCAGTGGGCAGTAAGGCTGGCAACCTCATTAACTGGGGAGGCGCTTGCCGCCTATAGAGCCGTGCCAGCAGCTCAAGCTTTAAATTATAGAGATGTTAAAGCTGCTATAAGGGATCGCCTAGGATTGACTGTTTCTGAATATAGGCGAATGTTTAGGGCTACTATGTTGAGAGTGGGTGAAACACCCAGAGCTCTGAGTCAAAGGATCAGAGGACTAGCTCTAAAATGGTTAAATCCTGAAGGGAAGAATATGGAAATGGTTTTGGACACTATAATGCTTGAACAATTCATGTTAGCTGTGCCAAAAGACTTGCAAACTTTCCTAATACAGCAAAATTGCCAAAACCTAGGAGAGGCAACCATGTTATCAGAATGGTTCATGGAAGCCACGCAGGCTTGCCATAGAATGGATGGCCCTCTGAAGGTTGGTGCTGGGGCAAGCTGTGCTGTATCAGAAAAGAAAGTGATAAAGAATGATGTGTTTGAAAATAATATTGTACCTAACCAAGTTAAGAAGTGGGGTAAGAAAAAATGTTACCAATGTGGAAAATGGGGACATTTGGAAAAGGCATGTCAGTTTCACACTAGTTTAATAGGCATTGGTTTAAAACAGCCTGAAGAAGGTTTCCTTTTGGTGGTTGATGTGCAGGGAATTACCACGAATGCTCTGTTAGACTCTGGGGCAGACCAGAGTATGCTGTCTAAAAGGCTTTGGAAGCGGATAGAGGCCCAAGAATATTTGAGCCTAGAACCCCTGAAAGCAATGTTTATATTAGATGCATTCATGGAGCTGCTTCATCATACCCCAAATACAAGCTAATGGTTAAGGGCTTGGGAGTACAAAAGGAAATTCCTTTAGCAGTGGTTCCCAGGCTTCCATTGGATTTAGTCCTGGGAAGAGACTGGCCACAATTTAAACAAGGGTTAGTGAAAGGACTAGGGACAAAGAAGGAGGGAGATGGAATGATGGTGGTAGCTCCCAGTCCCTTGTTTGAAAGTCCTCAGACCTCAAGTAAAAAGATGTAAAAAAACTCCCAGAAGCCCAGTCTTCTAATAAGCAAATTTTCACTTTGAAATATTGCAGTCACAGAGAAGGCCCAAGCTCCTAAGCGGGCATCCCCTCAAGCTGCTGGGTTTGACCTCTGCAGTGTGGAAAGTGTGACAATACCTAGCCACAGGAAAGCCCTTGTTGACACCGGACTCCAAGTTGAAATTCCCATTGGGTGCTATGGGAGAATAGCCCCCAGATCAGGGTTGGCCCTGAAGTATTTCATTGATTTGGGAGCCGGAGTGATCGATCCTGATTACAGGGGAAATGTCAAAGTTCTGTTGTTTAATTTTGGACAGGAAGATTATCACGTAAGGACTGGAGATCGGATCGCTCAATTGATATGTGAGAGGCTGGGTTTTCCACCACTGCAAGAAGTCACAACTCTATCCAAAACTGAACGCGGAACCAAGGGTTTTGGTTCCACGGATGACAAGAAGGTGAAGAGCCTGGCTGCTACCTGTGAGCGTCAAAGGGAAGTGCAGGAAGAGGAAGATTTGGGACCTCAAGTGTCTGAGTGTAAAGAAAACTCAGAACCACAAATAGGTGAGGACCTGTCAGGAATACAACGGGAGGAATTAATAAGATTACTAAAAGAATTTCCAGATGTGTTGACTCCAGTACCTGGAGAGACACACTTAGTCGCACATGAAATAATAACAACACCAGGGAAGTTAATTAGACAGAGGCTATACAGATTGCCTGAAGCAAAGAGACAGGAGGTAGTGGCACAAGTCCAAGAAATGTTGGATATGGGGGTTATAGAAGAATCGAAGAGTCCGTGGAATAGCCCCATAGTCTTGGTGCCAAAACCTGATGGCTCTCTGAGATTTTGTATTGATTTCCGGCAAGTTAATGCAATATCTGTTTTTGATGCATATCCAATGCCCAGAATTGAAGAGCTATTAGACCAGCTGGGATGGGCCCAATACTTAACCACCCTTGATATGACGAAGGGCTATTGGCAAATCCCTTTAACAAAGGAATTGAAGCCAAAGACTGCTTTCAGCACCCCCATCGGGCTCTTTCAATTCAAAAGGATGCCTTTCGGACTGCATGGAGCGGCAGCTACCTGCCAAAGGTTAGTAGACCAGGTACTTCGACCCCATCAAAACTATGCTTTTGCCTACATGGATGATGTTATAATCCATAGCAATAACTGGGCGGAACATCTTGAGAGAGTTAGAGCGGTTTTATGTTCCATGAAGCAAGTGGGAATCACTTTAAATCCAAAGAAGTGTGCCTTCACAAAGAGAGAGGTAAAATACCTGGGTCACTTGGTGGGGAAAGGGAAAATTAAACCCCTGATCAGTAAAGTAGATAGTATCAGGAATTTTCCTCCCCCAACCACTAAGAAACAGTTAAGGAGTTTCTTAGGACTTATTGGTTACTATCGCAGTTTTATACCACAGTTTGCAGAGGAAAGTGCAATATTCACTGATATGCTGCGAAAGAATTGTCCAAATCAGCTGAAATGGACTCCTGAAGCTGAGAAGGCATTTTCAGTACTGAAGGGGAAGTTGTGCATTGGTCCAGTTCTGAGAGGCGTGGATTTTGGAAAGCCTTTCCTAGTTCAGACAGACGCCTCGGATGTAGGGCTGGGAGCCATGTTATCCCAAAGCCATGGAGAGGATGAACATCCCGTGATGTACCTAAGTAGAAAGTTGTCACCAGCTGAACAGAGGTATTCCACTATAGAGAAAGAATGCTTAGCCATAAAGTGGGCAGTGGAAGCGATACACTTTTACCTAACAGGAAGGAAGTTCCTGCTGGTTACCGACCATGCTCCATTAAAATGGTTACAACAGATGAAGAACCATAACGCAAGGTTGACGCGCTGGTACATGGCCTTACAGGCGTTTGATTTTAAAGTGGAACATCGTGCTGGAAAATTGCACAAGAACGCTGATGCCCTTTCACGTATTACGGACTGTGAAGAAGTTTCACCACTAAAACCAGTCCTTAATAACTTAAGCAGGGGGGGTATGTGATAAGGAAGCTTATCAAAGCTCAGGGAGTAATGACAATAGAGGAGAATTTACTCTGATCAAGGGACCTGTGCTGGCAGGTTATAGAAATAAGACAGCTTGTTTCCCTAAAAGACTACATGTTCCAGAATACACCAGTATGCAGAAAGTCCCTAGGGGAGCTAGAGTGGAAAAGCATGAGTCTAATCAGAGAAAGCATTATGTCATCCTTAATCAAACAGCCTCTAGGAGAAAGCTTAATCCAAAACACCTGTAGAGTGCAAGGGAGGAGTTGCAATCTAAGCCCTTTAAAACTAGAGGGGAATCTTCAGGAAGACAGATGGAGACAGAGAAGGGGAATTGGAGGAACAGAAGGAAGAACAACCGGAAGCTGAAGGAACAAGGACAAGGAAGCAGACGGTCCAAGAGAGGAGCTCAGAGAAGTACCTATGCCTGGAGAGATACCTGGGGGAAAGGTTCAGAGGACTGGAGAAAGCCAGAGGTCTGTAGATCCACAGCCAGGGACCCTCAAGCAACAACTAGGAAGAGGTCTGTTGCAGCTAAGGAGAAAAGGAGCCCAAATACCTCTTGGAGGACGTCTGGAGAAAAGATCCTGAGGTCCAGAGATACCAAATGGAGGGCAGGACACAGAAGCTCTATTGCATACTGGCCTGAATACCAGAAGAAGCAGCCTGACACTTGCCTGGATTCAGGTAGGAACTGTGAACGTTTCTCTAGCTTTGAGCAGTGCAAACAGCAGGGAAACAGTTTCTCTCCGTATAGAGGTCAGTTCCTAAAGCCCTTTGAGTCAGATGGAGAAACTGAATCTATGCAATTTCAAGAGCAAGGTTTAATATCTGATACAGAGGATGATTATATGGACTGTTCTTTGAGTAGGTTGTTATTTTAGGAAAATCCTAAATATCAGAGCAAACATCAAAAGGAAACATTCTAAATATTGGCTTCCCATAAAGTTTTGTTGAAAAGAAAACGTTTTTGGGAAAGTTTTGCATGTGTGCTGAAATCAAGCTACTGATTGCAGTTAATTGTCACCTGCTGGTAGAGGAGAGCCCAGCACAAGCCGTGCACACGTGGGTTTCAAAAGTTTTTTTCTGTATGGAGAAAGTGAGCTATGTTTTTGTAAGAAGAAGTTTTCCTCTTTGATTTGTTTCATCTCAGCACTGCTAAGGAGTTTATTAGCAGTGGCTGTAAGAAAGCCTTTCTGTTCCATAAAGGACTTTGATCCTTATTTGCATAAGTTTTTCAGTTGCCTTATTTATGTTAAATAAACCCTGGAGAAGTTATCTAGATGGTGTTACCAAGCATATCTGTGTGTGGAATAATCACCCCATAAATAAACTCTAATTTTTCCTTACACTCGACCAACTACAAGAGTTTTCATTTTTGTTAAAAGGCAAGCTGTGTGTGAATGGACTTCAATAACCACAATCCTTTGCAAGACAGTTAATTTACATACTTGCCAAGATGGTGATACCTTCATAACAAGCACCCCCTTTTACAAGTTACAGGAGACTGCTCAGGTTTGCGGCCTGTGACTTTGTTATGTGTGTGTTGTGACTTTGCTTTAGCAGACTTTGTTATGTATGTGTTGTATTCTCGTTTCTTTTTCACTTGCTTCTGGGACCAGAGATAGGAGATCATGGGCCAAGGAAGGATCCCCGTGTTTGATGCCCCTGCTAGAAATGTGTTACATGCAACAACAGTGTGGGGTTTACCATGCGCTAAGCGCAATATAGTAATCATTACCACACACTAAAGATCACTTAGTGCGGTTTGAGGCAAGGACTTGGCAGGTAGGGGCAGAACGGGCACATTGTAGCTAGCGTGGGTATCCTTAGCACATGCTAACCAGCAAGGTTGCAGTCAGCACAGGTGCACTAATATGTGGACATGTGTTAGTGCTAGTCCAACCACCCCCATGCTAAATTTCAGGACTTAATTGTGGTACACTACCTCGTTTTAGTAAACATGCACCAGTGTGTTTAAAAGTCCACTTCCTGTTGAAAAACGTCCAATGGTATCAGAGTAACTGGATCTTACACAAAGCCAGTTCTTGAGGAAGTGGTTTTAGCCACTAGAAGTGCACTTCTTGGCAACCAGGTAGGTTTTGCAGAGGAATACAAACAAATTTCCCTACTACTGTGTGTCAAGAACACATAGGTTGGCCAATGTCACCATTTTTTGTTTGAGCACCAGCATTAATAACTCAGGGCCTGATATTCAGCGTTGGTGGCCAGTGCTGAAAGTTAAATCCAGATAATCAATGCTGGGGTCATATCTGGCCCTGACACTGAATATCTGGGTTTGCTGCATTTTCCACTCGTTAACCAAGCAGCATCGATATTGTGCCACTGCCTGGTTAGTGATACACCTTGAAAGTTAAGCCAGGATTTCCTGCACCTGGTCTTCACCATGTATCACTAACTGGGCAGCGGCTCAATATTGCCACTGCCTGGTTAGCAAGCAGTACCACCCAGTTAGCATCCAGGCATGTACATGCGGCAGCTGAGGATATTCAGTGGCATTAACCGTGTTAGTGCTGCTGAATATCCAGCTCAGCGGCATTTACATGGTTTGCAGAGGCTCCATTTCAACTTATAGATAAAATGCACCATGAATCCAATTTCATTGCACACTTGCACAAAAA
This sequence comes from Ichthyophis bannanicus, assembly GCA_033557465.1. Lineage (NCBI taxonomy): Eukaryota > Metazoa > Chordata > Amphibia > Gymnophiona > Ichthyophiidae > Ichthyophis > Ichthyophis bannanicus. Next base: position 2,129,979 of record CM066043.1, read on the forward strand.
CTATATGTCGGTTCAATTTTCACTACGATAATTGCCGTGCTTGCTCTTATCAGCAGAACGTATCTGATGCAAGATGTTCTCCAAACTCCATCCATTTAAATAATTATTCCAGTGCCTGTTCCACCACTATCACCTGACCTACTTGCAGGTTTTGTCCATATATATGCAGGGTTAGGGGATGCTTCTGTGGAAGAAAATTGATATCACCAGCATCTAAGGCTGAAATTCAGTTCACACAAATCTTGCGGTGATTGAAATTACACAGCATCCAGGGACCATTAAGTACTCTTTTCTCTTGGGAATCCCAACGTCAATGGAAGTTTGGTGACATTAGCAGATCATTTAACTAAAACTTTATGGCCACTTGTGCACAGTCACAATCAGATTAAATGATGGTTTGCCACCGAATCATATCATTTAATCTATCTGGTTTGACAGTTTGCAGATTGAATATTCAGTATTGTTCTTTGTATGACACGATTACCCTCCTATCTCCCCCTCCCACATTGTAGCTTTAGAACATGGTCAATTATTAGCCACTGTAAATCAGCAAAAACAAGAGAATTAACCAAGCAATGTGATACACCAAGTGTAGTTACTCATCTGAAACAAGGGTTCTCCGGGGATAGCAGGAATCAGTCCTCACATATGGGTGATATCGGCATAGATGGAGCCGCGCGGAACTGCTCCCCAGTTTTCACAGAAAGCCTTTGGGAGTTACACCGTGCATGAGTGGTCACCTTCCTGCCAAGAGTGCCATCTTACCTCAGTATAATGACATAGCTCAATCAGGCATGAAAAGGGAAAAAACTCCACAGGGAGGAGGGAGGGTTGTGAGGACCGATTCCTGCTGTTCCCATAGAATACCTGTTACAGGTGAGTATTTATTTATTTATTTATTTGCAGCGCTTGATATATTGCCCATACCGGAGTGTTAGGGCGGTGTACAATAACAATCATAGAGACTGCTAGAAAAACAAAGGAGGAAAAAGAACGCAATTGGTTAATAGGAAAGTAATAGTGAGGCAGTAGGAAGAGTATAGGACAGGGACAGAGCTGGATGGAGAGGCAGAGGTGACTGCAGATGGGGTGGGAGGGTAAGGGGGGGAAAGGAAGGGTAATGCATACCATCTGCGACCATCATGTCATGGTTTCAGGGGCAGGGAGGTCGAAGGCCCCGCAGTAAAGATGGGTTTTGAGTAGGGCTTTAAAACAGGGAAATAAAAGTTTAGTACAGAAAGAGTGTGGGAGTGAATTCCACAGAGTGGGACTTAGAAAGAAAAACGTGAAGTGACGGGTGAGTTTGAGGTGTGCTTGAGATGGTGAGGGAAGAAAAAGACGGTAGCCATGGGCAGAGAGAAGCAAATGAGGAGCAGACTGGAGATGGATGAGGTCAGCCAGATACTGGGGGAGACCGGTGTGGAGAGCTTTGTGCATGATGATGAGGAACTTATAAATTAATCTGAATTTGATGGGGATCGAATGGAGAGAGAGAAGACAGGGAGTGATGTGGGCGAAGGGGGAGGGATGAGTGATAAGACTGTATTTTGAACAAGTTGGAGACGTTGAAGCTGATAGTTTGGGAGACCGGCGAAAACAGAATTACAACAGTCCAAGAGGGAAATCACAAGAGAGAGAACCAGGGTAGTGAGGGAGGGAACAGAGAGAAGTGACCGAAGAGCCCGAATCCTCCGAAGGTGAAAGAAACAGCTACGCACAAGGGTGGAAATATGCTGGTGGAAAGACAGCAAGGAATCGAGGGTAACACCGAGGTAACAGAGAGTAGGAGCGAGTGAGATGGGGAGGGAGGACATAGTAAGAGCCAGGGTGGGAGGGGTGGTGCTGAAAGAGAACCAAATGGCGGAAGACTTAGATGGGTTGATGCATAGGAAGTTATCGGAGAACCAGCTGGCAACAAGGGTGAGACAAGTATTAAGGGCAGTGAGGTCAGGGGCCGAGGAACTAGTGTGATGGATGAAGAGAATATTGTCGGCATAAAAATAGGCTGGATGAGCAAAGCGAGGGGTGCAAGGAAAATGTTGAAGAGGAGAGAGGTAAGGATAGAGCCCTGGGGGACACCACAGTGCAAGTGGAGTGATGGAGAGATATCAGAGCCTGAGTGTATAGCAAAGGTGCATGATGAGAGAAAAGACCGAAACCAGAGGAGGACAGTACCACTGACCCCAAGGTCAGATAGATGGGTGAGGAGAGTGTGGTGGTCAACAATGTCAAAGGCAGCGGACAGATCTAAAGAGACAGTAATAGATTGATCACAACGGTCGTGAAAGCGGTGGAGTTCGCTAAGGAGTGGTTTTCATTTGTTGTTATATGTTGTCTTTATTTAAGTTTTTTAGTGATTTAGTTTGTTTGTGTGGGGGGGTATTTATAGGTAAATGGTTGTGAAACATTGAATATTAGATAGGAATACTGGTGTATTAGCTAGTTGCTGTTTATGAGGTATTAGAATTTAATACCTTTATGCTGCTTATGATAGGTTATGATGATGATGATGTATGCTTATTTATAAAGCATTCATATGTATGTTTAATAAATATTCACATATTTAATGTAACTGTATCTTTTGAATTTAGTGGAAGTATATTTGTAGTAAGAATATGATGAATGTGTAATTGTTTAAATTTGTTGAGTTATTATATTGCAATGTGTTTTTGATATTTGCTTTTTTCATTTGCAATTTGGTGGTTCTCTTTGTGCTATAGTTCGCTAAGGAGTGCCAGAAGAATAATTTCAGTGCTGTGGCCTGCCCTGAAACCAGACTGCCGGGGGTGAAGAGAAAGGGTAGTGTCAAGATGTGCAGACAGCTGTGTGAACACAAGCTTTTCAAGAATGTTGGAGAGGAAAGGGAGATTCGATACAGGGCGCCAATGTGCAGGAACAGCAGGGTCAAGAGTGGGCTTCTTCAGAAGGGGACGAACCAAAGCGTGTTTCCAAAGGGAAGGGAAGCAACCGGAGGTGAGACTGGAATTAATTATGGCAAGAACGTAAGGGAGAAGTGTGAGGGGTGGATCCAGGAGCCAGGTGGAAGGAAGGGGATCGAGTGGACAAGTAGTCTTGTGAGATGAAGAGATGGCCTTGATAAGTTCGAAGGAGGTAGCAGGCCAGAAGGATTGCCAGGTGTGGGGGAAGATACAGGATGGGGAGGGAGTAGGAAATAGGGAGGGCAGGGGAGGAAGGTGGGAAAAGGGGAGGAGGACATGGATGAAAGGAAGAGCAGAGGGACTGGATCTTAACAACAAAGAAAGATGCGAGACTAGTTGGGCTAGGGGCAGTAGAGGGAAGTACTGACAAAGGAGGAAGTGTAGAGGGTGAAGAAAGAGAACGGAGAACCTGATAGAGGTGGCAAGAGGAGTTAGAGGAAGAAGTGATGAGGTTTGAGTAGTAGGCCTGCTTGGCAGCAGTGATCATAGAACGGTATGAACGATGTGCAGAACAGAAAACAGAAAGGGAAATAGCGGAAGAATGTTTACGCCAAGAGCGCTCAGCTTGTCGAAGGTTGGCACATTGGAGGTACAAACCTGGGTGGTACCAGGGATAGTAGGATGATGAACGGAGGGGAATAGGACAGAGAGAAGCCAGAGTATCGAGAGTCGAAGTGAGGGTGGAAGACCAGGTGTCAACCTGCTGATCCACAGGAAAGGAAAGGAAATCCGGAGGGAAGAGGGAATCGGCCGGTGGAAAACACTGCAAGGTGAGAGGAGTGATATGCCGTCTGAGTACTAGGGAAGAGGGACTGGTAGTAGGCAGCACGGTAGCCTGAAAGGGAGGGAGAGAAAAGGAAAACAGCAAGCAATAGTGGTCAGACTAGGGAAGAGGGAGAGGTAGAATACTGGATGGTATGTAAGGGGAATGGGAGGAAGTGAGAATGAGGTCAAGGGTGTGCCCGGAGGAGTGAGTTGGACAGTCCACATACTGGATGAGGGATAAGTCTTCGAAAAGTGACAGAAGAGCCCTATCACGGGATCTGATCTGAGAATTCAAGTGGACATTAAAGTCACCCAAGATGAAAAGATGGGAGGACAGAAGAGCTGTCTCGGAAAGAGTGAGTAGAAGACTCCCAAAGATCCGAACGCAATGAGGGTGGAGCACAGAGAAGGAGAAAGTATACGGGGGTAGAGGTATCAGAACGCAATAGCAGGGCTTCTGGGTAGCGGGGAGAGGGAAAGACAAGGGAAGAGAGGCACGGTGCCTGTCCGATGGAGTCGAGGGACGTGGAAGGCGGAGTAGCCTGGGGAAAGACAGCAGTGGAGAAGGCCATCCTCCCCCTCACAAAGCCAAGATTCAGTAAGGAAGAGAGCATTGAGTGTGTTCTGGGTCAGGAGATCGTGTATCAGAAGAGTCTTGGCACGGAGGGATCTACAGTTCAGGAGGGCAAAGGAAAGGGTCAGTAGGGGAGCAACTAGTGGAGAAGGTGATGCAGAGGGAAACGGACAGGAGCGTCAGGGGAGGAGATTATTCATTACGGGCATTGATCCCAGATGGGGGCAGGACTATTGGGGATGGACGGTGACCCCAGAACACGGGGATAGCAGCCATAGAATAGGGGCTGTGAGAGCTCAGGAAATAACAGGGTAGGGTAAGGCCTAAGTGAACAGACTGGAAAGACCTGTAATGAAAGAAGCAGCAGTGGTAGTAGAAGTACAAGGCACAGTGAGGCCCACAGATGGTAAAGAGACTGACCTGGCAGGAAGTGGAATTTGCCCCAGCCGTCACCCTAAGGAACTTGTCCAAGGAGCACGACCTGCTCCTTCGGCACGCACCTCCATGGCGCGGTGCGCCGTACTGGAGGAGCTTTTAAACAGTTTGAGGTCCAGGAGGGACAGGTGGTGAGAGCCAATCAGGGGAGGCAGGAGGAGGTACCTGGAGAGGTGGGAACAGCAAACACAGCAGCAGCAATTAGGCACGGAGGCAGCAGACAAGCACTAATGGTAACAGCAAAACAGGTTAGGAGTCGTCCCTTCATGAAACTGCCCACCATGGGGTGCATCAACATGGTCAGGCCATCTACAGGATGGTGGTGTGCTGAAATGGCATATTAAGGTACACTCTGACCATGGTGGACTTCAGGCCAGCTCCAGAAAGATGCAAAAGGCCTTGCACCAAGCAAGAGGAGGAGTTAAGACCTTCATCCATGTTTCAGACAGAGAACCTGCGCCACTTAAAGGCATATGCTCGATGCTTGGAATCCTTAAGCGAAGCCAGCAGGACATCCTCAAACGCCCATCAGAAGCAGAGGTGCGCTATGGCTAACCTCTCAGCATCTAGGCCATCAGCATCCAGGGATGATAGGTTGGGATGGGGAACTCCCTAGAGGCAGCAGGTCCCTCTGGGACAGCTGCAGGAACAGGGAGAACCACGGTTGCCTAGACCACCTGGAAGCAATGAGGATGATGGAGGCCGCCTCCAATTGTATATTGAGGAGAGTCGGGGGAACCAGAGGTTTAGGCAGGAACGTGTGCAGGAGGCCCCTGGACCAAGGGAGGAGGAAGGTATCCATCTCCTCCCGCCCCTGGGCTGGTCTTGGAGAGCAGAAGCGCGGCAGTTGTGCATTCTCAAGGCTGGCAAAGAGATCTATCTCCAGGGTCCCCCAGCAGTGAAAGATGATGCTGAGCACCCCCGGGTTGAATTGCCACTTGTGGGGTTGAAGGACTTAGCTCAGGCAGTCCACGAGTACATTGTCCTGGCCTAACTGCCTAAAGAGAAATCTGTCTCCCCACAGCGAAGTTCCACAGACAAATGGCTTCCCAGCAGAAGTAATATGACTCCATACCCACCTGCTTGTTGAGGTAGTACATTGCTACCTGGTTGTCTGTCTGGACTTGAACCACTTGCCCCATCAGATGGTCTTGAAACACCTGAAGGGCATTGTAGACAGCCCTGAGTTCCAGCAGGTTGATCTCAAGGGCACTCTCTGCTGACTACCATGGGTCCTGTGACTGCAGGTGGTCACAGTGGGCTCCCCAGCCTAGCTGACGTGTCTGTCATGAGAATATGCTGTATCTGGGATGCCTGAAAGAGTAGGCCCTGAGGTAGAGGGGGCTCTGCCATCAGGTAAGGGATGCTGCAAGGGCTGGCATGACCTGAATCCTGTCCTCCAAGTGGCCAAAGGCCTGGGTCTACTGGGAGCTGAGCGCGCACTGGGCTTGCCATATTCAGAGGTGGGCAAAGGGTGTGACATGGACTGTCAATGCCATGTGCCCCTGCAGGCAAAGCATTTGTTGTGCCATCATCACCGAGCAGCCCTGTACTTCCTTGGCCAGGGTGGACAGGCACAGTGCATGATCCTGTAGTAAAAAGGCCCTTGCTTGGGTGGAGTCCAGGAGGGCACCTATGAACTCTAAGCGCTGGGCCAGGATCAGCTGTGACTTCAGGAAGCTGACCGCAAACCCTAGACACTGCAGCAGCCCCCTATGGTGTGATGTGCTACATGGCACACCTCTTCTGGCGCGTTGGCCTTGATATGACAGTCGTCCAGGAAAGGGAAGACAAAGACCCCTAGAAGACAGAGGTGGGCAGCAACGATGACTGCCAGGCATTTGGTAAGCACCCAAGGAGCCAAGACTAGGCCAAATGGAAACACCCTATATTGATAGTGGTGGCCTCCGACGACGAATCAGAGGTACTGATAGTGTCTTGGATGGATCAGGATATGGGTGGAGGCATCTTTGAGATCCAAGGAGCATAGTCAATTTCCCTGCAGGAGGTAAGATAGCAAGGTTCCAAGAGATACCATTTTGAATTTTTCCTTGACCAGGAAGTGGTTGAGGTCCTGCAGATCCAGGATGGGCCTGAAGCCCCCTGTTTTCTTGGGCACAAGAAAGTAGTGGGAGTACAACTCCTTCCCCCAGAGAGACTGGGGAACTGGTTCTACAGGTCCATCCTTGAGCAGGGACGTGAGCTCCCTCTGTAGGAGCTCTCTGTGCAAGGAATCCATGGGAAATTCCAGTGGGAAAAAGGGAGGAGGCAGTTGGACAAAGTGAAGGACCACCTGCAGCACCAAGACATCTGTGGTAATGTCTGGCCAGCGGTGCGCAAAGTGGACCAGCCGCCTCCCGTGAACCTTGGGCCTGTTACCTCCTGGAGGAGGGAGGGAGGCTATGCCCAAAGAGTCAAAAGCAGTCTTTCTGGATAGCCTAATCCTTATCAGGAATTCAGTCTCTAGCTCAGCCGCCTTCTCCATCATAGGCTTGCCAAAGAGATTATCTCCCTGGCAAAGGCCATCAGCCAGCTTGTCCTGCACCCATTGCTTTAGGTCGGAGGATTGTAGCCAGGCTGCTCAAGTTTGAAACTTGGAGCATACCTTGACTGATGCGACTACGGCCCTGAAGTATTCAAGAGATTCACCTCCCAACCCATCTAAGAACCCAGCAAGCTCTTTCACTAGGTCCCTCAGGTACATACCCATGTACAGCTGGTATGCCTGGATCTGGGCTGTGATCATGGAGCTCTGGTAACACTTTCTGCAAAAGGTATCCATGGTGCGTGCCTCCCTACCTGGGGGCAGAGAGGAGTGCATCTTCTGGCTCTTTATTTGATTAATAATTTATTTGAGTTATGAGGTAGCTGTGTCTCTTGGAAGCCAGGGCCTCTGGCTGACTCAATACTGGGAGTCAAGTTGATGGTTTACAATAGACACCATCACCAGGCTCTCCCACATCCTGAACAAAAGCCGTTCAAGGATGGGGGAATGGGCATCATCAGTGCCTCTTTCTGGGGAGCCTCATACTGGAAGATCTCCAGATCCTCAGTACGAGGCTCGTCTTCGGGCCCCGCCACCAAGTCAAGGCCCTGGGATATCTCCCCCACAAGGTCTAGAAAGACAAGATCCTCTGGTGGAGATCTCTGATGCTGGTGAGGTGGATACGGGTTGGAAAGGACAGTCCTCATCCATCTCCCAACCAGACTCGGTGTCAAAGGAGACATTAAGCACAGAGTGATCCTCAAATTGACTCAGCGTCAACGGCACCCAACACTTTAGCTCCTCTGTTGTAGTGCCTGGCGGCGAGCCACAGCTCAAGTCGGATGCAAATGGAGTCGGTGCCACCCAGGCCAATTTCTCCAGGACAGGCTGAACCTCCTCTGGGAAATTCCTCACTGAAACATAGAAACATAGAAATATGACGACAGAAAAAGACCACATGGCCTATCTAGTCCTTCCATAACAACTACAACAGTCCCCTTTTTACCTTTAGAGATCCTCTGTTTGTCCCATGTTTTTTTAATTCAGTTACTGTCCTCATCTCTACCACCTCCACTGGGAGACTATTCCACGGATCCACTACTCTTTCCGTAAAGAAATATTTCCGCAAATCACTCCTGAATCTATCTCCCTTCATCTATCCCATGTCCCCTCGTAGCAGAACTTGCTTTCAATTGAAAGAGGCTCTCTCCCTGAACATTTATGCCATGGAGGTATTTAAACATCTCAATCATATCACTTCTATCCCGCCTTTCCTCTAAGGTGTACATATTAAGATCCTTCAGTCTGTCCTCATATGCTTTATAATGAAGACCACTAATCATTTAAGTAGCCACCCTCTGCACCGACTCCATCCTGTTCACATCCTTTTGAAGGTGCGGTCTCCAGAATTGCACACTATACTCCAAATGACGTCGCACCCAAGACTTATACAGAGGCACTATCACCTCCTTTTTTCTGCTAGCCATTCCTCTCCGTATGCACCCAAGCATCCTTCTAGCTTTTGCTGTCGCCTTTTCTACCTGTTTAGCTACTTTAAGATCATCAGACACAACCACGCCTAGGTCCTGCTCTTCTTTAGTGGACAAAAGTACTTCACCCCCTATACTAACTATAACCACTGTCCTAACCCTTCCCTCCTGGGCACATGGCCCTGGAGAAACGTCCTAGGTACAAGAGGGTTTTACATCACCAGGAGGTCCTAGCTACAGGATCACTTCCTGCCACACCAGGGTGATACTCTCCAGTCACGTGACCTCTCTCCTCCATGACAACAGGGATGCTGCCAGACTGGAGTTGGGACTTCAGGACTATATCCCTGTAGGTCTCATCTATGTATGTCTCTGTCTTCCTTATGTCTTCCAAGTCTGCTACTCTAGCCTCTAGGGAACAGACTTATTCCCTGAGAGCAAAGAGCTCCTTGCACCTAGTGCACACGTAAGACCTCTCCCCAACTGAGAGAAAATCATACATGTGACACTCAATGCAAAAGACTGGAAAGCCCCCATCTCGCTGCTGGATTGCTGTCTGCATTTTAGTTTAGGTTTTATTTAGATATTTAAGTTCTTTACTTACTAAGGGTTTCTGGGGATACTTATACTAATAAAACTAGACCTAATACGTTTAATGTACTTTGTTCACCTGAAGCTTAATTAATCTCCAGTCCTTAATGTATGCCTGAGGATAAACAGCTGCACCTGAGAGTGAATATGGCACCTCCTTTACTTTAAGAGGCTTAAGCACCTATAAAGCTACGATTATCCCAGGGGTGGGTGGGTGTTGGGAAGAGAGGGAGGGAAAGAAGACCTATGGTGTTTGGAAGGGAGGGAGGGAAAGAGCTGCTGCTATGAGCATATTGACAATATAAACACCTTTTGGCTCCATTCTGATGGTTCCCCATACTTTTTCCACTATTTTTTTAATAGTTCCTATCTTGCAGATATTATGAAAGGTTCCTATTGTAGAAAGGGAATTATAAGTTACTGGGGCCCCCTAGGAAAGGTTCAGAAATATGGAGTGTGAGAACAGCTGTGGATATAAGTGAAGGCACTTAAGGTTACATTTGTGAGACAGAATGTTTATGCTTGCATGATTAGAAGTGGTCAATATGTCTGTGCCCAGCTTGATCGGAAACATGTAGGGCCCGATTCTGTACTGGATGTGCTGGCCCTTTGTGCTCCCAGTTATAACCAGATGCACAGAGTGAGCTGGGATCAGAATCGCATGCAGGCCGGGACTTGGAATTTTGGTCAGCCTGCCGTATAGGCCTTCCGCAGCTAACTCAGTCAGGACTCTTGAATGGAGCTGCAGCACCATGTCATCCAGTTGCCATGGCACTGTGGCTTCATTCAAGAGCCACGATCCCCGGCCGCTGGAGTACAATGTTCATTCCCTCCAGCCTGACCCCCGATCTGGCCTCCCAAGGCCAGGGTCAGGCTGTGGGGAATTTCCTCTGCCCCCTCCTGCCTTTTCTGAACCCTGGGCCCGCTATACCCCACTGACTAGGGGAACTTATTCCACTTCAGAGGGGGAATAAGTTCCCCGTTCAAGCCACTGGCCCCGGATGTACAGGCCCAACATTGGAATCGGCCCTGTACGACCGGGGCCACCGACCGCCCACTGCCCACCCTAACTCCTCCCCCCCATGATGCCGCTTTCCCGCACCATCTAACCTCTCCATATAACATGCGGAAGGTTAGTTGGGCTCGGCAGAGGGGCCGAATAACATTGATGGATATCCCAATGGGACATCCATCCCCGCTATTCGCGCCTCAGAATGACCCTGGTAGTGTTTAGCTTGACCTGTAACATGTAGAAACAGAAACATGATGGCAGAAAAAGATCACATGGCCTATCTAGACTGCCTTTCCATATCAACTACAATAGTTCCCTTTTAACCTTTAGAGATCCTCTGTGTTTGTCCCATGCCTTTTTGAATTCATAAGCACACTGTTTCCAACAGTGGCCAATCTAGGTCATAAGTACCTAGCAGTTTCCTCAAAAGACACAGGTTCCCTAACGCATGTATTAGGTCAAGCAGTGATATCCTGGGTCCCTTTTAATAATGGTTTATGGGCCTTTCCTCCAGAAACGTGTCCAAACCTTTTTTAAACCCAGCTACGCTAACAGCTTTTACTACATCATCCGGTAACAAATTCCAGAGTTTGATTACACATTGAGTGAAAAAATATTTTCTCTTATTAGGTTACCCTGTAGCTTCCCTGTTGCATGTCCCCTAGTCTTTCTACATACTGAAGATGTAAACAATCGATCCACGTTTACCCGTTCCACTCCATTCATTAATTTATAGACCTCTATAATATCTTCCCCTCAGCCGTCTCTTGTCCATGTTGAAGAGCTCTAATCTTTTTAACCTCTCTTCATAGGGGTATCCTTCCATCCCTTTTACCATTTTCGTGGCTCTTCTCTGTACCTTTTCTAATAATACTATATCCTTTTTAAGATACGGCAACCAGAATTGCACACAATTCAGATATTGTCCTCTTGTCCACCACCTCCACTGGGAGACTATTCCACGCATCTACCACTCTTTATGTAAAGAAATATTTCCACATGGAGTGGAGGAGTAGCCTAATGGTTAAGAACACTGGCTTGGGAACCCAAAGACCAGGGTTTGATTCCTACTAGCACTGCTTGTGGCCTTTGGCAAGTCACTTAACCCTCCATTGCCTCAGAAAAATCCAAGTTATCAATATCCCTGTTTAACGTACATTACCAAGTTTAAGTTTCAATGTAAACCGCTTTGATTGAAATGATAAAGCGGTATATAAAACCTGTTATAATAAAACATATTACTCCTGAGTATATTCTCTTTCACTGTCATCCTATGTCTCTTCATAGCAGAGCTTGCCTTCAATTGAAAGAGAGTCTTCTGTGCATTTATGCCACAGAGGTATTTAAATGTCTCTATCATATCTCCCCTATCCTGCTCTTCTGTTAAAGTACACAGATTAAGATCTTCAAGTCTATCCTCATTTGCTTCATAACGAAGATCACTAACCATTTAAGTAGCCACCCTCTGCACAAACTCCAACCTGCTTGCAACAGGAAGCTACAGGTGGTAAATTGAAGAGCAATGTCAGGAAATACGTTTTCACGGAAAGGGTGGTGGATGCTTGGAATGCCCTCCCGATGGAAGTGGTGGGGGCAAACATGGTGACGGAATTCAAAATGGCATGGGAAAAACACAGTGGATCCCTTTACAGCAACAGGATAAAATCAAAATAAACTGAACCATCTAATTTCTCAACAAATAGGGGTTTCCTGCATGGAGTGGTGGGTTCACACCTAAACAGGGACGTAGAGAGGGTTGGCCTGCACGGAGCGGCAGGTGCACCTACTCTTGCCATCGTGCTGGGCAGACTAGATGGACCATGCTGGTCTTTATCTGCTGTCATTTACTATGTTACTATGTTATGTGGTCTCCAGAACTGCATACAATACTCCAAATAAGGTTGCACAAAATGACTTATACAAAGGCATTATTACCTCATTTTTTCTGCCAGCCATTCCTCTCCCTATATACCCAAACATCCTTCTGGCTTTCACATTCACCGTTTCCATCTGTTTAGCTACTTTAAGATCATCAAACACAATTACATTCAGGTCCCGCTCTTCTTTTGTGGACAGAAGTACCTCACCCCCTACACTGTACAGCTCCTTTGGGTTTTGGCAGCCCAAATGCATGACCCTGCATTTTTTAGCATTAAATTTCAGCTGCCAAATTCTAGACCATTCTTCAAGCTTAGGTAGATCCCTCCTCATGTTATTGACTTCTTCCTGAATGTCTACTCTGTTACAGATTTCGGTATTATCCGCAAACAAGCAAATCTTACCTGACCAGTCCTTCTGCAATATCACTAACAATGATGTTAAGCAAAATTGGACCAAAGAGAGATCCCTGTGGCACACCAATGGTAACCTTCTTGTCCTCTGAGTGAGCTCCATTTACCTGTACCCTTTGCCGCCTCCCACTCAATCAATTTCTAACACAATCAGTCACTTTGGAGTCCATCCCTAGGGTGCTCAGTTTGTTTATGTTGCCTGTGCGGAACAGTGTCAAAGGCTTTACTGAAATCTAAATACATCTAGGGCTCTCCTTCAGTCCCTCTTCATCTAATCAAAGAAATCTCTCACAGATTTGTCTGACAAGACCTGCCTCTGGTGAATCCATGCTGTCTCGGATCCACTGGACTCCAGAAACCTCACTATTCTCTCCTTTAGTAGGCTCTCCGGCCTGTAGTTCGCAATGTCATCCTTACATCCGCTTTTGTAAAGGGACCACATGTGCCTTTCTCCAGTCCTTTGGCACCACTGCCGATTCCAAAGAGGCAATGAAAAGGTCAGATAGTGGAGCTGCTAGAACATCCCCAAGTTCCCTCAGTATTCTTGGATGCATCCCATCCAGACCATGGTTTTGTCTACTTTTAGTTTAGCTAGTTCCTCACGAACTCAGTCTTCTGAAAATTGTTCAAGATCGCCATCATGTCTATTCCTATTTGTGGGTGTTTTCTGAGGTCCTGCTCCTGGGCCCTTAATCTGTGAACACAGAACAGAAACATTTGTTAAGCAATTCCGCTTTATCCTCATCAGTTTCTACATATTCCTCCCCTATACCCTTGAGTCTGACAATACCACTTTTGCCCTTCCTCCTCTCACTAACATATCTGAAAAATGTTAAATGAGAAGTTAGATATGATTGGTATCTCAGACATGGTGGAAGGAGGACAACCAATGGGACACTGATACCTGGGTACAAATTATATCGCAATGATAGAGTGGATCAAATTAATGGAGGGGTTGCGCCCTATGTTAGAGAGGGCATTGAGTCACACAGGATTGAAGTTTAGCAGGAAACAAAATAAGGGTAGAATCTCTATGGATTGAAATGCCATGTAAAAAGTGGAAGGTGATAGCAGTGAGGGTGTACTACTGACTACCTGGCCAAAATGAGCAAATGGATGATGCAATGCTAAAAACAAAAAATCAGAAAAGCTAACAATATTTACAACACGGTAATAATAACGGGTGATTTCAATTACCCCATTATCAACTGGGTGTCGCAACAGGACATGCTAGAGAGATAAAGTTTCTAGATGAAATAAATCACTGCTTCTTGGAGCAGCTGGTTCATGAACCAACAAGAGGGGAAGCCATCTTGAACCTAGTCCTTAGTGGAACACAAGATCTGATGCAAGAGATAAGGGTGTTGGGGACATTTGGCAATAGCGATCATAGTATGATCCCATTTGATTTAATAAATGGTGAAAGGACGGCAAGGATATCCACAGTACTACATTTTAACTTTCAAAAGGGAGACTATGGGAGAGTGAGGATCAAGATGGCATCACGCTGAGTCTGTACTCCCAACTCACCTTCATTATGAGTGGAGTGGAGTAGCCTAATGGTTAAGAGCACTGGCTTGGGAACCCAGAGACCAGGGTTCAGTTCCCACTAGCACTCCTTGTGGCCTTGGGCAAGTCACTTAACCCTCCATTACCTCAGAAAAATCTAAGTTATCAATGTCCCTCTTTAATATGCATTACTAAGTTTAAGTTACAATGTAAACCACTTTGATTGAAATGATAAAGTGGTATATAAAACCTGTTCAATTTATATAAAATAAATAAATAAAAATTATGAGTAGGAAAGAGGAAGGCTTGGCAGGTTACGTTTCCCCAGACTAACTTGGCAGTTTCCTTCAGTCCTCTTGATTCCTTTGTGAGCCGGGGACAGCAGTTGGTGGACAGAAGCAGGGTGGAAAGCCCGACTCTGAGACTGCTTGAGTGTTCTACCTCTCAGTCTCCTCGGGCAGTGAACTATTGCCCCCACTGATGCAGAAACCCCAGAAGCAGGCATAATTTCTCTGAGTACTCCGTCGGGATGGAAGGCATGGGAGACTGGAGTGACTTCTGGCCTACATGTGGGGCTGCCTGATGGAGGAGTTACCATGGCGTTTGAAGCTCAGCAGATTTCATTGCCCCCGAGAAGATCTCCATCAGCAGGGGAGGCCCTTGGTAATTTGACTACTCCAGCTTCCATCTCTTTAGGTCCCATGGAGCCCTTGGAGACGACAGTTGGTGCGGTTGGTGCTTCTTCTTTCTTTTACTTTGCAAAGGCCAGCATTCTTTACTTTGGAATCAATATGGGACACAATCAAGTTGCTGGGGAAAGCTTTGGTTCTGTAAATACAAGCTTTACAAACTAAAACACAGGAATTGTCATTGAGTTGCTCTGGGAATGCCCACTGTGTGGAAAACTTACAGGCAACTGTGGAAGCCCTGTTTCTCAGTGCGGATAGACTGCATCAGCAAATGGAGGCCTTTATTAAAAACTCCAACACCATAAGATTTAAGTTAGAACACTTGGATAATTGTTCTACAATGGCAAATCTTTACCTGGTTAATTTTCCTAGATCTAAGATGATTTCTGATAGAGATATGATTAAACAATATTTTTTAGAGGTGTTAGGGGTACCAGCTGACTCTTGCTCTCCTTTAGTAAGAGCCTACTATGTACCACAGGGGCATAAGGAATCTGCTGTGGCAGAGATCCAGGGTCCTCAGATGGCAGATATATTGAATGTGTCTCAAATGTTTGAAAGATCTGATATTGAAGATGTGACACCTGCAACTTGTTTAATAAATTTGGCCCTTTTTTCAGATAAGGATTATAAGATATGCCATACTGGGTCAGACCAAGGTCCATCAAGCCCAGTATCCTGTTTCCAACAGGTCACAAGTACCTAGCAGTTTCCCCAAAAAACACAGGTTCCTCAGTGCTTGTATTGGGTCAAGCAGTGATATCCCGTGTCCCTTTTAATAATGGTTGTCCCTTTTAATACGAATGTTTTATCAGAAATGTAATGTTTAAGGGGTGCTTGGTCAGAATGTTTCCTGATTTAGCAAGGGAGACTCAACACTGTAAATGAGAGTTTCTAGTCTGGTGGCTTAGGGTTCTCCTACATTGGGGTTGGGGGCACTGTTCCCTCTAAGCTGTGTGCGTGTGCGCGCGCACACACCTCGCCGAGTGAGCGCACATACTTTACAACAGAGCGCACAAAAATTATGGTTCTGATTCTGATAGAAAACAACACAGACGTCTTAAAATTTAAAAGTTGTGATTGTAATTACTAGAAATTTTCTGCTTCATTTAGTAATCGTCTGTTTTCATTTAATTTGATTAAAATCAATGTGGTGTACATACTGTATTCTGACGTGTAGTCAAATTTTAAATTATATAACGCCAAGTGTCGTTATGTGGCGCACAAAAATTTAACCTTCCTTCAAAAGCTGCACAGCTGATATTTTATGCGCACACAGCCTACAGAAAATTAGAGGGAACATTGATTGGGGGGGGTTTATTTTTCTTGAAATACCCATGTAAGTGCCATGTCAAGTTCCAGGGGCAAGCCTATGTTTTTTCTTTTCCTTTTCAACTTATTCCTTTATTAATGCACATGGGGACCCTGGATTTGGGAATGATGGATCTCTTCCTGAATCATAAAATTAGACGGACTAGCTCAGTGTATTCTTAAGTACAGTGTGTTTCTTTTTGCTCCATCTTGATTCTCTATGTGGTGGGCTAGTGGATGGGGAGTCCTTTACATATCTCTTCTATTGTTTGTTATCAAATTTGCTTATTTTTTTCTGGGACAAACCATGTTTCTTGACAAGTGTATGTTATTGGCTTGTTTTTTTGTTAAAATGCATAAAGATAAAATAAAAAAAGGGAGATATGATAAAATGAGGAAAAACAGTTAAGAAAAAAAAAAACAAAACGAGCAGCTTTAAGTTTAAAGATTTACATCAAGCATGGGTGATTAAAAAGACTATCTTGGAAGCCCAGACCAGCTGTATTCCATGCTTTAAGAAAAGTGGAAGGAGGTCTAAAAAAACTGCAGTATGGTTTAAAGATGAGGTCAGAGAGGCTGTTGTAGCCAAAAAAGCATCTTTCAGGAAATGGAAAAAGGAGCCAAATGATGAAAACTGGAAACAACAAAAACACTGGCAAGTTACGTAGATGCAGGAAAAGAGAGAATTTGAAAAAAAAAAGCTTGCTGTGGAAGCAAAAATGCATAATAAAAACATTTTCAAGTACATTTGTAGCAAAAAACCTATAAGAGAGTCAGTTGGACCACTGGATGATAGAGGGGTAAAAGGGGCACTAAGAGGGGACAAAGCCATAGCAGAGAGACCGAATTAATTATTTGCTTTGATCTTTACTGAAGATGATGTAGGGAAGTTACTCATGCCTGAAATGGTATTTAAAGCTGATGCAGCAGAAGAATTGAAAGAAATATTGATAAACCGGAAAGATGTATTGCTACTATTTGATAAACTAAAGTGTAGCAAATCATCTGGACAGGATGGTATACATTCAAGGGTGTTGAAAGAACTGAAATATGAGATTGCAGACCTACTATTACTAATCTGTGAAGTACCTTTGTGGTCGGTATCAACTGGCTACTGCATAAGTAAATAGAGATCTTAGTTGCAGTGCATCATAGAACTAATCAGTGAACTATCATTAAAATCATCAGCAATACCTGAAGACTGGAGGATGACCAATGTAACGCCAATTTTTAAAAAGGGTTCCAGGGATGATCCGGGAAACTACAGATCAGTGAGCCTGACATCAGTACCAGGAAAAATGGTAGAAAATCATTATTAAGAACAAAATTTCTGAACGTGTAGATAGTCATGGCTTATTGGGCGACAGTCAACATGGCTTTAGCCAGTGAAGGTCTTGTCTTACTACTCTGTTATATTTTTTTAAAGGTGTAAATAAACAGGTCATCAAAGGTGGGTGGGTTGATGTAGTGTATCTGGATTTTCAGAAAGCCTTTGACAAGGTCCCTCATGAAAGACTCTTGGCAAAATTAAAAAGTCATGGGATAGGAGGCAGTGTACTATTGTGGATCAGCAACTGGTTAAAAGATAGGATATTCATACTGGACTTGGTGCTTACCAAAGGGGAAAGTATTTCTGATGTTACAGTGGAAGATCATCTCACATCCAGTAAAAGACAGAAAGCAGAGGGTAGGGCTAAATGGTTAATTTTCCCAGTAGAGAAAGGTGAATAGTGGAGTACTCCAGAGATCTGTGCTGGCTCCAGGATATAGGCAAAGCAAAAAGCATGACGCAGAGTGATAAGAAAAAACTGTATAATGTGGCATTTTTTCCTAATAAAAGAAAGTTATTCAGACAAGCTGAAGGAGGAAGTTACAGGAGACTGCTCAGGTTTGCAGGCCTGTGAATTTCCTTGCTTTAGAAAATGTTATGGTATAATTCTGTGTGTGTCTTGTTTTCATTTCTTCTCACTTGTTTCTGAGACTAGAGATAGGAGACCAAGGGCTGAGGTAGGATCCCTTTGTTGCCCACAGCAAGGCAGTCAGGAACAGAGTACACACAACACCTTTTAATGAACAGTTAGTGGAGAAGGATGTCTGTGCTATTATTTTCCTTCTGTTAGTAGTCAAGTATACAATGAATGAAAGCATATTCCACTAAAAGGAAGCAAAACATTTCAGATATTTTATACATAAGTGGGGCCCACATCCAAGTGTCATTTAGGAGCCCATTCAGAAAAGCACAGTGAAAACGCTATTTAAACGTGTGTCATAAATGACACTATTACTCTTAACACAATAACACTTATTCATTCAAGTGTGAGTGCTATAAAATGAGCAATTTCTCCAAATTGATTAGTTTTGTGCATACCAAGATAGTCATGAATCTCACTCCTAAGACAAGGTATGTGGAGTATGATTTCAGTCTCTGAAATTTACTGATGGACCTTGGTCTGACCCAGTATGGCATATCTTACGTTCTTATTGTGCCAAACAGCCTCCTTCTAGAGTTCATAAAATGCAACATGTATAGGCAACTTGTCAAGGTGCGATTGGAAATTCTTCTTAATAAGGCCTAAAGATCTTCAATTTGCAACAGTTGCTTTTTGCAACTTTTGCTGTGCAGTATGTTTCTCGCTTCCAGTTTTTGGTGGGTTCTCTCTCCTCTTGGTTTAAATATAGGTTTGTGGCATACAGCTAGCAGTACATGATCTCTACTTTATCCACAGGGATCTAATTATAGTTAATCTTCTTAATTTTTTCTTTAACTTCTGTGGTTTATTTTCCATGACAGTGGGTTCATGAACAAGTTCACCATGGCCTTTATCTGTGGCACAGATGTCTTTATATGTAGTGTCTGTACTATCACCACAGTTAGCATAGTGAATAAGCTTCAGGTAGACACTTATTTATCCTGGACGATGTTCATCCAAATATGTATTTTTATTTTTATTTCCTACCATACTTCAATTGTACTGTCACCCTGCTAAGATTTGGTATAGATTTTATACAACAGATTACCATGTGAAGGTACTCAGTAAGAGATGCACAGCAATTAACCAACCACTGTTAATTAATGTTCTCTTAGACTTCCGGGTCATGCCATGTCTTAGTAAGTGCAGGGGCAGCCCACAGGGGGATGAGAGGCCTCATTTGCATAAATATTTCCATAATGTTAACATGCGCTAACTTTTAGTAAACATGCCTCTTAATGAGTGTATGGATAAAGAAAGACTACCAGATTTCTACATTACTATACTCCAATGCCAACCACCAGGCACATTAGGAAGTACTATAAATACTGCCCATTTAGAACCCATCCTACAATAATACACCCATGGAAATCAACCCCAATGTATCCAACCCAAACTTGATTCCCCCACCAATTTATCACCACAACCAGTATACCCACTTAGTAACAGCCCCTCAATGACTGCTCCTTGTTTATCTAATTTTTTGTTGGATCGTTCACCGTGAAAAGAAACTTTTCCTTTCTCGAAGTGAACCCTCCATTTTAATCAATTTTTTAACATGGCCTAATGACGGCCTAAAAGACCGACAAAACAGCACTTGCTGCTGTCAGTATTAAGTGAAAATATCAAAATTGCCGCAGGTCATAGTGCTAAAAAAGAAACTGGCATACACCAGGACCATTTAGAACCCATAGCAAACACACCGTATCATAACAGCACTACCAGGATTCACAAAGTACCATACCCTACCTATCAAAAGGCAACACTGCAAACATTAAACCAATAAATTAATGAATGGAGGGGAACGGGTAAATGTAGATCGATTGTTTACGTTATCATAATATAGAAAGACTAGGGGGCATGCAATGAAGCTACAGGGTAACCTATTTAAGATTAATAAGAGAAAATATTTTTTCACTCAACGTGTAATCAAACTCTGGAATTTGTTACCGGAGGATGTAGTAAAAGCTGTTAGTGTAGCTTGGTTTAAAAAAGGTTTGGACAAGTTCCTGGAGGAAAGGTCCATAGACCATTATTAAAGGGGACCTAGGATATCACTGCTTGACCGAATACAAGCATTGTGGAACCTATGTCTTTTGGGGAAACTGCTAGGTACTGTCATGAAGCTGAAGCTACTGAGAGTGCAGACTTAGAAAAAAACCCTGTTTTTAACAGAGCTGTTGATGTGCAGAGGATGCAATTACCTTGCAGCCCAGCTAGAGGGAGCAGGAACAAAACTACTGAGACTGAGTTAACACACCCAGCCACTGATTATGTAAGAGCTAATCAGCTACACCTGACGACAACCCCGGGAAACTCAAAGGTAGAATGCCTTTATAAGAGAAAGACAGTCCAGAGGAAAGCAGGTCAGCAGGAGGAACCAGTCCAGAGGAAAGCAGGCCAGCAGGAGGAACCAGTCCAGAGGAAAGCAGGCCCGCAGGAGGAACCAGTCCAGAGGGAACTGGTCCGGAGGAAAGCAGTCCAGAGGAAAGCAGTCCAGAGAGAGACTGCCAGGAGAAGCACTTCGGATGGAAGGAGTGATACCTCCAGGCCAAGCAGCGTAGCTGGGTCAAGCAGAACGCCCAGAATAGTAAGTGCTGGAAAAAGAGCAGAGAAAGGTCAGGGGTTCAAATCCCACTAGAGGACAGCAACCTTGGGCCGGAAGGACTGGGGTTTCCAGTCCCACAGGTGCTCCTTGTGGTCTTGGGCAAGCCACTTAACCCTCCATAGCCCATGTTCCCTGTAAAATAGTTATCTCCAAGTTATAATGTCCTGTTCAATGTAATTTCAGTTTGTTCAATGTAAACCGCACTGATGCAGAATAGCGCGGTATATAAGAGAATATAAATAAAAAATAAATAAATAAATAAAGGCAGAAAGAAAGACAGCTTGAGGAGAGTCAGCCTGGAGAGAGACTCGGTAGCAGAGGACTACAGAGGCAAAGAGCTTGGGAGGAGAAAGCCATGCTTTGAGAGAGGCCTACGCTCACCGGAGGAGTCTGAATCAGGACTAAGAGGTACAAGAAGGAAAGGTTCTGATAGCAGAGCTACCTTTACCCAGAAGCAAGGAAATCCGGATTCCTCACCAGGTTTTCCTGAACCACAGAAAGGTAAAGCACTGCTCAGAAGGTTCCAAGAGAAAGCCTTTCTCCAGAGAGAGGTGCCTCAGAGAGAGAGCTACAGTTATACCGGCTACAGGAGGAAGACCAGGTATGGTGTCACTTCATTTATAAAAGAAAGTTTATCTCCTAGAAGCTCTGGTGAAACAGATGCTCTGTGTAAGAGAAAAGGAAACAAGTCAGAGCTTTACAAACCAGTATCTGTATTTTTAATTGTGAACCACCCAGATGCCTATTTTGGTGTGGGTGGTATATCAAATTTTAATAAAACATAAACATAAAACATATCTAAGGGCAGAAGAACAGGCCATGTACGTTTGTGGGCCTTAGAGCAACCTTATTGGAAACAAGCAAACAGAGACAGTCTGGTAAAGTATAACAGCAAGGGAGACATCCAATTCAGAGGGCGAGGCCAGTGACCCAGAGTCCATGGAAATAGACCTAGAGAATCCTATTCCCATGCCTCCAGATGAATTTATGGATTGTACCTTGTGTATTGCTAGCAGCCTTGAGTCATTAGCAGAACTGTGAATTGAACAGACCTTTTTGCTTTAAGAATGCTCATCTTTTGTGCTAAATGCCAGAGAACTGTTTTGCTTATTTAAGTTGCTCTGAAGTAAGAGAATCCTTCAGTTAATCTCTCCAATCAACTGTGAAACTTGTAACAGTTTTTTTTCTTGCTTATGTTTGGTGAAACCCTGAAAGAAAGGACTTTCTTTATTTCTGTGCCTTACTGAGCCTTTGCGTAAAAGGGGAAATAAAAGCCTCAATACCCTCTATTTGGCTTATACAATTTGTTCATACAAGGAGCTGGACTTCAAAGACCAACCTGCACTTGGCCTTAAAGAGCCCTTTCCTCCTTGAAACAAATTAAAATGCTCAGCCTACCCTTACAGCCACTGGCCACTAGGGAGTGCTGACGACAGTACTTATGACCTAGATTGGCCACCGATGGAAACAGGATACTGGGCTTGATGGACTTTGGTCTGACTTAGTATGGCATATTTTATGTTCTTATGTTTAAATAGAAACTACATAAACAGAATACCTCATCAGAATACATGCAGAACATAGACCATTACCATACAAAGAACAAGGGATCACAATTTAGAAATAGGAAGACAATAATTAAATTAGGAACCCCAAAAGCCAAACTTGGAATGTACAACACTGGAGAAATAAAACTATAAATTAATTTCTCCTTGTACTAAACAAAAGGCAAAGACATTAGCAATACACATTTCCCAGAGCTGACATATCCCAGTTAATTATTATTATTATTATTATTATTATTATTATTATTAATCATTTGATATACCGCTTAGGCCAGAAGGCATTAAAGCGGTTTACAATAATATCATTTGAGGAAATAGGAAAAGAACGCCATTATAAGATAGGACAAAATAGAAGACAGAAACAGGTAAACAGATAAGAGGAGGAGAATAATAGAGACAGCAAGTTACCACGAATGCAGGCATCACGATCCAGTCCAAGATATCAATATGAATTGCCACGGTCCAACGCCTAAGGGCCACGCCAAAGGGCGCGGGCCCGCAAGGCGTGGGCGTGCCTGCTGCAGCGGCGGTTTTGCAGCCGTTGGAACAGGCTGATTGGTTGGGCTGAGGAGGAAGGAAGGGGGAGCCCCTGCTCTCACCCCCATCGGGATCGCTGACTCTCCTTCGCGCCTGCTGCAGCGGCGGTTTTACAGCCGTTGGAACAGGCTGATTGGTTGGGCTGAGGAGGAAGGATGGGGGAGCCCCCGCTCTCACCCCCATCGGGATTGCTGACTCTCCTTCGCGCCTGCTGCAGCGGCGGTTTTACAGCCGTTGGAACAGGCTGATTGGTTGGGCTGAGTCTGCCCTTGATCCGCGGAGTGCCATCTCCTGGTGTTGTCGGCGGCGCACGTGGCAGGCAAGGACAACGTGCAGGCCGATTTTCTCAGTCGCCATGTTCTCGATCCGGGGGAATGGGAGCTGAACGCGGCGATTTTTCACGAGTTGACACTGCGCTCCGCCCACCGTTAATAAAACCCCAATCTACGCCTCACCGAAGAAAAAACGTAATCTTCTAGCAGTCTTGCGCTCCGGTAGGCGAACCAGGAAGGGGCGGGCCCTGGACTGGCCCGGAGAGAGCTCAAGGAAAGGTAATTAGCAGGTAAGACCTAATTTCACCTTCCTTATCACTTCTGCGGGCCAGTCCCGGGAAACGCGAGGGCAGTACCAAAGCAGTATCTAAATCCGGGAGGGACCCGCAAGACCAGCGACAATCGCGGAAGCTCCAACCTTCGCATCCTCTCGGGCCTGAACATCCAATCTGTAATGTTTTGCGAACGTATGTACGGAAGACCACGTTGCCGCTCTACAAATATCTACTGGAGGCACGAACGCATACTCCGCCCAGGAAGCAGCTTGAGAACGAGTGGAATGAGCCTTCAGGCCATCAGGAGGAGCTTTCCCTCCGACCTCGTAAGCTGCCGCAATAGCACTCTTCACCCATCGAGCAATCGAAGCTTTGGAAGCTGCCTGGCCTTTCTTCGGGCCAGCGAATAGAACAAATAACCGATCGGACCTGCGAAAGGACTGCGTAATCTTTAGGTAAGTGAAAGCCCCCAGGTAAGTGATACTCATTTCCATAAAGGTATTTAATGTAACAGGGGTAACATATGGAAAGCAGTGTGTATAAATGCCTGTAGCATAGGAAATAAGATCCCTGATGTTGAAGCTTTGGTGAAAGTGGCTGACTTGGATTTAGTGGCAGTTACAGAAATATGGTTCACAGAACACCATGACTGGGATTTAACTATACCTGGCTACACTTTATTCAGAAAGAACAGGGTAGGAAGAAGGGGAGGAGGAGTGGCACTGTATGTAAAAAATACTATTAAAGCTTTGGAATTACAGAGCTTAAAAGGGAGAGAGGAGGCATTGTGGGTTAAACTAGAAAGAGGGAAAGAGAAATCTATTTGCATTGGCGTGATATACAGACCTCCTTCACAAGAGGAAGAGGTGGACAGAGAGTTAATTGAAGACATTAGCAGCATTGCTAGGAAAGGGGAAGTGCTACTGATAGGGGATTTCAATATGCCAGATGTTGATTGGCACATTCCTGCTTTAGTATCATCTAGAAGTAAAGAGATCCTGGATTCTCTACAGGGAGAACTATTCAGGCAATTGGTAACGGAGCCCACACGTGAAGGGGCCATACTGGACTTGGTGCTTATCAAGGGTGAAAGTGTTTCCGATGTTACAGTGGGAGATCATTTTGCATCCAGTGATCACCAGATGGTGTGGTTCAGTATTAGGACTAGGGCTGTTAGAATCCATTCAAAGGTGAGGGTCTTAGACTTTAGGAAGACTAACTTTGCCAAGATGGGCCAATACATCAGGGAGTCGTTAGCGGGATGGGATCAGCTGGGGGATGTAGAAAAACAGTGGGCAAAACTGAAAGGGGATATTTTAAGGGCAATCAACCTTTTTGTTAAAATGGTAAATAAAGGTAAAAGGAAAAGGAGACCGCTATGGCTTTCGAAAGAAGTAGCTGAAAAAGTGAAGAAAAAGAGGGAGGCCTTCATGAAATGGGCCTGATAGTCAAAAGATTTATGCTCCTATCATGGCCTCTTTGAAAGTTTACTAGGGCTGAGTTCCTAATTTTTTCTTAAAATTCCACTAGATTCCTAAATTAAGTAGCATTAAAAATGGGTGGCAACAGGGCAGGGGAAAAAAGCACTGATTTTCAGCACTAGGCACCTAAATTAGGCTCATAACTTTAGGCATATAAATGACAAGTCCATTAACCATTTTAAAAGGGACCCACGATATTACTGCTTGAACCAATACAGACATTGAGGAACCTGTGTCTTTTGGGGAGACTGCTAGGTACTTATGACTTAGATTGGAAACAGGATACTGGGCTTGATGGAACTTGGTCTGACCCAGTATGGCATACAGTATCTTATATTCTTATATGTTGTTTTGTTATAGTGGGAGAACATTTTCCATCCAGTGATCACCAGATGGTGTGGTTCAGTATTAGGACTAGGGCTGTTAGAATCCATTCTAAAGCAAGGATCTTAGACTTTAGGAAAACTAACTTTGCCAAGATGGGCCAATACCTCAGAGAGTTGTTAGCGGGATGGGAACGGCTGTCGTATGTAGAAAAACAGTGGGCAAAACCTTTTTGTTAAAATGGTAAATAAAAGGAAAAGGAGACCGCTATGGTTTTCAAAAGAAGTAGCTGAAAAAGTGAAGAAAAAGAGGGAGGCCTTCATGAAATAAAAGAGATCACAGAGAGAGGAAGACAGGCATCTATATTTCGAAAAACTTAGAGAAGCTAGCAAAGTAGTCAGGAAAGCATAGATTCAAAAACAGGAGGAAATAGCCAATGCAATAAAATGGGGGGATAAGACATTTTTCAGATATGTTAGTGAGAAGAGCAAGGGCAAAAGTGGTATTGTCATACTCAAGGGTGAAGGGGAGGAATATGTAGAAGCTGATGAGGATAAAGCGGAATTGCTTAACAAATATTTCTGTTCTGTGCTCACAGATGAAGAACCAGGAGCAAAACCTCAGAAAACACCCATATTTATTTATTTATTTATTTATTTATATATATTCAGCATCAGCGCGGTTCACATCGAACAAAAATCTCAGTACAGTCAACATGCATGAGTTTACAGATAACAAGGGAAGGAACTTGGATAACAAGGGAAACTATTTACAATCTATTTACAGATGTAGTACTAATGAATAGGTACATGTTACTAGGAACAGGTGCTAGGAATATATTCAATCGCTAGAGAATCAACCTAAGCATGTTATTGAGACATCATGGAACTGGGTAACTGGGTGGGATCACTAAAGTCGATGAGTGTTGATGACTCTATAAGGTGCTTATTGAAGAGATGGAATTTGAGGGCTTTCTTGAAGTGTGATAGGCTGTTGATAGCCCGGATGCCAGGGGGTAGTGCATTCCAGCACCTAGGGGCACAAAGGATAAAGGCTCTGTTGGCTGTAGAAGAAGAACAGCTTGTAAGGGCCTTTGGGAGCTTTAGGGAGTTGATGGTCGAGGATCTTCTTGCTCTGTTCGGTGTAGTAGTGTGAATAAGGGCAGATAAGGATGCAGCGGAGAGCTTATTAAGAGCTTTGAATGTGAGAAGTAGAGTTTTGAAGATAATTCTGGCCTGAATGGGTAGCCAATGTAATTGAATCAGCAAAGGAGTAACATGGTCAGACCTGGCAAGCTCCCTGAAGTACCCTTGCTGCGGCGTTCATTGCCAGCTGTTTATGGTGGAATGAGGAACAGGAACAGAAGCGAGGGACATCTTGAACAATTTTCAGAAGACTGTGTTCGTGAGAAACTAGCTCAACTAATCTCGTAGGCCTAAGCAACGATTCCCGGAGCATATGATTGCTGATGGTGATCGGCAAACCTGTGTAGTGGTGGAACAGTGCACAATAGAATGAGGGGAACGTGTGCAGGCCTGTACCCAAACCGTGCAGACGTAAAGCGATGCTGGACAGGCAGAGAAGCCATATGGGCCATGCACATGGTGATCCAGAGGTGCAGAGGTGCCTGTCATGCCCAGGCACAGAGGAGGATGCGGTACATAAGAACATAAGAACATAAGATATGCCATCAAGCCCAGTATCCTGTTTCCAACAGTGGCCAATCTAGGTCATACGTACCTAGCAGTATCCCCAAAAGACAAAGGTTCCACAATGCTTGTATTGGGTCAAGCATTGATATCCTGGGTCCCTTTTTAATAATGGTTTATGGACCTTTCCTCCAAGAACTTGTCCAAACCTTTTTTAAACCCAGCTACACTAACAGCTCTTACTACATCCTCCGGTAACAAATTCCAGAGTTTGATTACACGTTGAGTGAAAAAATATTTTCTCTTTGTCTTAAATAGTTTACCCTGTAGCTTCATTGCATGTCACCTAGTCTTTCTATATTCTGATAGCGTAAACAATTGATCTACGTTTACCCGTTCCACTCCATTCATTAATTGATAGATCTCTATCTTATCTCCCCTCAGCCGTCTCTTTTCCAGGTTGAAGAGCCTTAACCTTTGTAGCCTCTCTTCATAGGAGTAGCCTTCTATCACCTTTACCATTTTGGTGGCTCTTCTCTGTACCTTTTCTAATAACGCTATATCCTTTTTAAGATACGGCGACCAGAATTGCACACAATATTCAAGGTGCGGTCGTACCATGGAACGATACAGAGCCATTATAATATCCTTTGTTTTATTTTCCATTCCTTTCCTTATGATACCTAGCATTCTATTTGCTTTCTTGGCCGCCGCTGCACACTGGGCGGAGGGTTTTAACATGTTATCCACAATGACTCCTAAATCTTTTTCCTGGGTGGTGGTTCCCAATGTGGAACCTTGCATCGTATAACCATAGTGTGGGATGTTCTTTCCTAGGTGCATAACTTTGCACTTGTCCACATTAAATTTCATCTGCCATTTGGATGCCCAGTCTTCCAATTTATCCAGATCCTCCTGCAGTTTTCCACAGTGCTCTTGGGTTTTAACAACTTTGAACAGTTTTGTGTCATCTGCAAATTTGATAACCTCACTCGTTATTCCCTTTTCCAGGTCATTTATGAATATGTCAAAAAGTAGCGGACCCAGTACAGATCCCTGGGGTACTCCACTATTCACCTTTTTCCATTGGGAAAATTGGCCATTTAGCCCTACCCTTTGCTTTCTATCTTTTAACCAGTTCCCGATCCACAATAGTACACTGCCTCCTATCCCATGACTTTTTAGTTTTGCCAAAAGTCTCTGATGAGGGACCTTGTCAAAGGCTTTCTGAAAGTCCAGATACACTATATCAACCGACTCACCTTTGTCTACCTGTTTATTCACACCTTCAAAAAAACATATCAGATTAGTAAGACAAGATCTTCCTTGTCTAAAGCCATGTTGGCTGTCTCCCATTAGGCCATGACTATCTACATGCTGTCAGGCTCACCGGTCTGTAATTTCCCGGATCAACCCTGGAACCCTTTTTAAAAATTGGCGTTACATTGGCGATCTTCCAGTCTTCAGGTATTACAGATGATTGTAATGAAAGTTCACAGATTACTAATAGCAGGTCTGCAATCTCATATTTCAGTTCTTTCAACACTCTTGGATGTATACCATCCGGTCCAGTGATTTTCTACTATTCAGTTTATCAAATAGTTGTAATACATTTTCCCAGTGTAGTGATATTTCTCTCAATTCCTCTGCAGTATCACCTTTAAATACCACTTCAGTCTTGGGTAACATCCCTACATCTTCCTCAGTAAAGACCGAAGCAAAGAATTCATTCAGTCTCTCCGCTATAGCCTTGTCTCCTTTTACTGCCCCTTTTACCCTTCTGTCATCTAATGGTCCAATTGACTCACAGGCCTTTTGCTACGAATGTACTTGAAAAAGTCTTTGTTTCGTGTTTTTGCTTCCGTAGCAAGTTCCTTTTCAAATTCTCGTTTTGCCTGCCTTATCAATGCTTGTGCTGTTTTCAGTTTTCTTCATTTGGCTCTTTTTTCCATTTCCTGAAAGATGCTTTCTTGGCAGCAACAACCTCTCTGACCTCACCTTTAAACAATACTGGCAGTTTTTTGGACTTTCTTCCACTCTTCTTAATGCGTGGAATACAGCTGGTCTGGGCTTCCAGGATAGTATTTTTAAACAACACCCAAGCTTGATGTAAGTCTTTAACCTTTGCAACCGCTCCTTTTAGTTTTTTCTGAACTATATTCCTCATTTTATCATAGTCTCCCTTTCGAAAGTTAAAAGGTAGTACTGTGGATTTCTTTACTTTCCCTCCTCCACTAATTAAATCTAACACGATCATGCTATGATCACTATTGCCAAGTGGTCCCAACACCCTTATTTCTTGCACCAGATCTGGTATTCCACTAAGGACTAGATCCAATATGGCTTCCCCTCTGGTTGGTTCATGAACCAGCTGCTCCAGGAAGCAGTCATTTATTTCATCTAGAAACTTTATCTCCCTAGCATGTCCTGCCATGACACTGAGCCAGTCGATACCGGGGTAATTGAAATCACCCACTATCACTACTCTGCTGTAACGTTTGTTAGCTTTCTTGATCTCTTTAAGCATTTCGTCATCCATTTGTTCATTCTGGCCAGGCGGTCGATAGTACACACCCACTGCCATCACCTTCCCCTTCATACATCGAATTTCAATCCATAGAGATTCTACAGCAAAACTTTAATCCTTTCTGACTCAATGCCCTCTCTAACATAGAGCGCAACCCCTCCTCCAATTTGATCAGTTCTATCATTATGATATAGTTTGTATCCAGGTATCACAGTGTCCCACTGGTTGTCCTCCTTCCACCATGTCTCTGAGATTGCAATCATATCTAACCTCTTATTTAGTGCTATATATTCTAACTCTCCCATCTTATTGTTTAGACTTCTAGCATTTGAATACAAGCATTTCAGAGACTGTATTTTATTAATATTTATCTGGCTATTTGGTAGGCATGGGTAATTTGGAATCTTTACGCTCTGTCTGCACCATACTCAAGGGCATTTGGGCTTCTTTACTCTTTTTTGGAACCTCACTGCTTGCGGTAGTATCCTTCAAGGATACCTTCTTCCGAACCATGCGCTCTTGGGCGACTGTCGGCTTTCCCCTATTTTCTAGTTTAAAAGCTTCTCTATCTCCTTTTTAAAGGTTAATGCCAGCAGTCTGGTTCCATCCTGGTTAAGGTGAAGCCCATCCCTTTGGAAGAGCCCCTCCTTTCCCCAGAATGTTCCCCAGTTCCTAACAAATCCAAAACCCTCATCCTTGCACCATTGTCTCATCCACGCATTGAGACTCCGGAGCTCTGCCTGCCTTTTGGGTCCTGCACGTGGAACAGGAAGCATTTCGGAGAATGCTACCCTGGATGTTCTGGATTTCAACTTCCTACCTAAAAGCTTAAATTTAGCCTCCAGAACTTCCCTACCACATTTTCCTATGTCATTGGTACCGACATGTACCAAGACAGCAGACTCCTCCCCAGCACTATCTAAGATCCTATCTAGGCGGTGCGTGAGGTCCGCTACCTTCGCACAAGGCAGGCATGTTACCAGGCGATCCTCACGTCCACCAGCCACCCAGCTGTCTACATGCCTAATGATCGAATCACCAACTATAACAGCTGTCCTAACCCTCCCCTCATGGGCACATGGCCCTGGAGAAACGTCCTCGGTGCGAGAGGGTTTTACATCACCTGGAGGACAGGTCCTAGTTACAGGATCACGTCCTGCCACACCAGGGTGATGCTCTCCTGTCAAGTGACCTCTCTCCTCCATGGCAACAGGGATGCTGCCAGACTGTAGGTAGGACTTCAGGACTATATCCCTGTAGGTCTCGTCCATGTACCTCTCTGTCTTTCTTATGTCTTCCAGGTCTGCTACTCTAGCCTCTAGAGAATGGACTTGTTCCTTGAGAGCAAAGAGCTCCTTGTACTTAGTGCATACATTTTATTTATTTATTTATTTATTTAGTGTACACTTATATCCCGCTACTTCCAGCGATCAGCAGCGGTTTGCTATACATATCAGTATGGTTGTACAGGCCATGGATTAAAAACATACATAATGATTCAGTATAGGACACAAACATTCAGATTACAGGTTTACACTTGATTGCAAGACATTGATTTCACAAGTATGTACATATTTACAGGTTGTCAGAATCTATAGGTGTTTGACGTGTAGTGCATGGTGAAAGAGGTTATGTGGGATTGAAGTGTGTCTGGAAAAGATTTATTTATTTATTTACATTCTCTTATATACCGCACTATTCGGCATCAGCGCGGTTCACATAGAACAAAAAGTCTCAGTACAATAACATGCATGAGTTTACAGATAACAAGGGAAGGAACTTGGATAACAGGGGAAACTATTTACAGTCTATTTACAGATATAATACTGATGCGTCATTAGCTTTTTTCTGAATACCAACAGGTCACTAATTGCTCTCAGTTCGCATGGTAGTTGGTTCCATAGCAGTGGCGCTATGAATGAGAATGCTCGGTTACTGGTGGTTGCAGTGACAGATCTCAGGCTAGCCGGGACGATGAGGGTATTGAGGTGTGTGGTTCTTCTGCTTCTGTTATTTGGCTGTGATGTGATAAGGGCGTTGAGATACGAGGGTGCTATATTATGCATGAGCTTGAATGTGGTGATTAGGATTTTGTATTGTATGCGTGCAATGATGGGGAGCCAATGTAGGTCCATTAGTATTGGTGTGATATGCTCCTTTAGGCCTTTCCTCATGATTAATCTAGCTGCCACATTTTGCGCCATTTGGAGGATGTTGAGGGTTTTTTTAGGTAACCCTTGTAGTATGGCGTTGCAGTAGTCCAGGTGAGGAATGATGAGGGCTTGTGCAACGGTCCTAAAATCAGAGTGCTCTATGATGCTACGTAGTGGGTGCAAGACTTTTATTTTGTGGAAAATGGCTCGATTTGTAATTCAGAGATGTTTTTCCATCTTTAGGTTGCAATCCAGTGTCACGCCCAGGTATTTTAGCTCGCTCTTTGTGGCGTAGACGTTATTGTTCATGGTGACTGTAGGTGGTGGGTTGAAATCTGGTTTTCTGGAAATGAACATCACATCGGTCTTTTTGTGATTAATGGCCATGTTATTCTGTTGCAGCCAGAATTGGAGCTCACTGAGGCATTTTTCCAGTTGACTGATGTTCGGGTTGTCTATATCAAGTTGAGTGTAGAGCATTAGGTCATCAGCATAGATGTGATAACTGATCTGGTGTACCTGGAATGTTTTACAAACTGGCCATAGATAAAGGTTGAAGAGGAGGGAAGACAGGGCTGAGCCTTGAGGTATACCTTGGGTTTGGGGGAAAGTTGCTGCCTTCTCGTTGTTGAAGTGGACTTGCTGCATTCTGTTGTTTATGTAGGAGGTGAACCATTTCAGAGGGGCACCTCTAATGCCTATGGAAGCGAGTCTGTTTAGGAGCGTGGGGGTGATGTACGGTATCGAAGGCGGCTGATATGTCTATGAAAACGAGCATGAACATTTTGTTTTTGTTTTCCAGTCCTTTGAGAAGTTTATCAAGTAGGGCCAGAAGGAGGGTCTCCACACCCTGATGTTGTCGGAAACCATACTGGTGGACGTCCAGAGCGTTGTTGTCATCGATGTGATCTTGCAGTTGAATTTGTACTGCCTTTTCAATGATCTTGGCCAGGAAGGATATGCTTGACACCGGGCGGTAGGATGTTGGGTCTTTCTTGTTAAGAGTCTGTATTCACTTAGAGTTGGTGTAGGTGCTTATACTAATAAATCCTTGGAATTGTTAATGGATTACTTGTATTGCTTCCTGTTCCTTCTTTAGGATGGGTCGTATGATGGATTTTTTGAGGTGCGTTGGCATTAACCCCTGCCCAAGCGATTGGTTCACAATGTGGGAGATGTATTGAACAATTTCCTGTTTTATGCCCTTTACCCAGGCCGCAGGGCATGGGTCGAGTGGGGAGGTGGTGGTTTTTAAGCTGGAGATTATGTTTAATATTTGCTTGTCATCTACGCTCCTGAAAGTGGACCATTCTTGGTATTGTGTAGGTCTTTTCGGGGTGTTGGTTGTTTGCAGAATGTTGGTCATTGACAGATTCTGGGTGTCTAGTTCAGGCGCTTGATGGCTTCTGTCATTGGCTGTAGGGTTGAGCTTATTGGCATAGTGGTCTGCCAACTTTTGGGCTGTCATTGCCCCGTATGAAATTGGTTCTTGAGTAGCCTTCGTGAGGGATTTGACCAGCTCAAATAGTTCCCTGGGTCGGTTGAGGGCCTTGTTGAGCGTGCTGGAGTGATAGGTTTTCTTTGCAATGTTAATTTCATTCTTGTATGCCGCGAGGAGTTTGATGTATTCCATTCTATGCTCCTCAGTTTTGTGACTTCTCCATTTCCTTTCTTGCTTCCTCAGGCCTTTCTTTAGGTCGCGCAGGGTGGGGGTGTACCATGGTTCCGTCCTGATTCTGGATGAGAGTCTTTGGGGTGTCCAGGTTGCTATTGCGACTTCTTCGATTCCTGAGATCCATTGGTTAACTAGTATCTCAAGGTCCTCCTGTTCTGGATTCATATGTGCGCTTATTGAAGTTATCAGATTTTCCTTGTTGAATTTTTGAAGACCTCTCACCAACTGGGAGAAAATCATACATGTGACACTCAGTGCAAAAGACTGGAAAGCCCCCATCTCGCTGCTGGACTGTTGTCTGCATCTTAGTTTAAAGCTTGTGTTTAGGTCTTAAAATTCTGTATTCACTTAGAGTTGGTGTAGGTGCTTATACTAATAAATCCTTGGAATTGTTAATGGATTACTTGTATTGCTTCCTGTTCCTTCTAACATTATCTTATGCTGTGTAATATATGTTACAGTTACCTGTAAACTGTGTTGATCTTTGGAAATGCGGTATATAAACCTCGTAAATAAATAAATACATATTCAGCAGCATTAACATTTTGAATATCTAATGGATAGAGCACTGGCTTGGGAGCCAAGAGACCAGGGTTTGATTCCCACTAGCACGCCTTCTGGCCTTAGTCAAAATCACTTGTCATTGCTTCATAAAAATCCAAGTTAACAATGTCCCTGTTTAATGTACATTACCAAGTTTAAGTTACAATGTAAATCGCTTTGAAATGATAAAGCAGTATATTAAAAAAAACCAACCTGTTAAATGAATAAATACATCTGTGGGTGCCTCCCCCAAATTTGTCTTCTGGCTACACTCCTGCTTGGGGTCTTCCTGCTACTGCTTTTTTTTTTTTTTTTTTTACTGATTTCACATAGCACAATCCTACACTTTCAAGAGCGACCGGCTCCCACAAGGCTATACACATGATTTGCAAAGTTCCTTCCCCCCCCCCCCTAGAAATAACAAGCCGGCTATGCTCACATGACCATCTCCCACAAGGCTATACACGTGATTTGGAAAGTTCCCGCCCCCAGGAAGTGACAAGCGACCACGCTCATGGCTTCCAAAAGGCTATATACTTGATTTGCAAAGTTCTGGCCCCTCACCCCCAGAAGTGATCAGCCAGCCATGCTCACACGACCGGCTCCCACAAGGTAACCTGGAAGCCTTTAAAAGAAACACCACTGTAGCATTTCGTACCAAAGGCAAGCACCCTAGGAGCAGGACATGCTTCTTGGGCAAGCTCCTTGGGGTGACTCTGGCAACTCTACTGTTTGTCACACTGTCCACTGAAGGGGTCCTTTCTCCGGCCACTTCCTTCTTAGTAAGCATTCTTGACTCTTCTTACTGCCTCTACTTCTCCTTGATTGCTTTCATCCCTCCATGTCAGCCATTTGGTGCATTGGGGCTGGCATCCCCCCCCCCCCCCAACTAGCTGTTTTTTCTTCCTGGTCATTTCTCGCGTGTTCCTGCAACCTGCTTCCATGCTCCTTCTCTTCCGCACCTGTCCCCGCCTCAAGCATCCCCGCTCAGCTTTTGCTTTGCTTGGCTCTAGTAAATTGCAGATCCATCCAGACTGTCCTGGTACAGGATCTTATAATCCAAAACAGCCTTGATGTCCTTTTCATTACAGAGACCAGGTTAAGGGCAGGTGAGGACCGCTGCCTCCCTGCAGCTATTCCACATTCTCGACTCTGCGACTGGGCCACAGCAGGGATAGGAGTGGCTGCCCTTCGATCTTCCCTGCCTATGTCTGAAGATCCTTTTACTGCTCTCCATTATCCAGAATCGCTTCTCCTCGGATTGGACTCTTCCCCCTCCCCCTTCATCTCTTTCTCATCTACTCTCCGCCATCTCTCCATCCCAATCTTTGGGATTCCCTGCTCCTCACTCTTTCTGAAGCTATGCTCCTTTATCCCCATCTCATAATTCTCAGCGATTTTAATGTTCACTTCAATCATGAGCCTTTATCACTCATCTTCAGGATCTCTCTCACTCACACTGCTGGTCACACCCTAGATCATATTCTCATGTCCTCTGACTCATTCTCTTCTTCATCCTCATTATCTGCCTTCCCTCTTCCCTGGACAGATCATCAAGGAATCCTTTTTTCCCTGCAGTTGCATTCAGCCGCTGACACCTCTGTCGCCAGCCATTTCTCTTCTACTGCTCCAGTTCGTCTGACTTGTCGTATCACCCCCTACACTCTTGAATACTTCCCATCCTTTGAGACAATTCTCCCCACCGACTTTGCCTCTCTTCCCACTAATGCTCAGATTCATATCTGGAATTCTGCCTTAACCAGTGCTCTTAACCAGTTCACACCACTTTGTCTTAAATGAAATTCCCTTAAACACCACCATCACCCATGATACCACCCCGGCCTTCGACTCCATCGCTCTCACCTCGGTCATGCTAAGAGGCTCTGGAGAAAACAGTGCTCCCTGACTCCCTTCACCATTTCAGGCACTGTGATCATCATTATTGTTGCCTGGTCTATGACGCCAAGAAATCCTATTACACAGAACTTATCTCCTCCTCTTCCAACTCGTTCTGTCAGTTGTACTCCGTTCGGACCTCCCTTTCCACGCCCAATCTGGCCTTTTCAGCATCCTCCCCCAATGCTTTTCTGGACCCAGATCAACTCACTTGTTACTTCCAGGATAAGATCTTATCCCTTGGTACCACCTTCTCTGGCTGCCCTCTACTCCTCACCTTGAGCCCTTTGAGTCCCCCTCATTCCCTCTCCTTGTTTCTTACCTACACCTGGGTCTACTTTCCACACAGTCTTCTCGGCAGAGTTGTTGTTGTTGTTAAGTGCCGTCGAGTCGGAGTCGACTCATGGCGACCCTCTGGATAGCTATCCTAAATTGTGTTCGGTCTTCAGTCAGGCGGCTCATTGTTGACAGACTGGTACCCGTAGCTGCTGTTATTGTAGCGATCCATCTCATTGCTGGCCTTCCTCTTTTGCGTTGACCTTCTATCTTGCCAAGCATGATGTCTTTCTCTAATGATCTCTCTCTTCGCATGATGTGTCCGAAGTATGAAAGCCGAAGTCTTGTCATCTGAGCTTCTAAAGAAAGCTTAGGTTTGATCTCCTCTAGTACCGACTGGTTTGTTCTTCGGGCAGTCCATGGTATACACAGTATTCGCCGCCAGCACCATAATTCAAAGGCATCAATTTTCTTCCTGTCTGTCTTTTTCACTGTCCAGCTTTCACATCCATATGATGTTATTGAAAATACCATGGCTTGAACAAGTCGAATCTTTGTATGGAGAGACACATCTCTGCTCTTGAGAATCTTATCTAGGTCTTTCATAGCCATTCTGCCAAGAGCAATGCGTCGTCTGATTTCTTGACTGCTTGTTGCTTCTTTATTGATAGTTGATCCAAGTAGGTTAAAGTTGTTCACAATTTCAATTTCTTCTCCTTCAACGATGAACCTGTTGATTATGCCAGTTGTCATGATCTTTGTCTTCTTTACATTAAGGTGCAGGCCCATTTTGAGACTATGTTCTTTGATTGTGAGAAGCAAATGTTTCAGATCATCTTCGCTTTCAGCCAGTAATGTGGTATCATCAGCATAGCGAAGGTTGTTGATGAGTCTTCCACCAATCTTCACACCTCTGTTGTCTTCACACCTCGGCAGAGTTACTCAAAGTTATATCCTCCTCACATAAGATGACCTACCGATCTGACCCCATCCCATCCCATCGGCTGAGTGAACCTTCTTTGGCTCTCCTACTTCCAATTCTCATCACCTTCAACACATTCCCTTTCCTCTGGAAGCAGGCTCTGATCTGCCCTATTCTGAGGAAGCCCTCCCTGGATCTCTCCATCCCTGCACACTATAGACCCATTTCAAACCTCCCCTTTCTATCCAAGATCCTTCAAAACTAGTGTATGCCCAACACACTGTCCATTTTGATACTATAGACACCCTTCATCCCCGTCTATCCAGCTTTCGCCCTGGTCACAGTACCGAGACTATTCAACTTTCTTTCCTCAACTGCACACTTCTCATGATCTGGGTGACATCTCTTTGGAGGTTTCCCTGGATATCTCTTCTGCCTCTGACCTTGTTGATCACTCTACCCTTCTTTCTTGTCTTCACGACTTTCATCTCCACGATTCTGGTCTTACGCTGGTTTCATTTGTTCCTTTCATCCAAATCCTTCAATGTCCTCTTGGGAACTCATCCCCTTTCACCCATCTCTCCCCGGTGGTGTCCCCCCCCCCCCCCCCCCCAGGGTTCGGTGTTTCCCCGTTACTCTTCAATATTTTTCTTGTCCCTCTCACATTTTTGATTCAACAGCACAACATACAACATATCAGCATACTTCTATGCCGATGATGACCTTCTTCACCATACCAATCCATCTGCCCCAGATCTGTCACCACTCAACTCCTGCCTCACTTAGATTGCTTCCTGGATGTCTGCTAATTTCTTAAACCTCAACTCTGTGAAAACTGCCACTATATGGTTCACAGCTGGGAGCCCCTATCTGCCTCTGGCCCCTACACTCCTGGATGCCACTATCCTCCTGGTTAGTTCCCATCATTACCTGGATGTAATCCTCGATTCCTGTGTCTTTCCAGGATCACCTTTCCTCTCTCATTCATTGTTCGTTTTATTTCTTCCAAGAGATTCATGCCATACGACCCTTCCTTCCCTCCTCTGACCGCGCTTCTCCTTTCTCTCTCATGATGTCTCAGATTGATTACTGTAACGTGGTTCTTGCAGGTCTCCTCTCAATATCAACTTCACTGCCTACAGCTCATACAGAACACTGCCATCCAACCCTCACACATACATTTCGCACTGATCACATCACGCTTCTTCTTATGCACCTTCACTGGCTCCCGCTCAAATACTGGATACAGTTTAAACTCCTTACTGTGGTTCAAAAGGCTTTGCACACTGGCACCCCTTTTGCACACTGGCACATCTTTTAGATATTCTTCACCTTCACTCCCTGTATCGTATTCTACCGTCTAGCCACACTAATCACCTTCACTTTCCCTCTGTCTCACAATCCTGACTGGAATATACCTACAATTGTGCCGCCTTCTTTCTTGGCCCTGCACTCTGGAATGCTCTCCCCTCCAACCTCCATCTGGAACAATCCTTTGCCAAATTCAATCTATGCTCAAAACCCATCTGTTTCAACTAGCCTTTGACCTACCACCGCCACACATATAGCCCTTCAGTCCCCCCCTCTACCTTTTTTACCCTCTCTTACCTTCTCTGTCCTTTGTATGACTGCATTACCTTTCCTATGGTGTTCCTTTCCGTTTCCTGCTTGTTTAGTTATTCTTAAAATTTATGCAACACCTTCTGCTGATGTGAAGGCGCAGTATATCAAGCCTGATAAAGATAAAAATAAAGATGTCTGGGACTGGTCAGTAAAAGGGAGCAGTAACTATAAAGGTTCAGGCTGCATTCAAATCTTATTTTAAAAGAAGGGACCTAAAGTCCCTTCATGTGATCTTTCTGGCAGTGCAACAGAAAGTATACTGCTGCCATCATATTCTCCTAGACAAACCTGTCTATATCAATATAAGGAGTCTCCATCATGCAGTATTTTCCCACAAAACTCTAAACCTGATCAAGCATCTTTGCCCTTTGCCCCTTGCCCAAACAGTTTGGTGTCTTTATGCTAATGCAGGTAATACTTAACACCCTTCTGGTGTTTTGGGGGATTCCTGCCTATGCTATTGCTGCTTTGCCCCTCTTTTGGTGCTGTGATGTCTTCACGCGATGCTATGTTTTGGAGTGTCCTTGCCTCTGTGGCAGATACCCACCAGTTAATTTTAAGCAAGTTTAATTACAAATGGATGGAAAACACCATGGTTAGAGAACAAAGTTGACTGACTCTTTTTCTTTAATAGACCCAAATAATCCCAATAATTCAATCTCAAGACAAACTAAACTTCTGCCGTGTCCATCTGTTAGCTTATAACTTTCCGCCCTTCCCTCCAAACCTACATGTGTTTTATGTATAAAATCGAAGGTGCAGTAATCAACACATAAAAGTATGTACAAAACTTTATTTAGAAAAACCTTTATTTAGAAAAAATGTACTTACGCATTTAGTTCAAAGCTGATTGCATAAGGCTTTTTAAAAATCAGGCCCATTGTTAAAAAAGCAATAAGAGAAGACTGAGACAAGAGAGAAAAAAATGTTGTAAAACATAACCCAAAATACCAGCTTTATGTGAGCCCTGACCACTGGACATGCCCTCCCACTTTATGACATGGAGAAATATTTAAAAAAATAAACCACCACTATCTATGATTTATTCAAGCCTACTCCGTCTAGAAATTGCACAATAATTCATCTGTGAAACACACGTTCATTAATTTTAAAAACTCAGTTCTCATCACAGCCAAAAGCTAAAACTCAGAACTTACCATGGCCAAAAGCAGCAGACAACCACAATGTCATTAACACCACTAGTTCAGTTTATCTTCACAAAAGTCACTCATTTTTCCTTTTTTTTTTTTCATGCAATTAGAAGAGCGATTTGAAAAACCAACTACTTTGGGGGTTAGAAAGTCCAATATGCTTCATCCTGGGGATATATAGTGAAGATACATTGAACTAGTGATGTTAGTGACACAGCGCACTATCTGCACTTTTGAATGTGGCAACAGCTGAAGTTCTTTATGAATGATTTCTTATAAATGAATTATTGCATAATTCATGGAAAGAGTGAACATAAGAACAAAAGAAATGCCATACTGGGTCAGACCAAGGTCCATCATGCCCAATATCCTGTTTCCAACAGTGGCCAATCCCGATCACAAGTACCGGGCAGATTCCCACATAGATACACAGGTTCCACAGTGCTTGTCCTGGGTCCTCTTTAATAATGGTTTATGGACCTTTCCTCCAGGAACTGGGGCTTGTATCAGTCTGTGATACCGATCAGAGCCAGCCCAACCATTAGGCAAACAGACATTCACCTAGGTGGGTAGCTTCTGTGAGGGAAGGCGGAAAAGAGCAGGGCATTCAAAGCTAAACAATAGATTCTGACAGCCAGGTGGGTCGTAAGGCTTAAGATCTGCCTAGGCCACCAACACCTTGAACCAACTCTGAGACCAGCCCTGATATTTATTGGTTATTTTTTCATAGCCTTCTTGGAACTTACTGACCAACTAAGATTGTTTTTATTATGGAGAAATCTTTACCAGGCGTAAATTTGGGTTGCAGGAAGTTGCGACGGACAGGGATCCAGATATAATGTACTGTTGAGAAAAAGAAGAGAGAGAGGGGTTAGTACTCAGAATTGAAAACTGCACAAACAGAAAATTACACTGGCATTTTATATTCCCAAGATATAGAAAGTGCCAGGAATTTGAAAGAAGAATGACCATAGTAATATATTAATGTCCTTCTACTACATATATAATACATATATATACGATCTAATAAAGCAGACTGAACTTAGCCTGGGCTTTTACTTGCACTTTAATATGCATTTTTCAGCACTAATTTTACCCTGTATTTAATACAAGTTTTAACATGGAGTAAATGCAGACTAAATATTAGACTTTATGCGTAGTTCATATTCCATGCAAAGGCATAGAAAAGACCTACATAAGGAATTACTTTGAGGTGCATCAAACTGACAGGACATTTTTACTCCAGCCCTAGAAGAGAAATAAGGCGCCCAATTTTATGTGGTCAATGATGAAGCTAAACTCAAACTCTTTTGGGGGG
Source organism: Ichthyophis bannanicus (assembly GCA_033557465.1). Taxonomy (NCBI): domain Eukaryota; kingdom Metazoa; phylum Chordata; class Amphibia; order Gymnophiona; family Ichthyophiidae; genus Ichthyophis; species Ichthyophis bannanicus. The sequence goes on from CM066043.1 coordinate 2,170,835, forward strand.
GGGATATTCAGTGGTGCAGCTAACATTGATAAAGAAGCTAGCCATCGCTGCTGAACCATGATCCTGGATATTCACTGCCAAAATCATATCTAGCAACCAGCACTGGATTTTGACCGGATAGAAAGTTAGCTAATCGGTCAGCAGCGATATTCAGCTGTTAGCTAAAGCTGTTAAAGTTAGGACAGTCAAAGTTCCTAACTTTAGCTGCTTTAGGATAACCAGCTAGTGGCTGAATATCACTGCCTTCCCGCCCGCCATGGCACCATATTCTCCAGCATGATCACATAGCAAGAGCCAAAAGGCAACTCTCCAGGGAAGTGGGAGGGTTGTGAGGACCTATTCCTGCTGTTCACAGAGAATACCTGCTACAGGTGAGTAACTATACTTTCTCCGTGAATAAGCAGGAAATAAGTCCTCACATATTGGGACTCCCAAGCTACAGGCTACCAGAACCAGAGGAGAAAAAACAGCCCAACCAGATATGGAGAACTGGAGAAGCCAGGAAGACCAGAAAGGTAGTCCTGCTGAGGGACTCATCTGATGCAGTATCCACAGTCGACATTGACTAAGGGAATTTAGCAGGTAGCCTGGACGGACAGAAGGGCTGGTGGGCAGGATTTGCCCCTCAAGACCCAAATGGATGCCAGAGCATGGCCTGGCCAAAATTGCTGTCCCATTGGGAATCCCTATCCAGATGATAATGGGCTACGAAGGTATGGACTGAAGACCATGTCGCAACCCTGCATATTTCCTCTGCAGAAATAGAACGTAGATTGGTTACTAATGTAGCCATCGCACAAAAATTGTGAGCCATGACATGACCCTCAAGGCTCAGATCAGCCAAGGAATACACAGTCTGCGAGCAAGATGGATAGTGTTTGCTTCGAAACAGTGACACCAAGCCTATTTGGGTTGAAGGAGACGAATAGTTGAGAGGATTGATGGTGCACATTCATGTGCTGCAAGTAGAAGGCCAACACACGCTTGCAATCCAGTGGGTGCAACGCTGCCTTACCACAGTTGGCATGAGGCTGGGGAAAGAACATTGGAAGGACAATGGACTGGTTGAGGTGAAAAGCTGAGATCACCTTCAGCAGAAAGCGGGAGTGCGTGCAGAGCACCACCTGGTTCTGGTGATACCTGGTGTATGGAGGGTGTGCGACCAGAGCCTGGAGCTCACTAACATGTCAGGGCAACATCATGGCCACCAGGAAGAGGACCTTCCAGGTTAAGAACAGCAGAGGGCACATGTCCAGTGGCTCAAAAGAAGCCCGCTTGAGCTGGCCGAGGACTACATTCACCTCACAAGTGACCGTAGGGAGCTTTACTGAAGGCTTCAAAAGAAGCAAGCCCCACATGAATAGGCCTACCAGAAGTTGAGCAGACATGAGCTCCACTCCTCCTCCCCCCCCCACCTCCGCAACCACAATGGAATGCTCCTATCGTGGTGAGATGAACATGCACAGAGTTGGTCTTGAGCCCAGAATTGGAGAGGTGAAAGAGGTACTCCAACAGCTGATCCATGGGACAAAAGGGTCCAGTGCTCAAACCAGCGCTCCAAATGGCAAACCACCACCACTTGAACGCGTAAGCCTTATGTGTCGACTCCTTGCAGGATGCTAGCAGGATCCTGGTAACACCCTCAGGGAGAGCAAGCTCCCCGAGTGCTTCCCATTCAGTGAGCGGATGCTGGGGTGCAAGGAGCCGCTCTTCTGCAAAATGAGGTCTGGGTCAAAACCCAGGTGGAGGCGCTCCCTCTGCGAGAGCTGCAACAGTAGCAGGAACCACAGTTGTCGAGGCCAGTAGGGAGCGATGAGAATCATGGATCCCCCCCTCGGCCTGGAGCTTCAGGATTGTCTTCAAGATGAGTGGTATTGGGTGGTAGGCATATAGCAGACCTTCCCCCAGTGAAGAAGAAAGGCATAGGGGACAGGCAATCGCTGGCCGGCCTCCGAGAGCAGAACTGAGCAACTTGGGCATTCTGTGCCATAGGGAAGAGGTTCACCTCGGGGTGCCCCACTCCCAGAAGAGTTGGTCTACCACATCCCACTTGACGGCACACTCTTGTGGCTGAAGTACCCAGCTGAGGCAATCTGCTAGGCCATTGCATTCGCCAGGCAAATACGTCACAAACAGCCTCCCAACAAAGGAGGTTCGAGGAACTTGGCCACCTGGTTGTCCATCTGGATCAGGACCACCTGATTCGCCATGTGTGCCCAAAAGGCAGAGAGAGCATTTGCAATGGCCCAGAGCTCAAGGAATTTGATCTGATGGAGGCTCTCACTCTCAGGACACAAGCAAGGAACAGGTGTACCAAACAGTGGTTGAAGTGAGCAGCTTTTTAAGGAAAAAAACCCAATGTGTTACGGCAAAACTACCTTCTTCACAGGGTACTGTCCTCAATTTAAAACATAAATAGTGGAGTGGAGGAGTGGCCTAGTGGTCGGGGCAAGGTACTTCAGGCCGGAAGGTCGGGGGTTCAAATCCCACTAGAGGACAGCAACCTTGGGCCGGAAGGACTGGGGTTTCTAGTCCCACAGGTGCTCCTTGTGGTCTTGGGCAAGCCACTTAACCCTCCATAGCCCATGTTCCCTGTAAAATAGTTATCTCCAAGTTATAATGCCCTGTTCAATGTAATTTCAGTTTGTTCAATGTAAACCGAACTGATGCAGAATAGCACGGTATATAAGAGAAAATAAATAAATAAATACATATATATGCCATTGTATTCGCAAGAAGCTCAGACTCCGGGGACATCTTCGAAGTCGAGGGCCCATGGTCAGGGCGAAGGAACTGGTTGTACCGGACAACAGCGCCTGCTGCTGGTCCATGAAGACAGACAAACTGTGCTCCAGGGCCGTCATTCTGGATTCCAGGCCAGAAGACTCCATAGCCATTGGCACAGGCATCGAGGGAATCAGGCCCAACACTGGTTCCCCCAAAGGGGAATCCTCGACGAAAATGGTGTCTGGGGACCAAGACTGGTCCGAGGTCGAGTCCTTTCGGGGGATCTTTTCAGGCCGCTCCTTCTCCGATCCCTTGGACAACTGTCTCGGACTGCGGGACCTGGCTCGGGATGTACCCGGCCTGTCGGATCCATCCAAGGATGCCACCTTCAAGATCTTCTTCTTCTTCATCTTGGATTCGCTCGAGGGAGACCCCCTCTCTGAAGAACCACAATGCTGCTTGGGTTCCATAGAGCTGCCCCAAGATGCTGTGGCATCAGATGAAGTCCTGGCCTTTGGAGGTACCGAGGACTCAGGGAAAAACTTATCATGCTGCTGCTGGCAGCTCTTGAGGGCCTTGTTGGACATCTTTTTGCAGAGAATGCATGCTGTGGGGCCATGGTCCGGCCCAAGGCAGTGCAGGCAGCAGTCATGTGTGTTGGTCCAAGACATAATTTTGGCACACCGATCACATTTTTTAAAAACACTGATAGCTAAGGGGGGAAAAAAGTACCCTAGCGATGTCGAAGACCAGCCAGGCTACCAGTTGGAAAGAAGACGTGAAGATGCCAATGAGGAATAAACTACAAAAGGACCCGAACTCTATGCTGAGACAGCAAGATCGGGTAGCGGGAAGAGTACCGGTGCAGTACCAGAGGTGAATATGAAACTCATGCAGAAAAATCAACTTTTTCTGGTGACAAGCCAAACAGACATCTGAAGGGCTCTGTGGAAAAAAGGAGACTTAGCAAAATGGCACCCTTGGGTGGTGTGGCAAGGTCAGTCATCCAGAGCATGGGGGAGGTGAAAAGCATAAGGAATTCACCTTAATCAAGGGGCCTCTGTTAGGTGTGCAGGGTCAGAAGGCCAGAGCCACGTTTCAAAAGCAGAAAACCCCCAGCTGGACTAGGTTTCAGGAAATGCTTGATAGAGTAAGAGAGGGAGATTACAAACACCTGGGAGAGCAAGAGGTGGGGTTGGATCCCAGTGAGTATTAACCCTGGTTAGATTATGGAGAGAGGAGGAGTAGGAGAGGAAGCCAGAGAAGCAGCGGAGGAAGCAAGAGAAGCAGCAGATGCAGCAGATGGGGAGAGGAACAGAGTCCAGAGCAGCAAGGACGATGGTATGCTGGAGAAGCCAAAGCAGGTGCTAACTCCTGGAGAAGGGCTGAGTTACCCAGAGCTGAGAGAGCTGTTTTTCCTGAATCAGGTTGGCAACAGGGGTGGAAGCCAGGAAGTGGAGAAGCTTTCAGACCACCAGAGAGATTGTCAGCTGAGCAGTCTGATCAAGTGAATGAGTCAGAGCCCATGCAATTGGGAGAACCAGAGCCAGAGGTGGGGGAAGAAGATATGCTTATGGATTGTTCTTTATGTCAAGCTCTAGAACTGAAATGTTGAAGAAAAGCCAGCCTTGAAAGAATTGTTCCTCTTGCAAACCTTAAAGCATAAGCATAACCTTAAAGCATAAGCAGTAAGGAGATAAATTCCTGTGTATTTTAGACAGGGAATTTACTGCCACATAAGCTTGTAAAGGAAGCTGTGTTCATGCCTGATTATCAGCTGTGTTAGAACTCTGCAACAGCGAGAAAGCTAATTGGCTGCTTTAAGAGTTTGTGCTTTGCTCCTGTTTTATATGAAAAGCCTGCTAAGAGTTTTGAGGACATTTTGAATGCTTATTTCATATTCACCTGGCAGTGCAGCCCAGAGAATTGAGGCTGTTGCTCCTATTTTATATGAAAAGCCTGCTAAGAGTTTTGAGGACATTTTGAATGCTTATTTCATATTCACCTGGAAGTGCAGCCCAGAGAATTGAGACTGAGTGAAGATAAACTGCCATAGGAGAATTAACCTTGTTTTCTTTGTGCTATGATTAACAAAGGGCTATAAGAAAAGCGGCACACTGTTATCTTGTGAAAAGGCTAAGCTTCTACATTTAAGGGGACTTTGAAAAGCCAGTGTTGAGTTCTGTTTGTTTTTGCCACCAGTTTGCTGAACCTTAAGCAAAAGCCTATAATTTATCCTGTTAATGGAACCTTGAACCTGATCTGTTCTCTTGTGTTTAAAATAAACTTTTTCTGTCATAAGCCTTACCCTCGGTTTGCCTCAACTACAATCCTTTTTACTTGAAGCATAAATATAGCTGATAGAGGAAGGATACATCAACCACCATGCCCTCAACAACTAGAGACTAGTGGTTTTGGCATTGTGCTTGTGACAGTGGCGTAGTTGTTCGGATTTTGCCATTCAGGATTTACAAAAAGGTTATTGCAACAAGGTATACAGCACAGACAGCTGCTGGAAGTTGTACACAGTACGGACGGCTGCTGTTAAGTAGTACACAGCACGGACGGCTGCTGGAAGTGGTATACAGCACGGACGGCTGCTGGAAACGTCACGTGGAGTTCACGAGTGGAGTCAGCCAGACGGCAGAGCAGACCAGTTTGGATCTCAATAAAGACACCCTTTGGAAGCAGGAGTCAACACCTGAGTCAGGTAAAGTGCACCCAGGTGGGGGTTGGCTCGGATAAAAAGTAAAAGGGAAAAGTGAATGTTTTGGAAACATAAGGGGACAAGGAGGCTGTTGACTGGTGCCGCCCTTGGTGTCTTGTTTTTCCTTTTCAGGTATCTTCAATGATGGAGTCCAAAGAGTTATTCCAATGGATGGCAGCGCAGTTCCAGCGCCAGCAAGAATTGGCACAGCAAGCTGAGGAGAGTGCAGCTGCAGCTATCAAAGAGCAGCATAAACCTGCCTTGGACTTAGTGGCTGCCCTGATTGCATCCCAGAAGCAAGAAAATGGAGGAAAGCCGGTACCAGCAGGACCCTCATCACTTCCAATGGACAGGCTGGTAGTCCCACTCTCAAGTGGGGCCTTTAATTTTGGCAAACTTTCATCTGAAGACAATATAGATGACTTTCTAGAATCATTTGAAAGAGTAGCGCAAGCTATGGGATGGCCAGCTAGCCAGTGGGCAGTGCGTTTGGCGACCTCTTTAACAGGGGAAGCACTGGCTGCTTATAGGGCTATTCCAGCTGCCCATGCCCTGGATTATGATATTGTAAAAATGGCTATTAGAGACCATTTGGGGTTGACTAAAAGTGTATATCACCGGATGTTCCGAGCCACAGTCCTTAAGGCTGGAGAGACTCCAAAGGCATTAGGCCAAAGGATTTGGAGCCTGGCATTAAAGTGGCTAACCCCAGAGGAGAAAAATATGGATGTGATTCTAGATATGATAGTATTAGAACAATTTATGGCAGCAGTGCCAAAGGAAATCCAATCATTTCTGATTCAACAAAACTGTCAAACCACAGAGGAGGCAACTTTGTTGACCGAGCGTTACAGGGAAGCTGAGTTAGCGCGTCAGCCAAGAGGGGGCGCTATAAAAGTGAAGGCTGAAGCCAGTTTTGGTATATCAGAAATGAAACAAGAAAATAAAACAGGTTTTCTGAAAACTTATGTGCCTGCTCAGAAAGAAAAATGGGCTCAAAATAAATGTTTTTGCTGTGGAGAATTAGGACACTTACAGAGGCTCGTAAGGCTCGTACTGGGTTGGTTGGTACAAGTGTGAAACCTCTGGGGGAGGGATTTCTCCTGAGTGTGCATCTACAGGGAATCCCTACCAATGCTTTACTTGACTCTGGGCTGACCAAAGTATGATATCTCAGAAGCTTTGGCAGGCCATTGAGGCTCAAGCAAAGAATGTCCAGAGGAGACCTGAAGGTCATGTCCAGGTCTGTTGCATCCATGGGGCTGCTTCTTGTTATCCTGTTGTCATGAGGCACAAGGATCAGAGCCCAGGGAGATAGAGAATGTACTTCAGAATGAATCCACTTTTGACAGGTCAAAGGAAAACATGGAGGAAGGTTGGCATAGAAACCCCAAACAAACTATGTCACACAGTACTAGGGAACGCCCAAACCAGGAGCTAACCCATGACTCATTAGGAGAGGGGAGGCAGCTGATGAGGGGCGGAGCCCAAGCAAACGGGAAAGGCAACACATTTAAAAATCCCCTAGTTGGGAGTAGTGAGGAGAGAGGGAGGAGAAGAATTAACCAAGGATCCAGCCAAAGGAGAACTGTCTTGGGAACAGAGTGGAAGGACGAGAGAAGGGAAGGGAGTCCCAATCTCACCCAGGAAAGCTCCTCTGAAGAAGGGAGTCGTGGGAGGCACGCTGACCCAAAGAGACAGGCAGTTCCACGCTGTAGGAGGCAGTGCACGGCTAGTCAGTGCACTGAGGAACTCTATTCCCCAGAAAGCAAGGAACATTGCTTTAAAACCCAGATAAGGCAGTCTCAACCTTATAATGCTAAGTACTCTGAAGGAAAAGTTTATTTCCCAGAAGCTGAGCCTCTGCCTGTGAGAAAACCCAGGAAAAGCAGAAAAGAAAAGTTTTACCTTGAGCCGTGTTGCAGTCAAGGGAGGTTCCTGGAAAGGAGTTTGCTGGAAGGTAGGAAAATACCACCTAATAGCAGAGCAGAGGAATCTAACCAAGTTCCTTCTACGTACCAGGAGCTGTGTGAAAGAGCCAATAGTAATTATGGTAAACACCCAGGCTCCTCTAGGCTGTTGGAGGAAGGGAACCTTTTACCCTTTGCAGAGGAAGTGATTAAGCAGGGAAAAAAGTTCACCCCACGGGAAGCTGAGGAGGACGTTGATGGTATGCAATGTGATTTTTACCAAGCTCCAGACACGGAGATATTCATGGACTGTACGTACACGCTGTCAGATAGCATACACTCTCTATGCTAGTATTGCTATAATATTATTATAAGAAGGAAAACAGTCCAAAGAGTGTTTGGAAGTTAAACTGTTTTCTATGCCTTTTTGTGTTGCCTTAAGAAGCTGAAGACAAGCATTGCCTAAGTTTGGTTATCCTTTTGTTTCACTGTACCAGAAGTATGGACTTTATGTTGCTGTATTTTCAAGGTTAAAATCCAACCCTGGGAAGGGAATAAATCCTATTTTTACCTTACTATCTCGTGCACAACTATTTACTTCATAAGCTATTGAACTACAATACCCAGAAGGCTTTACCAAGCCTCAAAATAGTGGTTCACAGCCTCAAGAAGAACATTACCCCGCTCACCTTACTCACACTAAGGCCTCTGGGAGGGTGAGTGGGCGACACTGTGTATACACTGGAGGTAAAAAGATGAGGGGTACAGAAAAGCATTCCTGTGGCTGTGGTACCAAAGCTTCCCCATGACCTAGTACTAGGAAGGGATTGGCCCCAGTTTAAGGAAGGGTTAGGGAAAGGCCTTCGAGAGAAGGTTGCCTTTGTCTCTACCCGGTCCCAGATTTTAACCAATGAACAAAGGGATGGATCCCCAGGGGGTTCCCTAGAGGTCTTGCCCACACATGATGACCTGGTGGCTTCCCCGTCCTCTAAGGTTAAGAAGGGGAAAGCTGAAAAACGCCGCGAGAAGCGATGGCGAGCTCAGGGGAGGGCTGGGATACTAACAGGCCAAGGATTACCTTGGATGCCTGCGGAGTTGGTTGAGAGGTTTCCAACTTTTCCAAAGGAACAACAGGCAGACCCAGCACTCACACAAGCATTTGAATATGCACAAGTGGTGCGAGATACCTTTCCGAGATTTCTGTTAGACAGAGAGATATTGTACAGAGAAAGTCACGATCCCCAGACTTGGACAGTCCGGAAGCAGCTAGTGGTGCCTGCGGCTTTCAAGGGGTTAGTCTTAAGGCTCGCCCACGACCATCCGGTGGGTGGCCACAAAGGGGTACAAGGGACTCTGGATCAGATCCTTGCACGCTTCTACTGGCCAGGGGTCTTTAAGGAAACCGCGCGGTTTTGTGATGCTTGCCCCTCATGTCAGCGGGTCACAGCTGCCCCGCCAGCAGTGGCGCTCATGATCCCGGTCCCCACAATATCTGACTCCAGTGGATAGATTACCATGGATATAGTTGGGCCCTTGGTTAAAACACCTAGGGGGTTTCAATATATTTTAGTCATGGTTGATCAGGCCACTAGATTCCCATGGGCAGTTCCTTTGTGCAATATCACTGCAAAAACAGTAGCCCTAGAAGTAGTGAAACTGTTTTGCGAGGTGGGTTTCCCTAGGGAAGTATTAACAGATAGGGGGACTAACTTTATGTCCAAGTATTTGTCCCAGGTTTGGGACGCTTTTGGGATATAGCATGTGAAAACGGCTGCCTATCACCCCCAGTCTAATGGTCTAGTAGAGAGGTTTAATCAAACACTAAAACAGATGCTAAGGCGGGGGTTAGATGGGAATGAACACGGCTGCAAGAATCCTACATGGAGCGTCCAGGAGAGACCACGTGACACCTCTGCTAATACAGTTGCACTGGCTACCCATCCAGGCTAGAATAGTTTTCAAGATCTTGATAATCACCTTTAAAGCTCTTCACAATCTCTCCTCCACATCCTTAACCTCCCTCATCCATGCCACATCATCAAATAGAGCTAGAAGATCCACGGCTATAAACTCCTTAACCGTACCGAAGGCTCTTACTGTTTGCACTAAATCAACAGCCAACAGGGCTTTCAGTCTCATTGCCCCAAGATACTGGAATTCATTACCCCATGATATCCGGGCTATTAAGAATCTACCACAGTTCAGGAAAGCCCTCAAAGGTCACCTCTTCAACAAGCACCTTATTGAGCCCAACTGCATCTCTTAGAGCTCCAAGACACCAAGCTCCAAGATACCATCCACTTTCCCAGGCAAACTTATTGCATACCAACAACACAAGAAGTTGATACTCAAACCCATGACGTGATTGTGTTCTCCATGAATCTTTTGATTTTTACATGTAGTAAGTTTTGTAAATAGTTACCCCTGTTATCCAAGTTTTTTTTTTGTTCCCTGTTATCTGTAAACTCATACATGTTTTTGTACTGAGCATTTTGTTCCATGTAAACCGCGCTGATGCCGAATAGTGCGGTATATAAGAGAATGTAAATAAATAAATAAATAAATAATGTGACAGAATGGGATGTATTGCTACCTTTTGTGCTGTACGCCTGTAGGGAGCGGACACAATCTTCTTCAGGTGTGTCTCCCTACGAATTAATGTATGGCCTAGCACCACGGGGAATCCTTGACATATTAAGGGAGCAGTGGATAGAGCCAGAGAGGGAGGTTATGGGTGTCCCTCACGTTCTACGGGGTTTAAGGGGGCGATTAAATTGGACTTCCCGGGCTGCTGAAGAGAATTTATAAGCCAGTCAAAATCGCCAAAAAGAGCGGTATGACCAGAGGGCAAAACCTCGCCAGTTAGTCCAGGGGGAGAAAGTCCTAGTCATGGTAGCGGGTGCTACACCAAAATTTAAGGCCCAGTGGAAGGGACCGTGGAAAGTGATTAGACAGGTAGGCCCAGTAACCTATGAGGTGGAGAGTAGTAGGTGACGCAGACAAGTCTATCATATAAATGTGCTTAGGCCCTGGCAGGAAAGATCAGCAGTTGCCAGTCTATTTAAAGTAGAGCATCGGACAGGAGGGCCATATCAAAATGCAGATGCTTTATCCCGAATTACAGACTGTTTGGAGGAACCTCAATCACCTCCAACAGCCAGTAATATCTTAAGCAGGGGGATATGTGGCAAGGTCAGCCATCCAGAGTATGGAGGAGGTGAAAAGCATAAGGAATTCACCTTAATCAAGGGGCGCCTGTTAGGTGTGCAGGGTCAGAAGGCCAGAGCCATGTTTCAAAAGCAGAAAAACCCCAGTTGGAATAGGTTTCAGGAAATGCTTGATAGAGTAAGAGAGGGAGATTACAAACACCTGGGAGAGCAAGAGGTGGGGTTGGATCCCAGTGAGTATAAACCCTGGTTAGATTATGGAGAGAGGAGGAGCAGGAAAGGAAGCCAGAGGAGCAGCGGAGGAAGCCAGAGAAGCAGCAGATGCGGAGAGGAACAGAGTCCAGAGCAGTAAGGACGATGGTATGCTGGAAAAGCCAGAGCAGGTGCTAACTCCTGGAGAAGGGCTGAGTTACCCAGAGCTGAGAGAGCTGTTTTTCCTGAATCAGGTTGGTAACAGGGGTGGAAGCCAGGAAGTGGAGAAGCTTTCAGACCACCAGAGAGATTGTCAGCTGAGCAGTCTGATCAAGTGAGTGAGTCAGAGCCCATGCAATTGGGAGAACCAGAGCCAGAGGTGGGGGAAGAAGATATGCTTATGGATTGTTCTTTATGTCAAGCTCAGAATTGAAATGTTGAAGAAAAGCCAGCCTTGAAAGAATTGTTCCTCTTGCAAACCTTAAAGCATAAGCATAACCTTAAAGCATAAGCAGTAAGGAGATAAATTCCTGTGTATTTTGGACAGGGAATTTACTGCCACATAAGCTTGTAAAGGAAGCAGTGCTCATGCCTGATTATCAGCTGTGTTAGAACTCTGCAATAGCGAGAAAGCTAATTGGCTGCTTTAAGAGTTTGTGCTTTGCTCCTGTTTTATATGAAAAGCCTGCTAAGAGTTTTGAGGACATTTTGAATGCTTATTTCATATTCACCTGGCAGTGCAGCCCAGAGAATTGAGGCTGTTGCTCCTGTGTTATATGAAAAGCCTGCTAAGAGTTTTGAGGACATTTTGAATGCTTATTTCATATTCACCTGGAAGTGCAGCCCAGAGAATTGAGGCTGAGTGAAGATAAACTGCCATAGGAGAATTAACCTTGTTTTCTTTGTGCTATGATCAACAAAGGGCTATAAGGAAAGTGGCACATGTATCTTGTGAAAAGGCTAAGCTTCTACATTTAAGGGGACTTTGAAAAGCCAGTGTTGAGTTCTGTTTGTTTTTGCCACCAGTTTTCTGAACCTTAAGCAAAAGCCTATAATTTATCCTGTTAATGGAACTTTGAACCTGATCTGTTCTCTTGTGTTTAAAATAAACTTTTTTCTGTCATAAGCCTTACCCTCAGTTTGCCTCAACTACAATCCTTTTTACTTGAAGCATAAATATAGCTGATAGAGGAAGGATACATCAACCACCACGCCCTCAACAACTAGAGACTAGTGGTTTTGGTGTTGTGCTTGTGACAGTGGGAAGGAGATCATGCATGTGTGGTGGCATCTCCCAAAGGCTTTCTTTGAAAGCTGGGGGAGATGCTTCCGCGAGGGCTCCGTCAGTGCCGATATCACCCATATGTGAGGGCTGACTTCCTGCTTGTTCCCGGAGAACCGAAGTTACTATCTGTGATGCAGGTGTATTAGAATATGCTGGTACACATCCTTCAGATCCAAAGAGCAAAGTCATAATATAAGAACATAAGAAATGTCATACTGAGTTAGACAAAGGTCCATCAAGCCCAGTATCCTGTTTCCAACAGTATTTGGCAGGTTCCCAAAAAGGCACATAGTTTCCATAATGCTCATCCCTGGGTAAACAGTGGATTTCCCTCTTTAATAATTGTTTATGGACCTTTCCTCCAGGAACTTCCAAAGTTTTTTTAAATCCAGCTACACAAACAGCTTTTACTACAACCTCTGGAAATGAATTCCAGAGTTGAGTGAAAAAATATTTTCTCTTATTAGTCTTAAATGGGTTACATTGTAGCTTCATTGCATGTCCTCTAGTCTTTCTACATTTTGATGGCATAAACAACCGATCTACGTATACCCATTCCACTCCATTCATTAATTTATAGACCTCCATTATATCTCCCTTCAGCCGTCTCTTTTCCAAGTAGACGAGCCCTAACCTTTCAAGCCTCTCCTCATAGGGGTATCCTTCCATCCCCTTTACCATTTTTGTCACTCTTCTCTCTATCTTTTCTGCTCTATCCTTTCTAAGATATGGCGACCAGAATTACACAATATTCAAGGTGTGGTCGCACCATAGAACAGTATTATAATACCCTTATTCTGCATTGCTTTCCTTATGATTCCTAGCATTCTATTTGCTTTCTTGGCTGCTGTTGTACACTGGGTGGAGGGTTTCAAGGTGTTATCCATAATGACTCCTAAATCTTTTTCCTGGATGGTGATTTCTAAGATGGTACCTTGCATCGTGCAACCATAGTTTGCATTGTTCTTTCCTAGGTGCATAACTTTGCACTTATCCACATTAAATTTTATCTGCCATTTGGACATCCAGTCTTCAAAATGTATGAAGGTCCTTTTGCAATTTTTCACAATCCTCTTGGGTTTTAACAACTTTGAATAATTTTGTGTCATCTGCAAATTTGATCACCTCACTCATTTTTCCCATTTCTAGGTCATTAATGAATATGTTAAAAAGCAGTAGGCCTAGCACAGATCCCAGGGCTACTCCACTATTCACCTTTCTCCATTTAGAAAATTGACCATTTAGTCCTGTGCTAAATCACACCCAGGTCCTGCTCTTCTTTCATAGACAGAAGCACTTCACCTCCTATACTATATAGACCTAAATATGTACACTTTGGAGGAGAGGAGGGATAGGGGAAATATGATTCAGACCTTTAAATACTTAAAGAGGAACAATGAACAAACAAACCTCTTCCAAAGACGGGGAAGCTGCAAAACTAGAGGGTATAACATGAAGCTGCAAGGTGGAAAATTGAAAGGCAATGTCAGGAAATATTTTTTCACTGAAAGGGTGGTGGGTGCTTGGAATGCTCTTCTGATGGAAGTGGTGCGGGCAAACATGGTGACGGAATTCAAAACAGCATGGGACAAGCACAGCGGATCCCTTTACAGCAACAGGATAAAAACAAAATAAACTGAACCATCTAACTTCTCAACAAATAGGGGTGTCCTACATGGATTGGTGGGTCCACCCCTAAACAAAGACATGGGGAGGGATGACCTGCACAGAGCGTCAGGTGCACCTGCTCTTGCCGTATTGCTGGGCAGACTGGATGGACCATGCTGGTCTTTATCTGCTGTCATTTACTATGTTACTATGTTACTGTACCACTTCCCTTGGATTTTTGCAATCAAAATGCAGGACTCTGCATTTTTTTAGCATTAGATTTCAGCTGCCAGATTCTCAACCATTCTTCAAGTTTTGTTAAATCCCTCCTCATGTTATCTACTCCTTCCTGGGTGTCTAAAGAAGAAAGCACACCATCATCTACAGCACTCAGCACAATGCCAACAATAGCAACAGTAGCTACTCTGTTCTTAGTCCCCAACTCTAACCATTAGGCTATCCTAGATGAACAGAGTCCCTGATGGAAAGTACTACTACTACTGATCATTTGTAAAGCACTACAGGGCATACGTAGCACTATACAGACACATGTAAGAGACTGTCCCTGCTCAATCAGAGCTTACAATCTAATCAAGACAGACAATACAACAGCTGAGAGCAAGGATACATCTAAGGGAATGGTAAGAAAACACATAGAAGACTAAACGGATGAGGATCCAAAGGCGGCCTCTAAGAGGTGAGTTTTCAGCCTGGATTTGAAAAGGGCCAGAGATGAAGCCTGATGGAAACCTCAAGGAGAACAGAAAACCATGTTTGCCTGGTCCAATAAGGTGCTATGAGTATCACTGAGCCCTTGTCATTTCTGACGGGGTGGAGATGGAGCGAATTTAGAAGGCATAGTTGCCTTCCCTCGATTTTTGGACATTCTGCACTGGACGTCCCAAATTTTTCCTAGACATCCCATCAACTTAAGTTGCAGCATCTTCAGAATATGGCCGTAAAGCTACTTTATAATGTTCCCATTCTGACAATGCAACCCCTCTATTCTACAAGAGTCACTGGCTCCCTATACTCTACCATCTAAAGTTCAAAGTTCTGCTATTAGCTCATAAAGCTTTTTAATTCTGCCCTTAATATGTATATATGCTGTCATTTAATTCCCTACACAACGAATCGGGTTCTACTGTCTCTCAACACACAATTATTGGTAGTTCCAACTAGGCATACGGCCCACTCAGAATCTCAGATTTTTACACCCTTGCACCACAACTGTGGAACTCTCTTCCACTTTATATGAGCGAAAAATCCTGTCCTAGGGCCTTTAAGAGAAGAAACCTGAAGACCTACTTTTCTGAGATGGTCTTCACATAGGTGGCGCATTGCTTTGTTAACTATCCATAACAGTAACCCTCTAGATCAACATGGAACATAGCAATTTCAGCGGGTCACCTTTTTTTCTTTTCTCTTACTGCCCCTTTTTTAATTTTATATTGGTTGTATTATCTTTATGGTTTTATGTTTTAAACCACTCTGATACTGTGCATCAATCTGGAATAAACCATAACCACTTTATTTATTTAGCTAGGCTTATATACTGCTTATCACCGGGTCAAAGCTGTTTACAGGGAACAGAATGTTTTTTTTACAAAGAACATATGCCTTATATGGAACAGAACATCAGATACAGTGAAACAGTTAATTTTGAAAACAAAACAACATTAAAGATTACATAGTAGACCGATATGTACAAACTTTGGACTAAACGGTATGTTCAACAACTATCTACAAGTATGGGTATGCTTTGATAGTGTCATGTTTGAAGGGATGTTAGGTAAAGAGACCAAAGTGTTCAGTGACTAAGTGGGTTTTTAAGTGTTTGTGGAAGGAGGAAAGATAGGCAATATTCCTTAGGGTGTCAGGTAGGGAGTTCCATAGGGAAGGTGCGAAGAGTTCAAATGCTTTGCTTTATGTTTGTAGGTTATATTTTATTTTGGATTGTAATATGTTAAGTTTGTTGATTGTAGTATGTCTTTGTGGTCTGTTTGTAGTGAAGAGCTTTGTGAGTGAGGAAAAGGCATTTATATTTGATTCTATTGATAAGGGAGAAGTGTTGATTGAGGCAGATCCTGGTAGATATTGTTGCAGTAGTCTGCATGGGGAAGACTGAGTGCTTGACGTGTTGATCTAAACTCTGCTGGTTTGGGGAGAGGGCGGAGTTGTCGCAGGGTCTTTGTTCTGAAATAGATTGTTATGGCTGTCATTGCTACTTGAGTCTTAAGGAGAGTTGATGGTCGATAGTGATCCCGAGGTATTTCAGCTCTGTTTTTACATTTATCTGGATGATGTTCAATGTTATAGTGGTTGGAGGTGTGAAGGAGGAATCCCTTATAATAAACATAGCCTCAGTCTTTTTGAAGTTGATTGACAGATTATTTGTTATGAGCCATTGGATGACATCTGTGAAGCAGTCCTGAATTCATGTATAATCCGGTTTATTGAAGTGGAATGGGTAGTAAAGCATAATATCATCAGTATATAGGTGAAAAACGGATGCTGTGCTTTTTGATGACAGAGCATAGGGGTTGTAGGTATAGGTTGAAAAGGGGTGCAAATAATGTGGAACCTTGGGATACTCCTTGCATTTGTTAAGGTTTGGAGATTTTTGAACCTATTATTTGCTGTTGTCTGTCGGTGAGATATGACTGGAACCATTTGAGGATGATGTCTTGAAATCCAAATAGTCATAATCTCTGTAACAACATATTCTGGTCGACTGTATCGAACGCGCGGAGATGTCCAGAAATATCAGGAGGTAGGTTTGTGAGCAGTCTTGAATGCCTTGGGTCAGGGTGTTAAGACAGATCATTAGGGTTTCTACTCCATGAATCAGGCAGAAACCGTGCTGTTGAGGATCAAGTAGGTAGCTTTCATTAATATGGTTTTGGAGCTGTAGCTGTATGGTTTTCTCAATGACTTTAGCCAGGAATGGGAGGCAGGCGATGGGTCGGTATGATGCAGGGTCTGATGGGTCAAGACTTGGTTTCTTTAAAGTAGGGCGGATGGAAGAGAGCTTGAGACTATTTGGCATTATTCCTTGTTGAAATGCTTCATTTGTTATCTTGGCTAGAATTGGGCTAAGTTTGGTTCTTGCTGTTTTGACCCAGTTGGCTGGGCATGGGTCAAGTGGTGAGGTGGAGCTGTTTAGATAGTATATGCTCGATATCATTGCTACTGACTGTTTGAAATGTGAGCCAGCAATTGTTGGCAGAGCTTGCTTTGGTCTGTACTGAGGAAGATGTGAAGGAGCAATCCATGCCAGAAAAGGTTTTTAACAGTGATGAGTCAGAAGAGCTGAATCAAATCTTGGTGAACCTGAGAGATGTAGTGGAACTAATTGACAAATGAAAAAGCTGCAACTCATCTGAACCAGATGGTATACATTCAAGAATGCTGAAAGAATTCAAAGAGGAAATTGCAGAGCTAGTAGTAATAATTTTTAAACTATTTATTTAACACTGTTTTATCATTTCAGTCAAAATGATTTACATTGTAACTTAAACTTGGTAATGTACATTAAACAGGGACATTGATAACTTGGATATTTTTGAGGCAACAATGGAGGGTTAAGTGACTTGCCCAAAGCCACAAGGAGTTCTAGGAATCAAACCCTGGTCTTTTGGTTCCCAAACCATTAGGCTACTCCTCCACTCCATTATTAAAAAAAAAGGATGTGCTGTCAAGTCAGTGCTGATTCCTGACAATCCAGCAGCCTCTGGGTTTTCTTGCCAATGTATGATGGGAAGTAGATTATGAGGCCTTTTTTTCCAAGGCAATGGAGGGTTAATGACTTGCCCAAGGTCACAAAGAGTGCCAGTGGAAATACAAACCCTTGATCTCTTGGGTACTAGGCAGTTGCTCTAACCACCAAGCTACTCCTCCACTCTAGCAATTATTAAAATGATCTATTGAACCAGTAAAATATTTTAATCACACTTGCAGATAAGGCCCTTCATGATTCCTCCCCTCTTTACTTGTCTACTGTCATTGTCTCATATGCTCCTAGACACGTTCTTAGATCACTCCAAGATAATCCACTCGTCTTCCCTCCTCCACCCAGAGTAAAATTTGAATCTACATGCTGTACCTTTTTTTTTTTTTTTTTTACCTAGGCCCAGCCAAGAAAACCCAGAGGCAGCTGGATCACCAGGAGTCAGCACTGCCTTGATGGATTAATGTTAAAAAAATGTAAGGTCATGCATTTATTTATTTATTTACAATTTCTACTATACTGCACTATTCAGCATCAGCGCGGTTTACATGGAACCTAACAATCAGACAGGGTACATAGGTCTGAGTTTACATTTGGGCTGCAGCAATCCAAGGGAGTAATATAGTACAGGGGGTGAAGTACTTTTGTCCACTAAAGAAGAGCAGAACCTAGGCATGGTTGTGTCTGATGATCTTAAAGTAGCTAAACAGGTAGAAAAGGCAACAGCAAAAGCTAGAAGGATGCTTGGGTGCATACGGAGAGGAATGGCTAGCAGAAAAAAGGAGGTGACAGTGCCTCTGTATAAGTATTTGGTGCGACCTCATTTGGAATTTGGTGTGCAATTCTGGAGACTGCACCTTCAAAAGGATATAAACAGGATGGAGTCAGTACAGAGGGTGGCTACTAAATTGGTTAGTGGTAGTCATTATAAAGCATATGAGGACAGACTGAAGGATCTTAATATGTACACCTTAGAGGAAAGGCGGGATAGAGGTGTTATGATTGAGATGTTTAAATACCTCCGTGGAATAAATGCACAGGGGGAGAGCCTCTTTCGATTAAAAGCAAGTTCTGCTATGAGGGGACATGGGATGAGGGTGAAAGGGGATAGATTCAGGAGTAATATGCGGAAATACTTCTTTATGGAAAGAGTGGTGGATCCATGGAATAGTCTCCCAGTGGAGGTGATAGAGATGAGGACAGTATCTGAATTCAAAAAAGCATGGGACAGAGAGGATCTCTAAAGGAAAAAAGGGGACTGTTGTAGGTGTTGATATGGAAGGACAGACTAGATAGGCCATGTGGTCTTTTTCTGTCATCATTTTTCTATGTTTCTTTAAAAAAAAAGGTTCTCTTTTCCTCTTGTTTCTATTTACTTTCTTACATATTTATCCGTTGCCCCCTTTATTAGGTCTTTTAGTTTAGCACACTGAAATTCCACTTCCCTTATCTTCTCCCACCCTGCCAAATTCTCCTTCATGTACATTCACATTTTACTGAAGTCAGCATTTTTGAAGTCTAGGTCTTTGAATTTGCTGTGATTGGACTCTGCTTCTGCTTTTACCTCAAACCACACTGTGTGATGATCGCTGCTGCTCACATGGGCACCCACTTAGACATTTGAAACACTGTCTCCATTGGTGAATACCAAATCCAGCACTGAACTTTCCCTGGTAGGTTCCATCACCATTTGTCTGAGCGATGGTTCTTAGAAGGCATCCACAATCCTTTTACTTCTTTCCAGATTTGCAGAAGCATATGGAAAGAAGTGGAAGACGCAAGACAGTCCCTATTCAGCATAGTTACTCACCTATAACAGGTGTTCTCCGGGGACAGCAGGAATCAGTCCTCACATATGGGTGACATCAGCGCCAACAAAGCCCTCGTGGAAGCATCCCCCCAGTTTTCAAAGAAAGCCTTTGGGAGCATGCATCACGCATGCATGGTTCCCTTCCCACCCAAGGGTGCCATCTTGCTCAGTCAAATGACATAGCTGAAAATAACAAAGAAAATATTTTTCAGTAAAAGAGCAACTCCAAGGGGAGGAGGGAGGTTGTGAGGACTGATTCCTGCTGTCTCCGAAGAACATCTATTACAAGTGAGTAACTATGCTTTCTCCAGGAACAAGCAGGAAGTCAGTCCTCACATTTGGGACTCCCTAACTACAGGCTAGGCTACCACAAGCCTGTAGATAAAAACACGGTCGCCCTTAAGGGGAGCTGTGAGCAGCAGCAATTGAGTCCGCAGATATGGACTACAGCAGGACTCATGTGTCTGATGGAAACCAATATTCGGGTAGCCTGAACACAGAAGGTTTGGAGGGTAGGAGTTGCCTAGACCCCGAAAAGATTACAGAGCATGGCCTGGCCAAAGACTGCCCCGTCAGGACTCCCTTTCCAGGCAGTAATGGGCTGCAAAGATATGAACCGAAGACCAGGTGGCAGCCTGGCAAATGTCCAGCAGTGGGAGAAAGTGTAGGTTTGCCCCAGAGGCCGCCATGGCCCTGACACAGTGTGCCGTGACCTGGCCATCCAGCAGGAGCCTAGCCTGCTTATAGGCTAGAGCAATGCAGTCTGCCACCCAACTAGGATCATAAGAGACAAAAAGCTGAGAAGCTTTCCGGTTGCCCTGGGTACGCTGAATATAGAAAAAAAGGGCCCTCTTACAGTCCAAGGTGTGAAGGACTGCCTCCGCCCTACTGGAGTGAGGCCTTGGAAAGAAGGTGGGCAGCACCACCTCCTGGTTGAGGTGGAAGGAAGATACCACCTTCGGGAGGAATATGGAGTGCGTGCAAAGCACAACCACGTTCTTGGAGAATCTGGTATATGGCACTTCCGCCACTAAAGCTTGGAGCTCTCTAACCCTGCGAGTGGAGGTGAGCGCTACCAGGAACACAACCTTCCATGAAAGTATCGCAGATGGCAGATAGCCAGAGGCTCAAAGGGCAGGTGAGTGAGCTGCACCAGTATCACATTGAGATCCCACTCAGTCACCGGTGGGCGGACAGGGGGTTTGGATAGCAGAAGACTCCTTAAGAAGTGGGTCACCAACGGCTGAACCGACAGAGGTTTGCCTTCCACTGGGGGGTGGTGCACCGCCAAGGCGCTGAGGTGCACTCTGACGGAGTTTGATTTGAACCCAGATTGCGAGAGATGGAGGAGATACTGCAGCACTAGCTGCACTGGGCAGGAGAAGGGGTTCATTCCCTGCTCCATGCACCAGACCGAGAATCTGCACCATTTGAAAGCCAGCAGAATCCTTGCGGGAAGCCAGCAGAATCTCCTCCACTTCCCCCAAGAGGTTGAAAGGGGCTAGGGTCACCCTTTCAGCAGCTATACTGTCAGTGACAGGATCCCAGGTTGGGGTGCAGGAGACAGCCCCCCTCCTGAGACAGAAGCCCTGCAGAGTTCCCCAGTGGTATGGGAGTCTCCACTGCCAGTCTGAGGAGCAATGGGAACCATGGTTGCCTGGGCCACTGAGGGACCACAGTATCAGTGAGGCCCTGTCATGGAGGGTCTTGAACAGCGTTTTGGCAATTAGCAGCGTGGGAGGGAAGGCATAGATGAGATCTTCTGACCATGGGATCAAGAATGCATCTGCCACCACCTGTGAGGGATGGCCTTGCCTGTAGCAGAAGCAGGGCAACTGATGGTTGTCCAGGCTGAAAAAGGTCCACCAATGGTGTCCCCCAGAGGCGGAAGAGATGGTTGGCCACTCTGGGGGGCCCAGCTGTCACTCATGCAGCTGGAAAACCCTGCTCAATCTGTCTGCAAGAGAGTTGTCCTGGCCCGGAAGGTATACCACCCATAGGAGTATGTCCTGTTGGACTGTGAAGGAGCAGAGCACAATCGCCTTGTGGCAAAGGGTGCGAGACCCTGCTTGTTCACCTAGAACATCGCCACCTGGTTGTCCCTTTGGACCAGCACTGGCTGATGCTGCAGGCGGTGGCAGAATGCTCCCACCTTCTTCCTGCCTCTTCCTCCGGCCCAGCCACAGCTCTCCTGAGCAGGATTGAGCTGCCGGGAACCGGAGCAAACCAGCCTCACATCGGTCCAATTGGGGCAGCCCGCAGCACAATTAAAAAGAGTGCCATCGGGCGCGTGGAACAGACTACTCCCGCCTTCTTCCTGCCTCTTCCTCTGGCCTGGCCACAGCTCTCTTGAGCAGGATTGAGCTGCCGGGAACTGGAGCAAGCCAGCCTCACATTGGCCCAATTCTGGAGACCGCACCTTCAAAAGGATATAAACAGGATGGAGTCAGTACAGAGGGTGGCTACTAAATTGGTTCGTGGTTTTCATTATAAAGCATATGAGGACAGACTTAAGGATCTTAATATGTACACCTTAGAGAAAAGGCGGGATAGAGGTGTTATGATTGAGATGTTTAAATACCTCCGTGGCATAAATGCACAGGGGGAGAGCCTCTTTCAATTAAAAGCAAGTTCTGCTATGAGAGACATGGCTATCTGACTGCGACACCGTTCTCTCAACCAGATGTTTCCCCCCAATTTCTCACTCCACACCTGCCACAGAGCCAACCAGAGAGGTGGAGGAGCACTCATCCTCGCCAAAACAGAGCTACAATTTCAACTGATCAACTCCACCAGCACAGCCTACTTAGACACAATCATCATAGCGAACAATCATTGCACAATCAACCTACTTTACAGAGCACCAGTGGCATCACCAGATGACCTCGCAACAATAATCGACCTCGTCTGCATCATCAGCAATCTACGATCCCCAAACTGGCTACTAGGCGACTTCAACCTGACTACTCTACAAGATGCCCAAGCCACAGCCTTCCTCGAAGCACTCGACGAGCTGGGATACAAACAACTAGTCAATGCACCCACACACGTGAGAGGAAACAAATTGGACCTGGTCTTTGCCCCACAAACATCTATGGAAGCAACCCACGACTTGGCAATATCTATAACACCAGTACCCTGGTCCGACCACAGCTTGATTAGATTCCAAATACCTACCCACCATCACAGTCAGAACACCAACAGAGCTACTGCTTTCCCCAAAACATCAGCGAGACGATTTCAACCCTTTGTCAAAGAGGAAATACTAGAGAAAGCCCTCCCACTCCTCAATGCCACAGCCCCTAACCTGGATGAAATGATCTCTAGCTGGGACAACAGCCTCAGCTCAATCGCTCAGCTCCCAACCATGAACAAACCTCCAAAGAGATGAGAGCCCACACCATGGTATTCCACTGAACTGCGATCATCACTCCTCCACCTGCGCAAGCTTGAGAGACGATGGCGCTGATCACATTCCACTGAAGCACAGAGTGCATATAGCTTCCACCTAAAAAAGCACCGAGAAGCAATAATGGAGAGAAGGAAGCAATTCCACACGGACCTCCTGAAACATTCAATGAGCAAGCCACATGACCTCTTCAATTTAGTGAAGACTTTAATGAGAGAACTAGCCCCAGACCAACCATACTTACTGCAACCGCAGGCCTATGCAGACTATCTACAATCAAAAATGCTCCAAACCCGAGTGTGTCAACTTGCCTGGGAGTCTGCCGTGTTATACCAGCTGTGCGGAGCAGTGCAGTGAGGAGGAGCGGAGCCGCGGTGCTGAGCTGCAGGCATTGTGAGGACGCCCCTGCCTCCGAGGACCCCCCCTCAGGTTCCCATAAAAGTGCTGAGGGTGCCGTTGAATAGTGAGAGTGTGTCAACTTGCCTGGGAGTCTGCCGCGTTATACCAGCTGTGCGGAGCAGTGCAGTGAGGAGGAGCGGAGCCGCGGTGCTGAGCTGCAGGCATTGTGAGGACGCCCCTGCCTCCAAGGACCCCCCCTCCGGTTCCCATAAAAGTGCTGAGGGTGCCGTTGAATAGTGAGAGTGTGTCAACTTGCCTGGGAGTCTGCCGCGTTATACCAGCTGTGCGGAGCAGTGCAGTGAGGAGGAGCGGAGCCGCGGTGCTGAGCTGCAGGCATTGTGAGGACGCCCCTGCCTCCGAGGACCCCCCCTCCGTTTCCCATAAAAGTTCTGCTTGCTCACTCGTGGCCGCGAGTCGCGGCCCGTGTGGTCGCGTCCTAAGGGGCGCGTCACAAGGGGGTAGACCCGCTCCTTATGTGCTCCTTCGGTGCTCCTGAGAAGTTTCTCTGAGCGCTGGTCGTCATTGTAGTGCCCATGGGGAAACGAAAAGGGAAGTCTGGAGGTAAATCTGGATCAGACAATGTTGCAGCTGGAGGGAAGTTGGTCGGACCCATGGACAGACATCTGACGTCATCGCTGCCTGCAATTGTGCCGGAAGAGGTCTCTTTGAGCCCCGAATCTCGGCTGCCTCCTCCTTTTCCACAGCCATTATCCTCTACTCTTCTCGACGCTCCTTTAGAAACTCTGGTTCTTCCTTTGAAGCCTGTCGGTCCAATTGGAGAAGATGTTCCTTTGCCTACTCCAGCTGGTGAGATAACTCTTATGGACATTTGGACTGTGATGCAACGAATTGATAAGCGTCTAACTCCAACTGTCTCTGCATTGTGTGTTTTTTCTCAAGATGTAGTGGATAAATTTGTAAATGTTGATAATCAGATAGGTTCTTTGGTCCGAGCTTCTGCTCTAGCTGATTCTCAGCTCCAGACGAGTAGGGATAATAATGTTGCTCTAATTCGAGATATGTCTGCTGTTTCATTCCGTCTGGAAAGCTTGGAGAATCAGCAGAGGGCAAGAAATCTCCGTTTCCTTAATTTTCCTTCTACCCACCTGCTGTCCTCAGAGATCTTGCTGCAAAAATATTTTTCTGAGATATTACGTTTACAGAGTACAGTGGAAGTTTTCCATGTTTATTCCTTTAATCCTAAGTCAGCAGTACCTCTCCAGGATGGGGAATCTTCCTCCCCCCCTGTGGAGTCTGTTGCTCAGGATCTTACTGCCTTTTTGGAGGATATCTTGGATCTCATACCCAAGCGTTGCACGGTTGTTGCTACGTTTGATTCTGAGTCCAGTAAACTTTTAGTCCTTAGAGCTTATTTTAAGCATAAGGACGCTTTGTTTTGTGGTCATAAACTCCAAATTTTTCCGGATGTGGGGCGTGTTACTCAACTTCGTCGCAAACAATTTTTAGAACTAAAATCACGAGTAATAGCTTTAGGGGCGTCCTTCTTTCTGAAATTTCCATGTCGTTGCTTGATAACTTATCAAGGGCATAATTATGTGTATAATGATGTGTTACAGCTACAGAAATTTTTGTCAACTTCTGAAATGGCTAAGAAGTAGATAGGAGGCAAAATTGTTTTGTATTTGCTCCCTAGTGTGGAGTATTATTATTACTCCTTATTGCTTAAGTATGTTTTATGTGGGGTTTTTTTTTTGCTGATTCTCTCTTCTTGATGTGATGTATTATGTGTTATTTGGATAATTTTTGAATTTTATTTTTCTTGTTGACAGATGTTTCTTCATGATTTGATTTGTAAATTCAGAAAAGCATTAAATAAAAGATTTAAAAAAAAATGCTCCAAACCGACAAGACCATATGCCCCATAAGCCACACACCTCTACACAAGCCGCCCCACCCAACATCACTGACCAAATTCACCACCATGTCAAAGAGAGAGATTGAGGACACCATCACCTCCATCAACACCATCACTGCACCTAATGACCCCTGTCCAGCGTTCTGGATAAGAGAACTAAGCCAGTTCCTGAATAAAAATCATGGATCAATCATTCTCTACGGGATCTTTCCCACAAAAGGTTGAAGCATACCTCCATCAGGCCGCTGCTGAAAAACAACAAACTGGACCCCCTAAAAGTCGAGTCCTTCAGACCGATTTCAAGCATCTCACTTCTCGCCAAAATAATTGAAAAGGTAGTCCAATGCCAAATCCAACACCATATCGAAACGGACGCCCCTTTGGACCCATCTCAGCACGGATTCAGGGAGGCACACGGCG
The DNA here is from genome assembly GCA_033557465.1 of Ichthyophis bannanicus. NCBI lineage: Eukaryota > Metazoa > Chordata > Amphibia > Gymnophiona > Ichthyophiidae > Ichthyophis > Ichthyophis bannanicus. The sequence goes on from CM066043.1 coordinate 2,196,075, forward strand.
TTGAAACCCTCCTCACCACCCTCTTCAATACCATAGTCTCAGGAATTGACAATATTTGACAAGGATTTGCCCTTATCGTCATGGATATCGCAGTGGCTTTTGACTCCTGAGACGTCTCGAGGAAAAGGGAATACAGGACACAGCTCTAAGCTGGTGCAAATCCTACCTGTCCAACAGATGGCAACATGTGAGAACCGGCAACACAACCTTGGAACCGTTCCTATAAAAACAGGGTGTGCCAAAGGGGTCCTTGCTTTCGGCATGGATGTTTAACATATACATGCAGCCCATCTGTGCCCTGATCCGCCCATTCAATGTTGCCTGCCTGGTATACGCAGATGATGTTCTACTATACATGCCATTTGCAACGAACCAGCCAGACTTCTCCCCACTAACAAGCTGCTTCGACACAGTTGCTGACTGGCTCCATACGCAAAATCTCAGAATCAACCATAACAAGACAGACGTCCTCTTCATCACGAGGAACCAAGGATTCACTCCCCCACCTTCTTTAAAGGTGAAGAACACCGAGCTGATAGCCAAACCCACAATCCGATACCTAAGTGTCACCTTGGACCAATGGCTGGACATGAAAACCCACATAAGAAACACAGTTAAGACAATATACAATAAAATACGGATACTACGGCATCTACGACCTCTACTACTGTGTCCAAGAAGATTATCCTGTATATATGTATTTATGTATATATGTAAATGAACTCCCCCATAGCTAAGAAGTGTTAACTCTGTATGATGTGCTTTTCTGACAATCTGTATGTAAACAAAATTTGTACCTGCCTTGATTCGGCAGTTTCACAATAGTAATCCTACCCGCTTCTGATCGCTGGAAGGAGCGGGCTACAAATGCTTGCTAAATAAATAAAAATAAAAAAAATAAATACTAGACCCCGTCGACTTTCAAACAATTTATCAAGTCCTAATAATCCCACACTTCGATTATGCCAATGCAATCCTATATGGGCTCCCACAAGCATCGCTAAACCCACTCCAGCTTGCAATGAATGTAGCCACGAGAGTTCTATACGGAGTCTCAAGAATGGACCACATTACACCAATCCTGAAGAAACTCCACTGGTTACCAATACATGGCAGACTACATTACAAGATCCTAGTAATGACCTTCAAGGCCATAAACAATCAACCTTCCACCGCCATCACTGAGTTAATCCACCTCACACCCCCGAACAGACTCAGAAGATCTACAGCTGTCAATACGCTGATGATCCCAAAGGAAACAACAAAATGCACCCAGGTGACATCTAATAGGGCTTTCATGATCTATGCCCCTAGATGTTGGAACATCCTCCCCACGTCCATTCGAGCAATCACCGACCTGGCTCAATTCAGGAATGCACTGAAACACCACCTGTTCATACGACACTACCCAGAGTCCTGCCTCAAAGATCAAATTGAAAACACTCTCACCAACCACCTCGCTTCACCCAATAGCACACCCAGCACACGAGAGGGCTGCTAGCCCCACCAACACAACTTTTATTAGTCTTAAATAGGTTACCCTGCAGCTTCAATGCATGCCCCCCTAGTCTTTCTATATTTTGATGGTGCTCTACGTTTACCTGTTCCACTCCATTCATTAATTTATAGACCTCTATCATATCTCCCCTCAGCTGTCTCTTTTCCAGGTTGAAGAGTCCTAACCTTTTTAATCTCTCTTCATAGGGGTATTCTTCCATCCCCTTTATAATTTTGGTGGCTCTTCTCTGTACCTTTTCCAATTAGCACTATATCCTTTTTAAGATACGGCGACCAGAATTGCACACAATATTGAAGGTGCGGTCGCACCATGGAACGATACAGAGGCATTATAATATCCTTTGTTTTATTCTCCATTCCTTTCCTTATAGTGTGACGGTGAAAGCCCTATGGAAAGCCTGAAAGGGGATGAAAATCCTGAAGTCCCCATTGAAGGCAATGATAATGCACTGCTACAAGGAAAACTCAGCCTATGTCAGAGAAAAAGGCAGTTCCCTGTAGGAAGCAAACCACGCCCTAGTGCAAGGGTGGAGACTAACCCCCGTTGGTCACAAGGAAGCAGGAAGCCAGGGTTAAAAACCACATGCAGAGGGAAGGAAGAGAGATCTGGGGAGAGATCTGGGGGGAGATCCGAAGAGAGACCTGGAGACAGAACCGATTGGAGAACCGATTGGAGAACCCACAAAGAGGTTGGTCAGGGAAATATCCAGAGAGCCAGTTGGAAGGCAAGAGAAAGCCAAGACCAGAGTCTGAAACCAGAGAGTCCAGGCAGAACAGCTTGGGTGAGAGAAGGTGCCAAGGGAAAGGCACGCTCTCAGACAAAGCCAGCATTCAAAGGTAAAAGCACAGACAATTGGAGAAGCCGTGCAGGCCAGTCAAACAGTTGCTACAGCTGGGAGGATTGGAGAGGTGGAAAGAGCACCAGTGCTGACATAGAGAAACAGCCTCAAGGTAAAACTGACCATTTTATATCTGATAAATTGGCAAAAGAGATAAAGGCTAGTTTTATTGAGCAGGAGCTGGAACCCTTCCCCTCTACTGTGAAACGTTGGATTGAAAGCCTAGTACCTGCTGCAAACTCCAGACCAGATAACTCTGACGTTTGTGAAGCTTCTAAGTTAGGGGCACTGCAGAGACTATTCTCTAGTGAGAGGATTCAAACCCCTAGTACCAAAACACTGGAGAAGGCTGACTTCTGTGGGATCACTTCCACCAGTTTCTAAAGAGAGAAAAGCTAAAAGAAGTCCCCACATATGAGAAAGACTTTGGTAATTCTAATGGCATTGAGGAAATGCAGATAGAAACCACTGTGCCTGAATGTGATGATTTTCCTATACCAATGGACTGTTGTTTGACTCACAAGAATACCACAGTAGGAAAGTGAAACAGGAGAGAGTTTTAAAAGCCTTTTAATAAGGTAGCTTTTACCTGTGACTCAGAAGAAAGCAGTGCTGTGCTGTATTCAGTGTTGAGAGTAACGGAGTTTGGGAAGACGTTGTTTGGTGAAAGTGAAACCAGCTGTGTTTAATTCTGCTGCAGTATAGTGTGTGACCACATGGAGCAGTGCAGAGAACAGCAGAGAAGAAAAGTTTTGTTTTTCATTTCTCCTGGTTTTTCCTGTGTTCATCCTTTCATTTGGAGAAGTTATCCTAGTGCATTTGTTGTGTTTTGAACCTCCGCGTGCCTTTGAAAATCCCCATTGTATAAATAATAAAAATCTTGCAAAGCCTTACCACCTGCCTCAACTACAATTCATTCCTACAGAGTAAAGAACTTTTATTCTAAAGGACAGTAAGGCCGCCTATCTGCTGTCAGCCTCTTGGCCCAGCCGGTGGGTATCGCAAGTTGGCGTAGTATTTAGGATTTTTTTTTCCCATGCGTGCAAGGATATTGCTTCAGGATTTCCACTGCAGGAGAAGCTTTGCTGAGGAGCCCAGCTGACGAGGGTCCAGAAAGCAGGTCCACAGTGCCCAGGAGACTACAGTTGACCATTGGAGGTGTTAAGCGCGAAGCTTCACCCACACCAGGTATTGGGTACCAAGCCGAGGGTCGGTTGAGGATACCAAGGGCACGGGTGTAAGCGCTAGCCGTAGTGTTAAAATAGCAAAAACCAAAGAGAGGGGAATACCTTCTTGTGTGTGTGGTCCCGCTCTTGGGTTGTTTGTTTGTGTTTTGTAGGTAACCAAGATGGCGCTCTAGATACCAGACGTATTAAAGTGGATGTCACAGCAGTTTGAGCGCCAGGCTGATTTGTCCCTGGAGGCGCAGAGGCAGGGTGCTGCGCAGATACAGGCCCAACAACAGCCGTTGCTACAAATGTTGGAGGCTTACCTGGCCGAGCAGAAGAAGACCGGACCAGAGACCACGTCATCCAGTTCCAGTACACCAGCTGCTTCTCTGAAGTTGGACTTGCAGGCTGGTGGGGCATTCAATATTGGACAACTTACACCAAGGGACGATATAGATGACTTTATTGAGGGATTTGAGAGGGTGGCGCACCTTAGTGGTTGGCCGCAGGAACAGTGGGCCATACGCCTGGCCGCATCCCTCACGGGGGAGGCCCTCACTGCCTACCGGGCTATGCCACCCCTGCTTGCTAGTGATTACAGTGAGCTCACTAAGGCAATTAGAGAAAGGTTGGGGCTCACTCCTCTAATATACCATCGCCAATTGAGGGCTGTAAAACTGCAAGCAGGCGAGACGCCAAAGGCCCTATATCATAGAGTCCGAACCTTGCTGAATAAATGGCTGATTCCGGAGGGTAAGACCGTGGAATCAATAATTGACAGTCTTATACTGGAACAGTACCTGGATGCTGTACCCCAACAATTAAAAACCTTCCTCATACTCCAGAACTGCAAGACCCCACAGGAGGCAGTAGTGCTGTCAGAGAGGTTTATGGAGGCAGAAATAAGTGCCCATAGTCACGACAGTACCTCCCAGGTGGCAGTAGGAGGAGTATTAGAAAGGAGGAAAAAGAATACTGATAATGTGAAAGAAATGTATAAACCCTTATCAAAAGGTTATGTCTCTCATAGGAAATGCTATAAATGTGGGGAAGAAGGACATATCCAACGTAATTGCTTTGTGAGAACTGCATTGATAGCGGAGAACCAGCCTAGGGAGAAAGAAAAATTCTTCCTGTCAGTGGAAGTACAGGGGATTGCAACCACTGCGCTTTTGGATTCAGGTGCTCAACATAGCATGCTATCCAAAGCGCTATGGCGAAAAATTGAGGCCCAAAGTGGGAACACACCAATTCAGCTCATAACTCAGGTAAAAATCCGCTGTATACATGGAGGTATCTCCAGCTACCCAGTTTATAGTCTGAGAGTGAAAGGCTTAGGCGTGAGTAGACATATGCAAATAGCTGTGGTACCTAGGCTACCGCATGAATTGGTACTAGGGAAAGATTGGCCACAGTTAAGCAAAGGCCTGGGACAGGACTTGTTTAAAAAAGAGGCAGCTACCTCTAGGACGCCCCAAGTAGACGCCCTAGCACAATCAAAGGTGAAGATGAGCATGATTCCTAGCCCTTTGTTTGAAGCTCCTAGAAAAAAAAGAGCGTAAAGCCTGTGCCCGGGTTGAAGCGTCTACAGAGAAGCCAAAATGGGTGTTGAGATATGCTAAAATGAACCCCAATGCACGCGCACCAAAAAGAGCCACTGCCAACGCTGCTGGGTACGATCTCTATAGCGCCGAGGATACGATTGTGCCAAAGCAAGGAAAAGCACTAGTAGACACAGCTTTACAGCTAGAACTCCCCATGGGTTGCTATGGACGCATAGCCCCGCGTTCTGGCCTTGCCTGGAAATATTTCCTCGACATAGGAGCTGGAGTTATCGACCCAGACTTCAAGGGCACAGTGAAGGTGCTCATGTATAATTTTGGAAATCGAGATTTCAGGATTTCTACTGGAGACCGTATAGCGCAGATAATCTGCGAGAGGGTTGGTTTTCCCCCTCTAGAAGAGGTTCCCCACCTATCCACAACGACCCGGGGTGCCGGAAGCTTTGGCTCTACAGGAGGCACTAGCCTGGAGGGATTGTCGGCAGCAGTGGAGGAAAAGATGGAGGAAGACCTCAGACCCCAGTTAGAAGATTGTAAGGGAAATCCGAAATTGAAGTTCAAGGATAGCCTTTTAGGGACCCAGAAACAGGATTTGTTTCAACTGCTGGCTGGATTTCAGGAGGTGTTGACCTCAATACCAGGGGAGGAGAATCTGGTTACCCAAGAGAAGATAAGGCCATCGGGTGAAGCGAAGAAGCAATCACCTTGCAAGATAGCAGATAGAAACCACTGTGCCTGAATGTGATGATTTTCCTATACCAATGGACTGTTGTTTGACTCACAAGAATAAAACAGTAAGAAAGTGAAACAGGAGAGAGTTTTAAAAACCTTTTAATAAGGTAGCTTTTACCTGTGACTCAGAAGAAAGCAGTGCTGTGCTGTATTCAGTGTTGAGAGTAACGGAGTTTGGGAAGACGTTGTTTGGTGAAAGTGAAACCAGCTGTGTTTAATTCTGCTGCAGTATAGTGTGTGACCACACAAAAGTTTTGTTTTTCATTTCTCCTGGTTTTTCCTGTGTTCATCCTTTCATTTGGAGAAGTTATCCTAGTGCATTTGTTGTGTTTTGAACCTCCGCGTGCCTTTGAAAATCCCCATTGTATAAATAATAAAAATCTTGCAAAGCCTTACCACCTGCCTCAACTACAATTCATTCCTACAGAGTAAAGAACTTTTATTCTAAAGGACAGTAAGGCCGCCTATCTGCTGTCAGCCTCTTGGCCCAGCCGGTGGGTGTTGCAATAGAAACATATAAATATGACGACAGAAAGAGACCACATGGCCTATCTAGTCTGTCCTTCGATATCAACCACTACAACATTACCCTTTTTTCCATTAAAGATCCTCTGTGTTTGCACCATGCTTCTTTGAATTCAGATACTGGCCTCATCTCTATCACCTCCACTGGGAGACTATTCAATAGATCCACCACTCTTTCCATAAAGAAATATTTCCGCATATCACTCCTGAATCTATCCCCTTTTACCCTCATTCCATGTCCCCTCATAGCAGAGCATGCTTTGAACTGAAAGAGGTTCTCCAACTGTGTATTTATGCCATGGTGGTATTTAAACTTCTCAATCATATCACTTCTATCACGCCTTTCCTCTAAGGTGTACATATTAAGATCCTTAAGTCTGTCCTCATAGGCTTTATAATGAAAACCACTAACCATTTTAGTAGCCACCCTCTGTAGGAACTCCAGCCTGTTATATCCTTTTGAAGGTGCGGTCTCCAGAATTGCACAGAATACTCCAAATGAGGTCGCACCAAAGACTTATAAAGAGGCACTATCACCTCCTAACTTCTGCTGGCCATTCCTCTCCATATAAACCCAAGCATCCTTTTAACTTTTGCCGTCGCCTTTTCTACCTGTTTAGCTACTTTAAGATCATCAGACAAATCACGCCAAGATCCCGGCTCTTTAGTGCACAAAAATACTTCACCCCCTATACTATTTTGCTCTCGTGGATTGCAGCAGCCCAAATGCATGACCTTGCATTTTTTAACATTAAATCTCAGCAGACAAATTCTAGACCATTCTTAAAGCTTAGCTAGATCTCTCATGTTATCTACACCTTCCTGGGTGTCTACTCTATTGCAGATTTTGGTATAATCCGCAAAGAAGCAAACCTTACCCAACAGCCCTTCCACTATATCACTAACAAAGATGTTAAAAAGAATTGGAACAAGGACAGATTCTTGGGGCACACCACTGGTAACCTACTTCTCCTCAGAATGAGCTCTATTTACCTGTACCCTTTCTCACCTCCCACTCAGCCAATTTCTAACCCAAGCAGTAACTTTAGGGTCCATCCCTAGGATGCTCAATTTGTTTATAAGTCATCTGTGAGGAACGATATCAAAAGCTTTACAGAAATCTAAATACAACACATCTAGGGCTCTCCCTCAGTCCAACTCCCTGGTCACACAGTCAAAGAAAAAAATCAGATTTGTCTGACAAGACCTGCCTCTGGTAAATCCATGCTGCCTCAGGTCTTCTAATCCGCTGGATTCCAGAAACTTTATTTTTTCTCTTTCAGCTGTGCTTCCAATAACTTACTCACCACCGAAATTAAACCAACCAGTCTGTAGTTTTCAACAGCATCCACTTTTGTGTAATGGGACCACATGTGCCTCTCTCCAGTCCTTTGGCACCGCTCCCGACTAAGTGATGCATTAAAAAGGTCAGTTAGTGGAGCTGCTAGAATATCTCCAAGTTCCCTCAATATTCTAGGGTGTATCCCATCCAGTCCCATCCCTTGTTTGCTTTAAGTTTAGCTAGTTTCTCATGAACACAGTCTTCTGAAAATTGTTCAAGATGCCTCTCGCTTCTGTTCCTTTTTTGTGGGCGTTTCCTGAGGTCCTGCTCCTGGTTCTTCATCCGTGAACACAGAACAGAAATGTATTTGTTAAGTAATTCCGCTTTATCCTCATCGGCTTCTACATATTCCTCCCCTTCACCCTTGAGTCTGACAATACCACTTTTCCCCTTCCTCTTCCCACTAACATATCTGAAAAATGTCTTATCGCCCCATTTTACTGCATTGGATATTTCCTCCTCTTTTTGAATCTTTGCTTTCCTGACTACTTTGCTAGCTTCTATAAATTTTTCCAAATATAGATGCCTATCTTCCTCTCACCGTGATCTCTTGTATTTTATGAAGGCCTCCCTCTTTTTCTTCACTTTTTCAGCTACTTCTTTTGAAAACCATAGCGGTCTCCTTTTCCTTTTATTTACCATTTTAACAAAAATGTTGGCTGCACTAAAAATATCCTTTCCGTTTTGCCCACTGTTTTTCTACATACCACAGCCGTTCCCATCCCGCTAACAACTCTCTGAGGTATTGGCCCATCTTGGCAAAGTTAGTTTTCCTAAAGTCTAAGATCCTTGCTTTTGAATGGATTCTAACAGCCCTAGTCCTAATACTGAACCACACCATCTGGTGATCACTGGATGGAAAATGTTCTCCCACTATAACAAAACAACATATACGAATATAAGATACAGTATGCTATACTGGGTCAGACCAAGCTCCATCAAGCCCAGTATCCTGTTTTCAACAGTGTCCAATCTAAGTCATAAGTACCTAGCAGTCTCCCCAAAAGACATAGGTTCCTCAATGTCTGCATTGGTTCAAGCAGTAATATCCTGGGTCCCTTTTAAAATGGTTAATGGACTTGTCATTTATATGCCTAAAGTTATGAGCCTAATTTAGGTGCCTAATGCTGAAAATCAGTGCTTTTTTCCCTGCCCTGAATCCCACCCTGTTGCCACCCATTTTTAATGCTACTTAATTTAGGAATCTAGTGGAATTTTAAGAAAAAATTAGGAACTCAGCCCTAATAAACTTTCAAAGAGGCCATGATAGGAGCATAAATCTTTTGACTATCAGGTCCATTGTGTGCAGTTTTGGAGACTACACTTTCAAAAGTTTATAAACAGGATGGAGTTGGTGCAGAGCTCCCGGTGGTTGGTGGCCTTTGTCATAAGGCATATGGGGACAGACTGAACATAAGAACATAAGATATGCCATAGTGGGTCAGACTAAGGTCCATCAAGCCCAGTATCCTGTTTCCAACAGTGGCCAATCTAGGTCATAAGTACCTAGCAGTTTCCCAAAAAGACACAGGTTATTCTCCAGGACCAAGCAGGAAGTCAGTACTCACATATGGTGTCATCGGCGCCGATGAAGCCCCAGCGGAGCATCTCCCCAGCTTTCTATGAAAGCCTTTGGGAAAGCAGGCACGCATGCGCGGTTCCCTTCCCGCCTAAAGGTGCCATCTTACCTCAGTCTCTTTTTTTCCGTGAAGCCCACCGGACGTGCGTCCAGTTTTCCCGGTTAAAATTAGATTTTTCAGCGATTTTTTGCTCTTTTTCTACCGGTTCGACGCCAGTTCCCCTCCAGCCGGGTTCGGTACACCGGTATCGAGCCTGATTCCTCTTTTTCAGTTTTTGCCCTTCGTGGCTGGCGTTCACGCCCTTTTTTCTCTTTTTCCCTGGAAGGCCGGTCTTTTGACCTCACGGGGACTCTTTTTTCCCCGATGGCTTCCAGTGGTTTTAAGAAGTGTGATCGGTGTAAGAAACTAATGTCTCTCACCGACACACACGACTGCTGCCTTCGGTGCCTGGGCCCCGACCACGATCCTAAGTTGTGCGGGGCCTGTGGAAAAATGTCTTCCAAGGCACTACTAAGTCGCCAGCAGCAAAAGGAAAGGTTTTTCTCGGACTCAGCCTCCGGCCAGTCCCGGACCTCGTCTGAGGCCTCGACATCTCGGGATTCTGATCCCGAGCACCGTCGAAGCTCCTCGGACAGGGGGTCCCCCGACTGGGAACGCAAGAGGAAGAAACAGCTCGCGAGGGCATCGTCGGAAGAGGTCCCTGGCTCCTCGAGGGCCAGGTCTAAGACCCCCGACTGTCGCCCTGGGCCTGTGGAACCGGAGAAGCCTGCCAAAGTTCCTCGTGTGGAGTCGGAGTCTGCTGGACACGTAAGCCCCATAGTCCTCGTGGACTCTCCTCCCAGGGAGCCGCCGCCGGGGCCCGAGTCAGTGGCTGCTGCGTCTCCCGAGCCGAGTCTCAGGATGACAGCCTTGGAGAGCAGAATGTCTGCCTTAATGGAGCAGAGGTGCTATTGGTCACCCTAGATGTGTCAGCCCTGTACACAAATATCCCGCAAAAAGCAGCACTTGAAGTTGTGACGGCATCACTGCAAGCCCGAGGGGATCTCTCAAATGAACAGGTTGAGTTCATATCCCATTTAACCAGATTTACAATTTTACAGAATTACTTTGAGTTTGAAGGTACCATATATCATCAAACATCTGGGGTGGCCATGGGCGCTACTTGCGCCCCATCAGTGGCGAATCTCTACATGGAAGCTTATGAACATCAATGGCTTACCATTTCACCTTACAAACAACATTTAGTGGTATGGAAAAGATTCATAGATGATGTATTTGCACTATGGAAAGGCACCGCCACAGAATTGCATCAGTTTTTGGATTGGTTAAATGGGGTGGATCCCCACATTCAATTCTCCTACACTTTTCATGCAACACGAATAGTATTTTTGGATGTAGTTCAAAAAGGTTTACGAGGTTGGGTCACTTCGGTGTATAAAAAGCCTACTGATCGCAACACACTACTCCACTATCAAAGCAGACATCCCAGGCAATTGCGGGACAGTTTACCCCTGTCTCAATTTCTGCGATATCGCAGAAACTGTTCTAGTCAGGAGGATTATAAGGCACAAGCAAAAACCTTATTACAGGGTTTTCGACGTAGGGGATATCCCGAACGAGTCCTCAAGAATGCTTATCAACTAGCATTATACAATGATAGGGGATTATTGCTACATTCATACAAAAAGGAAAAAAATGCTGATGACAAACTAATTAATTTTATTACTAGATTCTCTCCACTTAGTGCTGACATTAAGAAGATAATCACACGCCATCAGAATGTACTGCATGTTCTCCCCGGATTACATGATAAAAACATTAGATGTGTCTGGACTTGCCATCCAAACTTAAAGGAACGACTCAGTCCAGCGAGGCTACGGGCCCCCGGAATAGGAGTGGAGAAGACACTCCCGGGCCATAGGAAATGCGGCCACTGTAGCACATGTTTGATTACAGAAGAGACAGACAGTTTCATCTATCAAGGCAGGAATTACAAACTTAGACACTCTACAAGCTGCAGCTCCGGCCACATAATATATGGGGTTAAATGTCCTTGTGGTCTCCTCTATGTGGGAAAAACCACGAGGCAGCTACGTACACGAATAACTGAGCATAAGAGTAGACAAACACGGAGTGCAAGAGGCACCGCTTGTTACACATTGCCAACTACTTAATCACACGTTTGCAGAATTAAGATGTTTTGGAATTGATTGGGTGGTGGCAGGTCGTTGCCGAAGGTCCCGCACAAAAACGCTGCTAATCCAAGAACAGAAATGGATCCATCGATTACAAACGGTAGAGTCTGGAGGTTTAAACATTATGGTGGAATGGAGTGCGTGTATCTAATTAAGTTATAGGGTTAGAACACAACATGAAGTGTGATATAGAGGAGATGGCTTCCCTGAAAATAAAGTAATATGTGACCTCAGGTTCATTCACAGAAAAGAAACTTTGTCTGACGCTATAGCACGTGACTCATGGGCTTTTAAACCCTGAGTCTTTGTTCACTCCGCATGCGCAGCATCTGAAAGAAAACTGACTAGGTTGGAAGAAAGATAGTTCATTAGCTGCACAGATCTGAGAAAAATGAATGTCTGGTAAGAATACCTTTTGGAATTGTGCCTTTTCTTGAATCGTTTGGGTTTCATAAGAATGGAAGCAAAATAATCCTATTCTCCATTCATGGAGATTGTTGGAATAATCGCCCCCTGATGAAGAAGTGAAACTGGTGCCAAGGAGGTAGCGTCGGGGATGTTCAGTCATTCACGATTTTGAAGCTAAGTACAATCTCTAAACGTCTTCGAGAGAATACTAAGAATAGTTTTGATGGTTAAATGCTGCTTAACAGGGCATTCCTTTAAGAACCAAATAGATATGGTCATTGATGCAAGCAGGCAATCTATCCTTGAGATAACATTACCCTGAGATAGTGCCGATAAAGTCTGAGACCATCTGGTTCTTCTTCAGCTGAAACTCGTCTATCTAAGTAAAAGGGTGGTTTTGAAGACGGGAACAGCGATGGTAAAATAGACTATTTGTCTTACTATTATTTGAGGAGTTTACATACTTTTAGTCTTGGATAACAACACTCCCCAGTAAAAATAGACCTACAATATCGTGCCTTCATGGAGCAGCAGCGGGCACTAATGGCCAGCCTGTCTGGCGCATCTGCCCCGACCACAGGGACATCGACGTCCAAGTCGACCCTGGAGACCGAGCCGATACTCGAGTCCATCGTGGCTCGGAGTCTACCTCGGTCGCGGTCCCCCTCGACCTCCCGTTCGGGACTGAGGGCGTCGGGGCGGGTGCTCCAGGGTCCCACGGGGTCAGACCCCGACTCTTCTTCGGATGAGTCGGCTTGGGAGACGGAGGATGAGGAGTCTGACGCCTTTAAGACTCGGTGCGTCCCTTCGGACTCACCGCAGTCTGAGCCCCGGAATAGGTCCCCCCCGGAGGACACCCGGTTCTCCACCCGGGATATGGCCACTGCCTTGGCTATTCTGGCGGATCCCGAGGAAGAGCCTCGAGCTGAAGAGCTCGAGGCGCTGCAGTATGACTCTCCTCCGAAGGAGGCCTTTACTGTCCCGGTTCCTCCAATGCTGGAACGGCTCCTCTTCCGTATGTGGAAGGCACCGGCCTTGGCACCGGTTGTTAGCAAGCGAGTCGATTCGATCTATCGGCTCCGTAAGAGCCCTGGTTTTCAGAAGGCACAGCTACCACATCATTCCATGGTTGTGGAATCGGCCATGCATCGTCTGAAGAGTCAGAAGATGCACTCCGCGGTGCCTCCTGGCAGGGAGGCCCGAAACCTAGATGGCGTCGGTAGAAAGTGTTTTCAGGGCTCAATGCTTGCTTGCCGTGTCCAGTCTTACCAGCTGTACATGGGCATGTACTTGCGGGATCTGGCCAAGGAGTTGGCCGGATTCTCTGCTGGTCTCTCCGGGGAACCCTTGAAGAGATTTAAGTCCTTGTCCTCGGGGATTCGGGACTGCTCGAAGTTCATGTCCCGCGTCGCCTACGATGGCTTCGAGGCTTCGGCCCGAGTTGCGGCAGCCGGCATCGCGGCTCGACGCTAGGCATGGCTGCAGTCATCAGACCTCGAGCCATGGGTTCAGGACAAGTTGGTCGATGTCCCTTGCCGAGGTGAAAACCTTTTTGGCAAGCCCATGACCGAGAAGGCCACTCAGCTCGAGACCGAGCACCTCACCCGGACGAGGCTGTCGAGGAAGACCTCTGCCTCTTCTCATAAAAAGAAGGGCTCGGGTAAAAAGCCCTTTTACCCGAGGAAGGGCACTGCCTACAAACCGTACCCACAATATCAGGCTGCCCAAGCTGCCCCCCAGGGTCAGCAAGCCAAGGGCCAGGGTAATGGGTCCCGTAGGCAGAGGACCCCCAAGCCTCAGGCCCCTGCTACCACTCAGCAGGGTGGGGGCTTTTGACTCCTTGAGCATAGCCTCTCCTCCACTGCTCTCCCAACCCTGCACAGTAAGTCATCTCGCCCTCTTTGCCCACCAGTGGCCCCCTATCACCGGGGACAGTTGTGTGCCGGAGATAATCCACAAGGGATATGCCCTCCATTTCCACCAACTGTCACCCCCATATTTTCCAGGGGAGCCTCCAAGGCCTCCTCTGCACACAGACCTTCTCCGTCAGGAGCTTCAGGGTCTGTTGGTGGACAGGGCGGTGGAGCCTGTGCCTCCCCACTTGCAAGGTCACGGATTCTACTCCAGGTATTTCCTGGTGCCCAAAAGGACCGGTGGCCTTCGTCCCATTCTGGACCTCAGGAACCTCAACAAGTTCCTAGTGAAAGAAAAGTTCAAGATGCTTACTCTTGGAACCCTTCTGCCCTACCTCCAGCAGGGAGATTGGCTATGCTCCCTAGATCTAAAGGATGCATACACTCACATCCTCATTCATCCAGACCACAGAAAGTACCTAAGGTTCATCGTGGGAGGAAACCATTATCAGTACAGAGTGCTGCCTTTCGGCCTCACCTCCGCCCCCAGAGTCTTTACAAAGTGCTTAGCAGTGGTGGCGGCCTACCTGAGAAATCAGGGCATCTTTGTCTTCCCCTATCTGGACGACTGGCTCATCAGGGGTCAGACAGGTCAGGAGGCCAATCAAGCCACCCTCAGGACCATTGCTCTTCTACAACGCCTGGGGTTTGTCATAAACGTCGCAAAGTCCACTTTGCTCCCTTCCCAGAACTTGGAATTCATAGGGGCAAAGTTGGACTCTCTCCTGGCAAAGGCATTCTTGCCAGAAAACAGAGCCCGAAGGTTAATGGCCTTGGCAAGTCAGTTTCTCAGCAGGTCCCTGGTCTCCGCCAGACTCTACCTGCGGCTTCTAGGCCACATGGCTTCGAGAGTACATGTGACTCCCAATGCCAGGCTCCATATGAGGCCTGCACAGTGGTGCCTTCGGTCTCAGTGGTCACAGGCCACAGGCAGCCTCAGAGACAGGATAAGGGTGTCCAGACCATTTCTGCACTCCCTCAACTGGTGGCTACACCCACCCAATCTGCTGAAAGGGGTGCCCTTTCAGATTCCAGGTTACACAGTGATGCTAACAACAGATGCCTCCCTGCAAGGCTGGGGAGCGCATTGTCTGGGCAAGTGCACCCAGGGCCTCTGGTCTCCCTGGGAAGCTGCACAGCAGATCAATCTCCTCGAACTCAGAGCTATTCGATTAGCACTCAAAGCTTTCACTCCTACCCTGGCTCAACAGTCTGTCCTGATTCAGACAGACAACCAAGTTGCCATGTTTTATGTGAACAAACAGGGCGGAACTGGGTCCAGGATCCTTTGTCGGGAAGCTCAGGACCTTTGTTCTTTTGCCCTCAAGCACAACATGCTCCTCAGGGCTGTGTACCTTCCGGGCCAGGACAACTACCTGGCAGACAGATTGAGCAGGATACTGCAGCCCCACGAGTGGCAGCTGCATCCTTCAGTAGTTCAGAAGATCTTCCTGAAATGGGTTCTCCCTTTGATGGATCTCTTTGCCAGCCCCATCAACAAGCAACTGCCAAAGTTCTGCTCCAGACAACCACATCCTCTGCGGACAGCGGCGGATGCTTTTCTGATATCTTGGTCTCAGGGCCTCCTCTATGCGTTTCCTCCCATGCCCTTGGTGGCCCGCACCCTATTCAAGATTCTCCAGGACAAGGCCTCGGTCCTGCTGGTAGCTCCCAGGTGGCCGAGACAGCCTTGGTTTCCTCTTCTGCTTCAACTGGCGGTGGATCCTCCACTGCCTCTGGGGTTGCAACCCGACCTTCTCACAGAGGACCAGGGTTCCCTTCTGCACCCCAATCTCAAGTCTCTCAATTTGATGGCCTGGAGGCTGCAAGGGTAGTTTTAGCTCCCTGGGGCCTACCTCAGGAAGTTGAGGAGGTTGTCCTAGCCTCTAGGAAACAGTCCACTAGGAAAACCTATGCTCTCAAATGGAAGAGGTTTTCTGTGTGGTGTCACCTACGTACAGAGGATCCTTTCTCCTGTACTGTGCCAGTAGTTCTTCAGTACTTACTGCACTTATCCAATCAGGGACTTAAGTCCAATTCTGTTCGGGTCCACCTCTCAGCTCTAGCAGCTCACCACTCATTGGTATAGGGACAATCTCTATCTGGTCACCCCTTGGTGTCCCGCTTTCTCAGGGGCTTACTTTTGCTCAAGCCTCCCATCCGTCCTCCTGCCCCTGAGTGGGAGCTGAATGTGGTCTTGCAGCAACTGACTCGCCCTCCTTTTGAGCCGATGGCTACTTGTCCACTACGCTTCCTCTCCTGGAAGACACTCTTCCTGATAGCCCTTACCTCGGCTAGACGAGTAAGTGAGCTTCAGGCCCTGGTCTGTGACAGGCCTTACACCAGGATTTATAGGAACAGGGTAGTCCTCAGGACTCACCCAAAGTTCCTCCCAAAAGTTGTCTCCTCTTTCCACCTCAATCAGGAGGTGGTCCTTCCAACATTCTTCCCTGGGCTTCATGCAAGCCAGGCTGAAGCAGTTCTGCATAACCTGGACTGTAGGAGGGCCTTATCCTTCTACCTTGACCGTAAGCAGGGGCATAGAAGGGCTACTCAGCTCTTCGTATCCTTTGACCCCAATAAGTTGGGGTTGGCTATGTCCAAGCGTACCTTGTCCATCTGGGTGGCTGATTGTATTACCTGGGCTTACAAGGCGGCTGACCTTCCTTTGCAGGGTAGGGTCACAGCCCATCATGTCAGGGCAATGGCTATCTCAGTGGCTCATCTCCGCTCTGTGCCCTTGGTAGACATCTGCAGGGCTGCAACTTGGTCTTCAAGCTAGACTTTTGCGGCCCATTACTGCCTTGAGAGGGAGTCCCGTAGGGACAGTGCTTTTGGCCAGGCAGTACTCCGGAATCTCTTTGAGGTTTAGGCAACTCCTGCCCTCCTGCCCTCTGTTGGGCTACCGGTGGAGGTTGTGTCCTTGAAAAGCCTTTCTTTGCAGCTGGGACTAGAGGGAGTTCTCTTGTTCAGCCTGGGTTCCTCGGTAGCCCAGAGCTAGGGAGTCACCCATATGTGAGGACTGACTTCCTGCTTGGTCCTGGAGAAAGAGTAGTTATTCACCTGTAACAGGTGTTCTCCAGGAGCAGCAGGAATCAGTCCTCACAACCCTCCCTCCTCCCCTTGGACTTGCAGTTGTACATAGTTTATTTTTTCATTTTTGTGTGCTGTTTTTAGCTATGTCATTTGACTGAGGTAAGATGGCACCTTTAGGCGGGAAGGGAACCGCGCATGCGTGCCTGCATTCCCAAAGGCTTTCATAGAAAGCTGGGGAAATGCTCCGCTAGGGCTTCATCGGCGCCGATGACACCCATATGTGAGGACTGATTCCTGCTGCTCCTGGAGAACACCTGTTACAGGTGAGTAACTACTCTCTCAGTGCTTGTATTGGGTCAAGCAGTGATATCCCGTGTTCCTTTTAATAATGGTTTATGGACCTTTCCTCCAGGAACTTGTCCAAACCTTTTTTAAACCCAGCTACACTAACAGCTTTTACTACATCCTCCGGTAACAAATTCCAGAGTTTGATTATATGTTTAATGAAAAAATATTTTCTATTATTAGTCCTAAATAGGCTGCTCCATAGCTTCATTGCATGTCCCCTAGTATTTTTATATTCTGACGGTCTACGTTTACCTGTTCTACTCCATTCTTTAATTTATAGACCTCTATCATATCTCCCCTCAGCTGTCTCTTTTCCAGGTTGAAGAGCTCTAACCTTTTTAGCCTCTCTTCATAGGAGTATTTATTTATTTTATTTATTTATAGCTCTTCTATACCGCGCTCTTTTTCATCAGCGCGGTTTACAATGAACAAGAATACTCACAGCAAGCAACAGGTTTACATGAAACAGGAAAATTCAACTGGGATTCAACTTGGTGAAACTATGTACATATATGTTATGAAATTATATACAATGAATAGAGATTTATTAACATCTTGTATAAATAATATATTTACAATTTTCTATGCTGGCTTGGAATGTATTAGAGGGTTGATGATGGGCACTGGGATTGGTAGAAGTGTAGAAGGAACAGGTGGTGTTTTATAGCTTTTCTGAATTGCTTGAGGTCCGTGATTGCTCTAATGGTAGGTGGTAAGCTGTTCCAACATTTGGGTGCGTAGTGTGCGAAAGCTCTGTCTGTGGTTGTGCGCGTGCATTTTGTGGCTTCTGATGGTGTGGCTAGGGTATTTGCAGCTACGGATCTCCTGGATCTAATGTTAGGAGTGTGATTGAGGAGGTTTGAGATTGCTGAAGGGCAATCATGTTTATCGCTTTAAAGGTCATAATAAGGGCTTTATAAGTAATCCTGCAGTATATGGGGAGCCAGTGTAGTTCCATTAGGATGGGTGTAATGTGGTCACTTTTTGAGGCGCCGTAAAGGACACGGGCAGCGGCATTCATGGCAAGTTGTAATGTATTTAGGGTGTTTTTAGGGAGGCCATGGAGTATTATGTTGGAATAGTCAAAGTGGGGTGTGACTATGGTTTGGAATATGGTCCTGAAGTCGTTTTGGTCGAGCATATTTTTCAGGTTACGGAGGGTCCTTATCTTGAAATAAATGGTTTTTACAGTGTGGTTGACATGTTCTTTGAAGTCAAGTCGATGGTCCAATATTACTCCAAGGTATCTTATGGAGGACTTGATTGGGAGGTCAGCGTCCCGTACTTTTAGAGTAACTGGTGGTGAAAATTCTCTGTTTTTCGTGATGATGAGGACCTCGGTTTTTTTGTAATTTATTCGCATATTCTGGGTGAGGAGCCAGTCTGCTATAGCGTTAAAGCAATCTACTAGAGTTGTGTATTCTGGGCACGAAACGTTGATTGGTGTGAAGATGAGCACATCGTCTGCGTAGATTAGGGAGGATATGCCAAAGGAGCGAGTGATATCGCATAGGGGCTGCATGTATATATTAAATAGCAGCGCTGATAGGGAGGAGCCTTGAGGTACTCCTTGTTTTAGCTGGAATGGTTCTGAGGTGCCTTCAGCCATCCTGACTTGTTGCCAGCGATCTCCCAGGTATGATTTGCACCATTCCCATGCCAACCCGTGGATTCCCTTGTCGTATAGTCGGGTTAATAGTTTGTCGTGGTCCACGGAGTCAAAAGCTGCGGAGATGTCGAGGAAAATTAGGGCAAAGCCCTTTTTGGTGTCATCTATTCCACTGATGAGTGTGTTGGTTAAGGTGATCAGCAGTGTCTCAACTCCGTGGGCTTCCTTGAATCCATGTTGAGTGGGGTCAAGCGGTGAAGAGGTGTCTATGTGTTGTTGGATTTGATTGTTGGTCACTTTCTCAATTATTTTGGATAGAAGCGGAATACTGGAGATTGGACGGTATGATTCCTCTTTTATGGGGCCAGATGGTTGTTCTTTAGCAGTATCCTTCCATCCCCTTTACCATTTTAGTGGCTCTTCTCTGTACCTTTTCTAATAACGCTATATCATTTTTAAGATACGGCGACAAGAATTGCACACAATATTCAAGGTGCGGTTGCACCATGGAACGATACAGAGGCATTATAATATCCTTTGTTTTATTTTTCATTCCTTTCCTTATGATACCTAGCATTCTATTTGCTCTCTTGGCTGCCGCTGCACACTGGGTGAAGGGTTTTAACATGTTATCCACAATGACGCCTAAATCTTTTTCCTGGGTGGTAGTTCCGAATGTGGAACCTTGCATCATCTTACCATCAGAAACACTTTCACCATTTGTAAGCACCAAGTCCAGTATGGCCCCTTCATGTGTGGGTTCTCTTACCAGTTGCCTAAATAGTTCTCCCTGTAGATAGTCCAGGATCAACTTACTTCTAGATCAGGGGTGGGCAATTACGGTCCAGGAGGGCCGCAGACCAGTCAGGTTTTCATGATGTCCCTAATGAATATTCATGAGATCTATTTACATCCACTGCCTTCCATTGTATGGAAATAAGTCCATGAATATTCATTAGGGACATCATGAAAACCTGACTGGTCTGTGGCCCTCCAGGACCAGAATTGCCCACCCCTGTTCTAGATGATACTCCAGCAGGAATGTGCCAATCAACATCTGGCATATTGAAATCCCCTACCAATAGCACTTCCTCATTCCTAGCAATGCTGCGTATGTCTTCAATTAACTCTGTGTCCACCTCTTCCTCCTGTGAGTAAGGTCTATATATCACACCAATTCAAACAGATCTCTCTTTCCCTCTTTCTAGTTTAACCCACAGTGCCTCCTCTCTCCCTTTTAAGCTCTATAGTTCCAAAGCTTTAATATTATTTTTTACATATAGTGCAACTCCTCCTCCTTCCCTACTTCCTACCCAGTCATGGTTTTCTGTGAACCATGTTTCTGTAACTGTCACTAAATCCAAGTCAGCCTCTCCCATTAAAGCTTCAACATCTGGGATCTTATTTCCCGTGCTATGGGCATTTATACACACTGCTTTCCATATGTTGTTCCTTTTACCCATTTCCATAAAGGTATTTAATGTTTCACTTATTTGGGAGCTTTCTTCAACTATCCCCAACGAATCTAGTTTAAAGCCCTCTTCAGATTAGCCAGTCTCGTACTGAAGACATGTCTACCTTTCTTGGACAGATGAATGCCATCTCTGCTCTGCAACCACTGGAACAGCATCCCATGGTCCAGGAAACCAAAACACTCTCTATGACATCATCTACGCAGCCATCTGTGCAGTTCTGTTACTTGTAAACCGCACTGAAAACAAATAGCGCGGTATATAAAAGATGTTAAATAAATAAATAAATAAATAAATAAATCTCCAGGATGCAAGCTTTTCTGCCTTGGGCTTTACCCTCAACAGGGAGGACTGAAGAGAAACTAGCATTCTATTTGCTCTCTTGGCCACCGCTGCACACTGGGCCGAGCATTTTAACACGTTATCCATGACGACGCCTACATCTTTTTCCTGGGTGAGGGTTCCTAATGTGGAACCTTGCATCGTGTAACCATAGTTTGGGTGTTTCTTTCCTAGGTGCATAACTTTGCACTTGTCCACATTAAATTTCATCTGCCATTTGAATGCCCACTCTTCCAATTTATCAAGATCCTCTTGCAATTTTCCACAATCCACATGGGTTTTAACAACTTTGAGTAGTTTTGTCTCATCTGCAAATCTGATAACCTCCCTCGTTATTCCCATTTTCAGGCCATTTATGAATATCTTAAAAATCAGCGTACCCAGCACAGATCCCTGGGGTACTTCACTCTTCACCTTTCTCCATTGGGAAAATTGGCCATTTAGCCCTACCCTCTGCTTTCTATCTTTTAACCAGTTCCTGATCCACAATAGTACACTGCCTCCTATCACATGACTTTTTAATTTTGCCAAAGGTCTCTCATGATGGACCTTCTCAAAGGCTTTCTGAAAGTCCAGATACATATAACAACTGACTCACCTTTGTCTACCTGTTTATTCACACCTTCAAAAAAAACATAAATTAGGAAAATACCTTTCTTGGCTAAATCTGTGTTGGCTGTCTTCCATTATGCCATGACCATCTACATGGTCAGTAATTTTGTTCTATATGATGATTTCTACCATTTTTCCTGGTACTAATGTCAGGCTCACCGGTCTGTAGTTTCCCAGATCACCCCTGGAACCCTTTTTAAAAAGTGGATTTACATTGGCCATCCTCCAATCTTCGGGTATTACAGATGATTTTAATGATAGTTCACAGATTAACTAATAGCTGGTCTGCAATCTCATATTTCAGTTCTTTCAACACCCTTGGATGTAAACCATCTGGTCCAGTGATTTGCTACTCTTCAGTTTATCAAATAGTTGTAATACATCTTCTTGGTGTATCGATATTTCTTACAATTTTTCCACAGCATCTCCTTTAAATACCATTTCAATCATGGGTAACATTCCTACATCTTCCTCAGTCATCTTCCCTTCTGAAGCAAAGAATTCATTCAGTCTCTCTGCTATGGCCTTGTCCCCTCTTAGTGCCCCTTTTAGCCCTCTATCATCTAATGGTCCAACGGATTCTCTCACAGTTTTTTTGCTATGAATATACTTGGAAAAACTCTTTATTATGCATTTTTGCTTCCACAGCAAGCTTTTTTTTCAAATTCTCTTTGCCTGCCTTATCAATGCTTGGCTCAGGGCTTTTCTGGCTTGTCGGAGCCATCCAGGAATTCCGTCCTCAAGGTTTTCTTCTTCTTGTGTTCCCTCAAGGGAGACCCCTTTTCTGAAGACCTGTGGCATCGTTTGGGGTCCGTGAGGCTGCCCCAAGACTCCGCTGCTCCAGAGAAGGCCTTGGCCTTCAGAGGTACAGGGGACTCCAGGAAAAAAAACAACAACAACTTATCATGCTGCTGGTGGCGGCTCTTATGGACCTTGGTGCATATCTTTCTACAGAGAGCTCATGCCGAATGATTGTGGTCTGGTCCCAGGCAATGAAGGCAGCAGTCATGTGTGTCGATAAGGGACATGATTTTAGAACACGAATCACACTTCTTGAACTCACTGGTAGCCATGGGGGAAAAGATAACCCCAGCGAGGTCAAAGACCCATGGGGCTGCCATTTAGGGGAAAAGGGCATGAAGGCGCCAAAAGGGGAAAAAAAAAAGGGAAAGAAAAATGGACTCGAGGCTCGATGCCTAAGCAAGAAGCTCGGGTGACGGGAAGAGAAGCGGTGCACAACCGGAGAGAGTATAAAGCTCAGGTCAAGAAAAAACAACTTTTCCCAGGGGAAAGCAGACAGATGTTTTGAGGGCTCCGTGTAAAAAAGGAGACCAAGCAAGATGGTACCCTTGGGCGGCATGTGTGGTGTCATCTCATGCGTGGTGGCATCTCCCAAAGGCTTTCTTTGAAAGCTGGGGGTATGCTTCTGCGAGGGCTCCTTCAGTGCCAACGTCACCCATATGTGAGGGCTGACTTCCTGGTTGCTCCTGGAGAAAAGAGAATTTACAATCTAAGCAAGACAAACATAAAAAACAGGACAATAGATAATCCTAATATATATGGGCGATTAAGGGTTAGGATCCAAAAGCAGCCTCAAAATGGTGGGCTTTAAACCTGGATTTGACTAGGACTAGAGATGGAGCCTGACAGAGCAAGTATACAGTGCAATAAGGTAGAATGAATGAAGTCTGGAGTTGGCAAGTGGAAGAGAAGGGCACAGATAGAAGGGATTTGCCTGATGTGCAGAGTTCCTGTGAAGGGTTGCGTGGAGTGATAAGAGAGGAGAAGAAACAAGGAGCAGCAGAGTAAATGCACTTGTAAGTCAGTAGAAATTAAAACTGGATGTGGAAACCGATAGGCAGACAATGACGTGACAGTTTACAGGCATTAACAACCTCTGACAAGATGATGTTTATTTGCTGATAGATGTAGCCAGAGTCATGGTCTGTGTGAAACACAGGGAGATTTCGACTTTACATATGTATTTGTGAACCTTGCACACTTTCATTCATACCTGCTCAAGGGCATGCGCTATAACTAAGCAAGCTTGGCGGTCACCTAGGGTGGCAACATTTTGGGGATGGCCCAATCACCATGGCTGCCCTCCTCCATCTCTAGCTCTGCCATTTGAGCACCAGGAATCAGTCTTTCTCCGGCCTAAAGCTCTGCCGGCTTGTCAATTAAATTCCAGTCTGCATGTACCCCTGATGCTTTCAGTACTTGCAGGAGAGACTTCCTCTTGTTGAGTAAAAATACGTGTGTTCCTGTCAAAGTGTGATTTTTCCATGGAGGATAATTTCAGAAGATCCACCAGTGACTACTTTGGAGCCTTTACATTCTTGCATAACAACTTCTATATCATCTTGCAGGATAATGGTAAAAAAAAACAAGCCCAACTCTCCTCCCCCACCCACCTCCCTACACATACACATTATAGGAAATAGCTGCCTGTCCTGCCCATACCAGGGAAAAGACACCTGTCCTTATCCCATCCAACAGCTTCAGTTCCTTACCCCTTCACTAGTAAATAATTTATCATTTTATCCCCACACTCTAAAGAATAAGTAGCTTAACTTCCTATGCCTACATCCCATGAGTTAACAGCCTCAATGAGTCCCCACCCAGTGAAAAAACAGAAAGACTTGCCAAGCCAAGGAATAACTGCTTTGACCCCCAGAGCACAGGGAACAGCAGCCTAATTTCAATTCTTGTTTCAAATGATCTACCCTGAGCCAAAAGTCTCATTCTTTTCAATTAAAGCTTGCATACTCACCAGAATCCCAGACCAGAAAGGGTATCCAGTAATAACAATTGAAGGGGGATAATACGAAGAAATTGATGCAGTCAAAATGATCCCAAGGAGGATATGTATCACTCCTGTCATTATCTGAGTTACCTGGCAAGGAGGAGAATGCAAGAGCACGTCAGTATGCTTGTTCATTTTCCTAGTGCTCACCAGTGTCTGTCAGACTGCAGATCTGTATATGAAGTAGTACTGCCCGGAAACACAAGACTTTCAAATCAGAAATTTCAGCTCTGATCATTTTTTTAACCTCCTTATATACATCAAACCAATTTATGTTCATTGTTTTCCATAACCACAGTCCACAGACAGTAAAGCCAACATGTCAGAACAATTGAAGGATGCTAAACTCCACACAATGTCCTTTCACTGCGTCCAGAGAGGGGTAAGTGTGCACATATTTTTCCTGTGAAATTTGGTGCACGGTCAGCAGGTAAAGGATACCCACAGAGATACAGCATATATCATAAGTAAAAGGGTTATGCGCTTTAAGATCCTAGGGGCATTTGTCAATCAAGATTTAATATGAAGCCTATATGTAAATAGTTACCCCAGTTAATCCAAGTTTTAAGCACCTGTTTATTGTAAATACGGAACAGTCCCCTGCACCGTATAAGTTTCTGTTTAATGTAAACCGCACTGATGTCGAATAGTGCGGTATAAAAAAGACTGTAAATAAATAAATAAATAAAAATAATAAATAAATTAGCATGCTATGGGGGGTTATTTTAGAAGCCTCATTAACGGCATTTACACTTGGAAATGACATCCATATGCAAGTCACAATTTTGGGAACATCACGATGTACACGTGAAAATGCCAACAGATATTTCCAGATTTTTTTTTTTTTAATTTTAAATTTTTTTAAATTTACAACAAGCCAGTTACATCAGGCAAGGTACATCCTATGACAATCAGCAATGGACAACAACCCTGAATTAACCTATAACATTTACCCCCCCCCCCCATTACTTATTGCATCTTCACTTCTCTCCCCTTACCTATATCCCTCCACTCATTACCCCACTTCTAACCTCCCCCCCCCACCCTTCCCCTAACCCCCCTACTATGTACTTCCACTCCTACCCCTATAGTGCTAAGCTCTGCAAGTGTAGAATGTCTTTTGCAAAGCACATCAGCATCAAGGGTGGTACATTTAACATTATTTACAGCTACTATAAAGAAGGGCTAGCCCAACCATCAGGGAAGGCTAGGCAATCGCCTAGGGGGGAAGCAAAGAGCAGTAGCAGTCAAAATAAAACATTAGATCCTGCTAGCCATCAGCACATTCTTTTACATGCAAGGAGAGTGAGCACACACTTGCATAAAAGCAAAGTTCGGTGTTTATAAATATGCATTTTTATTTATTTAATTTATTTAACAAGTTTTTATATACCGCCCCTTCCAGAGATTAGGGGCGGTTTACATAGTACAATTAATAACACACTTTACATTGAACATTATAACTTATATACAGGTAACATATGAAACTATCTTACAGTAAACTATATACAGTGTTTGCTTTATCATGTGCAGTTTTACAGTGAGCTTTGGTATTCTTCGAGAGCGATTGCCTACGTATCCGGGGGTTGGGCCGTATTATGGGTGCTTCCATAATATTCACTGAACAGATATATCTTTAGTTCTTTTCTAAACTGAAGTAGATCTTTAATTGACCTTAGCTTGTCTGGGAGGGCATTCCACGATGCACGGGCAAAATAAGAGAAGACTCTGGCACTTGTAGAGTGACTGGTGTTACGGATGTGATTTGGTATGATGTATGTGTTTTGTGAGCAATTTCTACGAAGTCTGGACTCTGTAGGGGGTGTCAGTAGGTCAGACAGGAGAGCGTTGGATATTTTGTTATGGTGTTTGAATATGATTATCAAGTATTTGTATTTCGTTCTCACTCCGACTGGGAGCCAATGGAGGTTGTAGAGGATTGGGGTGATGTGATCGGTGCGGTGAGCTTTATATAGGATGTGAGCTGCTAAGTTCTGGGCTAGTTGTAGTTGATGGATTGATTTCTTTGGTAAGCCTTGTAGGATGCTATTGCAGTAATCAATGTGGGGTGTCATGAGTGCTTGTAGGATAGTTCTAAAGTCATGCTCCGGGGTCTCAAACATGCGGCCCGCGAGAGCATCTTGTGCGGCCCGCGATGAATTTGGCCCAGCGTGTTAAGCAGCTGGCCGGTAGAGTAAAAAAAAATCCAAACTTGCTGCTGCTGCTGCTGCCGCCGCCGCCGCCGCCACCGAGTATCAAGCATCCTGCGGCGCCCCCCCCTGCCCGGCAGAGTCCTCTGCTCCCTGCAACATCAGCTCCAAAGGCGGCGGCTTTCAGAGCCACGAAGAGAGAGAGAGTTTCTCTCTCGCAGCTCTGAAGAGCAGCGAGAGAGAAACTTTCTCTCTTCAGCTCCAAAAGCGGCGGCTCAATTCGCGACGCTTTTGGAGCTGAAGAGAGAGAGTTTCTCTCTCGCTGCTCTTCAGAGCCGCAAGAGAGAAACTCTCTCTCTTCGCGGCTCTGAAAGCCGCTGCTTTTGGAGCTGATGCTGCAGGGAGGAGAGGACTCTGCTGGGCAGAGGGGCCCACGGGACGCTTGATACTGCAGAGGCGGCAGCAGCAGCAAGTTTGGATTATTTTAAATCTACCTGGGCTGATGGGGCTATGGGGGGGACTAGGACTGGTAATGGCCTATGAGGGGGTAAGACTGAAAATGGGGTGATGGGGGGGTTAGGACTGGTAATGGACTATGAGGGGTACGACTGAAAATGGGGTGATGGGTAAGACTGGAAGTGGGTTATGGGGGGTTAGGACTGGTAATGGGTTATGGGGTTGCTAGGACTGGAAATGGGCTGAGTGGAAGGGGGGACTTGAACTGCAAATGGCTGATGGGGAGGGGGCTTGGAATGGAAATGGGCTGTGAGGGGAGGGAGCTAGCACTGGAAATGGGCTAATGGGGGGGAGCTAGGATTGGAAATGGGCTGATGGGGGGCTAGGACTGAAAATGGGCTGATGCAGGGACTAGAAGGAAGCGGGTGCTGTGTGGGGCTGGAACTAGAAGGGAGCTGATGTTGGGGGAGGATTAGAATGGGATGGAGCTGGGAGAGTGAAATGGAGAGGGGAAAAATATTTTGTGTGGGAGGGAAGACAAATCTACAATTGGCCAGGTATTGGGAGAGTAAGTGGGGATTGAGGATGGAGGGGTAAAATTTGAGTGGATGAAATAGGAATGAGGAAAGAGCAAAAGGAGAAAGATGAATATGTTAAAGCAGATGTAGAGGGAGAATGGAAAAAAATTAGGAGAGAAGAAAGGACAAATGGACAGCAGACGATGGAGAGTTAGCAGAAGGCACGAAGAAACCAGAAGAAAGTGGCTGGAACAATTGCAACTGAAAAAAATGCACAAAAGGTAGAAAAATCTCTCTTTATTTTGAATTTATTAACTGGAATATGTCAGCTCTGGGAAATGTGCATCAATAACGTCTGCGCTTTGTTTAGTACAAGAGGAAATTAATTTATAATTTTATTTCTACAGTGTTGTTGTACATTCCAAGTTTGGCTTTTGGGGTTCCCAGTTTCATTATTGTCTTCTTGTTTCTAAATTGTGATTCCTTGTTTGGTGATGGTCTATGTTTTGCTTGTGTAACTGAGCTGAGGTATTCTGTTTATGTAATTCCTATTTGACATTGCCACTTGTTCTCTTTCCCCAGTAGGTCATGTATTGTTATTCTCTGAAATGTATTGGTTTAATATTTGCAGTGTTGCCTTTTGATGGGTAGGGTATGGTGCTTTGTGAGTCCTGGTAGTGCTGTTAGGATATGGCGGGTTTGCTATGGGTTCTAAATGGGCTGTGTTTGTTTGTAGTAGTTCCTAATGTGCCTGGTGGTTGGCACTGGATTATAGTAATGTAGAAATCTTTTAGTCTTTCTTTATCCATACACTCAAGAGGCATGTTTACTAAAAGTTAGGGTATGGTAACATTATGCAAATATTTATGCAAATGAGGCACCTTATACAAATGAGGCCCTGCGTCTTATGCGGCCCCTGGATTATTTTACAAGTCCTCATTTGGCCCTCAAAGCAATTTGAGTTTGAGACCCCTGGTCATGCTCTTCTAAGATGGGCCTTAGGTGTTGGATCAAGCGGATCTTAAAGTACACAGCTTTTGTAATTGATTTTATATGGGAGGTCATGTTTAGTATCTGATCAAGGATTACACCAAGGTACTTTACTTCCTCCTTGACTTCAAGTTCAATTTCTTGTAGCTGAATCTTGCTAGTTGGGGTGAAGGCTGGATTCCTATGGACGAAAAGTACTTCTGTTTTTTTGTAGTTAATTTTCAGTTTGTGTGCAGTTAGCCAATCAGTTATATCTCTTAGGCACATAGTTATTTGGGAGTAGTCTGGGTTAGAGGTGTCTACAGGGCCGTCCTGTCCATTCTGCGAGAATGTTGTTCGCACAGGGCCCTGCACTTCAGGGGACCCTGCGCGAACCACATTCTTGCTCAATGGACGGCTGCAGAGGGAGCCGGGGAAGCCCGCACGAGGCCCCGGCTCCCTCTGCACAGCCGCCAGCGTGAAGAGCCTTTTCCTTCACGCGGGTGGCTGTTTCATTGAAGCTGTGAATGCTGGGAGAAGTTAAAGAGCATTGTGCAGAGGGAGCTGGAGCCTTGCATGGGCTTCCCCGGCTCCCTCTGCAGCCCCTTAGACGGCGCGGGGCTCTTCGGAGGGGGGGGGGGGGTTGGCTAGGACTGGATGGGCTGTGATGGGGGGGAACCGACTGGAAATGGGCTGTGATGGTGGGGGGGGACTGCAATTGGGCTGTGATGGGGGGGGGAAATGGACTGGAAATGGGCTGTGATGGTGGGGGGGGAATGGACTGCAAATGGACTGTGATGGTGGGGAGGGGAACGGACAAAATGGGCTGTGATGGTGGGGGGGGAACTTGGACTGGAAATGGGCTATGGGAGCTGGAATAGGACAAAGAGGGCTGACGAGGGGGGCTAGGATTGGAAATTGGCTGATGGGGGAGCTTGGAGTGGAAATGGTCTGATGGGCGGCTGGAACTGGAAAACAACATATGGGGGGCTAGGACTGGAAATGGGCTGATGCAGAAGCTTGGAAGACTGGGACTAGAAGGGGGCAGGATGCTCGGTGGGTCTAGAACTATAAGGGAGCTGATTTTGGGGGAGGACTAGAAAGGGATGGGGAATGAGAATGGAGAGGGAAAAAGATATTTTGTGTGGGAGGGAAGAAAAGTCTACGATGGACCGGATATTGGAAGAGTAAGTGGAGATTGAGAATGGAAGGGTGAAATTTGAGTGGATGATAAAGAAATAAGGAAAGAAATGGGGGAAAGAGCAAAAGGGGAAAAAGACCAGTATGTTAAAGCAGATATAGAGAAAAAAAATTTTGGAAAAAAATCTAAGAGAAGAAAGGACAAATGGATAGCTCGCAGAAGACATGAAGAAACCAGAGTGACTGGAGCAATTGCAACTGAAAAAGAAAATGCACAAGCAACAAAAGGTAGAAAAATACTTTTTTATTTTGAATTTATTGACTGGAATATATCAGCTCTGGGAAATGTGCATTGTTAATGTCTTTTGTATTTTGTTTAGTACAAGAGGAAATTAATTTATAGTTTTATTTCTCCAGTGTTGTTGTACATCCCAAGTTTGGCTTTTGAGGTTCCCAGTTTAATTATTATCTTCTTATTTCTAAATTGTGATCCCTTGTTCTTTGGTGACGGTCTATGTTCTGCATTTTAACCAAGCTGAGGTATTCTGTTCATGTAGTTTCTATTTGACCGTGTCACTTGTTCTCTTTCCCCAGTAGGAGATGCATTGGTATTCTCTGAGATTTGATGGTTTAATATTTGCAGTGTTGCCTTTTGATAGATAGGGTTTGGTGCTTTGTGAGTCCTGGCAGAGCTGTTATGATATGGTGGATTTGCTATGAGTTCTAAATGGTCAGTGTTTATAGTACTTCCTAATAGGCCTGGCGGTTGGCACTGGAATATAGTAAGTAGAAATCTGTTAGTCTTTCTTTATCCAGACACTCATTAAGAAGCCTGTAATGCCTCTCTGAAAGGGAGGCTTTTCCTCAGATGGTTTCTTCATGGGAAGAGTGGAGGTCTTCCTTGAGAGCAGAGTCCTGGTGACATACTCGGTCTCTATCTTGGCCGTCTTATCCTCCCATCAGCTTGCTGAAGAGTTGCTCCCTGAGGCAAGGGACATTGAGGAGCTTTTCTTGGACCCATTGCTCGAGGTCTGAAGTTTGGAGCCAGGCTTGGCATCAGGCTGGCTGTGGCTACCCTTGCGCTGGACTCAACGCTGTCATAGATGGCTCGAGACAAATATTTACAGCACTCCCAGGCAAACTTCATGAGGGTCTGGAAGTGTCAAAGGTGGTCTCCATTGAGGCCAACTGTGAAGCTCTTGAGATTCTTAGTGAGGTCTCAGAGGAACATGCTGATGTACAGTTGGCAAGTCTGTATGCAGCATGCCAGCATTGAGCCCTGATAATATTTCCACTCAAGAGCATCGAGGGCTCGGGACTCCCTGCCTGGAGGCACAGATGTGTGCGTCTTAGGCTTTTCTGTCAACACATGGCCAACTCTACCATCATGGAGGTGTGAAGGATTTGTGCCTTCCTGAAGCCCGGTCCTCACTGGACTCAGTACATAGTATCCAGGCATTAGTTGATGATCATCACCAATGCCAACGTTTCCCACATCCGGAGAAGGAGCCGACTGAGGATGGATGGGACAGGGACCATAAGGGTCTCCTTGGGTGGCACCTTGTTCTGGAGGATGTCAAGCTTCTCCATACGAGTGTCCTCCTCCAACTCTGTGAAGAGGGAGAGAGTTCTCATCATGTCCCGGACGAACTCGAGGAAGGTGTTGTCCTCGGGTGGAGACCAGAGCTTTGAGACCATTGGAGGTGAGTCCTGGTAGGCCCAAGTCTCCGGAAATGTCTCGATGTTGGACTCCCAGTCTGAGTAGTCCGAGGAAGATGTGAGGCCCAACAGCTCCAAGGGTGTCATCAGCTCTGGTCTTCAGTATCTTTGATGTCTCAAGACCAAGTCATGGCCTGAGAAGACCTCGCCTGTGAGGATCAGGAACGGGATCGAGACCCTCATCGAGGATCTTCAAGAGGCATCTTCAGCGGCCCAGGGAGTCCTCAGCATTGAGGGCCCTATGGTCTCAGCATTAGCACCAGTGAGGCAAGGCATCAACACCTGTTTGGGGGCAATGAACGCAGAAGCACTGCATTCCAGTGCTAGCATTCTGGTTTCCCATTTGGGGATAGCAGCCTTTGACACAGACACCGGAGTCACTGAGGTGGGTGTCGAGGAGGAGAGGGGGTCCTCGATGGGATGACCCCTGGAAGACAGTGGTCCATCACTGGAGGCCTCAATGTCGGTCCTGGGTACCTTTCATGGTCGTTCCCACTCAGACTCCTCAGATGCTCGTCAGGGGCTGAGGGACCGTGCACAGAACTTTCCATGCTTGTCCATCTCCCAGGATGAGGCCCTTGAGGTCTTCTTTTTACCTTCTCACTCCAGGGACCCTTGGTCAGAGTGTCTGCGAGCCTGCTCAGGAACCACAGCGGCTTTGCATGACTCCGAGGATCCATGTGGGGCTTTAGAGTGCGAAGCTACCAGGGATACTGGGGTCAAGTCCACCCTATGGAAGATGTCATCCTGCTTCTGTCAGTGACTCTGGATAGCCTTAGCAGACATCTAGAGCACTCCTCTAGGTCATGGCCAGAGAAGAGACACCGGAGGCAACAATCATGTGTGTCAGAGTTAGGGACATGATATTGGAGCACCGATCACACATCTTGAAACCAGTGGCTATTGGGGCATAAAGGACCCCAGTAAGGTCAAAGAGCCTTGAAGTGGCCAGCAGTTGAAAAAGGCGCAAAAATGCTGGGAAGGAAAAGAATCTAAAAAAATGAGGTTTCGAGCCCCGATGCCAGGGCAGCAGGGCTTGAAGGCGGGAAAGGGACTGGCGCTTGCCGAAAAACACACAAAAAGGCACAAGAATTTCAACTTTTTTCCGGGGCACAAGATGAACATTTGAAGGGCTCCACGAAAAAAGAAAGACTGAGCAAGATGGCACCCTTGGGCAGGAAGGGGACCACATATGCGTGGTGGCATCTCCCAAAGGTTTTCTTTGAAAGCTGGGGAGATGCTTCTGCAAGGATTCTGTCAGCATCGACATCATCCATATGTGAGGATTGTCTTCCTGCTTGTTCCTGGAGAATGCCTGATATCTCTCTGGAACACAAACTAATAAATAGATCCAGAAACAAAACTTGGTAAGGAGTACTCATATACATAGTAGATGTGGTTATGAACTTGTCCAGAGCAGTCAATTCTGCAAATAAATAAGTATTTCTTTGTTTCCTGCTGCTCCCCACACTTCCTCACCCACAACAGCAGGTCTCTATTCTGGATCCCAAAGGTACTTGGATCATCAAAGAACATAGCACTGAGACAAATCTGAATACTTTGACCTAAAACCCTCCAAGATGCTCAAAGATCCTTTCCCAAAACTTTCTAATGCTCCAAAGCATGTGGCCCAAGATGCCTATTGTAGATCACATTTAAGGTGGACAGCTCATGGCCTGGTGCCTTGAAAAATACACTCTGTATAGGATCCGATATTGGCATTCCCACAGTCTGGTATCACACACTAATCTTGGGATTTGAGCAAAACTACTAGGCAAATTGATTCCTCCTCCCACTGCCCCTAAATCCATCCTCTATTTATTCCAGAGCCTCAAACAATGGTTTAGATTATTCCCTCTTAACAGCCTTATGAAAAGCAGATACAGTCTAATACAACTCATCCTCCTCAAGCCTGAGGATCTTCTGCAGCTGCTCAACAAGCCTGGCTGAAGCAGTCACTGCTCAAGGTTTCTATATAATGCTTAAGCTAAAAGTGTACAAACATCTCACAATGGCAAGTCAAAATGCAGCACCCTACCCTGTTCATCCAGCAACTGTCCAACTTGAGTTAGCCCCTGCTGGTCTCACCTAACAAAACAGTCTGTCAGCATGGAGAGAAATCCGCATTATCCTGAATCAGCAAATATGTCAAGGCCTGGCCCAAGAGAGGACACCAATAACTCCAGGTTGCCCAAATGAGTAGCAGAATAGGTAGGGTTCCAAACCTACCATAAGGCCCTGATCATCATTCCTACCAGGATAATAAATACCTATGTATACCCATAGATAGAGTATTAAGAAAATTCCTAACTGATATTTTGTACATAAGTTGATTATGTTATCTATAATTTGTTAACCAGCTGTTAAGATGTTAGACTGGTTTCTCTCATACCTTTCTCACCGTAACCAACAAGTTAGAATCAAAACTCAGCAATCCAAACACTTCACCCAACACCAGGGTGTTCCTCAGGGATGTGCCCTATCTGCATTACTTTTCAATATATACATCCAACAATTATGTAACATCATAAAACATCACAACATCCAATACAAAATATATGCAGACGATATTATGGTATTCACCCCCATAAACATCAATCACACCGATTACTCTCAAACTATGGCATGCCTCAAATCCATGGCATAAGGGACTCAAAGAACAGAATCTATTCAAACTTCAAAAAATCTGAATTAATGCATATAACCAGCAACAATATATTCTTTCCACCTGACTCTATAAATGAAAGGAAGCTTGTCTGTACAGGGCTGTGTACACTGTGAGGGTACTTAATAGTAATATATCACAGAAAGCCCTCAGAAAGAGTTAACACCACAGATTCAGTAGCTCAGACATTCCAGTGCCTATTACTTAGCTAACGACCTTGAGAGACTCTACTGAAAAACTATGCTGAACTTTCACATAACAGAGAAACTAGGTTTGTTTATAATACAGAAAGTGTAGGGAAGAATTTTCTCTTCAGTCTTGAAACATACATGTGAAAACTGCTTGTGTTAGAATTGTTATTTATGAAGTTATGTCTGGGAATACATGTATGTCTCCTCCTGATGACCTATACTAATATGATCTGACCTATGACAGAGAGATAAGGATACAAACCAAAGAAAAGAGCACCTACTTGCAGGAACCTCAAAGACACAAAGAGCAAGAGGTATGGTGGTCACATGCACTTTATTAATAACGAAACATCCCATGTGACCACCATACCTCTTGCTCTTAGAGACATAAGGATATGCATATTAACAATATACATGATGTTTGACGTAGAATAATAAGGTGGAAATTAAGCTGTGAAATGGAATTTTGACCAATAAAAATAGTGACCGAAGTATGTGTGGTCAGAGACAAGGTGCAAGCTTTACTCTCTCCCCCAAAGCTTTGGTTTCTTTTATAATATAATACAATTGTGTGTGAATTGTGTTATTAATGGTTATTGCTTCTTTCTCATTGCTCTGAGTGTGGAAATCCGTTACCCAAGAGCCCAGGTGCTGTTATCGGTGAGGGGAGGAGCAGAGTACATTTTCAATAAAAATCCTCAATCACATTCTAACCAATAAACAGGAAGTCAAAAACCTCAGGATTACCTTTGATCAACACATCAGCTTTCAACCCCACATAAAAAGAACAACCAAATCTGCCTACCACAAACGTAGTTCTCTGCACAAGCTTAAACTGCTGCTCGACGACTATCACTTTCAAACAGTATGCCAAGCCTTAGTAACACCTATACTGGATTATTGTAATGTAATATACCATGGCTAACCCAAAAAAACAATATTCCCCATACAACTGGTGCAAAACACTGCTGCAAGAATCATTACTGGAAAAGCAAGGTACAGCCATATAACACCTACTCTGCCAACTTCACTGGCTCCCTGTCACAGTACGCACTAAGTATAAGACTATAATTATAATCTTCAAAATTCTAAATAACCTATCTCCACCCGCCCTTGAACCACTAATCGGAAGAATGTGTCCAACCACAACAAGACAAGCAGTCAGCAACACCTTAGAAACTCCATCAAGCTTCAGAACATCAAAACGCTCCATTAGCAGTAGAGCCTTCTCCCTTAATGCTCCCCATCTCTGGAATAAGCTACCCAGCTCATTATGTGCAAAGACCTACTAGACTTTAGGAAAACATAAAGATTCAACTTTTCATGGAATTCTATGGTTCCTCCACTGAAGAAATGAATGATAAGAATTCACTGGAAGTAACCCAATAACCTGTCTCTTTGGCATCATACCACTCCTTCATTAGCATCATAACATTCCCCTTACATCTCAATATTCTGGCAATATCCTAAGGACGCCTGAAACCCCACATACCTCTTCCCCAGCATATATATCTCTCTGCAACAATAATTGTTTCTAGACAACAATTGTTAAATTTAACTGCTGAACCCATCCATTATGCAACAATGTAGCTGTATATAATTGAGAAGTTAAATGTATTCTGTATACCCCATGTCCCTCACTTGGTTTGCAGCTTGTCATGCTGTGAGGGCTTGGGTGTATCAGTGATGCTGAGGGCTAAGCTATCAGTGGTTTAACTATTGGCAGGGTCTCCCAAGATGGACAGGTCTTAGCTGAGGTGCCAAACCAAGACAAACCACCCATGTTGGTAGCAGCAGAATGAGACAGTGTTGGCTGTGGAGGATCACATTTCTGTGACAACGGCAACACTACTAAACTTAAACTGTGCAGAAGAGAGGCCTGGCAATCTACTTCTGTAGCTTGCCATGAAACCTCAATGGATAGTGTGATAAGGAAGCTTATCATAGTTCAGGAAGGAGCTATAATAGAGGTGAATTGGCTCTGAACAAGCAACCTGTCTTTGCTGGTAGAAATAATAAAACAGAATGTTTTCATAAAAGACTACCAGTCCCAGAATGCACCAGGTTTCAAACAGCCACTAGAAGAGCTGAAGTGGGGAAACGTGTGTTCAATCAGGAGAGCTATGAGGTAATCCCCAATCACTCATCTCCAAGGGCAGGGCTTGATTCAGCACAGCTGAGCTGTGCTAGGGTGGAGTATCCCTCTAAACAAGTTAAAAGTAAAACAGATTCTACACAGAATCAGCAGTTGCAGACCAGAGAGTTGGAGTTGATGAGGAACCCAGAGCTCAAGGACAGAGAGAGCAAGAAGCAGCGTGGAAGAAAGAAGAGGAAAGAATCTTGGAGGTCTAAAGAAGGAGCCCATAGCAGTACGTGTGTTGGGAGTCATTCCAGAGGCAAGCATACTCCAATGGACTTGAGGAAGCCAGAGGAGTGGGGTTACAGAGCCAGGAATCCCCGGACGGCACCTGTAAAGGAGACGGCTGCATTTGGAAGGGGCCCTAAGACCAGTGCAAGAAGGTATGTGAAGAGAGACCCAGTGTCCAGGGATCTTGATTGGAAGGCTGGACATAAAAGCTGGACTACTTATTGGCCAGGATATCTGGAGAGGAAACGTAACAGTAAAGGGAGCTCAGGTATGAACACTGATCTATGCCCTAGCTCTTCACTTGGAAGACAGCAGGGAAACAAGTATTGTCCTGAGAGTGCTCCATTAAGGAATTCCCCTGAGCCAGACCATGATATTGATTCTATGATAGTTGAAGAAGAAGGAGATATTTTAAATGATCAGAGTGATTACATGGATTGCTCTCTGTCTAGGCTGCTGTGGTAAAATACTTTCACAAATGCAACAACCATCAAAAAGAAATATAACTTGTTCTTTTATCTACCCAGAAAAGTTTACAAGAAAGCTTTAGGGTAGGATTTGAGCCACGTAGAAAGTAAACCAGCCAAGAGGTTTGCAGCTGGTTAATTGTTGGCAATTAAGCATTGCATAATTGCACGTGAGCTCTGAAAGGAAACTTCTGTGGGTGTGTGAAAATACAAGAAAGTTATCCTTGAAAAAGAACAGTTTTTGATTACTTTTTGGGTTTTGTTTTTTTGCTTTTGGAGCACTGCTAAAAGGTATTAGCAGGAGCCTTCAGAAAGACCTTTCTTTTCCCATCAAGATCTTTATTGTTTGATTGATTGCTTAAGAAGTTCAGTTGCTGATCATGATTTGTTTTTCCTAAGTATAATACTGAAAGCAAGTATCCTTTTGTGCTACCAAGTAAATCTGTGTGGGAGAAATAACCCCATAAATAAAATATATTTTCTTTGCTTACACTCGAGCAACACAACTCATTTATTTTATGAACGGCTGATTCTGGTATGAATGGACTACATTCCCCACAATCCTTTGCAAGTCATAATAGTATTTGCCTTTGCAAGACTGTGGACATTCTCATCCAGCGCCCCCGTTTACAATAGTCACAACAAAACAAACTGCACCATAGTGCTGGAAGATGAGACCCCCAGATCGGAAGGCATTCAACTAGCTACTGGGGAGAAGCTGAAGACTTTTCAAAGTAAAGCCAACATTTATAATGTGGTTGGATCAAAGCCCTTGGGACGTCTGACTGCTGATGTAGCTGTGCATGAAATGAGAGTCAGAAGCTGCAAAGATGTCTTACACATTAGGACATGGAATGTACGAAGCATGAACCAAGGGAAGTTGAAGGTGGTCAAGAATGAAATGGAACATGTACAACTTGATATGTTGGGTGCCAGCGAATTGAAATGGATTGACATCGGGCATTTTGCATCAGATGATCACATGGTCTACTATGCTGGAAATGAAAGGCAAAGAAGAAATGGTGTTGCATTTATAATAAAGAAACTTGCAAGAACTGTAATGAAATATAATGCAGACAGTGAACGCTTAATCGCTATTCGTCTACGAGGAATGCCTATCAACCCAACTATAATTCAAATATATGCCCCAACAAGAGCTGCAGAAGAGAATGAAATTGATGAATTTTATGAATTAGTACAAGCTGAAATTGACAGAACATGCAAACAGGATATCCTGGGTGACTGAAACGCAAAAGTCGGCAACAAAGAATGCGGCAAAATGGTTGGAAAATATGGACTTGGCAACAGAAATGAAGCTGGAGAAAGACTGATAGAATTCTGCAAGACCAATGATCTATTCATCTCAAACATTTTCTTCCACCACCACAAGCACCAACTGTACACAAGGACTTCACCCAATAGATTGTACAAAAATCAAATGGAAAACATCTGAGACCACACCTTGAATATTGTGGGCAATTCTGGTCGCCATATCTTAAAAAGGATATAGCGTTATTAGAAAAGGTTCAGAGAAGAGCCACCAAAATGGTAAAGGGGATGGGAGGATACCCCTATGAAGAAAGGCTAGAAAGGTTAGGGCTCTTTAACCTGGAAAAGAGACGGCTGAGGGGGGAGATATGATAGAGGTCTATAAATTAATGAACGGAGAGGAACGGGGTAAACGTAGATCGATTGTTTACGTTGTCAGAATATAGAAAGACTAGGGACATACAATGAAGCTACAGGGTAAACTAAGACTAATAAAAGAAAATATTTTTTTCACTCAACATGTAATCAAACTCTGGAATTTGTTACCGGAAGATGCAGTAAAGGCTGTTAGTGTAGCTAGGTTTAAAAAAGGTTTGGACAAGTTCCTAGAGGAAAGGTCCATAAATCATTAGTAAGAAGGGACCCAGGATATTAATGCTTGACCCAATACAAGCATTGTGGAACCTGTGTCTTTTGGGGAAACTGCTAGGTATGTATGACCTTGATTGGCCACTGTTGGAAACAGGATACTGGGCTTGATGGACCTTGGTCTGACCCAGTATGGCATATCTTATGTTCTTATGTGGAAGTCAACAATGGAAAAGCTCCATAAAATCAAAGACAAACCCTGGAGCTGACTGTGGTACAGATCACCAACTACTAGTATGCAAACTCAAGTTAAAGTGGAAAAAGAGCAAGCCTCTCATGAATGTAGCAAAATATGACCTTGAGAATATACCACTGGAATTTAAAGACTGCTTGCAAAATAGATTTGCTGCTTTAGATACAAATGACAGAGCTCCAGATGAGTTATGGAATGACATCAAGAAAGTTGTGTTGAAAGAAAATGAGAAGTCTCTACAAAAGAAGAAAAAGCAAAAATGGCCAAAATGATATCATGAAATGCAGTATATAAGAAATGTTAAATAAATAAATAAAATAAATAAAATGGACAACAGAAGAAACTCTGAAAATTGCCAGAAATGCAGAGAAGCTAAAGCCAAAGGAAATAGAGGCAATCACAGAACTCAACTGAGATTTACAACATGCAGCAAGACAAGACAATGAAAAGTACTACAGCGACGCATGCAAGGAAATAGAAGCAGAAACTATTAGAGGAAGAACAAGATTGGCTTTCCTAAAGCTACGAGAGCTAAAGAGAAAATTCCAGCCTCAAACTGGAATGTTACAAGATGCTCAAGGTTCTATGTTGAATGATGCTGAGAAGAACCAGAAAAGGTTGATAGAATATACAGAGTTTTTATATGATAAAGATCAAGTGGACCAACAGCCGTTTCAACCTGTACCTTATCATCTGGAACCATTGGTGATGAAAGAAGTCAAAGCAGCATTGAAAGCCTTATCAAAGAACAAAGCTCCCATAGAAGTATTACAACAATCTGATGCAGCTGTTACCATAATTACAAGGCTCTGCCAGGAAATTTGGAAAACATCATGGCCAACTGACTGGAAAAGATCTGTGTTTATACCAATACTAAAGAAAAGTGATCCAAATGACTGTGGAAATTATCGCAGAATTGCTCTGATCCCACATTCCAGCAAGATTCTACTGAAGATTATTCAACAGAGACTATAACCATACCTCAAACAAGAATTACCTGAAGTGCAAGCAGGGTTCAGGAAAGGGTGAGGAATGAGAGAAATCATTGTAGATGTTGTAGCAGCAGATAAGCATGCAATAAATAAATCCAGGAGTCTTTTCAAGGATCCAAGCCAGTTTAATGTGCACATGGCTCAGACGTTATTAATGTGAGATGGATCCTTGAAAAGACGAAAGAATACCAAAAGGATAGCTATTTGTGCTTTATTGACTCCAGCAAGGCTTTTGACTGTGTAATCCAAGAGAAACTCTGGGCCACATTAAGAAGAATGGGTATACCAGAGCACCTCATCGTTCTCTTGCACAATCTGTACATTGATCAAGAAGCAACAGTTCGAATGGAACAAGGAGAATCAGAATAGTTTAAAATGCAATAAAATGGGGAGATAAGACATTTTTCAGATATATTAGTGAGAAGAGGAAGGGCAAAAGTGGTATTGTCAGACTCAAGGGTACAGGGGGGGAATATGTAGAAGCTGATAAGGATAAAGCGGAATTGCTTAACAAATATTTTTGTTCTGTGTTCACAGATGAAGAACCAGGAGCAGGACCTCAGAAAACACCCACAAATAAGAACAGAAGCGAGGGACATCTTGAACAATTTTCAGAAGACTGTGTTCGTGAGAAACTAGCTCAACTTAAAGTAGACAAAGCGATGGGACCGGATGGGATACACCCTAGAATACTGAGGGAACTTGGGGACGTTCTAGCAACTCCACTGACTGACCTTTTCAATGCCTCGTTGGAGTCGGGAGTGGTGCCAAAGGACTGGAGAGAGGCTCATGTGGTGCCTTTACACAAAAGCGGAAGTAAGGATGTGGTTGAAAACTACAGGCCGGTTAGTTTAACTTCAGTGGTGAGTAAATTAATGGAAACGCTGTTGAAAGAGAAAATAGTGAGGTTTCTGGAGTCCAGCGGATTACAGGATCCGAGGCAGCATGGATTCACCAGAGGCAGGTCTTGTCAGACAAATCTGATTGATTTCTTTGACTGGGTGACCAGGGAGTTGGACCGAGGGAGAGCTCTAGATGTGGTGTATTTAGATTTCAGTAAAGCCTTTGACACTGTTCCTCACAGGCGACTTATAAACAAACTGAGCACCCTAGGGATGGACCCTAAAGTTACTGCTTGGGTTAGAAATTGGTTGGGTGGGAGGCGACAAAGAGTACAAGTAAATGGAGCTCACTCTGAGGAGAAGGATGTTACCAGTGGTGTGCCCCAGGGATCTGTCCTTGGTCCGATTCTTTTTAACATCTTTGTTAGTGATATAGCGGAAGGGCTGTCTGGTAAGGTTTGCCTCTTTGCGGATGATACCAAAATCTGCAATAAAGTAGACACCCAGGAAGGTGTAGATAACATGAGGAGGGATCTAGCTAAGCTTGAAGAATGGTCTAGAATTTGGCAGCTGGGATTTAATGTTAAAAAATGTAAGGTCATGCATTTGGGCTGCAGCAATCCAAGGGAGCAATACAGCATAGGAGGTGAAGTACTTTTGTCCACTAAAGAAGAGCGGGACCTAGGCATAGTTGTGTCCGATGATCTTAAAGTAGCTAAACAGGTAGAAAAGGCGACGGCAAAAGCTAGAAGGATGCTTGGGTGCATACGGAGAGGAATGGCTAGCAGAAAAAAGGAGGTGATAATGCCTCTGTATAAGTCTTTGGTGCGACCTCATTTGGAGTATGGTGTGCAATTCTGGAGACCGCACCTTCAAAAGGATGTGAACAGGATGGAGTCGGTGCAGAGGGTTGCTACTAAGATGATTAGTAGTCTTCATTATAAAGCATATGAGGACATACTTAAGGATCTTAATATGTACACCTTAGAGGAAAGGCGGGATAGAGGTGATATGATTGAGATGTTTAAATACCTCCGTGGCATAAATGTTCAGGGAGAGAGCCTCTTTCAATTGAAAGCAAGTTCTGCGACGAGGGGACATGGGATGAGGGTGAAGGGAGATAGATTCAGGAGTGATATGCGGAAATATTTCTTTACGGAAAGAGTAGTGGATCCGTGGAATAGTCTCCCAGTGGAGGTGGTAGAGATGAGGACAGTAACTGAATTCAAAAAAGCATGGGACCAACACAGAGGATCTCTAAAGGTAAAAAGTGGACTGTTGTAGTTGTTGTTATGGAAGGACAGACTAGATGGACCTTGTGGTCTTTTTCTGTCATCATGTTTCTATGTTTCTATGTAAAATCAGCAAAGATAACATAGTAACATAGTAAGTGATGGCAGATAAACACCAGTATTGTCCATCTAGTCTGCCCAGTATGATGGCAAGAGTAGTTGCACCTGCCACTCCGTGCAGGCCACCCCTCCCCATGTCTTTGTTTAGGGGTGAACCCACCACTCCATGTAGGACACCCCTATTTGTTGAGAATTTAGATGGTTCCGTAAATTTTGATTTTATCCTGTTGTTGTAAAGGGATCCACTGTGTCTGTCCCATGCCATTTTGAATTCCGTCACCGTGTTTGCCCCCACCACTTCCATCGGGAGGGTGTTCCAAGCATCCACCACCCTTTCAGTGAAAAAGTATTTCCTGACATTGCCTTTCAATTTACTACCTTGTAGCTTCCTGTTATGCCCTCTAGTTTTACAGCTTCCCCGTCTTTGGAAGAGGTTTGTTTGTTCATTATTTCCCTTTAAGTATTTAAAGGTCTGAATCATATCTCCGCTGTCCCTCCCTCTCCTCCAAAGTGTACATGTTTAGGTCTTCAAGTCTCTTCTCATAAGGCTTCTGACGCAGGCTCCAAATCATTTTGGTCGCCTTTCTCTGAACAGTTTCCAGTCTTTTTACATCCTTTCCAAGATATGGTCTCCAAAGCTGAACACAGTATTCCAAGTGAGGCCTCACCAGTGACTTGTACAGTGGCATAAGTAGCTCTTCCTTTCTGCTGGTAATTCCTCTTTGTATGCAGCCCAACATCCTCCTGGCTTTTGCCACCACCTTGTCGCACTGTTTTGCCACCTTGAAATCTTCAGAAATAATCACACCAAGGTCTTTCTCCTGATCCGTGCACACAAACCTCTCGCCTCCTATCGCCTACATTTCCCTTGGATTTCTGCTACCCAAGTGCATGACTCTGTACTTCTTTGCATTTAAATCGTAATTGCCAAGCATTAGACCATTCTTCCAGCTTTTGTAGATCTTTCCTCATGTTAACCACTCCCTCGGGGGAGTCCACTCTGTTGCAAATTTTTGTGTCATCTGCAAAAAGACAGACTTTTCCGTTCAGTCCTTCAGCAATATCGCTCACAAATACATTGAACAGTGCCGGGCCCAGGACCGATCCCTGGGGCACCCCACTAATCACCTTCCCTTCATCTGAGTGAGCTCCATTTACCATCACCTTCTGTCGTCTGTCAGT
Source organism: Ichthyophis bannanicus (assembly GCA_033557465.1). Taxonomy (NCBI): domain Eukaryota; kingdom Metazoa; phylum Chordata; class Amphibia; order Gymnophiona; family Ichthyophiidae; genus Ichthyophis; species Ichthyophis bannanicus. The sequence goes on from CM066043.1 coordinate 2,239,204, forward strand.
CAACTAATTTCTGATCCAATTTACCATCTTGGGATCCTTCCCCAAGCTACTGAGTTTATTGATAAGCCTCCTATGAGGAACAGTATCAAAGGCTTTGCTGAAATCCAGGTAGATGGCATCCATTGTATGCCCCTGATCCAGTTCCTTGGTCACCCAGTCAAAGAACTCAATCAGATTTGTTTGGCAGGATCGTCCTTCGGTAAAACCATGTTGCCTCGGGTCTTGCAACCTGTTGGTTTTGAGAAAGTTCACTATTCGCTCTTTCAGGAGCACCTCCATTACTTTTCCCGCCACCAAGGTAAGGCTCACATGCCTGTAGTTTGACACTTCTTCCCTGTCACCACTTTTGGGAAGAGGTACGACATCAGCCATTCTCCAGTCCTGAGGAACCTCTCCTGTTTCCAAGGATCTGTTGAAAATGTCATTTAACAGCCCTGCAAGAACCTCTCTGAGCTCTTTCAGTATCCTGGGATGTATCCTATCCGGTCCCATGGCCTTGTCCACTTTCAGTTTTGCAAGTTGTTCTAACACTTCATCTTCTGTGGTATGGTGTGGTATCTACTTCATTCCCATTTTTATATTTGGGAGTCACAGGAGGTCCTTCTCCAGGACTTTCTTTAGTAAAAACAGAGCAGAAGTATTCGTTTAGCAATTTCGCTTTTTCAATGTCACTTTCCATGAGTCCGTTAACAGCACTTCTGAGTCCTGCAATTCCACATCTGATCTTCTTCCTTTCCCGAATATACCTGAAGAAAGTTTTGTCGCCACACTTAACATCTTTAGCCATCTTTTCCTCTGCCTTTGATTTTGCTATCCTTATTTCTCTTTTTGTCTCTTTGAGCTTGATCCTGTATTCATTTCTGTGTTCCTCTGTTTGTGAGCTTTTGAATTTTGTGAAAGCTGTGTTTTTTGCCTTTATTTTAGCAGCCACTTCTTTGGAAAACCAAACAGGTTTCCTTCTCCTCTTGTTTTTGTTTACTTTTCTTACATATTTATCTGTTGCCCCTTTTATTGTCATCTTTAGTTTAGCCCATTGCAATTCCACTTCCCTTATCTCCTTCCACCCTGTCAGCTCCTCCTTTAGGTACTCGGCCATTTTATTGACGTCAGTGTTTTTGAAGTTTATGACTTTGAGCTTGCTATGTTTGGCTTTTATCTCAAACCACACCGTGTGATGATCGCTACTGCTCACAGGGGCACTCACGCAGACATTCAACACGCTATCACCGTTGGTGAGCACTAAATCCAGTGTTGAGCTTTCCCTGGTTGGTTCCATCAACATTTGTCTAAGTAACGCATCTTGGAGAGCATCCACAATTTTTTTGCTTCTTTCCAGATTTGCAGGAGTAATCCAATCCACATCCGGTAGATTAAAGTCACCCAATATTATCACTTCCCCCTTTGTGGCTATCTTGGCAATATCTATAATCAGTTCGTTATCTATCTCTTCAATTTGTGTCAGAGGTCTGTAGACTACAGCAGTATGGATGACAGTGCCAGCTCCTCTTTCCAACACAATCCACAGCACTTCTTCTTTTCCCCATGCCCCCTGCATTTCAGTAGCTTTAATATTGCTTTTGACATACAAGGCTACTCCTCCTCCTCTTCCGTTTTCTCTGTCTCTTCTGAATAGATTAAAGCCAGATATGGCTATATCCCAATCATGCGATTCATTAAGCCATGTTTCTGTAATGGCCACAATGCCCAAATCCATTTCCACCATTAGGGCTTTCAGGTCTGGAACCTTTGTTGGCTAAGCTTAGAGCATTTGTGCTCATTGCTTTCCAGCACTTAACTGGCTTGTGTGTATTTTGCATTGATTTTGTTCTGCCTACATCTTCCCACTTGTTTTTAATGCGTGGTTTAAAAGTGTGGCTGTTTCTGATTTTAATCTGCTTTTGCAGGGGGTGACTTCCAGAGCTTGACCTTCCACATTCATCACCCCCTTTTTCTAGTTTAAATGCATATCCACATATTGCTTGAATTTTTCACTTAGGATTCTTTTCCCTGCGATAGAGAGATGTAGTCCATCAGCACAGTATAGTCTCTTGTTGTTCCATCTGTTACCCCAGTCACCAATAAATCTGAATCCTTCTTGTTTGCACCAGGTCTGGAGCCATGTATTAAAGCTGTTAATGCGATGCAGCCTTTTTGCCCCTTTACCAAGAACAGGTAGAACCTCTGAGAATGCAAAAGTGTTAACAATGGGCTTGAGTTTCTCTCCCAGAGATTGGAAGTCCTTTTGGACTGTAGAGGCACTGTTTCTAGCCAGGTCATTTGTGCCCAAGTGGATAACATCAAGTTTGGAGTGTTCACTTTCTGCTCTAAGTACTTCAACAACGTGGTTTGTATTCCTGCTGGCTGAAAAGCCTGGGAGGCACTTGGCTATCTTCTCTCCTTTGAACTGTGTTCCCAAGTTGGTGCCACTGATGATGGAATCACCAAGTAGTAGTAGTTTGCTGTTTGGTGAGGTTTTCTTCATATTTGGTCCTTTAGCAGGAGATTGGGCATCGTCTGTTTCATTTAAGGGCCCTTCAGTTTCTTTGGATTGGGCATCCTCATTCGCCAAGGCAGAGAAGGCATTATGCAGGGATATCTCTTGATGCATAGGATGTCTATGTGTTACAGGTCCCAATCTACCAGAACCTATTGTGATCCACTTGTTCCTTGGGTGTTTGATTCTTTGTGGGAGCGGTGGTGGACATTGTTCAGTTTGTATCCTAGAAGAGGTGTGCTTCATTGCAGCCAGGTCCTTCCTCAGTAGGGTCACCTCTTTATGCATGGCAGCCAGGTCTTCCCTTAGTAGAGTCAGTTCTTTATGCATGGCAGCTGACCTGAGGCAAAGAGGACAAATGATTTGTCTTGGAATGAATATACTGCAGTTATTGCACTGAATACAAGACATGCTGAATAAGCAGTGCTAGAAGGAGAAGAGGAAGAAGAGGAAGATGTGGGCTTTAACCCAAGTTAAAAGGATAGATGGCAACGTATGCGACTATTATATAGGCAATGCAGCCCCTGGGGGGGGGGGGGGTGAGGAGTAGGGGGGGCGGGAACCTAAGTGTCTCTGGCCAGAAGGCTTTTCCTGAACTGGGGGCATCCACAGATATCTGCTCCAAGGCTACCCAGAAAAGCAGTCAGTCAGTCAGATTATCCCCAAGCTTAATGTATAACCACCGTTAAACTTTATATTAGCAATTTCCCCAAAACAGACTGTTAAACTCTATATTGGAAGCTAGAAACCAGCAGAGTTAAGAAAGAGAATTATAGTTTTTGCAGGCTTTAGAGCTACACAGTCAGAATATTCCCAAAGTAAGGTTATAACAGTTAAAATCTATATTAGCATCAAGCAAAAAGAAAATATAAGCTGTAACTTAGCGTTTTGCAGGCTTTAGAAAGGTGTATGACAAGGCTGCATACTTTCTCCCTACCTGTTTAATTTATATGCAGATCAAATCATCAGAGAAGCAGGATTGTATGAAAATAACGGAGGTGTGAAGATTGGTGGAAGACTCATCAACAACCTTCGCTGTGATGATAACCACATTACTGGCTGAAGGTGAAGATGATCTGAAACATTTGCTTCTCACGATAAAGGAACATAGTCTTAAAATGGGCCTGCATCTTAATGTAAAGACGACAAAAATCATGACAACTGGCGAAATCAATAGGCTCATCGTTGATGGAGAAGAAATTGAAATCGTGGACAACTTTAACCTACTTGGATCAACTATCAATAAAGAAGCAACAAGCAGTCAAGATATCCAACACCACATTGCTCTTGGCAGAATAGCTATGAAGGACCTAGACAAGATTCTCAAGAGCAGAGATGTCTCTCTCCATACAAAGATTTGACTCATTCAAGCCATGGTATTTTCAATAATATCATATAGATGCGAAAGTTGGACAATGAAAAAGATAGACAGGAAGAAAATTGATGCCTTTGAATTATGGTGCTGGCAGCAAATACTACATACTGTATACCATGGACTACCCAATGAACAAACCAGTCAGTACTAGAAGAGATTAAACCTAAGCTTTCTTTAGAAGCTCAGATGGACACATCATGCGAAGAGAGAGATCATTAGAGAAAGACCTCATGCTTGTAAAGATAGAAGGTCAACACAAAAGAGGAAAGCCAGCAATGAGCTGGATCGATACAACAGCAGCAGCTACGGGTGCCAGTCTGTCAACAATGAGCCACCTGATTGAAGACTGAACACAATTTAGGACAACTATCCTGAGGGTCGCCATGAGTCGAAACCGACTTGATGGCACTTAACATACCCCATGTAATCCTTCAAGTTGTAACTTCCTGTTCTATGGAAAGCTTGTTGCTATAACTGTTATATGTAAACCACTTTGAATTGATGATAAAGCAGTATATAAAACCTGTTAGAAAATGTTAAATTAAAATAACTACATAAATAAACTATGTTAAAATGTAATGTATTATGTTCAATGTAAACTGCCCTTGATCTTTGAAAGGGGTGGTATAGAAAAGCTTATAAATAAATAAAATAAAACTGGATTTCACATTTAAGAAGGATATCAGATTAAAAGAATGTTAAAAACTCCTCTCATACTCGACAGGAGTATAATCCCACAAGGTCCTCAACAAATCTCACAAATGTCAAGTCAGGCATGCCCAATTATAAAACTGCAAGTCCAGCAAACAAACTCCCCCATGTTTCCAGTCTCCAAAGATTAATGAAAGGAATCCTCACTTTCTCCTTCCCCAACAAAGGGGTTCAATCCCTCACAATGCCCATTGAAAAAGGCTAGCTGAGGCAGTATATTTTATGTTGTGGAGTGCTTTAGGAGGCTTTTTAATTCTATTTTGTGATAACTACTAGCAAACGCACTCTCACAGCATGTTAACATAAGGCGGACCATAAGGCACATGTTACAGTGCACCGTCCGCCAAGGCACCCTAGAATGTCCCCTATAGGGCAGCATGTATGTTGCGACACAGGATAATGTATAGTGCACCCTATATGGATGCCAACCATAAAGTGCCCTATAGGGCGCCCAATAAAGCACCCTCAGAGGCACCTTATGGGTACAGTACGCTGAGGGTGTTATTGCAGGCATCAACATATGTACAGTAAATGTAAAAAATGCTTTGGAAAACCCTATCACAGAACCCCACTGTGGGTATGAACCCATGACCTCTGGCTGCACAGGCAGTGGCGTAACCATTGGGCTACACCTCTATAGCTGTAAGCAAGCTCCTGCCTGGCTGAAGATAGCCTGCACGTCACATCACAGACAGTCTGCTGGTGTAAACAGGATAGGGTTAGGCCACCCGTACCCATGATGCACTGCACATGCAAATCAGCTGTCCACAGATGCACACAAGATGGGAACTGCACCCCTAAAGCTACCCGGCCTGGTAGGGGGGGTGTCCTTGTGCACCCACACAGCACCTCGGCCTGGTAGGGTGCCCTGAGTGGGTGGACAAACGGCAAAGAGTAGCTAAACACCATCACATTGTGCGGTTACTATGCCCACCCTGAGTGTGTGATGATGCGCCCAGGACAACACCTTGCATGGCTGAATGCGGCCATGCCAGAGCTCCAAAGCAGCAATAACCTGTGAAATAGGTAGGTGCTGCATAAACATCTTGGAGATCGCTGTCTGCCACAGTTAGTGGAACACCCCCCCCCCCGGACCCCCAGGTGGATAAAACAGGGTCTCCCACCAACAGATCCCCATACTATCTTCCCCCCCCCCTGCACTGATGGCAGTAGAGTCGACCATCAACCCCAGTCCTGCTGGGGAAGTAGACCCCCCACAGGGCAGTCCAAGCAGCTCCACACACATCCATAACACAATATCAGACAGACATTAGGCCTGGATATTCATAGATGCACCCCACCACTATCTGATATTCGCCTGCAGCAAGCCATCAGCCACTGCATCCTGCAAGGCACTCCATCAAGACACATACCATCTGTGCTCAGTCTGCTGGTTGGTCCTGATGGAAATGCATGCACCCACAACTGGGGTGGCAGCACACACAAGCAGATAAGTCAGTGAAAAGGCCCCAACAGGAAACCCATATATCACATGAGAGAAACACAATACAGCACTATGGGTGTGCCTAGCCATGCTGCCATCACTGCACACTCAGGGTGAGAGTGATCCCCCAGCAGCACATACAGAGGTCCCCCTGTCTGTGTAGGTGGTGGCCGGGCACTACCATGTCCCTGCCAGTGCCCTGTGCAGCTGCATCCTGGTCAGCCCACCCTGTCTGAGATATACCCATGGTCCCTTGCTACTCATTATGCACATTAGCAGGCCAATACTGGCAACAGTGCTGGCAGTGTGGGCTGTGGAAGGGGCTTGCAGCCAGCACCCACTGTATAGACAGACACACACTTCCACACCTATGCCAGCATGGTGCTACTATTGAGGAGGTAATTAGCCTTGGCCACCAAACCTGTCCTAGGCACGGCAAGGCATGGATATGGTACGCAGTACTGCTGGGGGTCACTCCCCAGGGTGGTAAACACCGTCAGAGGCCAGTCCTGGAGCACGCCCCACAAACACCTAACAGATTGTTCTGATGGGGTCAACTAGCAGTATGTGCGTAACGTATGGATATCTATCTGCCAGTACTCCTAGCAAACGTCTCAGAGCTGTGTACCGTATACCTCAGGTGTAGGGTGACATTGCTAAGGTATGCAGGTGCTAGTATTGGGAGATGCACGCAGGGTCCACTGTTCTGCCTCTCCAGGAGACATTGGCCAATGGGGCCTGTGGGTGTGGGTGTGGGTATGTCTGCCCCTGTTGGCTGCTGCTTTACGGCAGAGATTCCCAACCCCAGTCTAGGTCTGCATCACACTGTTCGTGTTTTCCTGCTGTCCCTCATGAATATGCATGAGCTACATCTACATGCCATGGGGGTGGTGCATAGATATACAGCACAGGCAGTTGTATGAGTGGCAGCATGGAACCTGACTGGTGTGTGGCACACCAGGAATGGATTTGGGAGAGTCTGCTCTAGGTACTGCCCCTGTTCATGGTGTCTGTGCTCAGTGGGGTAAAAGATAGACGTATTACCATTGCATATGTCCTCGACACGAAAGGTGTGTCCTTACTATCACTGTGTAGGTCTGGGAAAAATATGTGGCTAGGATTGGCGGAAGCCCCAGCTGGGCTTTGAACCTGTGACCTTCTGTTCTTGCATGCACTGTCTGTGTGCACTGCACTACCGTGTAGCCACAGATTGGCTGGTTTCCCTGGAACGTCCATGACTGTGGATCCGGCAGGGCCTGTCTGTTGCAGTGGACTGTGCCAGCCTGCACATGGCTAGGCCTCTGTCTTCTGTGGCTAGCAGCCACTGCCCCCTGCACCACATGTACTCGTCCGCCAACATGCTGGCATGAGCTGCTCTCAGAAACAGCAGATGACCAGATTGCAATGTGGCAGTACGGGACTGCATTTGGGGTATTTGGCTGTAGGTAATGCCCATTGTTGTTGTGTTTTTGCAGTGTTGTGTAAAATATGGGTGTTTTCCCCATGCTTATGTTCCCTGCAATACAGGGGTGTCTGCGCTATCTTTGTTTAGTGGTGGGTAAAATATAGGGGCTGGGCTGGCATGTGCCCCAGCTGGGATTTGAACCTCTGACCCTCTGGTCCTAGAGGTACTGGCTCTGTCCGCTGCACCACACTATGGCCACAGAGACAATGCAGCCCCTGGAGGTAGTATACCTGGCAGGATGGAGTCACAAACCCTGCTCTACGCATTTTTACTGTGGGCACATGCACGCTGTCTGGTGACAAACGTGCACAGAAACCCCGGAAATGACCACAGACACTGGGGGACAATATATCACCACGCTGGGCAAAAGTGATATTAATGGGCAACCATAGCAAACACTCCCAGGAAAGCTCCAAAAAGGAAATTTGTTTTGGATGAGTCTCCGCTCCGTAGACCCTTCCAATATTCATTTCTTCTTTATGGAGCTTTCCTGGGTGTGTTTTCTATATTTGCCCATTACTATAACTGTTCCCCAGCTGCATTACTATTTGTGATATTTTTGTTGTGGTCACTTTCTATTTTTATTTTCACTTTTTTGCTGTGCACATGTATCACACTGCTCACGTTTTGCAGGTTTCCCCGATTTTGCTGTACATTGCTGACGGAAATGGTTTCTCTTCCCTTTAAATGCCCTCTACCGCGAGTGTTTCACTCGCGGTAGTTTTGCTTTGGGATTCGGCCCCGATAATGTGCGGGGAGCCTCTCCCCTCCCCTTCCCCGCCCATTAAACCCGTCTCTCCGCCCCTCAGGAACCTTCCTCCGCCCTCCGTTAGCCGTTCCACGCCTCTATCGGAGATTTGCGGGCCCGTACTTGTGCGGGGCCCGTTATTGTGCCGCGCACCTGTGCGGGGGTGACACGCACGATTGCGGGGCGTTTAAGCGCTCTTAAGTACCGCTTTTAGTGCGCTATTTTGCGGCGCGCAAATTAGCGGTTTTTAGTAAACATGCCCCTAAGAGAAAATATGTTTTCACTCAACGTGTAATCAAACTCTGGAATTCGTTACTGGAAGAAGTAGTAAAAGCTGTTAGTGTAGCTGGGCTTAAAAAAGGTTTGGACAAGTTCCTGGAGGAAAGGTCCATAAACCATTATTAAAGGGGACCCAGGAAAGCCACTGCTTACCCCAGGATGAGCATTGTGACCTGGATTGGCCACTGTTGGAAACATAATACTGGGCTTGATGGACCTTGGTCTGATCCAGTATGGCATTTCTTATGTTCTTATTCTTCTATTTGTTAACTGATGGAGTCAACTTTCAGTAATTTGTCACACTGAACCAATTCTTCACCTTTGGCCAAGCTATCCATCTGGATAGAAGGCAAAAGCTGTAACAAGGATGACAGCTTTGGAAACATATTATTTCCCAGCCATACTTAGAAGTGTTGGTATCTGCTGAAAGAAATTAGAAAAAGACATAGCAAAGTCATTCTCTCTCTCTCAGCATTCCTCCAGGTAAAAAAAGAAACAGCTAGCCTCTTACATGAAATCTAGTATCTTTGTTTTTTATTCCATATGCGGAGTGTTTGCTTACTGACCTTTTAATGGCAATATGGAGCAGTTTATATTATCCTTTCAGACTATAAAATGTTTAAGAAGTTACGAGGTGTATAGTCCAGTGTAATTCCCTTTGAAGAATTAGCTCAAAGATTTAATATATTAACAATCAAGACTATGAAATTTGGCTATCTAGGTCTTTTCATAGACAGACTTGGTTGGAAGGGAAAAATAGGGATTGTAATCAAGTTAATATTTGTCTATCCAATTTAATCCCCCCAGTCAGGGAGTTAATCTATATAGCAAGATTGAACAGTGGGATGGGTGGGAATTAGGCTGACAAAGAGTTCTAATACCTGAGAAGTGCAATGACTTCAAACAGTATTACTTTACACACACACACACTCTACCCTCCAACTTTGGAACTTGTAGGATTAACATTAAAGGAAATAAAACCCCTACAGCAAAAAGAATATCTTCTGAAAAAAAAGAAAAATACCCTTTTGTAAAAAGCTACCAAATAACTCAGCAAATTAATCATCAAATAGAGTAATCTAGAACATCATAAATGAGAGCAGCCTTCATGTAGCTCAAATTAATACCATCCAGCAAACAGAATTAGATAATTTCACAGTGCAACTTCAGAAAATCCAGAAGAGACCAGGAATGCTGGTTATGCTAAACTGAGCAAAGCAAGGTGGGTAGGCTGACCCCCATTAGCAAACTTCTTATTTACAGACAACTGGAGAAGCAGGCCAAGCAATAAAAACTAGCATTTCTCCACAGCTTTATGTTCCTTACTCTTAATATTTAGGGGTATCTGTACATCCTCTTCCCATTCAGTGCAATGGTCACCTCTTCAGACACTCCACCATTTTAATTCTTGTTCTTTTATAATTTTGGATGGAGAAGCTTTTCCTTACCCCTAGTGCATTGGGCTCCCCTTTGTAAAACTTCTGCAGAGGGCGAGGAAGGGAGGAGGTAAGGGGAGCAGTGCTGATGTTTTCAACTGTCTGTGCAGGAACCATTGGTTTGACCTGAGTGATAACAACAATGCCACTGGATTCTTGTACTGTTGAAGACATCCTAAATGTGATCTAAAATGAGAAAAAGAAGAAATAACTACTTAGTAGGTATCAACACACGCTCCAAAGGATTCAAGAACTATGCTGGCTATTTCCAAAAATGTTGTTTAGTGCAGTTTATTTGTAAATTTGATATACCGCTTACGCCCAAGGATTTTCAAAGTGGTTTACAATAAAACATGTAAAAATCAGAAAGAAAACAAAAAGTTACAATGCTCGTCAAAAATAAAAGTTATAAAAAGAAGACGACGCTACAATACATCTTTTCAAAGAAATCAAAGGCATAAAAGGTGAGTTTACTTACTAGTTAATGTCCTTTATGAGTCCTGCTAGACCAAGACAGACAAGTGGATTGTGTTCCCTTACAAGCAGATTGGTGGAAACAATGCTCCTTAATGCTTTACTGCCTGTACTGTTTGAATTGGTATATTTGTGTTTCCCCAGGCCTGCTGTGCCTTACTCTGTGCCTTACTCTCCCCTGGCTCCGCCTCCCTCCCCCCAGGAAGTGACGCGGTCATGTTCAATCAGATATCCTGCCCCATCAGCACTACTTAAGACTGATGCCAGCGGTGCTTGTCACCGTAGCAATGTGTGGCATAGGCACACACCAAAGGAGCGCACCTAAGAAGCTCCTTAGGTGTGCTCCTTGGGGCACCTCTGGCGGCGTAGGTGTTAGATTCAGAAGAGACCGCGCCATCACAGTTGCAACTACATCTGCCTGCTTAATCACCCTTCTACTCCTTTTCCATCAGTTCCTTCCGACCTCAGTGGGTAAGTTCCCTTTTCGTTTCTAAGGACCTATCTATACAACCTGCACAACTACCCCCTTATGGCTGTTATCCAGTTTTGTGGAGAAATAGTCCCCACACTGAGTCTCAGACCCCTTCGACGGGCATCTTCACATCACGGAATTTAATGAACCTTCTCCCCTGCTTACTGGTTTGTCAATCCTGCCCTGTTAGACTGCTGCACATCCCCTCTCCATTAAACTGGGTCTTGTCAACTGTCATTCTTTAAGAACTAAGACCTTTTTAGTACAGGACCTTGTTGTCCAGGAGTCATTTGATCTTCTCCTCCTCTCCGAGACATGGCTCAGAGATGGAGAGGAAGCCCTTCTTACCCACTTGTCTTCCTCTTGGTTACGCTGCCACCTCTGTCCCCCGCATTGGTTGTATGGGTGAGGGAGTCGCAGCCCTCTACCATTCCTCACTTCCATTTGTTCAGGTTTTCTTCCCCATGCTTTATTACCCTGAATCCCTCCTTCTCTGCCTTCAGACCTCACCTGCAATTTATTTTCTAGTCACTACTCCCCACCATCCCTCTGTCCTCACCTCTGCAGCTCACTCCTTCAGACAATTTCCAACATCTCACTACAATACCCCCATCTAGTGATTGCCAGTGATTTTAATGTGCACTTCAAGTCACCCTACTCGCTCAAAGAGCAATCCTTTACCGCTCTCCTCTGGGACCTGTCCTTTACTCAACACATGACCATGACAACCCATGAGGCTGGTCATACCCTCAATTTGGTAATTACCCCAATCGATTCCAACCTTTTACCTTTAAACTTACACTTTAGACCTTTGCCTTGGAATGACCATCATGTTTGGCCTTTCACTTACCTCTGCTGCCACCCCTCATCTCTGAACCCATTCAACCCCTGTAAAAGGGGGTGCTTGTTATGAAGGTACCCACCATCTTGGCAAGTATGTAAATTAACTGTCTTGCAAAGGATTGTGGTTATTGAAGTCCATTCACATAAAACTTGCCTTTTAAAATAATGAAGACTCTTGTAGTTGGTCAAGTGTAAGGCAAAATTAGAATTTATTTATGGGGTGAATATCCCACACACAGATATGCTTGGTAACACCATCCAGATAACTTCTCCAGGGTTTATTTAACAAAAATAAGGCAACTGAAAATCTTATGCAAATGAGAATTAAAGTCCTTTATGGAACAGAAAGGCTTCTTTCAGCCACTGCTTAATAAACTCCTTAGCAGTGCTGGGGGAAAAACAAATGAAAAAGGAAAACTTCTTTATACAAAACATTGCTCACTTTCTCCATACAGAAAAGAACTTTTAAAACCCACGTGTGCACGGCTTGTGCTGGGCTCTCCTCTACCAGCAGGTGACAATTAACTGCAATCAGTAGCTTGATTTCAGCACACGTGCAAAACTTTCCCAAAAGCTTTTTCTTTTCAACAAAACTTTATGGGAAGCCAATATTTAGAATGTTTCCTTTTGATGTTTGCTCTGATATTTAGGATTTTCCTAAAATAGCAATCTACTCAAAGAACAATCCATATAATCATCCTCTGTATCAGATATTAAACCTTGCTCTTGAAATTGCATTGATTCAGTTTCTCCGTCTGACTCAGAGGGCTTTAGGAACTGACCTCTACACGGAGAGAAACTGTTTCCCTGCTATTTGCACTGCTCAAAGCTAGAGAAACGTTCACAGTTCCTACCTGAATCCAGGCAAGCGTCAGGCTGTTTCTTCTGGTATTCTGGCCAGTATGCAATAGAGCTTCTGTGTCCTGTCCTCCAGTTGGTATCTCTGGACCTCAGGATCTTTTCTCCAGACGTCCTCCAAGAGGTATTTGGGCTCCTTTCCTCCTTAGCTGCAACAGACCTCTTCCTAGGAGTTGCTTGAGGGTCCCTGGCTGTGGATCTACAGACCTCTGGCTTTCTCCAGTCCTCTGATCCTTTCCCCCAGGTATCTCTCCAGGCATAGGTACTTCTCTGAGCTCCTCTCTTGGACCGTCTGCTTCCTTGTACTTGTTCCTTCAGGTTCCGGTTGTTCTTCCTTCTGTTCTCCTGATTCCCTTTCTCTGTCCAGTTCTCTGTCTCCGTCTGTCTTCCTGAAGATTCCCCTCTAGTTTTAAAGGGCTTAGATTGCAACTCCTCCCTTGCACTCTTCAGGTGTTTTGGATTAAGCTTTCTCCTGGAGGCTGTTTGATTAGGGATGACATAATGCTCTCTCTGATTAGACTCATGCTTTTCCACTCTAGCTCCCCTAGGGACTTTCTGCATACTAGTGCATTCTGGAACATGTAGTCTTTTAGGGAAACAAGCTGTCTTATTTCTATAACCTGCCAGCACAGGTCCCTTAATCAGAGTAAATTCTCCTCTTTTGTCATTACTCCCTGAGCTTTGATAAGCTTCCTTATCACACCCCCTAAAACCCACAACCAGCCCCTGTTCACTATTCTCATTGTATCATTCCTCTTACCCTCCAATTCTTCCCAGCTGCTGATCAGCTCCTGTCCACGGATTTTCCTTCCCTCTCCCCAAACTCGCAAGCCTCCCAGTGGACTTCTAGCCTTTCATCCATCTTGGACCAACTAGCCCCTCTACAACTTCATCCCTTTCGTTATCGCCCTCATCAACCTTGGTATCACCCTGGTCTTCATCTTCTCCATTCTCAACTTCTGTGCACAGAATGCCTATTGAGGAAATCTCGTTCCCTCTCTGCATTACAAAGTTTCAAGGAGCACCACTCTCACTACCAATCTCAAGTCCACCTGGTCAAGCAAACATATTTTGCTACGTCCATTTCCCTCATCCCCAATCCTACTTGCCAACTTTACTCGGTTCTCAGGTCCCTCACAGCACTTCATTCCAGCTCCCTTACAACGCCCCCTCTCCATGTGTCCCTAACCCCTTGCTACTGGCCTCTTTCTTTGTCACCAAAATCCTGGACCTCCAGACTGCACTGCCAAACTGTCCCCCCTCCTCTTCTCTCCCACTTTCTCTTCCCCCTCCCCCCCACCCCCTATTCTCCATTCTCATATGTCTGGGTCTCCTTTCACCCACTTACTGCCTCAGAACTCATAAAGTCTATCTCCACACAAAACAACCTGCCCTTTGGATCCGATACCCTCCTCCTGGCTCCTTGAACCTTCCCTTGCCCTTCTTCCCTCAATCCTTGCTATGATCAACACTAGTCTCTCCTCTGGATCCTTTCCAAGCCTTTGGAAGCATGCCTTGGTTCGCTCCCTTCTTAAAAAGCCCTCTCCTTGATCCTTTTATCCCAGCTCACTACCGCCCAGTCTCCAATCTTCCCTTCCTTTCAAAAATACTCGAAAAAGCAGTTTTCGCTCAACTCTCCCACCACCTGGACTCTATACATTTTCTTCACCCCATCAACCTGGCTTTTGCCCTGGCCAGTGTGGAAACTATATTATTTGCTTTTCTCAGTGATCTACATCTTGCACACGACTGTGGTGATATCTCAGTGGCGGTATCCCTTGACCTCTCAGCAGCCTTTGATCTTGTCTACCTTTTGCTTCTTCTCTCTCGCTTGATTGACACCAGTTTTCGTGGTACAGTTTACAGGTGGTTCCATTGTTTTCTCTGTTCATGGTCATATGCAATCACATCTTCCACCACTTCTGCTGTCTCTTCTGATCCTATTGCCCTTCACTGTGGTGTGCCCCAGGGCTCAGTTCTGGCACCCCTTTTGTTCAACACCTTCCTTGCACTGCTCGGTCTTCTGATCCAACAATTTGGAACATCAGTCTACTATTATGCTGATCATCTCCTTCATGTCTGTCCTCTCCAGCCAAATTTCTCCTCTCCATTCCTGCCTCGCCTCAGTTGCCAACTGTTTAACCACCAACTGCCTCCACCTCAATTTGGCGAAAGCATTAGCTAATTGGTTCACTCATGGTAGCCCCTCCCCTCAGACAGCTCCAATTCTTGCAGCCTCCCCCATTCCCCTTGTGTCTTCCTTTTACTATCTAGGGGTCTCCCTCAACTCCGATCTCTCCTTCAAAGATCACATCTCCAACCTCACAAAGAAATCCTTTTTCTACCTCCGTCAAATTCGTGCCATCCGTCCCTTTCTCAACCCTCAGGCTATCACCACTTTTCTATTGTCTCTGGTCATGTCCCGTCTGGACTGTTGCAACTCTATTCTCACTGGCATCCCTCATACCCAACTCCACAGATTGCAGCTTGTTCAGAGCACCACAGCCCGCATTATTACTCACTCCACCCATCGAGAGCATATAACTCATCCCTAGAATACAGCATACGTTTTAAAATTCTCATCATGATCCACCAAGTTATCTATACTCATAATCCGCAATACCTGGCAGATCTCCTCCAGTTCCACACCCAGAGTCGTAGCCTTCGCTTGGCACACATCAACCATCTCCATCTTCCCTCACCAGCCCATGCCCATTTACAATCTACCCGCCACTCTGCTTTTTTCTTCCTCAGCCATGCCCTATGGAACTCTCTTCCCACCTCTCTCAGATTGAAACAAAACTATGTCACCTTTAAGTCATAGAAACAGACACATAGAAAAATGAAGACAGAAAAAGACCACATGGCCTATCTAGTCTGTCCTTCCATATCAACAACTACAACAGTCCTCTTTTTTCCTTTAGAGATCCTCTGTGTTTGTCCCATTCTTTTTTAAATTCAGATACCATCCTCATCTCTAGCACCTCCACTGGGAGACTACTCCACGGATCCACCACTATTTCCATAAAGAAATATTTCCGCATATCGCTCCTGCATCTATCCCCTTTCACCCTAATCCCATGTCCCATCAGAGCAGAACTTGCTTTCAATCAAAAGAGGCTCTCCCCCTGTGCATTTATGCCACGGAGGAATTTAAACGTCTCAATCATATCACCTCTATTCTGCCTTTCCTCTAAAGTGTACATATTAAGATCCCTAAATCTGTCCTCATATGCTTTATAATGAAGACCATTAACCATATTAGTAGCCACCCTCTGTACTGACTCCATCCTGTTTATATCCTTTTGAAGGTGCAGTCTCCAGAATTGCACACAATACTCCAAATGAGGTCGCACCAAAGACTTATACAGAGGCGCTTTCACCTCCTTTTTTCTGCTAGCCATTCCTCTCCCTATGCATCCAGCTTTTGCTGTCAACTTTTCTACCTGTTTAGCTACTTTAAGATCATCAGACACAACCACATCGAGGTCCCGCTCTTCTTTAGTGGACAAAAATACTTCACCCCCCCCTATACTATATTGCTCCCTTGGATTGCTGCAGCCCAACTACATGACCTTGCATTTTTTAACATTAAATCCCAGCTGCCAAATTCTAGACCATTCTTCAAGCTTAGCTAAATCTCTCCTCATGTTATCTACACCTTCCTGGGTGTCTACTTTATTACAACTTTTGGTATCATCTGCAAAGAGGCAAACCTTAACCAACAGCCCTTCCGCTATATCACTAACAAAGAAGATCCCTGGGGCACACCACTGTAGCACGGAATATCAGTAAAAAGTGTTGCCATCCTCCCTGTAGCGTACACTACCATTCTAAAACTAGCTCACCCACATAGCAGCATATCATACCTCTAGTCTCTCCTAACAGCTTTCTACACCTCACATTAACACGCACTCACCCACCAATACCCACCATGATGGCCATATTCATACCACTGACCATTCTATTTCTCACTTCTGGATTCCCCAGTCATGCACTCAATACATATGCCACACATATCCCAATCCTCACTAGTCATAGTAGGAGATGGTCAGAGAATCACTACCAAACTGATCATAACACCCCCAGGATAATTTACCAACACCTATTATACATTCCTTTACAAAATATTAAAAAAACCCAACTGTGCAAGAATCACCAACAACAGTTATTGAAATGTGCACTCATAAATACTAGATCTACACGCCAAAAATGGCCAGCAATCACCGACCTTATAACATCCTATAACCTTGATGTGTTAATTATCACTGAGACTTGGCTATCAGACTGTGACAATGTGATCATCAACCAAATGACACCAACAGGATTTTCGCCATACACTTGCCATAGAGCCAAACAAAAAGGAGGAGGGGTCCTCATCCTTGCAAAAACAGAACTCAAATTTAAATTAGTTGATGCAGCCACCTCAGAGCACCTTGACATTATCACTCTATCAAACAACCAATGTACAATCAATGCACTATACAGAGCCCCAACACCTTCCTCCGATGACCTACCAACAATCATCAATCTTGCATGCAACTCAAATAACTCACGTTCCTCAAACTGGCTAATGGGGGACTTCAATCTCCCCTCACTGCCTGAAGCACAAGCACGAACCTTCCTCGAAGCGCTCTATGACCTTGACTACCAGCAACTAGTGAACTCCCCAACGCATGAAAAAGGCGGTACCCTCGACCTTATTTTTGCGCCCCAGTCTATAGTCAACACCTCTCCTCCGCTGTTGACCTCCATATCTCCAGTACCGTGGTCTGATCACAAACTCCTAAAATTCCAAATACCTAGCACCCGCTTACCCAATAACAAGGCCAGGACTGATATCCCTGATCACGGAACACCAACGACACGATTCTGCACACTCAACAAGGAGGATGTTCTTGTCAAGCTTCTTCCACAACTGGATGTACCAACCCTTGACCCTGACGAACTTGTAGCAAATTGGAATAATAGCATCAGAACCTTAGCCTGTATCTCATCTGCCAACAAGTTATCCACAAAACGTAGACATGCACCCTGGTACTCATCTGACCTTCGATCATCCCTTCTACAACTACGTAAACTAGAAAGACGATGGCGAAAAAAGCAAACTACCATAGCCCACCAAAACTACAACTCATACCTAGCATTACACAGAGAGAAGATAAGTGAAAAAAGGAAACAATATCATTCAATGATCCTAAAAAGATCACTGAATAAAACACACGACCTATTTAATATAGTAAAATCACTAACAGGTGACCCTTCACCAGCAAGCCCACACATGCCTCAACCACAGGATTATTCGGACTACTTACAATCCAAAATGATACAATCCAACATGACCTCATCTAACGGCAGCTTGTCCAATATACTTAGTACACCAAAACCTACAACACTACTTAAATTTTCTACAGTATCTACTAAAGAAATTGAAGACACTATTGCCTCCATCAATCTCACCACAGCTCCCAATGACCCCTGTCCAGCAAGTTGGATAAAGGAACTTCGACATGAACTAAGCCATGCATTATGTAAAATAACTAACCAATCACTATCAAGGGGCATCTTCCCCCAAAGTTTAAAACATACATCGATCAGACCCCTGCTAAAGAATAGTCGCCTTGATACATCCAAAGTTGAATCGTACAGACCCATATCAAGCATTCCACTGCTTGCTAAGATCATCGAGAAAATAGTCCAGCGTCAGATCCATCAGCACATCGATGACGAGGCACCCCTCGATCCAGCCCAACATGGCTTCAGGGAATCGCATGGAGTAGATACCATCTTAACTACCTTATTCAATAAGCTAATCACAGGAATTGACAACATACACCAAGGTTTCGTCCTCATCTTTCTTGACATTGCTGCCGCATTTGACTCTGTGAATCATAATATACTATTACAACGCCTCCAAGAAAAAGGATTACTGGGAACTGCATTACAATGGTGTGAATCATACTTAACTAACAGATGGCAGCAAGTAAAAGCAGGTAACACGTCCTCTGAACCATTCTTACAGAAGCAGGGAGTGCCACAGGGATCATCCCTGTCTGCTCTATTATTTAACATCTATATGCAGCCTATCTGCTCCCTGATACGTTCATTAAATGTAGAATGTCTCGTATATGCTGACGACATACTACTTTACATTCCATTTACCATAGAACAACCTGATTTTTCCCCTATCATCAGATGCTTTGATGCAGTGGCTGAATGGCTTCTCACACAAAACCTGAGGATTAATCATAGCAAAACCGATGTCCTATTTGTCACAAGGAATCAGAAATTCACCCCACCACCCAACCTGCAAGTTAAAAACGCTGAACTAAAGACAAAAGACACAATTCGCTACCTAGGCATCACCCTAGATCAGCGATTGGCTATGACAACCCACGTAAAGACCGTTACCAAAGCAATATACCACAAAATACGAACCCTTCGCCACCTCCGCCCACTACTGGACTTTTCAGACTATCGAACCATTTTTCAAGCCCTAGTGATCCCACACATAGACTTCGCGAACACCATCCTCCATGGTCTTCCACAAGCAACCCTCAACCCACTTCGGCTGGCCATGAACTCAGCTGCTAGGGTTCTCACAGGGACATCAAGATTAGAACATATAACCCCAGTAATGAAAAACCTTCATTGGCTGCCACTACAAGCCCGAACTCAATACAAGGTACTGGTCATGACCTTCAAGGCACTGAATAATCAATCTCCCACACCAATTAGTAAACTGCTCAACAACATACCCAATACTAGAGTCAGAAGACCTACACTACTGAACATGCTAACTGTACCTAAGCTCACCACAAGATGTACAAAGGCAACTACCAATAGAGCTTTCTCAATTTATGCCCCAACAGCCTGGAATGAACTCCCCGCTAGTATAAGATCCATAACCAACCTCACCTCCTTCAGAAAGGCAATAAAACACCACCTTTTTCTAATGCACTATCCTGAAACCATGCCCGAAAAACACAAGTCATTTGCACTCACACCACACACTAACTGCCCTATCACCCAACATGAAAATGGCTAGATGCTCCTCTCCTTTAGATATACACATCATAAATCTACCACCTGACCTATAAATACCTACGGTTTACGAGAATAGATAACTCTATGTAAATACTTGTATATACCATGTGAATAGTTTTCCTTGTTATCCCAGTTTGATTATGCCATTGTTCTATGTAAGCACATGTTCCATGTAAGCCATGTTCTATGTAAGCACATTGTGATATTTATGCATTGTTGCCTGTTCAGTTTTAATGTAAACCGAGCTGATTTCAATAGCGCGGTATATAAAAAATAAAAATAAATAAATAAAAATAAATAAATAAACTTCCTTCTCCTCAGAGTGAGCTCTATTAATCTGTACCCTTTCTCACCTCCCACTCAGCCAATTTCTAACCCAAGCAGTAACTTTAGGGTCCATCCCTAGGGTGTTTAGTTTGTTTCTTAGTCAACCTGTGAGGAACAGTGTCAAAGGCCTTACTGAAATCTAAATACACCACATCTAGGGCTCTCCCTTGGTCCAGCTCCCTGGTCACCCAGTCAAAGAAATCAAGCAGATTTGTCTGACAAGACCTGCCTCTGGTGAATCCATGCTGCCTCTGATCCTCTAATCCTCTGGACTCCAGAAACCTCACTATTTTCTCTTTCAGCAGTGCTTCCAATAATTTACTCACCACTGAAGTTAAACTAACCAGCCTGTAGTTTTCAACCACATCCTTACTTCCGCTTTTGTGTAAAGGGACAACATGTGCCTCTCTCCAGTCCTTTGACACCACTCCCAACTCTGAGGCATTGAAAAGATCAGTCAGTGGAGCTGCTAGAACGTCCTCAAGTTCCCTCAGTATTCTATCCCATCTGGTCCCATCACTTTGTTTACTTTGTTTAGATAGTTTCTCATGAACACAGTCTTCTGCAAAATTGTTCAAGATGCCGCTCGCTTCTGTTCCTGTTTGTGTGCGTTTTCTGAGGTCCTACTCCTGGTTCTTCATCTGTGAACACAGAACAGAAATATTTATTAAGCACTTCTGCTTTATCCTCATCAGCTTCTACAAATTCCTCCCCTTCACCCTTGAGTCTGACAATACCACTTTTGCCCTTCCTCTTCTCACTAACATATCTGAAAAATGCCTTAAACACCCCCCCCCCCCCCCCCACACACACACACCTTTAACTGCATTGGCTACTATTTCCTCCTCTGACTACTTTGCTAGCTTTTCTAAGTTTTTCCAAAAATAGATGCCTGTCTTCCTCTCTCTGGTATTTCATGAAGGCCTTCCTCTTTTTCAGCTACTGCTTTTGAAAACCATAGCAATCTCCTTTTCCTTTTATCTTTATTTACCTTTTTTTTTTTAAATTTAACATTTTTTGAATTACAATAATGAATATTACAAATACAATGCTAGTAAAAGACAAATTCCAATCCAAAAAAGGAATATAACCCACATCAATACCCACATCAAAGGAGAATGTGACAAAATTAAAAATAAAAAAAGGAAAAAAGAAGTTTAAACAACTCCACAATGAGAACAGCATTATCTCACCAACACAAAAAAACTCAACTAGCCTCTTTCTCCGACAAAAATGCTAACAATTGAGAAACATCAGTATAAACCAAGATTTGCCCCTCATAAGTAATTATACTAAGTAATCATAAGAGCCCACACTAAGGCTGCATCAGTCTGAATGTGTTAACAGTGCTTTTATGTTGTGTGTGTTAAAGGTGCTAAGGAAGGAGCTGCTTGGGTGGAATTCATGTTAGGACCATGTGACCACCAGGTGCACAATAGGCAAGAGAGTTACTAGCACATTCAAAAAACAGCAGGAAACCTCCATACAGCGCCAACTGTTGCTAGCAGTCCACCCTGAATTGCATCCCTCAGAGACAGAACCGGGAGCCCCCAATAAGGACAATGACAAGGTCAAGCCTTGGTACTCACCCCCTGAGGGTCCCAGGTGTAGGATCCATGCCAGGCTTAGCTCTACTCCCCTGAAACTGCTTCAATAGCTGGTTTTGTTTTTCAAGCACTGTGTGGAAGGTGGCTGGCAGGCAGATGCCTCAGAGCCTTCGGCAATCTTTGGGAGAGAATGGGGGGGGGGGATGCTGAGGTTCTGTGAGGCTGCTGTACTTGTCCAGATCCTTCCAAATTTTTCCAATACGTGGCTGCTCAACAGGCCTCTCTCATGATAAGGGCATGGAGCTGAACCAATTTTCCCTCCTCTGGCTACCAAAAAGACTGCAGTCTAACGGAGCTTCCCACGTTGCACTCCAGTGAGAGAGTCACCTTTCTGTATACAAGGTGTTTAATCAATCTCTTTTCCTCTCAATCTTCAGATTTTCTAAAGAAAGGAGAAAATCCATCCACCATCAGCTGGAGACAAATAAATACTGAAGGGACTTCTGGTGGCAGAGACGAATAGAGGCATAGGAGTGATGTCATGAAACCTGGGCTTTTCACTGATTCTTTGTCTCCGCCAATCTGCTGGTAAGGGAACACAACCCACTTGTCTGGACTGGTCTAGCAGAATGATATTGAAGAAAAGGTTGCAGTACCATTATTAAAAAAAAAATCCATAAAAGGGAGAAGGAGAAGGGTAGAAGAAAGTTCTCTGAGGTGTATCTGGCTCAACACCAAAGGTTAGGAAGAAATAATGAGTCTTCTATTCTGATCTGAATCAGGTACAGTTTGGCTCTTCTCTCAAATGAGGAGGGAGAGTGTTCCACAAAATGAGATCAAACCAGGAGAAGGCTTTCTCTGGTGGTGTCTAAGAAACGATCGTATACTATAGGTTTGAGCGGGTAGGTCATGAAGAGCAGGGCTAGTGCAAGAAGATGAAGTGCCTTAGGCAAACCTCATCCCTTGTGCCCCTCTGGCCACCTGCCCACCCTTCATTGCCGCTGCAGTCGCCTTTCATATGGACATACAGTGGCAGCCATGGACAGATACAGCCCCGCGGTGCTTATCTGCAAACTTCAGCGCCGCAGGGTTGTCTGCTTCTGCTTCCACCAATGGCCAACTTCCTGTTTGCATGGTGGCAGAAGCGGCTTCTGCCCCCATGCAAACAGAAAGTCTGCCATCAGTGGGGGTGGAAGCAGACAGCCCTGCAGTACTAACGTTTGCAGGTAAGCACCAGGGGGCTGATTCAAGTCATTGCTGCCACTGCAAATCCCAGTGAGGGGCAACAGCAGCAGCAATGGGCACTCCCTGAGGGCCAGCACTCTAAGCAGCTGCCTAATTTGCCTAATGGAGCATTGGCCCTGATACACAGTTATGTGGATATGAAAATCAGAGAGATAAAGTGGATTGTTAGTGTGCAAAATTTTATGAATAATTACACAGACTTTGTATTGAAATTCAATACGAGTTACAGTCATGCATAGTAGGTATTTTTCTGTTCTCATAGAACTTACAAACTAAGTTTGCACCTGAGGCATGGAGACTTAACCAGTATCACAAGGAGTGGCTGTGGGATTTGAATCTACCCTTCCCTGGATCTCAGCCTGTGGCTCCTATTAAGCTACTACTCCACTTGGCAATAGTGATCATAGCATGATCGCCTTTGATTTAATTAGTGGAGGAGGGATAGTAAGGAAATCCACAGTACTACCTTTTAACTTTTGAAAAGGAGACTATGATAAAATGAGGAAAACAGTTAAGAAAAAACTAAAAGGAGCAGTTGCAAAGGTTAAAGACGTACATCAAGCTTGGGTGTTGTTGAAAAATACTATCTTGGAAGCCCAGACCAGCTGTATTCCACACTTTAAGAAAAGTGGAAGGAAGTCCAAAAAACTGCCAGCATGGTTTAAAGGTGAGGTCAGAGAGGCTGTTGTTGCCAAAAAAGCAACTTTCAGGAAATGGAAAAAAGAGCCAAACGACGAAACCTGGAAACAGCACAAGCACTGGCAAGTCAAATGCAAGGCATTGATAAAGCAGGCAAAGAGAGAATTTGAGAAGAAGCTTGCTGCGGAAGCAAAAACGCGAAATAAAGACCTTTTCAAGTACATTCGTAGCAAAAAACCTGTGAGAGAGTCAGTTGGTCCATTAGATGATAAAGGGGTTAAAGGAGCACTAAGAGGCGACAAGGCGATAGCGGAGAGACTGAATGAATTCTTTGCTTCGGTCTTTACTGAGGAAGATGTAGGGATGTTACCCATGACGGAAGTGGTATTTAAAGGTGTGGAAGAATTGAAAGAAATATCGATACATCGGGAAGATGTCTTACAACTATTAGATAAACTGTAGCAAATCACCTGGGCCGGATGGTATACATCCAAGGGTGTTGAAAGAACTGAAATATGAGATTGCAGACCTGCTATCAGTAATCTGTGAACTATCATTAAAATCATCTCTAATACCTGAAGATTGGAGGATCGCCAATGTAACACCAATTTTTAAAAAGGGTTCCAGGGGTGATCCGGGAAACTACAGACCAGTGAGCCTGACGTCAGTACCGGGAAAAAATGGTAGAAACCATCATAAAGAATAAAATTACTCAGCATGTAGATAGTCACAACCTAATGGGAGACAGCCAACATGGCTTTAGACAAGGAAGATCTTGTCTTACTAATCTGTTATGTTTTTTTGAAGGAGTGAATAAACAGGTGGACAAAGGTAAGTCGGTTGATATTGTGTATCTGGACTTTCAGAAAGCCTTTGACAAGGTTCCTCATCAGGGACTTTTGGCAAAACTAAAGAGTCATGGGATAGGAGGCAGTGTTCTATTGTGGATCAGGAACTGGTTAAAAGATAGAAAGCAGAGGGTAGGGCTAAATGGCCAATTTTCCCAGTGGAGAAAGGTGAATAGTGGTGTACCCCAGGGATCTGTGCTGGGTCCGCTGCTTTTTGACATATTCATAAATGACCTGGAAAGTGGAATAACGAGTGAGGTTATCAAATTTGCAGATGACACAAAACTATTTAAAGTTGTTAAAACCGAAGAGGATTGTGAAAAATTGCAAGAGGATCTTGATAAATTGGAAGACTGGGCATCAAAATGGCAGATGAAATTTAATGTGGACAAGTGCAAGGTTATGCACCTAGGGAAGAACAACCCAAACTATGGTTACACGATGCAAGGTTCCACATTAGGAACCACCACCCAGGAAAAAGATTTAGGCGTCATTGTGGATACCATGTTAAAACCCTCGGCCCAGTGTGCAGCGGCGGCCAAGAGAGCAAATAGAATGCTAGGTATGATAAGGAAAGGAATGGAAAATAAAACAAAAGATATTATAATGCCTCTATATCGTTCCATGGTGAGACCGCACCTTGAATATTGTGTGCAATTCTGGTCGCCGTATCTTAAAAAGGATATAGCGATTTTAGAAAAGGTTCAGAGAAGAGCCACCAAAATGGTAAAGGGGATGGAAGGATACTCCTATGAAGAAAGGCTAAAAATGTTAGGGCTCTTGAAACTGGAAAAGAGACGGCTGAGGGGAGATATGATAGAAGTCTATAAATTAATGAACGGAATGGAACGGGTAAACGTAGATCGATTGTTTACGTTATCAGAATATAGAAAGACTAGGGGACATGCAATGAAGCTACAGGGTAAACTATTTAAGACCAACAAAAGAAAATATTTTTTCACTCAACGTGTAATCAAACTCTGGAATTTGTTACCGGAGGATGTAGTAAAGGCTGTTAGTGTAGCTGGGTTTAAAAAAGGTTTGGACAAGTTCCTGGAGGAAAGGTCCATAAACCATTATTAAGAAGTGACCGAAGATATCAATGCTTGACCCAGTACAAGCATTGTGGAACTTGTGTCTCTTGGGGAAACTGCTAGGTACATATGACCTAGTTTGGCCACTGTTGGAAACAGAATACTGGGCTTGATGGACCTTGGTCTGACCCAGTATGGCATATCTTATGTTCTTATGTTCTTATGTTCTCCTTTGTCTATTACAGTTTGACATCAAATGCCCCTTTGCACCTCATCTCCTAGTGCCACAGGGCCAAATATCATAGTAACATAGTAAATGACGGCAGATAAAGACCAGTATGGTCCATCTAGTCTGCCCAGCAATGACAAGAATAGGTGCACCCCTTCCCATGTCTTTGCTTAGTGGTGCACCCCTTTCCATGTCTTTTAGGGAGTAGGTGCACCCCTACCCATGTCTTTGCTTAGTGGTGTACCCACTAGGAGCAGGTGCACCCCTCCACATATCTTTGTTTCTTTGTTTGTTTAAGGGTGAATACACCGCTCCTCCCCCATCGCTCCATGAAGGACACCCCTATTTGTTGAGAAATTAGATTTGCAAAATCTCACAGCTTATTCCACAGGACTTGGCCTATGGCAGTAAGAGATGAGGTGCTTAAGCACCTCTCCACCTGCCCAGCCACATTGGGAACTCAACAGCAGGATCGAAAGCAATGCCACAATACTGCTAGAGGTAATTACAATGTCTGCCTTGCTGCCCTCTGCCTAGTTCCCCAAAACAAAACGTTTTATCAGTCCATGAGGGATGGGGAGGAAGGAGAGAGGAAAGCTGTTCTTCTGAACCCTCCCCCTTCCTGTTCAGTGGCCACTGCTCTCCTTGGTTTGTGACACACATACCCATTTTGCCTCAGACCATCCCACCTACAACTGACTTCCACTTATGTACAAATACTTGTGCACATAACACCCCTTGGTGCCCTGACATATACCAGCCCCCGCTCTCTTACCTCAGAATCTCACCCATAGCAAACATCTCCCAACATCCCTTTGCTGTCCTAGATACCACCTTCACATCCCACATTTCCCCACTCCTGCCCTACACACCTCCACCTCAAACATTCCTTCTCTAGATACCCACCAGTTTTCCTGCCTTCCTCCACATACCATCCCCCTCACACCAACTGGAGCTTTAAGAAAAACTCCTCCCGCCCCCTTCCCCTATCTTCGGCAACATAGCATATAGGTTCCCATCTTAATCTCTTTGCCAGGGATCCTTTCAAGCCTACTTATGCCACTAATTGAGCCTTCAATCTGCCATTACAAGAGATCAAAATATTTGCAAACATTGGGACTAAAGTTCTCTTCCCTTCCTTATTTGTATCTCTCGCTCATAGTCTTCTCTTTCTGCCTCTCAGGTTGATTCAGGAAATTACTGACATGCTAATTTGTGCATAAATTGCTAAGATAATACACAGTGATTAAAATAAAAGAAGAAAAATATAATATTACACAAAACAAAGAAAAAATGAGGATGATAATTTCAGGATTCTGGTGATGTTCAATATTTATTTATTTATTTAACATTTCTTATATACCGCCTTTCATGATATCAAGGCGGTTTACATTGAACAAACTGAAATTACATTGAAGAGGGCATTATAACTTGGAGATAACTATTTTACAGGGAACATGGGCAATGGAGGATTAAGTGGCTTGCCCAAGACCACAAGAAGCACCTGTGGGACTAGAAACCCCAGTCCTTCCAGCCCAAGGTTGCTGTCCTCTAGTGGGATTTGAACCCTCGGCCTGAGGTACCTTGCCCCACCCATTAGGCCACTCCTCCGCTCCATTGTTTCTGGTAAGATCTGGAAAGCAAGATGTAACATTTTTTGCCTCTTTCCTCAGGAATATTACAAGGTTTTTCTTGTTCATTCCTTAGTGGGAAGTCCTATATTTCTCAGTCAGCTTTGCAAATGTGCATCTTCTGTATGTCAGTCTATTTTGCACGGGACAAGAGAAAATCCAATCTCCAGGAACAAGCAGGAATGTAGTCTTCACATATGGGTATCGTCGGTGCCGACTGAGCCTGCACGGGAACGCTCCCCGGCATCCAATAGGAACGCTTTTGGGAGCATCCCTCAGCACATGCACTCTGCCTTCCCGCCTTTCCAGCTGTCCCTCTTCAGTTCTTTGTTTTCCGCGGAGCCGACACTGCAGAAAATTCCGTCTTTAAAATTGTTTTCTTGTGGTCGCGTTTGCCTCCGCACGACGCCTACCGATACCGCCAGTTCTTTTCTTTTCTCAAAAATTTTATACTTTGAACTGTTTCTCTTCAGAAACTTTTCTTCTTCGGTGCTAGGCGCAATTTTGAGCATTAGGCTTCATATTCCTGAAACATGGAAAAACCAACTAGTGGTTTTAAAAAATGTACTAAGTGTGGCGGTACCATTTCCGTCACTGACACCCATGATTGGTGTCTTAAATGTTTAGGGCCTGAACATTCTCCATCTGAATGTCTCTCCTGTATGGGATGACTAAGAGAGGAAGACAGAACCGGGCTGCAAAGTTCGGTACTCTCTCTCTTCAGATGCCAGATCCATTGCATCGACATCTTCAACAGCCTCTTCTTCCTCCCATGGATCTCAGGTAACTAAACAAAAAAGACGGTCCTCAAAGGGTAGCTCTCCTGCTAAGCATCGAGAGGCCATTGGCATTGCCCTTGAGGGAACCACATCGGCAAAACAGCCCCGGCAGGAGGCTTCGGCTTCCAAAGCATCAAGGGGGCTCCAGGATGTTCTCGAGACCTCAAACTCGCAAGAATTACTGGTGCCATGCTCAGGGGTCCCGGCTGTTTTCACCGGTACCGACACCCAGGCATCGGCAGCGTCGACAGACCAGAGGTTCCTCGCTATCAAACACAGCATTGCAGCTCTTCTCACAGCTGCAGTACCGTTGACACCTATGGTTCAACGGGCACCGGTACCGACATCGATACCAATGCCGGTAACTACACCGGTACAGACACTGGTACCGGCCCCGGTGGGAATTCTTCCCACACCATCTTTGGCTGGAATCGACAGATCGGTACCGGATCAACTCGGTACCAACTTCAATCGATACTGGGACCGTGCTTTGCATGAGCATCGTGGTCAGGGATACTTTGAATCCTTTGATTCCGAAGACTCTGACAATTCTGCTGGTACCAGAGGGTTTCTCCCGGAAGATCCCTCTTCTTTATTTATTATTTATTTTATTTTATTACAATTTCTTATATACCGCGCTATTTAGCATCAGCGCGGTTTACATTATAACTGAACGACCAAAACACAAGCTGTCAGGTTTTACATGGAACAGGAATACAAACTTGGATAACGGGGTTAACTATATACATAAGCTATTTACACTGGAGGGATAGGTAAAAGTCAGATAGTAATTTAATTTTAATTTAATTTAATTAACAGGTTTTTTTATACCGCTTCTTCCATTGATCAGATGCGGTTTACATATAACAACAATCAACAGAGCAGGCTGTTTTACATATAACAGTAGTAACTTGGAGGTTGCTTTTACTAATTAACAGTTAACAAGTAACAATTAGAGAACTATATACAAATGTACAGGTTTAAACTATATACAGAGTTATTTATTTTTCAGTTTTCAGTGCATTATTTTAGTGTCACAGTACTTCATTCCTTATCTTAATATGTGTCATCTATGGTTGGGTTATCCTTTATCGAGCTGGATGGTGCTGGGTGAGTTTGTTTCGGAGCCATAGTGCAGTGTGAAGAGATGAGTTTTAAGTTTTTTTCTAAACTCCTTGATTTCAGGTAATAGTCTTAATTCTTTTGGAATTGCGTTCCACAAAATGGGGGCTGCGTGGGAGAAGGCTTTCTTATTAGTGGATTTTTTGGCCCTAATGAATTCTTTTGGTATTGTTAGTTTATTTAGCTGGTCTCTCCTTTGGGGGTTATGTGTGGGTTCTGTTTTGATGAGGTTGTTTATTGTCTATGGTGCGGTTTTATTTATGCTTTTGTAGGTGGTTAAGAGAGTTTTGTATTCAATTCTGCTTTGAATTGGGAGCCAGTGTAAATATTCTAAAATCGGGGTGATGTGTTGGAATGGAGGGGCCTTTGTAATGGTCCTTGCTGCTGCGTTTTGAGCTAATTGTAATTTTTTTACGGTTTGCTTTGTTACACCAATTAGGATTTGATTTGCAAAGTCGAAGTGGGGGGTTATGATAGCTTGTAAAAGTCTTCTCCCTAACGCAGAATGTCACCTCCAGAGGACATGTCTTTTCAGGATTTTATTTGTGATGTGGCCAAGGGCCTTTCAATCACGGTAGCTCCTGAACAGGAACCCAGAGCAAAGGAATTGGAAATTCTCCAATATCCTAAAGCTCCACAGGAGGCAGCCGCTCTGCCCATCCATGAAATTCTGCATAACGTGATGCTCAGAATGTGGGAGACACCTCTGACTACATCTCCTCATTCTAGGAGGCTTGATACTATGTATCGAGTCTCGCCATGTCCTGGATTTCAAAAGACTCAGCTGCCACACCATTCAATGGTGGTGGAGTCAGCCATGCGTAGAATGAAAAGTGCAAAGAGGCATGCATCCAATCCCCCAGGACATGAATGCAGGACTCTGGGCGCTTTTGGGCGCCAAACCTTTCAGGCTTCCATGCTTTCAGCTAGGATCAGTTCATATATACTATATATGGGAATGTTCCTCAAAGAAGTTACAAGAGACTTGGAGTTTATGAGCCCACTTCTCCCAGATGACAAGAGACAAGACTTTCTTGCTCTAGTTAAGCATGCTCAAGACGTCTCCAGGTTTGTGAATCGTGTAGCCTTTGACTGCTTTGAATGCATCAGCAGAACCTCTGCTATTGCCATTGGGTCAAGACGGATTGCCTGGCTTCAGGCATCAGACTTGGAGACTTGGGTACAGGACAAGTTAGGCAACATTCCTTGCACGGGAGAGAATCTCTTTGGCAAGAACTGGCAGGAAAAGGCTAACGAGTTAGATGCTGACAATACCACTCTAGATAGATTGTCAATCTACAGCCACTCCAGCCAAAAAGAAGCCTTATAAAAAACCCTCTTTCAGCAAAAAGAGGACATTTTATCCTTCCTATACCCAGCAGAGTCAAACTCAGGTTCAGGTTGCCCAAAAGGTACAAACTAGACAGCAAAAGAAGCCAAAAGGCCCGAGAGCCCAACCAACACTGCAGGTTCAGCCCCCTTAAGGGCTTTGACTCCTTCCTAGAGAGCTTAGCCTTCCTACCTCTGAGGGATCCCTAACCCCCCAATATCCCAGGCAGGTTATGCCACTTTGCCAACAGATGGCATCAGATAACAGCAGAAGATTGGACTCTGTCCATTGTAGGAGAGGGGTACAAGCTCCATTTTCACAGCATGCCCCCTCCTACAATTCTAAGGCAATTCAATTCTCAAACCTCCGCAGACAATCTGCTAGATCACGAGGTCTCAACACTTCTTGCCCAAGGGGCAATAGAAGAGGTACCCATTCTTCAACGGGGTGCGGGGTTCTACTCCCCCTATTTTCTTATTCCAAAAAAACCAGGAGGACACAGACCCATTCTAGACCTCAGAGAATTGAACAAATACCTGTTCCGAGAGAGGTTCAAAATGATTTCTCTAGGAACTCTTCTGCCATAACTTCAAAGCCAGGATTGGCTTTGCTCTCTAGACTTAAAGGATGCATACACTCACATTCTGATCCATCCAGATCACAGGAAATTCTTACGATTCCTTTTCAAGGGAAAACATTTCCAGTACAGGGTTCTTCCCTTTGGTCTGGCTTCAGCACCAAGAGTATTCACGAAATGCATGGCAGTAGTAGCTGCATTTCTGCGAACACTGGGGATATTCGTATTCCCTTACTTAGACGGGCTCATTCGAGCCCCTACAGTTGCAGAGGCCAGCACTGCGCTGTCTCGCACCATGCGAATTCTCCAATACTTGGGGTTGGTAATAAACTTCCCAAAATCCCATCTTGTTCCTTCCCAATGCCTGGAATTCATAGGGGCCTGTATAGATACCAGACAGGCAAAGGCTTTCCTTCCACAGGTCTGGTGTTTTCGCATAATGCAACTAGCTTCTCAAGCAGCAGGGAAATCCTCCCTAACTGCTCGAGAGCTACTGCAGTTGCTGGGACATATGGCATCCCCAGTTCATGTAGTCCCATATGCTCGCCTCCACATGCAAGCAGCTCAGTGGACCCTATCCACACAGTGGACACAGGCTACAGGACATTTATCAGACAAAATAGTAAACTCTCAACGACTAATTTAGTCCCTCCAATGGTGGCAAGCACTAGAAAATCTGACAGTGGTGTCTCCTTTCCATCAACCCCTTTTTCAGGCCACCCTAACAATAGATGCATCACAGGTGGGTTGGGGAGCACACCTGAATCATCTGTCTACCCAGGGCACCTGGACTCCACAGGAGGCTGGTCTACATATAAACCTCCTGGAATTAAGAGCAATCTATTTAGCTCTTCGAGTATTCAACGCCCAGCTCAGCTACAAGACAGTCCTAGTCCGGACGGACAATCAAGTAGCCGTGTTCTATGTGAACAAGCAAGGTGGGACAGGCTCTCTGTCGTTATGCAATGAAGCTCTACGACTGTGGGCCCTCGCCAGAGAGTATCAAATTCACCTTCTAGTGGTATATCTGCCAGGTATTAAAAACCTTTGGGCAGACAAACTCAGTCGAGTACTGCTGCCTCACAAGTAGTCCCTCCACCTAGACCAGGTGGCAAAGATTTTTCATCTCTGGGGCACTCCAGACATAGACCTCTTTGCAAGTCCACTGAATGCCAAACTTCCCCAGTTCTGTTCCAGGATTCCGGCTCACAATTGTCAGGCAAGGGATGCCTTCCTCCTTCACTGGGGTCAGGACTTCCTTTATGCCTTCCCACCCATTCCCCTCATCCCCAAAACACTCTTCAAGCTTCAGAGAGACAGGGGTCACATGATTCTCATAGCGCCACGATGGCCATACCAAGCGTGGTATCCCCTGCTTCTACATCTCTCTCAAGCTGCACCTCTGGAGTTAGGGAATGCTCCAGATCTCCTTTCCCAAGAGGACGGGACGCTATGGCACCCGAGTCCCCAGTCCCTGCATCTCACGGACTGGTTGCTGAAAGCTTAGACCTCCAGGATTTCAACCTGTCCCAACAGGTAAAGGATATTTCAGGCTTCTAGAAAACTTTCCACAAGAAGATCTTATGCCTTCAAGTGGAAACGTTTTACTATATGGTGCTCCAAGAAGGGATTAAACCCCCTTGTCATACCTTTAGAATCCATATTAGAGTATCTCCTTCACTTATCGAATTCTGGTCTAAAGACCAATTCGGTAAGAGTCCATCTTAGTGCAATTGCAGCTTCTTATAAGCCTCTGAATGGACAACCAATTTCCTCTCATCCACTCATATCCAGATTTATGAGAGGTCTTCTGTTAGCCAAACCTCCCATTAAGCCACCACCATGGAATCTAAATCTAAGCATGGGATCTAAATCTTGTTCTCAGGCAGCTCATGAAGCCGCCTTTTGAGCCTTTAGCCACTACAACCCTTACGTTTTTGACCTGGAAGGTCATCTTCCTATTTGCAATCACCTCTGCACGTCGCATTTGTGAACTGCAAGCTTTAGTGGCTGATCCTCCTTATACTAGGTTTCATCATGATAAGGTTGTTCTTAGAACTCATCCACACTTTATGCCAAAGGTGGTTTCGCCTTTTCATTTGAATCAATCAATTTATCTTCCTGTATTTTTTCCCGAGGCCTCACGCCTTTAATGCAGAAAGAAACCTTCATACTTTGGATTGTAAAAGAGCCTAAGCCTTTTACCTACAGAGAACACAGCAACATAGAAAGTCCTCGCAACTTTTTATAGCTTTTGACAATAGTCATTTGGGACTTCCAGTCTCCAAAAGAACTTTATCTAAATGGATTGCCCAATGCATATCCTTTGTTTATGAGAGTAAGGGTCTTCCTCTTCAAGGCCATGTCACAGCTCATAACGTGAGAGCCATGGCAGCTTCCATGGCTAATCTCCACTCCGTGTCTATCAATGACATTTGTCCAGCAGCCACCTGGGCTTCGGTACACACCTTCACAGCCCACTACTGCCTGGATAAAGCCTCCCGTCGGGATGCCTTCTTTGGCCAAGCTGTTCTTCAAATTCTCTTTCAGACCTAATTCAACTCCTACCCACCAACCCTGGTGGAATGCCAGAGATCCATGGGAGGAAGGATGCCTACCTTTCTAGGGTAGCACCTTCCTGGGTCCATCTCCCTGGCATCTTCAGCTAGGGAGTCCCCATATGTGAAGACTACATTCCTGCTTGTTCCTGGAGATAGCGTAGTTACTCACCTGTTACAGGTAATCTCCAGGAACAGCAGGAATGTAGTCTTCACAACCCACCCACCTCCCCTAGGAGTTGTCTCTCTATCTCTTTGTCTCTTTCCTCTCTCCCTCTATCCTTTTACTCAGCTACAAACGTAACTGAAGAGGGACAGTTGGAAAGGTGGGAAGGCAGAGCGCATGTGCTGAGGGATGCTCCCAAAAGCATTCCTATTGGACGCTGGGGAGCGTTCCCGCGCAGGCTCCGTCAGTACCGACGATACCCATATGTGAAGACTAAATTCCTGCTGTTCCCGGAGATCACCTGTTACAGGTGAGTAACTACGCTTTACTGTTTCTCTTTCTCTGTTTGGCTTCTTAGAGTTTTCCATTTCAGTTTTAGTCTGCACATTTCTCTCTACTGTTGTCACTTATTCACCATTTGGACTTATGTGTGTGTAACTGATGAAGTACTCTGCTAGTATGCCACTTCTGTGTAAATATCAATAACACAGTAACATAGTAAGAGTGGATGATGGCAGATAAAAACTAATGTGGTCCATACAGTCTGACCAGAAGGATTAAGAACATGAGAACATAAGATATGCCCTACTGGGTCAGACCAAGGTCAGTGTCCTGTTTCCAGCAGTGGCCAATCCAGGTCACTAGTTCCTGGCAGGTTTTATTTATTTATTTATTTATTACAGTTTCTTATATACCGCGCTATTTAGAATCAGCGCGGTTTACATCATAACAAAATGACCATTACGACAAACTGTCAGGTTTTACATTGAACAGGAGTACAAACTTGGATAACTGGGTTAACTATATACATAATCTATCTACACTGCAGTGTGCGGGCATTTCTAGATTGGGTTATTTCTTGGAGGGGATATCTGGTTCAGTTGCTGTCTGGGAAATATTGGCGGAAAAGGTATGTTTTGAGAGCCTTTCTGAACTGATATAGATTGGTGATGGCTCTAATGTCGGGGGGTAGGGTGTTCCCGAAAAGACACACAGGTTCATAGGTTGCTAGGGCAAAACCTGTAAATAACCTAACAACATTAACCCTTCACTCTATTACATACCTCTACTACCCACTTCAAGTGAATAATTAGTGACTTAAAACAAAAATCCAATCACCACAATGTTTTTTTGTCGGAAGTTTTTGCCTTGAGAGAATTCTCGCTCTTGAAGCGTAACTTCCCTTTTAATCAATATTGCGGCATCTACCCGCTATTAAAATATTGTGAAATAATTGCACCCCTTTAACTGTGCTATGACACAATATATAATCTTTATGGCGGAGCTAAGGGGACCCCCATAAGTAGTGAGGAATCCCACAGACCTATCCAAAATCTGCAGATGTCCACGAACACAGCACTGCGTTTAGAGCCTCCTTCTTTACGGCCCTGTCTCAACGCTTACAATTCTGCAAAAATCATGTACTTATCTTGAAGAGGCGCCAATCAGTGGTCATTCACCCACAAAAACGCTTGGCTTGGAACATTGTGGTGATTGGATTTTTGTTTTAAGTCACTAATTATTCACTCGAAGTGGGTAGTAGAGGGCAAAACCTGTGGCACAGTGCATGTTACTTTCCCCATGCCATTGTGCTGTTTTTGGGAGGGGAGCTGTATCTGTCATGCAGTAAGGTTACTTTCCATATACTTTTGCTTTTCAACAATCCCAAATCATATTTTACTTGAATATGTCCCCAGTCCACCATGGGACCAACCAGGTTGCTATTCTTTCTGCAACTGTTCTAGGGTCCCCACCCCCCACAGCATACAGCCGGGGATGTTATGATCCAGCTTTGTTTCCTTCGGGGCAGTTTCTCCAAAGCAGTGAGTTTTGTGCATACCATGAGTGTCATGAAGCTCACTTTTAAGCCAGGGCAAGTGGGTACAATCTCAGGCTGTTTCGCAGTAAAAGGTGTATGGTGTTCTGTCTGCTCTAATGTTTTCAGTGCTGCCTTTTCATGGGTAAGGCTGTTTCTGTTTCACCCTATACGTTAGTGCTCTTAGGGTATGGCAAGTTTGCTGCCTCACTGGTCTCTTGTCCTTTTTCTCCCTCTTCCCCCATGTTTTTTCTTTTTCCAGCTCTAAGTTTCTCCTCTAGTTTTTGCTGGTTCTTATTCCACTATCTTATTTATGCCGCCTTTCCTCCCTCAGAGTACATACCTTAGTCCCGATCTCTTTGAGTGAAAATGTATTTTCTTGCTGTTGAAAAGCTCAGCAGTTTGCCTGCGTTCTTCTTTGCTCAGGCAGTGACTTTTGCTTGTGTGAATTTGGAGCAGCCCCTCCATCACAAGACCTCTGATGTCACATTTCCTGGAATTCCTTTCCCTCCAATGGAAGCGGAGCTGCAAGTCTGCTAGCACACACACATTGCCAGGGGGCTGCCCAGACTTTCCAACAACCCAGCTGCAGCAATCATGCTAGGGCTACTCTAAGCTCTTCTTTGAAGTGATTTTTTTTTTTTTAAGAAAATGTCTTTTTTTCTGAGGTTGGAATACTTTTATGTGCCTTGACAAACACAACTATCCAGAAAATAAGAGAAACCATCTGCTGCCTATCAGTCAGTTTAGACATATGAGGGTGCTAAAGCGAGAAAGGCGGCAGGCTTACTTTACACTTTACAGAGCTGAAGTCCTCTGTTTCCCTCTGCAAGTCTCTGCTTACGTGCTCTCCCCACATCCCCCAATTCCCTGTAGGTCTCCAGGTCCACTCCCCTGCTTCCTGGTTAAGAGGAGGGGGAACAAAATAAAAGAGGACTTACTCACTTTCTATCTAACTTATCACTAACAGACATGGATCACTTTTGTTTAAAGGAGGGCTTCTCAACTCAGTCCTTGGGATACTTCTAGCCAGTCAGGTTTTCAGGATATCCACAATGAATATGCATATGAGAGATTTGCATGCTCTGCCCTTCATTGTATGCAAATCTCTCAAATGCATATTCATTATGGTTATCCTGAAAAGCTGACTGGCTATGCAGCTCCTGAGTAGGGCCAGCCATTCCACTTGGTGAGGTGGGTGGCCAGCCAGGGTGGGCCACAGCAACGGCACACATGGGTGACCATGCCACCAATTCCTTTTGGGGGGGGGGGGAAGCGGGCAGGAGCAGTATTTCCAAAAGCGGTGGCAAAAAGCTGCCGTTTTTGGAAATACTGCCCCCTCCCCCTTCTGAGACGGAACTGGCAGCAGCTGGGGGGCGGCATTGGCGATATCAGTGTCAGCTGGAAGGGCAGCATCAGCAGGGGGGGCAGTGAGGCCAGTGTTTGTCTAGGGTGGCAGAAACCTTTGGGCCAGCCCTGATCCTGAGGACTGGGTTGACAAGCCCTGGTTTAATGGAAGAACACCACAAGAATTGCCATACTGGGTCAGACCAAAAGTCCATTTAGCCCAGTATCCTTTTTCCAACAGTGGCCACTCCAGATCACTAGTACCTGGAAATCCCAAAAGTAATCTGATTCCACGTTATTTATCCTCAGGGATAAGCAGTGGCTATCCTCAAATCTT
Organism: Ichthyophis bannanicus; assembly: GCA_033557465.1. NCBI lineage: Eukaryota > Metazoa > Chordata > Amphibia > Gymnophiona > Ichthyophiidae > Ichthyophis > Ichthyophis bannanicus. Next base: position 2,276,382 of record CM066043.1, read on the forward strand.
TTGTTTAGGAACTTTTCCTCCAAGAATTTATCCAATCCTTTTTTCAAACCCAGCTAAACTAATTGCTTATGTTTATTGAGACTTGATTATAGAACCTCTTGTACTTATAATCAAAGCAGTTTACAATAAAAATAAAATTTAGACAAATCCAAATTAGTTATTTACCAGTAGTTTATGTTCTCCATGGACAGGATAGGTCCTCATGCATCGGTGATGTCACCGAAGGAGCCCTGCTTGGGAACTTTTTAGCTTCTCCTAAAAGCTTATGGAGTGGTCCCTCCACATATGCACGCAAATTCCCACCTGTCGCGACTATGCTTCATCCCCTTAGCCTGGTAACCAGCTAACCATATTGACGTGAGAGAGTTATGAAGACTTTTCCTGCTGTCCACAGGTCCCACCCAAGCTACAGTTGAATAACTTTGTTTTCTTCATGGACAAACAGGATAAGTGCCCATTCCCTAGCTACTAGTTGCCATTAAAAGAACATAAGATATGCCATACTGGGTCAGACCAAGGTCCATCAAGCCCAGTATCCTGTTTCCAACAGTGGCCAATCTAGGTCATAGGTACCTAGCAGTTTCCCCAAAAGACACAGGTTCCGCAATGCTTGTACTGGGTCAATCATTGATATCCTGGGTCCCTTCTTAATAATGGTTTATGGACCTTTCCTCCAGGAACTTCGCCAAACCTTTTTTAAACCCAGCTACACTAACAGCCTTTACTACATCCTCCGGTAACAAATTCCAGAGTTTGATTACACGTTCAGTGAAGAAATATTTTCTTTTATTAGTTTTAAATAGTTTACCCTGCAGCTTTATTGCATGTCCCCTAGTCTTTCTATATTTTGATAACGTAAACAATCGATCTACGTTTACCCGTTCCACTCCGTTCATTAATTTATAGACTTCTATCATATCTCCCCTCAGCCATCTCTTTTCCAGGTTAAAGAGCCCTAACCTTTTTAGCCTTTCTTCATAGGAGTATCCTTCCATCCCCTTTACCATTTTGGTGGCTCTTCTCTGAACCTTTTCTAATAACGCTATATCCTTTTTAAGATACGGCGACCAGAATTGCACACAATATTCAAGGTGCGGTCGGTCACGCCCTCACCACCCGCCTCTAGCCTAGAGGGGCGTGGTACCGGAGGAACTTCTCTTGATTGGCTTGGGCAAACTATCTTTCCCCAGGTGTATCTTGGGATATGTAGTTTGCCTTCAAAAATGGCTTCAAGAAGAAGTTGTAGTCATGGTCCGGAGGTAAGGCAAAGTGACAGAATTTTATTTCTTACGCAAAAGTTCAAGTACCCTCTACACAGGACTCCTTCTTATGCAGGATTATTGGTAATACAGCACTAGAACAGCATAACTGCTTCACAAGCTTCAAACACACACACAGCTGCTTCAAACGTTTCTCAGCCCTGAAAAACAGCACTTCTTTAGCAAGGGTGAAAATGCCTCTTTTTAGCCTTACCTTGTAAAACAATTAATGGCAACAATAAAACTTAGTCTCACTGGAAGAAAGGCTCCTTCTTAAATCCCTTCCTGGATTAAGTTTAAACCCAAAATATGGGAGACATGGGTAGCAAATATTCGCCAAGCTTTTAGCTTCCGTGCAAGTTTTTCTGGCTGCGTCACAAACCTCCGGGTGCTAGCAAAAGTACCCCCCGGCCTCCTGTCGGTTCTCTGGGTCTTCTTATTTCCAGCTTTAGGAGACCGTCTCAGAAAGTGTTAGGCCTCAGCATAACGGTTCAACACACTTGGCTTGGCATAAAGTACAGTCCATAGGAATATCCATAGCCCTCAAGTCATCCTCAGCAGTATCGACTTGCATATCTTCAATTGTTGGAGCAGTGTCCCGTTCTGAGTTCTCAAAGCAGTGCTCAGTAAACAGCTTCCCCTGGGGTCCTAGTCACTCCTGTTCCCAGCTCTACCTGAGACAGCCGGTCAGTACCTTCAGCCTTCGGCCTGTCTCCTCGGCTGTGTTCTCTGTGGTTCAGCTCCTCCCAGGGCTCTCCTCTATGGCTCCGCTGCGTCTCCAGCTTCCCTTGTTTCTCCAGACTCTCCTCTTTCTCCCGCCTCAGGAGGGGTTTATATTTCCACCTCCAGGGTTCCAGCCCCTCCTCCTCCCTTCCGGCCCTTCCCAGGTGATAATAATCTCTTCTCATGCCTGCAGGAACCTCATAGGAGTCTGGATGTGGCACCCTGGGCTTTCTCTCTCTCTTCTTTCTCTCCCTTCGCGGGGCCCGAGATCCAGGCCAGGCAGGGATTTCGTGGGTATCGGTGTACGCAGGATTCAGGTTACCCTTGAAATACCCAACTGGGCTCCCCCTTAAGTCCAATTCTATGTCCTTTTCTATTCTCATGGGTTCAAGACGGGCGTCTCTGTCACATACCCTCCTACTTAAGACATTACGGGCTGGCGGAGCTTGTTGGAGGTCCTCCGCACAGTCCGTAATCCTTGACAAGGCATCTGCATTCTGATGTAGCTTTCCTGCACGATGCTCTACCCTGAAATCAAAAGCTTGCAGGGCCATGTACCAACTGGTTAGACGTGCATTGTGGTTCTTCATCTGTTGGAGCCACTTCAAGGGTGCGTGATCGGTGACTAGTAGGAATTTTCGCCCGGTGAGGTAGAACCGGAGGGCCTCTATTGCCCATTTGATCGCGAGGCACTCTTTCTCAATAGTAGAGTAATTATGCTCTGCCGGGGACAACTTCCTACTAAGGAACATTACGGGATGTTCCTTTCCTTCATGCTTCTGGGATAAGAATGCCCCTAAGCCGGCCTCTGAGGCATCTGTCTGTATAATGAAGGGTTGCATGAAGTCTACTCCATGTAATACCGGGGCCGTGCATAGCCTCTTTTTTAACTGGGTGAAGGCCCTCTCAGCCTCCGGAGTCCAACAGAGGCGAGTCGGGCAGTTTTTCTTTAATATATCTGTAAAGATGGAACTTTCTTCTGCAAAGCGGGGCAGAAACCTCCTGTAATAGCCAATCAGGCCTAGAAAGTCTCTTAATTGTTTTTTTGTGGCTGGCCTGGGAAAGTTCTTGACGCTATCCACTTTGTCAATCAAGGGCTTGATCCTCCCTTGTCCTACCACATGCCCCAGGTATTTCACCTCCCGCCGGGCGAAGGCACATTTGCTCGGGTTCAGGGTGAGGCCCACCTGCCTCATAGATTGCAGGACAGCTTTGACCCTCGGGAGGTGTTCTGCCTAATTACGACTGTGGATAATGATGTCATCCATATATGCGGAAGCATATTCCTGATGAGGACGCAGGACTTGATCTACAAGTCTTTGGTAAGTTGCTGCAGCGCCGTGGAGACCGAAGGGCATCCTCCTAAATTGGAATAGCCCAATCGGGGTGCTGAAGGCAGTTTTCGGCTGCGATTCCCTAGTCAGGGGAATCTGCCAGTATCCCTTTGTCATGTCCAGGGTGGTTAAAAACTGGGCCTGCCCCAAACGGTCCAAAAGCCCTTCGATACGGGGCATGGGGTAAGCATCGAATACCGAGGTAGCATTTACCTGTCTAAAGTCTATACAGAACCGTAAAGTACCATCTGGTTTTGGAACCAAAACTATGGGACTGCACCATGGGCTCCTTGACTCTTCAATGATACCCATCTCCACCATTTCGCGCACTTGCACCACCACCTCCTGCTTTTTAGCCTCTGGTAGCCGGTAGGGTCGTTGTCTGACCACCTTCCCAGGTGGGGTCACGATCTCATGTGCTACTAGTCGGGTTTCACCCGGGACCGGCATCAGAACATCCGGGAACCTTTCCAATAATCGGACCAGTTCCTGCCTCTGAACCAAGGATAGCTCTTCCCCTACTTGAGGCTCTGGGTTCTTCCTCCACTCTGCCACTTGTGGTCCCAGGTCTTCCTCCTCCGTCTCCTTCACTCTCACTTCACCGGTGGCCGTCAGGCCTTCCATCCTGGCCCGTCCGATGGAACCGAATCCAGCGGCTCCTTGTTCTGTGGGAGTCAACTTGGGGACCTCTTCCAGTAGGGGAAACCCTACTCTCTCGCATACCAGCTGGGCAATCCGGTCTCCGACCTTCACGGGGAAGTCTTCATTGCCAAAATTAAACAATAATACCTTTATACTTCCTCTGTAATCTGGGTCGATCACCCCTGCACCGATGTCCAAGAAGAGTTTCAGTGCCAAACCCGAACGAGGGGCTATCCAGCCATAGCATCTGTCTGGCATTTCAATCTGTAGGCCTGTATCAATGAGAGCCTTTCCATGGCCGGGTATCACTCCATTTACGGCGCTGCATAGGTCATATCCCGCGGCTTGCTGGGACACCCTTCTGGGACTCTTGGCCTTTTCAGATACCCTGCAAAATTTTAATATAAACTTCTGTTTGGTGTGGGGACTGTCGCCCGGGGGCTTTTCCGCTGGGTTCTTGCTCTGTTTTCAGGAATTCCCGAAAAGAGGGCCAGGGATTACCATTACCATCCCATCTACCTTCTGTCCCAGGCCTTTCTTTAGCCCCTGCCTAAACTGCAGCCAATCTCTTCCCAATACCAGGTCGTGGGGGAGTTTTGGAACCACTGCTACGAGGATTTCTTTCTGTACCCCCAACCCTTTTATCACCACCTTGTAGAGGGAGTAGAAAGAGGCAAGCCCATGAATGCACCTAATTTTGACTCTACCTTCCAGCCTCCTCTGGACAGACTCATTCTGAGCCTCAATTGCCCTCCAAAGCTTCTGTGACATCATGCTTTGGTCGGCCCCTGAGTCGAGCAGAGCATTGGTAATGACCCCTTGCACGTTAACGCTTAAGAGGAACCCTTCTCCTAGATGTTTCACATTTTCGGCCATCAGCCCCGTGCGGGCTTGGCATCCCCTCCGTAGGTGTCCCATCTTCCCACAATGATAGCATTTCTTTCCAGACCATTTTCCCTCCTGAGCCAGTACAGAAGTTTTCCCAAACTCTGCATTGTTTCCCTGTCCCTTTTCTGAGGGAGCAAAATTGGCACCTGCCTCTATTTTGGGAGTGTGCCCTCTTGGATGATGAGCTAATTCAGCTTCTAGGTAGCACTCAGTCAAAAGGGTGGCCTCCCCTGTGCTCTAGCAGTTTTGCTGTATCAGAAAAGACTATCTCTTTTGATACGGCAGCCATGAACTGTTCCAATACCACCATATCCACTACCGTATCAACAGTTTTCCCCTCCGGGGCTAGCCACTTTAAGGCTAAACCTCTAATTCTTTGGCTTAAGGCCTTAGGTGTTTCTCCAGCCTTCAGAGCCATGGCTTTAAACATACGGTGATACAACATTTTTATCAAGCCTAATCGGTCTCTAATTGCATTTTTCACCTCAGTATAATCAGTGGCGAGGGCTACTGGCATGGCCCTGTAAGCAGCCAAAGCTTCCCCTGTTAAAGAGGTGGCTAGCCTTACAGCCCATTGACCAACTGGCCATCCTACCGCATTAGCCACCCTTTCAAAGGACTCTAAATAGTCATCAATGTCATCTACTGCAGACAGTTTGCCAAAAGAGAGTGTCCCAGTTGTCCGGGGTCTTACCAGACTATCATTCTGAGGCACAAATAGTCGTGGCTGGGCTGGTACTCCTCCAACCCCCGATCGCTGGCTGGCAATCAGCGCCTCAACCAAGTCCAACACTGGCTTTTGCTGCGCTTGTATAGCGGCTGTTGCATGCTCTTGCGCTTGTTGGGCCATCTCCTGCTGTCTCTGGAACTGTGTGGCCATCCACTGGACCAGCTCCTTTGGATCCATCTCACCAGATACCTGTAAAAAAAAAAGAGCAAAAACAACAAGGGCGGTACCACCCAACAGCCCTAATGTCCCTTCTTTATCCGGAAGTATTCACGTTTTCCTCCCTTTTTCCCTCTGAACCAGGTTAGCCCACGCCTCGGTATCCCTTACCTGGCTCAAGCGTTGACTCTTGCCTTACAAGAGGTGTCTATACAGACCGCTCCACCATCCTGGCCGACCTTGCCAGCGAACTCCCGCCGCAGCTTCCACCAACCTTCTGGCACCACTTCCCGGATCTCTCCACTCGTGCTGAAAATCCTGTAGGTTGTATATCCTGGCACAGGCAAAAATCCTCACAACTACGCCACTGTCACGCCCTCACCACCTGCCTCTAGCCTAGAGGGGCGTGGTACCGGAGGAACTTCTCTTGATTGGCTTGGGCAAACTATCTTTCCCCACTTGTATCTTGGGATATGTAGTTTGCCTTCAAAAATGGCTTCAAGAAGAAGTTGTAGTCATGGTCCGGAGGTAAGGCAAAGTGACAGAATTTTATTTCTTACGCAAAAGTTCAAGTACCCTGTACACAGGACTCCTTCTTATGCAGGATTATTGATAATACAGCACTAGAACAGCATAACTGCTTCACAAGCTTCAAACACACACAGCTGCTTCAAACGTTTCTCAGCCCTGAAAAACAGCACTTCTTTAGCAAGGGTAAAAATGCCTCTTTTTAGCCTTGCCTTGTAAAACAATTAATGGCAACAATAAAACTTAGTCCCACTGGAAGAAAGGCTCCTTCTTAAGTCCCTTCCCGGATTAAGTTTAAACCCAAAATATGGGAGACACGGGCAGCAAATATTCACCAAGCATTTAGCTTCCCTGCAAGTTTTTCTGGCTGCGTCACAAACCTCCGGGTGCTAGCAAAAGTACCCCCCGGCCTCCTGTCGGTTCTCTGGGTCTTCTTATTTCCAGCTTTAGGAGACCTTCTCAGAAAGTGTTAGGCCTCAGCATAACGGTTCAACGCACTTGGCTTGGCATAAAGTACAGTCCATAGGAATATCCATAGCCCTCAAGTCATCCTCAGCAGTATCGACTTGCATATCTTCAATTGTTGGAGCAGTGTCCCGTTCTGAGTTCTCAAAGCAGTGCTCAGTAAACAGCTTCCCCTGGGGTCCTAGAGTCACTCCTCTTCCCAGCTCTACCTGAGACAGCCGGTCAGTACCTTCAGCCTTCGGCCCATCTCCTCGGCTGTGTTCCCTGTGGTTCAGCTCCTCCCAGGGCTCTCCTCTATGGCTCCGCTACATCTCCAGCTTCCCTTGTTTCTCCAGGCTCTCCTCTTTCTCCCGCCTCAGCAGGGGTCTATATTTCCACCTCCAGGGTTCCAGCCCCTCCTTCTCCCTTCCGGCCCTTCCCAGGTGATAATAATCTCTTCTCATGCCTGCAGGGACCTCATAGGAGTCTGGGTGTGGCACCCTGGGCTTTCTCTCTCTCTTCTTTCTCTCCCTTCGTGGGGCCCGAGATCCAGGCCAGGCAGGGATTTCGTGGGTATCGGTGTACGCAGGATTCAGGTTACCCTTGAAATACCCAACTGGGCTCCTCCTTAAGTCCAATTCCATGTCCTTTTCTATTCTCATGGGTTCAAGACGGGCGTCTATGTCACAGGTCTCACCATGGAGCAATATAGAGGCATTATAATATCTTTTGTTTTATTTTCCATTCCTTTCCTTTTGATACCTAGCATTCTATTTGCTCTCTTGGCTGCCGCTGCACACTGGGAAGAGGGTTTTAACATGCTATCCACAATGACGCCTAAATCTTTTTCCTGGGTGGTGGTTCCTAATGTGGAACCTTGCATCATGTAACCATAGTTTGGGTTGTTCTTCCCTAGGTGCATAACTTTGCACTTGTCCACATTAAATTTCATCTGCCATTTTGATGCTCACTCTTCCAATTTATCAAGATCCTCTTACAATTTTCCACAATCCTCTTGGGTTTTAACAACTTTAAATAGTTTTGTCTCATCTGCAAATTTGATAACCTCACTCGTTATTCCACTTTTCAGGTCATTTATGAATAGGTCAAAAAGCAGCAGACCCAGCACAGATCCCTGGGGTACACCACCATTCACCTTTCTCCATTGGGAAAAGTGGCCATTTAGCCCAACCCTCTGCTTTCGATCTTTTAACCAGTTCTTGATCCACAGTAGCACACTGCCTCCTATCCCATGACTCTTTAGTTTTGCCAAAGGTCTCTGATGAGGGACCTTGTCAAAGGCTTTCTGAAAGTCCAGATGCACTATATCAACCGACTCAACTTTGTCCATCTGTTTATTCACACTTTTTAAAAAAACATAACAGATTAGTAAGACAAGATCTTCCTTGTCTAAAGCCATGTTGCCTGTTTCCCATTAGGCCATGACTATCTACATGCTGAATAATTTTATTCTTTATGATGGTTTCTACCATTTTTCCCGGTACTGACGTGAGGCTCACTGGTCAATTCTTCCGCACCTTTAAATACCACTTCAGTCATGGGTAACATTCCTACATCTTCCTCAGTAAAGACCAAAGCAAAGAATTCATTTAGTCTCTCCGCTATCGCCTTGTCGCATCTTAGTGCCCCTTTAACTCCTCTATCATCTAATGGAACAACTGACTCTCTCACAGGTTTTTTGCTACGAATGTACTTGAAAAAAATCTTTATTTCGTGTTTTTGATTCCGCAGCAAGCTTCTTCTCAAATTCTCCCTTTGCCTGCTTTATCAATGCCTTCCATTTGACTTGCCAGTGCTTGTGCTGTTTCCAGGTTTTGTCATTTGGCTCTTTTTTCCATTTCCTGAAAGATGTTTTTTTGGCAACAGCAGCCTCTCTGACCTCACCTTTAAACCATGCTGGCAGTTTTTTGGACTTCCTTCCACTTTTCTTAAAGCGTGGAATACAGCTGGTCTGGGCTTCCAAGATAGTATTTTTAAACACCCAAGCTTGATGTAAGTCTTTAACCTTTGCAACTGCTCCTTTTAGTTTTTTCTTAACTATTTTCCTCATTTTATCATAGTCTCCCTTTCGAAAGTTAAAAGGTAGTACTGTGGATTTCCTTACTATCCCTTCTCCACTAATTAAATCAAAGGCGATCATGCTATGATCACTATTGCCAAGTGGCCCCAACACCCTTATCTCTTGCACTAGATCTGGTGTTCCACTAAGGACTAGGTCTAATATGGCTTCCCCTCTGGTCGGTTCATGAACCAGCTGCTCCAAGAAGCAGTCATTTATGTCATCTAGGAACTTTATCTCCCTAGCATGTCCTGCCGTGACACTGACCCAGTCGCTACCGGGGTAATTGAAATCGCCCATTATTATTACTATGCTGTAACATTTGCTAGCTTCCTTGATTTCTTTGAGCATTTCATCATCCATTTGTTCATTCTGGCTAGACGGTCGATAGTACACCCCCACTGCCATCGCCTTCCTCTTTTTACATGGAATTTCAATCCATAGAGATTCTACAGCAAATTTGGTTTCCTGCAAAACTTTAATCCTTTCTAACTCAATGCCCTCTCTAACATAGAGCGCAACCCCTCCACCATTTTGATCAGCTCTATCATTACGATATAGTTTGTACCCAGGTATCACAGTGTCCCACTGGTTGACCTCCTTCCACCATGTCTCTGATATTCCAATCATATCTAACCTCTCATTTAGTGCTATATATTCTAACTCTCCCATCTTATTTTTTAGACTTTGCATTTGCAAACAAGCATTTTAGAGACTGTATTTTATTCATATTAATTTGGCTATTGGTAGATATAGGTAATTTGGGATCTTTAAGCTCCGTCTGCTCCATACTCGAGGGCATTTGGGCTACTTTACTCTTTTTTGGAACCTCTCTGCTTTTGGTAGTATCCTTCAAGGATACATTCTTCTGAACCATCCGCTCTTGGGCAACTGTCGGCTTTCCCCTATTATCTAGTTTAAAAGCTGCTCTATCTCCTTTTTAAAGGTTAATGCCAGCAGTCTGGTTCCATCCCAGTTAAGGTGAAGCCCATCCCTTCGGAAGAGCCCGTCCTTTCCCCAGAATGTTCCCCAGTTCCTAGCAAATCCAAAACCCTCATCTCTGCAACATTGTCTAATCCACGCATTGAGACTCCGGAGCTCTGCCTGCCTTTTGGGTCCTGCACGTGGAATGGGAAGCATTTTGGAGAACGCTACCCTGGAAGTTCTGGATTTCAACTTCCTACCTAAAAGCCTAAATTTAGCCTCCAGAACCTCCCTACCACATTTTCCTATGTCATTGGTACCGACATGTAACAAGACAGCAGACTCCTCCCCAGCACTATCTAAGACCTTATCTAGCTGGCGAGTGAGGTCCGCTACCTTCGCACCAGCAGGCATGTTACCAGGCGATCCTCACGTCCACCAGCCACCCAGCTATCTACATGCCTAATGATCGAATCACCAACTATAACGGCTGTCCTAACCCTTCCCTCATGGGCACGTGTCCCTGGAGAAACTTCCTCGGTGCGAGAGGGTTTTACATCACCTGGAGGGCAGGTCCTAGTTACAGGATCACTTCCTGCCACACCAAGGTGATGCTCTCCTGTCACGTGACCTCTCTCTTCCATGGCAACAGGGATGCTGACAGACTGGAGGTGGGACTTCAGGACTATATCCCTGTAGGTCTCGTCTATGTACCTCTCTGTCTTTCTTATGTTTTCCAAGTCTGCTACTCTAGCCTCTAGAGAACGGACTCGTTCCCTGAGAGCAAAGAGCTCCTTGCACCTAGTGCACATGTAAGACCTCTCACCAACTGGGAGAAAATCATACATGTGACACTCAATGCAAAAGACTGGAAAGCCCCCATCTCGCTGCTGGACTTCTGTCTGCATCTTAGTTTTAAGTTTTTGTTTAGATCTTTAAGTTCTTTACTTCCTAAGGGTTGCTATGGATATTTATACCAATAAAACTGTACCTAATACGTTTAATATACCTTGTTCACCTGAAGCTTAATTAATCTCAGGTTCTTAGTGTATGACTGATTTGGGTAACGAGCTTCACCTGAGAGCACCCCCTGTCTTTAAGATGTGTATGTACCTATAAAGCTACGATTATCCCTGGGGTGGGTGAGTGTGGGGAGGGAGGGAGGGAAATAACACTTATTAAAAGAGGGCTGCTACACAGTACCCTGTCCTGTGCTGCTGAGGTAAGCTATATTCTTATTTGATTTAAATTACAGCTCTTTGCTGCTGCTAGGCTCTAACTTATTATGAAATTTAAACTACAAGCTCTCTGCTGGGTTCCAAATTAAACCAGAAAACTCTCTTCTGTGTTTTAAATTTAAACTTAAACTGCTGCTACTAGGCCCTGACTGATCTAACAAAAAATAGTGGGTTCACAGATTAATTAGCTTTAATACAAAGAATTCCTTTCAGAAAATTCCCAGAAGTATATACTGTGATAAGGAAGCTTATCATAGTTCAGGAAGGAGCTATAATAGAGGTGAAGTGACTCTGAACAAGCAACCTGTCTGTTCTGGTAGAAATAATAAAACGGAATGTTTCCATAAAGGACTACCAGTCCCAGAATGCACCAGGTTTCCAACAGCCATTAGAAGAGCTGAAGTGGGGAAACGTGTGTTCAATCAGGAGGGCTATGAAGTAATCCCCAAGCACTCATCTCCAAGGGCAGGGCTTGATTCAGCACAGCTGCGCTGTGCTAGGGTGGAACATTCATCTAAGCAGGATAAAAGAAAAGCTTATTCTACAGAGAATCATCTTTTTGATCAGAAGCATCATCTTGATCATCAGAAGCACCTTGATCATCCTGACCATCATCATCAGCAGAAGCCAGAGCTGACGGACAGAGAGAGCAAGAAACACTTTGGAAGAAAGAAGAGAAAAGCATTTGGGAGGTCTAAAGGAGTCCATAGCAGTACGTATACTGGGAGGCATTCCAGAGGCAAGCTTACACCATTGGACTGGGGAAAGCCAGAGGAATGGGGTTGCAGAGCCAGGAATCCCCGGACGGCACCTGTGAGGGAGACGGCTGCACTTGGAAGGGACCCTAAGACCACTGCAAGAAGGTATGTGAAGAGAGATCCAGTGTCCAGGGATATTGATTGGAAGGCTGGACATAAGAACTGGACTACATACTGGCCAGGATATTTAGAGAGGAACTCTAACAGCAATGGAAGCTCAGGTATGAACACTGATCTATGCCCTAGCTATACCCTTGAAAGACAGCAGGGAAACAAGTATTGTCCTGAGAGTGATCCATTGAGAAATTCCTCTGTGCCAATCCATGATATTGAACCCATGATAGTTGAAGAAGGGGAAGCTGTTATAAATGGGGACTTTGAATACATGGATTGCTCTCTGTCTAAACCTCTGTGGTAATATGCTGTTACAAAATACAACAACCATCACAAAGAAATATAAACTTGTTCTTTAATCTACTCAGAAAAGCTTCTGAGTAGGATTTGAGCCACGTAATAGAAAGTAAACCAGCCAAGAGGTTTTCAGCTGGTAATTGTTAGCAATTGAGCCTTGCCTAATTGCCTGTGAGCTCTGAGGGGACACTTCTGAGTGTGTATGAAGATACAAGAAGTTATCCCTGAAAAAGAACAGTTTTTTTTTCTACTTTGTGGTTTTGTTTGTTCTTTGAAGCACTGCTAAGGAGATATTAGCAGGAGCCTACAGAAAAGACCTTTCTGTTCCCATCAAGGTCTTTATTCTTTGATTTGGTTGCTTAACAAGTTCAGCTGTTGTTTTCCCTTATTTGTTTTTCTAAGTATAATACTGAAAGCAAGTATTCCTTTTTATGTGCTACCAAGTATATCTGTGTTGGGAGAAATAACCCCATAAATAAAATATCTTCTTTGCTTTACATTCGAGCAAGCACAACTAATTTATTGTGAACGGCTGAGTCTGGTATGAATGGACTACATTTCCCACAATACTTTGCAAGTCATATTAATATTTGCCTTTGCCAAGACTGTGGACATTCTCACCCAGCGCCCCCGTTTACAATACTCACAATTGCAGATCTCTCTCCAGAAGTAACAGTCCCCTTTTGTAGTCCTTCAAGACTGAGGATCACAGAGCTCTTGTTGAGCTATTTATGCCTGTGCTGCTGAGGTAAGCTGTGACCAACTTCCTGGATGATTAAAAGTCCTTGCTTGGATAGAAGGAGTCTTTCAAAATGGCCTTTTGAACTGCCACCTGATGTTAACACCTATTGAAAAAGTTTCACAGGTCTCTTGCCCCCTAGGTAGAAGGCCTCTTTGTAAAGGTCTCTAGAAGACTTTATTTGCTCTTCAAAGAGTACTTACCCTGTTTTGCCTTTTGTGCTAATCTATATTCTTATTTGATTTAAATTATGGCTCTTTACTGCTGCTAGGCTCTAACTTATTATGAAATTTAAACTACAAGCTCTCTGCTGGGTTCTAAATTTAACCAGAAAGCTCTCTTCTGTGTTTTAAATTTAAACTGAAAGTACTTTGCTGATGCTAAGCCCTGAGTGACTATTAAATTTGAACTACAGCTCTCTGCTGGTTTCCAAATTTAACCAGAAAGCTCTCTTCTGTGTTTTAAATTTAAACTAAAAGTACTTTGCTGATACTAGGCCCTGAGTGACTATTAAATTAAAACTACAAGCTCTCTGCTGGGTATGAAATGTAACCAGAAAGTTCTCTTCTGTGTTTTAAATTTAAACTTAAACTGTTGCCACTAGGCCCTGACTGAAAAAAAAAGAAATAAATAGGAGTGTCACAAGTGGCAGACCCTAGCAGAACGTTTTTTAAAGCAATAGGCCCACAGTAGACAGATCAAGAATGAGGCAGCAAGAAACAAGAAAAAATGGGTCCAAGAGGATGGAGTTGGATTCTAAACCACAAACAGATTTCAAAGAAGGGTCTAGCGAATCTGCTTTTGTATTGGGAGTCCCTTTCCAAACAGTTGTGTAATGTGAATTTGCAAACAGAGGTCCAGTTTGCAGCTTTGCAAATCTCTTCCATGGAGGCAGAGTGCAAGTTGGTCAATGACGCAGCCATGTCTTGGACGTTGTGAGCTGTAACATGACCCTTAAGCAGCAGAGATGCAATCTGCCTAAGCAAAAGAGATGCAATCTGCTAGCCAAATTGAAAGAATATATTTGTTGGTGGCAGCCTCTAATCTATTGGGGTCAAAAGAAACAAAAAGCTGGGTGGACTTTCTATGGGCTTTAGTCCACTCCAGATAAAAGGCCAAGGCTATTTTGCAGTCAGTGTGCAATATACTCTCCCCTTTGTGAGCATGAAGTCTTGAGAAAAATGTTGGCAGGACTACTGACTGATTAATGTGGAACTATAACGTCACTTTAAGAAGGAATTTAGGATGAGTATGCAAAGGGTGGTCACTTTAGAAACCCTATTTGTGCTTTGGATGTTTGAAAATGAGCTTGTTGTTAAGTGCCGTTGAGTCAGTCTCGACTCATGGTGACTATCTGAATAGCTGTGTTCGGTTTTCAGTCAGGTGGTTCATTGTTGATAGAGTGACATCTATAGCTGCTGTTATTGTATTGATCCATCTCAATGCTGGCCTTCCTCTTTTGCGTTGATCTTCAACCTTGCCAAACAATGTCTTTTTCTAATGATCTCTCTCTTCGCATGATGTGTCCAAAGTATGAAAGTTGAAGTCTTGTCATCTGAGCTTCTAAAGAAAGCTTTGGTTTGATCTCCTCTAGTACTGACTGGTTTGTTCTTTGAGCAGTCCATAGTATACACAGTATTCTTCACCAGCATCATAATTCAAAGGCATCGATTTTCTTCCTATTTTTTTCACTGTCCAACTTATGTATCCATATGCTGTTATTGATATACCATGGCTTGAACAAGTCAAATCTTTGTAAGGAGAGAGACATCTCTGCTCTTGAGAATCTTGTCTAGGTCCTTCATAGCCATTCTTCCAAGAGCAATGCATTGTTCGATTTCTTGACTGCTTGTTGTTTCTTTATTGATTTTTGATCCAAGCAGGTTAAAATTGTCCACTATTTCAATTTATTTTCCATCAACGAAGAACCTATTGACTTTGCCAGATGTCAGGATCTTTGTATTCTTTATGTTAAGGTGCAGGCCCCATTTCAAAACTATAATCTTTGATCTTTTTTTATATTTAACTGTTTATTCAAACATTCATCATAATACAGGAAGGTGTAGATAACATGAGGAGGGATCTAGCTAAGTTTGAAGAATGGTCTAGAATTTGACAGCTGGGATTTAATGTTAAAAAATGTAAGGTCATGCATTTGGGCTGCAGCAATCCATGGGAGCAATACAGTATAGGAGTTGAAGTACTTTTGTCCACTAAAGAAGAGCGGGACCTCGGCGTGGTTGTGTCTGATGATCTTAAAGTAGCTAAACAGGTAGAAAAGGTGACGGCAAAAGCTAGAAGGATGCTTGGGTGCATACGGAGAGGAATGGCTAGCAGAAAAAAGGAGGTGATAATGCCTCTGTGTAAGTCTTTGGTGCGACCTCATTTGGAGTATAGTGTGCAGTTCTGGAGACCGCACCTTCAAAAGGATGTGAACAGGATGGAGTCGGTGCAGAGGGTGGCTACTAAAATGATTAGTGGGCTTCATTATAAAGCATATGAGGACAGACTTAAGGATCTTAATATGTACACCTTAGAGGAAAGGCGGGATAGAGGTGATATGATTGAGATGTTTAAATACCTCCGTGGCATAAATGTTCAGGGAGAGAGCCTCTTTCAATTGAAAGCAAGTTCTGCTATGAGGGGACATGGGATGAGGGTGAAGGGAGATAGATTCAGGCGTGATATGCAGAAATATTTCTTTACGGAAAGAGTAGTGGATCCATGGAATAGTCTCCCAGTGGAGGTGGTAGAGATGAGGACAGTAACTGAATTCAAAAAAGCATGGGACCAACACAGAGGATCTCTAAAGGTAAAAAGTGGACTGTTGTAGTTGTTGATATGGAAGGACAGACTAGATAGGCCATGTGGTCTTTTTCTGTCATCATGTTTCTATGTTTCTATCATACCCCATCCTCCATAACCTTACTCTACCACTCCCTACCCCTTCTCCCCTCACCCTTCACCCTCCCTCCCCCGCCCTCTCCCCCTCCCCCTCCTTTAGGGCACACCATAACTCTCCCCAATCCACTTCAAACCTATTTACCTTCTGTATGTATGTGTGTATATATACGTGTATGTGTATATATATATATACATATATATAAAACTGTATATAGTTTAATCTGTTCTATATTATCTCAAATTGTTAAGACTGTATATGCTATATATAATATGATTTTCCTTGTAAATATGTTCTGTTATAATATGACGTTCCCTGTAAAACAAACTTGCTTTGTTAATTGTTGTTCACTGTAAACCGCAACTGAACTTTGGAAGATGCGGTATATAAATGTATGTATAAATAAATAAATAAATAAAAATCTACATTAAGTAGTGAAATTGGGCGGTAAGAGCTGCAATTCAAAGGGTCCTTCCCTGGCTTAGGTAAGATGGTAATTCCTGCCATAAGCATTTTATGTGTCAGTTCACCTCCCTCCTCCAATATTCCATTAAACACCCTTCCCAATATTTCCCCAACCTCTTCCAGGAAACTTTTGTAGAAACTTCCTGATGTTGATTGGCACATTCCTGCTGCAGTATCATCTAGAAGTAAGGAGATCCTGGATTCTCTACAGGGAGAACTATTCAGGCAATTGGTAACAGACCCCACACGTGAAGGGGCCATACTGGACTTGGTGCTTACCAATGGTGAGAGTGTTTCTGATGTTGTAATGGGAGATCATTTTGCATCCAGTGATCACCAGATGGTGTGGTTCAGTATTAGGACTAGGGCTGTTAGAATCCATTCCAAGGTGAAGATCTTAGACTTTAGGAAGACTAACTTTGCGAAGATGGGCCGATACCTCAGGGAGTCATTAGTGGGATGGGAACAGCTGGGGGATGTAGAATAACAGTGGGCAAAACTGAAAGGGGGTATTTTAAAGGCAACCAACCTTTTTGTTAAAATGGTAAATAAAGGCAAAAGGAACAGGAGACCGCTATGGTTTTCGAAGGAAGTAGCTGAAAAAGTGAAGAAAAAGAGGGAGGCCTTCATGAAATGCAAGAGATCACAGAGAGAGGAAGACAGGCATCCGGTATTTGGAAAAACTAAGAGAAGCTAGTAAAGTAGTCAAGAAGGCAAAGATTCAAAAGGAGGAGGAAATAGCCAATGCAATAAAATGGGGGGGATAAGACATTTTTCAGATATATTAGTGAGAAGAGGAAGGGCAAAAGTGGTATTGTCAGACTCAAGGGTGCAGGGGAGGAATATGTAGAAGCTGATAAGGATAAAGCGGAATTGCTTAAAAAATATTTTTGTTCTGTGTTCACAGATGAAGAACCAGGAGCAGGACCTCAGGAAACAACCAAAATAGGAACAGAAGCGAGGGACATCTTGAACAATTTTCAGAAAACTGTGTTCGTGAGAAACTAGCTCAACTTAAGGTAGACAAAGCAATGGGACCAGATGGGATACACCCTAGAATACTGAGGGAACTTGGGGACGTTCTAGCAACTCCACTGACTGACCTTTTCAATGCCTCGTTGGAGTCGGGAGTGGTGCCAAAGGACTGGAGAGGGGCTCATGTAGTGCCTTTACACAAAAGCAGAAGTAAGGATGTGGTTGAAAACTACGGGCCGGTTAGTTGAACTTCGGTGGTGAGTAAATTATTGGAAACGCTGCTGAAAGAGAAAATAGTGAGGTTTCTGGAGTCCGGCAGATTACAGGATCCGAGGCAGCATGGATTCACCAGAGGCAGGTCTTGTCAGACAAATCTGATTGATTTCTTTGACTGGATGACCAGGGAGTTGGACCGAGGGAGAGCTCTAAATGTGGTGTATTTAGATTTCAGTAAAGCCTTTGACACTGTTCCTCACAGGCGACTTATAAACAAACTGAGCACCCGGGGGATGGACCCTAAAGTTACTGCTTGGGTTAGAAATTGGTTGGGTGGGAGGCAAGAGTACAAGTAAATGGAGCTCACTCTGAGGAGAAGGATGTTACCAGTGGTGTGCCCCTTGGTCCGATTCTTTTTAACATCTTTGTTAGTGATATAGCAGAAGGGCTGTCAGGTAAAGTTTGGCTCTTTGCGGATGATACCAAAATCTGCAATAGAGTAGACACCCAGGAAGGTGTAGATAATATGAGAGGGATCTAGTTAAGTTTGAAGAATGGTCTAGAATTTGACAGCTGGGATTTAATGTTAAAAAATGTAAGGTCATGCATTTGGGCTGCAGCAATCCATGGGAGCAATACAGTATAGGAGTTGAAGTACTTTTGTCCACTAAAGAAGAGCAGGACCTAGGCGTGGTTGTGTCTGATGATCTTAAAGTAGCTAAACAGGTAGAAAAGGCGACGACAAAAGCTAGAAGGATGCTTGGGTGCATACAGAGAGGAATGGCTAGCAGAAAAAAGGAGGTGATAATGCCTCTCTATAAGTCTTTGGTGCGACGTCATTTGGAGTATAGTGTGCAATTCTGGAGACCGCACCTTCAAAAGGATGTGAACAGGATGGAGTCGGTGCAGAGGGTGGCTACTAAAATGATTAGTGGTCTTCATTATAAAGCATATGAGGACAGACTGAAGGATCTTAATATGTACACCTTAGAGGAAAGGCGGGATAGAGGTGATATGATTGAGATGTTTAAATACCTCCATGGCATAAACGTTCAGGGAGAGAGCCTCTTTCAATTGAAAGCAAGTTCTGCTACGAGGGGACATGGGATGAGGGTGAAGGGGGATAGATTCAGGAGTGATATGCGGAAATATTTCTTTATGGAAAGAGTAGTGGATCCATGGAATAGTCTCGCAGTGGAGGTGGTAGAGATGAGGACAGTAACTGAATTTAAAAAAGCATGGGGCAAACACAGAGGATCTCTAAAGGTAAAAAGGGGACTGTTGTAGTTGTTGATATGGAAGGACAGACTAGATAGGCCATGTGGTGTTTTTCTGTCATCATATTTCTATGTTTCTATGTTTCCCATCTAATCCTGGGGCCTTTCCCCCCACCATCCCTTTTACCGCCCGCTCTACTTCCTCCCACATAATACCTTCCTCTAACACCTCTTGAGCTTCCTCCAATAGTTCAGGCAGCTGTATCTCATCTAGGTATCCTTGAATTTGCTCTACCCTAATCCTCTCCTCCCTCTCGTACAATTCCTGGTAAAACTGTGCGAATCTCTCTCTAACTTCTTTTGCTTCCCTACATACCTCCCCACCTTTCCCCTTTATTTGGTATAGCATTGATGCAACCTTCCTCTGCCTCATCTTTCTAGCCAGCAATCTACCTGGTTTATTACCGAATTCATAATACACCTGTTTTACCTGTCTCATTTCAAAGGCTACTTGGTCTATCTGTAAAGCTTGCAGTTCCTCCCTCACCCTTCTCCACGGACCTTTCTATCCTGCTTTGCCCCGGTCCTCTGATACACCAACTCTACCTCTTTAAGTGCTCTACTCAGCTCCTCTTCCTTCTGGTATGGAGCCTTTTTCAATTTCGCCCCCCACATGATAAACCTCCCCCGAATATATACTTTCAATCCCTCCCATAATGTTACATTTCTCACCTCCCCATTATCATGGGTAGATATTCCCTTATCGCCCCTTTTATATCTGCAACTACCTCCTTTTGCTTCAGTAAATTCTCATTTAGTCTCCAAAATTTGGTTCCGGCTTGCCTTTTCCCCCTTATTTCTACAACCACCACACCATGATCCGACCATATTATTGGTTCTATGCTTCCCTCTTTAACCTCTACCATCCATTCCTAATCTACTAATATCATATCGATCCTACTCCAACTATTATGTGGCGCTAAAAAAAACGTGTATTCTCGCCTCTTGGGATGTAGTTCCCTCCATACATCTACCAAATTATACTGCCGCATCAATTGTTTCAACCCTCTCCTATTATTCCTCTCCCCCCCCCCCCCCCCCCATCCAACCCTCTCGACTGTCTATCCAGTCCTGGTCTTAATACGACATTGAAATCCTCCCCTAGGAGGAGCTTCCCTTGAGTTTCCTCCTCCAGCAATTTTCGCATTCCCCTCCAAAATGCCTGAAAACAGATAACAGCGTAAATACAATGTATATAGTTCCCCCAGTTACTTCCAAGTTGATCTCCCTGTTTATTGTAAATACAACTCAGAGTGCCTGTGTTGTATAGTTGATGTTAAATGTAAACCGCTCTGATCTAAAATAGAGCGGTATAGAAGAACTGTTAAATAAATAAAATAAATAAATAAAATAAAATAAAAACCTGATTTCCATTTGGTCCATAGACCGATACAATGGTGATATTTTCATTCCCCAATTTTCCCTTTATACCCACTACCCTCCCTTTTGAATCCCTAAAGCTCTCTCACACTTGAATCCCACTTCCCTCCTTTACCAAAATAGCTACTCGCCCCCTCTTTGCTCTTTCCTTATTGAATGAGAAAAATTGCTCTGGAAACCTACCATTCTTTAACCGCTCTACATCCCTCCTCCTCAAATGAGTTTCCTGCAATAACACCAGCTCCCACTGATTCTTCTGAATCTCTCTATACAACTGCTTGCGTTTGTTTGGGGAATTCAGCCCCTTGACATTTACTGATCCAATCTGCACCATTACCTTTTTTTCCTCTTCCTCCTCTTCCTGGCTGTGTCCTGCCCTCCTACCCCCCCTCCCCTTCGTTCCCCCACCTCCCCCTACTCCCCCCCCTCCTCTACAATGTGCCCCCTCCCTCTCCATCCCCCATAACCCCCTACTACCATCCCCTACCTTCCTTCCATGTGTCTCAATGTCCTATCCCATTACCCACCCCGTTCGTATCCCTAATCACCATGGTGGTCAGACCCCGACCCCCCATAAAATATCCTTCATATTTCCTCTGTTACCCACTCCATCTTCATGCTATACCCTTGGGCTCCCCCTCCTTTACCCCGTGCTATATCCCTTAATATTCTACCCCCTTTATACATCATTCAAATATTAACCCCCTTTACCCACCAACCCCTCTCCCTCCTCCCTTTGCCCCCTCCTTCACTCTTTAAACTATCCTCCCCCTTTGCAAAATTACAAATACAGTATCTTAAGTTCCCAACTATTACCAACTCCCCCCCCCCCACCCACCTCCCTCTCTTCTCCCCCAATATCATCCCTTCCCTTGCAAGCCTTATAAGTCCAGTGTCCAGTGGACCCTACGGTCCTCTCTTATTGATCTCCAGCCAGCTCACCACCATGCTCTTGGTTTGTTCAAGTATCCACTTGTGTCTGCGTCATCCTCTTTTCTTTTGAGTGCCTCTTCAATCTCTTCCCTTCTCTGCCACTCTCTGCGCTCTACCTCTGGTTTCCTTATTGTGCAGAGACCGTTCTCTCTCCCCTGTCTTAGGCAGATTTTCACAACCCAAGTCCTGTAACACTGCCCACGCTTCCTCTGCCACCTTCACCTTCCTAGAGGCCCCATTCACTGTAAGCAGTAGACCAAACGGGAACATCCATCTGTACCTCAGCCTTTTCCTTTCAAATATGCCATCACCTTCTTCAAACCTCTCCTCTGTTCCAGAGTTCCCCTGGAGAGATCATAAAAGATTTCCAATTCCCAGCTCTCCCATGCAATATGCCCATATTTCCCTGCCACATTCAGGACCTTTTCTTTGACTGGGAAACTGCTCATACATACTATGATATTGCGTGTCTGTTTCTCTCTCTGGGGGCCCAGACTCCGGTGTGCTCTCTCCACCCCCACTGGAGCCATCCGGTCTTCTTCCCCCCCCCCTCCTCCATTCTCAAAATATGTGTACACAATCATTGCGTAATTTGCACGCAATCTTTATTATCCTTTGTCTCTGGAATCCCTCTGATTCTAAAATTATTCCGCCGCGCTCTGTCTTCCTTCTCTTCCATTTTTTCTTGCTGAGCCTTAAGTGTGCACTGCTCTGCTGCCATTTCCTGCAACTCTCCAGCCTGATTTTCCACGTGCTCTTCCAAGGCCTCTACACACTGTCCCAGACTTCTCAGATCCTGTTGTATCATAATCATAGTTCCTTTCAACTCCTTTCGCATAGCTTTCAAATCTTCTTGAATCTCCCTTTTAAAGTCCTGCAGCCAGGCTTTCATATCCGCACCTTTTAGCTGATTTTCTCCCGCATCTTTCTCCTCCTCTGAGCTCTCCATTTCTCCGATCTCCTCCGAACTTCCCAAGCTCATCACCGCTGCTGCCTCTCTTCTCACATATGTTGACTGAAAACCTGCCAGCTTCTTTTGGGCCGACATGGCAAGGTCAGGGGTCTGACTTCTTTCCACTTTGCTACCTGTGATTCAGTTTATTCTGGCTTAATATTATGATTGGACAGAGCTTGGCTAGACTGCTGCCATTAGCTCCGTGATGTCACCAGAAGGCCTATGTCAAGGATCTTGAGAAGCAAATATTTCGGATTTGTCTTCACTTTGAGCCAGTATTGTGGTGTCATCAGCACAGAGAAGGTTGTTGTTGAGTCTTCCACCAATCTTCACATATCGGTTGTCTTCATACAATCCTGCTTCTCTGATGATTTGTTCTGCATATAAACAGGTAGGTGGAAAATATGCAACCTTGTTGTACACCTTTGCTGATTTTATACCATTCTGTTTCTCCTTGTTCCGTTTGAACTGTTACTTCATGATCAATGTAAAGGTTGCGCAAGAGAACTTATCAGATATTATGGTATAACCATGCTTCATAAAGCAGTCCAGAGTTTCTCATGGTTTACAAAGTCAAAGGTCTTGCTGTAGTCAACAAAACACAGATATCTTTTTTGTATTCTTTTCTTTTCAAGGATCCATCTCACATCCATGATGATGTCTCTCATTTCTCGACCTTTCCTGAACCCTACTTGCACTTCAGGCAGTTCACCTCTTCCTGATGGATGATCTTGAGTAAAATCTTGCTGGCATGTGGGATTACAGCAATTTTTCAATAATTTCCAGTCAGTCGGATCACCTTTCTTCAGTACTGGTATAACCACAGACCTTTCCGCCTTGTAAGTATGGCAACAGCCACATCGGATTACTGTAATACTTCAATGGGAATGCCATCAATACCCAGTGCTTTGTTCTTTGATAATGCTTTCAATGCTGCTTTGACTTCTTTCATCACAAATGGTTCCTGATAATAAAATACAGGTTGAAACGGCTGTTGGTCCACTTGATATTTATGGTATAATGACTCTGTATATTCTTTCCATCTTTTATTGATCTTCTCAATATCATCCAAATGGGCTTAGACGTGTCAGAAGCACAGAGATGTCTCCAGAGCCATTTCAGAAGCCAGCTCTGGGGACATCCTGAGCATGAGGATATCCAAGTATGAATGGAGGCATGGAGGAGACATGGCCATGGCGTTCCCAGTATCCTCATCATTCCACATTAAATCTACTCTAGGCACAAACAAGTATCAAAGTGCTTGATTTAAATGAAAATATCCAGAGGGTGTAGAGAAAACTATTATATATTTATTTATTTATTTATTTAACTGTATTTATATATCGCCTAATCATATAATCAAGGCGGTGAAAGAACAAAACAAACAAAACATCTAGTGAGTAGAGGGAAAAATACAAATATAGCAACATTGCAAACCCTATCTCTGCAGTTACTGCATAAAAATATAGTGCAACTAGAAAAAAGAGGAACAGTAGTTCCCTGTGGCAAGGACAGCTGGCACGGTTTTCCTGGGTGCGAGTCAAGGCCCCTTGGTGTCACAGGGAAGTAGGACTCCCAGATGCCTCTAGATATGCACAAGCCTGCCAGCTCTGTCACGTATACGACTAGCTAGGATATTCAGATGTGTTTACCCCCAGGACATTGGAGGAGGCATATGTATCACCCCATTCACTGCTAGCAGTTCTCCACGTGGAGAGCCCACTCCTACCACAGAGGTTGAATCAAAGTCTGAGCTACTACTACTACTAAGCATTTGTATAGCGCTACAAGTCATACGCAGCGCTGCACAAATATGTAAGACAGTCCCTGCTCATCAGAGCTTAAAATCTAGTCAAGACAGACAACACAGAAGGTGTAGGCTGGGATAAAACAAGAGGGAAAGGAAAAGAAAAAAGGAGATCAGGTGAGCCAAGATCCAAAAGCAGCAGCAAATGTCTGCTGATCAGGTCCATTAAGACAGTATGGCAATACGTATGCACCAGATGGGGATTGCCTTGACAGTGTCTAGCTGGCTGCCTCTCTGAGGGAATGTTCTCTTTCAGCCAGGAACGGAGACAAAAGTATTCGGGGAATAGGCAAAGAAGGGCATCCGTAATCTGTGACATGTGGTGGATCTTTTGGGTGGATGCAAACTCTGCAAAGGGAATATGAACTTGGCAAACAACATTTTTTTTGTGTACATCCAAGTATGCCACTATGTTGGCTCGCTACCTAGAGACTTTCTTGTATCAGGGGCCTCAGAGAGACTATTGCAGTCTTTGGGAGAGAAGTGCCCATTGATATCGGCTTACGCACAACATTTGGAGAGCTGGTATCCACCTCCCGACTATTCGGACTTAAAGAAGAAATGGGAAGAGGAGCTGGGAATCATTGTAGAACCAGATATAGTGGGAGAGACGATAAAATACATCCCAGATTTGATTGGCCGGGCTAGACTGCAAGGGTTGCAGCTGCAGGCAGTGTGCCACACTCATTTTTCCCCCTGGCGAGCACGGAGTCATCGAATGATGGAGGAAGGGGGATACCCCTGGTGCACAGCCCCCCCCCCCCCGAGCAGATTTGGGTCCTATGTGGTAGGGATGTGGGAAGATCCGGCAGTATTGGTACCAGATCCAGCAGTACCTAGGAACACTGGTGGGGCAAGCTTTGGAGTGCACAGAGACCCTGGTGTTTTTTTGATCGGCTGCTTTTTTCTCTTCCTAGGGGGCAATGGGCCCACCTGCTGATTCAAAAGGTGTGCGTAGTGGTGAAGCAATCTTTTATCCACCATTGGAAAACCCCCAACCCACCTACATTTTGGGAATGAAGGAATTGCTTCAATCAGCCGATGCTCCTGGAGTGACTGTCAACTCGAGGGGAGGTTAAGGAAAGAGGTGTTCCTGGCCATCTGGGAGTGTTAGATTGACAACTCGGGCACGCAATGAATTTCTGACTCTCTAAGTTAGGTGGAGAAAATGGAGGCGGTGTC
This sequence comes from Ichthyophis bannanicus, assembly GCA_033557465.1. Classification (NCBI taxonomy): domain Eukaryota; kingdom Metazoa; phylum Chordata; class Amphibia; order Gymnophiona; family Ichthyophiidae; genus Ichthyophis; species Ichthyophis bannanicus. Next base: position 2,301,328 of record CM066043.1, read on the forward strand.
AAAAAGGAAATGGGATTGCCGACCCATAGGCTAGTGGGGCAGAAATCACTGATTAGGGGCAGTGAACATAAGAGATTTATTATGCTACAGAAGGGATGGGGGGGGGAGTATTGGGGGGAAGGGGAGGTGGGGAGGGAGCAAATTGGAAAAATGTAAAATATAAAATATAAATTGTTGTAATTTAAATGTTGTAACCCGGGGCGGAGTGTAAGTGAACCCACTCCGCATCAAAGTCATTGTTATGTTTGGTTAATAAACAAGATTTAAAAAAAAAAAAAAGTGGCCTATAGTGGCATCATGAGAAAAAGAAAGGAAACTTTAAATGACCTAAAAACACTAAACTAAGGAAAAAATAAAAGGGAAAAAAAATCACATGGCAATGATGGTAGCAAGACAGGACACTTGCACAAAGTAGAAAGACAAGCCCATCGACTAAAGACTGCAGAGAAAAACCATAGACTAACGCAAAAGATTCTGTGGAGCTCCACAGAAAAAAGACTGATGAGACGAAGCGTGCTGGCGGCAGGCGGGACTACTCTAAAAGCTTCTAGAAGCAGCTGAAAGAAGTGCCCAGGCAGCACTTATCCTGCTTGTCCATGGAGAAACGGAAATACAAAATTATAGAAAGGACAGATAATGGATAGGCAATAGAGAGATCTGGATTTAGCTCATATCTCCCCCTCCCCTCCCTCCACTTCCTGAGTTCAAAGCAATTTATATTCAGGTACAGTCGGTAATTTTCGTGTTCCCAGAGAGCAGGAGTTTGTATGTGTGGCAATGTTATGTTATTCTTTATTTGATATACCGCATATCTACAAAACCTATGCAGTTTACATTATAAAATATACAACACATATTTATTTATTTATTTATTTAGTTGTTGTGTTTCTCTATACCGCCCCTTCTAGAGATCAGGGGCGGTTTACATAAAACTTAACATGTTACAAAAACTATTTGTAGCTTTACATTATAACATTTAACCTTGAACGTTATAACCTTATATATTATAACATTTGGCCTTGCACGTTATAACGTTATACAATATAACATTTGGCCTCCCACAATATAACTTTATACATTATAACATTTGAACCTTTTTCCTTGTAACGTTATACATTATAACATTTGAGCCTTTTCTTGTGAATTTCTGCATTTTGACATTTGACTTCTTTCCTTCTAGCTTTATACATTAGCACAGTGTGGTCTTTTTACAGTATAGCATCTGTGCTATATGCAGTCTTTATTCCGGTTGGGGTTACGTGGATGCATGGTTTGTCTGTGGGTTTGGGTAGGGTTGGGTTGTGTTTTGTGTTCCGTAATGTTCTAGAAATAGGTATGTTTTTAGGGCTTTTTTGAATTGTTGTAGGTCTTTAGTTGTGCGTATTGATAGGGGTAGGGAGTTCCATAATGAAGGTGCTGTGTATGTGAAGGCCCTTGAGCTTGTGACCTGATTTGTTTTCCTGATTGTGTTGGGGGTTACAAATGAGTGGGGGGCGTTTTCTCTTCTGGTTCTTCATTGTGTGTGGGTTTGTATGAGTGTTGTGAGTATGGATGGGGCGATATCGTTGATGAGCTTAAAGATTGTCATGATTATTTTGAATTTTATTCGACTCATTATTGGGAGCCAATGGAGATTAACTAATATGGGTGTGATGTGGTCAGTTAGGTGTGCTTTACAGATAATCCTCACTGTGATGTTTTGCGCTCTTTGGAGGACATGGAGGTATTTAGCAGGTAGACTCTGTAACAGACTGTTACAGTAGTCGAAGTGTGGAGGTGACAATTGAATGGACCACTGTTCGGAAGTCGTTTTCTTCCAAGAATGGGCATATGTATGTGTTGGATTGTCTTTAGTTTGTAAAATATTGTTTTTGCTGTTTGCTTTAGGTGGGGGAGCATGCTGAGGGTTTGATCCAGGATGATGCCAAGGTATTTGACTTTGTTTTTGATTGGGAGGGTGGTGGAGTTTAGGGTGATGTTTTTGGGGAGTGTGTGGCTTTGGCTTTTAGTGATATACATGGCTTCCGTCTTTTTGAAATTAATACTGAGGTTGTTAGATTGTAGCCATGCTTCTGTTTCACTAATGCAGTTGGAAATGTTGTTGAATGAAGGATTATCTGTGTGTATTGGGATGGATAACATATTATGATCCGCCTAGATATAGTAGTTTATATTGAACTTTTTGAATATGTCCGTAACTGGCTGTAGGTAAAGGTTAAATAAGAGGGCGGACCCTTAGGGGATGCCTTGGCCTTGTGGGAATGTGACTGGTGTCTCGTTTCCTAGTTGGATGCTTAGTCTGCGGTTTGAAATGTATGATTTAAACCACTGGAGAACTGTACCGCCTACTCCGATTTGTGCTAGTCTGGAGATAAGGGTGTGGTGATTGATGTTATCGAAAGCTGCAGTGATGTCTATGAAGATTAGGAGGAATGCGGATTTTGTGTTATCTAGGCCTTGGATAAGGTAGTCAAGTAGTGCAATATTTCGACTCCGTGATATGGTCGGAAGCCGAATTGCTGGGCATCTAATGGGGCGATGGTGTCTATGTGATCTTGGAGCTGCATTTGGGTGATCTTTTCAATGATTTGGCGACAAATGGGATGCTCGCTATTGGTCTATATGAGCTGAGTGTGCTTTTTTTTTTTAGTAGCGGACATATGGAGGATATCTTCAGTTCCTTAGCGTCTCTCCAGTTCGGTCCCTTCTACTGGGTTGTGCCCCTCTACCAGCAGCTTGTGGACTGAGCACGTCATCTTTCGATGACCCTGGAGTATAAGTAGACTGCACCGCCCACCAACACCAGTTTTTGTGCTCAGTCTGCTAGCAGCTGGTAGGGGTACAGCAAGCCAGGGATCTGGCTTTCTGGAGAGATTAGCTTAGACAGCGTTTGGTTTTGCTTTTCTTTTACTTTATTTCTTTAGTTTTACCTTTGCTTATTCATTTCTTTATTTATAAGCATTTGGAGACTTCCCCCCTCCCCCTCCCCCCCTTGGTGTGGGAGCGGTCGGAAGGAGGCCTTGCCGCCGAAGAGGGAGTTGGGCTGAGGCCGGCAGTGCTGGGGCCGTTCCCTCTCCCTCGCTGGTGAGGGAAGTCAAGCCTTCCATCCTTCCCGCCACGCCGCGGAAGCCCTTGAGGCGGCTGAGCGGGCGGGCGGTGGGCCAAAGAGCCGTCGGGCCTAGCAGCGCAGAGGAGCAGCATGCCCGTGGAGGAGGCTCACGGCAGTGCGCAGGAGAGGCAGCGGACCGCTGGAGAAGCGGCTCTACACGCAGTCGCAGACCGCGTGCTGGGTAAGGCCCGCGTGTCGGGAGGTGAGTCTGTTTCCTTTTTTCGTGCGCGCAAAATTTGCAGGGGCTGCAGGCTCTTAAGTCGTTGGTGCTCAATTAAATAAAATCACATCACCTGCATCGACGAGCCACTGCGGGACTCAGAGGCCTGCTTGGAGTCTGCAAGCTCTAGTTTTGAAAAAAAAAAAAAGGAAAGAAAGGGAAAACGGGCAAGGTTAAGTGAGTGAGGAAGGGCTTTTAGGCCTGCCTCTGTTTCCCGCCCGCTCATTCTCTCTCTCAGCCCTAGGGCTTGCTGAGGTAATTATGCCAGCTAAAGCCAGTGCATGGTGTGCGGGTCCCGTAAGGGGGGAGCCTTGGACTCCGGCCTCTGCAAAGCCTGTATGGCGGAGGCGACCTTGGGGGAGTTAGGGAGCCGGCAGGATCTCCCTCCCTCTTCTTCCCAGGATGTGGGTACTCCTTCTGGGGAGGTGGGCCTTCCGGATTCCCCCTTGGGGTTGCCGGGGGACCCACCCACTCAGACTCCTCCCAAGCCGGGTCCCTCCTCCGCGGGTCTGGAGTTGGCGGAGGAGGTGGCTGGTGACTTCTCTCTGGAGTTTGTTCTTCTTCTGCACAAGGCATTTTGCCTCCGCAAGCAGGGGCAGCATGGGCAGGAGCCGGCGCAGGCGGGGGCTAAGGCCCGGCAGGTGGACACACAGGGAGCTGGCGGAGGTAGGCCCGCTGCCGGCGAAGCATCCGAGATTGTCGCAGGAGGAGGAGCCTCACCCCCCATTGTCAGAGTCCTTGGAAGGGGATCTTTATCTTTATCTTTATTTAAAACTTATTATACCGCCTGAACCTAGAGGCATGCAGCGGTGTACAATAAAATAAGGAGACTACTGTCAGAAACAGAAAGGAACGCCAATTCATTTACAGGAAAGGACAGCAGAGAAGAGAGAAGCAGGGAGAGAAGATAAAAGGAACATACAGACGGGTTAGGAGGGATCAATCAGCTGCCAGCAGTGGAAGGAAGGGGAGGAGGGAGATCAAAAGCTGTGCAGAAAAGGTGGGTTTTAAGTGAGGTTTTAAAGGAGCGGAAAGAGGATTCTAGACGCAGAGCTAAAGGGAGGGAATTCCAAAGACGAGGACCAAGGAAAAAGAAAGCGGAAGAGCGTGTGGATTCAAGACGGGCCCTAGAGGGAGGTGGGAGAAAAAGACGATTAGCATGAATTGACCGAAGAACTCTAGAGGGGCAGTGAAAATGAACCAGATCCGACAGATAGAGAGGGACACCAGTGTGTAGAGCCTTGTGAACGAAAATCAGAATTTTATATTGAATACGAAAAGGGATAGGCAGCCAGTGCAAGTGGATAAGAAGGGGAGTGATATGAGCCGACCGAGAAGAGTTAGTCAAAAGACGAGCAGCAGTGTGATGAACCAATTGAAGACGGTGAAGCTGAGAAAGAGGGAGACCGGCTAAGGAGGCATTACAATAGTCAAGTCGAGAAACTACAAGAGAAAGAAGAAGTGTGGTCATAGAGGAAAGGGAGAGAAAAGGCCGAACAGCACGAAGTTGCCGTAGTGTATGGAAGGAACGCTGAACAACAGAGGAAACGTGATCTTTGAAAGTTAAAGCTGAGTCCAGAGTGACACCAAGATAGCGCATAGATGTGACAAGAGGGATGGGCCCAGCAGAGAGAGATGGGGTGAGGGTGGGAATGGGGGCACCAGCAGTGAACCAGATAGCAGAAGTCTTAGACAGATTAACATGCAAGAAATTCTCAGAAAACCAAGAAGAGACAGCGGAGAGACAGACGTTGAGGGGACCAATATCAGGTGTGAGGGGACAGGTGTGATAGAGAAGGAGGATATCATCTGCGTAATAATACGCAGAGATACCGTGCTGCTGAATAAGTAAAGCGATCTATCTGACAGGGATGGGGGGGACGAGGAACATGTCGGCCGGGGGACTGGCGGAGGAAGAGGCGCTGGAAGATCCTCTGATTCAGGCGGTCAGGAAATCTCAAAAGGTTTTCCCGGTTCATCGGGTGGTGTGCCAAATGATCCAGGAGGAGTGGGATCAGCCGGAGGCGGCCATTCGGGGAGCAAGGTCCATGGCTCAGCTGTACCCGCTACCGGAGGGTGAGAAGGAGTTGCTGCGCTCTCCCAGGGTAGACGAGGCGGTGGCAGCGGTCACCAAGAAGACCACAATTCCGGTCGAGGGCAATTCTGCCCTTAAGGATTCCCAGGATAGGAAGCTGGATACGCTGCTGAAGCAGGCCTTCGATGTCAGTGCCCTAGCGCTTCAGGCTTCGGTATGTGGGGCATGGGAGGCCCGGGCCTGTTTGCGCTGGTCCCAACAGATCCAGCTGGCGGGAGAGAACCCCGTTGAAGGCTCAGGAGAGGCAGCAAAGATTGAGTCGGGTGCTGCGTATCTGGCTGATAGTCAGTATGATCTCATTAGAAGCCTAGCGAGGAATATGGCCTCGGTAGTTGCGGCCCGGCGGTATCTGTGGCTCCGCAATTGGGCAGCGGACGGTTCTTCAAAGGTTCGTCTTGGTAGGCTGCCTTTTAAGGGCAAATTATTGTTTGGCGAGGACCTGGAGAAGCTGGTGAAGGAGCTGGGGGAGTCGAAGGGGGGTAGACTCCTGGAGGATAGGCCGAAACAGAATAGAGCCCCTTCCTTAGGGAGGGCTCAGCCGCGGGAGATGAGGCGGTTTCGGACCTCTCGCTCCTCGTCCTTTCAGAGAGGTAGGTTTTCCTCTAGGGGACAGGGCTTCAGAGGTTTTCAAGGGGCAGGAAGAGGTTTTGAAGCCTCCCCCTCCTCCTCGGTTGCCAGGAAGTCCCAATGAAGCCGCGGGGGCCCGGGGAGAGGATCTGCCAGTAGGGGGCAGGTTGAGGCGGTTCCTCTCCGCTTGGGCCCAGGTCACGACAGACCAGTGGGTCTTGGAAGTGGTTCGAGAGGGTTATGCGCTCGAGTTCGCAAAGCCCGTATTTCCTTCCTTTGTTCTTTCCCCCTGCCGTTCTCTGTCCAAGCGGGCGGCGGTAGAGGGGACACTCAGGAGACTGCAGGCGCTGGGGGGCAGTTGTTCCCATTCCGGCAGCTCAGCACGGGACCGGATGGTACTCCATTTACTTTGTGGTGCCCAAAAAGGAGGGCTCCTTCCGGCCGATCCTGGATTTGAAAGGAGTCAACAGGTGCCTACGGGTGCCGCATTTTCACATGGAGTCCTTAAGGTCGGTGCTGGTGGCGGTATGTCAAGGGGAGTTTCTGACTTCTCTCGACCTCACGGAGGCGTATTTGCATATTCCGATCCGCGAGTCCCATCAGCAGTTCCTGAGGTTTGAGGTCCCGCAGGGACATTTTCAGTTTCAAGCGATGCCATTTGGCTTAGCGACGGCACCACGCACCTTTACAAAGGTCATGGTGGTGGTGGCGGCGGCGGCCCTACGCAAGGAAGGGATCTTGGTCCACCCATATCTCGACGATTGGCTGATCCGAGCAAAGTCCGAGCAGGAGAGTCGAGACGCCACTCACCGGGGTAGTGTCCTTTCTGGAGAGCCTAGGTTGGGTCATCAATGTCTCAAAGAGCAGGTTGGTTCCCTCCAGAGAGCTGGAGTATTTAGGAGCAAGGTTCGACACGGGCAGGGGCAGGGTGTTCTTGCCGGAGCGCAGGGTAGCGGCGCTGCGGGAGTTGCTCCTCCAGTTCCTGGTCTTGCGGGCGCCCTCGGCGTGGCACTACCTTCAGGTGCTGGGGACCATGGCGGCAACAATAGAGCTGGTTCCGTGGGCCAGAGCTCACATGCGGCCCCTTCAGCGGGCTCTGCTCTGTCGGTGGTCCCACGAGAGACAGGCCTTATCGGTAACACTGCCCTGCCCGGCGTCAGTCAAGGAATCCTTGCAGTGGTGGCTCCTCCCAGGGCCCGTGGAACTCGGGATGCCCCTCGGACAGCCGGAGTGGTTACAGTTGACGACGGATGCCAGCCTCTCAGGTTGGGGGGCGCACTGCGAGGGCCGGATTGCTCAGGGACTTTGGAGCATGCAGGAGGCACAGTGGCCCATCAACAGGTTGGAGCTGAGGGCAGTTCGCCTAGCCCTCAGGGAATTCGGAAGCTGGCTAGGCCAGAAGGCGGTCAGAGTTCTTTCCGACAACACGACGGCCGTGGCATATATAAATCAGCAGGGCGGAATGAGCAGCTCCGCCTTGGAGGAAGAGGCGGAGGAGCTGATGGCTTGGGCCAAAGTCCATCTGGTGGCCCTATCGGCGCAGCAAGTGGCAGGATCAGAGAACGTGAAGGCGGATTACCTAAGTCGACACAATGTGGATCACGGCGAGTGGCAGCTGTCGCCGGAGATCTACCAAAGGATAGTGTGCAGATGGGGTCCCCCCATCATGGATCTGATGGCGACGTGGGAGTCAGCCAAGGCCAGCCGTTTCTTCAGCCGACGGATGGAGAGGATGTCCGAGGGCTTGGACGCCCTAGTGAGAAGCTGGCCGACCGACGGCCTCTTGTACGTGTTTCCACCGTGGGCGCTTATCGGCAGGGTCATTCAACAGATAGAGGCCCATGCGGGGCTGGTGATCCTTGTCGCCCCAGACTGGCCGTGTCGTCCGTGGTATGCCGACCTCATGCGTCTTCTAGCCGATCGTCCATGGCGTCTGCCAGTGAGGGACGATCTTCTGTTCCAAGGGCCGGTGCGCATGCCGCAGGTGGATCGATTCTCGCTTACGGCCTGGCTATTGAGAGGGAACATAAGAACATAAGACATGCCATACTGGGTCAGACCGAGGTCCATCAAGCCCAGTATCCTGTTTCCAACAGTGGCCAATCTAGGTTATACGTATCTAGCAATATCCCCAAAAGACACAGGTTCCACAATGCTTGTACTGGGTCAAGCATTGATATCCTGGGTCCCTTTTTAATAGTGGTTTATGGATCTTTCCTCCAGGAACTTGTCCAAACCTTTTTTAAACCCAGCTATACTAACAGCCCTTACTACATCCTCCGATAACAGATTCCAGAGTTTGATTACACGTTGAGTGAAAAAATATTTTCTCTTATTTGTCTTAAATAGTTTACCCTGTAGCTTCATTACATGTCCCCTAGTCTTTCTATACTCTGATAGTGTAAACAATTGATCCACGTTTATCCGTTCCACTCCATTCATTAATTTATAGACCTCTATCATATCTCCCCTCAGCCGTCTCTTCTCCAGGCTAAAGAGCCCTAACCTTCTTAGCCTCTCTTCATAGGAGTAGCCTTCCATCCCCTTCACCAATTTGGTGGCTCTTCTCTGTACTTTTTCTAATAACGCTATGTCCTTTTTAAGATACGGTGACCAGAATTGCACACAATATTCAAGGTGCGGTCGTACCATGGAGCGATACAGAGGCATTATAATATCCTTTGTTTTGTTCTCCATCCCTTTCCTTATGATACCTAGCATTCTATTTGCTTTCTTGGCCGCCGCTGCACACTGGGCGGAGGGTTTGAACATATTATCCACAATGACTCCTAAATCTTTTTCCTGGGTGGTGGTTTCTAATGTGGAGCTTTGCATCGTGTAACTATAGTGTGGGTTGTTCTTTCCTAGGTGCATAACTTTGCACTTGTCCACATTAAATTTCATCTGCCATTTGGATGCCCAGTCTTCCAATTTATCCAGATCCTCCTGCAGTTTTCCACAATCCTCTTGGGTTTTAACAACTTTAAACAGTTTTGTGTCATCTGCAAATTTGATAATCTCACTAGTTATTCCCTTTTCCAGGTCATTTATGAATATGTCAAAAAGCAGCGGACCCAGTACAGATCCCTGGGGTACTCCACTATTCACCTTTTTCCATTGGGAATATTGGCCATTTAGCCCTACCCTCTGCTTTCTATCTTTTAACCAGTTCCCGATCCACAATAGTACACTGCCTCCTATCCCATGACTTTTTAACTTCGCCAAAAGTCTCTGATGGGGGACTTTGTCAAAAGCTTTCTGAAAGTCCAGATACACTATATCAACCGACTCACCTTTGTCTACCTGTTTATGCACACCTTCAAAAAAACATATCAGATTAGTAAGACAAGATCTTCCTTGTCTAAAGCCATGTTGGCTGTCTCCAATTAGGCCATGACTATCTACATGCTGTGTAATTTTGTTCTTTATGATGGTTTCTACCATTTTCCCTTGTACTGACGTCAGGCTCACCGGTCTGTAATTTCCTGGGTCATCCCTGGAACCCTTTTTAAAAATTGGTGTTATGTTGGCGACCCTCCAATCTTCAGGTATTACAGATGATTTTAATGAAAGTTCACAGATTACCAATAGCAGGTCTGCAATCTCATATTTCAGTTCTTTGAACACTCTGGGATGTATACCATCCGGTCCAGGTGATTTGCTACTATTCAGTTTATCAAATAGTTGTAATATATCTTCCCGGTGTAGCGATATTTCTCTCAATTCCTCTGCAGTATCGCCTTTAAATACCACTTCAGTCTTGGGTAACATCCCTACATCTTCCTCAGTAAAGACCGAAGCAAAGAATTCATTCAGTCTCTCTGCTATAGCCTTGTTTCCTCTTACTGCCCCTTTTACCCCTCTATCATCTAATGGTCCAATTGACTCTCTCACAAGCCTTTTGCTATGAATGTACTTGAAAAAGTCTTTATTTCGTGTTTTTGCTTCCGTAGCAAGTTTCTTCTCAAATTCCCGCTTTGCCTGCCTTATCAATGCTTTGCATTTAACTTGCCAATGCTTGTGCTGTTTCCAGTTTTCATCATTTGGCTCTTTTTTCCAATTCCTGAAGGTTGTTTTTTTGGCAGCAACAGCCTCTCTGACCTCACCTTTAAACCATGCTGGCAGTTTTTTGGACTTTCTTCCACTTTTCCTAATGCGTGGAATACAGCTGGTCTGGGCTTCGAGGATAGTATTTTTAAATAACACCCAAGCTTGCTGTAAGTCTTTAACATTTGGAACCGCTCCTTTTAGTTTTTTCCCAACTATATTCCTCATTCTATCATAGTCTCCCTTTTGAAAGTTAAAAGGTAGTACTGTGGATGCCTTTACTATCTGTCCTCCACTAATTTATTATTTATTTTTATTTATTTACATTCTCTTATATACCGCACTATTTGGCATCAGCTCGGTTTACATGGAACAAAATGCTCAGTACAACAACATGTATGAGTTTACAGATAACAGGGAACAAAAAACTTGGATAACAGGGATAACTATTTACAAAACTTACTACATGGAAAAAAAAATGTTGTACAAAATTAGCATCTTTAGAGCATATCCTTCTGATCCTTAGGAGCTAATCGGTAAATTTTGCTTGAGAGATCTACTGTGAAAACTGGTGTAGTGCAGCAGATTGCTACAATCTGTTGGTTTTCTATATAGGTCTGTTTCAAAACCTATAGGGTCCTTCTTTAACAGGATGTCCAAATACGAAACCTGGTTGTTGCTATAGGCAATTTCAAATTGTAAATTAGGATTCAAGTGTATTTAGTCAAATTTGAAAGTTCAAGGCATCTTCTCCACCATCCCATATCATAAAGATGTTGTAACAGGTGTTCTCTGGGGATGTCAGGAATCAGTCCTCACATATGGTTGACATCGGCGCCAAGAGCCCTCGCGGAAGCACCCTCCAAGCCCTCAAAGAAAGCCCCCGGGAGACGCCACCATTCAAACATGATCATACTATGATCACTATTGCCAAGTGGTCCCAACACCCTTATTTCTTGCACCAGATCTGGCGTTCCACTAAGGACTAGGTCCAGTATGGCTTCCCCTCTGGTCGGTTCATGAACCAGCTGCTCCAAGAAGCAGTCATTTATTCCATCTAGAAACGTTATCTCTTTAGCTTGTCCTGCTGTGACACTGACCCAGTCGATACCGGGGTAGTTGAAATCACCCATTATTACTACTCTGTTGTTAGCTTCCTTGATTTCTTTGAGCATTTCATCATCCATTTGTTTATTCTGGCCAGGTGGTCGATAGTATACTCCCACTGCCATCACCTTCCCCTTCATAAATGGAATTTCAATCCATAGAGATTCTACAGCAAATTCCCTGCAAAACTTTAATCCTTTCTGACTCAATGCCCTCTCTAACATAGAGCGCAACCCCTCCACCAATTTGATCAGCTCTATCATTACAATATAGTTTGTATCCAGGTATCACAGTGTCCCACTGGTTATCCTCCTTCCACCATGTCTCTGAGAGTGCAATCATATCTAACCTCTCATTTAGTGCTATATATTCTAACTCTCCCATCTTATTGTTTAGACTTCTAGCATTGGCATACAAGCATTTTAGAGACTGTATTTTATTCATATTAATCTGGCTATTGGTAGGCAGGGGTAATTTGGAATCTTTATGCTCTGTCTGCTCCTTACTCAAGGGCGTTTGGGATACTATACTCCCTTTTGGAACCTCACTGCTTCTGGTAGTATCCTTCAAGGATACCTTCGTCCGAACCATGCACTCCTGGGTGACTGTCGGCTTTCCCCTATTTTCTAGTTTAAAAGCTTCTCTATCTCTTTTTAAAGGTTAATGCCAGCAGTCTGGTCCCATCCTGATTAAGGTGAAGCCCATCCCTTCGGAAAGAGCCCCCCCTTTCCCCAGAATGTTCCCCAGTTCCTAACAAATCCAAAACCCTCATCCTTGCACCATTGTCTCATCCACGCATTGAGACTTCGGAGCTCTGCCTGTCTTTTGGGTCCTGCACGTGGAACAGGAAGCATTTCGGAGAACGCTATCCTGGAAGTTCTGGATTTCAACTTCCTACCTAAAAGCTTAAATTTAGCCTCCAGAACGTCCCTACCACATTTTCCTATGTCATTGGTACCAACATGTACCAAGACAGCAGACTCCTCCCCAGCACTATCTATGATCCTATCTAGGTGGTGCGTGAGGTCCGCTACCTTCGGTTGCTAGGTTGCAAAAGAGAGGTTACCCAGGGGCAGTGATCTCCACCCTGCTCAGTTCCCGCAAGCGTTCGACCTGTCTGTCCTATGTGAGGGTCTGGCATATCTTTGAGGCCTGGTGCGCAGACAGGTCATTGAGGCCCCTCTCGGTTTCGGTGTCTGAGGTTCTGGACTTTTTGCAGGCAGGCTTCGACAAGGGCCTCGCCGTTAGTTCTTTGAGGGTGCAGCTGGCAGCGATTTCCTGTTACAGGGGTAGGATTCAGGGAAAGCTCTTGGGCGAGCATGCGGACGTAGGTAGGTTCCTGAAGGCGGTGCGGCGGCTTAGGCCGCAGCAGAGATCGTTGGTTCCTCCATGGGACCTTAACCTCGTTTTGGACGCCCTTTCCGCTGAGCCCTTTGAACCCATCCAGCGGGCGTCTGAAGGATCTTACTCTTAAGGCAGTGTTTTTGGTGGCCATCTGCTTGGCCAGACGCATTTCGGAGTTGCAGGCGTTATCTTGCCGTCCGCCCTTTCTGTTTTTTTCTCAGGAGCGGGTGGTTCTCCGGACGGTCCCGTCCTTCTTGCCGAAGGTGGTTTCGGCCTTTCATGTGAATCAGTCGGTTTCTCTTCCCTCCTTCGCGGTTCGCCGGGAAGGGCATGACGCTCGTTTGCGTCTCCTGGACGTGCGCAGAGCTCTAAAGTGATACTTAGCGCGCACGGAGCCCTTCCGTAAGTTGGAACGGTTGTTTGTGCTGTTTGCGGGGCCGCGTAAGGGGGAGGCGGCAGCGAAGTCCTCCATTTCCAGATGGATCCGGGAGGCCATTTCTTCGGCTTACATTGTGAGAGGTAAACAGGTCCCGGCGGGACTCCAGGCGCACTCCACTCGGGCTCAAGTGGCGTCGTGGGCGGAGTTCAGTCTGGTTCCTCCGCTGGACATCTGTAGAGCAGCGGTTTGGTCTTCTCTGCATACCTTTGCTAAGCATTATAGGTTGGACGTTCAGGCGTCCGAGGACGCCGGTTTTGGGGGTGCGGTTCTTTGGTCCGGCATTGCTGGGCCCTCCCACTTTTGGAACTGCTCTGGTACATCCCAGTAGAAGGGACCGGACTGAAGAGACGCTAAGGAAAGAGTAATTAGACCTTACCTGCTAATTAGCATTCCTGAAGGATCTCCAGTCCGGTCCCTGGGATGTCCTTTTTCAGGTATGCTCGGCCCGAAGAAATAAGCGCAGTTGGGAGCGTTCGGTTGCTCCTCTGGGGCCTTTGCGGTGCGGCGAGTTGGATGGTCAGGCATCTCGCCGGTGCGAGCGGGCCAGATAAGCCTTTCTTCTCCGGGGGCGATGGGAAGTTCTCCCGGGGGAGGGGGTCTCAAGGTTTTTTCCTTTGTGTTAAGTTTATAGTGCAGTTAAGTTTGGTATGTATTCACTTGTCTCTCCGTTAAGTCTGCTTTGCCAATAGGTCACTGGTGTTGGTGGGCGGTGCAGTCTACTTATACCCCAGGGTCATCAAAAGATGACGTGCTCAGTCCACAAGCTGCTGGTAGAGGGGCACAACCCAGTAGAAGGGACCGGACTGGAGATCCTTCAGGAATGCTAATTAGCAGGTAAGGTCTAATTATTATTATTATTATTATTTATTATTACATTTTCTTTTATACCGCGCTATTTAAGATCAGTGCGGTTTACAATAAAACATTGAATCTACACATCTCAGTTTAGTGATTTGTGCTTACAATAAACAGGTAAAAATAACTCGGATGTACAATGAACAAGTTTCTTAACAGGGAGAACAGGGAGAACAATAACTATATACAGGCCAGTTAATGTAACTATATACATGGTTACGTGCACAGCACGAGCTTCTCAGAGTAAGTTAAGTATGGAGGCGGTTAAGGTGTGGTTGCAGGTATTCAGACTAGGAGTGTATGATGTATGGGCTTGAGGAGCTACCATGAGGTGTGGAAGTAGGTGACTGTGGAGGGGGGGCTGCGGCATTGTAGTACAGGAGAAAAAGGTGATGCTTCAGTTCCTTCTTGAATTGGGAGAGATCGCTGATGGTTCTGATAGGCGCCGGGAGTGCGTTCCAGCAAGATGGTGCAAAAAAGGCAAAGGCTCTAGATCTGGTAGCTTGAGAGCACTTAGTACTTGCCTTAGGTAGAATGAGGGTGTTTGCAGCGTTCGATCTCCTTAGCCGGTTAGGAGGTGTGATGGATACTAGGTCGGTGATAGCAGTAGCCGGGAATTTCTTGATGGCTTTATGGGTCATTGTTAGAACCTTGTAGGAGATCCTGGCCTGTATGGGCAGCCAGTGCAACTGTTTTAGTATTGGAGTGATGTGGGATCTTCTGGAAGCTCCATGAAGGATTCTTGCAGCAGAATTCATAGCAAGTTGTAAGGGGTTGGTCGTATTCTTTGGTAGGCCATGTAATATCGCATTAGCATAGTCAAGGTGGGGCATTATTAGGGCCTGAAAAACAGTTCGGAAGTCTTCAGGTTCTAACAGCTGACGAAGATGGCGAAGGGACCGGATTTTGTGATAGACAGATTTTGTTATGTTATTGATGTGAGCCTTCATATTAAGCTGCTGATCAAGTATAACTCCGAGGTATCTTACTGTAGTCTTGCATGTGAGCTCTGCGTCCCGAACTTTGATGGATAGAGGTGGGATAAAAGCCGGGTTCCTGGTGACGAAGAGGGCTTCGGTCTTTTTGAAGTTTAATTTAAGCCTTTGTGCGTCTATCTTTCTGTGGGCATAACGCCTTGTTGCAGTGATTGGTTTACTATTTGGATTAAGTATGGGGTTAGCTCTGTTTTGGTATGCTTAATCCAGGAGACTGGGCATGGGTCCAGTGGGGAGGTGGTTGTGTTGATGTATGAAATTATGTTTAGTAGATGTTTTTGGTCAATTTGGTGGAAGTTGGTCCACGTGTTGTGGTTGGGTGCGGGTTCTGGTATGGGGGTGCCTATTATGTTTTTGTTTTTTAGCTTAGTTTCGAAGTAGTCAGCTAGCGTCTGTGGTTCTATGTTGGTAGTGTCAAGGCCATTCTGGTTGGTTTTAGTTAGGGATTTGACAATGAAGAGTTCTCTGGGCCGGTTGATTGCCCGGTTGAGGATTCTTGTATGGTAGTTTCTTTTGGCAGAGTTGATTGAGTTTTTATATGTATTGAGTAGGCTGAGGTATTGATGCTTGGTATCTTGGTTCTTAGTTTTTCTCCATTTCTTTTCCGTGTTTCTCAGGTTCTTTTTTAGCTTGGCGAGGTCTGGGGTGAACCATTTTTCAGAGTTCTTGGGGGGCTGTTTGAAGGGTTTGCTCCTTTTTTATAAGATACAGGTTTATATCCTATAAATAGGGAGGAGTAGCCTAGTGGTTGGGGCAAGGTACTTCAGGCCGGAAGGTCGGGGGTTCAAATCCCACTAGAGGACAGCAACCTTGGGCCGGAAGGACTGGGGTTTCTAGTCCCACAGATGCTCCTTGTGGTCTTGGGCAAGCCACTTAACCCTCCATAGCCCATGTTCCCTGTAAGTATTAGTGTATGTGTCTCATATCCCCGCGTGTTAAATGAATCCCCCAATTGTGTTGTGACCGCTTTGATTGAAGGATAAAGCGGTATACAAAAACTGTCTAAATAAATAAATAAAATAAAATATAAAAAGAACTCCATAATGAACCAAGAGCTCCAGGCTTGCTTTCACACATGTTTACTGAAAAAAACTGCGATTCCAGTCCCACCCCTGAGTCTGTGATTCAGCCTTCCTGTATTGAGGGGGGGCCGACCAGCATTGCAGTGCTTTCAGTGTGTGAAAGCAAGCTCTGCACTCTTCTCAGTTTGATCGGGGCTGCCAACAGGCTTCATTGCTGCCTTGATCAAACCAAGAGCTGCACAGGGTTTGCTTTCACACACTTCTACTGAAAGCGCTGTGATGCTGGTCTGCCCCCCCCCCCCCCCCCCCCAACTCCCTCACTCCTTGATAGAAGAAGTCTGCATCAGGGGCAGGACCAGTTTTGCAGCACTTTCAGTGAATGTGTTTGAAAGCAGCCAGAGCTGTTCATTTCTCCTTATCTCTGGACCTTCACTGTGTCCTTTGCCAAGTAATGAAAGTTAGCAATCAGCATGTGGCCCCTGAGCCAGGGAACATTTATAGGCCCCTTGCCCCCCCTCCTGGGTAAGCTTCCTGTTAGACTGGAAACCCATGCAGAGTACTGGGATCTGTAAACGCACACTGCATACCGACACATGGGACCCTGTGCTGACTGCTGCTGCCCATGCCTAGTACTGGAGTCTGTGAGCACACACTGCATGCTGACACAAGGGACCCTGTGTTGACTACTGCTGCCCCTGCTGAGTACTGGGGTCTGTAAGCACACATTGCACACTGACACAAGGGACCCTGAACTAACTGCTGCTGCCCATGCCTAGTACTGGAGTCTGTGAGCACACACTGCACACTGACACAAGGGACCCTGTGCTGATTGCTGCTGCCCATACCTATTACTGGAGTCTGTGAGCACACACTGCACACTGATACAAGGGACCCTGTGCGGACTGCTGCTGCCCATGCTGAGCACTGGGATCTGGAGGCGCACACTGCACACTGACACAAGGGAGCCTGTGCTGACCGCTGCTGCCCATGCTGAGTACTGGGTCTGTGAGCACACACTGCACACAAGGGACACTGTGCTGCCTTCTGCTGCCCATGCTGAGTACTGGAGTCTGTGAGCACACACTGCACACTGACTCAAGGTCGGTGATGCCACTACTGTTGCTGCTGCCCTACTGCTTTAGATGAGCGGAGGGAGGGGCAAAAGGTTGGAGACCTGCTACTTTTATTTCATCATTGAGGTCATGTGAATTTTCAGTTGTTAAAATAGGGTCATATGGAGGAAGAGTTTGGAAAGCACTGTTATAGATGGTATCTGCTAGTCATGTCCTGTGTTTCTAAGGGAGGAGTTTAACAGCCTATGGTTTAAAACCAGTCCTATGTGTAGGCTTTTTTGTTTTTTAATCTGAGACTCCAGCAGTATATAATGTGTTTCTGACTGGCTACTGTGCTCACTCCAGCTTTTTGGAGGCAAGGAGGACTGGGATAGATTCCACAGCAGGCCAGAGGTGGTGAGAGAGTATAGTGAATTGATACACTGCTTTTGACAGTGAGACTAGAATTCAAATTGCAAAAATAGCAGGCAGCACCACCACAGATTTGACTGCACTGCATGCTGACCATTACAGTGTGCCTTTTCCTAGTCTTATTCTCCATCCTGGGTGAAAATAACATATTAAGGGGGAGACAACTGGCAGGTGGCAAGAAAGGGAGGGAAGGAAAAGTAAGATTAGATCAACAGCTGTATTAGGCACCAGCAGCAACAACAGTAGCCCCCCCCCCCCCCCCCCCCCCCCCCCCCACCAAATTAAGCAAGATTTTTCTACAGGAAAAAGGACAAAGGCAAATAAAGAATTTGAAAGAAGGTTAGAGGCTCAGCCTGGAAGCAGTAAACGGAGTGAAGGAATATAAGAAAAGCAAGAGCCAAAGTTTGCTTGTTATTTATTTAATTTAACTGGGTGGTTTTCTTTTAGAACACCTTATCCTTCAATCAAAGTGATTTACATTAAACATGAAACCTATATAGTATATCGATTAAAGTGATACAATAGCTTAACTGTTACATTAACCCTCATCCTACCAACATATTTTACATACAAATCTTACCAACTGGGGTCCGAATGGACCCCATGTAGTTTTGTGATTGCTGATGAAAGTTAGCATCACTGAACACTTTCTTAATGTGGAAAACATAGTCTTTGATGTTGACAACACAAAATTTAAGTTATAGACATTTTTCTTGTAGCGCTTTTAATCAGGAATAATTATAAATCAATCAACGAAATGTGACTTTGTAATGAAATTGTGTTCAGTTTTGATGTTACATATGAACTTAAACTATGAACTTTAGAAACTAATGGTAGACAATGTTCGTGATAAATTTACAAATTCTGACATAGGAATGCACGCATTCACTTATATTTTAATGCATTCATTACAAACAGTACTTACAAACTAAAGTCCAAATAATTTGCCAAAGCTGTTACTCCTGCTACTGTGGTAGGCGAAGGCCTATGATCCATGGTGTCTGAAATGAGCAGACAGGCCTGAGTAGCTTGACCTGTAAATGAAGCCTGTGGAGAGGCCCAAAGGAATTACACACTCCCCTAAATGCTGCTACCATAGAATCGAAACTTAACTGAGTATAATTAAGTATAGCTAAGCAGAATCGAAACTTTGAAAATATAGAAAAACAAGTTTAATTGGTATTGATAAGAGAGCACAGCTTCTATGGAATTAATTAACACTGCTGAAAGAAAAGTTACAGTGCCCTGCTTTCCTACATGTTCTAGCTAGCTAAGTGACCTTGGAGGAGAGAAGTATCAAAGTTGGAAGAACTGACCATTGTAATTGGGACTAGAAGGGGGGTAAGCAGGTGCTGAGCCCAGACCAAAGTCCTAATTGGATGACTACGTAATGTTACCGGGACCAATAGATGGGGTGAAAGGGGTTACCGGGACCAATGAGAAGTTTGCCTATACCTAGAATGGACAAGAAAAGTATATAAGTTGTTGTTTTACTAACAGCCATTGCTCAGCCATTTTGAATTTGATTCTGCTTGAGACTTGTGCACAAATAAATGATTTGGACCTTCTGAACAGACTCCTGGTATCATTGGTTTGTCTGCGCTCTGCTGCTACATATTCTTGGTGCGTTGGCTGGGAAGGTGTGGTAATAGAGAGTATATAGGGCAATATACCACGACTTTCCGCCTCTACAGGTTTGGTCCTACCGGGATCGCGCCCTCCCGACGTGGGCTCGCTCTCTGGCGCCACCGGTCCCTTGTATTGGAGGGAGCTGGCCAGACCTCGGCGGGTGCCGAGCCCGGACGAAGCCAACACCTCGAACCCGTGAGGGGAGTCCGAGGTCCAACTCATGCACTTGCTTGGGAACTAGGACCGGATCCGGTGAGTATAGTTTTGATATGTCTAGACAGAAGAGTCAGAGCAGAACTGTTGTTTGAACTTTGGAACTTTGGAATTTGATATTTGGTAAGAGAGCTTGATCACCTCTCAAGACGGTCCGACTAACCCTGCATGAGTATGCGCAAGGTGAAACTATTGTCTTTTTGAACCCTGCATGAGTATGTGCAAGGTCTTTTGATTTTGGAATTTGATATAGCCTAGTCAGCAGAGACAGGATTGGGCTGTTTTTTGGGATACGTTGCTAGCATGATTGTGTGAATGAAGTGTGAATGAGAGGTCTTGCAACACAGACCAAGCGAAGGCGGACTCCTGAGTAACGCATTTTCTGGCCGGGCGACCGCATCCAGATCGTAAAAAGGAGGAAGCGACCGTCGTCTTGTCTTGTTATTTGTTTCCCTTGAATGTTTCTAGGGCCGTGAGGACCCCTTACCCACGGTCCGTCTTCCTTTTCCCTTCTGTTTGTTGTTGCGCGCACACATCGAAATGGGAGGGGCGGAGTCTACTAGGAACACTCCGTTAGAATGTATGATCAAACATTTTAGTAAAGGATATTCAGGAGATTATGGAGTAAAACTGACTGCCTCACAATTACAGCTTTTGTGTACTAGGGAGTGGCCCGTCTTAAACCCCAGGTGGCCCCGGAATTATTCAGTCAGTTCATCGGAAGGTGCGAATAGCGCACCCCGATCAGTATCCCTATATAGATTCTTGGTTAAGTATTTGTGAAGATCCGCCCCCTTGGGCAAAGCGCTGTTATGAAGAGCAGTGCAGAATAATGTTAGCATTAACAGATCAGACCCAGAAAACAGGGACAGCTAAGAAACCTAGCCAGAAACCTGTTCTTGTAGATCCTGAGTCCCCAGGAGCTGTAATTAGGCAGTCCCGAGCCCAGCACCCAGTGAGAGTACCACCGCGTCCCGGGGCAGGCCCCCGGGACCGGGAGAGTCCACCCCCTCACCGGCCAGAAGATCAGCCAGATGAAGTGTCCAGAGAAGATGCCGATCAGTCGGAGACAGAGACTGAGGATAAGCTGGAGTCAGAGCAGGAAGATGAAGATGTATCTTCCCAGACAGAGACAGAAAGTAAAAAATCAGTTGTCAGTGCTAGCTCATCTGTTGCAAGCGAGGCTCCCCAGACTAGGCGAGTCTCAAAGCTGAAAGTCCCCACCCAGATCCCGAAAGTCACTACTAAGAAGCCGAAAGCCACCCCGAAAGTAATAGCCCCCTTGAGACAAGTCCCGGGGCTGCCCGTGTGGGATGAGCATGATCAGATAGTAGCGGGACCCCTGAGTTTAGTATATGTGCCTTTCTCCACTGCTGATTTGTTGAACTGGAAGATACATTATGCTTCCTACACTAATAAGCCCCAAGAGTTAACAGAATTGATGCATACGATCATGGAAACTCATCAGCCCACTTGGGCAGATTGCCATCAGCTCCTGTCTACTTTATTTACTACAGAGGAGCAGACACGAATTAAGCGAGCTGCTATCGACTGGATGGCAGACAATCCCCTGGTAGAGAGAGAGGAAGCAGGAATAGACAATCGCGAAGCGGCTCAGAAAGAATTCCCTAACGAAGACCCCAAATGGGATCCAAATACTGAAGTAGGATCCAGAGCCCTATCCCGGTTTCGCCAAGGCCTCATGCAAGGTCTGAGAAGGGGGGGCCAGAAAGCTATGAATCTTTCTAAAGTGACCGAAGTTAATCAGGGCATAGATAAGAGCCCAGCAGTATTCTATGAGAGATTGACTGAAGCGTATAGGATGTATACTCCCTATGACCCAGATGCCCCAGGAAGCTTATGCATGGTGAATTCTGCTTTTGTAAACCAGTCACAACCAGATATTAGACGTAAGCTACAGAAACTAGAAGGGTTTGCGGGCATGAATGCAACACAGTTACTGGAAGTCGCTCATAAAGTGTATGTGAATCGTGATAATGAAAGACAGAAAGAAAGTGATTGACGGATGAAGAAGAAAGCGGATTTTTTGTCTGCGGCCATAGTGGAACAGAAAAGGGGAGGTGTCCCTAATCGAAGGAGCAGAGGAAGAAGGCGCGGCCGAGGAAATGACCGGCCCCCATTAGGCGCGAACCAATGCGCTTATTGCAGAGAAGAAGGACATTGGAGAAGTGCATGCCCGCGACTCGAAGAGGCTTCTCAGGATGAAGGGGAACACGCCCCTTGGAGGGAAAGAGAGAGAGGCCGACCCCAGAACCGCAGAGGAACCAATCGAGAACATTTTCAACAAGAACGCACGGAGGCCATCCAGGGAGTGGCAGCCGCCACAGCCTATGACTTGGATGAAGCAGATTAGGACAGACCGGGCTCCGAATTCGCTTTAGGTCTCCAGGAGCCTATGGTCAGTATACAAATAGGAGACCAATTTATGGACTTTATGGTTGATACTGAAGCAGAACATTCTGTAGTAGA
Source organism: Ichthyophis bannanicus (assembly GCA_033557465.1). NCBI lineage: Eukaryota > Metazoa > Chordata > Amphibia > Gymnophiona > Ichthyophiidae > Ichthyophis > Ichthyophis bannanicus. Next base: position 2,322,944 of record CM066043.1, read on the forward strand.
TAAACAAATAGCTCCTTTTTCTACAAGAGCAGTCACCATTGTGGGAGCAACTGGCGCAAAAGCCACAAAGCCATTTCTTCAAAACCGCATATGTAATTTAGGAGGACAGCAAATAACGCACCAATTCCTTTATATGCCACAGTGCCCAGTGCCATTGCTGGGACGAGATATGCTAGCCAAGCTGCAGGCCCAAATATCCTTTACTGAGAAAGGAGAAATGCAAATGACAGTGAATTCCCAGACAAAACCTGCTGGACTAATGGTGCTCACTGTTCCTCGAGAAGAATGGAGATATTATAGTACTGAGCCAAGTACTGAGCCAATTATTGATACCTATTTTGAACCTACTTTGAAAAGCATTGATGCCCCTCCTGGAGTAGGGGCAGAAGGCAATCCACCAGGCCTAGCCAAACATATAGCTCCAATAATTGTGAATCTCAAGCCTAGTGCACAGCCAGTACATGTCAAGCAATATCCACTCCCGAGAGCAGCAATTGAAGGCATCCATCGCCACTTGTTAAGACTACTGGAATATGGCCTACTCAAAGTTTGTCAGTCACCATGGAACACACCTCTCCTGCCAGTGCAGAAGCCTGGGACAGGTGACTACCGCCCAGTGCAGGATCTAAGGAGAGTGAATGAAGCAGTTGAGACCATACATCCAGTTGTGCCAAATCCTTACACACTCTTAGGGTTGATTCCTGCTGAAGCCATCCATTTTACTGTTTTGGACTTGAAAGATGCGTTCTTTTGCATAAGATTAGCCCCAATTAGCCAATTGCTGTTTGCCTTTGAATGGCAGGACCCTGTCTCGGGAAGGCGGGGCCAACTCACTTGGACACGATTACCTCAAGGATTCAAGAACTCGCCTACCATTTTCAGTGCTGCACTAAACCAAGATCTTTCCAGCTATCCAGTGGCCCCTGAGAGAAGAGTACTCCTCCAATATGTAGATGACCTACTGGTAACCGCCACATCTGAAAGTGAATGTATACAAGCCACTACTGACCTCTTGCAACTATTGGATGAAGCCGGATACAAAGTTTCCAGAGCAAAGGCACAGCTATGCCAAAAGGAAGTAAAATACTTGGGCTTTCATCTGACCAAAGGAAGCCGACAATTGGGACGCGAGAGAAAAGAAGCCGTGTGCAGTATCCCAACCCCAACTACCAGAAAGCAAGTCAGAGCCTTTCTGGGAGCAGCAGGATACTGCCGGATATGGATACCTAACTTTGCTCAGATTGCCAAACCACTATATGAAGCCACCAAGGGAGAAGAAAAATCACCATTAGAATGGGGACTTGAGCAAGATACAGCTTTCAAGACCCTGAAGGAGGAATTGATGTCGTCACCAGCACTCGGGTTGCCAGATGTCCACAAGCCTTTCCATCTATTCGTGCACGAGATGCACGGAAATGCCTTAGGCATGTTGACTCAGAAATTGGGACATTGGGAGCGACCTGTAGCGTATTTATCAAAATAGTTGGACACTGTGGCCAAAGGATGGCCACCACGTTTGAGAACTGTTGCAGCTACAGCACTATTAGTAAGTGAAGCAGATAAACTCACCTTAGGACAGAGTCTACGCGTCACAGTACCACATGCGGTATTTGCCCTTATGGAAGAAAAAGGAAACCATTGGCTCACCAATTCTCGAATGCTGAAATACCAAAGCATGTTATGTGAAAATCCACAAATACAACTGGAAGTGAGCCATGCTTTGAACCCAGCTACATTGATACCAATCAGCGAGGACCCCCCCAGAGCACGACTGCATAGAAGTCATGGATACTGTATTTTCAAGTTGACCTGATTTAACTGATGTGCCCCTAGAGAATCCTGACCAGACTTATTTTGTAGATGGAAGTAGTCTCATATCGATGGACGACGTTGTGCAGGGTATGCAGTAGTAACCCAGGAGGAAGTCATTGAATCATCAGCTCTTGCATCAGGCACATCAGCACAGAAAGCAGAATTGATAGCACTCACCAGAGCACTAGTATTGGGGGCGGGACTTCTGCTAAACGTATACACAGACTCAAAATATGCCTTCACCACTTTGCATGCACATGGAGCTTTCTACAAAGAACGAGGGCTCATCACCTCAGGAGGCAAATCAAATATGGCCCAGAAATATTGATGTTACTAGACGCAGTATGGGCCCCGACACGTGTAGCTGTCATACACTGTCGTGGACACCAAGCAGGAAAAGGAGGGATTGCCCAAGGAAATAGATTTGCTGATGCTTCAGCACGTAAAGCAGCCATGACAGGCCAAATTTCACCACAAGCCATGCCAAAACAAGCCGCATTGTTTCCAGTACCCCTTAATTTATGGACACCACGATATATCACCAAAGAATTGGACTACTACTGTAATAAAGAGGAGGGAGTACTGAAGGATGGATGGATTGAACTGCCACCTCCCGAGGGCAGTCAACCCCCAGGACGAATAGTGATCCCTGAATCATTGGGACCAGCCTTTGTCAAAGCTTTTCATCAAGCCACACATTATGGGAAGAGTGCTATGGAGAAAGCACTTAAACCACATTTTTGAATCGCTCTATTGGGAGCCCTGTCAGCCTCAGTGGCCCGCCAGTGTCTAACTTGTGCCAAGAACAGGGCCGGCCCGTCCATTGAGCAAGAATGTTTTTTGCACAGGGCCCCGCGTTTCAGGGGGCCCCGCGCAAAAAACATTCTTAAGCATCCCAAGTTAAAAAAAAAAAAAAAAAAAAAAACCGGCTGCTTCTGCCGCGGCAGCTTCAAGAGCTCTGCCGCGGCAGCTTCAAGAGCTCTGCCGCGGGGCCCCCCCCTGCCCGGCAGAGCCTCCGTGCATCTTCAGCTCTTCACGTCCAAAACGCGGGCTTTTTTCAGAGCCGCGAGAGTTTCTTTTCTCGCGGCTCTCTTAATCCCGCGGGGCTGATGGGATTTCCCATCACCCTCGGCGGGATTAACAGAGCCGCGAGAAAAGAAACTCTCGCGGCTCTGAAAAAAGCCCGCGTTTTGGACGTGAAGAGCTGAAGATGCACGGAGGCTCTGCCGGGCAGGGGGGGGCCCCGCGGCAGAGCTCTTCATGCTGCCGCGGCAGAGCTCTTGAAGCTGCCGCGGCAGAAGCAGCCGGTTTGGGTTTTTTTTTTAATTTTAATTTGGAATGATAGGGGGGGGGGTGGTTAGGACTGGTAATGGGCTATGGGAGGGGGGGAGGCTAAACTGGAAGTAGGCTGATGGGAGGGGGAGGCTAAACTGGAAGTGGGCTGATGGGGGGGGGGTGGTGAGGACTGGTAATGGGCCGGGGGGGGGTGGTTAGGACTGGTAATGGGCCATGGGGGGGGGGAGGCTAAGACTGGAAGTGGGCTGATGGGGGGGGGGTTAGGACTGGTAATGGGCTATGGGGGGGCGAAGTGGGCTGATGGGGGGGGGGGTGAGGACTGTTAAGGGGCTATGGGGGGGCGAAGGGGGCTGATGGGGGGGGGGTTAGGACTGGTAATGGGCTATGGGGGGGCTAAGTGGGCTGATGGGGGGGTTCGGACTGGAAATGGCCTATGGGGGGGCTCAGTGGGATGATGGGGGGTTTGGACTGGTAATTGACGATGGGGAGGGGGCTAAGGCTGGAAGTGGGGGGGTAGGACTGGAAATGGGCTGATGGGGGGGGTTAGGACTGGTAATGGGCTATGGGGAGGGGGATAAGGCTGGAAGTGGGGGGATAGAACTGGAAATGTCATGATGGGGGGGTTAGGACTGGTAATTGACTATGGGGAGGGGGCTAAGGCTGGAAGTGGGGGGGAGGACTGGAAATGGGCTGATGGGGGGGTTAGGACTGGTAATGGGCTATGGGGGGCTAAGACTGGAAGTGGGCTGATGGGGGGGGTGTTATGACTGGTAATGGGCCCGGGGGGGGGTTAAGACTGGTAATGGGCCAAGGGGGGGGTGTTAGGACAGGTAAAGGGCCAAGGGGGGGGGGTTAGTACTGGTAATGGGCCATGGGGGGGGAGGCTAGGACTGGTAATGGGCTGATGGGGGGGAGGGTTAGGACTGGTAATGGGCCATGGGGGGGGGAGGCTAAGACTGGAAGTGGGCTGATGGGGGGGGTAGGACTGGTAATTGGCTATGGGGGGGGCTAAGACTGGAAATAGGCTGATGGGGCGGCTAGGACTGGAAATAGGGTGATGGGGGGGTTAGGACTGGTAATGGGCTATGGGGGGCTAAGACTGGAAATGGGCTGATGGGGGGGTAGGACTGGTAATTGGCTATGGGAGGGGGGCTATGACTGGAAATAGGCTGATGGGGGGCTAGGACTGGAAATAGGGTGATTGTTAGGACGTAATGGGCTGACGGGGGGATAGGACTAGTAATGGGCTATGAGGAGGCTAGGACTGGAAATGGGCTGAGTGGAAGGAGGGCTTGAACTGCAAATAGCTGATGGGGACGGGGGCTTGGAATGGAAATGGGTTGTGAGGGGGAGGGAGCTAGGACTGGAAATGGGTGAGGGGGGGGCTAGGACAGGAAATGGGCTGATGGGCTAGAATAGGACTGGAAATTGGCTGTTGGGGGGTGCTAAGATTGGAACTGGGCTGTGGTGGGGGTTTGGATTGAAATGGACTCATGAAGGGGCTAGAACTGGAAGTAGGCTCATGGGGGGCTTGGATTGGAAATGGGCTGAGTGGAGGGGAGCTAGGATTTGACATGGGCTGATGGTGGGGCTAGGAAAGGACTAGAAATGGGCTCATGGGGGCTGGGATTGGAAATGAGCTGATGGAGGGACTTGGATGGGACTGCAAATAGATGGGGGAGCTAGGACTGGAAATGGGCTTATGGGGGGCTAGGACTGGAAATGGGCTGATGCGGGGACTAGAAGGGAGCGGATGCTGGGTGGGACTGGAACTAGAATGGAGCTGATGTTGGGGGAGGATTAGAATGGGATGGAGCTGGGAGAGTGAAATGGAGAGGGAAAAAATATTTTGTGTGGGAGGGAAGACAAATCTACAATTGTCCGGATATTGGGAGAGTAGGTGGGGATTGAGGATGGAGGGGTAAAATTTGAGTGGATGAAATAGGAATGAGGAAAGAGCAAAAAGGAGAAAGATTAGTATGTTAAAGCAGATGTAGAGAGAGAATGGAAAAAAACTAGAAGAGAGAAGAAAAGACAAATGGACAGCAGACGATGAAGAATTAGCGGAAGACACGAAGAAACCAGAAGAAAGTGGCTGGAGCAATTGCAGCTGAAAAAAAATGCACAAAAGGTAGAAAAATATCTCTTTATTTTGAATTATTTAATTGGAATATGTCAGCTCTGGGAAATGTGCATCATTAACGTCTGCGCTTTGTTTAGTACAAGAGCAAATTAATGTATAGTTTTATTTCTACAGTGTTGTACATTCCAAGTTTGGCTTTTGGGATTCCCAGTTTAATTATTGTCTTCCTGTTTCTAAATTGTGATTCCTTGTTTGGTGATGGTCTATGTTCTGCATGTGTAACTGAGCTGAGGTATTCTGTTTATGTAATTCCTATTTGACATTGCCACTTGTTCTCTTTCCCCAGTAGGTCATGTATTGTTGTTCTCTGAAATGTATTGGTTTAATATTTGCAGCGTTTCCTTTTGATAGTTAGGGTATGGTGCTTTATGAGTCCTGGTAGTGCTGTTAGGATACGGCGGGTTTGCTATGGGTTCTAAATGGGCAGTGTTTGTAGTAGTTCCTAATGTGCCTGGCGGTTGGTATTGGATTATAGTAATGTAGAAGTCTTTTAGTCTTTCTTTATTCATACACTCATTAAGAGGCATGTTTACTAAAAGTTCGTGTATGGTAACATTATGCAAATATTTATGCAAATGAGGCCCCTTATGCAAATGAGGCCCCGCACCGAGTCTCCGCACATGGCCCCGCACCCCCCTTGGGCCGCCCCTGGCCAAGAATAATGCCAAACAGGGCCCCACGCCACCACCACGAGTTCAGTCAGGAGGTGTAACCCCCATGCACCACCTGCAAGTAGATTTTACTGAAATGCCAAAAGCCAATGGATATCGCTACTTGTTAGTATTAGTTTGTACCTTCTCTGGGTGGGTGGAAGCCTTCCCCAACAGAACTGAAAAGGCCCGAGAAGTTACTAAAGTTTTGATGAGAGAAATTATCCCCAGATTTGGAATTCCAGCAGTAATAGGGTCAGACAATGGGCCCTCATTTGTATCTCAAATTACTCAACAGTTAGCAAGTGCCCTACAGATACAATGGAAGTTGCACACAGCATACAGACCCCAAAGTTCAGGGAAAGTTGAGCGAATGAATAGAACTTTGAAATCTCAGATGTCCAAGCTATGTCAGGAGACCCACCTAAAGTGGCCCCAGGTTCTACCAATAGCATTACTTCGAATACGCTCAGCTCCTGTAAAATCATCAGGATTTTCCCCTTTTGAAGTTGTGTACGGCAAACCCCCACCAATAGCGCAGGGTGTTAAGGGTAGTTTGCCACAGATTGGTTCAGAAATAACCAGACAAGAACTTCTAGCTCTTAGTTTTGTTCTGCAGACTCTCCACACGTGGATACAGGACCAGTTGCCTATCAATTTGACGGAACCACTGCATCCCTACAAGCCTGGTACCTCGGTGTAGATCAAAGATTGGAAGAAGACACCGTTGGAACCTCATTGGAAGGGACCACATACCGTCATCTTGTCTACCCCGACTGCAGTAAAGGTAGCAGAAATCGAGTCCTGGATTCATCACAGCAGAGTCAAACCAGCAGCAGTTCCAGAGCAGGACCAGTGGACAGCAGAGCCACATCCTGACATCCCTTTGTGCCTTACCCTACGAAGGCAGCCGGCAACTTAGATCTCATCAGGGACACTCATGAACTACAGTGTCCTACAGCAGCCAAGTCTTTCGAAGAGGATTGCTGTTCCCAATACAGCAAAGACATTTGTTTTCTTCATTGACTAACTGTGCCTTTATAGATTTTCGTCAGGCCAACTACACTTGATAAGTTGGCATCATCGTATAACGAGACACTTGAGGATCTTCAATCAACATTGACACCCGTTGAATTGCTTCATTAGCAGATGGGTCAGCATCGCGCCAAGGAAAAGAAGACGACGTGGTCAAGATTTTCCAGCGGAGATGCAGAAGAACTACAATCAACATGCATCTTTGTTTCTATTTTGCTTTGGCTGCTTGCCTGGGGAGTTTTGAACTGGTTTATGCTTTACCCCCATGTACTGTCTGCATTACTACTACCCGGACTGGAATGAAAGTAACTCAGACTTTGCTTTATCATTCTTACTATACCTGTACTGGTACAGTAAGCCGGTGTATTTACAACACCACTGAACTGAATGTTTGTACTAAAGGTAATTCTAAAGTTTGTTTTAACCCACATCAGAACCCATCTTATTATACCCTAGAAATAAGATGGAATGATGCAGATGGAGCTATACTCAATGCTACACCCCCACTTACTGATCCCACACAGCCTGCTATTTTGTATTTTGATGCCTGTGATGCCATCAATAGAGATAGTCGTTCAAAGTGTGCCAATTGGGAGAAAGCTTATGCTAATGATCATAAATATATGTGTCCTGAAGGAACCACAGAATGGGGGGCCTGCACAGGTAAACGAGGTGTAGCAGACAAATACAGCACAGCACCAGTTAAAGACTATTATTGCCCGAGGTGGGAATGTGTGTTCTATGCTACATGGCAAACTGGCACGATAGAAAATACTAGAGACAATCGAATGGCTGCCTTAACCAAGCCATATGTGAAGAATTCTAAAACTTGTAAGAAAGGTACTTGTAATCCACTAGAGTTGTTAATAGCCGATCCCAGTGCATGGAAACAAGGGTATAAATTTGGATTACGCATTGCAGGTTCTGGATCAGATCCAGGGACCATTGTATATATTAGACTAAATACCCAAGCCCATCGATCATCAAAGTATCATATACATAACACTTTCTATGAAACCATGCATATAAACAAGTTTGATATCCCTCACCCCTCTCAGAATTTGTTCTTAGAGTTGGCTGGAGCTGTGGTCTCCAGTCTCCATATCTCAGATTGTTATTTTTGTGGTGGAACCAAGATGGGTGATCACTGGCCTTGGGAGGCCCAAGAATTGAATTACTCAGTAATTTACAATCAGACAGAGCTACACAAGACAACCAGTGAATGGGTATTAGCACACCCAATAGTTGGACGTCTGTGTTATGCTCGAACTGGACCCCAGTTTATCTCTAAGGTAGGACAGCTTGTCTGTCTTAGCCAGAAGTTTTATAATGACACCACAAAGCGAACATCTTGGTGGTCAGGAGTTAATGAAGCTGAACCCCCCAATCCATTAGCGAGATTTCCAGAGCTTGCCCCTTTATGGACTAACCTCAACCAGCATCATGGCTGGCAAGCCCCACCAGGCCTATATTGGATTTGCAAAACCCGAGCATATGCTCAACTCCCTATCCACTGGGGAGGAGCATGTGTCTTAGGGACTATCCGACCTTCTTTCTTTTTATTACCCACAGAACATGGAGAACAATTAGGCTACCCAGTTTATTCAAAAAGACAGAAAAGAGCAGCTCTTCAGATAGGCAAGTGGCAGAAGTGGGATGGGGAAGATTGGCCACCTGAGAGGATTATTGCCTATTATGGACCTGCCACATGGAATGACGATGGCATGTGGGGCTATCGGACCTCTGTGTATATGATAAATCGCATTATACGTTTACAAGCAGTAGTTGAACTCATTACTAATGAAACCAGCCAAGCACTCACACTTTTAGCTAGACAAAGCACACAAATGCGCACTGCAATCTATCAGAATCGCTTGGCACTAGATTACTTATTAGCTGCTGAAGGAGGAGTTTGTGGTAAGCTGAACCTCACAAATTGTTGCTTAAAGATAGATGATAAGGGTCAAGTTGTTGAAGAAATTGCTGAACACATGCGGAAGCAAACTTATGTGCCAGTACAGACCTGGCATAGTCTTAAGATACCCAATTGGTTTGCATCTATCTTCTCCGGATTAGGAGGATTCACTACTTTTGCTATGATAATACTAATCTTTGTAGCTTTGTTCTTTATGTTACCATGTATAATCCCATGTTGTATGCATTCTATTAACAGTGTTATTGAGAATACAGTGGAGCGGAAAACCGCAACTAAGATTTTAGCCTTATGGCACCCTAATCCTACTACACATGGTCGAAACCCGACCCCAGTGTAATTGAATGATTTAATTCTCACACCTTATTAGTAATAGGGTGAGATTAATCAAAGGGGGGAATGTGGTAGGCGATGGCCTATGATCCATGGTGTCTGAAATGAGCAGACAGGCCTGAGTAGCTTGACCTGTAAATGAAGCCTGTGGAGCGGCCCAAAGGAATTACACACTCCCCTAAATGCTGCTACCATAGAATCGAAACTTAACTGAGTATAATTAAGTATAGCTAAGCAGAATCGAAACTTTGAAAATATAGAAAAACAAGTTTAATTGGTATTGATAAGAGAGCACAGCTTCTATGGAATTAATTAACACTGCTGAAAGAAAAGTTACAGTGCCCTGCTTTCCCACATGTTCTAGCTAGCTAAGTGACCTTGGAGGAGAGAAGTATCAAAGTTGGAAGAACTGACCATTGTAATTGGGACTAGAAGGGGGGTAAGCAGGTGCTGAGCCCAGACCAAAGTCCTAATTGGATGACTACGTAATGTTACCGGGACCAATAGATGGGGTGAAAGGGGTTACCGGGACCAATGAGAAGTTTGCCTATACCTAGAATGGACAAGAAAAGTATATAAGTTGTTGTTTTACTAACAGCCATTGCTCAGCCATTTTGAATTTGATTCTGCTTGAGACTTGTGCACAAATAAATGATTTGGACCTTCTGAACAGACTCCTGGTATCATTGGTTTGTCTGCGCTCTGCTGCTACACTACAGCTTCTTCCTCTGTCCAGACAAACAGCCTGACCTCAGGCAAGGAGTTGGTTCAATGTGCACAATGTCTGGATGCAGAATCTCTCATGAAAGAGATGAACTGAGAGAAGAGGTAGCGAGGCTAAGAAGAATCTGTGACAACAAGAAGTACATCGATGAGATTCTTCTTGAGGCATCCAAATTCTCCAACAGAGGTGAAGATGGAATGCCACAGAAAGAAGAGAACTGGATGCGAGTCATCAGAGGCTGCAGACTTGACACACAATCTCCAATTTCACCATCCTTCAAACTGAAGAACTGGTATGCAGCCCTAGAAGTGGAGGCGGCAAAAACATCCCAAGAAAAGGCAGAACACAGCTCAAACACCACAAAATTGCAGAATCAGTGACCACAAGTAAGGAAAGGTTAGTGGTAGTTGGTGACTCTCTTCGGAGGTGTACTGTCTGCCAGTTGCTAAAATCAGAGATGTTAGGGAGAGTTTGCCAAGACTTATCAAGCCTACTGGCTATTATCCAATGCTTCTCATCCATGTCAGCACAAATGATAATGCAAGGTATCCCTCCGAGCATATCAAGAGTGATTTCATGGCTCAGAGAGAGGGTGAAACAGATAGGTGCTGAGGTGGTGTTCTCCTCAATCCTCCCTGTTGAGGTTAAAGGGCGAGGCAAAGAACTCATCCTAGAGATGAATGCATGGCTGCATGGATGGTGTCAAAGCATTTTGGTTTCCTGGACCATGGAATGATCTTCCATGGACTGCTGAGCAGAGATGGTGTCCACCTATCCAAGAAGAGTCAAAGTGTCTTCCACAACAGACAGACTAACCTACAAAAGAGGGCTTTAAACTAGATTTTGTGGGGATGGGTGAAGAAAGCTCCCAGGTAAGCAAAATCCCTCAGGTAAGTAAAATATTAAATACCTCTGTAGACAAGGGGAAAAAGGGCAACATCTGGAAAGTGGTGTGCTTAATGCCTGCAGTATGGGAAATAAGATTCTGGATGTTGAAACTTTAATGGAAGAGGCTGACTTGGATTTAGTGGCAGTTATGGAGACATGGTGCACAGAGAACCATGACTGGGATTTAAGCATACCAGGCTATAATTTATTAAGGAAGCATAGGCTAGGAAGAAAGGGAGGAGGAGTGGCATTATATGTAAACGATAATATTAAAGCTGCAGAATTGCAGGGCTTATGAGAGAAGTGGGAGGCAGGCCCGTAGAAAGCTAGAAATGCTCCCTGTGTGACTAATGAATCTGGTACTCCCCTCCACCCAGCCATATCCAATAAATCACTCTTTTTGAGCTTCCTGGAAGGCGAATGATATCAGTGCCCCCTCTGTACTTGCGCCCTGTGTTCACATAGCTCTTGGTACGGCCCTGAGGGGAGGCATTGTAGGTTAAACTGGAAAGAGGGAATGGAGCATTCATTTGCATTGTTATTCACAGGCAGAAGTAGTGGACATAGATATAATTGAAGACATTCAGACTATTGCTATGAAAGGAGAGGTACTGCTGATAGGCAATTTCAATATGCCAGATATTGACTGGAACATCCCTGCTGTGGTGCCATCTAAAAGTAGGGAGATCCTGGATTCTTTACATGGAGAACTATTCTGGCAACTGGTAACAGAACCCACATGTGAGGGGGCCACATGGGACTTGGTGCTGGGGTGCTGGTGCTAGGATTTCTAATGCCCCCCTGCAACCTATAAATCGGTGCTCCTCCCTCATTATTATTAATTTTAGCTGACCCTACCCTCCTTTTTTCCCAAAACCACTTTGTGAACTCTTTTCAAGCGATACTAGTATTTCTCCTTCAGATGGAGCGTTGTAAGTAAATTGCAGTGAAAGAGCAATTGCCTAGCCAAAATAAAAATACTTAGCAGTAAATACTTAGCATCATAGAAAAAGGCTGAGATAGTCCAAAACAAATCTTCTGGTCATCTCACTAACATTTTCCAGTGCCAGGCATATTGTGAACTAATATAAAACACTGCAACAGTCACTGAAGATCTACAAGGCCAAATCTACCATACCATACCAGCATACACTTCCAAACCTCATACAATAAGCGGCCTACCCAGAAAAAAGCAGCACTATAAACACTGCAATGGGCCCTAAAACATCCATACACCTATTTGAAAAGCTGTAGAACTCAAATTACTACAGTACAGATCCCTTCGTAAAACTCCATGTTAACAGAACACCTGACCTTGATCACACACTCAGAACACAGACCCTCACCAAGTACAGAATACGTGATCACAACCTAAAGTAAAAATAAAAATATGTAGATAAAATTTAAATGAAACCCCAAGAAGCCAGACTCCACATGCAGTGCCACAGCAGATAAGAGATGCAGTTCCCCATACTGTGTAAAATGCAAAGTCCAATCACTAAATTGAAAATAAACCTTTTTCTGCCTTTGTTGTCTGATGATTTTTGATCATGCTGGTCCTGTTTAGCTCTTTCTATGGTCTATAGTCCATTTGCGATTTCTTGTCTCTACCTTTGCTTTCTTCATTTTCTTCCATCAGCCTTTTTCCAGTCACAGCAACCATCCCCAGTATCAGCCCCCTTACAGCTCCCCCCCCCCCTCCCAGTGTCAACCCCCTTGCATTCCCAGCACCACCACTGGTGTCTATTCCCTTCCAGTCCCCCTCCTTCTCCATCGTCCAGGCCCTTCTAGTCCAAATGCCATCCCAGGTATCAGTGAACATCCAGTTCCAGTGCCCCCTCCCATTTCAGTTCCCTTCCAGTCACCCTCTCCTCTGTCCATCCCCCTTCCTGTGCCATCCCCAGTTGTCAGCTCCCTTCCAGCCCCCACCTTCCCTCCAGCCCCCTCCTTCCCCTCTTTTCCACTCCCTTCTAACCCCCCATGTGAGCTCCCTTCCAGACCCACCTTCCCCCGTTAGCTCTCTTCCAACCCCCCTCCTATTACCCAGCCCCCTTCCAGTCCCATCCCCAACTGTCTGCTCCCTTCCAGCTCTCCCCATGTCTGTTCCCCTCCAGCTCCCCCCATATCTGCTCCTTTCCCGCCCCCCACGTCTGCTCCTTCCAGCTCAACCCCCCTGTCTGCTTCCTTCCTACTTCCCAGTATCTGCTCCCTTTCAGCCCCCCCCCCCCCCCTCCCCGTGTCTGCTCCAATTCATCCTTCAAAAAAGAAAGCAGCTGCAGGAACATTTCTCTGTTCCTATGGCTCTGCTAACTTTTAAACTGCTGGGTTGCAGTTTCTAAAGGCAATAAGCATTTCTTATGAGAAACAGGAATTGCTTATTCTTGCCATTAGAAACTCCATGACCCAGCAGTTTAAAAGTTAGCAGAGCCGTGAGAACAGAGAAATGATCCCGCGGCTACTTTCTTTTTTGAAGGAGTGGGTGGGCAGGTAGCTGGCGACGGTACCCCCCGACGCTGGCACCCTCCTGCCGTGCTTACCCAGCTTATTGGGTAGCGCCGGACCTGCTTGGTGCTAATGAATGGGGAGAGTGTTCCTCATGTTCTAATGGGTGATCATTTCGCATCCAGCTATCACTGGATGGCGTGGTAAGAGTTTGTGGCTTTTTAAATTACTAGCTCTCTATCTGGGAGCTCTTGAAAGGGTTTTGGTACATTTTCAAAACAAAGTCACATTCTTTTTGGTGCTTTAGTTTAAAAGGCGAAATATTTTGTTTAGTGGGGTAGGTTTAAAACTCTGCTTTAGTATCTTTCCCAGCTCTTTGAAGTTACTGACACCTTATCAGAAGTTAGTGGGCCTGATTAGCCTGTGAAAGAACTGAGAGCAGCTGAGGCCTGCATAAAAGGCTTCAGAGCCCTGCACTGTTGAAGCATTCCTAACAGGGGTTATACATTTCAAGCAAAGGAAAGAGTTTGTGGCTTTTTAAATTACTAGCTCTCTGTCTGGGAGCTCTTAAAAGGGTGTTGGTACATTTTTAAAACAAAGCTACATTCTTTTTGGTGCTTTAGTTTAAAAGGGGAAATATTTTGTTTAGTGGAGTAGGTTTAAAACTCTGCTTTAGTAGGTTGACAGCGCCCGCCCTATGGAACTCTCTCCCTTACTATCTAAGATCAACCAAAGAACTCAAGAACTTCAGAAAGCTGCTTAAAACAACTCTATTTTCAGAACACTACAAGGACTTCACCTGATCTGATTCCTAAGTGCAGTACCTACAACTCTCTGTAGGTCTTGATCTTAGATCACCTTTGTACATGGCTCTAATCTTGTATATATGTATATTTCTCACTTTGTATAAAGCTCACCGGTAAAATCTAGCACTCTGCACTCCACAGCACTCTTCTTAATCTCCCACTGCATGCTACTGACCACACAATTATCTCGATTGTTTGATGTGCTAAACCGCTTTGATTTAATGATAAAGCGGTATACTAAATCTAAATAAATAAATAGTATCTTTCTTCATTTCTTTGAAGCTACTGGCACCTCATCAGGTGTTAATTTCCTTCCTACCCCCAACTCCCACCCACCCCTAGTGAGCAATCTTGCTTTATAGGGCACCTCTCCAATTAACTACACACAGGGACTTGGAACAGCACATTTTGAACACACAAAGTGATGTAACTGCATTTTCTCTGAAAGGACAGCTGGGAAACCGGCTCGTAGATCTCTCTCTTTTGCTTTAACCAGGGGTGGCCCAAGGGGGGTGCGGGGCCATTTGCGGAGATTAATTGTGGGGCCTCATTTGCATAAGGAGCCTCATTTGCATAATATTAACATGCACTTTTAGTAATCATGTCTCTTAATGAGTGTCTGGATAAAGAAAGAGTAACAGATTTCTACATTACTTTATTGCAGTGACAACCACCAGGCCCATTAGGAACTACTTAAAACACTGACCATTTAGAACCCATAGCAAACCCACTGTATCATAATAGCACTACCAGGACTCACAATGCATCAAATCCTACCTATCAAAAGGCAACACTGCAGATATTAAACAAATACATCTCACTGGGGGAAAGAGAACAAGTGGCGCTGTCAAATAGAAACTACATGAACAGAATACCTCAACTCGGTTACACATGCAGAACATAGACCATCACCAGAAATAGGAAGATAATTAAACTGGGAACCACAAAAGTCAAACATGAAATGTACATGAAAAAATGGGACTGTTGTAGTTGTTGATATAGAAGGACAGACTAGATAGGCAATGTGGTCTTTTTCTGTCGTCATGTTTCTATGTTTCTACAACACTGGAGAAATAAAACTATAAAGTAATTTCCTCTTGCACTAAACAAAAACACAAAGATGTTACCAATACACACTTCCCAGACCAGACATATTCCAGTTAATAAATTCAAAATAAAAAGTATTTTTCTACCTTCTGTTTGGGCATTTTATTTTTCTGTTGCAATTGCTCCAGTCACTTTCTTCTGGTTTCTTCGTGTCTTCTGCGAGATATCCATTTGTCCTTTCTTCTCTTTTAGATTTTTTCCATTCTCTCTCTATATCTGCTTTAACATACTGATCATTTCCCATTTGCTCTTTCCCCCGTTAATTTCCTTATTCCTTTATCATCCACTCAAATTTCACCCTTCCACTCTCAATCCCCACTTACTCTCTCAATACCCGGCCCATCATAGACTTTTCTTCCCTCCCACACAAAATATCTTTTCCCCTCTCCATTCTCATTCCCCATCCCCATCCCCTTCTAGTCCTCCCCCAAAATAGCTCCCTTATAGTTCTAGACCCACCCAGCATACGCTCCCTTCTAGTCACATTCTCCTATGCCCCCAATCAGCCCATTTCCAGTCCTATCCCCCCATATGCTCTTTTCCAGTTCCATAACAGCCCCCCATCAGCCCATTTCCACGCCAAGCTCCCACATCAGCCAAGTTCCAGCCCTATTCCAACTCCCATCAGCCTGCTTCCAGTCCTGTTCCAGCCCCCATCAGTTCATTTCCAATCCTATTCACCCCATCAGCCATTTCCAGTCCCATTTCAGCCCATCACCAATATGCAGTCCAAGCTCCCCCATCAGCCCATTTACAGTCCTATTCCAGCTCATCAGCCCATTTCCAATCCTAGCCCTCCCATCACAGCCCATTTCCAGTCCAAGCTTCCTCCCCATCACAGCCTGATTCCAGTCCTAGCCCCCCACCATCACAGCCCATTTCCAGTCCAAGACCATCACAGCCCGATTCCAGTCCTAGCCCCCCACCATCACAGCCCATTTCCAATCCAAATTTCCCCCCATCACAGCCAGATTCCAGTCCTAGGGTGAAAGCATCCCTGGAAAGGGAAGAACCAGAGCTCAAGTGCCCCAAAGTTGCAGAATCAGTGACCACAAGGAAGTGAAGGGTAGTGGTGATTAGTGACTCTCTTCTGAGGGGTACTGAGGCCTCCATCTGCCAATCAGACGTGATGTCCAGAGAGGTATGCTGCCTGCCAGGGGCCAAAATCCAAGATGTTATGGAGAGTTCGCCAAAACTCATCAAGCCCACTGACTATTACACAATAATGCTAATCCATGTCGGAACATATGGTACTGCCAGTTATCCCTCTGAGCATATCAAAAGTGACTTCATGGCTCTGGGATAGAGGGTGAAGCAGATAGAGGCGCAGGTGGTGTTCTCTTCAATCCTCCCTGTTGAGGCCAAGACAGAGAAGCTCACATTCTGCAGATGAATGCATGGCTGCGTGGATGGTGTCAGAGAGAGAATTTGGTTTCCTGGACCATGGGATGCTGTTCCAAGGGTTACAGAGCAGAGATGGCGTTCATCTGTCCAAGAAAGGTCACAGTTGGCGAAACTGAAAGGGGATATTTTAAAGGCAACAAATCTTTTTATTAGGAAAGTAAGTAAATGTAAAAGAAAAAAAGGAGGCCACTATGATTCTCGAAAGAAGTAACTGTAAAGATGAATAAAATGAGGAAGGCCTTCATAAAATACAAGAGATCACAGAAAGAGTTAGACAAGCATCAATATTCAGAAAAGCTTAGAGAAGCTAGGAAGAAATGGAAAGAAAAAATACAAATGGAAGAAAAAATAGCCAATGCAATAAAATGCGGGGGATAAGACATTTTTCAGATGTGTTAATGAGAAGAGGAAGGGCAAAAGTGGCATTGTCAGACTCAAGGGTGAAGGGGAGGAATATGTAGTAGCTGATGAAGATAAAGCATAATTGCTTAACAAATATTTCTGTTCTGTGTTCACAGATGAAAGGCCAGGAGAAGGACCTCAGAAAACACCCACAAATAGGAACAGAAGTGACGAGGATCTTTAACAATTTTCAGAAGACTGTTCACACAGAGCTAGCTAAACTAAATATAGAGAGAGCAATGGAGCCAGATGGGATACATCAGAGTGCTGAAGGAATTTAGGGACGTTCTAGCATAGTGCTTTTTGAACGCTTATCCTGCATGACCCCATTTTAACAAGTGAAAATTCACGTGATCCCAGATGATGAAATCAAAACAGTATGTCTCTAGCCTCTTTCCCCTTCCTCCACTCATCTAAAGCAGGAAAGTGCAGCAACACTGATGGCAACAGCAGTGGCAGCAGTCAGTGCAGGGTCTCTTGTCAATGGCAGTGTGCATTTATAGATCCTAGTATTCAACATGGGTTTCCAGTCTAACAGGAAGTTTAGCCAGGAGGAGACATATTCTGACTGGTGATTGCCATTACTTCGCATAGGTCACAGTGAAAGTTCAGAGAGAATGGGAAATGGCCATGTTTCTGTAACCCATCTGCTGATGTGTCCCCATATGGTGTCCCGATCCTAAGTTTGGGAACCACTGTCTGACCTTTTCAATGCTTTTTTAGAGTCTGGCATGGTTCCAGAAGACTAGAGAAAGGCGCATGTGCACCCTTTACACAAAAGCTGGATGAGGTTGGTAACTACAGGCCTGTTAGTCTGACTTCTGCTGTGAGTAAACTAATGAAAAGGCTGCTAAAACAGAGGATAGTGAGGTTTCTGGAGTCCAGTGGATTGTAGGATCCAAGGCAGCATGGTTTTACAAGTGGCAGATCTGGTCAGACAAATCTCATTAATTGACTGGGTGACCAGAGAGTTGGACTGAGGGAGAGCTCTAGATTTGGTGTACTTAGATTTCAGCAAAACCTTTGACACTGTTCCACACATGACTTATAAATTGAATGCCCTAGGGATGGACCCTAAGAGACTGACTGGGTTAGAAATTGGTTGAGTGGGAGGCGACAAAGTGTACAGGTAAATGGCGCTCTCTCTGAGGAGAAGTATGTTACCAGGGATCCATCATTGTTCCAATTATTTTTAACATTTTTTAAGTTATATTGTGAAAGGGCTATCAGGTAAGATAGAAACATAGAAACATGATGACAGAAAAAGACCACATGGCCTATCTAGTCTGTCCTTCCATATCAACAACTACATAGGCTTGCTTCTTGGCAGATGATACCAAAATCTGCAATAGAGTAGACACTCAGGAACGTATAGATAACATGAGAAGGGATTTAGTGAAGCTTGAAGAATGGCTGAGAATTTGGCAACAAATATTTAATAATAAAAAATGCAGGGTCATGCATTTAGGCTGCAAAAATCCAAAGGAGCAGCACAGTATAGGTGGCGAAGTGCTTCTGTCCACTAAAGAAGAGCAGTACCTAGGGGTGATTGTTTCTGATGATCTTAAGATGGCAAAACAGATAGAAAAGGCAACAACGAAAGTCAGAAGGGTGCTTGGGTGCACAGGGAGAGGAATGGCCAGCAGGAAAAAGGAAGTGATAGTGCCTCTGTATAAAACTTTGGTGAGACCTAATTTAGAGTAGCGTTTGCAATTTTGGAGACCTTCAAAAGGATATAAAAAGGATGGAGTCAGTGCAGAGGATGTCTACCAAAATGGTCAGTGGCCTTTGCCATAAGGCATACTGGTACAGACTTAAATATCTCAATATGTATACTTTGGAAGAAAGAAGGGCAAGGGGAGATACAACAGAGATGTTTAAATACTTCCGTGACATAAATGCACAGGAGGAGAGTCTCTTTAAACTAAAAGTAAGCTCTGCAATGAGGGGGCCTAGGATGAAGGTGAAAGGATTGAGACTCAGGAGTAATTTGTCGAAATATTTCTTTATGGAAAGAGTAGTAGATTCATGGAATGATCTCCCAGTGAAGGTAGTAGAGACAAAAACGGTATATGAATTCAAGAAAGATGGGAAAAACACAGAGGATGTCTAAGGGACTGTAGAACTTAGTGGTTTGTATGTAAGGGCAGACTGGATAGGCTGTATGGTCTATCTGCCATCATATTTCTATGCTTCCGCTGCTGGGTCAATCTGAAATACCATATAAATGGGATGATGACTGCTTGTAAATGTACACTGTGCCATCACCCTGTCCCTGTGTTAAACGGGATGCCGCATGCTTTAGGCAATAAGTCTTGAAGGACTAGAAAAGGGGACTGCTACTTCTGGAGAGAGATCTGCAATTGTGAGTATATACTTCTGAGAATTTTTCTGAAGGGACTTCTTTGGATTAAAGCAGACTAATCGGTGAACCCAGTGTATTTGTTAAATCCGTCAGGGCCTAGTAACAGCAGCAGTTTAATTTTAAATTTAAAACACAGAAGAGAGCTTTCTGGATAAATTTAGAACCCAGCAGAGAGCTTCTAGTTTAAATTTCATAATAAGTCAGAGCCTAGCAGCAGCAAAGAGTTTTAATTTAAATCAAATCAGAATATAAAACTTAGCATAAAAGGCAAAACAGGGTCAGTATTCTTTGACCTTTTCAATAGGTGTTAAAGCCAGGTGGCAGGTCAAAAGACCATTTTGAAAGACTCCTATCCAAGCAAGGACTGTTAATCACCCAGAAAGTTGGTCACAGCTTACCTCAGAAGCACAGGACAGGGTACTGTGTAGCAGCCCTCTTTTCATAAGACTTATTTCCCTGCCTCCCCAACACCCACCCATCCCTGGGATAATCAAAGCTTTATAGGTACTTACACATCTTAAAGGAAAGGAGGTGCTCTCAGGTGCAGCTCGTTATCCAAATCAGTCATACACTTAGGACATGAGATTAATTAAGCTTCAGGTGAACAAGGTATATTAAACATATTAAGTACACTTTTATTAGTATAAATATCCACAGCAACCTTAGTAAAGAACTTAAAGATCTAAACACAAGCTTAAAACTAAGATGCAGACAGCAGTCCAGCAGCGAGATGGGGGCTTTCCAGTCTTTTGCATTGAGTGTCACATGTATGATTTTCTCCCAGTTGATGAGAGGTCTTAAGTGTGCACTAGGTGCAAGGAGCTCTTTTCTCTCAGAGAATAAGTCTGTTCTCTAGAGGCTAGAGTAGCGTTTTTCGAAATGCTTCCCGTTTCACGCGCAGGACCAGAAAGGCCGAGCTCCGGAGTCTCAATGCGTGGATGAGACGATGGTGCAAGGATGAGGGGTTTGGATTTGTTAGGAACTGGGGAACATTCTGGGGAAAGGAGGGGCTCTTCCGAAGGGATGGGCTTCACCTTAACTGGGATGGAACCAGGCTGCTGGCATTAACCTTTAAAAAGGAGATAGAGCAGCTTTTAAACTAGGGGAAAGCCGACAGTCGCACAAGAGTGCATGGTTTGGAAGAATGTATCCTTGAAGGATACTACCAAAAGCAGAGATGTTCCAAAAAAGAGTAAAGTGGCCCAAATACACTTGAGTATAGAACAGACAGAGCTTAAAGATACCCATACCTACCAATAGCCAAATTAATATGAATAAAATACAGTCTCTAAAATGCTTGTATGCAAATGCTAGAAGTCTAGCAATTGGGGCTTCCTTTTTTCTAAAGTATCCTTGTAAATGTATTTTAGTATTAGAAGGTGTTAAATATGTTTTCCTCGACGTTGGGCAGTTAGAGGCTCTCTTGATTAGTAAAGAAAGTATTTGAATTGTTTTCTTTTTCCTTTCCCTGTATAGTTTGGGCTAGATTATGAAATGAATCCTGTTTCTTGTGTTTATTTCCTTTGATGTTAATTCAGGTAACTCTCCTCTTGATGTGGACTTTATTGTATTCTTGCTTTATTTATTAATAAAGATTGTTGGAAACTTAAAAAAAATACGATGGGAGAGTTAGAATATATAGCACTAAATGAGAGATTAGATATGACTGGAATCTCAGAGACATGGTGGAAGGAGGACAACCAATGGGACATTGTCGTAATGCAGAGCTGATCAAATTGGTGGAGGGGTTGCGCTCTATGTTAGAGAGGGCATTAAGTCCGAAAGGATTAAAGTTTTGCAGGAAACAGAATTTGCTGTAAAATCTCTATGGATTGAAATTCCATGTAAAAAAGGGAAGGCAATGGCAGTGGGGGTGTTCTATCAACCGCCTGGCCAGAATGAACAAATGGATGATGAAATGCTCAAAGAAATCAAGGAAGCTAACAAACTTCACAGCAGAGTAGTAATAATGGGTAATTTCAATTACCCCGGTATCGACTGGGTCAGTGTCACGGCAGGACATGCTAGGGAGATAAAGTTACTAGATGAAATAAATGACTGCATCTTGGAGCAGCTGGTTCATGAACCGACCAGAGGGGAAGCCATATTGGACCTAGTCCTTAGTGGAACACCAGATCTGGTGCAAGAGATAAGGGTGTTGGGGCCACTTGGCAATAGTGATCATAGCATGATCGCCTTTGATTTAATTAGTGGAGGAGGGATAGTAAGGAAATCCACAGTACTGCCTTTTAACTTTCGAAAGGGAAACTATGATAAAATGAGGAAAACAGTTAAGAAAAAACTAAAAGGAGCAGTTGCAAAGGTTAAAGACGTACATCAGGCTTGGCTGTTGTTGAAAAATACTATCTTGGAAGCATAGACCAGCTGTATTCCATGCTTTAAGAAAAGTGGAAGGAAGTCCAAAAAACTGCCAGCATGGTTTAAAGGTGAGGTCAGAGAGGCTGTTGTTGCCAAAAAAGCATCTTTCAGGAAATGGAAAAAAGAGCCAAAGGAAGAAACCTGGAAACAGCACAAGCACTGGCAAGTCAAATGCAAGGCATTGATAAGGCAGGCAAAGGGAGAATTTGAGAAGAAGCTTGCTGCGGAAGCAAAAACGCGAAGTAAAGACCTTTTCAAGTACATTCGTAGCAAAAAACCTGTGAGAGAGTCAGTTGGTCCATTAGATGATAAAGGGGTTAAAGGAGCACTAAGAGGCGACAAGGCGATAGCGGACAGATTGAATGAATTCTTTGCTTCAGTCTTTACTGAGAAAGATGTAGGGATGTTACCCATGACTGAAGTAGTATTTAAAGGTGCAGAAGAAATGAAGGAAATATCGATACATCGGGAATTTGTATTACAACTATTAGATAAACTGAAGAGTAGCAAATCACCTGGGCCGGATGGTATACATCCAAGGGTGTTGAAAGAACTGAAATACGAGATTGCAGACCTGCTATTAGTAATCTGTGAACTATCATTAAAATCATCTCTAATACCTGAAGATTGGAGGATCGCCAATGTAACACCAATTTTTAAAAAAGGTTCCAGGGGTGATCCGGGAAACTCCAGACCGGTGAGCCTGACGTCAGTACCGGGAAAAATGGTAGAAACCATCATAAAGAATAAAATTACTCAGCATGTAGATAGTCATGACCTAATGGGAGACAGCCAACATGGCTTTAGACAAGCAAGATCTTGTCTTACTAATCTGTTATGTTTTTTTGAAGGAGTGAATAATCAGGTGGACAAAGGTGAGTCGGTGGATATTGTGTATCTGGACTTTCAGAAAGCCTTTGACAAGGTCCCTCATCAGAGACTTTTGGCAAAACTAAAGAGTCATGGGATAGGAGGCAGTGTACTATTGTGGATCAGGAACTGGTTAAAAGATGGAGAAAGGTGAATAGTGGTGCACCCCAGGGATCTGTGCTGGGTCCGCTGCTTTTTGACATATTCATAAATGACCTGGAAAGTGGAATAACGAGTGAGGTTATCAAATTTGCAGATGACACAAAACTATTTAAAGTTGTTAAAACCCAAGAGGATTGTGGAAAATTGCAAGAGGATCTTGATAAATTGGAAGACTGGGCATCAAAATGGCAGATGAAATTTAATGTGGACAAGTGCAAGGTTATGCACCTAGGGAAGAACAACCCAAACTATGGTTACACGATGCAAGGTTCCACATTAGGAACCACCACCGAGGAAAAAGATTTAGGCGTCATTGTGGATACCATGTTAAAACCCTCGGCCCAGTGTGCAGCAGCGGCCAAGAGAGCAAATAGAATGCTAGGTATGATAAGGAAAGGAATGGAAAATAAAACAAAAGATATTATAATGCCTCTATATCGTTCCATGGTGAGACCGCACCTTGAATATTGTGTGCAATTCTGGTCGCCGTATCTTAAAAAGGATATAGCTATTTTAGAAAAGGTTCAGAGAAGAGCCACCAAAATGGTAAAGGGGATGGAAGGATACTCCTATGAAGAAAGGCTAAAAAGGTTGGGGCTCTTTAACCTGGAAAAGAGATGGCTGAGGGGAGATATGATAGAAGTCTATAAATTAATGAACGGAGTGGAACGGGTAAACGTAGATCGATTGTTTACCTTATCAGAATATAGAAAGACTAGGGGACATGCAATGAAGCTACAGGGTAAACTATTTAAGACTAATAAAAGAAAATATTTTTTCACTCAACGTGTAATCAAACTCTGGAATTTGTTACCGGAGGATGTAGTAAAGGCTGTTAGTGTAGCTGGGTTTAAAAAAGGTTTGGACAAGTTCATGGAGGAAAGGTCCATAAACCATTATTAAGAAGGGACCCAGGATATCAATGCTTGAACCAATACAAGCATTGTGGAACCTGTGTCCCTTGGGGAAACTGCTAGGTACGTATGACCTAGATTGGCCACAGTTGGAAACAGAATACTGGGCTTGATGGACCTTGGTCTGACCCAGTATGGCATCTCTTATGTTCTTAAATCACCTGGATCATATCATATACATCCAAGGGTGTTGAAAGAACTGAAATATGAGATTGCAGACCTGCTATTAGTACTCTGTGAACTATCATTAAAATCATCTATAATACCTGAAGATTGGAGGATGGCAAACATAAAGACAATTTTTAAAAAGGTTTCCAGGGTGATCCGGGAAACTACAGACTGGTGAGCCTGACGTCAGTACCTGGAAAAATGGTAGAAACCATCATAAAGAACAAAATTGCTTAACAAGTAGTCATGGCTTAATGGGAGACAGCCAACATGGCTTTAGACAAGGTAGGTCTTGTCTTACTAATCTGTTATGTTTTTTTGAAGGTGTGAATAAACAGGTAGACAAAGGTGAGTCGGCTGATATAGTGTATTTGGACTTTCAGAAAGCCTTTGACAAGGTCCCTCAACAGAGACTTTTGGCAAAACTAAAGAGTCGTGGGATAGGAGGCAGTGTACTATTATGGATCAGGAACTGGTTAAAAGATAGAAAGCAGAGGGTAGGGCTAAATGGCCAATTTTCCCAATGGAGAAAGGTGAATAGTGGTGTACCCCAGAGATCTGTGCTGGGTCCGCTGCTTTTTGACATATTCATAAATGACCTGGAAAAGGGAATAACGAGTGAGGTTATCAAATTTGCAGATGACACAAAACTATTTAAAATTGTTAAAACCCCTGAGGATTGTGGAAAATTGAAGAGGGTCTTGATAAATTAGAAGACTGGGCAGCAAAATGGCAGATGAAATTTAATGTGGACAAGTGCACCTAGGGAAGAACAACCCAAACTATGGTTACACGATGCAAGGTTCTACATTAGGACCACAACCCAGGAAAAAGATTTAGGCGTCATTGTGGATAACATGTTAAAACCCTCCGCCCAGTGTGCAGCGACGACCAAGAGAGGAAACAGAATGCTAGGTATCATAAGGAAAGGAATGGAAAATAAAATGAAGGATATTATAATGCCCCAACCGAGAAAGGCATTCAAGACATCAAAGCCATAAACACCACCACAGCTCCAAATGACCCTTGCCCAGCATTTTGGGTAAAATCACTGTGTGTTGACCTCAGCTCTTTCCTGGCCAAACTCATAGAGCTATCATTCTCGAATGGGACCTTCCCTCGAAGCCTGAAGCAAACAGCTATCAGACCTCTGCTAAAGAACAACAAGTTAGACCCAGCAAAGGTGGACTCCTACAGGCCAATCTCTAGCATCCCTCTTGTGGCAAAAATTATTGAGAAGGTCGTCCAACGGCAACTTCATCACTACTTTGAGACAAGCGCAACCTTCGACCCGTGCCAGCATGGATTCAGGGAGGCCCATAGCATGGAGACCCTGTTGACCACCCTTTTCGGCTGATTAACCATCGGAATAGACAACATTTAAACAAGGATTTTCCCTGATCTTCATGGACATCACTGCAACCTTTGACTACATCAGCCACGATACTCCTAACACCTCAAGGAGAAAGGCATCCACGGTACAGCACTATCCTGGTGTAAGTCGTACTTAACAGACAGATGGCAGCATGTCCGAACCGGCTCCTCGTCCTCCAAACCTTTCCTGCAAGAGAAAGGTGTGCCACAGGGATCATCACTCTCGGCCCTACTGTTCAATGTATACATGCAGCCCATCTGTGAGCTCATCCGCTCTTTCAATATCAACTGCCTGGTCTACGCCGCCGACGTTCTGCTTTACATGCCTATCTCAACTGAACATCCAGATCTCTCACCACTGATAACCTGCTTCGATGCCGTTACTGACCGGCTACATACTGTCACGCCCCGTCGTCCGCCTAGGCAGTTGCCTGACGTCGGATAAGGTGTGATAATCACTTTCAAGATGACTGCCCAGGGCAAGGGCTCCTGGGAGTCGTAGTTCAAAGCACCTGTAGTTGTGTAGCTAAATAAGCTGGAGCCGAGTTGAAAGCAAACAGGAATATTTTTTTATTTTTAAGCCTCCCTTGGCATAGAGAACTTCAATATGAAGCTTGGCATTACATGAAAACTTGAAGTAACAAAATACAAGATAAGAAAATCAAAACAGCTTTCTTCAGCATTAGAAAAAATCCTTCTTCTGGCAAATAAGGCTTTTTCTCAAAAATGCTCAAACACAAATGTTCCTTTTTCTTATTCAAGGTAAAATGCAAAAACTCTTCTCACAGAATAAACTTCTTCTTTGTACAAACTTTCAGAGCTTGTTCCTGGTTCTTAATTAGAGCACATGAGACTTTAGAACGTTAGGCATTCTTACGTCTCACTCAGCACAGCAAACTCTCTAATTAAAACTCTTCTGGCTCTAAAAGGTTAGGTAATCCCAACAACTGTACCTTTCTGTAGCAGATGCAAAAGACAGTTCTTTACTTGACTACCTGTGACAAATCACATTCCATACAAATCTCTGGATCAGTTAATGGAACCTCTTCTTCAATCTCCATTGATTCACACATAGAACCGGAGAGGTCTGAGTCCTCATCAGCAGACACCTGTGCTTCTGCTCGGGGAACAGAATACCTCTGCTTCTCAATTACTTCCTGGTTCTGTAATAAACTTTGTAGTAGCTCTAACACCTTAGCTCTTTCATGGTTAAAGACATTTCCATATGCTGGCTCCTGGCTCAATGCATAAAGCTTGCTGGCTATTATGTCTTCCTGAGACTTGGCTTTGTTAAGATAATCAGTTTTACCTCTGAGACGTCCTTTCAAGAATGGCTCTCTGCTCTTGCTGAAGCCATATGGTTTCAGGATATCTGCAGCCTGATTATCTCCCCTCCAGGAATACAGCTCCTGACCTGAACAAGGTTTCTCTTCAGCCTGTTCCTCTGAGAATGGGGTCAGTCTCCCTTCCTCTCCTGGGAAGTGTGTAATGCTGGCAGCTCCTTTCCTTCCAGCTGCACTCCTTGAGCTATCTTCTGAGTTCAACGCTGAGCTCCGTCCTGAGCTCCTCAGTGCACTCCTCAGTGAACCCTTCCGTGAACTAACTTTCTCTGCCCTCATGGGTTTATAAGCACGTGACTTGCTGCTCTCCTTCCACCCCGCCCCCAGCTGAGTTGTATCAGCACCCTTAGCTATTATGGACCTGGGGCGTGGCTTCTGCCCAGCAAGTTCTGACTGACTGTTTTTTTCAATGCTGACTTTGGTTTTAAAGTGAGCCTTTTTTTCTTTTTCCCTTTGCCTAGGGGAAATTTCCTGTATTCCCTCTATTTCCATGGGAATCTGACCATCTTCGCCATCACAATACGCAGAGGCTCAGAATAAATTTCAAGAAAACAGAGGTCCTCTTTATCACCAGGAAACCAGCATTCACTCCGCCCACCGCTCTGAAGGTACGAGATGCAGAGCTCCTCAGCAAGCCCACAGTATGGTACCTAGGGGTAACGCTAGACCAACAGCTCAACATGAAAGCCCAGATAATCAACATGGTCAAAGCAGTCTACCACAAAATAAGGACGCTCCGTCACCTATGACAGCTGCTTGAGCCAGATTTTTTCCAGTCTATCAAGCTCTAGTAATCCCACATTTTGACTATGCTAACGTTATACTACACGGACTTCCGAAGAGCTCACTGAACTCTCTACAGCTTGCAATGAATGCAGCCGCCAGAAGCTTGCACGGAGCCTCCAGGAGAGAACACATAACCCCAATATTGAAACATCTGCATTGGCTACAGGTCCACTGCAGACTCAACTTTAAAGTCTTATTAATGACCTTCAAGGCCATCAACAAGTGCTCCTCCACCTCCCTCATGGACCTCATCCAGCCCACCCCCCTCAATAGAGCTAGGAGATCAGCCACCGCCAACACCCTGGTACTCCTGAAGGCGATCACAAAATGCTCACAGTCAACTAGAAACAGAGCCTTCGTGCTATATGCACCCACATGCTGGAACGCCCTCCCACCGGCCATCCGTGCCATCACCGACATAACCCAGTTTAGGAAGTCGCTAAAGCACTATCTTTTCCTCCAGCACTATACCGACCCAAATGACATCACGCAGCCAGTCACTCATGAATTAGGTTGTCATCCCCAGCGCAGCCACTCTGCACGAGTGCAGCCCCAACCTCTAAATCACGATACCCCCGACAGGGGAAGATATACATACTCTGACCTGTCAATCTGTACATTTATTTATTTATTTACATTCTCTTATATACCGCGCTATTCTGCATCAGTGCGGTTTACATTGAACAAACTGAAATTACACTGAACAGGGCATTATAACTTGGAGATAACTATTTTACAGGGAACAGGGGCTATGGAGGGTTAAGTGGCTTGCCCAAGACCACAAGGAGCACCTGTGGGACTAGAAACCCCAGTCCTTCCGGCCCAAGGTTGCTGTCCTCTAGTGGGATTTGAACCCCTGACCTTCCGGCCTGAAGTACCTTGCCCCAACCACTACATAGTTAAACCAACCTGTAAATAGTTGTGAGCTGACCACGTCACCTGTGACAGCCAGCTTGCCTGTACATAGTTAACCTGTCAGTCCCGTATAGAAATCCCTGTTTACTGTAAGTCCAGTGTAGGCCCACCTGCACTGCACAATTTTTTTTTAACTGTAAACCGCACTGATTCTAAAGAGCGCAGTATAAAAAAGACATTAAATTTATTTTATTTATTTATTTGTCTATTTTATACCACGCTATTTAACATCAGTGCAGTTTACATACAACATTAGCTTATACAGTGCAGGGTAACCTGCTCTGTATTTACAATGAAACGTGCTAGAACTTGGATAACGCTGGGGGAACTATTTAGAGGTAAGAATCACGTCAGGTGGGGAGAGTGACTTTTACGGAGGTGGGGTATATACATGCTGCTATATACAAGGTGCGCATAGTCGAGGATGGCGCCACTTTTACAAAAGTGGGGTATGTACATTCTGCTATTTACAAAGTACGCATAGTCAAGGATGGTGCCACTGGGTGTGGACGCCTCATTGCGTGCTGGGTGTGTTGGTGTGGCGGGAATGGTGGAGGGGGGGTGGCTGTTTGTGAGCTGTCGTCAGAGTAGTGTTTGAGGAAAAGGTAGTGCTTCAGTGCTTTCCTAAACTGGGTCATGTCGGAGATTGCCCATATGCTTGGTGGTAGGGCGTTTCAGCATCTGAGTGCACAGAACCTAAATGCCCTGTTTATTGTTGCTTGGGTGCATTGTGCTATTGCCTTCTGGATTACCAGTGTGTTGACTGCTGTGGATCTTCTGGATCTGTTAGAGGGCGTAGGGTGGATAAGCTCTGTGAGGGAGGTGGAGGAGAGCCTGTTGATGGCCTTGAAAGTCAATAGTAGGGTTTTAAAAGAGAGTCTACCATGGATGGGGAGCCAGTGGAGCTGTTTCAGGATGGCTGTCACATGGTCATTCCTGGAAGCACCGTGTAGAACTCTGGCCGCGGTGTTCATTGCGAGCTGGAGTGGGTTCAGGGTGGATTGCGGGAGTCCTTGTAGAATTGCATTGGCGTATTCAAAATGTGGGATAACCAATGCTTGATAGATTGTCCAGAAGTCATCCAGCTCCAGCAGGGGGCGTAAGTGCCTGAGTGTCCGAATCTTGTGGTAAACCGCTCTAAATAAATAAATAAATTCTATATTGTTCCAAGGTGCGACTGCACCTTGAATATTGTGTGCAATTCTGGTCACCGTATCTTAAAAAGGATATAGCATTATTAGAAAAGGTTCAGAGAAGAGCCACCAAAATGGTAAAGGGGATGGAAAGATACCCCTATGAAGAAAGGCTAAAAAGGTTAGGGCTATTTAACCTGGAAAAGAGATGGCTGAGGGGAGATATGATAGAAGTCTATAAATTAATGAACGGAGTGGAACGGGTAACCATAGATCAATTGTTTACGTTATCAGAATATAGAAAGATTAGGGGACGTGCAATGAAGCTACAGGGTAAACTATTTAAGACTAATAAGAGAAAATATTTTTTCACTCAACGTGTAATCAAACAATGGAATTTGTTACCGGAGAATGTAGTAAAGGCTGTTAGTGTAGCTGGGTTTTAAAAAGGTTTGGACAAGTTCCTGGAGGAAAGGTCCATAAACCACTATTAAAAAAGGGACCCAGGATATCAATGCTTGACCCAATAGAAGCATTGTGGAACCTGTCTCTTTTGGGGAAACTGCTAGATATGTATGACCTAGATTGGTCACTGTTGAAAACAGGATACTGGGCTTGATGGACCTTAGTCTGACCCAGTATGGCATATCTTATGTTCTTATGCCCTCTCTCAGTGAGTTTGAATGCAGAATATATGCAGTTATTATTTCTGCCTAGGGGTGGGACTACCTTTACCAAATATACCCTCTGTGCTGCCATTTTCAAAGTCGCTGGATGGTTAGTCTCCATCACATCTCTTCAACTCTGCCACAGTACTTCTATGAAAGTATCAGGGGTGGGATTCCCTCCACCAAATCAACTCCCTGGCATTCTCTTTTATGATTCAAGATCCCTGGATTTCAGATTCCCTGTCTCAAGGGCCTAGGACCTAAGGCTAACAGCTAAATAAAGGGAAGACACGGGAAATTAAGGAATGAAACATTTTTCTATTTTTTTCCCTTTTTAATATACATTTTTACTAAGGGGGGGGGGAGAGGTAGGAAAAAGATTGGGCCAAAAAAGGGGGAACTCAAGGAGTTGGAGGTCAGAGGTACTACTAGATCCTTATGAGGGTGATGCCTCAGGAATGAGAGCTCATGCAGAGCACTCTTCAGCATTAATCATCCTTTCCTAATTCCGAAGTGGAAAGGACACACTCGAGTTCTAGTCAAGCTCCTCGCCTCAGATACCAGCTCCTTGACATTTCCATGACACTCCTGGATGTCTGCAGGATCTGTGGAAGCTTAGCAGATCCTCCAACCTTTTCAGAGCTGCTGGAAGCCTTTCTTCCTCTTCTGTCCCAAGCAGTGCTGCTTCCCCTTGTGGTTCTTCCTGTTGAAAGAAAAAATGAGACGACTGTCCCATGGAAAAGGTAATAGCACCATTATTTAGCACCACTGAAGCATTTAACTAAATTAGGTAAAATTAATTCATGGTTCAGAGAGAGAGAGAGCCCCGCACTTAACACAATCAAAAATGCCTCTACCCCCCCACTCATCACCTTACACAACACTTTATACCCCACTGAGGTCCCTGTCACATTCTGACATATATCACAAAGTTAACAAACCCAAATCCAACAACAAAGCAAGCCACCACCAAAAGTATGTGTAAAGCCAACAAGTATGCAAAACAAAAAATCCAGATAAAAAAGGAAATAAATCCCCACTTAGCTGAAATAAATTGATCTTCGCTGATCAGAGTGAGCTTATATCCAACAGTGTCATTCAACTTAAACCTGCAATCCAGCATCACAGCACTGTGTTTCAGCTCTACCTAAAGTAGGAGCTCGGTTTCAAGCATTATTTAGCCGAAAGGCTCATCACTCACATAGCTTCTGGCGGCCAACAAATTGCTGTAAAATCTATATGTATGTTACAGCAATTTGTTGGCCGCCAGGAATATTTATATGTAAAATCTATATGTATATGTATAACATACATATACATATAGATTTTACATATAAATATTCCTTCTCTTTTTTCAGACAAGAAGTTACGTACATTTTACATTTTCTCCTACCAGGACTGAGAGACTGCATTAGAGAAGTAGGAAGGAGACGCAATGTCCTTTGCCTCTGTCCCCACTGAAATTAGGGACAGGAGGTGGTTATGGTCCATAGCTTAAACCTGAATGGGAAAAGCAGCGTTTTGATGTAACCTTGCATGAATTATTAAAGCCCTGATTTTTGAGTTATAAACTTAAAAGAAATATCTAATTACAAAAACTACATTTGTGGTCAACATTATTGTCACCTTTGTATTTTAGGTATGTTCTGTACAATATCTTAGAAACATGATGGCAGAAAAAGACCATATGGTCTATCTAGTCTGCCCTTCCACATTACCCACTACAGCAGTCCCCTTTTTTCCTTTAGAGATCCTCTGTGTTTGTCCCATGCTTTTTTGAATTCACATACTGTCCACATCTCTACCACCTCCATTGGGAGACTATTCCACAAATCTACACTCTTTCCGTAAAGAAATATTTCCGCATATTACTCCTGAGTCTATCCCCTTTCACCCTCATCCTATGTCCCTGCGTAGCAGAGCTTGCTTTCAAATGAAAGAGGCTCTCCCTCCTGTGCATTTATGCCATGGACAGGGCCGGCCCGTCCATTGAGCGAGAATGTTTTTTGCACAGGGCCCCGCGTTTCAGGGGGCCCCGTGCAAAAAACATTCTGATCCTAAAGTCAAATTTAAAAAAAAAAAAAAGCTGTCTTCTCCCGCTGCCGGGGCCGCCGCGGCAGAATCGAGTGTGCCGCGGGGCCCCCCTGCCCAGCAGAGCCTGCCCTCCCCTGTATCCGCTCTCTCGTACAGCTGCCTGCAGTCTCACGCGCCGACTTTCAGAGCGCGACGGGAGAGTTTCTCCCTCGCTGCTCTGTTAAGCCCGCGGGCTTAACAGAGCCGTGAAAGGGAAACTAGTCCCTTCGCGCTCTGAAAGCCGGCGCATGAGATTAGGGATTAGGACTGGAAGTGGGTTGATGGGGGGTTTATTTTTATTTATTTTATTTAGCTGTATTTATATCCCGCTTTTCACCGGGTCAAAGCGGTCAATTGGGAGATACATTTAACACGAGGGGATATGACACACATACACTAATACTTACAGGGAACATGGGCAATGGAGGGTTAAGTGGCTTGCCCAAGACCACAAGGAGTGCCTATAGGACTAGAAATCCCAGTCCCTCCGGCCTGAGATTGCTGTCCCCAGGTGGGACTTGAACCCCCGGCGGGACTTGAACCCCCGGCCCTCCGGCCTGAAGTACCTTGTCCTAACCACTAGGCCATACCTCCCTGGGACTGCTAATGGGCTATGGGGGGCTTAAACTAAAAATTGGGTGATGGGGGATTAGGATTGGAAATGGGCTGGTGGGATTAGGACTGGGAGTGGGCTGATGGGGAGGTTAGGACTGGTAATGGGGTATGGGGGGGCTTAAACTGAAAATTGGGTGATGGGGATTAGGACGAAATGGGCTGATGGGGGGGTTAACACTGGAGGTGGGCTGATGGGGTTAGGACTGGTAATGGGCTGTGGGCTGATGGGGGGTTAGGACTGGTAATGGGATATGGGGGGGTTAGGACTGATAATGGGCTATGGGGGTCTAGGACAGGAAATGGGCTGATGGGGAGGGGTTAGGACTGGTAATGGGCTGTGGGCTGTTGAGGGGGTTAGAACTCGTAATGGGCTATGTGGGGGTTAAGACTGGTAATGGGCTGTTGGCTGATGGGGGCTGTCTGGTAATGGGCTATGGGGGGTTAGGACTGATAATGGGCTATGGGGGGGCTAGGACAGGAAATGGGCTGATGGGATTAGGACTGGGAGTGGGCTGATGGGGAGGTTAGGACTGGTAATGGGGTATGGGGGGCTTAAACTGAAAATTGGGTGATGGGGATTAGGATTGGAAATGGGCTGGTGGGATTAGGACTGGGAGTGGGCTGATGGGGAGGTTAGGACTGGTAATGGGGTATGGGGGCTTAAACTGAAAATTGGGTGATGGGGATTAGGACGAAATGGGCTGATGGGGGGGGTTAACACTGGAGGTGGGCTGATGGGGTTAGGACTGGCAATGGGCTATGGGGGGCTGACTGGAAATGGGTTGATGGGGTTAGGACTGGAAGTGGGTTGATGGGGGGGCTAGGACTGGTATTGGGTTGGGGGGTTGCTAGGACTGGTATTGGGTTGGGGGGTTGTTAGGACTGGTAATGGGGTATGGGGGGCTTAAACTGAAAATTGGGTGATGGGGATTAGGACGAAATGGGCTGATGGGGGGGGTTAACACTGGAGGTGGGCTGATGGGGGGTTAGGACTGGCAATGGGCTATGGGGGGCTGACTGGAAATGGGTTGATGGGGTTAGGACTGGAAGTGGGTTGATGGGGGGGCTAGGACTGGTATTGGGTTGGGGGGTTGCTAGGACTGGTATTGGGTTGGGGGGTTGCTAGGACTGGAAATGGGCTGATGGGGGGCTAGGATTGGAAATGGGCTGATGCAGGGACTAGAAGGGAATGGATGCTGGGTGAGGCTGGAACTAGAAGGGAGCTGATGTTGGGGGAGGATTAGAATGGGATGGGGCTGGGAGAGTAAAATGGAGAGGGGAAAATATTTTGTGTGGGAGGGATAAAAAATCTACAATTGGCCGGGTATTGGGAGAGTAAGTGGGGATTGAGGATGGAGGGGTAAAATTTGAGTGGATGAAATAGGAATGAGGAAAGAGCAAAAGGAGAAAGATTAGTATGTTAAAGCAGATGTAGAGAGAGAGAGAATGGAAAAAAAACTAGAAGAGAGAAGAAAGGACAAATGGACAGCAGATGATGGAGAGTTAGCAGAAAACATGAAGAAACCCAGAAGAAAGTGGCTGGAGCAATTGCAACTGAAAAAAAATGCACAAAAGGTAGAAAGATATCTCTTTATTTTGAATTTATTAACTGGAATATGAAAGCTCTGGGAAATGTGCATCATTAACGTCTGCGCTTTGTTTGGTACAAGAGGAAATTAATTTATAGTTTTATTTCTACAGTGTTGTTGTACATTCCAAGTTTGGCTTTTGGGGTTCCCAATTTAATTATTGCCTTCCTGTTTCTAAATTGTGATTCCTTGTTTGGTGATGGTCTATGTTCTGCATGTGTAACTGAGCTGAGGTATTCTGTTTATGTAATTCCTATTTGACATTGCCACTTGTTCTCTTTCCCCAGTAGGTCATGTATTGTTGTTCTCTGAAATGTATTGGTTTAATATTTGCAGTGTTGCCTTTTGATAGGTAGGGTATGGTGCTTTGTGAGTCCTGGTAGTGCTGTTAGGATACGGCGGGTTTGCTATTGGTTTCTAAATGGGCAGTGTTTGTAGTAGTTCCTAATGTGCCTGGCGGTTGGCACTGGATTATAGTAATGTAGAAATCTTTTAGTCTGTCTTTATCCATACACTCATTAAGAGACATGTTTACTAAAAGTTAGTGTATGTTAGCATTATGCAAATATTTATGCAAATAAGGCCACTTATGCAAATGAGGCCCCGCACCGAGTCTCCGCACATGGCCCCGCACCCCCCTTGGGCCGCCCCTGGCCATGGAGGTATTTAAACGTCTTAATCATATCATCTCTATCCTGCCTTGAGAAGTAATTGGAAATATTCCAACTGTATGTCATCATATTTTGATAGTATCTTCAAAGGTAAATAATAAAAAAAGAGTCTGTGCAACTTAGATGTAGTAATTTCTGAGAAAAGAAACAAATATTTATTTGTTTAGATAGATTTGTATGCCACCTTTTCCTTCAATCAAGGTGGGCACGTCACAACACAATTGGAGGGTTACATTTAGCATTAGGGTATGTGTAAACATTTAGACAGTACAGTTTCTTAACAGTATTTAGACAGTACAATTGAGGTAACATTTAACAAAAAGGTATTCAATAATGTGGTATGATAGGTTTGTGTGTGGGGGTCGGATGGGTGTGTGTTTAGTTGACGGATGTAGTAGTGTTACTGTTTGGGTAGGGGATGTTGCCTGAATGTTCATAGGTTTCTATAAATAATAATGTTTTGAGGTCTTTGCGGAAGTCTGTGAGGTCATCTAACGCCCTCAGGCTCGTTGGTAGGGAATTCCATAGTGTGGATGCCAATAGTAATGGTGCTCTTTTTGAAGTTGTTTGTTTGGTTTTGTGATAGCCTGCAGGTGTGCGCCGATCATGTTGTCGTTATTGGTTCTTCTTGGTCTATTGCTGATGTCCCTTGTTATAACGTTTTGGAGTGCGTCTTCTGAGAGATGATGAATGATTTTGAAGATAATCATGATTGCTTTGTATTTAGCTCTTGCCATCATTGGGAGCCAGTGTAGTAGTTGTAGTACGGGAGTGATGTGCTCGGTCCTTGGTGTTTCTGTAATGATGCATGCTGTGGTGTTTTGTACCATCTGTAGTGGGTGGAGTGTCTGCTGAAGAAGGCCTTGATATAGTGAGTTTCCATAATCAAGCAGTGGTGTAATGAGTGCTTGACACACTGTGCGGAAGTGGTCTTGATGGAGCATTGGTTTGATTTATCTGATTGTTTTCAATCGATGATTTGCCTTGTTTGCGGTTTTGGTGATGTGGGATTTTAGGTTCAGAGCTTTGTCTAGTATGATGCCGAGATACTTAACTTCTTCTTTGACTACTATATGTTTGTCTAGGATACTTATAGTTTGTGGAGGTATGAAGGTGGGGTTCCTGATGATGAACATTGCCTCAGTTTTGTCATAGTTGACCGTTTAGTTGTTGGCTATGAGCCAGTCATTCATGTCTTCGAGGCATTTTGTTATTGTTGTAGTGTTTAGTGCTAGTAAGTTGATTGGAGCGTACACCATGATGTCATCTGCGTACATGTGGTAGTGTAGTTTGTGGTGTTTGATGATGTTGCATATGGGTTGTATGTAGATGTTGAATAGCACTGCAGATAGGGCTGAGCCTTGAGGTATTCTCTGCGTGACGGGGAATTGTAGTGATTTCTTTGGTCACATTTGACTTGTTGCATTCATCCTTCCAGGTATGATGTAAACCACTTCAGGGTATGTCTTACTTCAACAAAGGCTAACACCTTGTAATGAAGACGTGCAGTTTATTTACAAACAAAGTAAGGAGACATTCAGAAAGACAAGTAATTCTCTTAGTTACACATGAGTAGTTAGAAAAGATAACTAGAATGCAATTAGAATAATAACTAATGCACTTAATTACAGCACTGAAAGAGTTATGAGAGAATGCAGCTATTTACAAAGAATATACCTCACCAAACTTGTCATAAGCCCTTTACACATCAGCTGGGAGCGCTCAGCGAGAGGAACTGATGACAGTCTAGGATCCTTCATGCCTGGCCAAGCAGATCTACGCTCTGTCTGTTATGTATTTTCTCTGTACTTATATAGGCACAAATGTGTTGCAGCCAGCTCTCACCCATGAGCTTCTCCCCACCCCATCCACCTTTTTTTGCTTTGGTTTCCGGGTAGGCTTCTGATCACCCCCCTTGGTGTTAGAAGCTCAAACTTACACAATCAGACATGGTCAGATATCTGAGAATGCTCAAAGGACACATCCTCCATGGCCTACATTCCAAGGCTAGATGAAGTGTTCTTTTGTTATCATTAATGGGTCTCTGTCAAGGGAGACACCCCCCATGGTTTTAGAAGCAGCTCAAAGCTTCTACATTATAATTGATGAATTCTTATCCTGTCTACATTGGCTAGGCAAATGTTTCTATATTGGCCAAGAGAATTGTTCAAAGGCCAAGGGAAGAATTCTGTCTCCCTCTCTGGCCTTTTAACACTCCCCAGGCTAGATGTGTAAAGCTCAGCATGAGTCCTCACAGGCAGAATGGCTCATGAGTTAGAATGGCTCATGAGTTCAGTACAATATCTTTGCTAATCCAAAAATTCAAATAAATCTTTAATTAGTAATACAGGGTATTCTTGCATAGTCCTATCTGTTGTAAGCGTTGCAATAGCTTAGCGTGTGACACAGTGTCGAAGGCTGCCGAGATGTCCATGAACACTAGCAGGAAGCCACTTTTTATGTTGTCCTTGCCTCTTAGGAGATTGTCAAAGAGGGAGGTGAGTAGTGTTTCCACGCTGTGTTGGGGCTTAAATCCATCCTGATGTATGTCCAATGGGGCATTGATATCTATATGGTCCTGCAGTTGCATTTGCACTGCTTTTTCCATGATTTTAGCAAGGAATGGCAGGCTGGAGATGGGACGGTATGATTTTGGTTCGGAAGAGCTCAGATTACTACTTTTAAGTATTGGTCATATCATCGCATGCTTTAAGGGTTGTGGCATGTATCCTTGTTGGAGTGAATCTTTGATGATTTTTTGAATGTGATGAGAGAGCTGGCTTTTTGTGGCTTTGATCCAAGACATTGGGCATGGGTCTGATGGTGAAGTTGTTGTGTTTAGTCCAGATATAATGTCTTCTATTTGCTGCTTTGTTGGTATGTTGAAGCTCTCCTATGTTTGATGTTGCTTTTTTATCATGAGCTCGTTTGTTTGTGGTGAAGCAGAGTATGTTTGGTTGGTGTTTTTTTTTACTTCATGTAGTCTGCATATTTTTGTGGGTCAAGATGGTGGGTGCTTTGTTGCGTGTCGTCCTTGGTGAGCTTTTGAACAATGCTAAAGAGTTCTCTTGGTCTATTAGTAGATTTCATGATTAGGTTGGTATGGTGTTGTTGCCTACACTCATTTATTAGATTGTTATATTCCAGTTGTTTGTCTCTGTATAGGGTTAGGAGGTTGTGTGATTTGTCCCGTCTCCATTTTCTTTCCAATCTTCTGAGTGTGTGCTTTGAAACTCTGATTTCGTGCGAGTACCATGGGGCGTTGGATCTCTGTTTGTGGTTCTTTGATGGCTGGAGTAGATGCTGCGTTGGATATTATTGTGTTCCATTCTTCTATGTTAAGGTCCAGGGTGTCGTGTTCCTGTTGAAGTTGTGGGGTGATTTCGTTTATGAATGAGTCTCTGTTAAATGTTTTGAACAGTCTAGTTATTCTTTCTTCTTCTTTGCGTTGGGTGGGGTTATTCAGGGTCATGGTGAATTCAATTACATGGTGGTCTGACCAAGGGACTGGCGTGATTGTTGGTTTTGTGGCTTTGTTCTATTCCACTAGTTGTACTGGCATGAAGACCATGTCTGGAGTTGTACCGTGTTGGTGTGTTGGGGCATTAATTGTCTGGCAGTATTTTAGTGACTCCATGGCATTTTAGGAAGGTTGCTGTTTCTCTGGTGGGTGCGGATGTTAGGTTGTAGTCTCCTAGTGCAATGAGGGGTTTGTGTCTTCTATGTGCGCATATCATTTCAATTACTGTGGATAGGTGTTCAGTTGTGGTTCCAGGTGGTCTGTATGTGAGGGAGATGGTTAGGTATTTGTTGGCTATAGTGAGTGTGTTGGATTCGATTGTGTTAGTGGTGGCGATTGTTTTGAATCTGTATTCCTTTCTGGCAAGTATTAGTACTCCTCCTCCTCTCTTTTGTGCTCTGATGCCGTTAAATGCCGAGTATCCTGTTGGGGTTATTTGATTTAATATGACCTGGTCCGTGTCGTCTAGCCAGGTCTCGGTGATGCATATTATATCAAGCTTCTTATCGTGGATTAGGTCAAATATAGTATTTTGTTTGTTCCTGATAGATCTGGCATTTAGTAGAGCACACCTGATGTTTGTTATGATTGGGTTTGTGTGTTTATTTGTGTGGTAAGAGGGTGTATTACGTGTGGCATTGTATGGTTTGTGGGCTGTATTCTTTGCTTGTTGGTGTTCTTTGGATATGTGTGATGCTGGTGTGCATCTGGGTTGGGTGGTATGTAGGATGATTAGGGGGATTTGTTCATTGAGTCTGATGCTATGTGTGCAGAGTGCAAACAGGTGGAGGAATGTCTTGAAGGACTAGAAAAAGGGACTGTTACTTCTGGAGAGAGATCTGCAACTGTGAGTATATACTTCTGGTAATTTTCTAAAAGGAATTCTTTGTATTAAAGCTTATTAATCTGTGAACCCACTATTTTTTGTTAAATCAGTCAGGGCCTAGTAGCAGCAGTTTAAGTTTAAATTTAAAACACAGAGGAGAACTTTCTGGTTACATTTCATACCCAGCAGAGAGCTTGTAGTTTAAATGTAATAGTCACTCAGGGCCTAGTAACAGAAAAGTACTTTTAGTTTAAATTTAAAATACAGAAGAGAGCTTTCTGGTTACATTTGGAACCCAGCAGAGAGCGTGTAGTTTACATTTAATAGTCACTCAGGCGTGTGAGTATATACTTCTGGTAATTTTCTATAAGGAATTCTTTGTATTAAAGCTAATTAATCTGTGAACCCACTATTTTTTGTTAAATCAGTCAGGGCCTAGTAGCAGCAGTTTAAGTTTAAATATAAAACACAGAAGAGAGCTTTCTGGTTACATTTGGAACCCAGCAGAGAGCTTGTAGTTTAAATTTAATAGTCACTCAGGGCTTAGTAACAGCAAAGTACTTTTAGTTTAAATTTAAAACACAGAATAGAGCTTTCTGGTTAAATTTAGAACCCAGCAGAGAGCTTGTAGTTTAAATTTCATAAGAAGTTAGAGCCTAGCAGCAGCTAAGAGCTATAATTTAAATCAAATCAGAATATAGCTTACCTCAGCAGCACAAGACAGGGTACTGTGTAGCAGCCCTTTTTTAATAAGTGTTATTTCCCTCCCTCCCTCAACACACCCACCACCCTTGGGATAATCATAGCTTTATAGGTACTTACACATCTTAAAAGACAGGTGGTGCTCTCAGGTGAAGCTCATTACCCAAATCAGTCATACACTAAGGACCTGAGATTAGTTAAGCTTCAGGTGAACAAGGTATATTACACTTATTAGGTACAGTTTTATTAGTATAAATATCCATAGCAAGCCTTAGTAAGTAAAGAACTTAGATCTAAACACAAACTTAAAACTATGATGCAGACAGCAGTCCAGCAGTGGGATGGGGGCTTTCCAGTCTTTTGCATTGAGTGTCACATGTATGATTTTCTCCCAATTGGTGAGAGGTAAGAACATAAGAACATAAGACATGCCATACTGGGTCAGACCGAGGTCCATCAAGCCCAGTATCCTGTTTCCAACAGTGGCCAATCTAGGTCATACGTACCTAGCAATATCCCCAAAAGACACAGGTTCCACAATGCTTGTACTGGGTCAAGCATTGATATCCTGGGTCCCTTTATAATAGTGGTTTATGGACCTTTCCTCCAGGAACTTGTCCAAACCTTTTTTAAACCCAGCTATACTAACAGCCCTTACTATATCCTCCGGTAACAGATTCCAGAGTTTGATTACACGTTGAGTGAAAAAATATTTTCTCTTATTTGTCTTAAATAGTTTACCCTGTAGCTTCATTACATGTCCCCTAGTCTTTCTATACTCTGATAGCGTAAACAATTGATCCACGTTTATCCGTTCCACTCCATTCATTAATTTATAGACCTCTGTCATTTCTCCCCTCAGCCGTCTCTTCTCCAGGCTAAAGAACCCTAACCTTTTTAGCCTCTCTTCATAGGAGTAGCCTTCCATCCCCTTCACCAATTTGGTGGCTCTTCTCTGTACTTTTTCTAATAACGCTATGTCCTTTTTAAGATACGGTGACCAGAATTGCACACAATATTCAAGGTGCGGTCGTACCATGGAGCGATACAGAGGCATTATAACATCCTTTGTTTTATTCTCCATCCCTTTCCTTATGATACCTAGTATTCTATTTGCTTTCTTGGCTGCCGCTGCACACTGGGCGGAGGGTTTGAACATGTTATCCACGATGACTCCTAAATCTTTTTCCTGGGTGGTGGTTTCTAATGTGGAGCCTTGCATCGTGTAACTATAGTGTGGGTTGTTCTTTCCTAGGTGCATAACTTTGCACTTGTCCACATTAAATTTCATCTGCCATTTGGATGCCCAGTCTTCCAATTTATCCAGATCCTCCTGCAGTTTTCCACAATCCTCTTGGGTTTTAACAACTTTAAACAGTTTTGTGTCATCTGCAAATTTGATAACCTCACTAGTTATTCCCTTTTCCAGGTCATTTATGAATATGTCAAAAAGCAGCGGACCCAGTACAGATCCCTGGGGTACTCCACTATTCACCTTTTTCCATTGGGAATATTGGCCATTTAGCCCTACCCTCTGCTTTCTATCTTTTAACCAGTTCCCGATCCACAATAGTACACTGCCTCCTATCCCATGACTTTTTAGCTTTGCCAAAAGTCTCTGATGGGGGACTTTGTCAAAAGCTTTCTGAAAGTCCAGATACACTATATCAACCGACTCACCTTTGTCTACCTGTTTATGCACACCTTCAAAAAAACATATCAGATTAGTAAGACAAGATCTTCCTTGTCTAAAGCCATGTTGGCTGTCTCCCATGACTATCTACATGCTGTGTAATTTTGTTCTTTATGATGGTTTCTACCATTTTCCCTGGTACTGACGTCAGGCTCACCGGTCTGTAATTTCCTGGGTCACCCCTGGAACCCTTTTTAAAAATTGGTGTTACGTTGGCGACCCTCCAATCTTCAGGTATTACAGATGATTTTAATGAAAGTTCACAGATTACCAATAGCAGGTCTGCAATCTCATATTTCAGTTCTTTGAACACTCTGGGATGTATACCATCCGGTCCAGGTGATTTGCTACTATTGAGTTTATCAAATAGTTGTAATATATCTTCCCGGTGTAGCGATATTTCTCTCAATTCCTCTGCAGTATCACCTTTAAATACCACTTCAGTCTTGGGTAACATCCCTAAATCTTCCTCAGTAAAGACCGAAGCAAAGAATTCATTCAGTCTCTCTGCTATAGCCTTGTTTCCTCTTACTGCCCCTTTTACCCCTCTATCATCTAATGGTCCAATTGACTCTCTCACAGGCCTTTTGCTACGAATGTACTTGAAAAAGTATTTATTTCGTGTTTTTGCTTCCGTAGCAAGTTTCTTCTCAAATTCCCGCTTTGCCTGCCTTATCAATGCTTTGCATTTAACTTGCCAGTGCTTGTGCTGTTTCCAGTTTTCATCATTTGGCTCTTTTTTCCAATTCCTGAAGGTTGCTTTTTTGGCAGCAACAGCCTCTCTGACCTCACCTTTAAACCATGCTGGCAGTTTTTTGGACTTTCTTCCACTTTTCCTAATGCGTGGAATACAGCTGGTCTGGGCTTCGAGGATAGTATTTTTAAATAACACCCAAGCTTGCTGTAAGTCTTTAACCTTTGGAACCGCTCCTTTTAGTTTTTTCCTAACTATATTCCTCATTCTATCATAGTCTCCCTTTTGAAAGTTAAAAGGTAGTACTGTGGATGCCTTTACTATCTGTCCTCCACTAATTAAATCAAACATGATCATACTATGATCACTATTGCCAAGTGGTCCCAACACCCTTATTTCTTGCCCCAGATCTGGCATTCCACTAAGGACTAGGTCCAGTATGGCTTCCCCTCTGGTCGGTTCATGAACCAGCTGCTCCAAGAAGCAGTCATTTTTTCCATCTAGAAACTTTATCTCTTTAGCTTGTCCTGCTGTGACACTGACCCAGTCGATACCGGGGTAATTGAAATCACCCATTATTACTACTCTGTTGTGACTTTTGTTAGCTTCCTTGATTTCTTTGAGCATTTCATCATCCATTTGTTCATTCTGGCCAGGCTGTCGATAGTATACTCCAACTGCCATCACCTTCCCCTTCATAAATGGAATTTCAATCCATAGAGATTCTACAGCAAATTTTGTTCCCTGCAAAACTTTAATCCTTTCTGACTCAATGCCTTCTCTAACATAGAGCGCAACCCCTCCACCAATTTGATCAGCTCTATCATTATGATATAGTGTGTATCCAGGTATCACAGTGTCCCACTGGTTGTCCTCCTTCCACCATGTCTCTGAGAGTGCAATCATATCTAACCTCTCATTTAGTGCTATATATTCTAACTCTCCCATCTTATTGTTTAGACTTCTAGCATTGGCATACAAGCATTTTAGAGGTCTTACGTGTGCACTAGGTGCAAGGAGCTCTTTGCTCTCAGGGAACGAGTCCGTTCTGTAGAGGCTAAAGTAGCAGACTTGGAAAGCATAAGACAGACAGAGAGGTACATAGACGAGACCTACAGGGATATAGTCCTGAAGTGCCACCTCCAGTCTGGCAGCATCCCTGTTGCCATGGAGGAGAGAGGTCACGTGACAGGAGAGCATCACCCTGGTGTGGCAGGAAGTGATCCTGTAGCTAGGACCTGTCCTCCAGGTGATGTAAAACCCTCTCGCACCGAGGACGTTTCTCCAGGGCCATGTGCCCATGAGGGAAGGGTTAGGACAGCCGTTATAGTTGGTGATTCGATCATTAGGCATGTAGATAGCTGGGTGGCTGGTGGACGTGAGGATCTCCTGGTAACATGCCTGCCTGGTGCGAAGGTAGCGGACCTCACGCGCCACCTAGATAAGGTCTTAGATAGTGCTTGGGAGGAGTCTGCTGTCTTGGTATATGTCGGTACCAATGACATAGGAAAATGTGGTAGGGAGGTTCTGGAGGCTAAATTTAGGCTTTTAGGTAGGAAGTTGAAATCCAGAACTTCCAGGGTAGCATTCTCCGAAATGCTTCCTGTTCCACGCGCAGGACCCAAAAGGCAGGCAGAGCTCCGGAGTCTCAATGCGTGGATGAGACAATGGCGCAGAGATGAGGGTTTTAGGAACTGGGGAACATTTTGGGGAAAGGTGGGGCTCTTCCGAAGGGATGGGCTTCACCTTAACCGGGATGGAACCAGGCTGCTGGCATTAACTTTTAAAAAGGAGATATAGCAGCTTTTAAACTAGATATTAGGGAAAAGCCGACAGTCGCCCAAGAGCGGATGGTTCGGAAGAATGTATCTTTGAAGGATACTACCAAAAGCAGAGAGGTTCCACAAAAGAGTAAAGTAGCCCAAATGCCCTCAAGTATGGAGCAGAGAGAGCTTAAAGATCCCAAATTACCCATGTCTAACAATAGCCAAATTAATATGAATAAAATACATTCTCTAAAATGCTTGTATGCAAATGCTAGAAGTCTAAAAAATAAGATGGGAGAGTTAGAATATATAGCACTAAATGAAAGGTTAGATATGATTGGAATATCAGAGACATGGTGGAAGGAGGACAACCAGTGGGACACTGTGATACCTGGGTACAAACTATTTATTTATTTATTTTATTTATTTAGCTGTATTTATATCCCGCTTTTCACCGGGTGAAAGCGGTCAATTGGGGGATACATATAACACGAGGGGATATGAGACACATACGCTAATACTTACAGGGAACATGGGCAATGGAGGGTTAAGTGGCTTGCCCAAGACCACAAGGAGCGCCTATAGACTAGAAATCCCAGTCCCTCTGGTCCCAGGTGGGACTTGAACTCCCGGCCCTCCGGCCTGAAGTACCTTGTCCTAACCACTAGACCACTCCTCCCATTGACTATATCGAAACTATATCGAAATGATAGAGCTGATCAAATTGGTGGAGGGGTTGCGCTCTATGTTAGAGAGGGCATTGAGTCAGAAAGGATTAAAGTTTTGCAGGAAACAAAA
The DNA here is from genome assembly GCA_033557465.1 of Ichthyophis bannanicus. Taxonomy (NCBI): domain Eukaryota; kingdom Metazoa; phylum Chordata; class Amphibia; order Gymnophiona; family Ichthyophiidae; genus Ichthyophis; species Ichthyophis bannanicus. The sequence continues at coordinate 2,367,940 of CM066043.1, forward strand.
TCTGCTGTAGAATCTATATGGATTGAAATTCCATATAAAAGGGGGAAGGCAATGGCAGTGGGGGTGTACTATCCAGCGCCTGGCCAGAATGAACAAATGGATGATGAAATGCTCAAAGAAATCAAGGAAGCTAACAAAAGTTACAGCGCAGTAATAATTATGGGTGATTTCAACTACCCCGGTATCGACTGGGTCAGTGTCACGTCAGGACATGCTAGGGAGATAAAGTTCCTAGATGAAATAAATGACTGCTTCTTGGAGCAGCTGGTTCATGAACCGACCAGAGGGGAAGCCATATTAGACCTAGTCCTTAGTGGAACACCAGATCTAGTGCAAGAGATAAGGTTGTTGGGGCCACTTGGCAATAGTGATCATAGCATGATCGCCTTTCATTTAATTAGTGGAGGAGGGATAGTAAGGAAATCCACAGTACTACCTTTTAACTTTCGAAAGGGAGACTATGATAAAATGAGGAAAACAGTTAAGAAAAAACTAAAAGGAGCAGTTGCAAAGGTTAAAGATGTACATCAGGCTTGGCTGTTGTTGAAAAATACTTTCTTGGAAGCCCAGACCAGCTGTATTCCACGCTTTAAGAAAAATGGCAGGAAGTCCAAAAAACTGCCAGCATGGTTTAAAGGTGAGGTCAGAGAGGCTGTTGCCAAAAAAGCATCTTTCAGGAAATGGAAAAAAGAGCCAAAGGACGAAACCTGGAAACAGCACAAGCACTGGCAAGTCAAATGCAAGGCATTGATAAGGCAGGCAAAGGGAGAATTTGAGAAGAAGCTTGCTGCGGAAGCAAAAACACGAAGTAAGGACCTTTTCAAGTACATTCGTAGCAAAAAACCTGTGAGAGAGTCAGTTGGTCCATTAGATGATAAAGGGGTTAAAGGAGCACTAAGAGGCGACAAGGCAATAGCAGAGAGACTGAATGAATTCTTTGCTTCGGTCTTTACTGAGGAAGATGTAGGGTTGTTACCCATGACTGAAGTGGTATTTAAAGATGCGGAAGAATTGAAGGAAATATCAATACATCGGGAAGATATATTACAACTATTAGATAAACTGAAGAGTAGCAAATCACCTGGGCCGGATGGTATACATCCAAGGGTGTTGAAAGAACTGAAATATGAGATTGCAGACCTGCTATTAGTAATCTGTGAACTATCATTAAAATCATCTCTAATACCTGAAGATTGGAGGATCACCAATGTAACACCAATTTTTAAAAAGGGTTCCAGGAGTGATCCAGGAAACTACAGACCGGTGAGCCTGACGTCAGTACCGGGAAAAATGGTAGAAACCATCATAAAGAATAAAATTACTCAGCATGTAGATAGTCATGTCCTAATGGGAGACAGCCAACATGGCTTTAGACAAGGGAGATCTTGTCTTACTAATCTTTTATGTTTTTTTGAAGGAGTGAATAATCAGGTGGACAAAGGTGAGTCGGTTGATATTGTGTATCTGGACTTTCAGAAAGCCTTTGACAAGGTCCCTCATCAGAGACTTTTGGCAAAACTAAAGAGTCATGGGATAGGAGGCAGTGTACTATTGTGGATCAGGAACTGGTTAAAAGATAGAAAGCAGAGGGTAGGGCTAAATGGCCAATTTTCCCAATGGAGAAAGGTGAATATTGGTGTACCCCAGGGATCTGTGCTGGGTCTGCTGCTTTTTGACATATTCATAAATGACCTGGAAAGTGGAATAACGAGTGAGGTTATCAAATTTGAAGATGACTGAAAACTATTTAAAGTTGTTAAAACCCAAGAGGATTGTGGAAAATTGCAAGAGGATCTTGATAAATTGGATGACTGGGCATCAAAATGGCAGATGAAATTTAATGTGGAGAAGTGCAAGGTTATGCACCTAGGGAAGACCACCACAAACTACGGTTACACGATGCAAGGTTCCACATTAGGAACCACCACCCAGGAAAAAGATTTAGGCGTCATTGTGGATACCATATTAAAACCCTCGGCCCAGTGTGCAGCAGCAGCAAAGAGAGCAAATAGAATGCTAGGTATGATAAGGAAAGGAATGGAAAATAAAACAAAAGATATTATAATGCCTCTAAATCGTTCCATGGTGAGACCGCACCTTGAATATTGTGTGCAATTCTGGTCGCCGTATCTTAAAAAGGATATAGCGATTTTAGAAAAGGTTCAGAGAAGAGCCACCAAAATGGTAAAGGGGATGGAAGGATACTCCTATAAAGAAAGGCTAAAAAGGTTAGGGCTCTTTAACCTGGAAAAGAGACGGCTGAGGGGAGATATGATAGAAGTCTATAAATTAATGAACGGAGTGGAACGGGTAAATGTAGATCGATTGTTTACCTTATCAGAATATAGAAAGACCAGGGGACATGCAATGAAGCTACAGGGTAAACTATTTAAGACTAATAAAAGATAATATTTTTTCACTCAACGTGTAATCAAACTCTGGAATTTGTTACCGGAGGATGTAGTAAAGGCTGTTAGTGTAGCTGGGTTTAAAAAAGGTTTGGACAAGTTCCTGGAGGAAAGGTCCATAAACCATTATTGAGAAGGGACCCAGGATATCAGTGCTTGAACCAATACAAGCATTGTGGAACCTGCGTCCCTTGGGGAAACTGCTAGGTACATATGACCTAGATTGGCCACTGTTGGAAACAGAATACTGGGCTTGATGGACCTTGGTCTGACCCAGTATGGCATATCTTATGTTCTTATGTTCTTAATGTGAGGTAGGCCATGAAGTAGTGATTAATGGAGTGCATTTTATAACTTGTATTTTACTGACCTGGGCTCGACTTGAGTTGTGTCCTATGGGTATAGTTTTGCATTAGTTACAATTACTCTGTGTGTTGTGTTACTAGTGGTTAGTTCACAGACTAGCTATGAAGGTAGTTGAATTGATGGAGTTAATAGGCTTATGCAGCGTGGGTTGTTCTACAAGGCAAGCAATGCAACATTGGGTAGCAAGTTCTATGCAATTAATCTACAAGCAATGGATTGTCTGGGCAAGGTAGCAGTATTACCTTATACAAACAGTGGATTGTCCAGGCAAGGTAGCAGCATTATCTTATACAAGCAATGCATTGTCCAGGCAAGGTAGCACCATTATCTTATACATGCAGTGGATTGTCCAGGCAAGGTAGCACCATTATCTTATACATGCAGTGGATTGTCCAGACAAGGTAGCAGCATTATCTTATACAAGCAGAGGATTGTCCAGGCAAAGCAAAGCAGCAAACGTAACTTAGATGAGGCCTTGAGATGTGGATCTTTGGCCGCTACATGATCTGCACCTAAGGGCCACGCCAAAGGGCCCTCTAGTGAGGCCCTCAGGCGTGGGCCCGCCTGGCACGGGCCCACCTACTGGCGGCGTCCTTTTGAAGTTGATGCCCTGCCTCCCACATCCCCGATTGGGCTGGAGTCTCAGAGGGAGGGCTTGTCGGCCCCGCTCAGGTGCTCGACCCCGATCGGGGGAGCCTGGTGATAGCCGCGTGTGTGGTCCCTTCCTGCTGGCGGCGTCCTTTTGAAGTTGATTCCCCGCCTCCCACAGCCCCAATTGGGCTGGAGTCTCTGAGTGGGAGGGCTTGCCGGCCCCGCTCAGGTGCTCGATCCCGATCGGGGGAGCCTGGTGATGGCCGCATGTGTGGTCCCTTCCCGCTGGCAGTGTCCTTTTGAAGTTGATTCCCCGCCTCCCACAGTCCCGATTGGGCTTGAGTCTCTGAGCGGGAGGGCTTGGCGGCCCCACTCAGGTGCTCGACCCCAATTGGGGGAGCCTGGTGATGGCCGTGTGTGTGGTCCTTTCCCGCCAGCGGCGTCCTTTTGAAGTTGATTCCCCGCCTCCCACAGCTCCGATTTGGCTGGAGTCTCTGAGCAGGAGGGCTTGCCGGCCCTGCTCAGGTGCTTGACCCCGATTGGGGTTGCCTGGTGATGGCCACGTGTGTGACCTGATAGGATTAATGACACCCTTCACTAATATTTGGTAGCACAACCCTTTACAGCCTCCAAACGTTTCTTGTAGCCATCCATAAATTTCTTACATCTGCCTTCTGGCAGTTTCTCCCACTCTTCAACTGCAATTTGTTCCAGCTCAAGAATGCTTCCAGGATTACTTTTACCAATGGCAGATTTCAGCTCTTTCCAAAGGTTCTCGATTGGACAGAGATCAGAACTCATTAGTGGCCATTTAAAAAACAGTCCATTTGGTCCTTTTTAACCATTCTTTTGTACTTTTGGATGTTTGTTTTGGGTCCTTGTTCTGCTGGATGACCTTCGTCCAGACACTAGGTAGCATATTTCATTCCAAAATACCTTGGTAGTTCTCTAACTTCAAGATTCCTTTAACATGTTCTGGGCCTCCAGTTCATGAGGCAGCAAAACAGTCCCATAACATTATGAAACCTCCACCATATTTAACTGTAGGAAGGGTGTTTTTTTTCTTTATAAGCTTCATTGCTTATAAATGCATCACTGGTCTGCATTGTCAAAGTGCTCAAGTTTTGTGTCAACTGTCCACAGAACATTTTCCCAGAAGGATTGTGGGTTTCCAGGTGAGTTTGGGCAAAGATCAGGTGTGCATTTTTATGTCTGCTTTGGAGCAGTGAGGTCCTTCTTGGCCTTCGGTCATAAAATCCTTCTTTGTTTACTGCGCTGTATATGGTGCGGGTTGAAACTACCACTCCAGATTGCTCCCAGTTAGCCTTAAGCACTTTGGATGTTGTATGTGGGTTGGTTTTTTTTTCAACAGTTTGTACTAACCTTCGAAGACTTCTTGGATTAAGTTTCCTCTTCCCACCATGTCCTGGGATGTTCTTGATAGTCCCATGATCAGAAAACCTCTTAATAACATTATGAATTATACACACAGGAATCCCAGTATCTTTGACGTTTGATGATAGTTGCTTTTCTGACAATCTCAGGCAGCTCTCTTGTCTTCACCATTGTGAAAATGGAATTGGGTATGAAAGTGGCCGCTTTGAGCATTAAAACCATCATTCATTGGTTGATTCAAGTCATGTGAGTACTGACAATTGATCACAGGTGTGTCTAATTTTACTGCAATGGGAATGTGGTTCTTCTGTTCAAACTGATTTAAATTGTTTATAAGGGTGCCAATAGTCATGTCCTAGAAATGTCCAAGTTTTTATATTATTTCCTACTATTTCCTTTTATAATTGCTATTGTTTTATTTGATTCTTTTGTGTCTCAAATATGTGTGCATAGTCCAAAGCCATTTCACTGGCCACTTTTTTTTTTAAGATCTTGGACATTAAGGGACATTAAGGTTGAACTGTAAGGATGCCAATAATGTTGACAACAGTTGTATATCCTGTCTGGGAGCTCGACTTATATCTAGGGGGGCAATTAAGGTTGTCTTTGGCACTGAAAGTAACCATAGAACTGTAGTCTTCCATTGGTGAATCCTGCAGAGACAAACTATCGAAGGAAACACAAGCTGTGGGTGAATCCAGGAGTGTGTGTCATAGGAAATAATAGTGTCAGATTTTGTGAAAGGGAGTTTGAATAGAAATATTTTTGCTGTCTTCAGTCCCATTTCAACTAATGTAAATACTAAATGATGAAATGAAATAAGAAGAGAGCACTATAGCTAAGGTCTTTCAGAAGCTGAAAGTGAAGGGATCATGTGTTATCCAACTATGTGCAGAGAGAAGGGGAAACTTAGCCATTTCCCCTTCTCTCTGAACTTTCACTGTGACCTGGCAATCACCAGTCAGCTTGTGGCCTCTGAACCAGTGAAAATTCATAGGCCTGTGGCTCCTCCTATTTATATCCTTTAGAAGATGTTGGAGTGGAGGAGTAGCCTAGTGGTTGGAGCAAGGTACTTCAGGCCGGAAGGTCGGTGGTTCAAATCCCACTAGAGGACAGCAACCTTGGGCCGGAAGGACTGGGGTTTCTAGTCCCACAGGCGCTCCTTGTGGTCTTGGGCAAGCCACTTAACCCTCCATAGCCCATGTTCCCTGTAAAATAGTTAGCTCCAAGTTATAATGCCCTGTTCAATGTAATTTCAGTTTGTTCAATGTAAACCGCACTGATGCAGAATAGCGCGGTATATAAGAGAATGTAAATAAAATAAAAATAAATAAATAAGTCTCCAGAACTGCACACAACACTCCAAATGAAGTCACACCAGAGACTTATACAGAGGCACTATCACTTCCTTTTTTTCTGATGGCCATTCCTCTCCCAATACACCAAAGCATCCTTCTGGCTTTCGCAGTTGCCTTTTCTACCTGTTTAGCTGCTTTAAGATTATCAGAAACAATCATTCCCAAGTCCCGCTCTTCTTTCATAGACAGAAGTACTTCACCCTTTATACTGTACCACTCCCTTAGATTTTTTGCAGCCCAAATGCATGACCCTGCTTTTTTTTTTTTAGTATTAAATCTCAGTTGCCAAATTCTTGACCATTCTTCAAGCTTATCTAGATCCCTCCTCATGTTATCTATTCCTTTCTGGATGTCTCCTCTATTGTAGATTCTCCAGGAACAAGCAGGAAGTCAGTCCTTACATATGGGTGATGTCGGCAGTGACGGAGCCCACGCGGAGCATTTCCCCACCTTTCAAAGAAAGCCTTTGGGACACGCTACTACTCATGTGTGGTCCCTTTCCTGCCCAAGGGTGCAATCTTGCTCAGTCCTCTTTTTTTCCGTGGAGCCCAATGGATGTCTACAGGGTAAACTATTTAAGACTAATAAAAGAAAATATTTTTTCACTCAATGTGTAATCAAACTCTGGAATTTGTTACCGGAGGATGTAGTAAAGGCTGTTAGTGTAGCTGGGTTTAAAAAAGGTTTGGACAAGTTCCTGGAGGAAAGGTCCATAAACCATTATTAAGAAGGGACCCAGGATATCAATGCTTGAACCAATACAAGCATTGTGGAACCTGTGTCCCTTGGGGAAACTGCTAGGTACGTATGACCTAGATTGGCCACTGTTGGAAACAGAATACTGGGCTTGATGGACCTTGGTCTGACCCAGTATGGCATATCTTATGTTCTTATGTTCCCTGGAAAAACTCCTTGCTAAAATCCTTAAAAGTTAGCTTTTCCCGGTTGCGTACTGGTTCCTCTTTCCACCTTGAGCCAGTGCTGGCCCTGGCACTCTTCTCAGCTCCTTTCCCATTTTTTGATCGAGGCTTGCCTCAACCTTTTTCACCTGGAGGTTGTCAACCACGATCGGGTGTTCCCCACCATGTCTCCTGGTGGGTTCAAAAAATGTGACTGCTGCAGTCAAACTATGTCAGTGACTGACACCCATGACTGCTGCCTATGCAACCTTGGAACGGACTATGATAGAACCTCCTGCCAGGCCATGACTCCAAGGACCAATAAAAAGAGGTCAGAGTTGCAGGAAAAACTCTTCCCAAGGTCTCCTCGATGCTGACTCCAAGACCAGCACTTCCCATGAGGCCGAAGCATCCTCGAAGTCCTGCGGTGGCGGCTCCTACAAGAAGATCCCAGACCCCAAGAGAAAGAAGAAAAACTCCTCGACGTCTATTGAGGCTCCACTGGAAAAATTTGGTAAAATCCCTCAGAGGAAATCGGGCAGCTCCAAGCAGTGCCCTACCATGGTCCTCGGCCGACAGACTGTGCAAGCTTAGAGTCCATAGCCCTCATTGAGGACACACTCACAAGAGTGCCTGCACAGGGCCTGAGGTCCTCGGTACCCACGCCAAAAGCTGCGGAGCCTTCTGGTCTGGAAACCAAAATGGCAGCCTTGGAACAGAACATCACTATGATCCTAGCCCTGCCGCAGGCAATGATGGCTGGTTCGTCTGCATCATCTACCCCGACGACCGGGCCCCTGATTGCGGGGGAGTTTCCGGTCATCGAGCCAAGCTCTAAGTGCCATTGGCCTTGGGTAAGCCCTCGGCACCGGTTGAGGTCCCGGTCCCATTCCTTGGACATCTGATCCTCCCTGGCTAGTTTCTGCGACTCAGACCCCAGGTCCTCCAGAGGGTGCCGCCTCGAGGCAAGGAGGCCTCAGATTCATTGTCACTCCTCTATTCCAAGTGGGAGACAGGCAATGAAGCATACCCAGAAACCAGACGGCACTGAGACATCCACTCAGACCAGTCTCTCCTAGCGCCATTCTCCTCCAGAGTACATGACTTATCAGAACTTTGTCAAGGGGTCCACCAAAAAAGCACGGTACCACGTGAACAGAAGAAACCCAGTACAAATCGTGGGATCAAGGAAGGAGAACTTTATTGCACACAACTTTAGCCCAAACGCCCGACACAGGCCATGTTTCGAATCCTCTTCGTCAGGGGAATTCAGGCGTACTATATCTGTGAAAACATGAACAATAAAAAGAATAAATAAAAAGTGTAGTTCATAAAAACATCAATCATTCAAAATTAAAAACCATATAAAAACAACAAATGAACAAATTAAAACCATGATTAAAACATAAAACTCAATAATAATAAACAATGCAAGACATTAATAGAAATAAAAATGTTGGAATGCCCAAAAACAAATTGCCATAAATACATACACAATAATAAAAACATCAGATATGAACATGAATACAAACAATAAATAAAATCAATAAATATAACTTGTAATAACTTGTAAAGGGAACAAAATGGGTGTGACTACTGAAAAGAACCTTTAAGTTCTTTTAAAAAACAGTACCTTACCAGCAGGTTCAGAACGGTTGTGTAAACTTTCTGCTAAAGGGAAGGAGAAAAAGAAGAGCTGGTATCAAGAACCATTAATGGCTAACGAAGCAGGAGTGATGAAAAACAATTGGTTGTCCAAAACCAGCAGGAATAATGATAAAAACACCTTTATACATTATGATTAGAAACGGATAACTATAAATATTATATAAATAAATGAATTTCAAAGGAGAGGGAACATAGGACAGGTGAAATTAAAACAAGATGAATCCCACCCCTAATAAACGACCTTTGAAAACAGATTGCTTACCAACATTATATTAAAAACTCCAAACATAAAAATCTTTTATTAAACCGGGTGGTGCTTCAAAATAAATGTAATAATAATATAACTAATGTCTGAAAAACAGTTTAATTTTTAACCACTAGATAGTGAAATAAATTATATTCATAACGAAAAGGTTTTATAACAAAGACTTTCTCAGGTGTTTAAGACCCCAAAATGAAAGCAAACCATTTCAATTTGATGCATAATACTAAATACCAATTTTTGAAAGCCATGAATCAATTCTAATCCTGGACTGCCCGATTGGAACCGTGAGAGAAAACCTTTTTATTAAAACATTATTCTTTATCTGCAGAATAAAATGCTCGATAGCAGCCACCAATTAGTATCTGGCACAACCTTCTCTTGTGTCTCGAATAATTCAGAGCAAAGGAGCAGTGTTGCTGTTGCCCATCAAATTGTAACCAAACTCTTAAAGAACGCCAACACATGCGCGCTGGAGAAAAAGGAAATTAAACTGCGGGAAAAAACCATAAGACCATTTGATTGGAGGATCGATCATGTGTCAGAAAAGAGGGCTCGTACAAGCAAAAACAAAAACAAATGCATGCATGTATAAATTTATACTAGAGCCGTTCATCAGATCCCTCAGACACCTACGCATGCTACTTGAACCGGATGATTTCCGTACCATTTATCAAGCCCTTATACTCCCCCATTTTGACTTCTCAAACTCCATACTACAAGGACTCCCCCGGTCTACCCTGAACCCCCTGCAATTAGCCATGAATAGTGCAGCGAGGGTACTCCTCGGGGCATCCAGGAGAGATCACGTAACACCCCTTCTAAAACAGCTACACTGGCTCCCCATTCAAGCAAGGATCAGTTTCAAGACCTTATTGCTAACATTCAAAGCGGCTAAGGGGCTCACCTCTTCCTCTCTCTCCAACCTCATACAACCACTTGCACCAAACAGGCCACGAAGAACAGCAGAATTAAACACACTAGTTATCCCAAATGACACCACCAGATGCACTAGATCAACAGCCAACAGAGCCTTCCAATTCTGCGCCCCTTCTCTATGGAACACCTTACCAGCACAAATCAGAGCAATACCTAATCTAAGTCAGTTCAGAAAGGCTTTAAAGCATTTCCTCTTCCTTAAATATCTCAATGACAGCTCCGAACATAACCCCCAGGTGAATAGCAGAAGTGGTCAAACCAGATAGACTCCCGCAACAGACCAACTTCACAATGTAAATAACTAGTTGTTCCATATACTATTGTACCACTATTGTATATAGTTAACCAGGATATCCTTTATCAGATAACCCTGCATTGTATTTAGTTTCCCTATTTCGCCAAGTTATTCTTCCTGTTAAATGTAATGACCAGACATATGTAAACTGTCGGATGTTTTCTGTTCAATGTAAACCGCGCTGATGTCTAATAGTGCGGTATATAAGAATTGTTAATAAATAAATAAAAATAAAATAAATAAAGAACCTTCTCTTATGCACACAGTTATAACAGAGACGCGGTGTAGCTGTTACCGGACAAGTCATTCCTATTAAAGGATGCTAATAGTATCTCGCTGAAGATGAAAGAAGAAAGGAGATCCTCAACCACTTTCTCAAAAATGTAAAAACGATTGCTAATTCATGCCGCAGCCTTTTATCAAATAAAAATAAAAATAAAAACCTTTTCTGATGCATCTGTTTATAACAAAAACACGGTAAAAAAGTGTGTGCTCATACAACCGAAAATAAAAAACAAAACAAAATAAAATTGACCATAGCACAACAAATGAAAAATATGATAAAAACATCCCTAAAACTTATACTACATTAAAAAATAAATAAAGTGATCCATTAAAACTATCTAAAAATGAGTGCATACAAGACCCAGAGAACCCATATGGACTAATTAAACCCTTTAAAAGGCAAATAAGGCAAATGGAAGCCCAGACCAGCTATATTCCACGCTTTAAGAAAAGTGGAAGTCCAAAAAACAGCCAGCATGGTTTAAAGATGAGGTCAGAGAGGCTGTTGTTGCCAAAAAAGCATCTTTCAGGAAATGGAAAAAAGAGCCAAACGATGAAACCTGGAAACAACACAAGCACTGGCAAGTCAAATGCAAGGCATTGAATAAGGCAGGCAAAGAGAGAATTTGAGAAGAAGCTTGCTGCGGAAGCAAAAACGCGAAAGACCTTTTCAAGTACATTCGTAGCAAAAAACCTGTGAGAGTCAGTTGGTCCATTAGATGATAAAGGGGTTAAAGGAGCACTAAGAGGCGACAAGGCGATAGCGGAGAGACTGAATGAATTCTTTGCTTCGGTCTTTACTGAGGAAGATGTAGGGATGTTACCCATGACTGAAGTGGTATTTAAAGGTGTGGAAGAATTGAAGGAAATATCGATACATCGGGAAGATGTCTTACAACTATTAGATAAACTGAAGAGTAGCTAATCACCTGGGCCGGATGATATACATCCAAGGGTGTTGAAAGAACTGAAATATGAGATTGCAGACCTGCTATTAGTAATCTGTGAACTATCATTAAAATCATCTCTAATACCTGAAGATTGGAGGATTGCCAATGTAACACCAATTTTTAAAAAGGGTTCCAGGGGTGATCCGGGAAACTACAGACCGGTGAGCCTGACATCAGTACCGGGAAAAATGGTAGAAACCATCATAAAGAATAAAATTACTCAGCATGTAGATAGTCACGACCTAATGGGAGACAGCCAACATGGCTTTAGGCAAGGAAGATCTTGTCTTACTAATCTGTTATGTTTTTTTGAAGGAGTGAATAAACAGGTGGACAAAGGTGAGTCGGTTGATATTGTGTATCTGGACTTTCAGAAAGCCTTTGACAAGGTCCCTCATGAGAGACTTTTGGCAAAACTAAAGAGTCATGGGATAGGAGGCAGTGTACTATTGTGGATCAGGAACTGGTTAAAAGATAGAAAGCAGAGGGTAGGGCTAAATGGCCAATTTTCCCAATGGAGAAAGGTGAATAGTGGTGTACCCCAGGGATCTGTGCTGGGTCCGCTGCTTTTTGACATATTCATAAATGACCTGGAAAGTGGAATAACGAGTGAGGTTATCAAATTTGCAGATGACACAAAACTATTTAAAGTTGTTAAAACCCAGGAGGATTGTGGAAAATTGCAAGAGGATCTTGATAAATTGGAAGACTGGGCATCAAAATGGCAGATGAAATTTAATGTGGAGAAGTGCAAGGTTATGCACCTAGGGAAGAACAACCCAAACTATGGTTACACGATGCAAGGTTCCACATTAGGAACCACCACCCAGGAAAAAGATTTAGGCGTCATTGTGGATAACGTGTTAAAACCCTCGGCCCAGTGTGCAGCGGCGGCCAAGAGAGCAAATAGAATGCTAGGTATGATAAGGAAAGGAATGGAAAATAAAACAAAAGATATTATAATGCCTCTATATAGTTCCATGGTGAGACCGCACCTTGAATATTGTGTGCAATTCTGGTCGCCGTATCTTAAAAAGGATATAGCGATTATAGAAAAGATTCAGAGAAGAGCCACCAAAATGGTAAAGGGGATGGAAGGATACTCCTATGAAGAAAGGCTAAAAAGGTTGGGGCTCTTTAACCTGGAAAAGAGACGGCTGAGGGGAGATATGATAGAAGTCTATAAATTAATGAACGGAGTGGAACGGGTAAACATAGATCGATTATTTACCTTATCAGAATATAGAAAGACTAGGGGACATGCAATGAAGCTACAGGGTAAACTATTTAAGACTAATAAAAGAAAATATTTTTTCACTCAACGTGTAATCAAACTCTGGAATTTGTTACCGGAGGATGTAGTAAAGGCTGTTAGTGTAGCTGGGTTTAAAAAAGGTTTAGATAAGTTCCTGGAGGAAAGGCCCATAAAAGATTATTAAGAAGGGACCCAGGATATCAATGCTTGAACCAATACAAGCATTGTGGAACCTGTGTCCCTTGGGGAAACTGCTAGGTACGTATGACCTAGATTGGCCACTGTTGGAAACAGAATACTGGGCTTGATGGACCTTGGTCTGACCCAGTATGGCATTTCTTATGTTCTTATGATAATACTTATAAAATAATGATACACTAAAACCAAATATAATTGAACTCCCATAGGATACCTATAAACAAAATTAAGATGCTATAAAAAATGTAGTGAAATAAAAAAACTTAAAAATGTCAAAAACCACGATTAAAACTTACCTATAAATGAATCATATACTAAAACCAAATGTAATAAATAAATCAAACCCTGAATGAACCATGCACACCCATAGAATTCCTATAGAGAAATTGAGATGCTGTAAAAGCCATTATAAAAACACAGAGAGATCCTTATCTAAATTTAACCCGTTTAACCTAAAATAAATTTCTGTTCCAGTCTCATTAGCGTCTTGTCAATATTACCCTCACACCAATTCAATTTAACTTTTTTAATGATAAAAAACTTCAAGTCTGCAACCTTATGCGCTTTTTCCTGCCAATGCATAACCGGGGGTTTATCCACCGCCCCCCTCTTGATGCAGCTTTTATGCTCTACAATAGATAATGTTATCAACATTTCAGGATATCTATTGACTTTAGATGAAGTTTCAGTTTTGAATAAAGGATTAACTTTTGTACTGGTAAAGAAGCCAGATCCTTTTGAGATAGAAATTGATCTATTTAAATTTTTTCGTAAAATTCGTATTAAGCAGTTCTTTATGGGTCAGGAGACTAATTCCAATGATGGTTCTATAATTTCCAATAAGTCATCTTGGATGCCCCCGAGACAAACAAATCCAATTATAGAGGCCTTTGAACAAGTGGTCTCCCAACAAGTGAAAGATATTTGTACAAAATCACATCCCACTTTTTATAACCTCACAAGAGGTAAAAATGAGGCCATGAAGTCTTTACAAAGAAATGATAAAATAATTAGTAAACCCGCAGACAAAGGAGGTGCTGTAGTCGTTCTGTATAAGATGATGTATATTGATGAAATCAATAGACAGCACATGGATAAAACATTTTATCTCCCATTAGGGAGTGATCCCACATATAAATTAAAAAGTAGTATTGATAACATAGTGTTGACAGCCTTTGAGATAGGTTATCTCACTAGAAAAGGATTTTCTCATTGTCCTTATGCCAGTTATTCCCACAATTTATGTGATTCTAAAGATTCACAAGTCATTGACGGCTCCTCCTGGCCGTCCGATAGTTTCAGCCTTAGAATCACTTATGGAACCCATTGCAAAATATTTGGATGCATTACTCAGACCCTTTGTGATTACAATGTGGTCCTATGTGCGTGATTCATCACACGTTATTGAGATTTTGTCGTCCTTTCAAAATTTAAATTCTGATGTTATACTAGTCAATTTGGATGTCAAATCTTTGTATTCGAACGTCCCGCAAGCAGAATTCTTGGATATAATTGAGAAGTGTTTACTTAAGAGAGATATCCATAAGCAAATTCCGATGGCTTTGTTAGTGACATTGGCACAATTTGCATTGTGTGAGAATTATTTCTGTTTCAGAGATCTTTTTTTCAAACAAATAAAAGGGGTAGCAATGGGCTCATCCATGGCCCCAGATGTAGCAAATCTATTTATGTTTCAATATGAAGAAAGATTTTTAAAGGACCATGTTTTTAAAACCAACATTAAACTTTGGATACGGTACATTGATGACATTTTTATTATTTGGGATGGTAATATGGATCTACTAACCAAGTTTAATGTATGAATTAACAATTTAGTTATAAACTTACGATTCCAGATCACTTATGATTTTTATCAGGTTCCATATTTGGACTTAATAATTAAGAAAGAGGGCAACCAGTTAATAACATCTCTTTATAGAAAACCCACAGATCGGAATCAACTTTTACATTTTAACAGGTTTCACAACCCATCCTTAAAGAAGAACCTTCCTGTGGGTCAATTCCTCAGGGCTAGGAGGGTATGTACTATGGTAAAGGATTTTGAAGTTCAGGCGGATATTATGAAAACAAGATTCGTGGCAAGGCAATATCCCTTATGTCACATCAATCAAGCATACAAAAGAGCCCGGGAGACTTCCAGTTAGTCCCTCCTAAAACCTAAAAAGATAAGAAAGACATGGGCATGGTCTGTGCTCTTCGTAATTCAACCTTGTCAAGAGAGATTACAAACTTTTTACAAAAAGAATGGCAGCTCATTCAGTCCATTTCCGATTTTCAAGATTTGCGATTAACGATAGCTCATAAACGTAACGTTAATTTCAAAATTTATTAGTTCCATCAGCTTTAACCGAACGCAAATTTCTCTCCCAGCACAAGGGACAGTTCCAATGTGGATGGTGTTCCATTTGTCCCCATGTGTTGCCCATAAGAAGGAATTTCGTACATCCCATTACAAAAGAAAAAATTTTAATTGATGACTTTGCAAATTGTGAGACTAGTCATGTTATTTATGTTATTCAATATCCGTGTCCTATATTATATGTAGGTAAAAAAATCCGAAGCGTTAGAGTACGTATTGTAGAACATAAAAGCTGCATCAAGAGGGGGGCAGTGGATAAACTCCTGGTTGTGCATTGGCAGGAAAAAGCACTTAAGGTTGCAAACTTGAAGTTTTTTATCATTAAAAAAGTTAAATTGAATTGGCGTGGGGGTAATATTGACAAGACGCTAATGAGACTAGAACAGAAATTTATTTTTAGGTTGAACACCTTGACGCCGAATGGGTTAAATTTATATAAGGATCTCTCTGTGTTTTTATAATGGTTTTTACAGCATCTCAATTTCTCTATAGGAATTCTAATTTACATTGAGAGGGACCTTAATTGATATTTGCTCACGATTAGAATTTGAGGCCATGATGACACAGTTTGAGTTAAATCCTCCGTGCATTCAGGTTACTATACCAATACAAGAATAGTTTGCCACACCACTTTTGATGGTTTAGAATAAACAGGGTTACTGATTAAATCATTTTCTCTACGTCTCTACAGCTAGCACTGTCATTAATGAAATACTTGCCTGGCATTTATTGCCTTTAAATCTATTACACAAAGGTGGTCACACAGGATACTTTCTCCTTTGTTATCAGGCCTCAAATTCTAATCGTGAGCAAATATCAATTAAGGTCCCTCTCAATGTAAATTATTGTTGTGATAAATTTTATCGAATCCTTTATTAAAATTTTAAATTTCATCTTTTATGAAAGTAGAGCATAAAGTAGTCATAACTTTACAATTAATCTGTTGCAGTACCCTCCTTTTGAGGGATTTTATAGCTCTTTTGCACTAGATTAGCATTTGGAACCCAACAGTATGATTTTTGAATAATTTGTTTTGTCTTATTAGTTTGTTTTTACTTGTGTTTTTTGTTCCCTATGGTTTAGTGAAAATCATATTGTATCCTGATTCTGCACAACATTGTGGTGCCATTTTTAGTAAGTAGTCCGTCCTCTCTGCCCTGCGTCTCCCCCTTTTTATGTTATTTTAATTTATTTTTAATTTGCTCTTACTGTGTTTGTTATATTGTTTTTTAATATTGTTTTAATTATAAATTGTAATATTTTGATCTATTACTATGAATGTTAAGCTTTTATGTTTTAAGTGTAGAGCATTTTGAAAATTATCTAGTTTTAATTTTAATTTTGTTTTATATTGTATTTTTATGTTTATCATGCCTTGGTTGTGTCAATGTTACATTATGTATTATTTTAATATTATGATTTCTTCTATTTTATAAGTCCCCCTGAGGAAGGCGCAAGCCGAAACGCGTCGGGGTTCTTCAATAAAAGGTTCTACTAGCCACTGTGGTCATCGTTGTGCTTCTGCTCGTTGTGTCCTCTAGTATAAATTTATACATGAATGCATTTGTTTTTTGTTTTTGTTTTTGCTTGTACGAGCCCCCTTTTCTGACACATGATCCTCCAATCAAATGGTCTTAGGTTTTTCCCCGCGGTTTAATTTCCTTTTTCTCCAGCACGAATGTGTTGGCGTTCTTTAAGAGTTTGGTTACAATTTGATGGGCAACAGCAACACTGCTCCTTTGCTCTGAATTATTCGAGACACGAGAGAAGGTTGTGCCAGATACCAATTGGTGGCTGCTATCGAGCATTTTATTCTGCAGATAAAGAATAATGTTTTAATAAAAAGGTTTTCTCTCATGGTTCCAATCGGGCACTCTGGGATTAGAATTGATTGATAGTCCGTTCCAAGGTTTCAAAAATTGGTATTTAGTAGTATGCATCAAATTGAAATGGTTTGCTTTCATTTTTGGGTCTTATACCCCTGAGAAAGTCTTTGTTATAAAACCTTTTCGTTATGAATATAATTTATTTCACTATCTAGTGGTTAAAAATTAAACTGTTTTTCAGAGTTATATTTATTATTACATCATTTATTTTGAAGCACCACCCGGTTTAATAAAAGATTTTTATGTTTGGAGTTTTTAACAATGTTGGTAAGCAATCTGTTTTCAAAGTTGTTTATTAGGGGTGGGATTCATCTTGTTTTAATTTCACCTGTCCTTTGTTCCCACTCCTTTGAAATTCATGTATTTATATAATATTTATAGTTATCCATTTCTAATCTTAATGTATAAAGGGGTTTTTATCATCATTCCTGCTGGTTTTGGAAAACCAATTGTTTTTCATCACTCCTGCTTCGTTAGCCATTAATGGTTCTTGATACCAGCTCTTCTTTTTCTCCTTCCCTTTAGCACAAAGTTTACACAATCGTTCTGAACCTGTTGGTAAGGTACTGTTTTTTAAAAGAACTTAAAGGTTCTTTTCAGTAGTCACACCCATTTTTTCCCGTTACAAGTTATTATAAGTTATATTTATTGATTTTATTTATTGTTTGTATTCATGTTCATATCTGATGTTTTTATTATTGTATTTGTATTTATGGCAATTTGTTTTTGGGCATTCCAACATTTTTATTTCTATTAATGTCTTGCATTATTTATTATTATTGAGTTTTATGTTTTTATCATGGTTTTAATTTCTTCATTTTTTGTTTTTATATGTTTTTTAACTTTGATTGTGATGTTTTTATGAACTACACTTTTTATTTATTTTTTTATTTATTGTTTGTTCATGTTTTCACGGATATATGATGCCTGAATTCCCCTGACGAAGAGGATTCGAAACACAGCCTGTGTCGGGTGTTTGGGCTAAAGTTGTGTGCAATAAAGTTCTCCTTCCTTGATGCCACGATTTGTACTGGTTTTTTTCACAACTTTGTCAAGAACATGGCCAGAGCCCTCTTGGTACAAAATGAAGCGGAGGAAGACCCAAGCATTAAGGAGGTGGAGATTCTCCAGTATAAGTCTCCACCGAAGGAGACTCTCAAGGTGCCGGTAGTCAGCAGACGCCTCGACGCCATGCACCGTATCAAGAAAGGGCCGGAGTTCTACAAGCCCCAACTCCCACATAATTCCATGGTTGTCGAGTCAACCATGCACAATCTGAAGACCTACTCTTCTGTTCCCCCGGGTAGGGAGGCTAGAGCCCTCGAGGCCCTTGGGGGTGTCAGATACAGGCTTGTGAGTTATACATAGGCATTGTACCTCAAGTCCCTGACCCAGGAGTTGTCTGGGTTCTCAGCAGGGCTTATCAGGAAACCCCTTCAATGGTTCCAATCCCTGACCTCTGGGATTAATGACTGCTCTAAGTTCCTTTCCTGAGCGACCTTTGATGGTTTCCAGTCAGAGGCCGAGTAGCAACGACGGGCATTGGCACCCAGTGCCAGGCTTGGCTGCAGTACTTGGACCTCTTACAATGGGTCCAAGAAAAGCTGTTTGATGTCCCCTGTACAAGGGAGAACCTGTTCGGCAAACCCATGGCTGACAAGGCGGCCAAGATAGAGGCTGATGTGGTGACTCGACAGGTTATCAAAAAAGACCTCGTCACTTCCCCGCAACAAACCATTGTGGTAAAGACCTCTGTTACTGAGAAAAAAGGGACCCTTTCATCAGAGTCACCACTATCAGCCCTCCTCAGGCCAGCAGCAAGGTTTCTCACCCAAAAGGGCAGAATAGTGGAGCCCATAAGCCAAAGGCACAGAAGCCCCAGGCCCCAGCTCCCACCCAGCCAGGGGGGAGCTTTTGACTCCCAAGGCAGGGCTTCCCTTCCCCCGGGAAACCTTCACCAGCCCACAGGGGGCTGCCTGGCATTCTTCGCCCACAGGTGGGCCAGTGTTACCTCAGACCAGTGGGTACTGCATGTGGTAAGGGAGGGATACCTCCTCCACCTACAACAGGTACCACCCAGGTTCTTCCCATGAGAGCCAGCCAGTGCAACCTCTCCTTCACCAGACCCTCTTGCTCTCAGAGCTCGCAGGTCTACTCAGGGACAACGCTTCTACTCAGGATACTTCTTTGTCCCAAAGAGAACTGGAAGCCTCAGGCCCATACTAGACCTGAGAAACAAACAAGTTTCTGGTGAGGGAGAAGTTCACGATGCTCTCCCTTGGAACACTGCTGCCTTACTTCCACGAGGGAGATTGGCTGTGCTCCTTGGACCTAACGGATGCGTACACCCACACCCTGGACCACCCCTCCCACAGGCAGCATGGCCTCATGGGTCGGTTAGGCCGCAGACCATGCAACCCTTCTTTTTCAACACCTAGGGTTCGTTATTAACTACCCCAAATCACATCTCCCTCCAGCCCAAAGCCTGGAGTTCATAGGTGTCCAGTTGGATACAGTACAGGTCAAGGCCGTCCTCCCAAGATACAGAGCAGAATGCCTCAGGCAACTGGCAAGAGATATTGTGCTGCCAGTCAGTGCCAGCTCGTCTCCTCCCCCGCTTTCTAGGTCATATGGCCTCAATGGTCCACATCATGCCCTCAGCCTGCTTACACATATGGACAGCCCAGTGATGCCTACGCTCCTAGTGGGCTCAGGACACAAGCAGGCTATGGGACAGGATCAGGATCACCCGCCAACTGGTGGAGTCCCTCAACTGGTGGCACCACCTCCAGGCAGGTATGCCCTTCCAGGCACCCATGCCGCAGAAGACCCTGACCACAGATGCCTCCCTCCTGGGGTGGGGGGCACATTGTGGAGCAGGGACTGTCTCTTACATGTCTGTACAGTGCTGCGTACAACTGGTTGTGCTATATAAATGCTCAATAGTAGTAGTAGTAGTAGTAGACCACTGCACACAGGGCAGCTGGTATCAGGAGTTGCCACTCCTACAGATCAGTCTCCTGGAGTTCAGGGCAATCTTCTTGGCCCTACGAGTGTTCTACCACCACCTGCGACACCAGTGGGGAGAGATGATTCAGAAGAAAACCAGTGAAGAGGAGGTTGCAATAGTCTAGATGGGAGATGACAAGAAAATGGATAAGAGTCTTTGTAGTATGTTCAGAAAGGAAGAGACAAATTTTGTCAGTGTTATAGAATAAGAAGCAACAAGTTTTAACTATTGGTTGGATATGTATGGAGACAGAGAGGGAGGAGTCAAAAATGACCCCAAGGTTGCGAGTTGAGGAAACAGGGTGGAGTAGAGTTTTTATCCCAAGAAATAGAAAAAGGAGGAAGGGAGAGGTGAGCTTAGGGGAAAAGATAAGGGGGCTCAGTTTTGGCCATTTTGAAATGTCAGATGGTCGTGAGACATCCAGACACTAACGTCAGATAAGTAGGCAAAGATCCAGGCCTGGATTCCCGGAGAGATTTCAGATGCAGAGAGGTAGATCTGAGAGTCATCAGCATAGAGATGGTGCTGAAAACCATGGGAGGATATAAGTGCACCGGGGGACTGCGTGTAGAGAGAGAGAAAAGGAGAGGTCCCAAGACAGAGCTCTGAGGTCCAGCGACTGAAAGTGGCATAGCAGTAGAGGAGCTGACCGCAGAGGTAGTCAACTATGACAGACACAGCAGAAATAACCCCAGTGAGGCAAAGCAGCCCTGATGTTAAACCAGATCATGAGCAAATGGTAAGCCGAAAATAATTTTCTACAAAGGACTAATTGGGCCCCGAGATCACAACACAGCCAAGAATTGGATTGATCCCTTCATTTGCAGTACAGCGATTATACGGGACAAAGAAGGCCTCAAAGAGATTATCACCAAGCTCAGATATAGGCATAGGAGGCATTAGAGAACTGCCTAGGGTGGCAAATAGAGAGGTTACAGAGGCGGTTTTCCACATGTGCTGCTGCAAGGGCTGCCCCTGTAGCACTATGACCTTCCTCTGCTCACCTTCCAGGAATCTCTGGCCCCTTCCTCCTCCCACTCTCTTGGATCTCCTGTCTCATCTTCCCTCCAGGCAAAATATTAAAGATGGTCCTGATTATGACAAATTGACAGCAGCATTTGTGAACATAAGAAAATAAGATATGCCATACTGGGTCAGACCAAGGTCCATCAAGCCCAGTATCCTGTTTCCAACAGTGGCCAATCTAGGTCATACGTACCTAGCAGTTTGAATATAGTCAAAATTACCACGCATGCACACACTCTGCTCCTCCTATGTGGATTCTGTGGAAGGGCAAAATGTGCCTATTTTATAAAACAGCATAGGCATATGTGCCTTGATAAAACAGGCACCTAGCAATAGCTATAACAAATGCACAAGTTGAAATTTACAGGGCTGCTGTCAAGCCTACAAAAATGACCGCCTAATGCTGATGCTCTGAGTCTTATCCTAAAGTGATGTAGAGCACAACTCGATGGGAAGGCAGACCCTGAACAGATGGTGCTGATCTCTAAGGCTTGCAGGGTGATTCGATAAAAAGGGGCAGGCAGGGCAGCCATGACTGCCAACACAGCTGCCTCAGGATGAAGTTGCAGAGAGCAAGTTTAGCCGAGCTGACTGCAGAGATGGTCAAGTATGACAAGCACAGCAGAAACAACCCTGGTGAGAAAGTGGCCCTGATGTTAAAACCAGGTCATTGTTATTTCAGCAACGTGAGCAAATGGTAAGCCGAAAATAATTTTCTACAAACTGAGCCTGTGGTGTATGAATGAGGAATCGGTGGCTGTGCTTGTTCCCCAATGTGTGTGGGATTAATCTAATTTGGCCTGTGCAAGGTAGGTGCTGCATATATAATATATAAAGTTCCGAGGGCAAGTTTAGAACTCTGCCTGATAATCTTGAAATTTTCATTATTAAGTGACAGAAATCTCTCAAAGATCAGGATTAGATCAAAGCACAGTTGGTTTAATGAGATGAATAAATACTGCTTCTCCAATGATGCACCCTTGATGATGGGAGCCTGAGAGCTGCTTTGCAGATTTATTTTGATGAGATTCAGATGGACATGAGCTGGTATGTGAATGTCTGCTGCTGAAGATGATAGAAGCGCTCCTCTAATCTAGTGCATGTGCCTAATATAGTACACATCTGAAGTGAATTTTGTTAAGACCAGAAATTTGAGTAGGAAAGTGGTGCTCGAGTTGGTGATACTCAGAAGCTATAAATATGGAAGCTAACAATGGCTATGCTGAAGTTCTTGCAAAGTTCAGTAGGAATATAGCCGACAATGCAGCAGGTGCCCCAACTGCTCTTATAATACAGTCAGCGAGGCCTGAAGACCATCCTGTACTGGAAGCTCCAATGACTAAAGGTGGTTTTCTCAAATTATTCCAAGAACTAAAAATTCAGAGAGGGGTCCTCTCCAAAGCAGTTGGAGACATTAAGCAAGAAATCAAGTCACTTGATGAGAGATTTACACAAAATGAGATAAATATTGGTAAACATATAGAAGCTATGGCAGTTTTTCAAGCTAAGCTCAAGAAAACAGAAGTTATATCTGTGAAGGCCAGAGAACATCAAGATGACTTGGAGAACAGACAGATAAGGTGCAATGTCAGCATATTTTGGTGGTCGGAACCCACTGAGGGAACAAACGACATGGTGAGATTAGTGCAAGAGATATTCACTCATTGGGTTTCAGGGAGTAAAATTAAAGTCTGGACTGACAAAGCACACATAGGATCGTGCATTCACCTCAAGAAATTTGACTGTCCCAGACTGATTATCATATGCTCCAACTATTTTTAATACAAGCCAATGCTATTGTAGAATATAAGGGGGAAGCATGTGATTAAATTCCAGCAGCATCGTTTGCAGACCTATCTAGATCTATCGCCTTACATGCTAGAGAAGCAACACAATTTGTGTCCTCTAACACTGATTCTTCAGAGTAAAGGAATAAAGAACCACTGGGCTGCCCTTTTGCCCTCTATTTTGAATTATAAAACAAGCCCTGTTGCATTTCTGGACTAGAAGAATGTTTGAACTTTGCAGAGGAACTGTCAAGATCTTCCCATGATAATCGCTGCAACACAGAATGGAAGGCATCCACTCCAAAGCAGAGGAAGGTTCCAGGCAGTTGCCATGAGCTCTAGAATCTTGGGGGGAGGAGGGGAAGCTCCAGAGGATGAAGAATGAACACCCCAGGACTAGTTTAATGACCTACCTTGTCTGTGGATGCATGCAGATGAATAAGTATGTGCAGGGCCGGCCCGTCCATTGAGCGAGAATGTTTTTTGCACAGGGCCCCGCGTTTCAGGGGGCCCCGCGCAAAAAACATTCTGATCCTAAAGTCAAATTTAAAAAAAAAAAAAAAGCTGTCTTCTCCCGCTGCCGGGGCCGCCGCGGCAGAATCGAGTGTGCCGCGGGGCCCCCCCCCCCCTGCCCAGCAGAGCCTGCCCTCCCCTGTATCCGCTCTCTCGTACAGCTGCCTGCAGTCTCACGCGCCGACTTTCAGAGCGCGAGGGGAGAGTTTCTCCCTCGCTGCTCTGTTATCAGCCCCCGCGGGCTTAACAGAGCCGCGAAAGGGAAACTAGTCCCTTCGCGCTCTGAACGCCGGCACGGGAGACTGCCGGCAGCTGTACGAGAGAGCGGATACAGGGGAGGGCAGGCTCTGCTGGGCGGGGGGGGGGGGGGGCCCGCGGCACACTCAATTCTGCCACTGCGGCCCCGGCAGCGGGAGAAGACAGCTTTTTAAAAAAAAAATTTTGGCTGGGCTGGGCTGAGCTGGGCTGGGGGGGGGGGGTTAGGAGTGCTGATGGGCTGGGGAGGGTTAGGGGGGGTTAGGAGGGCGGAGGGGGGGTTGGGGGGGTTAGGGGGGCTAGGGGGGGTGGGGGGGTTAGGAGGGGGGTTAGGAGTGCTGGGGGGGGCTTGGGAGGGGGGTTAGGAGTGCTGGGGGGGTGTTGGGGGGGGTGTTAGGAGTGCTGGTGGGGTAAGGAGTGCTGATGTGATCTCTGGGGGGTTAGGAGTGAAGATGGGCTGGCTTGGGGTGGTTAGGAGTGCTGATGGGCTATGGGGGGCTGGGGGGGGGTTAGGAGTGCTGATGGGCTGTGGGGAGCTGGGGGGGTTAGGAGTGCTTATGGGCTATGGGGGACTGGGGGTTAGGAGTGCTGATGGGCTATGGGGGGCTGGGGGGGGGGGTTAGGAGTGCTGATGGGCTATGGGGGGCTGGGGGGGTTAGGAGTGCTGATGGGCTATGGGGGACTGGGGGGGGGTTAGGAGTGCTGATGATGGGCTATGGGGGGCTGGGGGGTTAGGAGTGCTGATGGGCTGGGGGGGTTAGGAGTGCTGTTGGGCTATGGGGGGCTGGGGGCGTTAAGAGTGCTGATGGGCTGGGGGGGTTAGGAGTGCTGATGGGCTATGGGGGGCTATGGGGGGGGTTAGGAGTGCTGATGGGCTGGGGGGGGTTCAGAGTGCTGATGGGCTATGGGGGGGCTGGGGTGGGTTAGGAGTGCTGATGGGCTATGTGGGGCTGGGGGGGTTAGGAGTGCAGATGGGCTATGGGGGGCTGGGGGGGTTAGGAGTGCTGATGGGCTATGGGGGGCTGGGGGGGTTAGGAGTGCTGATGGGCTGGGGGGGTTAGGAGTGCTGATGGGCTATGGGGGGCTGGGGTGGTTAGGAGTGCTGATGGGCTGTGGGGGTAGGAATGCTGATTGGATATGTGGGGCTATAGGGGGGTTAGGAGTGCTGATGGGCTGGGGGGGTTAGGAGTGGTGATGGGCTATGGGGGGCTGGGGGGGTTAGTAGTGGTGATGGGCTATTGGGTGGATGGGGGTTTTAGGAGTGGTGATGGGCTATGGGGGAGCTAAATCTTTTTATGGGCTGATGGGATTAGGACTGGAAGTGGGTTGATGGGGGCATTAGGACTGCTAATGGGCTATGGGGGGCTTAAACTAAAAATTGGGTGATGGGGGATTAGGATTGGAAATGGGCTGATGGGATTAGGACTGGGAGTGGGCTGATGGGGAGGTTAGGACTGGTAATGGGGTATGGGGGGGCTTAAACTGAACATTGGGTGATGGGGATTAGGACGAAATGGGCTGATGGGGGGGTTAACACTGGAGGTGGGCTGATGTGATTAGGACTGGTAATGGGCTGTGGGCTGATTGGGGGTTAGGACTGGTAATGGGCTATGGGGGGGTTAGGACTGATAATGGGCTATGGGGGGGGCTAGGACAGGAAATGGGCTGATGGGGAGGGGTTAGGACTTGAGGTGGGCTGATGGGGTTAGGACTGGTAATGGGCTGTGGGCTGTTGGGGGGGTTAGAACTGGTAATGGGCTATGGGGGGGTTAAGACTGGTAATGGGCTGTTGGCTGATGGGGGCTGTCTGGTAATGGGCTATGGGGGGGTTAGGACTGATAATGGGCTATGGGGGGGCTAGGACAGGAAATGGGCTGATGGGGAGGGGTTAGGACTTGAGGTGGGCTGATGGGGTTAGGACTGGTAATGGGCTGTGGGCTGATGGGGGGGTTAGGACTGGCAATGGGCTATGGGGGGCTGACTGGAAATGGGTTGATGGGGTTAGGACTGGAAGTGGGTTGATGGGGGGGGCTAGGACTGGTATTGGGTTGGGGGGTTGCTAGGACTGGAAATGGGCTGATGGGGGTCTAGGACTGGAAATGGGCTGATGCAGGGACTAGAAGGGAATGGATGCTGGGTGAGGCTGGAACTAGAAGGGAGCTGATGTTGGGGGAGGATTAGAATGGGATGGGGCTGGGAGAGTAAAATGGAGAGGGGAAAAATATTTTGTGTGGGAGGGATACAAAATCTACAATTGGCCGGGTATTGGGAGAGTAAGTGGGGATTGAGGATGGAGGGGTAAAATTTGAGTGGATGAAATAGGAATGAGGAAAGAGCAAAAGGAGAAAGATTAGTATGTTAAAGCAGATGTAGAGAGAGAGAATGGAAAAAAAACTAGAAGAGAGAAGAAAGGACAAATGGACAGCAGATGATGGAGGGTTAGCAGAAAACATAAAGAAACCAGAAGAAAGTGGCTGGAGCAATTGCAACTGAAAAAAAAATGCACAAAAGGTAGAAAGATATCTCTTTATTTTGAATTTATTAACTGGAATATGAAAGCTCTGGGAAATGTGCATCATTAACGTCTGCGCTTTGTTTGGTACAAGAGGAAATTAATTTATAGTTTTATTTCTACAATGTTGTTGTACATTCCAAGTTTGGCTTTTGGGGTTCCCAGTTTAATTATTGCCTTCCTGTTTCTAAATTGTGATTCCTTGTTTGGTGATGGTCTATGTTCTGCATGTGTAACTGAGCTGAGGTATTCTGTTTATGTAATTCCTATTTGACATTGCCACTTGTTCTCTTTCCCCAGTAGGTCATGTATTGTTGTTCTCTGAAATGTATTGGTTTAATATTTGCAGTGTTGCCTTTTGATAGGTAGGGTATGGTGCTTTGTGAGTCCTGGTAGTGCTGTTTGCTATTGGTTCTAAATGGGCAGTGTTTGTAGTAGTTCCTAATGTGCCTGGCGGTTGGCACTGGATTATAGTAATGTAGAAATCTTTTAGTCTGTCTTTATCCATACACTCATTAAGAGGCATGTTTACTAAAAGTTAGTGTATGTTAGCATTATGCAAATATTTATGCAAATAAGGCCACTTATGCAAATGAGGCCCCGCACCGAGTCTCCGCACATGGCCCCGCACCCCCCTTGGGCCGCCCCCGAGTATGTGCATGGATAATGACTGTTGAACAAAATAGCTTAAGTTTATCCTTTTGAAATTGAAGATTGGGAGGGGAAGGCTCTGAGGGTGGATAGAGTTGAGGATGAAACTAGTCCACTAATTGGGGTTATGTCTTTCTGTCTTCACTATGATTCGTGACATCCTCTTTGGCAGTGAGTTTGAGATGTGAGGATGTACTAAGATGACTGAGGTGTGCTGCTTGATAAAATGATTGTGATGGGTGACAATTAGGAAAAAGGAGGAGTACTTCGTGCTGAACACCAGGGGCAGCAGAATGCCTGTATGATTTGGGGAGGCCCAAGCTCCACCTTGACTCCACCCACCCCTAGCCCCCCATGGCCATCCCCTCCTGTTCTGCCTGCTGGGATTCCATTTCCCATGGGCAGAAGAAAAGGGAATGGCCACGATCCTCGTGGGCAGACAGGAGACTTTGCTGCGATTGCAGCCATTCCCTTCTCTTCTGCCCACAGGAGATAGGATCCCCATGCTCCTGTTCTGCCTGTGGGGATCTGATCTCCCACAGACAGAGAGGAGTCTTTGCCACAATCATGGTTACTCTCTTCTGCCAGTAGGTGATGGGATCCCCATAGGCAGAGCAGGAAGGGAAGGCCATGATTGCGACCTCGATGCAGGTTGAGGCTGGCAGGCAAACTTTTGGTGGTACCCAGGGCCTGTGTGGCACACACCATTCTGAAACCTATAGTACTGTGGATTACTCTGCAGTGAGACAGAGAGACAGGAGAGACAGGAGAGAGTGGTGGAGGGAGCCTATGAATGATTTGTTATATGGAGCTGAGGTCCTAGATATTAGAGATAGGTGGTGGTTTTAAGTTTATAATGGCTGGGTAGAAGACTGGACTAGTTAACTGGTACTAACTTGTTTGAATAAAGCAAAACCAAAGATTATATTTTAGCAAGCGATTCATCTATCTGTTGTGGAACAATTGAAACTGAATAGGAAAGGGATAGGACAGATTTACTATACAGAACGTGTTACGCATAAGTGGGAAGTGTCTGTACTAGTGGATCATCGGTGCCAATTTCAATTAGAGAAACAGAGTTGGTATTTAATCTTGACTGGCTCATTAGGGAATGTCTAAGATACTCTAGTGAATATGCATTGAACTTCTAAGCCCTTTTTCTTTTAGCAATTCTTTAAAATTTTATGATACAATATGGCGGAGTAGCTGCTTAGTGGCTAGAGCACTGGCTTGATAAGCAAGAGATCAGGATTCAATTCACACTAGCAACTCCTTGTGACCTTGGGAAAAAGGCCTGGCAATCTACTTCTGGTCACAGTGCCAAGAAAATCCAAGAGCTGCTGGGTCGCCAGGAGTCAGAACAGACTCGAAGGCACACATTATATGTTTATGTTTATTGTTACATTTGATATACCGCTCAGGCCAAAGCATCAGAGCGGTTTATAATACAATATTAATGTTACAAAAAATATGAAAAGAACGCCATTAATAAGATAGGACAGAATAAGAGACACAGTGATAGACAAAGAAATAGAAGAGGCAAGAGGAAGGAAACGGAAAATTACAACTCACAGCTGTTGGATCATTCGCCACGGACTCACGCCTAAGGGCCACGCCAAAGGGCCCTCTGGTGAGGCCCTCAGGCACGGGCACGCCTCTGGAGCGGCGGTTTTAAAGCCGTTGTGCAGGGAACATGATTGGCAGGCAGTTGTAATGAATAGAAGGCCCCGCCCACACTCTCCGATCATGGCTTCTGCTGCTGCTGCTCTCCCTGTTCTACTGAGAGCCTCTGGAGCGGCGGTTTTAAAGCCGTTGTGCAGGGAACATGATTGGCAGGCAGTTGTAATGAATAGAAGGCCGCGCCCATACTCTCCGATCATGGCTTCTGCTGCTACTGCTGCTGCTCTCCCTGTTCTACTGAGAGCCTCTGGAGCGGCGGTTTTAAAGCCGTTCTGCAGGGAACATGATTGGCAGGCAGTTGTAATAAATAGAAGGCCCCGCCCACACTCTCCGATCATGGCTTCTGCTGCTGCTGCTGCTCTCCCTGCTCTACCGAGAGCCTCTGGAGCGGCAGTTTTAAAGCCGTTGTGCAGGGAACATGATTGGCAGGCAGTTGTAATGAATAGAAGGCCCCGCCCACACTCTCCGATCATGGCTTGGAGCCATCTATTTAGAAGGAGATTTGAACTGTACCCTCTGCCCGGTGGATCGGGTGATGCATATGGTTAAGGTTTATTGGAATTTGATATACTACTCTTATATCAGAGTGGTGTCCAAATAAAAATACATTTAAAACATTAATAGAAGAGGAATGCCATTTAAAATAATAGGAAAGATGGGGCAATGGGGAGAGAAAAGGGAGAGCAGAGTAGAAGGGGGGATAGGCAGAATCGGATATGGACTAACTAGGAAGATCATGTACAAACAAAAAGATGAGTTTTTAAAGCAAACGTGAATTTAGGATAGGAGTGCTCAAGACGGAGATCAGGAGGGAGAGAGTTCCAAAGACTAGAAGTGTGACGCGTAGACTCAAGACAGGCTTATGATGGAGGGGGAAGACACCAAACGATTACCATGAACTGAGCAGAGAACACAAGAGGGGGCATAATGGAATGAGATGGGAAGATAGATAAGGTGGGGAGACGGAATTTAAGACCTTATGAATATTAGTGACGAGTTTGAAATATGTGTGATGAGATAGCAGGAGCCAGTGTGACTTAAGGTGGCGAGATACATGGTCATATTTAGATGTGTAGTGAAGAAGGCAAATAGCCATGTTTAGTACTGATTGTAGACATTTTAATTGATAACAGGAGGGACCAGAAAAGAGGAGGCATTCCTAACAGGGGCTATACATTTCAAGCAAAGGTAAGAGTTTGTGGCTTTTTAAATTACAACTCTCTGCCTGGGAGTTCTTAAAAGGGTTTTAGTACATTTTTAAAACAAAGTTACATTCTTTTTGATGCTTTAGTTTAAAAGGAGAAATATTTTGTTTAGTGGGGTAGGTTTAAAACTCTGCTTTAGTATCTTTCTCAGCTCTTTGAAGCTACTGACACCTCATCAGGTGTAAGTTCCCTCCCTACCCCTCTCCCCCACAAATCCCACCCACCCCTAGTGAGCAATCTTGCTTTATAGGGCACCTCCCCAATTAAGTACACACAGGGACTTGGAACAGCACATTTTTAACACACTTAAAGAGATTTAACTGCTTTTTCTCTGAAAGGACAACTGGGAAGCCAGCTGGTAGATCTCTCTCTTTTACTTTAACAGATACCTAAGCTCCAGGAACTGAACAATGCCTGGGAAAAATCATATCGCAAAAGCTGTTACCTCCATTACAACTTCTGCCTCTGTCCAGACAGATGTCCCAATGCCAGTTGCAGGATCAATTCCATGTGCAGGATGCCTGCAGGCAGAAGCTCTCAGGAAACAAGGTGAGGAACTCAGAGAGGAGGTGGTGAGGCTGATGAGCATTCAAGAGTGAGAAGTACATTGATGAGATGCTTCTTGCAACAACCAAGCTCTCTAGCAGAGGAGAAGATGGGGGCCTACAGAATGACAAAAGTTGGACAGAAGTCACCAGGGCCTGCAGAATCACCGATCCAACTTCTCCAGCCCTTGAATTGAAGGACAATTATGCAACGCTGGAAGTGGATGTGGTGAAAGCATCCCTGGAATGGGAAGAACCAAAGCTTGAGTACACCAAAGTTGCAGAATCAGTGACCACAAGGAAACAAAAGGTAGTGGTGGTTGGTGACTCTCTTCTGAGGGGTACTAAGGCACCCAACTGCCAACCTGACTTGATGTCCAGAGCGGTATGCTGTCTTCCAGGTGCCAAAATCCGAGATGCTATAGAGAGTTTGCCAAGACTCATCAAGCCCACTGACTATTACCCAATGTTGCTAATCCATGTCGGCACAAATGATACTGTCAGGTATCCTTCTGAGTGTATCAAAAGTGATTTCACGGCTCTGGGACAGAGGGTGAAGCAGATAGGGGTGCAGGTGGTATTCTCTTCAATTTTCCAAGGCAGAGAAACTCGCATCCTGGAGATGAATGCATGGCTGCGTGAATGGTATCATCGAGTGTGTGTTGGTTTCCTGGACCATGGGATGCTGTTCCAAGGGTTGCAGAGCAGAGATGGAGGTCATCTGTCCAAGAAAGGTCAGCGTGTCTTCAGTAGCAGACTGGCTAATCTTCTGAAGAGGGTTTTAAACTAGATTTGTTGGGGATGGGTGAAGAAAGCCCTCAGGTAAGTGAAAGCCCCCAGGTAAATGAAACATTAAATACCTTTATGGAAATGGGTAAAAGGAACAAAATATGGAAAGCAGTGTGGTATAAATGCCTGTAGCATGGGAAATAAGATCCCAGATACTGAAGCTTTAATGGGAGTGGCTGACTTGGATTTAGTGGCAGTTACAGAAACATGGTTCACAGAAAACCATGACTGGGATGTAACTATACCAGGCTATACTTTATTCAGAAAGGATAGGGTAGGAAGAAGGGGAGGGGGAGTGGCACTATATGTAAAAAATAATATTAAAGCTTTGGCACTACAGAGCTTAAAAGGGAGAGAGGAGGCACTGTGAGTTAAACTAGAAAGAGGGAAAGAGAAATTGTAGTAAAGGCTGTTAGTGTAGCTGGGTTTAAAAAAGGTTTGGACAAGTTCCTGGAGGAAAGGTCCATAAACCATTATTAAGAAGTGACCGAAGATATCAATGCTTGACCCAGTACAAGCATTGTGGAACTTGTGTCTCTTGGGGAAACTGCTAGGTACATATGACCTAGATTGGCCACTGTTGGAAACAGAATACTGGGCTTGATGGACCTTGGTCTGACCCAGTATGGCATATCTTATGTTCTTATGAAATCTATTTGCATTGGTGTTATATACAGACCTCCCTCACAAGAGGAAGAGGTGGACAGAGAGTTAATTGAAGACATATGCAGCATTGCTAGGAAAGGGAAATTGCTATTGATAGGGGATTTCAATATGCCAGATGTTGATTGGCACATTCCTGCTGCAGTCTCATCTAGATGTAAGGAGATTCTGGACTCTTTACAGAGAGAACTATTCAGGCAACTGGTAACAGACCCCACACGTGAAGGGGCCATACTGGACTTGGTGCTTACCAATGGTGAAAGTGTATCTGATGTTATAGTGGGAGATCAATTTGCATTCAGTGATCACCAGATGGTGTGGTTCAGTATTAGGACTAGGGCTGTTAAAATCCATTCAAAGGTGAGGGTCTTAGACTTTAGGAAAACTAACTGCCAAGATGGGCCAGTACCTCAGGGTGTCGTTAGCGGGATGGGAACAGCTGGGGGATGTAGAAAAACAGTGGGCAAAACTGAAAGGAGATATTTTAAGGACAGCCAACCTTTTTGTTAAAATGGTAAACAAAGGTAAAAGGAAAAGGAGATCGCCATGGTTTTCGAAAGAAGTAGCTGAAAAAGTGAAGAAAAAGAGGAGGACTTCATAAAAGACAAGAGATCACAGAGAGAGGAAGACAGGCATCTATATTTGAAAAACTTAGAGAAGCTAGCAAAGTAGTCAGAAAAGCAAAGATTCAAAAAGAGGAGGAAACAGTCCATGCAGTTAAATGGAGAGATAAGACATTTTTCAGGGAAGTTAGTGAGAAGAGGAAGGGCAAAAGTGGTATTGTCAGACTAAAGGGTGAAGAGGAGGAATATGTAGAAGCTGATGAGGATAAAGCAGAAATGCTTAACAAATATTTCTGTGTTGTGTTCACAGATGAAGAACCAGGAGCAGGACCTCAGAAAACACCCACAAACAGGAACAGAAGCGAGGGGCATCTTGAACGATTTTCAGAAGACTGTGTTCGTGAGAAACTTGCTAAACTTAAAGTAGACAAAGCAATGGGACCGGATGGGATACACTCTAGAATACTGAGGGAACTTGGGGACCTTCTAGCAGCTCCACTGACTGACCTTTTCAATGCCTCTGAGTCGGGAATGGTGCCGAAGGACTGGAGAGAGGCTCATGTGGTGCCTTTACACAAAAGCGGAAGTAAGGATATGGTTGAGAACTACAGGCCGGTTAGTTTAACTTCGGTGGTGAGTAAATTATTGGAAGCGCTGCTGAAAGAGAAAATAGCGAGGTTTCTGGAGCTCAGCATATTACAGGATGAAAGGGAGCATGGATTCACCAGACACAGGTCTTGTCAGACAAATCTGATTGATTTCTTTGACTGGGTGACCAGGGAGCTGGACCGAGGGAGAGCCCTAGATGTTAGTGTATTTAGATTTCAGTAAAGCCTTTGACACTGTTCCCCACAGTCGACTTATAAACAAACTGAGCACTCTATGGATGGACCCTGAATTTACTGCTTGGTTTAAAAATTGTTTGAGTAGGAGGCAACAAAGGGTAAAGGTAAATGGAACTCACTCTGAGAAGGTTACCAGTGGTGTGCCCCAGGGATCTCTCCTTGGTCCGATTCTTTTTAACATCTTTGTTAGTGATATAGCAGAAGGGCTGTCGGGTAAGGTTTGCCTCTTTGTGGATGATATCAAAATCTGCAATAGAATAGACACCCAGGAAGGTATAGATAACATGAGGAGGGATCTAGCTAAGCTTGAAGAATGGTTTAGAATTTGGCAGCTGAGATTTCATATTAAAAAATGCAAGGTCATGCATTTGGGCTGCAGCAATCCAAGGGAGCAATATAGTATAGGGGGTGAAGTACTTTTGTCCACTAAAGAAGAGCGGGATCTAGGCGAGATTGTGTCTGATGATCTTAAAGTAGCCAAACAAGTAGAAAAGGCGATGGCAAAAGCTAGAAGGATGCTTGGGTGCATAGGGAGAGAAATGGCCAGCAGAAGAAAGGAGGTGATAGTACCTTTGTATAAGTCTTTGATACGACCTCGTTTGGAGTATTGTGTGCAATTCTGGAGTTAGCTCCTTCAAAAGGATATAAACAGGATGGAGTCCCATAGAGAGGGTGGTTACTAAAATGGTTAATGTTCTTCATTTTAAAGCATATGAGGACAGACTTAAGGATCTTAATATGTACACCTTAGAGGAAAGGCGGGATAGAGGCAATATGATTGAGACGTTTAAATACCTCCGTGGCATAAATGCACAGGAGGAGAGCCTCTTTCGATTGAAAGCAAGCTCTGCTACGAGGGAACATGGGATGAGGGTAAAAGGGGATAGATTCAAGAGTGATGTGCGGAAATATTTCTTTACAGAAAGAGTGGTGGATGTGTGGAATAGTCTTCCAGTGGAGATGAGGACATTATCTGAATTCAAAGAAGCATGAGACAAACACAGAGGATCTCTAAAGGAAAAAAGGGGACTTTTGTAGTGGTTGATATGGAAGGACAGACTAGATAGGCCATGTGGTCTTTTTCTGTCTTCATGTTTCTATGATGTTACAATACTCACGTCGTGCAATCACCAAAGCCAGGAAAAAAGTGACAAAGGAAGAATCAGAGAGAAGTGATTGGATAGAACATATTTTCCTAAGTGCAAAGAAAGGCTGCTTAACAACTGAGCCAATGTATTCATTGATGGTGAGTCTAGAATCCAAGATAACCCTAAGATATTTAACAGAGAGACACAAGGAATTGAAAAGCCATCTAAAGAAGGGGTTAAAGGAGAAGGGAGGGGGCCTGAAAACCAGATAGCAGAGGTTTTAATAGGATTAAACTTAAAATGATTAGCATACCTCTTTCGATTGAAAGCAAGTTCTGCTATGAGGGGACATGGGATGAGGGTGAAAAAGGAGTGATATGCAGAAATATTTCTTTACAGAAAGAGTGGTGGATCCATGGAATAGTCTCTCAATGGAGGTGGTAGAGATGAGGACAGTATCTGAATTCAAAGAAGCATGGGACAAAAACAGAGGATCTCTAAAGGAAAAAAGGGGACTGTTGTAGTGGTTGATATTGAAGGGCAGACTAGATAGGCCTTGTGGTCTTTTTCTGTCATCATGTTTCTATGTTTCTAGTTACAGAAAAAATAAAGTCCACTCCCAAAATACTTGTACAATAATGAAGTATTGAATCATCAATTCAAACAATTGCTATAACACAGCCTTATTTTTTTTTTTGTTAAAGAAAATTCCGTTACAACCCAAATTCCCTATTCACCTACTTCCCCCTCCCCATTCTCTCACTTCCCCACCTCCCCCCCCCCCCCCCGCCCACCTGCAACAAAATCAGATAGTTAAAGGGCATCCCCTCCTCATGATGTTACTAAGAAGGGAGAGGTAACAGATCCCCATGTCTAGGAGTGGAACTCTTTACATATCTGCAGTTAAGTTAGTGATGATACTGGCGATGAGCCGTATTTTAACACAGAGAATTTGAGAAGAAACTTGCTTATCCTCCCCAAAGCTTTGTCTCTGCAATTATGCAAACAGGGCCGCTATAAGATCTTTAGTGCTAGTACGCTCCTCACATAAGCATTCCACATCCGTCAGATCGTGGGCAACGTGCTGTTTAACATCCGGTCTCCGCACCCAGTGCATAACCTGCACATAGTGATAAGCATAGTGCTGCGGTATATCAAATTTCCCCTGCAAATCACACCATCTTCAAATAATTGGCCCACGCGACTGAGCCCCTTATGCCCCCACTGTCGTAAACCCAAATCCCTCATACCCGGAAGGAAGACTCTTATGAACTATAGGCACCAACGGGGACAGTGCCCCCCCTCCCCCGTGGCCAAAAATAGCGATCCCAGCATTGGAGGGCAACACGCAGACCTCCCCCCTCAATTTTGCACAGAGCCACAGGCAGTCACCTAATCCAGGTCCAGCCGACATGTCCATTTCCATTTTCACCCAACACTTGGGAGCTGGCAGAATTCATCCACTCTACCCCTGCACAGCATTGCACCGCCACATAGTACCACTGAAGATTAGAGACTCCCATTCCCCCCCTCCCCAGGTGAGCATACAGTTTCCGTCGAGCTATTCGAGGGCATTTAAATTTCCATATGAACTTCATTATCAGTGCTTGCCAGAACTCTAAGGCTCCTCATGGCAGGGATATGGGGAGTACCTGGAAAAGGTATAGGAATCGCGGCACTACCACCATTTTCGTGACAGCAATGCGTCCAAACCATATCATCATCAAGCCCGTCCAGGACTCCAAGTTCCTTTTAACCTGCTGGAGCAAGGGTCCAAAGTTCGTCCAATACAGTGCCGCCCTATCTACCATCTACCATCCGCCCTATCTACTATCCTGATAGCAAAGGGCTTTGTTCACCCATCAAAAAGAAAGTTGCGTCTTCAGCTGCGCACACACCACCTCCTCAACCCCCACATTTAAGATTTCCGACTTAGCATAATTAATCTTAAATCCTGAAACTTGCGAAAAGGCTGCAAAGATTTGCATTGCACAGGGAAGGGGGGCTTCAGGGCTAGTTAGCACTTTTTGCAGATGATATCATATTGTCCCTATTTTGTACTCATGTAAGCCCACCCGTACTCCAGCTACACCAGGATGCTCACGAAAGCTTTGCGCCAATGGTTCCATTACTAATGCAAACAAAAGTGGGGATAGCGGGCACCCTTGTCGAGTATCCCCTTTTTTTCAAAGCTCTGTGATTGGCCCCCATTAACTTGGATGCTGGCTCAGGGCCCTCGATAGAGATCATGCACCCATTGCAAAAAATGGGGTCCAAACCCCATTTTATCCAAGACACGCCACAAGAAACCCCAACTGCCCTATCAAATGCTTTCTCAGCGTCAACGCCCACCAGAAGTGCTGGCTTGGGATCATGGTGCACAGCATGTATCACTTGCAGCATCCTGACGACCAGGCACAAAACCAACCTGGTCAGGGTGCACCAGGCCTGGAAGAGTCAGATTTAGCCGGGCAGTCAGCACCGAGGCCAATATTTTAACATCTGTATTCAACAAGGAGATGGGGCAGTATGATTCTGCCTCTTTAGGTGGATTACCCGGTTTAGGTATTACCACAATGACTGCCTCGAGCTGTGTGGAGGGCAACGACAACCCTCGCAACACCTCGTTAAAGAGCACAGCTAGAGTGGGCGCCAATTGAACATTGTATTTTTTATAATACTCTGAGGGGAACCCATCCCCACCAGGAGCCCTCCCAGCAGTCACCTCCTGCACAGTAATCTCTGCCTCTAGTTGTTCCCTATGCAGATCTGTAAGGCGCAACAAAGGGATATCACAAAGATATCCATCCACCTGAGTAAGGCTGAAGGGCTTCGCTTTATGCAGGTGTGCCAAGTAATCTGCAAACACTGTGCGTATCTCTCGAGACGCCACCCATAAGATCCCTGATGAGTCCCTAAGCTCGCGCACTATTTGTGAGGTTTGCTGTTTAAGCCTAAAGACAAGGTAACGCCTAACCTTATTCCCCTGTTCATAGAACATTTGACGCAGTTGGTGTTGCATGATGTCTAAATCCTTTTGCACATAAGCATCTAATTGAGCTCGGGTCTCCTGCCACTGGCGCCAAACCCACTTGGAACCAGTCCACGCATGTTCTAGCTGGAGAAACCTGGCCTCCCCTTCCAATCATTGGGAGTCCCATGCCCAGGCCTTCCTAGCCTGGGCCGCCTCATAAATAAGGTGTCCTCGAGCTGTGGCCTTGAAAGCATCCCAGACCACTGGCAGTGGAACCTCCCCCGTGGCATTCAGCTCAAAAAAGTCTTGTATAGACTTGTCATGGTCTCGCACAGCAGGGGCCCAATGGAAAAAACTCCCGTCCAACCGTCACATCCTCCTCCTATCTCCCCCAAAATCACAAGGAAGGGGGATCCAGCATGGGGCATGGTCCGACCACGTTAGGGTGCCGTGCCCCGCCTCAACCCCCTCACTCACCAGTCGCTGGTCCAACAAAAAATAGTCAATATGCGTTTGAGTCTGATGGACCGGCGGTGTAATTTCCTCCCCACCCCCCCACCCCGGTTAGAGTCCCTCCACACATCCCGTAGGCCTAAATCCATCATAAATATTCAAAATGCTCAACTAATTCCATTTCCCTCCCGGGTATTCTTCCCCGTGGCATCCAGGTGCGGTGTCAGATTGCAGACCCCCCCTAAAAGAACAGGTCCTTTCGCGAATTTGGCTAGTACAGTTATCAACCGTGCAAAAAAATGCACCTGACACTCATTGGGTGCAAATTGTCACGGGCCCTCATGTGCACCTACCGGTGAGCTCAGGTATTGCACTGGACCCCAGTGTAACTGGCCTCCTGGTAGTTGTAGCTGCTGCCAGTTACACAAAAATAGTTGTGGACAACCGAATTAAGGTAAATAGGGCTTTATTTCCCTTTCCCAAATAGGATATTCAGATATATACAAAACAAAACAAAACCCTTCTTGGGTAAAACAGAAAACACTGGAACACAAAAATGGCTTTCTTTCAGCTTCTTAATAACAGAAATGTACTTTAAACACAGACCTGTAGCCACCCAGAATAAGGCCTTTGCTTCACCTTGTCAGGCTGCTTATTCTTCTTTATCTGAGGGAGATTATATTATCTGCCAAAGAAAGGCTACAATCCATTTCTTCAATATTCCCTTCAATTATAGAAGATTCACATTGCATCGGCTCCTCAACAGGAATTAGTACCTCTGTACTTTCTCTCAGTGTGGGCTTGGCAAACAGTCCGTCCTGGCTATGACGTCGTTCTTTTCCACTAAAGGAAAACTGTTTGTGATTACCACAATTACTCCTGTTTTGGTAGTAGGAGCCTCCCCTCTGTTGACCTCTGTTTAGCAGGTTAAAGAATTCCCCTGTCCAACTATTAGGTGGAATTACTCCTGCTCTGAGCTCTGCTCTATTCAGGAACTTGGAACCAGCTGGAACTTCTGACGGCAGCCCTTTGGAAACTCTGTGTCTCCCGTACCTTTCAGAGTGTTTTACTTCTTCAGGTAAAAAGCCTTTCCTTTGCTTATTATAAGGGAACTGGAGTTTCTCTGCTCCCCTTAGGCTGGCTTTGGAGGGTTTCTGGACTTTCACAAACTGTCCCTTATCTCCAAGCTCTGAACTCCCCCTTTTTGCACTGGAATAAAACTTCCTGGCTTGTACCTTTTGTCTTCTATCTCTGCTCCAATCTGGGCTGTTACATTCACTCTCACTTGCTGTGTCAAGCTGTCTGTACCTTTCATTCAAGCATTCCTCGGACTCACTCAGACCTCTGTTCAAGCTTCCAATAGGGTAATTAGACACGCTCTCTTCACAGCTTCTCTCGTCCTCCTCATGCGTCCAGTTCCTTCCCTGGGTTTCTCTCCAGCTCCTATCCTGGCTCTTGGCCTGGCTCTTAGGCTGTACCTTGGTCCTGAACTGCCTAACTGTTTGTGAGCTGAGTTTATCTAGGTATTTCCTAGCTGCACCACTCCCTAGCTGATTAGAGTCAGGTGAAAATCCCCTGGCTTCCCTATTGGCTGGGTGTGTCTCCCAAGCTCGTGACCTCGCTTGCTTACGTTGCCCATGGCAACTTTCCACCATGTGCTTTCCCAAAACGTTATTTCCCTGAGCTGCACTATCCTCTGTCTCCATAGGGGTCACTAATGAGTCTGCTCTGTGACAAAATATGTTAGTCAACATATTTGCACCCAATGAGTGTCAGGTGCATTTTTTTGCACGGTTGAAAACTGTACTAGCCAAATTCGCGGTGAACACCAATTTATCCTTCCTCGCCTCTTCCATCCTTATGGGCAAGGCCTGATGAAACAGTATGGCCACTCCACATTTCTTCTGGCCCCGCTCATTTGACAATACCTACACTTCAGAATAGGGCTTACGCCTTAACCATCCCTGATTGGCGCAGTGAAGGTACGTCTCTTGCAGGAACACAAAATCACCCTTCAAGGTCCCCAACTCTTTAAATACTAGAGAGCGTTTTTGAGGCAAGTTGAGACCTTTTACATTAAAGGAGATGACTTTCAGCATAGTATATCATTCTCCCTGCTTCTCCCCCCTCCTAAAATCTCATGTTCCACTTGCGCTATGAAAGCACCAGACCCAGCCACAAGCACTATCAGTACCCTCCATAACTGCCCCCCCCCTCCTGGTTTCCCTTCACAAAGAACCTCCATCCTCTCCCCTCCCCACCCTTCCTCCCTCGGCCCCCTTGTCTGATTTCCCCTTTCTCACCCCTCCCTACCCTGAACCCATATCTTCCCTTCCTTCCCCCACATGCCCCTCCCCACCCACCCCATCTTTTCCATGCACTCGCCCACTGGGCAAGATTCAGGAATGATGACCCCCAAATCCAGGCCACCCAAACACCCCCCCACACCCCATCTGTTCCAAAAATTATCCCCTTTGCCAGTGCAAACAGCATCAACAATTAGCATGATATCATACAAAAAGAAGGATGCCAACTATAAGAGAAATAACAGAAAAGGAATAAGATAAAATAAAATAAGATAGCTACACCAAGTCCAGGCATTCACCCAACTATACTAACTGTCCACATAGAAATCCTCTTCTTCAGTGGCCCCAGCCACCAGCCCGCAGTGTGGCCACGATCTCTCTTACTACAAATTCCACCAATCTCCCTAAGT
This sequence comes from Ichthyophis bannanicus, assembly GCA_033557465.1. NCBI lineage: Eukaryota > Metazoa > Chordata > Amphibia > Gymnophiona > Ichthyophiidae > Ichthyophis > Ichthyophis bannanicus. The sequence continues at coordinate 2,408,350 of CM066043.1, forward strand.
GGCATTCAAGCAGAAAATTTCTCTCTCCCAAGCAATCCAGTACTTATGGGGCATTTTTCCCCACTCGTTTCCATTTCAAGTTCTGAGTCCTGGGGGGTGAGACCACCGGCGCTGCGTTACCTTCCACGAGGCCTGCTTGCCTGAGCGCTCTCCACGCCTCTCTATGGTCTTTTGCAGAGATCTTTTTACCGCCCAACAAAATGTTTATTCAAAAGGGAAAGGACCATGAATAGCGAATCTCCTCTTTGTTCAGCACCTCTATAACCGGTTTCATCTCCCGTCGACGCACCAACGTGAAAGTTGAAAGGTCCTTGTATCAGGAAGCAGCTGTCTCACTCTATTGTATAGTTTTCTTCTCCCGGCCTCTCCTTAGCAACAGCTCTGCATCATTATAGCGTAGAAAGAGGGCAATAACATCACGAGGCTGATTATTAGGAGGTTTACCCAGCGCCCGGTGCACCCTTTCAATCTCCATACTAGCCCCATGGAAATGAAACTCCTCCAAAGTCAAAAGTTCCTTGGTTAAGGTTTGCACCGTTTCAACCAGGTTCTCAGCTTCTGGTATGTCTCTGAACCGCTCATTATTTCTACGAGCCTGATTTTCTGTCATCAATCATATAGCTAAATTCCATTGTTTCAGAGCATTGTCTATCCGCTGTACATTGCAATTCTGTGCTGTCCTCCATTTTTGTTTCCACCTCCTCCACCCGGTGTCCCAAGTCCTTAATGTCTCCACGGAGCTCCGTGATCATAGACGTCATCTCCTCCCGCAATGATCTAAACTCTGCAGCAAGCTCTTCCGAAGGGATGGGCTTCACCTTAACCGGGATGGAACCAGGCTGCTGGCATTAACCTTTAAAAAGGAGATAGAGCAGCTTTTAAACTAGATATTAGGGGAAAGCCGACAGTCGCCCAAGAGCGGATGGTTCGGAAGAATGTATCTTTGAAGGATACTACCAAAAGCAGAGAGGTTCCACAAAAGAGTAAAGTAGCCCAAATGTCCTCAAGTATGGAGCAGACAGAGCTTAAAGATCCTAAATTACCCATGTCTAACAATAGCCAAATTAATATGAATAAAATACATTCTCTAAAATGCTTTTATGCAAATGCTAGAAGTCTAAAAAATAAGATGGGAGAGTTAGAATATATAGCACTAAATGAGAGGTTAGATATGATTGGAATATCAGAGACATGGTGGAAGGAGGACAACCAGTGGGACACTGATATACCTGGGTACAAACTATATCATAATGATAGAGCTGATCAAATTGGTGGAGGGGTTGCTCTCTATGTTAGAGAGGGCACTGAGTCAGAAAGGATTAAAGTTTTGCAGGAAACAAAATCTGTTGTAGAATCTATATGGATTGAAAATCCATGTAAAAGGGGGAAGGCAATGGCAGTGGGGGTGTACTATCGAGCGCCTGGCCAGAATGACCAAATGGATGATGAAATGCTCAAAGAAATCAAGGAAGCTAACAAAAGTTACAGCACAGTAATAATAATGGGTGATTTCAACTACCCCGGTATCGACTGGGTCAGTGTCACATCAGGACATGCTAGGGAGATAAAGTTCCTAGATGAAATAAATGACTGCTTCTTGGAGCAGCTGGTTCATGAACCGACCAGAGGGGAAGCCATATTAGACCTAATCCTTAGTGGAACACCAGATCTAGTGCAAGAGATAAGGTTGTTGGGGCCACTTGGCAATAGTGATCATAGCATGATCGCCTTTGATTTAATTAGTGGCGGAGGGATAGTAAGGAAATCCACAGTACTACCTTTTAACTTTCGAAAGGGAGACTATGATAAAATGAGGTTAGGGCTCTTTAACCTGGAAAAGAGACGGCTGAGGGGAGATATGATAGAAGTCTATAAATTAATGAACGGAGTCGAACGGGTAAACGTAGATCGATTGTTTACCTTATCAGAATATAGAAAGACTAGGGGACATGCAATGAAGCTACAGGGTAAACTATTTAAGACTAATAAAAGAAAATATTTTTTCACTCAACGTGTAATCAAACTCTGGAATTTGTTACCAGAGGATGTAGTAAAGGCTGTTAGTGTAGCTGGGTTTAAAAAAAGGTTTGGACAAGTTCCTGGAGGAAAGGTCCATAAACCATTATTATGAAGGGACCCAGGATATCAATGCTTGAACCAATACAAGCATTGTGGAACCTGTGTCCCTTGGGGAAACTGCTAGTTACATATGATCTAGATTGGCCACTGTTGGAAACAGAATGCTGGGCTTGGTGGACCTTGGTCTGACCCAGTATGGCATATCTTATGTTCTTATGTTCAAACCCTCTCCGGAGCTCACTCTGTATAAGAGTGTGTGTGAAGGTTGCCTCACTGCCTTGCTCTAATTCACTCAGCGTGTTGTCTCCCTATTCCTCTGACACCGGCCTCCGCAGGGAACTGCCATGTTATCCTGCCCTGTCCATCAGCCGCTGCGAGATGCACAGCTTGTCCTTCGCTTCCGGCAATTTCATTTTTGTAGCCATTTGCTCCCAGTTCCTCCTGGCACCTTCTATTCCAAGTTTTGATGGTTCTCCAAAATATTAGAGCATTTTTAGGGGCTTTTTGTCTCCTCATGGTGGCGGAGAAAAAGGCTCAATTTGCCATTTGCTCTGGTGACGTCACTTCCTCCACAACAAGACATTTTTATGGTAATTAAATAAGATCTGGATTAAAAGATGCACTTTAAAAATCAAAGATGAGAAAAGGAACTGCACTTTTGAAATCAGAGCAAATGGCAACTAGTTTCACCAAATATTATAGCCAGCTATATAAGGTACAATCTTCAACTGATGAACATCCAATAAGGACAAGGCTGAAAGATAGAAAACTCCCACAAATGGCTGCTCCTCCATAGCTGAGTAGAATGTATTTAAGCTCCACCCTTTCTTAGTGATGTCAGATGCCATCTTCATTGAGGGAAAGGCTGAACCTTCGAGCGACATCCTGTGCTGTTTCATTTGGGAAACTACCGACGGCGAGTTTCACTTGTTCTGCTCATTAAAGTATTGCTTGAGACAGGGTCTTTTGACCTGAAACATGGCACTGTGTCGTGCTTGATGCTGAACAAGTCATCTGGCAATATACACACCTTTTCCAGCTCTTCATGTTGCCATTCATGTTGCCTCTCAAGCCCCCGCCACCACCAGCAGCTCTCACCTTCCCGGGGATCGAGCTACCAGCAGCGGGAGGGGCCTCCTGGTCATCGCGGCCCAATCGGGGCACTTGCAGCCGGATTTAAACTTCGCGCCATCGGGCGCTGACTCTCTCAAGCCCCCGCCACCACCAGCAGCTCTCCCCTTCCCGGGGATCGAGCTACCAGCAGCGGGAGGGGCCTCCTGGTCATCGCGGCCCAATCGGGGCACTTGCAGCCGGATTTAAACTTCGCGCCATCGGGCGCTGACTCTCTCAAGCCCCCGCCACCACCAGCAGCTCTCCCCTTCCCGGGGATCGAGCTACCAGCAGCGGGAGGGGCCTCCTGGTCATCGCGGCCCAATCGGGGCACTTGCAGCCGGATTTAAACTTCGCGCCATCGGGCGCTGACTCTCTCAAGCCCCCGCCACCACCAGCAGCTCTCCCCTTCCCGGGGATCGAGCTACCAGCAGCGGGAGGGGCCTCCTGGTCATCGCGGCCCAATCGGGGCACTTGCAGCCGGATTTAAACTTCGCGCCATCGGGCACTGACTCTCTCAAGCCCCCGCCACCACCAGCAGCTCTCCCCTTCCCGGGGATCGAGCTACCAGCAGCGGGAGGGGCCTCCTGGTCATCGCGGCCCAATCGGGGCACTTGCAGCCGGATTTAAACTTCGCGCCATCGGGCGCTGACTCTCTCAAGCCCCCGCCACCACCAGCAGCTCTCCCCTTCCCGGGGATCGAGCTACCAGCAGCGGGAGGGGCCTCCTGGTCATCGCGGCCCAATCGGGGCACTTGCAGCCGGATTTAAACTTCGCGCCATCGGGCGGGCCCGCGCCTGAGGGCCCTTTGGCGTGGCCCTTAGGCGTGGACCGTGAGGCAGACCGAAACCTCGCACCACATAACAGTCTGTCATAATCTTCGGAGCTCACACGGGAAAGGTACCAATTGACACAATCGTTTGTGAATATGCTACTATTTTGCTGATCAAGATACAATGTAATCTGTTAATGTGTTACTATTTTACCGATTAAGATACAAGGTAATCTGTTGGAACCCTATCCCATTACTGATATCTCAGTATTAAGGTGTTAATGCAGCATTGCAGCATATCATTCTGTATATCCTTGATATGATTGGGATGTATTCAATCTCCTAGATATGTCATCCATATACTGAGGACCCGTCTACTGCAAACCTTCCTACTGCTCCACCTTAATTTATATTTTTGTATAACATCTCCTCTTCACTACTTTACCACATACTGTAGTGTGCTCCACTACCATAGTGTGCCTCATTGATACTAATTCTATCACATTGTGCCTCACTATTACTTGCTACCCTCAAAATGGCCCTCCAGTTCACCTCCCTCTTTAGCCTTTACCTCCTCACTCACTGGCTTGGAACCACCCAGGCCCTCTACACATCCCACAACAACATTCCTATCCTGAATAGCCATGGAAAAAGATGGTATGATCCACCATATTCCCACCCAAGAAGTGACGCCTACACGCGCCACTCCCACCTTATCCATGTAGCACTCCAGTTATCCAATACACCCAGCCAGCAAAAACCTCTGAACTGCCGACCACTGAAATGTGCCATCATTAACGCACGCTCTATTCGCAAAAAATGGCCTGTTGTACTAGACACAATCTCACTTTACAACCTAGAAATACTTATGATCACTGAAACCTGGTTATCATCAGAGGACAACGTTATCCTCAATCAGCTCCTACCCCCCAATTTCTCCATATACACAAGACACAGAGAAAACAAAAAAGGAGGTGGGGTGCTTATAATCACCAAAACAGACCTCGACTTCCATATAACAGACTCCTCTAGCACAAGTAGTCTAGACATCCTCTCTATTGCAAACCTACATTGCTCTCTCAACCTGTTATACAGAACGCCTTCGGCTTGCCCAGATGACCTCCCAACCATTATTGACCTTGCGGCCAACACCCTCAGCCCCAATAAACCAAATTGGATAATGGGTGATTTCAATCTCCCATCGCTACCCCAAAACCACGCCAATGCCTTCCTTGGTGCTATGGAAGAACTCGCTCTCAAACAAATCATCAATCAACCCACACATATAAGAGGGAATATACTTGACATGGTATTTGCTCCTCAGCCAATCATCGAGCAAAACCGTAATCTACCAATATCAGTGATTGATGTACCTTGGTCAGACCACAAACTGATCATTATCCAGATACCCACCAACAATGAGCAGCTGCACAGAAGCCAACATCAGAACACACCACGAGCAGCCTCAAGAAGCTTTCGCCCATTTAACAGGGAACACATTCTATCAGAGACCCAATCCCTCCTCAACAATACCACGCTCGACCTTGAAGAACTGATATCATCCTGGAACTCCAATTTAAATGCCATCGCACAACGCCCGGACGCCAACAACTCAGCAAAGTTGAAGAGAAGCTCTGCCCCGTGGTTCTCTCCTGAACTGCGATCTTCTCTCACCCAACTACGCAGACTTGAGCGCCGATGGCGCCGATCACTCTCTATTGAAGATCAGACCACCTACCAAACTCACCTCTCAATTCATCGTGAAGCAATCACAACCAAAATGAAACAATATCACACCGACACACTAAAGAGATCATTGAATAAACCACGTGACCTCTTCAACTTGGTCAAATCCCTCTCGAAAGAACCATCACCCGATCAGCACAGCGTGATTCACCCACAAGAATACGCAGACTACCTGCAATCCAAGATCATTCAAACCAAAAAGGATTCAGCAATTCAGTTTCAGGAACCAACAGGCCTAACCCTACTTGACAAGTTCTCTACACCATCCACTAAATGCATTGAAGATATCATAACATCCCTCAACACCTCCACAGCACAGACTGACCCATGCCCAGCCTTTTGGATTAAGGAACTACGTGAGGTGTTCAGTCCATTCATCGCAAACCTAATGAACCTCTCCTTCACAACAGGATACTTCCCCACAACACTTAAGCAGACATCCATTAGGCCACTATTGAAAAACCCCAAGCTTGACCCGCAGAAGGCCGATTCTTATAGGCCAATAGCCAGTATTCCCTTGCTAGCCAAGATAACTGAGAAAGAGGTACAACGGCAGATTCAAAATCACATAGACTCCGCAGCTCCCCTAGATCACTGCCAACATGGGTTTAGAGAATATCATGGAGTCGAGACCCTACTTACCAGCCTATTCAACGCAATAATCACAGGCATAGACAACATCCATCAAGGTTTTGTGCTCATCTTCTTGGACATCGCCGCTGCGTTCGACTCGGTGAGTCACGAAATTCTCCTGGGAAGGTTGAAAGAGAAGGGCATCTGCAACAATGCACTAGAGTGGTGTAAATCCTATTTGGAAGCAAGATGGCAATACGTAAAGTCTGGATCTGAGGAATCAAAACACTTCCATCAAAAACAAGGTGTACCTCAAGGCTCCTCCTTGTCCTCCCTACTATTCAATACTTACATGCAGCCCATCTGCAACATCATAAGATCATTTAATGTGAGCTGTTTGATATATGCAGATGACATTCTTTTATACATGCCGTTCTCCACAGCCCAAATGGACCTAACACCAGCAATAGACTGTTTCAATGCTGTCTCAGCGTGGCTTCAATCACAGAATCTACGCATTCAACATAAAAAGACAGAGGTTCTTTTCATCTCCAGAGACCCCAACTTTACTCCTCCACCCCACGTCAGTGTTAATGAAGCGGACTTACTAACCAAAGAAACAATAAGATACCTCGGAGTTACGTTGGACCAACGCCTGGATATGAAACACCACATAAACAACATTGTCAAAGCTGTATACTTCAAAATCCGCACTATCAGGCATCTGCGCTCCCTACTGGACCCAGATGACTTCCGGACCATATACCAAGCGCTAATACTGCCGCACTTCGACTTTGCAAACGCCATCTTTCAAGGGCTCCCCCACTCCACGCTGGCCCCTTTACAGCTGGCCATGAATGCTGCAGCAAGGGTCCTACACGGAGCCGCCAAAAGTGACCACGTGACCCCCATTCTCAAACAACTTCACTGGTTACCTATCCATGGAAGAATCATCTTTAAAACCCTTCTCCTAGCGTTCAAAACAATCAAAGGTATTTCATCCCCTTCACTCACAGATCTTATTCACATGGTGCCCCCCAACAGATCCAGAAGAGCAATAGCCATAAACCTACTAGTAAAACCAAAGGAATCATCAAAGTGCAACATATCAACCACAAACAGGGCGTTCCGCTACTATGTACCTAAATGCTGGAATGCCCTACCCCCTGACATTAGGGCGATTGCCGACCTATCACAGTTCAGAAAGGCACTCAAATACCATTTATTCCTCCAATGCTACCCAAACTCCAATGACACCCCTCTGAAGAGATGACCCACTCTAAGAAACAACCCTCACGTTCATTATGTTATTTCACCCACTCATTGCCATGTAAATATCTCATGCATATAATCAACCCTGTTATCCAAGCTACTCTTTACTATGTAAAAATCTCATGTATATAGTTACCCCTGTTATCCAAGTTTGGACCCCTGTTCGATGTAAAACCAAACAGCATGTTGTTATGGTTGTTGTGTTATAATGTAAACCGCGCTGATGCCAAATAGCGCGGTATATAAGAATTTGTAATAAATAAATAAATAACTTTCAATGATTTCAGCTCAGATTGCCAGCTAAGTACCTGATTTCAAAATAACACCATTGCTGGTTTATTAAGTTTTAGTTCTTGGCATGTTGGCTTTGGGTTGCTATTGCAGAAATTCTTTCTTTTTTTGCACACTTATATAAAAAGATTAAAAAAGAGTGGTTCACTGTTCGGAGGGGGTTTTCCCTTTCCCCCTACATAGTGAACTTTCCAACATATGAAATCATGGTTATGTGTTTTTTTTTCCTGCTTTAATAGATCAGATCTTTTTTCCTTTTATTGAATTCCAGAGAGAGCAGATAGGCTGTTTACAAAAGAGGAATTTAGCAGAGGTATTAAAAAACTAAAAAATAATAAAATGGCTGGACCGGATTCATTACCGGCAGAATCATATAAATGCTTGGCAGAGCAATTTCTTCTCTTGATACTGAATATCTTCAATGAGACCATAAATCTTTTCATGAACCTATCATCACCATTATTAATAAGGAAGTACAAGATGCTACCTTACCTATCATTACAGAATATAGATTACAAGGTACTGACTAACTAGCCAAGCCTATTTAGGGTGCCAATTGATGGAGTCAATTTATAGCAAACCAACACCCTCTGCTTTAGTAAATGGTCATTTATCAAGACCTTTTAGGTTGAGCAGAGGGACAAGACAGGACTCCCCCATGTTGCCTCTCATTTGCATTAGTGCTGAATCCTTTGGCATGTAATATGAGACACAAATTTCTAGGCTGAAGGATCAAGCTGGGGGGAGAAACAGATGATATATCAGTCTATGCGGATGACCAGGGCCAACCCTAAGCATGTTTTAACATGTTGCTCGCACATGGCCCCAGCTCTACCATAGGCCCTGCAAGCTGCTGTTTTCTTCCATCCAGGAGACAGCATAGGATGAGCTACTGCATTTTTGAAGTGTACTACGCAAGGCCACTGCCCACAGCCCTATGACAACTCCCCCTCCTCAGCATCAGCTGCCTAATTCAGCCACGGAAGCAGCCAGCAGCATATCGCTCCCTCAGCTCCAGCCATAGGGGGTGTGGCTGCACAAAAATGCCAGCCCAATGCAGGTTGCAGCCTTCCCCAGCTCTCAGCCTAAATTGTAGCACAGCATGTTTGCTTCTTCTCTTTTTTTAAAACCCCAACCACTGTGGCTCTGCACAGCATACTTGGGTTTTTTTCCCTCTCCAGCCTACAGCCAGCAGACCCCCCCCCCCTCCCACCCCAGACAGGCCCTTTGCAGACTCTGCAGCCAGGTAAAAATATTTATTTTTATGGATCTTCTCGGTTTCTTTGCTTTTACTGATATTGAAAACATGTTTTGAAAAATATTTTTCATAATGCAGAAGAAAATATTTCAAACTTTTTCCAGATCTTCCAAAGTTCAAATTTTGCCACTTCTGACCTCTGGAAAATAAGGAACATGTTTACTAAGCTGTGCTACCTGTTAACATGGCAGATAGCGCATGGTATCCAGACACATTAATAGAAAGCACAATGAAAATGTAGATAGCATATTGATTTTCTGTGCTATCTGCAGAAACTGCGGTAACTGACAGAGTGGGTGGAGAGTGGGCATGTCTATAATGTGGGAATACTGTGGACATCAACAGCTCAAAGCAACAGGTGCAGATGTGCACCCTCAGTGCTGATGTTATTTGCAATTTCAGTGTGCTACTTGCTGGAAAAATGCTGCGCATGTCCCCAGAAGATAGTACACAACTTTTGCAGCTAACGAGACACCATTTGCACAAAAATGCCATATTGGCTGCAAAAGCCTAACAGGCTTTAGTAAACATACCCCTAAAACTTACAGAATTTTTTTTCCAATTTTTCCAGGTTTTCACATCTTTAGGACGACAGGGAATGAGACGTGGGAATCACTCAGGAACGTAAAGGTGGCTGACTTAAACAGGGTTGAGGTGATTCTGGGCCAGTCATGAATTTTGCATCTCCGAAACAAAAATCTGTGCAGAATGTTATAAAATTAGGATTAAAATCTGTAAAACTTGAATAGTAATGTTTGTAGAACCAGGAATTTCTTCCAGGAAAAGTTTGTTTAAAATAAAGGACCTTGAAGGGGCCACTAAAGAGTATGATGTGCTAACTTCTTTTCACTAAATCTTCACCCAGGGCCAGTCCATCTACTAGGCGACCGACCTCCATGGGCAGCACAGCATATATGCCCCACTGCCACTGATTCTGGTGGCAGGGTCAGCTCGGCAGCACACATGGTATACCGCTTCTGACCCCCCCCCCCCTCCCCAAAGTTGTGTCAGATGGGTCAAAAGCAGCAGGCCTTTGCTGCAGCTAAGCCATTCCCCTGACCCTGCTGCCAGAATTAGCAGCAGCATGGCTCAGCACGGGGAGGGGGAAGGGCGGCACAGCTCAGCATGAGGAGGGAGGACGGCACACCAGGGCTTATGCCTAGAGTGGCAGAAACCCTTGGGCCAGCCCCGTCTTCACCTTAATTTGTTAATTTTCCCCTGAACGTCAAACTTGCCTCTCCAGCATTTTCATATTTTGGGGGTCTTGGAGGCTATCCTCGGGCAATGTTTACCTATCAGACTTAGAATGCCACAGAGAAATTGGGAAAGAGCATCAATTATTACAAGGTGAACAGCACTGTACAAGACCCTCCAAAACAGGACTATCCAGTCCAAAATCAAGCAGTTGGTCACCCTACTCCCAGGTGGAGGAAAGCAGAGGCTGCAGCAGCACTCAGATCTCCAGGTCCCTTTGGCTCTGTAATGTCCAGTTTTTCCCTCGTGTAGTGGCTGCCGCAGGTCTACATGGTCGACGCAGCCACAGAGGTAGCAGAAAAGCACATTCAGAATGTATGCTTCAGCTGTGCCAATGATTTTTCCCTGTGTTGCTGCAGCCTGACTGGTGCACATGTTCTTTTCCCGAATTCCACTTCCATCTTGGTTTAAACATTCCTGACTAAATTTGAGCCCCGATTTCTGACTGACTTCCAACTTGAGCAGAGCCCAAGATGGATTCCTAATCCTCTGGGCTGGCTGCTGAGGGTCTGGGCAAGTTGCTATGCCTCCCGTCCTCCTAACCTGAGATTGGGACACAACTGATTGGGTAACTGGAAGGGAATCACACTGTGGGGTAGCAGCCAGCCCTGAAACAGCTCGAAATCATGAATCTCTGTCCCTGGGTGTTGAGAGAGACACTCAGACATGGTAGAAGAAAGAATGAAAGGAGGAAGTGAAGGGGCTAGGATGACTCTCCTTAACACACATTGTACTTAATGGAGTCAAGGAGTATGCCAGGATTGTTCTGGGAAGAAGGGGATTTATGATGGCTTTGAGTTTAATTATCAAAATCTGAAGTGGGACCTGCATGCAGAGTCTGGCTTCTTGGGGTTTCGGTTCAATTTTTGTCTATATATTTCTATTTTTAGTTTGTAGGTCCTTATTCTATAATTGGTGAGAGTCTTAGTGTATGATTCCCACTAGCACTCCTTGTGGCCTTGGGCAAGTCACGTAACCATCCATTGCCTCAGAAAAATCCAAATTATCAATGCCCCTGTTTAATGTACATTACCAAGTTTAAGTTTCAATGTAAACCGCTTTGATTGAAATGATAAAGCGGTATATAAAACCTGTTAAATAAATAAAATAAATGATCCAGGCCAGGTGTTCTGTAGAAATCTGTAGTAGTCTGGCTTGATCAGTTTTCCCAGTAGATGTATGGATTTTCTAAGGTCCACGACAAATATTTACAATTCTGTCCTTTTCTAGGTAGGCTACTGGTGTGAATTGTGGAAGTTAGTGCTATTGTAGAAGGGTAGCTTTATAGTACTGCTCTGTGGTTCTCACTTTTTGTTTCCTGTGAAGAGACAACTGTAGAGTGGTTGGTTGGGGGTATTGGAATATGGATAGTCTTTACGATGTGCTGTTTTGTGTTCTTGATGCTGTTGATCTTAAATTTAAAATATTTTGTCAGTTCAGATTCAAGGAAATCTTCACTGTTGCTGATTCTGGGCTTTTTCCAGCTCTGAAACATTCTAATCTGGCTTGTACACCATGATCTAATTCATAGGATTTATTTTCTCATTTTCATATTTTCCCTCCTCATTAACCCGGTCATGGCATCGACCAATTAAGTCCAGTATGCAAATATTTATGCACATGAGGCCCAGTAGATATGCAAATAAGGCCCACAGTGAGTCTCCGCATCACCCTCAGGCCTCTCCTGTGGATGGCACACTTATTTTTATGAAAGACCTAAATGGTCTATTCCTCCCCTGATGAATATAATAAGAAAGTTTAGTAACTAGTCAGGCTATACAGTCAGCTTCCAGAAATCGTCTCTGATCCCCATTAGACATCAAGATGGGGAGTAGAGAATTTGGAAAGGCGTTTGCATTACAGATTCCACAAAAAGGTGACATTTTACTTCCCTCGAATCTTGCTAGATCACTCTAGACAAGTGGGTTGTGTTCCGCTACCAGCAGAGGTGGCAACAGAGAAGAAAGATCTAGAGGTTTCTTTACTACCTCATCCTGCTATTAACATTGATGCAGCTAGGGACACACTCCAGTATTTATACCCAAGTGGTAGTCAAGAACTCCTGAAGGTAACAAGGTTCAACATAACAAGGAACCATAACTATGTACGGAACAGTCGCCGGACAGAAGATCTGTCAAGACTATGGACCTACAGGGCCAAGCCACAGAGAATATAGCAGATCACAGAAGTGGGTCCTAGACTGGTCTGTTATGACTCAAGGAATAGACATTATCTGGTAAGTAAAATGTCACCTTCCATATTATCCTGATAGACCAGTCCAGACAAGTGGGACTTACCAAAACTATGATTCCACTGGCAGGAAGAAGACATGACAGCCTTCAAATAGTCTGCATGGAAGGCCGTATTCACCCAAACATGGACATTCAAGCAGTAATGCATAGCAACAGTGGAAAGTAAGGACCACGTTGCTGTCAAACAAATATTTATGGGAGTGACCAAACTATGTTCCATCCAGGAGAAAGCCTGCACCCATGTGAAATGCACACACAAACCCTCCAAACCCAGCTGGTAATGCAACAGATAGACAAAGGTTATTGCCTCCTTTATCCATCATGGCTGCATGTCCTTTATGTGGGCCTACAAAAAGGATGAAAAGCCTGTCCGATTTCTGGGAGGGGTTGGTGACCTTAAGGTATGTAAGAAGTACCCTCCAGAAATTTGCCAGGTGAAAATCCTTATCCTTCCCCCGACACCGATTTTTTGAAAGAAAGACAAACAGACCAATTTAATGGCATGAAAATATATTACTTTGTGCAATAAGGAAGGAACAGGCCGAATATACAAGGCCTCCTCCGAGAACAACAGAAAGGGATCTTGACATGACAATACCTACAATTCTGAAATACCGCCACCAAAAAGGCAGTCTTCAGGGATAAATCTTTAAACATAGCCCTCCTCCGGGACTCAAAAGCCTCAGACACCGAGGCCTGAAGGACTAAGCTGAGATCCCATGATGAAACAACTGACTGCAGGAGAGGACACAAGTGTCTGACTTCCCAAAAACACAAGTCATATCTGGGTACAAGGACACCGAGAGATCCTCCAGCCACCTAAAGCACAGCAAGGCCACCATCTGAACCTTCAAGGCGCTAAAGAGAGAGCCCTTGTTAAATTCATCCTGATGACAGATAGAAACATAGAAACATGACAGAAAAAGACCACATGGCCTATCTAGTCTGTCCTTCCATATCAACCACTACAACAGTCCCCTTTTTTTTCCTTTAGAGATCCTCTGTGTTTGACCCATACTGTTTTGAATTCAGATACTGTCCTCATCTCTACTACCTCCACTGGGAGACTATTCCACTGATCCACCACTTTTTCCATAAAGAAATATTTCCGCATATCACTCCTGAATCTATCCCCTTTCACCCTTATCCCATGTCCCCTCGTAGCAGAGCTTGCTTTCAATGGAAAAAGGCTCCCCCCCTGTGCATTTATGCCTCAGAGGTATTTAAACATCTCAATCATATCACCTCTATCCCGCCTTTCCACTAAGGTGTACATATTAAGATCCTTAAGTTTGTCCTCATATGCTTTATAATGAAGACCACTAACCATTTTAAGTAGCCACCCTCTGTACTGACTCCATCTTTTTTGTGTCTTTTTGAAGGTGAGGTCTCCATAATTGCACACAATACTCCAAATGAGGTCGCACCAAAGACTTATCCAGAGGCACTATCACCTCCTTTTTTCTGCTAGCCATTCCTCTACCTATGCACCCAAGCATCCTTCTAGCTTTTGCTTTCGCCTTTTCTACCTGTTTAGCTACTTTAAGATAATCAGATAAAGTTGGAAAGTTTGCTGCGCTAGAGATGAGTTGACACTCAGAACCCTATTGCTCAAAAAGGTACCAAATATGCCCATAGGCAAGACACGTAGAGCCTCTCTTAACTTTCAGAAGCATGGAAAGCATGACAGGAGAATAACCCTTATGCACTAGGTGTCACTTCTCAAGAGTCAGGTCATAATAGAGAAGGGAGCATGGCAGCTAGAAGGACTGGCCCCTGTATCAAGAGCTGATGGGAGGCATAGGAGGTTCTTGCAGGAGGTGCATTAGATCTGTATACCACGGTCTCTGCTGTAGTCAATCTTGCACGCCCAGAACCTCAAGACCCTGATGGCACTCTACGAGACAAAGTACTCACCCCACAAGGGGTCACAGAGGAAAGATATATAGAAGAATCTGTCTTGACCAAGGTTAAACTAGGAAGATTATGTCCTTGGAGCTCACCAGTCTATAGCAACTGAAGAACCTTCGCATTTTGGCACTGGCCCAGATCAACACATCCATCTTGGGGTGAACCCATCTGTCCAGAATCCTCTGGAACACCATCGGCTCAATGCCCACTCTCCAGGGTCAAGGTAATGGCAACTGAGATAGCCCACTTCCACATTATCCACTCCCACAATATGCTGTACCAAGAGGGCTAGGAGGTTCCTTTCTGCCCACGCAAACAAGAAGGCCATTTCCAGGGCCCAAGAATTCTTTGTGTCCCTTTGCCTGTTGCCGCTCTGGCACTCTCCAAGAAGATCTGGACCACTTTGCCCCAGACCAAGGATCCGAAACACAAAAGGGCCAAACAAATGACCCTTGCCTCAAGCTGACTGATGGACCACACTGCTTCTCAACTGCTCCAGTGGCCCTGAGCTGTCTGCCAGTTCCCCAGTGGGTTCCCCAGTGGAACAGGCTGGCATCTGTCAATAGAGGCTGCCACTGAGATGGCCAGACTGTTCCCACTAATGCATGCTGACCACCACCAATGGGGAAAAGGGAAGTCTTTCTGCCTGCCCGCCCCCAGCTGAACTCCTGCTCAATCGGGGCAGTGGGAGACAGAAGCCAGGCAGCCCGACCACCTCAAAAGCGGCGTCCCTGCTCCGAGGGAGCCGCTTTCTGCCTGCCCGCCCCCCAGCTGAACTCCTGCCCAATCGGGGCAGTGGGAGACAGAAGCCAAGCAGCCCGAACACCTCAAAAGCGGTGTCCCTGCAGGGCGGGCCCGCGCCTGAGGGCCTCGCCAGAGGGCCCTTTGGCGTGGCCCTTAGGCGCAAACAAATGCACCAAAAGAAACAGCCAGCCCTTGTTCAACAGGAACTCCGGAGCACAGAAACACTGAAAAAGACATTACAGCAACAACGGGAAACACCACGATCCACTACAGCGGTGAAAACACAGCAACGGCAACTAAAGGCCTCACCGCTCTGTGCAATCAACACCGAAACCCAGCCTGGTCCCCAAACACCAGGTACCCTCACCGATTATGCCACCCTTCTTAGCCCCCATCTACCTCCTCACCCCCCTCTTAACCCTCTACCCCCCCCCCTCCAAGCACACTCAATAATCTACTCTGGCCCACCTACCCTGCAGCTCAACCCACACTCACTTACAAACTGAAACAAACTCACTCCCAATCACAGCATACATCAACCCACATCACCAACCCCCCATCCCATCACCACATCACCATCTCTCTAATCAATGCACACTCTGTTAGAAATAAATACCACATGCTCCATGACCTAATCACAATTGAGCAGATAGACCTCCTATGCATAACGGAAACCTGGCTGACTGACACTGACACAGTACTAATGAACCAACTAGCCCCAGAAGGATACACCCTCCATCACTGCTCCCGGGCGCACACCAAAGGAGGAAGTGTTGCCATCATAGCAAGAACCCACCTCCACCTCAGGATCCTTTCTTCAGAGACTACCACCGAAGCGGATCTCCTCACCCTCACCAATAAACACCTCTCAATATGTCTAATCTACCATGCACCTACCACAACCACTGACCTACCAAGATTACTACAACACATATCAGAAAGCACCAGCTCGGCTAAGGAACAAATCATCCTAGGAGACTTCAACCTCCCATCCCTTCAAGTAGAACAAGCAGCAACCTTCCGCACCGCTATGACAGCAATGGATCTGGTACAGATCATACAAGAACCCACCCATGAAAAAGGCAATACAATAGACCTCATATTCCTCAACTCCACAACCACCGCCTCAGGAAAGATCCCACAGATCTCGCCCGTACCTTGGTCTGACCACCACCTCATCACCATATCCTACACTTACCAACATAAGAACAATGATAATGGACCCCACGTAAGATGATTTAAACCATTTAACAAAGAAGACTTCCTGGAACAAATTCTACCCAAATTACAAATGAACTCCAGTGACATCAATGACCTCATACACAACTGGAATACTACGATCTCCACAGCATCTGAAGCATCAACAAACAAAGCCTTCACCAGACCCCCTTCCTCAAAGGCCAGATGGTATACTCCCGGTCTCCGAAAGCTAAAAACAAAACTCAGAAGAACTGAAAGAAAATGGAGAAAAACCAACGACGAAAATGACAAAATGAAATACCTACATGAACTCAACGCATATCACTACGAGACTGACAAAGCTAAGAAAATCTACCACATGAAAATCATCAATACCTCCATAAACAAACCTCGTGAACTCTTTCAAATAATCAAAAAACTGACAAAAGCGCCTCATAACTCTGACCAATTACCGCAGATTCCACCAGAGCTACTGGCCCGTCAATACAAACTACAACGACCACAAAACCCACAGCCAAATCCACAGACAACTGCAGAGAACCTCCACCCCAACTTGCACAGTGACTGGACCACCTTCAAAGAAACATCAACAGACGAAATCTCCACCACCATCTCCTGCCTCCACACCACCACCTCCCCACTGGACCCATGCCCCACTGACTGGATAAAGAAATCAAAAGACGAACTGAGCACGCCATTAGCCCATATCGTCAATGAATCTTTCTCCAGAGGACACATGCCAGACACCCTCAAAACTACGATCATCCGACCTTCCTTGAAAAAGCAAAACCTGGATCCATCTTTGTTAGTGATATAGCGGAAGGGCTGTCGGGTAAGGTTTGCCTCTTTGCGGATGATACCAAAATCTGCAATAGAGTAGACACCCAGGAAGGTGTAGATAACATGAGGAGGGATCTAGCTAAGCTTGAAGAATGGTCTAGAATTTGGCAGCTGGGATTTGGCAGCTGCAGCAATCCAAGGGAGCAATACAGTATAGGAGGTGAAGTACTTTTGTCCACTAAAGAAGAGCGGGACCTAGGCGTGGTTGTGTCTGATGATCTTAAAGTAGCTAAACAGGTAGAAAAGGCGACGGCAAAAGCTAGAAGGATGCTTGGCACACTTGAAAATACCTTACCTCTGACAGGTAATGGTTAATAGCAACCTAGGGTACACCAACTCTAATTCTCCTAGCTAACTACAATTACAATTAAAATCGACTAAATAACTACTTGTAAATCTTGTAAATAGATACATGTAATAGATCAAAATATGTAAATAAGTTCGTCTGTTATTTAACAAGTTGTCTGTTATTTAACAAGTTTTACCATATTTAGTCATTCATGATTAATGTATTTAGCAAAATTGTACCAAGTTAACAAATGTTCCATGTAAAACAGCTAAATTGTACCTAGTTAACAAATGTTCCATGTAAAACAGACTTGTAATCTGTTCATTCCTTGTTCATTGTAAACCGCACCTGATCTGTGGAAGGTAGCGGTATATAAGCAACTGTTAAATAAATAAATAAATAAATACGGAGAGGAATGGCTAGCAGAAAAAAGGAGGTGATAATGCCTCTGTATAAGTCTTTGGTGCGACCTCATTTGGAGTATGGTGTGCAATTCTGGAGACCGCACCTTCAAAAGGATGTGAACAGGATGGAGTCGGTGCAGAGGGTTGCTACTAAAATGATTAATGGGCTTCATTATAAAGCATATGAGGACAGACTTAAGGATCTTAATATGTACACCTTAGAGGAAAGGCGGGATAGAGGTGATATGATTGAGATGTTTAAATACCTCCGTGGCATAAATGTTCAGGGAGAGAGCCTCTTTCAATTGAAAGCAAGTTCTGCTACGAGGGGACATGGGATGAGGGTGAAGGGAGATAGATTCAGGAGTGATGTTTATGTTTATGTTTTATGTTTTATTAAAATTTGATATACCGCCCATACCAAAAAGGCATCTGGGTGGTTTACAATTAAAATTTACATAGCTGCGAAAGAAGAGAAAAGAACGCCATTATTAAACAGTAAAGAGGAAAAAGAATAAATAAATAAAACAAATAAAAACACGGACATTACAACAATGGTAGGTCAGGGAGGTAAAAACAAACATGGGGACAGACTACATGGGAAGGTTAAATGCCAAGGTGAATAGATGGGTTTTTAGCTTTGTTTTGAAATGTGGAAGAGATGTTTCGGTGCGGAGGGAAAGGGGGAGTGAATTCCAGAGCCGGGGACCCAGGAAATAGAAGGCAGAAGAACGGGTGGACTCCAGATGGGCATGCGCAGGGGGGGAAGAGACATGCGATTAAGATGAATGGACCGAAGGGAAGGATGGCGAGTGTGAAAGTGAACCTGGTCAGCAAGATAGAGAGGAACACCTGTGAAAAGAGCTCTGTGAACGAAAGTTAGAATCTTATAGTGAGTACGAAAGGGTACCGGTAACCAGTGTTGTTGTAACAGGAGAGGGGTGACATGATCGTACCGGGAAGCGTGAGTTAAGAGACGGATTGCGGTATTCTGGACGCGTTGGATACGGGCTATTTGAGATTTTGGGAGACCTGCCAAAACGATATTACAGTAGTCGAGCCTGGATATGACAAGAGAGAGTAACAGCGTGGCCAAAGCAGGAAAAGAGAGGAAAGGGCGAACAGCTCGTAGTTGTTTAAGAGAAAGAAAGGACCGCTGAACTACCGAAGAGATGTGCTCCCGAAAGGATAGAGAGGAGTCAAGAACCACACCGAGATAACGAAAGGAGGGAACCAAAGGAACCGGTTGGGAGGAAAAGATTGGGGCACAAGTGGGTGAAGGGCTCCCTGATGTGAACCAGGTGGCAAATGACTTTGAAGAGTTAACGTGAAGATAGTTAGAGGAGAACCAAGTGGCAACAGCAGAGAGACAGCAGTTAAGAGGTGAGATGTCTGATATGCGGAAATATTTCTTTACGGAAAGAGTAGTGGATCCGTGGAATAGTCTCCCAGTGGAGGTGGTAGAGATGAGGACAGTAACTGAATTCAAAAAAGCATGGGACCAACACAGAGGATCTCTAAAGGTAAAAAGTGGACTGTTGTAGTTGTTGTTATGGAAGGACAGACTAGATGGGCCTTGTGGTCTTTTTCTGTCATCATGTTTCTATGTTTCTCTAGACCCAGCATCCTACAGACCCATAGCTAGCCTACCTTTCACTGCCAAAATAATAGAGAAGATCGTCCAGGAGCAGCTTCAGGAACACCTGGATATTAACAACATACTGGACCCACAACACGGCTTCCGCCCTCTACATGGAGTTGAGACCCTCATGACCACACTGATGAACACCCTCCTCACAGGAATTCAAGAAAAACACTCTGGATATGCCATGATCTTCCTTGATATATCTGCAGCCTTTGACACCATCTCCCACAACATCCTCATACACAGACTACAGACTATTGGGATCAAGGACACTGTACTGAAGTGGTTTCAATCCTACCTAACCAACAGACAGCAACTAATCCGCACCAGCACCTCAACCTCCCTCCCATTCCAACAACACCAGGGAGTACCTCAAGGATCCACACTGTCAGCCATGCTCTTCAATATCTACCTCCAGCCACTCTGCACAGTCATACGCACTCACAACATCAGCTTCCACATATATGCTGATGATATCATGCTCTACGCCCCCATTACGACCACAAGCCCAGCAAACTCCAACCTCTCAGCCTGCTTCACAGCCGTGTCTGACTGGTTACAAGCAAACAACCTATCCATCAATATAAAGAAAACTGAAGCTCTCATAGTAACTAAGGAGCCAGACTTCACACCACCTACACACCTCAACATAGGAACAAGCAGCATCAAAATACAACCGCAGATAAGATACCTGGGCATTATTGACCAAGCCCTCACCTTAAAGCAACAGATCACAAAAACCTCCGGAACTATATTCCACAAGGCAAGAACAGTGCAGCGTCTCAGACCTCTTTTAGAACATAAAGATTTCCGAACCGTGATGCAAGCCATGACACTCCCACATCTGGACTACTGCAACATAATCTACCATGGCCTCCCAGCCACACAGACCAACCCCCTCCGAACAGCATTGAACACCACTGCGAGAATCATTCAGAGGGCAAAGAAAACCGACCACATCACCCCAATTCTGAAAGAACTACACATTCTTCCCCTTGAAGCAAGGACTAAATACAAAGCCATCCTGCTCACCCACAAAGCCATCCATCAAACACAGAACACCCAGCTTTGCGCCCTACTGGCCCGCCCAGCTCACGGCAGAACTACTAGACAAGCCTCCAGCGTTTCCCTTACCGTCCCTCACAAAAGAACCAAATGCTCGCAACGGACCTGCAATCGAGCCTTTGAACTTTATGCTCCATCCTTATGGAACTCACTACCGAGCTGTCTCAGAAACAATACCAACCTACCATCTTTCAGAAAACAGCTAAAAACCATTCTTTTCCAGGAATGCTTCAACACGAATCCCACCGAAAAACCCACAAACCCCTGATCCCGCCCACAACGAACCTCTGACTCAAAGCTATACTAACCTGTCTATGTCTAAAGTCTGTCCTATCCCAAAATCATTAATGTTGCCTCCTCGGTGTTGGCCCTACCCTCATACTTAATCTCCCCACCCCTATATGTAACACCGCTTTGACCCGGTGAAAAGCGGTATATAAATGCAGCTAAATAAATAAAATAAATAAGTCTAACATTGAGGTCTAAGAGCAAGGAGACCAGCAAGACAGTAGGGACCTTTGCAGAGGCCTCGTGTGGGCCCACACCCAAGAAACCATTTCAATCATTGCTGCTGTCAAGCCGAGTTAAAGGTAATCCTAAACTTTGGGAGCCTTCTGCTTCCAAAAAGGTGACAGCAGAAACCACAGTTTCTCCACTCTCTTCTCTGGCAAGAAGACCCTGACAGTTACGGTGTCAAAGTATGCCCTAAGGCAGTGTTTTTCAACCTTTTTTGTGCAAAGGCACACTTTTTTCATGAAAAAAATCACGAGGCACACCACCATTAGAAAATGTTAAAAAAATTTACCTCTGTGCCTATATTGACTATATATAAAGTAATTCTCTTGAATAGGAATCAAACACTCACACCAACCCCCCTCCCCTGCTGGTTCACTCACACCACCCCCCCCCCCCCCCTCCACTGCTGGTTCACTCACCCACCCCCCTGTCACTTACTCACCCCTCCTGCTGGGTCACTCACTCACTCACTTACCCCCCCTCTCCTGCTGGTTCACTCACACCATTGCCCCCCCCCCCTTGCTGGTTCACTCACACCACCCCCCCCCCTCCACTGCTGGTTCACTCACACTCCCCCCCCCTTGCTGGTTCACTCACACACACACACACCCCCCTCTGCCCAAGCCGCTGCTTCTGCTTTGTACAGAGCAGCGGCTGCACTACACTTACATTGAAAAGTAAAGAGAAACTGTGTCAGGAGCCCTCCGGTCATCGCAGAGCCCGAGGAAGTGATGTCATGGGGGCGGGCTCCTCACAGGCTGTCTTTCCTTTTCAAATTAACTTTATTGCAGCTAAAGTTAATTTGAAAAGGAAAGACAGCCTATGAGGAGCCCGCCCCCATGACATCACTTCCTCGGGCTCTGCATGATCGGAGGGCTCCTGACACAGTTTCTCTTTACTTTTCAATGTAAGTGTAGTGCAGCCGCTGCTCTGTACAAAGCAGAACCAGCGGCTGCACTGCTATAGGGAATCGCGATAGCGTTCGCGCCACGGACTTCGGCACAAAAGCCGGTTTTTTGCTCTGGCCGCTCCCGATCTTGCGACCAGAGCAAAAAACCGGCTTTTCAATGGCCGGTTTTACAACTGTGCCGGCAGCCGGCCTGGCCATGGAAAAACCGGCTAGGCCGGCTGAAAACCGGCCGGTTGGCAACCCTAATTTGTGAGCCGAGGCCAAATGTTACGGATGAAATTGGAATTTTTCCCACGGCACACCAGACAATATCTCACGGCACACTAGTGTGCCGCGGCACAGTGGTTGAAAAACGCTGCCCTAAGGTACTCCAATGACTAGGTAGGCTGCAGATGACTTTTACTATAGTTGATCATCGAGCCCAGACTCTCCAGAAACCACACCACACTGGACATGACTCAATACGCCTCAGACTATGACCTGACCTGAATAAGTCAATTATCCAAGTATGGATGAACACAGATCACTTTGCACCGCAGAGCAGTGGCTGCCACCTCTGGGAAACAATCTCTGGGAGGTGGAGAGACTGAAGGGAAGGGTAGCAAAATGAGAGCCAAGAATGGCAAAGTACAGAAAGCACTGCTGATCCTCTTGAATGGGAATGTGGAAATAGGCTTCAGCCAAATCTATGGATGCAGGAAACTCCCACTGCTGAACCGCTCAGTTTCTCCATGCAGAAGTGAAATGTCCTTAGGTAAGCATTAACACCCTTGAGATTGATGATCGGCCAGAAGAACTGCCCTTTTATGGCAGGCAGCACAACCATGACGGGCCGGGAGGCTGTGCAGTCTCTCCAGGGTGGCCTAAATGGTGGTCTTCTTGGCTACAAAGAAGTCTGGAATTAGGTCCCTGCATTATAGCACATAGCTACATTAAATGATGTCCAGCACCCATGAGTCTGAAGTCACACAGGCCCATTCCTGGTAGAAAAGACTGAGCCTGCTTCCCACAGAGGGCACCTTGGAACAGGTCCCAAGCCTGTCAATGTCTGGTTGGAGAAGCTAGACCTGGAGTAGAAGGGGGTCTCCTTTAGAATAAAATTCAAAATCCTTCTACTGACTCACTGACTTCCATGTTTGATGCAAATTTTTAACCTTGGCAACTGCTCCTATTAGTTTTTTCTTAACTATTTTCCTCATATTATCATAGTCTCCCTTTTGAAAATTAACAGGTAGTACTGTGGATTTACTTGTCATCCTCCTTCCATTTATTAAATCAAATGCAATCATGCTATAATCACTATTGCCAAATGGCCCTAAAACCCTTACCTCTTGCACCAGATCCTGTGTTCCTCTGATGACTAGGTCCAAAATAGGTTCCTCTCTTTTTGGTTTATGAACCAGCTGCTCTAAGAAACAGTCATTTATTTCATCTAGAAACGTCATTTCTCTAGCATGTTCTGCTGTGACATTGACCCAGTCAATACTGGGGTAACTGAAATCACTCATTATTACTGTTGTAACCTTTGTTAGCTTCCCTGATTTCTTTCAGCATTTCATCATTCATTCTTTCCCTTTTTACATCAAATGTCTATCCATAGAGATTCTATAGTGTATTTCGTTTCCTGCAAAACTTAATCCTATGTGATTCAGTGCCCTCTCTAAGGGCTCCCATATGTGAAGACTACATTCCTGCTTGTTCCTGGAGATAGCATAGCGTAGTCACCTGTAACAGGTGATCTCCGGGAACAGCAGGAATTTAGTCTTCACAACTAGGCCTCCTCCCCTAGGAGTTGTAGGTTTTCTTTACTCTCCTTTTATCTCAGCTACAAACTCATCTGAGGAAACTGAGTTGGGAAGGTGGGAAGACAGCAAGCAAATGCAGCGAGATGCTCCCAAAAGCTTTCCTATTGGACACTGGGGAGCCTTCCCACGCGGGCTCCATCAGTACTGACGTATCATTGCAATAGAGTTTGTACCCAGGTATCAGCATCCCATTGGTTGTCCTCCTTTCACCAGATGCCAGTTATATCTAACTTTTCATTTAGTGCTATATATTCTCTCTCTCCCATGTTATTTTTTTAGACTTCTAGTATTTGCATACTAGCATTGTAGAGGTTATCATATTAATCTGGTTATCAGTTAATAGCGCTAATTTGATATCTTTCAGCTCTGTATTTAAGGGCATCTAGGTTACTTTTATCTTTACTGGAACCTTTCTGTCGGTATGCCTTAACTTCCATCTTTTGATAGTATCCTTCAAAGATACATCCTTCTGAAAAATGCCCTTCTGGGTGACTGCTTTCCCCTATTATTTAGTTTAAAAGCTGCTCTATCTCTGGTTCCTTCCCAGTTAACCCTTTGAAGACAGCAAGGTTTCTAGATTGATGAGATGTATGAAAGTGACATGTTAGATTCAACAATACTTTTGAACAACAAATACAAAAATTTCAAACATGTGACACTGTGGGGGGGGGGGGGGGTGGCGCTATAAAAAGGGACATATTTGTCCCTATGGTCGTCAAGAGAATAATGGGACATATTTGTCCCGTGTGTTAATTTACACATAACATCTCAGTTATATTAAAAAATCATGTTTATATTTGTTTTTAATTAAGGGTAATCATGTAATTTTTCATATATTTCTGTTTATTGAGCAACTTGAGCAAAATTTATTTAGAAAATACAAGTGCAAAAAGCATTAAGCATGCAAAACCTTAGTATATCAAGCTTCTGTCTTAGAGTGAGCATCAGCATGAAATCAAAAAGATTTATTATATTTGAAAATAGGCAATTAGACATTAATATAGTAAATAGTAAGCAAAAGCCTAATTGTCCGACAAACAGTTACGTGTCTTAGTGTAGCACAAGTGAATGCTACATGTGTCACAGAAGCTGTCTGTGCGATTTTCAACTCCAGATTTGGCACACTGAGCACATCGTCTGCGTCGATCACTTCTTGTCAGAGAATGTTCAGGTTTTGGTGCTGGAAGAACACACCGTGAACCTCTAACTGGTGCTGATGGTGCATTTCTTTGATGGTTGGAGTACCGTCCAATAAGACCCCTTGCTATCATCTGACGATATTCCAGTGCTGTTATTGCCTTATAATCAGGGTCCCTCTCTTGTTGCAGTTGAACATAAATGCAATGACTATTGTTGACAGCAATATCAAGAAGATCAAAGAAGATTTTCAAGTAATACTTAATTTTTGACTTTCGGTCAGTCTCGTACGAAACCTTTTTTTGGTCCATGAGGTCCACACCACCCATGTATTTGTTGTAAGTTGTAACAATGGAAGGACATGAAACACGCAGCTTATCTGCAGATCCTGCTTGCCTTCTTAGCACATACGTGACATCATCCTTTGAACATGGTAGGAAATTTGATAATAGAATCACTGACCTGTTGTCCAACCATTTCACACAAGTAACACCATTTGCTGTCATATAATCCATGTCACCACGTTTCATTTCCTTATCTGATTTCAAGTTCTTTGGCATGTGCTTCCGGTCTACACAAACTGTGCCACATAGGTAAATCTTCTTTTGTAGCATCTGAAATTGCAACATTGGCGAGTTGAAGAAATTGTCAATAAAAACTTGGCAACATAGCTGTTCGAGTGCTTTTGACAGCATTATGACCACCCCCTCCCCAAGCCCATACTCTGTCTCCATTTTTCATCCAGTATACAGGTCAAACTGGTAAAGATAGCCTGAGATCGCATCACATCTGCACCACAGTTTAAATCCCCACTTCACAGGCTTGTTCCTTATGTACTGCTTCATGATGTTTTGGCCTTTGAATTTTATCATGTGCTCATCAATTGACTGCTGCTTGCTTTCATTTCTAGCTGCCTGGAAGCATCGATTGAAGTGGTTGATCAATGGGCGAACCTTGAAAGCCCGATCACACTGTGGGTGAGTTCTCGGTAGCATATCATCATTATTGAAAAATGCAAAGCAGAGCAATTTGTTTCAAATCGCGTCTGAATGGAACCTGCAAATCTGGTTGAGTAGACCAATAATCTCTAATTGTGGGCAGAACATGGTAATCCATGACCAGACACATCCCAAGGAAGGCTCGGAGCTCATCTGCATCAGTGAGAAATGGAATGCCTCTTTGCTTCATATATAGTTCACTCTGTTCTGCGATTAGTGAGACTAAGCAGTTGAAATCAGACACTTATTCAAAAACAGAAACTGCACTAATGTCTTCAGAATCATCAAACTTCAGATTTACTTTTCCATAATCGTAGTCAATTGTCTCAGAGTTGTTTTTCACCGGCTTCCTTCCCCATTTGAAGTGTACTGCAGTATGATGCTAGGTATGATAAGGAAAGGAATGGAAAATAAAACAAAAGATATTATAATGCCTCTATAT
This sequence comes from Ichthyophis bannanicus, assembly GCA_033557465.1. Lineage (NCBI taxonomy): Eukaryota > Metazoa > Chordata > Amphibia > Gymnophiona > Ichthyophiidae > Ichthyophis > Ichthyophis bannanicus. Next base: position 2,434,863 of record CM066043.1, read on the forward strand.
CGTTCCATGGTGAGACCGCACCTTGAATATTGTGTGCAATTCTGGTCGCCGTATCTTAAAAAGGATATAGCGATTTTAGAAAAGGTTCAGAGAAGAGCCACCAAAATGGTAAAGGGGATGGAAGGATACTCCTATGAAGAAAGGCTAAAAAGGTTAGGGCTCTTTATTTATTTATTTATTTATTTATTTAGCATACATTTGTATACCGCTACTTCCAGCGATCAGTAGCGGTTTGATTAACGAAAAACGGATTTGTACAATCATGTCAAAATTTAGAAATATACACACATTGATTTGGAGGAGAAAGCACAGCACACGTGGGGAGGACATATGGGGATGATTCAGACATTACATATTTACATAAACTGCCACCATGTTTCATTGGGTGGTATCATTTCAATCCCTGGGATTATAACAGACTGTATTGGCACTGGAAAAGATGTGTCTTGAGCTTCTTTCTGAATTCCATAAGGTCTTTGACAGCTCGTAGCTCCGGTGGTAGTTGGTTCCAGATGGACGGGGCCGAGTAGGAGAATGCTCGTTGGCTAGTTGTGGTATTTACAGATCTGATATCCGGGGGAACATGGAGTGTATTTGAGTGGACTGTTCGCCTGCTTCTGTTGGGTGGTTGCGTGCTGATAAGGGTGGAAAGAAAGGATGGTGCTATGTTATGAATCAGTTTGAAGGTGGTTACTAGTATTTTATATTTTACCCGGGCTGCAATGGGGAGCCAGTGAAGCTCGATTAGTACAGGGGTAATGTGCTCAGTGAGGTTCTTTTTCATGATGACCCTAGCCGCAACATTTTGGGCCATTTGGAGAATGTTGAGGGTTTTTTTTGGAAGACCCTGTAGGATGGCATTGCAGTAGTCGAGGTGTGGCATGATTAGAGCTTGCGCAACAGTCCTGAAATCTTGAGGATCAATGATGCTCCGTAGGGGTTGTAGGACTTTAAGTTTGTGGAAAACGGCCTTGTTGGTTTTGCGGAGGTGCTTTTCCATCTTTAGATTACTGTCCAGTATTACACCCAGATATTTTATTTCATTCTTCGTGTGATATGTATTGTTACATAGGGTGACTGAGGCAGGCGGGTTAAAGTTTGGTTTTCTTGAGATGTACATGACCTCAGTTTTCTTATGATTGATCGCCATGTTATTTTGCTGTATCCAATTTAACATCTCGGGTAGGCATGCCTCAAGCTGAGTATAATTCGGGTTATCGGAATCCAACTGTGTGTAGAGCATAATATCATCTGCATAAAGGTGGTAGTTGATATTGTGCTGTCGTAGAATATTACAGAGGGGTCGCATATAGACATTGAAAAGTAGTGCCGAGAGGGCGGAGCCCTGAGATATGCCTTGCGTTTGTTGGAAGGCTTCGGCTTCATTGCCATTGAAATGAACTTGTGGCAATCTGTTGGTTATATAAGATGAGAACCATTTCAGGGGAGTTCCCAATATTCCTATTGATTCAATCCTTTGTAGGAGGGTTCCATGATGGACTGTATCAAAGGCGGCAGAGATATCAATGAAAATGAGTATAAACATTTTTCTTTTGTCTTCAACCTGGAAAAGAGACGGCTGAGGGGAGATATGATAGAAGTCTATAAATTAATGAACGGAGTGGAACGGGTAAATGTAGATCGATTGTTTATCTTATCAGAATATAGAAAGACTAGGGGACATGCAATGAAGCTACAGGGTAAACTATTTAAGACTAATAAAAGAAAATATTTTTTCACTCAACGTGTAATCAAACTCTGGAATTTGTTACCGGAGGATGTAGTAAAGGCTGTTAGTGTAGCTGGGTTTAAAAAAGGTTTGGACAAGTTCCTGGAGGAAAGGTCCATAAACCATTATTAAGAAGGGACCCAGGATATCAATGCTTGAACCAATACAAGCATTGTGGAACCTGTGTCCCTTGGGGAAACTGCTAGGTACATATGACCTAGATTGGCCACTGTTGGAAACTAACTGTTAGCATGCGACAAAAGTAGTACTACATTTTTTCAGTTATAGACCACAGGGACAAATGTGTCCCAGAGCAATAAAACGCACTAAAATTGATAAAAATAGCAATTTCTCTAAAGAAAACTATTCAATTTTGTTAAAGACATGCGCGTAATTAAATATGAAAGTTCACATAACATCCGGCTTCTTACATCATTTTCTATGGAACACCAAAAGAACACAAATTCCTATTTCCATATTGGTAAATTATGAAGCACTTTATAGAAAATAAATGTTACATGAATTGGTCATTAAACAGAATCATTTGACAGAATACGGTTTTATCTTGATGTAAACAGAAATTAAAATGGATTTTAAATAAAAATTGCATGTTTTATGAGTTTTAAAACTTATGGGACAAATATGTCCCCTGGTCCTTAAAGGGTTAAGGTGGATCCCATCTTTTTAGAAAAGCCCCTCCTTTCCCCAGAACGTTGCCCAGTTCCTAACAAATCCAAAACCCTCTTCTTTGCACCATCATCTCATCCATTGAGACTGGAGATCTGCTTGACTTTTAAGTTCTGTGCATGGAACGGGAAGCATTTCAGAGAATGCTACCCTGGAAGTTCTGGATTTCAACTTCCTATCTAAAAGCCTAAATTTAGACTCCAGAACCTCCCTCCCACACATTCCAATGTCATTGGTGCCAACATGTACCAAGACAGCAGACTCCTCCCCGGCACTATCTAAAACCTTGCCTAGATGGCGTGCTTTTGCTCTTGGAGACAGGCCCAAGGACAGGAGGCAGCGGACAACTTCCTCCTCCCCTAGTCCAGGGGCTTCCTGTATGCTTTTCTGCCCACACTCCTGGTGCCACAGGCTCTCCTCAAAATCCAGGCAGAAGTTGCCTCAGTCCTCTTTATTGTGCCTAGGTGGCCCAGGCAGCACTGGTTTCCCCTGCTTCTGCAGTTGTCCCAATGTGACCCAATACCGCTGGGGAGTACCTCGGATCTGTTGTCCCAGGAGGACAGATTGCTACTGCACACCAGCCCCCAGTCCCTTGCCCTGATGAGCTGGATGCTGAGAGGCTAGCTATAGTGCATGACTGCCTCTCGGGGTCAGTTGAGGATGTTCTCCTTGCCTCACATAAGGACTCCATGTGACGGGCGTATGTTTTTATGTGACACAAGTTTTCACTCTGATGTTCGGAGGAGGGTCTAACCCCTTCTCCTGCACTATACTGAACATCTTACAGGACCTTCTGCATCTGTCAGGGGCTGGCCTCGAGTCCAACACTGTCAAAAGTGCACCTTTTTGCCATCTGTGCTCACCACCACACAGTGGATGGTTAGGCCATGTCGGTGTACCCTCTAATGGGCAAGTTTATATGAGGCCTCCTCCCTTCCCAGCCCCCGATCTGTCTGCCACCAGTGGCATGGGACTTCAATGTCCAACTTCTTCCCTCCAACCTGTGATGTTCAGGTTACTGGAGTAGGGATTGCTTCCACAGTGTCAGACTTCCAGCCAATCAGCACCCCCTGCTGCCCTTTACAGTCTGATTTTTTGGTCACCTGTGGCTTTTACAGGTTTTTTCGGTAGCCTGTAGCTTGGGAGTTCCATAAGTGAGGACTGACTTCTTGCTTGTTACCAAAGAAAGCAGGAATCAGTCTTCACAACCCTCCCTCCTCCCCGTGGAGTTGTTTTTCTTTTTATGCTTGTTTGAGCTATGCCATCATACTAAGGGAGTCCACTCTGTTGCAAATTTTTGTCTCATCTGCAAAAAGGCAGACTTTTCCATTCAGTCTTTCAGCAATATCAGTCACAAATACATTGAACAGTACTGGTCCCAAGACCGGTTCCTGGGCACGCTACGACTCACCTTTCATCCAAGTGAGTTCTGTTTACCATCACCTTCTGTCTGTCAGTCAACCACTTTCTGATCCAGTTCACCATCTTGAGACCCATCCCCAAGCTGTTCATTTTATTGATAAGTCTCCTATAAGGAACAGTATGAAAGACACTGCTGAAATCGAGGTAGATCACATCCATCGCATGTCCTTGATCTAGTCCTTCTGGTCACCCAGTCAAAGAACTCAATCAAATTTATTTAACAGGGTTTTTTTGTTTTGTTTTTTTAAAATATCACTTTAACATCTCAGTCAAAGCAGTTTACATTGTGACTTCAACTTGGTAATGTAGATTTGTTTGACATGATTGTCCTTTGGTAAAACCATGTTGCCTTGGATCATGCAACCTATTGGTTTTGAGAAAGTCCACTATTCTGCTTTCATGAATGCCTCCATTACTTTTCCCACCATCGAGGTAAGGCTTACTGGCCTTTAGTTTATCACTTCTTCCTTATTATCACTTTTGTTTAGAGGTACTACATCAGCCCTTATCCTGTCCTCCAAGGATCTATTAAGAAAAAGGCTCTGGGATATATCCCATACAGACCCAAGGCCTTGTCCACTTTCAGTTTTGCAAACTGTTCAAATATATCATCTTTTGTGAATGGTGAAGTATCTACAAACACCAGCCCAGGGTGAATAGTTCAAAACAAATGTATTGAAAAACAGGACTAAAACTAAGTCCACAAGGAATTTATTTATTTAACTAGACTTATATGCCACTTTTCTACCAGTCAAAGCGGTGTACATTCAGTTACTGTATATATTTTTCCCTTGACCCCAAAGAGCTCACAAGTTTTTGTACCTGAGACAATAAAAGTTTAAGTAGCTTGCCCAAGGCCATAAGAAGTACCTGTGGGACTAGAAACCCCAGTCCTTCCGGCCCAAAGTTGCTGTCCTCTAGCAGGAATACCCAACACGGCCATTTTTCAGCTATGCCTTCCTTCAGGGAGTCAGACTACAAGTAAAATAAAATAAATATTAAGAACATTTATTTATTTATTTGCATTTCTTATATACCGCACTATTTGCGATCAGCGCGGTTTACATAAAACAAAAGGTATCCGACAATGAACAAAGTCAGGTCATTACATTGAACAGGAACAAGTAACTTGGAAAACAGGGAAAACTATATACATATGCGTAGCATTGAATAGGTAACTATATACATGTCAGATGGAGTTATTGGGTATTGATCATACTTGGTGGCTGGGGTTCGGGGCAGTCAGTGAGGTGTTTGATAAAGAGGAAGTGTTTTAAGGCCTTCCTGAACTGGCTCAAGTTAGGGATTGCTCTGATGTGTGGTGGTAGGGAGTTCCAGAGACTTGGGGCGCATAGTCTAAAGGCTCTATTCGATGTTGCTTTGGAGCATTTTGTCATGTCTCTCGGTATTACTAGCATGTTGGCTACAGAGGTTCTTCTTAGCCTGTTGGGTATGGGTGGTTGGATGAGGTCACATAGTGAAGAGGAGGAGAGCCCCTTGATGGCCTTGAATGTCATCACTAGGGTTTTGAAGCTTAACCTGGCTTGAATGGGGAGCCAGTGAAGCTGTTTCAGGAGGGGTGTGATATGCTCTCTTCTTGGCGTTCCGAGGAGAATCCGCGCTGCACTGATATGCCATACTGGGTCAGACCAAGGTCCATCAAGCCCAGTATTCTGTTTCCAACATTAAAATCATAACAAAAATATAAATATAAAATATTTAGGTTGCATGATCCGAGGCAACATGGTTTTACCAAAAGGCGATCCTGCCAAACAAATCTGAGTTCTTTGACTGGGTGACCAGAGAACTAGATCAAGGGCATGTGATGGATGTGATCTACCTAGATTTCAACAAAGCCTTTGACACTTTTCCTCACAGGAAGCTTATCAAACTGACCTGGGGATGGGTCCCAAGGTGGTGAACTGGATCAGAAATTGATTGACTGAGACGACAGAAAGCAATGGTAAACAGAACTCACTTTGATGAAAGGAAGATGATTAGTGGTGTTCCCCAGGGATCGGTCCCAGGGACAGTACTGGTCAATGTGAGTGATATTGCTGAAGGGTTGATTGGAAAAGTCTGTCTTTTTACAGATGACACAAAAATTTGCAAGTAGACTCCCCTGAGGGAATGGGCAACATAAGGAAAGATCTGCAAAAGCTGGAAGAATGGTCTAATGCTTGTCAGTTAACATTTAATGTGAAGAAGTGCAGTGTCATGCACTCAGGATGCAGAAATCCAAGGGAATTGTATGAGACAGGGGACAATAGGTTGGTGTGCACGGACCAGGAGAAGGACCTCGGAGTAATTCCTTCTGTGACAATGCAGTGGCCAAAGCCAGAAGGATGCTGGGTTGCATACAGAGAGGAATTACCAGCAGAAAGGAAGAGGTACTAATGCCACTGTACAAATCTCTGGCGCGTCCTCATTTGGAATATTGTGTTCAGTTTTGGAGATCATATCTCACAAAGGATATAAAATGACAGGAAACTGTTCAGAGGAAGGCAACCAAAATGATTTGGAGCCTGCTCCAGCAGATGTATGAAGAGAGACTCTTAAGACCTAAATATGCATATTCTAGAGGAGAGGAGAGACAGGAGAAATTTGATACAGACCTTTAAGTACTTAAGGAGTATTAATAAACAAACAAACCTTTTTCAAAGACAGGGAAGCTGTAATACTAGAGAGCATACCATGAAGCTGCAAGCGGATAAACTGAAAGGCAATGTCAGGAAATACTTTTTCACTGAAAGGCTGGTGGATACTTGGAATGCCCTCTCAATGGAAATGGTGGGGCAAATACAGTGACAGAATTTAAAATGGTATGGGACAGACACAGTGGATACCTTTATAGCAACAGGATAAAAAAAATAAACTTTATTTAACAGGTTTTATATACCGCTTTATCATTTCAATCAAAGCGGTTTACATTGCAACTTAAACTTGGTAAAGTACAGGAGTGACCTAGTGGTTGGGGCAAGGTACCTCAGGCCGGAAGGTTGGGGGTTCAAATCCCACTAGAGAACAGCAACCTTGGGCCAGGACTATGGTTTCTAGTTCCACAGGTGCTCCTTGTGGTCTTGGGCAAGCCACGTAACCCTCCATTGCCCATGTTCCCTGTAAGTATTAGTGTATGTGTCTCATATTCCCTCGCGTTAAATGTATCCCCCAATTGTGTTGTGACCACTTTGATTGAAGGATAAGGTGGTATACAAAACTGTCTAAATAAATAAATAAAATAACTCTCTTTTATATCTCAACAAATAGTGGTGACATACATGGAGCGGTGGGTACATCCCTAAACAAAGGCATGGGGAGGGGTGACTTGCAGGGAGCAGCAGCACCTACTCTTGCCACCTTGCTGGGCAGACTAGATGGACCATGCTGGCCTTTATGTGCCATCATATGCTATGTTACTATGTAAAATAAAAAACAAAGAAAGCAGAAACAAATGGACATGGCACATAAAAACAGCTCAATTCCCCTGTTTAGTTCCAATAAAAAAGAAAAGAAAAATGTTTTTTTTTTCAAGATGGATATGCTTTGGGAGGGGGAAGGCAAGAGACGTATCAAAACACACCTCAAGACTTGGGAGAGACACCCCTTCCAATACCCACCACAGGACAAGGGAAGATGGGGTGTGGACAGATCAGATATGAGGGACAGATCGGACTCCAGGAACCCTCACAACCATATTAGAGGCTGGGGTCATGAACCAATCTGATGTCCCTTTAACTGAAGAGGAAATACAACTTTTTAACAAAGGGTTATCCATTGTACCAACGCAAGCCTATGACCCCTTTGAAAGATGTATAGATTTATATAATTTTTCAGTAAACTTCAGATTGACTTTTTTGCTACTAAATCTGACACTGCTTTGGCTATCTCAGTTGTGAAGAACACATCTCCTTGGGTTCCTCTCAATACAAATAATTCAATAGAAGATTCCTTTGAAAAGGGTCAAACGTTTGGAGAGTACTCCTCAACCCCATATCACAATTTAAGTCTGAAAAAGCCACCCTCCTGTATCTCCAGACGAATCCGATAATTGTGATTAAGCCTGCAAAGGAGGTGCAGTTGTTATTATGAATAGAAATGACTATATTAATGAGATCAAAAGACAATTACTAGATAGGAATTTCTATGATAGACTCAATTGGGACCCTACAGTTCCCCTTAAGAGAAGCATTGGCTCACTCATACAAACTGGTTATGAAAATGGTTATTTAACAAAAACGGAAAGACATTTTCTTACTGTTTCTCACCCCATTTTTCCCATGGTTTACTTGTTACCTAAAATTCATTAATTTTTAAAAAATCCCCTTGGATGTCCGATAGTATCTGCTATTGGCTCCCAGATGCTTGATGTTATACTTCAGCCTTTTGTTTTGGCCGTTCATTCATGTGTGTGATTCCTCCATTATTAATATTCTAGAGGAATTCCAGGGATATCACAAGGAATTGGAGCTGGTTACACTTGATATAACCTCACTATACACCAATGTGGCTCAACAGGAAGCGCTCCGCATAATTGAAGATCTTCTCTGTGAAAGACCATATCCTCAGACTTCTTACTGCTTTCCTGATGAAATTAGCTACTCTAGCCCTCACAGAAAATTATTTTTGTTTTAGAAATACCAAGTTATCCTGGGTGACCTGAATCTGCCATCTATACCAGCAACACAGGCAAACGCCTTCCTGGATGCAATGGACCAACTCGGGTATAAGCAAATCATACAAGACCCCACCCACATCAAGGGAAATACGCTCGACATGGTATTCGTACCCAACAATCAACAACTGAGAGAAAGAAGAGAACCCAATATCCACATCACACAAGTCCCATGGTCGGACCACCATCAAATATCCTTCACACTAAGCATTCCAACCATAGCGGACAGTCACAAGACTGGCCCAACAACCCACCCCAAGAGAATTTTCCAAAAATTAGACAAAGAAGATCTTATAAACTCTATAGCAAAGAACTTTCAGACAGATCACACAGACCTCGAAGATCTAGTAAACCAATGGAACACAGGAATTGAAGAAACATCACAACCAACATGGAGGGTCAAAAACATCACTAAAAACAAATCGGAGCCATGGTACACCACAGCCCTGAATAAACGGAAGAAAGAACTAAGAAAGAAAGAGAAAAAATGGAGACAAGCAAAAACCGAGGAATGTAGGATGAAATATCTAACTCTCCTCACCAAGTACAAAGAAGAAGTCAACCTTGCAAAAAAGACACACCACACTAACACACTCAACAAAGCCCTAAATAGACCAAGGGAGCTGTTCGAACTAGTCAAAGCCCTCACCAAGGCATCCCAAGATGACTCCTATAATGAAGCAATAAAAGCCCAAACGCTAGCAGACCACTATGCCAGCAAACTCAACCCGACAACGCTCACGCAACCCACTCAAAGCCAACACCCTGACACCACTAAGCTGCAATGCAACTTGAAAACAAGCACAAATCGAATTAAAGAATGGAGTGACTTTCAGAAAATTGGTGACAAACAAATCATAAACATCATCTCAAATCTCAACACAACTACCGCCCCTCTAGACCCATGCCCAGCAGCATGGCTCAAGGCAATAAAGCAAGAGGTTGCACAGTATATAGTCCACATTGTGAACCAATCACTTCTACAAGGAATTATGCCAACTCAACTTAAGAAATCACTCATAAGGCCTATCTTAAAAAACAAAACACTCGACAAAAGCATCCCAGCCTCATACCGACCAATATCCAGCATATCCTTCCTAGCCAAAATCGTTGAAAAGGCAGTACAGCAACAGCTCCAAGACCACGTCGACGACTCAAGAGCCTTAGATGACCATCAATACGGTTTTCGTCAGCATCATGGAGTGGAAGCGCTACTCATAACACTCCTTAACAACCTTCTCACCGGACTAGAAAACAAAAAGAAGATGTTCGTACTCATTTTTATAGACATAGCAGCCGCTTTTGATACAGTTCACCACAAAACACTCAACAATAGGCTTGAAACCATTGGAATATGTGGAACCCCCCTGAAATGGTTCACATCCTACATAACAAGCAGAATGCAGCAGTTGCTCTTTAACAACGAAACAGCTGAACCATTCCCGCAAAGCCAAGGAATACCCCAAGGCTCGGCGCTTTCCGCCCTACTATTTAACCTATACATAAGACCAGTTTGTGCAATCTTTCAGAAATACAAGATCAGCTACCACTTGTATGCAGATGATGTAATGCTTTATACCCAACTGGACGAAAACAAGCCAAATTACAATCAACTAGAAGAATGTTTATGTGAACTGCAAGCCTGGCTAAAGCAAAACATGTCCATAAACCATACAAAAACAGAGGTAATGTACATCTCCAGCAAAACAGACTTCAACCCTCCGCCAACAGTCACCCTGAACAACATAATCTACAGCACAAAGAATGAAATAAAATATCTCGGAGTCACGTTCGACAACAAACTAAAGATGGATAAACACCTCCGGAATACCAATAGAGCCATATTCCATAAACTAAGAATCCTCCAGCCACTCCGTAACATCATTGAACAACACGACTTGTCAGACGGCTGCCTAGGGTGAGGACTTACACAATCTTGATGATGCATATATTCATATGATTCTTGCAAGGTATTGTGGGTATTGTAGTTCATTCACTCTCAAACACAGCTGATGACAATAATTTGAGTTGTGAAACCAAGTGGTAAGATCAATAAAATACTTCTTTTATTGATGGGGTTTAATTTACCCAGCACATGTATGCTTGATAGCACTATAAATGAGGTTACTTGCTTGCAGTGTTTAAAATGGATAACAAAAAGTCACAAAGTAAACCAGAAAACAACCTTCAGCTTGTCAGGCAATTAGCTAATGTTTTCTTAGCAAGTAATTACCAAATACAAAGGCACAAAGTAAAGAATAAACTTTGCTGGTTAGGTTAACTTCTGCTTATTTTCCACGCCGATCTCAGCAGTGATTCTCCCTTGCTCACACACACAATCAGGTGCAGCCCTAATTACTATGAATGGACCAGCTGAAAGCCTTTAGCTGGCTGGCTGCTACTGTGTGAGCCCAAATCCTGCTTTAAGAGCTGTTTGCAGTGGAAATAAAGAACAAAGTTAGGTTTCTTTGTGATGGCTGATGTGTTTGCTCAGAGAAAGCTAGTAATAGCATTTAGATAGAGAACAGTCCATATAAATAGTTTCATCTGCTGTATCTCCCCCTTCATCAACAATCATAGGGTCAATATCATACATTGGCACAGATGAGTCTTTCATTAAGGCACTATCATGAGAATGCTTATTCCCTTGCTGCCATTCTCTATTATAGATAGGGTCTGGATCAGTGTTCATACCTGAGCCTCTCCTGCTATCATTATTCCTCTCTGTATAGCCTGGCCAATATGTAACCCAATTCTGATGTCCAGCCTTCCAATCTTGATCCCTGGACACTGGATCTCCTCTCACATACCTTCTGGCCTTGGTCTGAAAGTCCCTTCCACATGCAGTCTTCTCTCTTCCAGGTAGCCACTGGTGATTCCTATCTCTGCCAATCCATTCCTCTGGCTGAATCCAGTCCAATGGACTCTGCTGGCATTTGGAATACCTCCCAGTATGGGTACTGCCTTGGAATCTCCCAGACCTTCCAATGGGCTTTCTTCTCTTCCTTCCAGAGAGTTTCCTTCTTTCTCTATCCGCTTGGCTTGGCTTCTGTTTCTCCAGGTGATACTGGTGCTTGAGCTTGTAGCCGTTGCTGTCTCTGTCTCTGTATCTCTTTCTGAAGCTGGGCTGGAGCTTGTAGCCCTTGCCGAAGCTCTCCCTGAAGCTCTTATCTGAAGAATCAGCTCTATTCTTATCCTGTTCTAATGTGTGCTGCTCCCTAACACAGCGCAGCTGTCTTGAATCAGGCCCTGCCCTTTGAGATGAGTGCTTAGGGATTACCTCATAGCTCTCTTGATTGCACACACATTTTCTCACTTCAGCCCCTCTCATGGCTGCTGGAAACCTGGTGCATTCTGGGACTGGTAGTCTTTTATGTGAAAACTCTGTTTTCTCACTTCTACCAGAACTGACAGGTTGCTTGTTCAGAGTCACATCATCTTTTCTATAGCTCCTACCTGAGCTATGATAAGCTTCCTTATCACAGACTTCAGAACAGTGGCACAAGCACTCATCACGCCCCACTGGGATTACTGTAACGCCATATTGCAGGGGCTACCAAAGAAAACCCTGAATATACTACAAATGGCACAAAATGTTACAGCCAGGATCATCATGAAAAAGAGCTTCACAGAACACATCACACCAGTCCTAATTGAGCTTCACTGGCTCCCAATTACCGCCCGCATAAAATACAAACTCCTAGTAACCACATTCAAACTTATACACAACATAGCGCCGTCATTCCTAACCAATCTCATCAGCGCTCAAACTCACAATAGAAGCAGAAGAACCGCCAACTTAAACACTCTCAATGTCCCAAAGAGTATAAGAACGGCCAAGATACACACCAGCAACAGAGCATTCTCTTACATTGCACCCATGCTATGGAATCAACTGCCACATGGCATGCGTGCAATCAACAACCTAACAGACTTTAGGAAAAAGCTCAAAACCCACCTGTTTATAACTCACTATAATCTAACAGAGTAAATAATAACCGGAACACAAAGGGTCAACCGTATCCATGACACTAGAGTGACTTTACAATATGACTTTAAGGGATTTGAACACCATGTAATGCATCTAGGTTAATGCATCTCCCCCCAGTTTAGTTGTAATTAGTGTAACAGATTGTATATATATAACTGCAAGTTGTAAATATTGTAACAATATGTATATATGTAATTGCACCTGTAAATATTGTATCAGATTTTTGTGCAGTGTGAACCCAGTGTGAATCTTGGCATGCAATCATTCTGTATTAACTGTTGATTACCCCTCCTGATATGTATAGTCAACCGCTGCTGATCGCTGGAAGCAGCGTTATACAAATGTTCTCTAAATAAATAAAATAAAATAAAATATTAAAAGCAGATAAAAGGGTATCAATGGGATTGTCCATGGCCCCTAATATCGCCAACCTATACGTGGACAAGCTTTGAACAAAAGGTTTTGAGACAACATCCATTCAGTAATAATGTTAAGATGTGGCACAGGTATATAAATGATGCTCTCATGATTTGGGATGGCAAACATGAAGATGTGGAAAGACTTTCTGATTGGCTTAATCTCCTTAACACAAATTTTCATTTTGAATTTACATCAAGTAAAACAGTGGTGTCTTAGGAGGACTTCATAATTAAGAAAGGGCAAAACCTTTTTTTGATGGATTTATATTGAAAACAGATATTTTACTTTTAGTCTTAATCCCTGAAGAAGGCCTAGCCAAAATACGCCTGTGTCAGGTATCCCTTGCGGACTTACAGGTTTAGTCCTGTTTTTCAATAAATTTGTTTTGGACTACTTGCCCTGGACTGGTGTTTCTTGACCTCTGCAAATGTCCTAGTGCTTCCTTAGTTGGACTAACATAGTATCTATTCCATTCCCATTTGTATACTTGTCAATCACAGATGGTCCCTTCTCCAGGATTTTCTTTGTTTAGCATTTTTGCTTTTTCAATGTCACTTTCTATGAATCCATCCTAGACACTTTTGAATCTTGGAATTCCACCTCTGATCTTCCTCTTCTCCCAAATATACCTGAAAAAAGTTTAGTCTCCACACTTCAGCTCTTTAACCATCTTTTCTTCTGCCTTTGTTTTTGCTATCCTTATTTCTCTTTTTGTCTCCTTTAGCTTTATCCAGTATTCTTATTTATGTTCCTCTGTTTGCGAACTTCTGAATGTTGTGAAAGCTGTGTTTTTGGCCTTTATTTGTGCAGCCAATTCTTTGGAAAACCATGTACTGTAGGTTTCCTTTTTATCTTGTTTTTACTTAATTTCCTTAACGTATCTGTTACCCTTTTTATTGGCTCCTTTAGTTTTGCCCACTGCAATTCCACGTCCCTTACCTCCTCCCTCCCTGCCAACTCCACCTTCAGGCACTTGGCCATTTTACTGAAGTCAGCATTTTTGAAGTCTAGGACTTTGAGCTTGCTGTGATTGGACACTGCCTTGGCTTTTCTCTCAAACCATACACTGTGTGATGATTGCTGCTGCTCACGTGGGCACCCACACGGACATTTGACACACTATCTCCATTGGAAAGTACTAAATCCAGCATCAAACTTTCTCTGGTCAGTTCCATCACCATTTATCTAAGCAATGCTTCTTGGAAGGCATCCACAATCTTTTTACTTCTTTCCAAAATTACAGAAGGAATACTCCAATCCACATCCGATAGATAAACATCACCCGATATGATCACCTCCCACTTCATGGCTACTTTTGCAATATCAATAATCAAGCCTCCATCTATTTCTTCGGTTTGAGTTGGAGGCCTGTAGACTACAACAATATGGATGATAGTGCCATCTCCTCTTTCCAACACAATACACAGTACTTCTTTTCCCAACATCGCCTGCATTTCAGCAGCTTTAATACCACTTTTGACATATGATAAGATGTTTACTTTCCTCCTCAATGACATCTCCTTGAGACATGTCCTGTTCCTGACCCATGTGGCTGGGTCACACACTCGACCTTATTACACCTTCCACCTTTCCTTCCCCCTCCCCCCCCCATGTCACTCTCCCCACTCCCGCTCCCTTGGACTGATCACTTTTCCATTTGTTTTTCGCTGCAACTGCCACTTTTCCCTGACCCCTCCCCTTTGCCCCCCATTTTCTCCAGCTCTGGCTAGGCACCGCTTTACCCCCCCCCCCCCCCCCACACACACCTTGCAGCTCTTCCCCTCAGTGGATCAGCTCCTGCCAACAGACTTTGCCCTCTTGTCCCCAGACTCCCAGACTCTTACTTGGAATACTGCCCTCTCTGCTGCGCTTGACTGCCTAGTTCCCCCCTGTCCCCCCCCCCCCTGCCTGCTGTTACCTCCCCCAATTGCCATTCCTGGTACCACCATGGTCTCAGTTTACTTCGGTCATACCTCTGCCGGGCTGAGGGTGTCTGGCACTCACACCCCTCCTCTGCTATGCAAGAAGTGTTTCGTCAGCAATATTGAAAATACTGCTCGTCCGTCAACCAGGCCAAGTGTGAATATTACTCATGTCTTATTTCCTTAGCCTCCCAGTCTTCCTGCCAGCTTTACTCTGTCTTTGGTGCTCTTTCTTCTCTGTCCACTTTCTCATCTCTGCTCACATCTATGGTCCCAGACCCATCTGAGCTAGCAGACTTCTTCTCTAATAAGGTTCTCTTGCTTCGCTCATTGTTTCCCTCCTGTCCAGCTCCACTCTCCCCCTACCCCTCCCCTCTGGCCCCTCCCTTGTCTCCTCTCCCTCTATCTCATTCCCTTCCACACACATGGTCATCCTTTCATCTGATTTGTGCCTCTGAATTAGCCTCAACTTTGTCTGCCTCCCGAAAGACTACCTGTCCCCTCAACTCCATCCCTTCCAAGTGGCTCCTGAAGCCCTCGCTTACCGCTTCTTCTTTCAATGCTTCTCTAGCCTCTCTACAGGTTCTTTTGCTACATCCTGGAAACATGCGCTAGTCCATCCCCGCCTCAAAAAACCCTCCCTCGACCCTTCTGTGCTTGCCAATTGGCATCCGATATCAAATCTCTGCTTTCTGTCTAAGCTTCTAGAATGCTTTGTATTCACCTAATTGTCATCTCATCTTCTTTCTGTCAATGCCCTCCATCCTCGGCAGTCCAGTTTTCGTGAGGGTCGCAACACGCAATCTAACCTTCTATCTTTACTAAATGAGTTTCATGTGGTTCACAAACAGGGTGATCTCACACTTGTTGTTTCTCTCGACCTTTCCTCAGCATTCAACCTCGTGGATCACCGTACCCTTCTCACACGTCTTTCAGACTTTGGTGTCTCCGGGTTTCTATTACAATGGTTTCGATCTTTTTTCACTGCCCACTCTTGGTCCTGTCTAATGCGTCCACCTCCCCTGCTGTTGCCCTTTCTGGTGGTGTCCCCTAGGGTTCAGCTCTCTCTCTCTTGCTGTTTAATGTTTTTCTGGTCCCTCTGTAACTTTTTATATGGCAGCTGGGTGTCTCTGCATATTACTATGTGGATGACATAATTCTGCTCCATCGCACAAATTCCCTGGCTGCTAACCTCTTCTTACTGAACTCCTGCCTGGACCAAATCCATTCTTGGTTGACCACTAATTTTCTGTTGAACCTGGCCAATTCATCTGCTACCTGGATAACATTTGGGTCTCCTTCCCCATTACTAACCCCCACTCTTACGTCTTCCCCCATTTCATTGATGTCCTCCTTTCGCTAACTGGGGTTGTCCTGGATTCCTCCCTGTCCTTCTCCAAGTATATTTCTTCAGTCACCCATCATTATTTCTATCACCCCATTCCTTTCCTCAAATGCACTGTCCACACTTCTCTCATTCAACATTTGCAGAATTGATTACTGCAACATTGTACTGGCTGGTCTCCCTCTCTACCAACTACATCGATTACAGTTGCTTTAGAATACAGCCGCCTGTATCCTCAAACATTCCTCCCATTTTGATCATGTTTCTCCTCTCCTAGCTCATCTGCACTGGCTGCTTGTTCATTACCACATTCAATACAAACTCTTTATCATGGCCCATAAGGCTATTCACACCTCTACACCACAGTACCTGGCTGACCTCCTCCACTTCCATCATCCTCACTGACTTCTCCACTCTGCTCATACTCACCGCCTAGCCCATCCCTCCATTGTTCAGGTGCTTTTTTCCTTCGTAGGCCCTGCGCTGTGGAATTATCTCCCCTTCACCCTCCGCTCTGAAACCTCATTCTTCAGGTTTAAAGCTGCTTTGAAAACACACCTCTTCCAGCAGTCCTCAATCGGCATCCCCCCATCCATCCTGACTTGTAAATTTTCAATCTGAGTGTTACATTTGAATGTTGATTTTGTCTCTCTTTTCTCCTATCTTTTCTTTGTCTCTCTTGCCTCACCTGTCCTTTGCTACTCTGTCCTGTCAGTTGATTGGAATTCCTTTGTATTTCATATATTGGTCTTTTACTGTAAGCCACTTTTATGCTCCGACCCTAGCGATATATCCAGAGCCTGCATAAATAAATAAAAATAGCCAGTCTTTTTTGGTAAGCCACTGTTATGCTCCGACCCTAGCGATATATCCAGAGTCTGCATAAATAAATAAAAATAGGGCTACTCCTCTTCCTTTTCCGCCTTCTCTCTCTCTTCTAAATATAGCTAGCTATGGCTATATCTCATTTGTACGACTCGTTAAACTATGTTTCTATAATGGCCACAATGTCCAAGTCCATTTCCACCATTAGGACTTCCAAGTCAAGAACTTTGTTGGCTAGGCTTCGAGCATTTGTGCTTATTGTTTTCCAGCATTTGTTGACTGGCTTGCCTGTACTTTGCATGGATTTTGTTCTACATGCCTCTTCCCACTTGGCATTGATGTGTGGGTTAATAGTGTGTGGCTGTTTCCAATGTTATTATGTTTTTGCTGGGGGTGATGTCCTGAACTTGTTCTTCTCCATCCATCACCCCCTTTCCCGAGTTTAAATTTCTGTCCACATAATGCCTGAATTTTTCTCTTATGATCCTTTTCCCTGCAACAGAGAGATGCAGTCCATAAACACAATATAGCCTCTGTTTTTCCTTCTATTTCCCCAGTTGCCTATGTATCTAAAACCCTCTTGCTTACACCCGGTTTGGAGCCATGTATTAGAACTGATTATGCAATACAGAATTTCTGCCACTTTAACAAGGGCAATTACCCATGTAAATGCCTTTGAAAATCAGGCCCATAATAAACAGGCAAAGAAAATTTGTATAGAAACCAGTCAAAAAAGGGAAAAGTTTAAAACTAAAACTTTATAATGAAATCTGTAAAATACCAGGAGCCAAATAAGCTGCTACTACCACTACTTATCATTTGTATAGTGTTACAAGGTATAGGCAGCGCTGTACAGACACATGTAAAAGATGGTCCCTGCTCTTCAGAGCTTACAATCTACTCAAGACAGACAACATTACAGCTGAGCTCAAGGATACATTTAGGCGAAGGGTAAGGAAACACAAAGGAGACTAAGCGGATCAGGATCCAAAAGCAGCCTCGAAGAGGTGAGTTTTCAGCCTGGATTTGAAAAGAGCCAGAAATGAAGCCTGATAAACAGACTCAGGTAGTTTGTTTCAGGCATAAGGAGCAGCAAGGTGAAAGGACTGAAGTCTGGAGTTGGCAGTAGAAGAGAAGGGCACAGATAGAAGGGATCTGCCAGAAGACCGGAGTTTCCGAGGAGGGGTGTAGGGAGAGATAAGAGATGAAAGGAAGTGAGGAGCAGCAGAATGAGTGCACTTATAGGTCAGCAGGAGAAGCTTGAACTGGATACGGAAATAGATAGGGAGCCAGTGAAGCGATATGAGCATATAAAGTTGAAGAAAGAGGGGGAGGTGAAGAAATTTATGGACAGAAATCAAAATCCTGATGGTAGTATTCTGTAGGGACCGAAAACATTTTATGTTGGAAGTTCTAGAGCCTGAGTAAAGAGAGTTGTAGAATCAAGGCAGGATATAGCCAATGCATGGATTAGGGTGTGCTACACCAATGCATCTAACAGGACACATACCAAGTGGAATCTGCAAAGTGACAAGGAGGATGATTTAATGACACTGGAAACATATGTATCAAAATAAAGTTGCTATAGACAGCAGGGTATGTGAAAGAAGAGAGGAGACTTACAGGAGAGCCACCACCTCTGGTACAGAGTTCCAAAGCTTGATATGCATTGTGTGGCAAGGTCAGCCATCCAGAGCATGGGGGAGGTGAAAAGCATAGGGAATTCACCTTAATCAAGGGGCCTCTGTTAGGTGTGCAGGGTCAGAAGGCCAGAGCCACGTTTCAAAAGCAGAAAAACCCCAGCTGGAATAGGTTTCAGGAAAGGCTTGATAGAGTAAGAGGGGGAGATTGCAAGCACAAGGACCGAAGCCCTTACTCTAACAAGTGCACTGATTATTCTAAATTCAGAAGGCAGGGAGATTACAAACACCTGGGAGAGAAAGAGGTGGGGTTGGATCCCAGTGAGTATAAACCCTGGTTAGATTATGGAGAGAGGAGGAGCAGGAGAGGAAGCCAGAGGAGCAGCAGAGGCAGCAGAAGAAGCAGATGGGGAGAGGAACAGAGTCCAGAGCAGCAAGGACGATGGAATGCTGGAGAAGCCAGAGCAGGTGCTAACTCCTGGAGAAGGGCTGAGCTACCCAGAGCTGTGAGAGCTGTTTTCCCTGAATCAGGTTGGCAACAGGGGTGGAAGCCAGGAATTGGAGAGGCTTTCAGATCACCAGAGAGATTGTCAGCTGAGCAGTCTGATCAAGTGAGTGAGTCAGAGCCCATGCAATTGGGAGAACCAGAGCCAGAGGTCGGGGAAGAAGATATGTTTATGGATTGTTCTTTATGTCAAGCTTTAGAATTGAAGTGTTGAAGAAAAGCCAGCCTTGAAAGAATTGTTCCTCTTGGAAAAGGTAACCTTAAAAGCATAAGCAGTAAGGAGATAAATTCCTGTGTACTTTGGACAGGGAATTTACTGTCACATAGGTTTGTAAAGGAGTCTGCGTTTCATGCCTGATTATCAGCTGTGGTAGAACTTTGCAACAGCAAGAAAGCTAATTGGCTGCTTTAAGAGTTTGTGCTTTGCTCCTGTTTTATATGAAAAGCCTGCTAAGAGTTTTGAGGACATTTTGAATGCTTATTTCATTTTTACCTGGAAGTGCAGCCCAGAGAATTGAGGCTGAGTGAAGATAAACTGCCATAGGAGAATTAACCTTGTTTTCTTTGTGCTATGATTAACAAAGGACTATAAGGAAAGTGGCACACTTATCTGTGAAAAGGCTAAGCTTCTACATTTAAGAGGACTTTAAAAAGCCATTGTTGAGTTCTGTTTGTTTTTGCCACCAGTGTGCTGAACCTTAAGCAAAAGCCTACAATTTATCCTGTTAATGGAACCTTGAATCTGATCTGTTCTCTTGTGTTTAAAATAAACTTTTTCTGTCATAAGCCTTACCCTTGGTTTGCCTCAACTACAATCCTTTTACTTGAAGCATAAATATAGCTGATACAGGAAGGATACATCAACCACCACGCCCTCAACAACTAGAGACTAGTGGTTTTGGCGTTGTCCTTGTGACAATTGTAAGAAAATGTTTCCTTCTATTTGTTTTAAAATGACCTTTGTCATTTAGTCTTTTTGCCTATTTTGACTTGCCTCTACTTTTTTTTATTTCCTCTGCTTATTCTCCTCTTCTGATAGCCTATGTCTTTTCCTTTTGCTTCTGTAATTTTATTTCCCCTCTCTGCTATTTCTCATGGCACCGCATCGTTCCCTATTCCTACTTCTGATCCTCCCTAACCTTTTTCCCTCACTCACCAAGCCAATAACCCCTTTTACCCTCTTCTCCAGCTTCCCTGTTTCCTCCCCATCCTATGGCTTTCCTAACAGGGGCTCTACAGGACAACCAACAGTAAGGATTTGAGGGTTTATTTTTATTAAATTGCTAGCTCTCTGACTGGGAGCTCTTACAAGGATTTTTGTATATTTTTAAAGGAAGGCTGCTTTCTTTTTGGTGCTGTACTAGAAATTTCCTTGAGCAGAGTAGGTTGTTGAACTCTAGTAACCTCCTCGGCTTTGGGAACTGCTAACACCTAATCAGGTGTTAGTTCCTTTCCTACCCACCCCGACTCCCACCCACCCCTAGTGAACAGTCTTGCTTTATAGGGCACCTCCCCATTTAGCAAAGCACAGAGACTTGGACCAGCACATTTTGAATATAATTAAAGAGATTTAACTGCTTTTTCTCGGAAAGGACAGCTGGGAAACCGGCTGGTACTTGGTAGATCTCTCTCTCTTTTGCTTTAACAGATACCTAAGCTCCACGAACAAAACAATGGCTGGGAAAAATTGTATTGCTAAATCTGTTGCCCCCATTACAGCTTCTGCCTCGGTCCAGACAGATGTCCTAATGCCAGTTGAAGGACCGGTTCCATGTGCAGGGTGCCTGCATGCTGAAGCTCTGAGGAAACAAGTGGAGGAACTCAGAGAGGAGGTGGCGAGACTGAGCAGCATTCAAGACAGTGAGAAGTACATTGATGAGATGCTTCTTGCAGCAACCAAGCTCTCCAGCAGAGGAGAAGATGGGTGCCAACAGAATGTCAATGGTTGGGCACAAGTCATCAGGGCCTACAAAATCACCAATCCAACTTCTCCAGCCCTTGAAATGAAGAACCATTATGCAGCCCTGGAAGTGGAGGAGGTGAAAGCATCCCTGTAAGGGGATGAACCAGAGTTCAAGTACCCCAAAGTTGCAGAATCAGTGACCACAAGGAAACGAAGGGTAGTGGTGGTTGGAGACTCTCTTCTGAGGGGTACTGAGGCATCTATATGCCGACCAGACTTGATGTCCAGAGAGGTATGCTGTCTGCCTGGTGCCAAAATCCAAGATGGTACAGAGCGTTTGCCGAGACTCACTGACTATTACCCAATGTTGCTAATCCATGTTGGAACAAATGATACTGCCAGGTATACCGTGGAACATATAAAAAGTGACTTCATGGCTCTGGGACAAAGGGTGAAGCAGTTAGGTGCACAGGTGGTGTTCTCTTCAATCCTCCCTGTTGAGGGTAAAGGCCAAGGCAGAGAGGCTCGCATCCTGGAGATGAATGCACGGCTGCGTGGATGGTGTCATCAAGAGCGTTTTGGCTTCCTAGACTATGGGATGCTGTTCCAAGGGTTGCAGAGCAGAGATTGCATCCATCTGTCCAAGAAAGGTCGACGCGTCTTCGGTAGTAGACTGGCTAATCTACTGAAGAGGGCTTTAAACTAGATTCGTTGGGGATGGGTGAAGAAAGCCCCTAGATAGGTGATACATTAAATACCTTTATGGAAATGGGTAACAGGGGTAACATATGGAAAGCAGTGTGTATAAATGCCTGTAGCATGGGAAAGAAGATCCCTGATGTTGAAGCTTTGGTGGGAGTGGCTGACTTGGATTTAGTGGCAGTTACAGAAACATGGTTTACAGAAAACCATGATTGGGATGTAACTATACCTGGCTATATTTTATTTAGAAAGGACAGGGTAGGAAGAAGGGGAGGAGGAGTGGCACTATATGTAAAAACTACTATTAAAGCTTTGGAATTACAGAGCTTAAAAGGGAGAGAGGAGGCATTGTGGGTTAAACTAGAAAGAGGGAAAGATAAATCTATTTACATTGGTGTGATATACAACCTCCCTCACAAGAGGAAGAGATGGACAGAGAGTTAATTGAAGACATACGCAGCATTGCTAGGAAAGGGGATATGCTACTGATAGGAGATTTCAATATGCCAGATGTTGATTGGCACATTCCTGCTGCAGTATCATCTAGAAGTAAGGAGATCCTGGATTCTCTACAGGGAGAACTATTCAAGCAATTGGTAACAGACCCCACACGTGAAGGGGCCATACTGGACTTGGTGCTTACCAATGGTGAAAGTGTTTCTGATGTTGTAGTGGGAGATAATTTTGCATCCAGTGATCACCAGATGGTGTTTTTCAGTATTAGGACTAGGGCTGTTAGAATCCATTCAAAGGTGAGAACTTAGACTTTAGGAAGACTAACTTTGCCAAGATGGGCCAATACCTCAGGGAGTCATTAGTGGGATAGGAACAGCTGGGGGATGTAGAAAAACAGTGGGCAAAACTGGAAGGGGATATTTTAAGAGTAACCAACCTTTTTGTTAAAATGGTAAATAAAGGTAAAAGGAAAAGGAGACCGTTATGGTTTTCGAAAGAAGTAGCTGAAAAAGTGAAGAAAAAGAGGGAGACCTTCATGAAATACAAGAGTTCACAGACAGAGGAAGACAGGCATCTATATTTGGAAAAATGTAGAGAAGCTAGCAAAGTAGTCAGGAAGGCAAATATTCAAAAGGAGGAGGAAATTGTCAATGCAATAAAATGGAGGGATAAGACATTTTTCAGATATATTTCTGTTCTGTGTTCACAGATGAAGAACCAGGAGCAGGACCTCAGAAAACACCAACAGGAAAAGAAGCGAGGGATATCTTGAACAATTTTCAGAAGACTGTGTTCGTGAGACACTAGCTCAACGTAAAGTAGACAACGCGATGGGACCGGATGGGATACACCCTAGTATACTGAGGGAACTTGGGGACGTTCTAGCAGCTCCACTGACTGACCTTTTCAATGCCTCGTTGGAGTCGGGAGTGGTGCCAAAGGACTGGAGAGAGGCTCATGTGGTGCCTTTACACAAAAGCGGAAGTAAGGATGTGGTTGAAAACTACAGGCCGGTTAGTTTAACTTCGGTGATGAGTAAATTATTGGAAACGCTGCTGAAAGAGAAAATAGTGAGGTTTCTGGAGTCTAGCTGATTACAGGATCCGAGGCAGCATGGATTCACCAGAGGCAGGTCTTGTCAAACAAATCTGATTGATTTCTTTGACTGGGTGAACAGGGAGTTGGACTGAGGGAGAGCCCTAGATGTGGTGTATTTAGATTTCAGTAAAGCCTTTGACACTGTTCCTCACAGGCAACTTATAAACAAACTCAGCATCCTAGGGATGGACCCTAAAGTTACTGCTTGGGTTAGAAATTGGTTGGGTGGGAGGCGACAAAGAGTACAAGCAAATGGAGCTCACTCTAATGAGAAGGATGTTACCAGTGGTGTGCCCCAGGGATCTGTCCTTGGTCCAATTCTTTTTAACATCTTTGTTAGTGATATAGCGGAAGGGCTATCAGGTAAGGTTTGTCTTCCAATCTCTTATGCCCTAATACCTTCATCTTGTATATAGTTGTATCTGTTATGTACTATATTATGTACGTTAACACCATTTTCTGTTAGTTAATTGTTTTAACTCAGTTCCAGTTAAATTTGTTTAATTTATGATACTTTAAGATGTTCTATGTATATCTAAGATGTTCTATGTAAAACAAATTTCAATTTGTTAATAGTTGTTATTTGTACACCGCAACTGATCTCTGGAAGATGCGGTATAAAAATGAATGTTAAATAAATAAATAAAAAATAAAATGATACCAAAATCTGCAATAGAGTAGACACCCAGGAAGGTGTAGATAAAATGAGGAGGGATCTAGCTAAGCTTGAAGAATGGTCTAGAATCTGGCAGCTGGGATTTAATGTTAAAAAAGTAAGGTCATGCATTTGGGCTGCAGCAATCCAAGGGAGCAATATAGTATAGGGGGTGAAGTACTTTTGTCCACTAAAGAAGAGCGGGACCTAGGCGTGGTTGTGTCTGATGATCTTAAAGTAGCTAAACAGGTAGAAAAGGCAACAGCAAAAGCTAGAAGGATGCTTGGGTTCATACGGAGAGGAATGGCTAGCAGAAAAAAGGAGGTGATAATGCCTCTGTATAAGTCTTTGGTGCGACCTCATTTGGAGTATAGTGTGTAATTCTGGAGACCGCACCTTCAAAAGGATGTGAACAGGATGGAGTCAGTGCAGAGGCTGGCTACTAAGATGATTAGTGGTCTTGTGATAAGGAAGCTTATCATAGCTTAGGAAGGAGCTATATTAAAGGTGGAAGTGACTCTGAACAAGCAACCTGTCAGTTCTGGTAGAAATAAGAAAACAGAATTTTTCCATAAAAGACTACCAGTCCCAGAATGCACCAGGTTTCCAACAGCCATTAGAGGAACTGAAGTGGGGAAACGTGTGTTCAATCAGGAGGGCTATGAAGTAATCCCCAAGCACTCATCTCAAAGGGCAGGGCCTGATTCAGCACAGCTGCGCTGTGCTAGGGTAGAGCACTCATCTAAGCAGAATAAAGGTAGAGTTTATTCTACAGAGAATCATCCTCATCCTCAGTTTCTTGGAGATTCTCATCTTGGACAGCTTCATCATCTGGAGGATCATCAGAAGCAGAAGCCAGAGCGGACGGACAGAGAGGGCAAGAAACCCTTTGGAAGAAAGAAGAGAAAAGCATTTGGGAGGTCTAAAGGAGTCCAGAGCAGTACGTATACTGGGAGGCATTCCAAAGGCCAGCATATACCATTGGACTGGGGAAAACTAGAGGAGTGGTGCTGCAGAGCCAGGAATCTCCAGACGGTACCTGTGAGGGAGACGGCTGCACTTGGAAGGGACCCTAGGACCCGTGCCAGAAGGTATGTGAAGAGAGATCCAGTGTCCAGGGATCTGGATTGGAAGGCTGGACATAAGAACTGGACTACATACTGGCCAGGCTATTTAGAGAGGAACTCTAACAGCAATGGAAGCTCAGGTATGAACACTGATCTATGCCCTAGCTATACCCTTGAAAGACAGCAGGGAAACAAGTATTCTCCTGAGAGTGCTCCATTGAGAAATTCCTCTGTGCCAATCCATGATATTGAACCCATGATTGTTGAAGAAGGGGGAGAGGTTATAGATACAGGCTGTGAATACATGGATTGCTCTCTGTCTAAACTCCTTTGGTAATTTACTGTTACAAAGTACAACAACCATCACAAAGAAATACAAACTTGTTCTTTAATCTACTCAGAAAAGCTCCTGAATAGGATTTGAGCCAAGCAGTAGAAAGTAAGCCAGCTAAGGGGTTTCAGCTGGGTAACTGCTAGCAATTGAGCCTTACCTAATTGCTTGTGAGCTCTGAGGAAATCACTTCTGAGTCTATGTGTGAAGATATAAGAAGTTAACCTGAAAAGAACAGTTTTTCCCTTCTTTGTGGGTTTTGTTTGTTGATTAAAGCACTGCTAAGAAAATATTAGTTAGAGCCTACAGAAAAGACCAGTTTGTTACCAACCAGGTCTTTATTCTTTTGCTTTGATTGCCTGACAAGTTCAGCTGTTGTTTTCCTGATTTTGTTTTTCTAAGTTTAACACTGAAAGCAAGTATCCTGTTTTATGTGCTACCAAGCATATCTGTGTTGGGAGAAATAACCCCATAAATAAATATCTTATTGGCTTTACACTCAAGCACAACTAATTATTGTGAATGGCTGTGTCTGGTGTGAATGGACTACATTTCCCACAATCCCTTGCAAATCATATTAGTATATGCCTTTGCCAAGACTGTGAACATTCTCACCCAGGCACCCGTCTGACAGTCTTCATTATAAAGCATATGAGGACAGACTGAAGGATGTTGATATGTACACCTTAGAGGAAAGGCAGGATAGAGGTGATATGACTGAGATGTTCAAATACCTCCATGGCACAAATGTTCAGGGAGTGAGTCTCTTTCAATTGAAAGCAAGTTCTGCTACGAGGGGACATGGGATGAGGGTGAAGGGAGATAGATTCAGGAGTGATATGCGGAAATATTTCTTTATGGAAAGAGTAGTGGATCCGTGGAATAGTCTCCCAGTGGAGGTGGTAGAGATGAGGACAATAACTAAATTCAAAAAAGCATGGGAGAAACACAGAGGATCTCTAAAGGTAAAAAAGGGACTGTTTTATTTGTTGATATGGAAGGACAGACTAGATACGCCATGTGGTCTTTTTCTGTCATCATAT
Organism: Ichthyophis bannanicus; assembly: GCA_033557465.1. Classification (NCBI taxonomy): domain Eukaryota; kingdom Metazoa; phylum Chordata; class Amphibia; order Gymnophiona; family Ichthyophiidae; genus Ichthyophis; species Ichthyophis bannanicus. Next base: position 2,461,276 of record CM066043.1, read on the forward strand.
TTCTATGTTTCTATCCTCTACCCTTTTCTCTGCTCTTGAGCTTTGTTGGGATATTTCTGACTTAGGGATAGTTTTGCTCCTTCAGCTGCTATCTGTGACTGTAATCATGGCCTGCCTGCAGTTTGCACGATGAAGAAAAGAAAATGTCCTGTGGGCTAAGAAAGTATATGCTTTGCGGCCTGCTGTAGTCTGGAGGCCTTGCTTTGAGTAGAAGTACGCAGAGTCAGGCTCAGAGAGAGAATACAGGTCAACTCAGAGAAATAATTAGCAGAAAACATACTTTCAGCCTTGAAGAGAAGAAAATGCAATTTTGCACCAGGAGATGAAAGACCATAAAACAGGCCAAGGAATGCAGGAAAGATTTGCTCCACAGCACAGATAAGAAGCACAATTAAGCAAAGACCAAGAGACTTTGAGAGCACCAGCTGCAAGGGAGGGTAGCCCTAAGGCATAATTGGTATTATTCATGGGAGGGGGCCTCAGAGAAGGAGTTCTAGCAAAGTTTTCTTTCTTTGCAAGTAACTCTGACTTTCTGAGGATGACATCAGAACTTCTAGAAGTTCTGTGACAGAGAATATCTATATAAGGGGATGGCTCCATAACTCAGTGGGCAGTCTGCTCCCCAATTCCGGTAAGGGAAGTGGACTGTCCACCACCTTTCTCAGACAAAGACTTTTGCTCAAAGCAGTTGCTGTTTGTTTGTTCTGGTACCCGAATAAAAAGCATTGTATTCGAGCAATTTGCAGTCTGAGTGATTTGTTGCTAATTGGTAATTGGTGATATCTAGCAAACATGTGTTGTGGGAGACAGGGCCCCACAGCTTCACCTTCTTCTTCCTTTCGTTCAACCCTCTCCTTCCTCTCTAATCCCTGTTTCCTCTCTCCCTCACACTTTTCTCCTTCTGTCTTCTGGTGACATTAATCCAAACCCTGGTCCTTCTTCATTTCTCTGTCACTCTCATACTAATTCCTCTCTCCACTACCCTAATCTTATCTATATCTCTCTCCTTCCCCCCTCCTCTCTCCCCTTCTCATGCACCTTATGGAATTTTCATTCTATTTCTAAGAAATTTCCCTTTACCCATGATCTCAATCTCTCATGTTTTCCATCTTCTTGCTCTTACCTGGCTCCTCCCTGACGACACTGCTTCGGTTGCTGCCTTCTGTCACAGCGGTTATCAATTCTCCCACTCTCCTCATACCAAAGGCCCCGGTAGTGGTGTTGGTTTTCTCCTTTCTTTCTCCTTGCCAATTTCAACCCCTCCTTCTACCTCAATCTCATTCCTTTCCCTCCTTTCAAGTCCATTCCATCCGTCTTTATCCCCTACTCTCCGGATTGCTGTCATCTATAGACCCCCTGACAACTCCTCTTCTACCTTTCTCACTGACTGACTCTTGGCTCTCCTTTTTCATGGATTCTTCTCCTCCCTCCCTTATTCCTGGTGATTTTAATTTTCATATTCATAACCCTTCTGACTCCTATATGTCCAGACTCCTTTCCCTTACCTTCCTCTTTCAACCTTAAGCTTTGCTTTTCTGCTTGGTCCCTGCCTTGACCTCATCATCTTATTGTTTACCTTCTAATTTCCACTCTTTAGTTCTTCCCTTATCTGATCATCACCTGTTAAGCTTCACCCTTCATCACTCCCCCCTTCAATCTCACCCAGTCAACTCATATCTTTTTATGAATCTTCATGCTATCAATCTATTGACTTTTTCCACTACTGTCATCTCTTCTTTCTTCCACTGTATCCTCTAAATCTGTTGATGAGGCCATATTTATTTAATTATTTATTTAACCTGTTTTTTATACCGCTTTATCTTTAAATCAAAGCAGTTTACATTAAACTCAGAACAAGAACATTATAATTAAAATTGAGGTAAACAGGGGGAGAACTATTTACAACTTGAACAACATATTTACATAACATCATGTGGTTGTGGTTGTTTGGAGAGATTGTGTATTTGTATCCATGTGGGTCGGTCCATAATTCTTTAATCATTTATGTCTATAAGAGTCAGTCCTGGTCAATCAGGTTAGGACTTGGAAATTGTATGTTTAGGTTATGTGACCATAGTGTTCTGTGAACAGGAAGGTTTTAAGGTTTTACGGAAATCTTTAATGTCTTCAAGTCCACGTATGTCTTCAGAGAAGGAGTTCCAGAGTTGTGGTGTGGCAAGGGAGAATGCTCTTTTGGAGGTTGTTTGCTCTTTCTGTAGTCATGAGGGATGTTAATCATGTGTTTGATTCTGGTTCTTTTAGAGCAGGGGGAGGCTTCTTTTATGATATCGTCCGATAATACTGCTATTTCCACTATTCTGGATACGCTTGCTCCGCCCATAGCACATACTGTGAGGCGCACTTCACCTCAGCCCTGGCTTTCTTCAAATACCTGCTACCTATGTTCCTCTGCCTGCTCAGCTGAACATAGGTGGCTCAAATCCCACTCTCTCTCCGACTCCTTCAAATTCATGCTCACTTCCTTTCAATCGGCCATTGCACTTGCTAAGCAAAACTATTTTATCCGACTAACCATTTTGTCTCTAACCCCCGCCGTCTCTTCTCTACTCTCTTCTCTTAAGACACCTCCACCTCCTATTCCTCCTTCTCTCAAACGTAGCAGACTATTTCCATGACAAAGTACTTAAAATTACTCTTCAGTTCTCCACCATATCTTCTTTACCCCCTCTTCCCTCTCTCCAATACCAACCTTTCCCCTCAACCTCTATCACCCTTTCATCCTTTTCTAAAATATCCAATGAGGAAACCTCTCCTCCTTTCCTCCTCAAAATTCACTACCTGCTCTTCTGATCCTATCCTCACCCATGTACTCAACTCTATCTTCTCCATCATCCCTTCCATCTTACATATTCTCAACCTTTCGCTCTCCACTGCAACCTTCCCAACAGCCTTCAAGCATGCTATAATCACCCCTCGCCTCAAAAAACCCTCACTTGACCCTATTTGTCCCACTAATTATCGGCCCATCTCTATTCTCCCATTCATTTCTAAAGTTCTTTCCACTGCTTTCCACCACCGTCTCAAATTTCTCTCTCTTCTTAATCCATCCTTGATCCATTTCAATAAGGTTTTTTTCCCTTTCATTCTACTGAGACAGTTCTTGCCAAGGTCTGCAGTGATTTGTTCCTGGCTAAATTCAAAGGCCTTTACTCCGTTCTTATTCTTCTTGATCTTTCTGCTGCTTTTCATGCTGTCAATCCATCTCCTCCTCCTCGACACATTGTCCTCTTGGTTTCAGAGGCTCTGTGCTGTCCCGGTTCTAGTCTTCTCTCTCCAATTGCTCTTTTAGTGTGTGTTCTGGTGGCTCCTCTTCTACTCCCATCCTTTTCTCAGTTGGTGTATCCTAGAGGTCTGTTCTAGGTCCTCTACTCTTCTTTCTCTACACCCAATCCCTTGGTGTCGTCCTTTCTTCCCATGGCTTTAAATATTATTTTATGTTGATGATTCTCAAATCTGTCTATCTACACGAGGTGTGACAAAAAAGAAATGAGACTGAGGCAGCCACGCCCATGACTCAATGCCAATTGGCTAACCACTTATGTCACTGTTGTGCAATATCTCACCACTATTTTGCTATAATATTTTTCATCTCGCTCTGTTTTTCTTTTTCAGGTTTTTTTGTAGCACACTGCTCCATCGCTTTGTCATGCAACTGGAGTTGGCAGAAATATGGAGCAAAGAATCAACTTGAAATTTCTGGTTAAGTTGGAGAAGGGCCCAACTGAGTGTCTCCAACTTCTCCAAAAGGCTTATGGAGAAGATGTAATGTCAAGTCCGCAAGTCTTTGAGTGGCACAAATGCTTCAAAGACTGGCTGTGAGAAGATGGAGGATGAACCCAAATAAGGACGGCCTTCCATGACAAAGACGGCTGAGAACATTGACAGAGTGAACCAGCTGGTGCGGAGTGATCGCAAATTGACAGTGCAGATGATAGCTGAGAAGCTCAGCCTGAACAGGGAGTCAGTGCGGACCATCTTGGTGCTTGAGCTGGGATGATAGTGGAAGACTCGACTGTCACCCAGACCCAAGAAGGTGCGCATATCCAAAATCAAGAATCAAGGTCATTCTGATCGCATTCTTTGACCAGAAGCGAATGGTCCATCATGAGTTTGTGCCTGAGGGTCAGACAGTCAACCAGCTCTTCTACCAGCAGGTCCTCAATCACTCCATGACTGGATTCGGCACAGCAGGTGGGCTCTGTGGAGAGAAGTCATGGCTGCTCCACCACGACAATGCGTCTGCATAGAGCGCACTCAGTGTCAGGCAGTTCTTGGCCAACAAACAGATCACAGCTCTCAACCACCCTCCTTGTTCCCCAGATCTCGCACCATGCAATTTATTTTATTTATTTATTTATTTATTTAATTGGATTTTTATACCGCCTTATCATACATAGGAACACAGTGATGAGGGAGCTCAGGGACCTCACGGAGGAGGATGTTACCGAGTGCATGTGGCAGAAGCAAATGCAGAAGTGCATTAACTCTGGGGGGGATTACTTTGAAGGGACAATGCATAATTTCTCTGTAGATTTTGTAATAAAACATTTATGGGACAATCTCATTTCTTTGTCACACCTCATGCCTGACATTTCTCCTTCTCTCCAAGCTCGTATCTCTGCCTGCTTATCAGACATTGCTGCCTGTATGTATCACAGCTGACAAACTGAATATGACTAAAACTGAACTTCTTATCTTTCCACCTAAACCTTCCTAACGGAGCTATACATTTCAAGCAAAAATAAGGGTTTGTGGCTTTTTAAATTACAGCTCTCTGCCTGGGAGCTCTTAAAAGGATTTTGGTACATTTTTAGAACAAAAGTACATTCTTCTTGGTGCTTTAGTTTAAATGGGGAAACATTTTCTTTAGTGGGGTAGGCTTAAAACTCTGCTTTAGTATCTTTCTCAGCTTTTGAAGCTACTGATGCCTCATCGCGTGTTAGTTCCCTCCCTACCCACCCCAACTGAGCAGTCTTGCTTTATAGGGCACCTCCCACAATTAAGTATACACAGGGACTTGGAACAGCACATTTTTAACACATTTAAAAGAGATTTAATTGCTTTTTCTCTGAAAGGACAGCTGGGAAACTAGCTGGTACTTTGGTAGGTCTCTCTCTCTCTTTTACGTCAATAGATACCTAACCTCCACCAACTGAACAATGGCTGGGAAAAATCATATCACCAAAGCTGTTGCCCCTGTTACAGCTTCTGCCTCTGTCCAGAATGCCAGTTGCAGGAATGGTTCCATGTGCAGGATGCCTGCAAGCTGAAGCTCACAGGAAACAAATGGAGGAACTCAAAGAGGAGGTTGTGAGGATGAGGATCATTCAAGACAGTGAGAAGTACATTGATGAGATGCTTCTTGCAATATCCAAGTTCTCCAGCAGAGGAGAAGATGGCAGCCTACAGAATGACAATGGTTGGACACAGGTCACCAGGGATTGCAGAATCATCAATCCAACTTCTCCAGCCCTTAAACTGAAGCACCACTATGCAGCCCTGGAAGTGGAGGTGAAAGCATCCCTGGAAAGGGAAGAACCAGGGAGGAGTAGCCTAGTGGTTGGGGCAAGGTACTTCAGGCCGGAAGGTCGGAGGTTCAAATCCCACCAGAGGACAACAACCTTGGGCCGGAAGGACTGGGGTTTCTAGTCCTACAGATGCTCCTTGTGGTCTTGGGCAAGCCACTTAACCCTCCATAGCCCATGTTCCCTGTAAGTATTAGTGTATGTGTCTCATATCCCCGCGTGTTAAATGTATCCCCCAATTGTGTTGTGACCACTTTGATTGAAGGATAAGGCGGTATACAAAACTGTCCAAATAAATAAATAAATAAGAACCAGAGCTCGAGCACCCCAAAGTTGCAGAATCAGTGACCACAAGGAAGCGAAGGGTAGTGATGGTTGGTGACTCTCTTCTGAGGTGTACTGAGGCATCCATCTACTGACCAGACTTGATGTCCAGAGAGATATGCTGTTTACCAGGTGCCAAAATCTGACATGTTATGGAGAGTTTGCCGGGACTCATCAAGCCAGCTGACTATTACACAATGTTGCTAATCCATGTTAGAACAAATGATACTGCCAGGTATCCTACTGAGCATATCAAAAGTGACTTCATGGCTCTGGGACAGAGGGTGAAGCAGGTGCACAGGTGGAGCTCTCTTCAATCCTCCCTGTTGAGGGTAAAGGCCAAGGCAGAGAAGCTCGCATCCTGGAAATGGATGCATGGCTGCATGGATGGTATCATCAAGAGTGTTTTTGGTTTCATGGACCATGGGATGCTGTTCCAAGGATTGCAGAGCAGAGATGGTGTCCATCTGTCCAAGAAAGGATGACATGTCTTCAATAGCAGAATGGCTAATCTACTGAAGAGGACTCAAACTAGATTCATTGGAGATGGGTGAAGAAAGCCCCCAGGTAAGTGAAACATTAAATACCCTTATCGAAATGGGAAAAAGGAACAACATATGGAAAGCAGTGTGTATAAATGCCTGTAGCATGGGAAATAAAATCCCAGATGTTGAAGCTTTAATGGGAGAGGCTGACTTGGATTTAGTGGCAGATACAGAAACATGGTTCACAAAAAACCATGACTGAGATGTAACTATACCAGGCTATACTTTATTCAGAAAGGACAGGGTAGAAAGAAGGGGAGGAGGAGTGTCACTATATGCAATAAATAATATTAAAGCTTTGGAACTACAGAGCATAAAAGGGAGAGAGGAGGCACTGTGGGTTAAACTAGAAAGAGAGAGCAAGAAAACTATCTGCATTGGCATGACATACAGACCTCCCTCACAGAAGGAAGAGGTGGAGGGAGAGTTAATTGAAGACATACGCAGCATTACCAGGAAAGGAGAAGTGCTATTGATAGGGGATTTCAATATGCCAGATGTTGATTGACACATGCCTGCTGTAGTATCATCTAGAAGAAAGGAGATCCTGGATTCCCTACAGGGAGAACTATTCAGGCAACTCGTAACAGAACCCACACGTGAAGGGGCCATACTGGACTCTGTGCATTTTTATTTATTTATTTATTTATTTTATTTAGCAAACACTTATATACCGCTACTTCCAGCGATCAGAAGCGGTTTGATTAAAGTCTTTGGGATATGTCACAAAATCAAGACAGGAAGATTGGGGCATAGATAGAAAGAAGAGGGGTAATACACAGCACACATCGCAGGGTCTAGATATAGCCCTCCAGTAGGTATCATTCATATGTACAAAAGCGATTATCCTTTAACTATTTACATTTGACAAACAGCTATTTGTTTCTTTTCATCTTGTTGGATTCACAGCTGGCCATAGTGGCAGTTGAATAGGTGAGTTTTTAATTTTTTTCTGAAATCGAGTAGGTCTTTTGTTGCTCTCATCTCATGTGGTAGGTTGTTCCATAAAGTGGGGGCAGAGAAGGAGAATGCTCTGCGGCCAGTACTGGATTTTACATGTCTGATGCTGTTTGGAACTATAAGTGTGTCTTCGTTTATGGTTCTCCTGCTTCTGGAGCTAGTTTGCAAGGTGATCAGGGTGGAAAGGAATGAAGGGGCTAGGTTGTGAATTAGTTTGAATGTCGTTACCAATGTTTTGTATTGGATCCTGGCAGAGACTGGGAGCCAGTGTAGTTCCATCAATATAGGTGTAATATGTTCGGTTACGCTTGTTCTCATGATGATCCATACCAATGATGAGTGTTTCTGATGTTATAGTGGGAGATCATTTTGCGTTGGGTGGTCACCAGATGGTGTGGTTCAGTATTAGGACTAGGGAAGTTAAAATCCATTCAAAAGCGAGGGTCTTAGACTTCAGGAAAACTAACTTTGCCAAGATGGGTCAATACCTCAGGGAGTCGTTAGCGGGATGGGAACAGCTGGGGGATGTACATAAGAACATAACATATGCCATACTGGGTCAGACCAAGGTCCATCAAGCCCAGTATCCTGTTTCCAACAATGGCCAATCTAGGTCATACGTACCTAGCAATTTCCACAAAAGACACAGGTTCCACAAGGCTTGTACTAGGTCAAGCACTGATATCCTGGGTCCCTTCTTAATAATGGTTTACAGACCTTTCTTCCAGGAACTTGTCCAAACCTTTTTTAAACCCAGCTACACTAACAGCTTTTCCTACATCCTCCAATAACAAATTCCAGAGTTTGATTACACGTTGAGTGAAAAAATATTTTCTTTTATTAGTCTTAAATAGTTTATCCTGTAGCTTCATTGCATGTCCCCTAGTCTTTCTATATTCTGATAACGTAAACAATCGATCTTCGTTTACCCGTTCCACTCAGTTCATTAATTTATAGACTTCTATCGTATCTCCCCTCAGCCGTCTCATTCCAGGTTAAAGAGCCCTAACCTTTTTAGCCTTTCTTCATAGGAGTATCCTTCCATCCCCTTTACCATTTTGGTGGCTCTTCTCTGAACCTTTTCTAATAACCCTATATCCTTTTTAAGATACGGTGACCAGAATTGCACACAATATTCAAGGTGCGGTCTCACCATGGAACGATATAGAGGCATTATAATATCTTTTGCTTTATTTTCCATTCCTTTCCTTATGATACCCAGCATTCTATTTGCTCTCTTGGCACATTGTGCTCTCTTGGCACCATTATCCACAAAGACGCCTAAATCTTTTTCCTGGGTGGTGGTTCCTAATGTGGAACCTTGCATCGTGTAACCAGAATTTGGGTTGTTCTTCTCTAGGTGCATAACTGCACTTGTCCACATTAAAATTCATCTGCCATTTTGATGCACAGTCTTCCAATTTATCAAGATCCTCTTGCAATTTTCCACAATCCTCTTAGGTTTTAACAACTTTAAATAGCTTTGTCTCATCTGCAAATTTGATAACCTCGCTCGTTATTCCACTTTCCAGGTCATTTATGAATATGTCAAAAAGCAGCGGACCCAGCACAGATCCCTGGGGTACACCACTATTCACCTTTCTCCATTGGGAAAATTGGCCATTTAGCCCTACCCTCTGCTTTCTATCTTTTAACCAGTTCCTGATCCACAGAAGTACACTGCCTCCTATCCCATGACACTTTAGTTTTGCCAAAGGTCTCTGATGAGGGACCTTGTCAAAGGCTTTCTGAAAGTCCAGATACACTATATCAACCAACTCACCTTTGTCCACCTGTTTATTCACACCTTCAAAAAAACATAACAGATTAGTAAGACAAGATCTTCCTTGTCTAAAGCCATGTTAGCTGTCTCCCATTAGGCCATGACTATCTACATGCTGAGTAATTTTATTCTTTATGATGGTTTCTACCATTTTTCCCGGTACTGACGTCAGGCTCACCGGTCTGTAGTTTCCCGGATCACCCCTAGAACCCTTTTTAAAAATTGGTGTTATATTGGCAATCCTCCAATCTTCAGGTATTAGAGATGATTTTAATGATAGTTCACAGATTACTAATAGCAGGTCTGCAATCTCATATATCAGTTCTTTCAACACCCTTGGATGTATACCATCCAGCCCAGGTGATTAGCTATTCTTCAGTTTATCTAATAGTTGTAATACATCTTCCTGATGTATCGAGATTTCCTTCAATTCTTCCGCACCTTTAAATACCACTTCAGTCATGGGTAACATCTTCCTCAGTAAAGACCGAAGCAAAGAATTCATTCAGTCTCTCCGCTATTGACTTGTCGCCTCTTAGTGCCCCTTTAACCCCTCTATCATCTAATCGACCAACTTACTCTCTCACAGGTTTTTTGCTATGAAGATACTTGAAAAAGTCTTTATTTTGCGTTTTGCTTCCGCAGCAAGCTTCTTCTCAAATTCTCCCTTTGCCTGCCTTATCAATTCCTTGCATTTGACTTGCCAGTGCTTGTGTTGTTTCTAGGTTTCATCGCTTGGCTCTTTTTTTCCATTTCCTGAAAGATGCTTTTTTGGCAACAGCCTCTGACCTCACCTTTAAACCATGCTGGCAGTTTTTTGGACTTCCTTCCACTTTTCTTAAAGCATGGAATACAGCTGGTCTGGGCTTCCAAGATAGTAGTTTTCAACACCACCCAAGCTTGATGTAAGTCTTTAACCTTTGCAACAGCTCCTTTTAGTTTTTTCTTAACTATTTTCCTCATTTTATCATAGTCTCCCTTTTGAAAGTTAAAAGGTAATACTGTGGATTTCCTTACTATCCCTCCTCCACTAATTAAATCAAAGGTGATCATGCTATGAACACTGCTGCCAAGTGGCCCCAACACCCTTATCTCTTCCACTAAGGACTAGGTCTAATATGGCTTCCCCTCTGGTCAGTTCATGAACCAGCTGCTCCAAAAAGCAGTCATTTATTTCATCTAGGAACTTTATCTCCCTAGCATGTCCTGCCGTGACACTGACCCAGTTGATACTGGGGTAATTGAAATCACCCATTATTACTGCACTGTAACTTGTTAGTTTCCTTGATTTCTTTGAGCATTTCATCATCCATTTCTTCATTTTATTTATTTATTTATTTAGCAAGCATTTGTAGCCCGCTCCTTCCAGCGATCAGAAGCGGGTAGGATTACTATTGTGAAACTGCCGAATCAAGGCAGGTACAAATTTTGTTTACATACAGATTGTCAGAAAAGCACATCATACAGAGTTAACACTTCTTAGCTATGGGGGAGTTCATTTACATATATACATAAATACATATATACAGGATAAGCTTTTGGCCACAGTGGTCAGGGGCTGCTCCATCTGTGGATTTAGTTCAGGTTGAAATGAGATTGGAAAATGTGCGTTTTGAGTTTCTTTCTGAAGTCTAGCAGGTCATTGCTAGCTCGTAGTTCTGGTGGGAGTTGGTTCCACAGTGTTGGTGCCACATATGAGAAAGCCCTGTGGCTGGTGTTAGCTTTGGCAGATCTTATATCTGTTGGAGTGGCGCCAGGCAGTCGATAGTACACCCCCACTGCCATCGCCTTCCCCTTTTTACATGGAATTTCAATCCATAGAGATTCTACAGCAAATTTTGTTTCCTGCAAAACTTTAATCCTTTCTGACTCAATGCCCTCTCTAACAGAGCGCAACCCCTCCACCAATTTGATCAGCTCTATCATTACAATATAGTTTGTACCCAGGTATCACAGTGTCCCACTGGTTGACCTCCTTCCACCATGTGTCTGATATTCCAATCATTTCCAACCTCTCATTTAGTGCTATATATTCTAACATGCCCATCTTATTTTTTAGACTTCTAGCATTTGCATACAAGCATTTTAGAGAATGTATTTTATTCATATTAATTTGGCTAGTGGTAGACATGGGTAATTTGGGATCTTTAAGCTCTGTCTGCTCCATACTCGAGGGCATTTGGGCTACTTTACTCTTTTTTGGAACCTCTCTGCTTTTGGTAGTATTCTTCAAGGATACATTCTTCCGAACCATCCACTCTTGGGCAACTGTCGGCTCTCCCCTATTATCTAGTTTAAAAGCTGCTCTATCTCCTTTTTAAAGGTTAATGCCAGCAGCCTGGTTCCATCCTGGTTAAGGTGAAGCCCATCCCTTCAGAAGAGCCCCTCCTTTCCCCAGAATGTTACCCAGTTCCTAACAAATCCAAAACCCTCATCTCTGTACCAAGGTCTCATCCACGCAATGAGACTCCGGAGCTCTGCCTGCCTTTTTGGTCCTGCGCGTAGAACAGGAATCATTTTGGAGAATGCTACCCTGGAGTTTCTGGATTTCAACTTCCTACCTAAAAGCCTAAATTTAGCCTCCAGAACCTCCCTACCACATTTTCCTATGTCATTGGTACTGACATGTACCAAGACAGCAGACTCCTCCCCAGCACTATCTAAGACCTTATCTAGGTGGCGCGTGAGGTCTGCTACCTTCGCACCAGGCAGGCATGTTACCAGGCGATCCTCACGTCCACCAGCCACCCAGCTATCTACATGCCTAATGATCGAATCACCAACTATAACGGCTGTCCTAACCCTTCCTTCATGGGCACATGGCCCTAGAGAAACTTCCTCGGTGCAAGAGAGTTTTACATCACCTGGAGGACAGGTCCTAGTTACAGGATCACTTCCTGCCACATGACCCCTCTCCTCCATGGCAGGGATGCTGCCAGACTGGAAGTGGCACTTCAGGACTACATCCCTGTAGGTCTCGTCTATGTACCTCTCTGTCTTTCTTATGTTTTCCAAGTCTGCTACTCTAGCTTCTAGAGAACGGACTCGTTCCCTAAGAGCAAAGAGCTCCTTGCACCTAGTGCACACGTAAGACCTCTCACCAACTGGGAGAAAATCATACATGCAAAAGACTGGAAAGCCCCCATCTCGCTGCTGGACTGCTGTCTGCATCTTAGTTTTAAGTTTGTGTTTAGATCTTTAAGTTCTCTACTTACTAAGGGTTGTTATGGATATTTATACTAATAAAACTGTACCTAATATGTTTAATATACCTTGTTAACCTGAAGCTTAATTAATCTCAGGTCCTTAGTGTATGACTGATTTGAGTAGCGCGCTTCACCTGAGAGCACCTCCTGTCTTTTAAGATGTGTAAGTACCTATAAAGCTAAGATTATCCCCGGGGGTGGATGGGTGTTGGGGAGGGAGGAAGATGTTGTTGTTGTTGTTAAGTGCCGTCGAGTCGGAGTCGACTCATGGCAACCTTCTGGATAGCTATCCTAAATTGTGTTCGGTCTTCAGTCAGGCGGCTCATTGTTGACAGACTGGTACCCGTAGCTGCTGTTATTGTATCGATCCATCTCATTGCTGGCCTTCCTCTTTTGCGTTGACCTTCTATCTTGCCAAGCATAATGTCTTTCTCTAAAGATCTCTCTCTTCGCATGATGTGTCCAAAGTATGAAAGTCGAAGTCTTGTCATCTGAGCTTCTAAAGAAAGCTTAGGTTTGATCTCCTCTAGTACCGACTGGTTTGTTCTTCGGGCAGTCCATGGTATACACAGTATTCCCCGCCAGCACCATAATTCAAAGGCATCAATTTTCTTCCTGTCTGTCTTTTTCACTGTCCAGCTTTCACATCCATATGATGTTATTCAAAATACCATGGCTTGAACAAGTCAAATCTTTGTATGGAGAGAGACATCTCTGCTCTTGAGAATCTTATCTAGGTCTTTCATAGCCATTCTGCCAAGAGCAATGCGTCGTCTGATTTCTTGACTGCTTGTTGCTTCTTTATTGATAGTTGATCCAAGTAGGTTAAAGTTGTTCACAATTTCAATTTCTTCTCCTTCAACGATGAACCTGTTGATTATGCCAGTTGTCATGATCTTTGTCTTCTTTACATTAAGGTGCAGGCCTATTTTGAGACTATGTTCTTTGATTGTGAGAAGCAAATGTTTCAGATCATCTTCACTTTCCGCCAGTAATGTGGTATCATTGGAGGAGTAGCCTAGTGGTTGGGGCAAGGTACTTCGGGCCAGAAGGTCGGGGGTTCAAATCCCACTAGAGGACAGCAACCTTGGGCCGGAAGGACTGGGGTTTCTAGTCCCACAGGTGCTCCTTGTGGTCTTGGGCAAGCCACTTAACCCTCCATAGCCCATGTTCCCTGTAAAATAGTTCTCTGTGTGCTGTGCTTTCCTGTCTAATCAATGTGTTTATACCTCAAAATTTTCCTGTCATGATTTGACAATTTCCAATCTGTAATCAAAAAACGCTGCTGATCGCTGGAAGTAGCGGTATACAAATGTATACTAAATAAAATAAATAAAATAAATAAATCATCAGCATAGCGAAGGTTGTTGATGAGTCTTCCACCAATCTTCACACCTCTGTCGTCTTCATACAATCCTGCTTCTCTGATGATTTGTTCTGCATATAAATTAAACAGGTAGGGGGAAAGTATGCAGCCTTGTCTTACACCTTTGCTTATTTTAAACAATTCTGTTTCTCCTTGTTCCGTTCGAACTGTTGCTTCTTGATCAATGCACAGATTGAGCAAGAGAACGATCAGGTGTTCTGGTATACCCATGCCTCTTAATGTGGCCCAGAGTTTCTCATGGTTTACGCAGTCAAAAGCCTTGCTATAGTCGATATAGCACAAATAGATATCCTTTTGGTATTCTTTAGTCTTTTCAAGGATCCATCTCACATCCGCAATGATGTCTCTCGTTCTTCGCCCTTTCCTGAACCCTGCTTGCACTTCAGGTAGTTCTTGTTCCAGGTATGGTTGTAGTCTCTTTTGAATAATCTTCAGTAGAATCTTGCTGGCATGTGGGATCAGAGCGATTGTGCGATAATTTCCACAGTCAGTTGGATCACCTTTCTTTAGTATTGGTATAAACACAGATCTTTTCCAGTCAGTTGGCCATGATGTTGTCTTCCATATTTCTTGGCAGAGCCTTGTGAGTACGGTAACAGCTGCATCAGATTGCTGCAATACTTCTATGGGAATACTATCAATGCCCGGTGCTTTGTTCTTTGATAAGGCTTTCAATGCTGTTTCAACTTCTTCTTTCATCACCAATGGTTCCCGATCATAAGGTACAGGTTGAAACGGCTGTTGGTCCACTTGATCTTTATCATATAAAAACTCTGTATATTCCTTCCACGTTTTCTTGATCTTCTCAGCATCATTCAACATAGAACCTTGAGCGTCTTGTAACATTCCAATTCGAGGCTGTAACTTTTTCTTTAACTCTCGTAGCTTTAGGAAAGCCGATCTTGTTCTTCCTCTAATAGTTTCTGCTTCTATTTCCTTGCAAGTGTCATTGTAGTACTTTTCCTTGTCCTGTCTTGCTGCACATTGGAAATCTCTGTTGAGTTCTGCAATTGTCTCTCTCTCTCCTCTGGCTTTAGCTTCTCTGTGTTTCTGGGCAATTTTCAGAGTTTCTTCCGTCATCCATTTTGGCCGTTTTTGCTTTTTCACCTTTTGTAGAGACTTCTCGCTTTCTTCCAACACAACCTTCTTGATGTCATTCCATAACTCTTCCGGAGCTCTGTCATTTGTATCTAAAGCAGCAAATCGATTTTGCAGGCAGTCTTTTAATTCCAGTGGTATATTCTCAAGGTCATATTTTGCTGCATTCATGAGTGGTTTGCTCTTTTTCAACTTTAGCTTGAGTTTGCATACTAGTAGTTGATGATCTGTACCACAGTCAGCTCCAGGTTTTGTCTTTGTTGATGTTACAGAGCTTTTCCATTGTTGACTTCCACAGATGTAGTCAATTTGATTTTTATACAATCCATTGGGTGAAGTCCATGTGTACAGTCAACGCTTGTGTTGCTGGAAGAAGGTGTTTGAGATGAATAGATCATTGGTCTTGCAGAATTCTATTAGTCTTTCTCCAGCTTCATTTCTGTTGCCAAGTCCATCTTTTCCAACTACTTTGCCTTCTTCTTTGTTGCCAACCTTTGCGTTCCCGTCACCCATGACTATCAGGATATCCTGTTTGCATGTTCTGTCAATTTCAGCTTGTACTTGTTCATAGAACTCTTCAATTTCATTCTCTTCTGCAGCTGTTGTTGGGGCATATACTTGAATTATAGTTGTGTTGATAGCCAATCCTCGTAGACGAATAGAGATTAAGCGTTCGCTGACTGCATTGTATTTCATTACAGTTCTTGCAAGTTTCTTCTTTATTATAAATGCAACACCATTTCTTCTTTGTCTCATTTCCAGCATAGTAGACCATGTGATCATCTGATGCAAAGTGCCCCATGCCAGTCCATTTCAGTTCGCTGACACCCAACAGATCAAGTTGTACACGTTCCATTTCATTCTTGACCACCTCCAACTTCCCTTGGTTCATGCTTCATACGTTCCATGTTCTAATGTGTAAGACATCTTTACAGCTTCTCTCATTTCATGCGCAGCTACATCAGCAGTCAGACTTCCCAAGGGCTTTGATCCAACCACATCATAAATGCTGGCTTTACTCTGAAAAGTCTTCAGCTCTTCCTCAGTGCCTAGTTGAGTGCCTTCCGACCTGGGGGTCTCATCTTCCAGCACCATAGCACAATTTGTTTTGTTCTAACTATCCATTGGGTTTTCAAGGCAAGATACAGAAGTAGATTGCCGGGCCTTTCTTCCGCGCAGTTTAAGTTTGGTGTTGTTGCCGTTGTCACAGAAATGTGATCCTCCGCCGTCAACACTGTCCCATTCTGCTGCTGCCCAGATGGGTTGTTTGTCTTGGTCTGGCACCTCAGCTGAGACCTGTCCATCTTGGGAGACCCTGCCAGTAGTTAAACTACCGATAGTTTAGCTCTCAGCATCACTGATGCACGCAAGCCCTCACAGCACGACAAGCTGCAAACCAAGTGAGAGGAAGATAACACTTATTAAAAAAGGGCTGCTACACAGTACCATGTCCTGTGCTGCTGAGGTAAGCTATATTCTGATTTGATTTAAATTATAGCTCTTTGCTCCTGCTAGGCTTTAACTTAATACGAAATTTAAACTACAAGCTCTCTGCTGGGTTCTAAATTTAACCAGAAAGCGCTCTTCTGTGTTTTAAATTTAAACTAAAAGTACTTTGCTGATACTAGGCCCTGAGCGACTATTAAATTTAAACTGCAAGCTCTCTGCTGGGTATGAAATGTAACCAGAACATTCTCTTCTGTGTTTTAAATTTAAACTTACACTGCTGCTACTAGGCCCTGACTGATTTAACAAAAAATAGTGGGTTCACAGATTAATTAGCTTTAATAGAAAGAATTCCTTTCAGAAAATTCCCAGAAGTATGTACTCACAATTGCAGATCTCTCTCCATAAGTAACAGTCCCCTTTTCTAGTCCCTCAAGACTAGAAAAACAGTGGGCAAAACTGAAAGGGGATAATTTAAGGGCAACCAACCTTTTTGTTAAAATGGTAAATAGAGGTAAAAGGAAAAGGAGACCACTATGGTTTTCAAAAGTAGTAGCTGAAAAGGTGACGATAAAGAGGGAGGCCTTCATGAAATAGAAGAGATTACAGAGAAAGGAAGACAGGCATCCATATTTGGAAAGAGAAGCTAGCAAAGTAGTCAGGAAAGCAAAGATTCGAAAAGAGGGGAAATAGTTAATGCAATAAAATGGGGAGATAAGACATTTTTCAGATATGTTAGTTAGAAGAGGAAGGGCAAAAGTGGTATTGCCAGACTCAAGGGTGAAGGGGGGGAATATGTAGAAACTGATGAGGATAAAGAGGAATTGCTTAACAAATAGTTCTGTTCTGTGTGTTCACAGATAAAGAGCCAGGAGCAGTACCTCTGAAAACACCCACAAACAGGAACAGAAGCGAGGGGCATCTTGAACAATTTTCAGAAGACTGTGTTCATAAGAAACTAGCTAAACGTAAAGTAGACAAAGTGATGGGACCGGTTGGGATACACCCTAGAATACTGAGGAGACTGGGGGGCATTCTAGCAGCTCCACTTACTGACCTTTTCAATACCTCGTTGGTGTCAGGCATGGTGCCAAAGGACTGGAGAGAGACTCCTTTACACAAAAGCGGAAGTGAGGATGTGGTTGAAAACTACAGGCCAGTTAGTTTAACTTCGGCTTGAGTAAATTATTGGAAGTGCTGCTGAAGGAGAAAATAGTGAGGTTTCTGGAGTCCAGTGGATTACAGGATCCAAGACAGCATGGATTCACCAGACACAGGTGTTTTCAGAGAAATCTGATTGATTTCTTTGACTGGGTGACCAGGGAGTTGGACCGAGGGAGAGCCCTAGATGTGGTGTATTTAGATGTCAAGTAAAGTCTTTAACACCATTCTGCACAGATGACAAACTGAGCACCCCAGGGATGGACTCTGAAGTTACTGCTTAGTTTAGAAATTGGTTGACTGGGAGGTGACAAAGGGTACAGGTAAAAATGGAGCTTACCATGAGGAGAAGGAGGTTAACAGTGGTGTGCCCAAGGGATCTGTCCTTGGACAGATTCTTTTTAACATCTTTGTTAGAGATATAGCGGAAGGGCTGTCAGGTAAGGTTTGCCTCTTTGCGGATGATATCAAAATCTGCAATACAGTAGACACCCAGGAAGATGTAGATAGCATGAGGAGGGATCTAGCTAAACAAAGAATGGTCTAGAATTTGGCAGCTGAGATTTAATGTTAAAAATACAAGGTCTTGCATTTGGGCTACAGCAATCCAAGGGAGCAATATAATATTGGGGGTGAAGTACTTTTGTCTACTAAAGAAGAGCGGGACCTAGGCGTGATTGTGTCTGATGATCTTAAAGTAGTAAACGGGTAGAAAAGGTGACAGCAAAAGCTAGAAGGATGCTTGGGTGCATAGGGAGAGGAATGGCCAGCAGAAGAAAGGAGGTGATAGTGCTTCTGTATAAGTCTTTGATGTGACCTTATTTGGAGTATTGTGTGCAATTCTGGAGACCACATCTTCAAAAGAATATAAATAGGCTGGAGTCCGTACAGAGGTGGCTACTAAAATGGTTAATGGTCTTCATTATAAAGCATGAGGACAGGAGTCACGTGGCACATGAGCGAGTGAAGACGTGTTTTCACTAGCTCCGGGGCTGCCTCGGCGAAATAGCTATAAAATCGATGTTTTGAGTGCCTGGCGGTGCATGTCGGAGGAGAGGGTGCCTACCCAAACGCTGTGTTACAACCCGGTGTGATTCTGTGGCCGGAATGCCGCCCCCGGTTCGTCGGGAAAAAGAGAAGGAGAAGGCGCTAAAATCAAGGGCCTCAGCCTCAGCCTCCACCACGATGTTATTACAACCCTCATCTCCCGGAGCGGAGAGTGGGGATTCTGCCACGGAAGAGCTTGCTAAAGAGGTGGCAAGACAGCTCGACCCCAAGTTAGACCGAATACTATCTAAGCTGGAGGAGATGGGGGAGGCGATCGCAGCACAAGGGCAACGGATAGATGAACTGGAGCACCGCGTGTCTGCTATAGAGGATGAGGAGGGGCGGCAGGAGAGAATGCATGATGGCCTTCATGCGCAAATTACAACACTCCAAGCTAAAGTGGAGGATTTGGAGAATCGCTCCCGCCGAAATAATATTCGGTTGGTGGGTATCCCGGAATCTATGAATGATCAGCAAATCTTGCCCCTCATTGAGAAATGGCTGCCGGAGGCATTGGGACTGTCAGCTATGGTCGGTGAGCTTAAGGTGGAGAGGGCCCATCGCATTGGACCTCGGCAGGACAAACGCTTGAGGCCCCGAGTGGTGATCGCCCACATCTTGAACTTTGCGCACAAAGAACGACTACTGCGAGCGTACAGGCAGCACGAGGGCCTAGTGCTGGAGAACTCAAAAATACTCCTCTTTCAGGACTACTCCACAGGAGTATCTGCTAAGCGCAAGGAGTTCTCGCCGGTATGTTCGATCTTGTTTCAAAAGAAGATCCGTTTTAACCCTTGCTTTCCCTGCGACGCTTCGTCTTCACCACCTGGGAAAGAACTTGGTGTTTACTACTGCTGGAGAGGCTAATGCATACCTGGAGCGTCTGAGTGCGGCTTCCCCACTTTGAGCGGAGGGGCCGACAGCGGCTGCGGAGATATAATGGAGAGTGTGCTGATCATGCCAGGATTCAGCGGTAAAACTGTACTACCGGCATTGCCTGTACTGGGACAACCAACGTGCGGGCTGCTGCCCTCTCGGGCGAATGGGAGGGTTGTTCAGCACGTACTGTAGGCCTTACCATGGGCCAACTGTAGGCCTCCCTAATGACCAGGTGCGGCCCAACACTGCCATGGGAGGGTATGCCTACGGCCCTTTGAGGCATAGTGTTCCACCTTATGCCCGCTACCTGTGGCTCTACTATTCTCGTGTTCCTCCCAGTGCTCCCCGTCCCCTGGGTTATGAGGATGCTGTATTGTTACCATGATTATCTTGTTGCATGCCTGATTACTCTGCAGGATGGTATTATGCCTTTTTCTCTGTGGGACACTATACTCTCATCTGCCTTTATTGCATTATGTCTCTTTACACCTATTTATACCTGCTTCTCACCCTACCATGTTTATTGGGGTAACAGGATCAGGTATGGTTCGATTGTGGTGGGGGAGGGGATAAGTGGGGGTGGGTGAGTATGTGAGGGGAGGCTTTTCTGGGGTGGTCTTTTGTCATAGAAGAGATGTAAGCTTAAGTTTGGATCTGGGCCTGGATGTGCGTCCGGGGCGGCCCCGAGGTGCCCGTTAGTGACTTCTGTTCAGCTTTATGGCTGAAGTAGGATGTGTGTTTTTAAGGGGGATTGGGGGCGGGGGGGTTAGGGGGGTAGGGAGGGGGAGTAGAAGAGGGGTTAGAGTTTTCGGGGGGGGAGGGGGGGTGCAGGGGGGAAGGGGAGGGGAGGGGGGGATTGCCAGTATACCCATACCCAGAGATCTCGGAACCCTGCGGTCCTATGGTGGCCAGGGTCACACTCCTCCTGGAGACCGAGGCTGGGCGGCTCTGGGGGTCCGTATGGGAATATCTGTAGTGGAGGCTCACAATGCTCGGGTGCCTTAATCAGCAGATTAAATTGATTTCCTGGAACGTAGGTGGCATCAACTCCCCCATTAAGCGTATTAAAATTTTACAGGCGCTTAAACGGAAGGGAGCTCACTTAGCCCTACTGCAGGAAACCCATTTGACCACTCAAGAGCATCAGAAGCTGGTGAGAGACTGGGTGGCGGGCATGTATGGGGCTTCTGCTGGGGGTAAAAGGGCGGGAGTAGTGGTATTGGTGAAAAAAGGCGTCCCCTTTGAGGTGAAACATGTTGACTCAGACCCGCAAGGGCGTTACGTCTTTATCCAAGCTAAACTGTACAATGAGGAAATCTGGATTGGCAATGTGTATGCCCCCAACGTGTACGATCACGCTTTCTTTAAGGGTTTACTGAGTTTTGTGCAGAAGGTAGGGGATGGTAAATTGGTGTTGGCTGGGGACTTTAATTGCCCTAGTGATCCTCGTCTAGATAAATCTGTGCTAAGTGCCCAAGGGGCATGGACCAATAAGGGCGTTAGCTATTTGTGCAGATTAGGAGGCCTTGTGGATGTATGGCGCCTTTTGCACCCAGGAGAGCGTGGGTATACACATCAATCGAGGGCCCATCTCACATGGTCCCGCATTGACTACATACTGGTGGGCGAGCGGACGATCTCTAGGGTGGCGCAAGCGGATATAGAACCCATAACCATTTCCGACCATGGAATGGTTTGGATCACTTGGGAATGCCAAGGGATGGGTACTGGGGGATGGCGCTTTCCGGCCCATTTGTGGGAGGATGTAGATTTTCGATCTTTTTTAGAGCAGCAGTGGTCGGAGTATGTGCTTTTCAATGATACACCTGGCTGTTCCCCCTTACTCTTTTGGGAGGCCAGTAAGGCAGTTCTGAGAGGCGCCATTATTGAATATACCGCTCGTAAGAAGCGTCAGCTTGACCGAAGTATTGTGAACATGGAGCGCAATCTCCGGGCTTTGCAATCCAAATTAACCACTTTGCAGGGACGGGGGGCTAAGATTAAGCAGCAGGAGTTTACTAGGGCCCAATTAGCTCTCAATGAGCTTCTTCAGCGGAGGGCGCGGATGTCTCTGCAGTACTACCAGCACAAGCTGTATCGCTTTGGTAACAGATCTGGGAAGCTTCTGGCCAGGCTGGTTCGGGACCCGGGTGGGGCACGCTTCGTTCCGGTGCTACGTGACACCCAGGGCAAGTTTTGTCACCAGCCCCAGCAGATCGCGGACATCTTTCGTGCGTATTACGCCCACCTTTATACGGCGGAAGACAATGCGGGGGTATCGGGTGTGGCATTTTTGGATAAGGTCAGCCTGCCACAACTTTCGGCAGAGGCCTTGGCGTCGCTGAATGCCCCTTTGACGGGAGCGGAGATCCAAGCGGCCATAAAGCGCGGGAAACCGCATAAAGCCCCCGGCCCGGATGGGTTCGGCGGGGAATATTATAAGATACTCTCTCTTCGGCTGGTTCCTAGTATGCTTGCTATGTATGAGGAGGTGTTGCATAAGGGAAGCTTTCCTAGGGACATGCGCTGTGCTAATATCACACTTATTCCGAAGCCGGGCAAAGACCCGCTTGACCCGGCGTCTTTTCGTCCTATCTCCCTAATCAACACTGATACTAAGATTCTGGCTGCGGTGCTAGCCCAGCGCTTAAATCCACTCCTTCCCTCTTTGATTGGGGATAGGCAGGTGGGTTTTGTCATGGGCAGAGATGCCACTAAGAACATTGTTAAACTCCTCCTGGGCATGGAATACTGTCTTGGACGGGACTCTCCGTTGCTCCTTGTAAGCCTCGATGCTGAAAAGGCCTTTGATAGAGTGGCTTGGCAGTATCTTTGGGAGGCGCTCGCACGCTTTGGGATTCGAGGAGAGTTTGCCCAGTGGACTCAGGTCCTATATCAGCTCCCGGCGGCGAGGGTGGGGGTAAACGGGATCTACTCGGCCCCTTTTACTTTAGAACGCGGTACCCGGCAGGGTTGTCCGCTGTCACCCCTCTTATTTGTACTTGCGCTGGAACCCCTTCTGCAAGCTATACAACAAGATCCCCAGGTGGTCGGTGTTCAGATGGGGGGGGAGGAAATGAAAGTCAGTGCCTTTGCAGATGACCTGCTTCTTTGCCTGACTGACCCGCTGACTTCTTTACAGCGGGTTTTGCATCTTATACAGGATTTTGGCGGGTTCTCAGGCTTGAAGATCAATATGTCTAAATCTATGGCACTGGATGTTGGCGGGAAGGTGCGGGCGGCATGGCAAGGGGGGTTTCCCTTGGCGTGGGCTGAGGGCTCTATCAAGTATTTGGGTATACAACTGCCGGCAGACCCGGGGCGCTTATACCAAGCGAATATACCTAATATGCTGAGCAGGGCGCAACTTGTGTTTCAGCGTTGGCGAGCCTTTCCGCTGTCTCTTCGGGGCCGTATAGCGCTTTTCACTATGGTGGAACTTCCGAGGTGGCTGTACCTGCTTCGACTCCTGCCGCTTTGGGTACGTGCGAGAGATTGGAAACTTTTTGATAAGTACTTGACCGGCTTTCTATGGGGGGGCCGTCGTCCTCGTATCCCTCTTCGAGCCCTGCGACGCAGACGTGAGGAGGGGGGGTTGGAACTTCCCTCGCTATCCCATTACAATCTCTGCTATTTGGCACGGCATATATGGGGTCTCTTGGAGGTCGAAGGGAGCTGTACGCCTACTCATCAACTTAGGGCTTTTTCACCCCCATTACACAGTTTGTTTCTTCTTCATCGTTCTAGTGGTCAGCGTTCGGGGGACGGGAGGATCCCCTCTTACTTACGGACCTTGCGGATGGCATGGCGGGTAATTTGTCGGCGAGTTGGGTGGGATCCGGAGTGCTCCTTGTTACTGCCTTTAGTTGGAAACTCGGATTTTGTGCCGGGTTGCGCGACGTCCTCGATCTTCCATGTTTGGCGTCGGAAGGGGATAGTGTGTTTGGGAGACCTTGGCAGAACTGACGGGGGCGCTTTGGAGAGCTTTCAAACCTTGAGCCGTATTTATCATTTAGACCCAAGAGATTTTTACGGCTACCTTCAACTTCGCCATTACATTGATCAGTTGCGAAACAAAATCCCCAACCTTCTGCTTACGCGGGACCCACGCAAACTGCTCGGCGGCTGGGTAGGGAAGGAGCTTTTGGACCGGACGGAGCAGAAACAGTTGCTCTGCCCCTGGGCCGATTCGATGTACCTTCAGACTCTCACCCATAGATGGGTTGCTGATGGGCTGTCTGATCTGACCATAGACCTGTTGCAACTCGCCTTCAATCGAGTCCCCAGAGGAGCAATGTGGATTTATTTGCAGGAGATGCAATTTAAATTTCTTTGGAGGGCATACGCGAGCGATAGATGGGCGCATCGGGTGGGGTTACGGGATACCCCTATGTGCGGTTGGTGTCATCAGGTTGAAGGGACCCTGCTACACAAATTTTGGTTGTGCACTGCTGTGCAATCTCTCTGGCGGTCGGTTCAGACCACCCTAGGGCAGTGGTTGCCTGTGGGGGATTTGGGGCACTGGCAACTCTGTCTTTTTCACTGCTGGGGGGAAGTCGGGCTTTTGCCCCCCGGCGTCCCACCGGGCTCTGCTGGATCGGGGTATTCTGGTGGCCAAGAAGGTGGTTTTGGAATGTTGGCTTATGAGCTCCCCCCCCCCCCTGCGAAATGTGGCGAAGAACCTTGCTGAACTTGATGTATATGGAAAAGCTCACGGCCAAACAAGTGGGGGGGTCTGGATGGGATCGCTTTCTTGGAATCTGGCAGCCCTTTATTAATACGCTGTCCCCTACAGAACGCAGTGCGGTGCTGAATATCTAATTCCTAGTAAATTGACCCACGCTGCCTATCTTCCCTATCTGAGTAGACCGCTGGGTGGGGGTCGAGGTAAACTTGCTCGGGTATCTTGCAATGGGGTGTTGCGTGAGTCTGGGTTTGGGGGGGGTTAGGGGTGTTAGAGGTTTTTGGTTGGATACTGGCTTGGATTGGGGTGGTGAGTGGGGGGGAGGGGCCAGGGGGTAGTAGATAGAGGGGGTGGGGGGAGGTGGGTGGTGGGGGTGTATACCTAGTTGTGGGACTCTGTGGACTGGCGGTTGTACCATTCTGATTATCTGTACCAGCAACTTCGTTGCGCCCATATGTATAATATGCTCTTCATATGCTCTATGTATGTGTATACGCCATGTTCTTGATTATGTACATGGCCTTAGTGAGGGCCTCGTTTTACGTGTATTTATCTGTTATCAATAATATAATTCAATAAAATACATTTTGAAGTAAAGCATGAGGACAGACTTAAGAATCTTAATATGTACACCTTAGAGAAAAGGCAGGATAGAGGTGAAATGATTGAGATGTTTAAATACCTCCGTGGCATACATACACAGGAGGAGAGCCTCTTTCAATTGAAAGCAAACGCTGCTACGAGGGAACATACATAGGATGCAGGTGAAAGGAGCTAGATTCAGGAGTGATATACAGAAATATTTCTTTACAGTAAGAGTGGTGGATTCGTGGAATAGTCTCCTAGTGGAGGTGGTAGAGATGAGGACAGTATCTGAATTCAAAGAAGCATGGAACACAGAGGATCTCTAAAGGAAAAAAAGGGGACTCTTGTAGTGGCTGATATGGAAGGGCAGAATAGATAGGCCCATGTGGTCTTTTTCTGCCGTCATGTTTCTATGTTTCCCCCCCCCCCTTCCTCCATCACTGTTGAAAATACTCTTCTTCTGTTACATCTGCCTGCAACCTTGGCGTCATCTTTGACTCCTCCCTTTCCTGCTCCTCACATATTCAACAAATAGCTAAAACTTGTCACTTCTTCCTCTACAACATTAATAAAATTTGCCCATTCCTCTCTGAACACACTACTAAAACTCTTGTTCACTCTTTGGTCTCCTCCCATCTTGACTATTGCATTTTTTCCTTACTGGTCTCCCTCATCTCTGGTCTCATCTCTCTCCTTTTCAATCATCTGTCCAGAACTCTGCTGCATGGCTAATCTTCCGCCAACCCTGTCACATTCATATTACCCCCTCTTCTAAAGTCACTTCACTGGCTCATCTTCCCTTTCTACATCCAATTCAAAATCCTCCTAACATACAAATACATTCACAAGGTGAAAAGACCACAGTTTGGAGTTGGCAGTGGGAGAAAAGGGCATAGAGAGAAGAAAACCAGAGGAGGAATGGAGTTCACGGGGAAGGGTGTAGGGAGAGAAGAGAGAGGAAAGGTAGTAAGGCAGATGTCCAACAGACGGACAGAACACAGGTTTCCACAAATGCAGCCATGGCCCAGACGCTGTGTGCCGTGAACCAGCGTTCCAGCAAGAGCCCAGCCTGCTCATAATCATGATCATGATATCTTCTATTTAAAAGAAGTAGGTTTAAAGATAAACTTGTGAGTGATGGTCATTGTTAGCAAAATTCATCTATCAGCACATTTTAGAGATCTGTATCAAGAAATTCATCTATCTTCAGTTACATATTGGGGATTCTAGTATCCCTTTATCTGTTCATTCCTACAGTCCTCCCTGTGATTCTATAAAGAATCATTACAAAAGAGTGATAGCTCAAACATGTCCAAGTCCAGAATAAATCTTCTACAGTGGGCTTCATTTTTGCATTTGTTCCTTCAGAGTCCTAGGCAACATACACGTTATACAATATAGAAAAAGATTACAATCATCCTGTAAATTAACCCAAAACCATGTGACATTGTTTGCCTTTGCTTAGCCTCAATACGAACGTGTACAGAGAGCAAGGCTTTGCCAATTATTCCTGTAAGCACTCTCTCTTCTAGCAGTGGCCAACTGCTTTGTATAGATCTTTCAATAGTTCAGAGATTAGTTACCGACATCATGACATTACCGATACAGATTTTCGCAAAGCCTTGAAAACCCTGCTATTTGCTGAAACTTATGATTTGATATATAACACTGGTCAACAAATTTTTACAAAAGTCATGTTACTGAAATAAAAAGTGATTTCTTGGGGAGAGAGCAGAGAGGTGGCGCAGAGGTCTGGTGAGGCAGGCACCTGCTCTGGCGGTCCCGACGTCATCGGGGACCTCTTGAAAAACCGGAGCAGTGGTGAGTTCGCCCGGGAGAGAGCAGAGAGGCGGCGCAGAGGTCCGGTGAGGCAGGCACCTGCTCCAGCAGTCCCGACGTCATCAGGGACCTCTTGAAAAACCGGAGCAGTGGTGAGTTCACTCGGGAGAGAGCAGAGAGGCGGCGCAGAGGTCCGGTGAGGCAGGCACCTGCTCCGGCGGTCCTGACGTCATCGGGGACCTCTTTAAAGGTTCCCTGGGCTGGCGCAGCCGGAGGCGCTAGTCGGGGCAGCGATAGAAGGGGCTAGATACAAGGGGCATTTTTAGGCCCCTTGGGAGCCCCTTGGAGCAACGAGGGAGCAAAGAGCCTGGGTCGTCCTCTGGTTGTGGAGATCCTGATGGGAAAACGGAAGAAGAAGATTGAACCAGCTGTGGCAGCTGAGCCTGCGGTGGGCCCTATGGACAAGCATGTTAAGGTACTATCTGGTGTGGATGCTACGCTTGACCCTGACTTTCTTGTGCTCCGGCCCTCTCCGGTGTCCTTGAGCTCTCCAGACCGGACACCACCTTCTCCCCCAGTCTATGCATCTCCTCCTTTGTCCATTTCAGAGGGTATGCGGTTTCAGCAGAGTACCCCGGTGGCAACGGGGGAAAAACTGAGGCCGGTGGTATGGGTACCAGTTCCAAAGGAAGCCAGTTTAGGGCCTGATGAGCAGGTCACTCTGGCTGACATTTGGAAGGTGGTTACCCGTATTGAAAGTTCTTTAGTGCCTATTGTTGTGCAACTTTGCACTTTCTCTTCGGAGATTACTGCTAAGTTGTCTGAAGTGGATAGTAAGGTGGAGAGTGTTTCTAAGCAGATTACTAATTGTGAAAATCAATGTCAAGCTCTTAAAGCTGTGAATGCTTCTCATATTAAAGATAGTTTAGTCTTACACCACAAAATGGAACAGTATGATAATTTGTTTCGTGCAAAGAATGTTAGGTTGTTGAATTTTCCTTATTGTCGGTTGCTGTCAGCTGAAATATTACTGCGAAAATATTTTAGAGAGGTTTTGGGATTGGCTTCGGCTGATTCCATTTGTCTTTCTAAATTTTATTATTTGACTGGTAGAGCTCTGTCTTGTGGTTCCCCAGGGGGGTTTGATGTGGTTCAAGGTGGGACTGACCTTGATCTCACCAAATTCCTAGAGGATTCCCAAGATAATATTTCTTCTAGAGCCACTTTGGTGGTCTCATTTCTTTCGGATCTGGATAGAACTCTTGTATTTCGTAGTTATTTTAAGAATATGTCTGTACCTTTTTGTGGTGCGAAAGTGCAAATATTTCCGGATGTCTGCAGGGCAACTCAAACTAGGAGACAGGGTTTTTTGGCCCTTAAACCAAGAGTGATTGCCCTGCCGGCCACTTTCTTTCTTCGTTACCCGTGTAAGTGCTTGTTAACTTTTCAGGGATCTAGGTATGTTTTCCTTGATCCTACTCAACTTGAATCATTTCTTTGTGATAAAGAGGGGCTTGGCACGAAGGGGCTGGGGTAGGAGGTTTTGTTAATTTTGCCGTCTAGAACTTCAGGAGTTATGACTCTTGGTTTTTTTCTTTTGATTGTTATTATTGTTATTTTATTCTCCCCATATTGTGGGCTAGGTAGATATATTCCTATTTTGTATATTTTTGGTTATGTATTTTTGCTTAATGGATCATCTCTATGTTTCCTTATGCTTGCTTTGTAAGTTTGTAAGTTTATAAAAATTTCAATTTAAAAAAAAAAAAGTGATTTCTTATCAATTTTTATATGCTGAACATGAATATAACAGTGAAATTGCAAAGTTGGTTCTAGTTTTTTTGTAATCTACAAGAATTAATGTTTACATCACAAAATGCATGTTAAAAGTAAATATAATAGGCCTTCTGTTAATACCTGTAAAAAACCAAGTCAGCCTACTACTTAGATTTTTTCGCCTGTCTCTTGTACAGCTGTTCGGGAGCTTCTCTGGGGAATGTCCAGCAGTAGTCAGCCAGCATTGTAGTGGACCATTTTCCCTGGTATCTTTGCTCCATTGTTGCGATATCCTGGTGAAAACATTCGCCCTATTCATCACTAACCATACCACAGTTGTTAGGAAAGAAATCGAGATGGGAATCAAGGAAATGGATCTTTAGAGACATATTGCAGCCAAGTTTCTGATACTGCATCAGCATGTCTTCTACTAGTTCCTTGTAGTTTTCTGCCCTAACATTCCCGAGAAAGTTTGTTGACACTAGGCGAAAAGCATTCCATGCTTGTTTCGCATCACCCTGCAGCAGGTTGTTGAATTGGTCATCTTTGAAGAGCTCTCAAATCTGAGGACCCACAAAAACTCCCTCTTTAATCTTTTCTTCGCTGAGTCGAGAGAATTTTTCATGCAGGTATCGGAAAGCTGGTGAAGTGTGGTCCATGGCTTTCACGAAGTTTTTCATCAAACCTAGTATGATGTGAAGGGGTGGTAAGCAGGATTTTGTGAGCCTCAACCAGAGCTGGGTACTGGATATTCTTCTCTCCAACTGTTACATTTTGTCTGCGATTCCACTCCTTCCACAAGTAGTGCCAATCCCTTAAGAACATAAGAACATAAGAAATGCCATACTGGGTCAGACCGAGGTCCATCAAGCCCAGTATCCTGTTTCCAACAGTGGCCAATCTAGGTCATACGTACCTAGCAGTTTCCCCAAAAGACACAGGTTCTGCAGTGCTTGTACTAGGCCAAGCATTGATATCCTGGGTCCCTTTTTAATAGTGGTTTATGGACCTTTCCTCCAGGAACTTGTCCAAACCTTTTTTAAACCCAGCTATACTAACAGCCCTTACTACATCCTCCGGTAACAGATTCCAGAGTTTGATTACACGTTGAGAGAAGAAATATTTTCTCCTATTTGTCTTAAATAGTTTACCCTGTAGCTTCATTACATGCCCCCTAGTCCTTCTATATTCTGATAGCGTAAACAATTTATCCACGTTTATCCGTTCCACTCCATTCATTAATTTATACACCTCTATCATATCTCCCCTCAGCCGCCTCTTTTCTAGGTTAAAGAGCCCTAACCTTTTTAGCCTCTCTTCATAGGAGTAGCCTTCCATCCCCTTCACCAATTTGGTGGCTCTTCTCTGTACTTTTTCTAATAACTCTATGTCCTTTTTAAGATACGGTGACCAGAATTGCACACAATATTCAAGGTGCGGTCGTACCATGGAGCGATACAGAGGCATTATAATATCCTTTGTTTTATTCTCCATCCCTTTCCTTATGATACCTAGCATTCTATTTGCTTTCTTGGCCGCCGCTGCACACTGGGCGGAGGGTTTTAACATGTTATCCACGATGACTCCTAAATCTTTTTCCTGGGTGGTGGTTTCTAATGT
Source organism: Ichthyophis bannanicus (assembly GCA_033557465.1). Classification (NCBI taxonomy): domain Eukaryota; kingdom Metazoa; phylum Chordata; class Amphibia; order Gymnophiona; family Ichthyophiidae; genus Ichthyophis; species Ichthyophis bannanicus. Next base: position 2,491,102 of record CM066043.1, read on the forward strand.
GGAGCCTTGCATCTTGTAACTATAGTGTGGGTTGTTCTTTCCTAGGTGCATAACTTTGCACTTGTCCACATTAAATTTCATCTGCCATTTGGATGCCCAGTCTTCCAATTTATCCAGATCCTCCTGCAGTTTTCCACAATCCTCTTGGGTTTTAACAACTTTAAACAGTTTTGTGTCATCTGCAAATTTGATTACCTCACTAGTTATTCCCTTTTCCAGGTCATTTATGAATATGTCAAAAAGTAGCGGACCCAGTACAGATCCCTGGGGTACTCCACTATTCACCTTTTTCCATTGGGAATATTGGCCATTTAGCCCTACCCTCTGCTTTCTATCTTTTAACCAGTTCCCGATCCACAATAGTACACTGCCTCCTATCCCATGACTTTTTAGCTTCGCCAAAAGTCTCTGATGGGGGACCTTGTCAAAAGCTTTCTGAAAGTCCAGATACACTATATCAACCGACTCACCTTTGTCTACCTGTTTATGCACACCTTCAAAAAAACAGATCAGATTAGTAAGACAAGATCTTCCTTGTCTAAAGCCATGTTGGCTGTCTCCCATTAGGCCATGACTATCTACATGCTGTGTAATTTTGTTCTTTATGATGGCTTCTACCATTTTCCCTGGTACTGACGTCAGGCTCACCGGTCTGTAATTTCCCGGGTCACCCCTGGAACCCTTTTTAAAAATTGGTGTTACGTTGGCGACCCTCCAATCTTCAGGTATTACAGATGATTTTAATGAAAGTTCACAGATTACCAATAACAGGTCTGCAATCTCATATTTCAGTTCTTTCAACACTCTGGGATGTATACCATCTGGTCCAGGTGATTTGCTACTATTCAGTTTATCAAATAGTTGTAATATATCTTCCCGGTGTAGCGATATTTCTCTCAATTCCTCTGCAGTATCACCTTTAAATACCACTTCAGTCTTGGGTAACACCCCTACATCTTCCTCAGTAAAGACCGAAGCAAAGAATTCATTCAGTCTCTCTGCTATAGCCTTGTCTCCTCTTACTGCCCCTTTTACCCCTCTATCATCTAATGGTCCAATTGACTCTCTCACAGGCCTCTTTTGCTACGAATGTACTTGAAAAAGTCTTTATTTCGTGTTTTTGCTTCCGTAGCAAGTTTCTTCTCAAATTCCCGCTTTGCCTGCCTTATCAATGCTTTGCATTTAACTTGCCAGTGCTTGTGCTGTTTCCAGTTTTCATCATTTGGCTCTTTTTTCCATTTTCTGAAGGTTGCTCTTTTGGCAGCAACAGCCTCTCTGACCTCACCTTTAAACCATGCTGGCAGTTTTTTGGACTTTCTTCCACTTTTCTTAATGCGTGGAATACAGCTGGTCTGGGCTTCGAGGATAGTATTTTTAAATAACACCCAAGCTTGCTGTAAGTCTTTAACCTTTGGAACCGCTCCTTTTAGTTTTTTCCGAACTATATTCCTCATTCTATCATAGTCACCCTTTTGAAAGTTAAAAGGTAGTACTGTGGATTCCTTTACTATCTGTCCTCCACTGATTAAATCAAACATGATCATACTATGATCACTATTGCCAAGTGGTCCCAACACCCTTATTTCTTGCACCAGATCTGGCGTTCCACTAAGGACTAGGTCCAGTATGGCTTCCCCTCTGGTCGGTTCATGAACCAGCTGCTCCAAGAAGCAGTCATTTATTTCATCTAGAAACTTTATCTCTTTAGCTTGTCCTGCTGTGACACTGTCCCAGTCGATACCGGGGTAATTGAAATCACCTATTATTACTACTCTGTTGTGGCTTTTGTTTAGCTTCCTTGATTTCTTTGAGCATTTCATCATCCATTTGTTCATTCTGGCCAGGTGGTCGATAGTATACTCCCACTGCCATCACCTTCCCCTTCATAAATGGAATTTCAATCCATAGAGATTCTACAGCATATTTTGTTCCCTGCAAAACTTTAATCCTTTCTGACTCAATGCCCTCTCTAACATAGAGCGCAACCCCTCCACCAATTTGTTCAGCTCTATCATTACGATATAGTTTGTATCCAGGTATCACAGTGTCCCACTGGTTATCCTCCTTCCACCATGTCTCTGAGAGTGCAATCATATCTAACCTCTCATTTAATGCTATATATTCTAATTCTCCCATCTTATTGTTTAGACTTCTAGCATTGGCATACAAGCATTTTAGAGACTGTATTTTATTAATATTAATCTGGCTATTGGTAGGTATGGGTAATTGGGAATCTTTATGCTCTGTCTGCTCCTTACTCAAGGGCATTTGGGCTACTATACTCCCTTTTGGAACCTCACTGCTTTTGGTAGTATCCTTCAAGGATACCTTTGTCCGAACCGTGCGCTCCTGGGTGACTGTCGGCTTTCCCCTATTTTCTAGTTTAAAAGCTTCTCTATCTCTTTTTTAAAGGTTAATGCCAGCAGTCTGGTCCCATCCTGATTAAGGTGAAGCCCATCCCTTCGGAAGAGCCCCCCCTTTCCCCAGAATGTTCCCCAGTTCCTAACAAATCCAAAACCCTCATCCTTGCACCATTGTCTCATCCACGCATTGAGACTCCGGAGCTCTGCCTGTCTTTTGGGTCCTGCACATGGAACAGGAAGCATTTCGGAGAACGCTATCCTGGAAGTTCTGGATTTCAACTTCCTACCTAAAAGCTTAAATTTAGCCTCCAGAACTTCCCTACCACATTTTCCTATGTCATTGGTACCAACATGTACCAAGACAGCAGACTCCCCCCCAGCACTATCTATGATCCTATCTAGGCGGTGCTCGGCTATCCCACTCACATAAGAAACACATGTATTTTATATATCCCTGCTGCAGTCCCATTAAAAGGGCAACTACCTTCAAGTCACCACAGAGGTGCCAGCTGTACTTGTTATAGTTAATGGAAGTCAGTAGATGCTTTAAGTTATCATATGTCTCTTTCATGTGGATGGCATGCGCTACTGGAATAGATGTTCAAAAGCATAGCCTTCAGACTCAGTTTCGAAGAGTCTATAAATAGTCTCCAATCTTGTGGGTCATGAGTGATTTTTAAGGCATTCATGAGGCTTTCAATATCGGAACAGAATACCAGATTACTTTCCTTTCCGACTGCATATAGTACATTGCTGACGTCAGATGGTTCAGCAGCCGTCTGGCAGTAGTATTGCATTGCATCAGAAAATGATGCAATCAACTCTGGATGATGTGTGCACGCTGGTAATATGCAATGTGGTGGCTTTCAAGGCTTATTTGGGATGTTGTTGATGTCCTACTAGATAAATTTACACGGTAACATGTCAAAAATGAACTACATGCAATATCTTCAAAACGAGAGCCAATAAAATTTTTTTAATGTTATATTCGTGTTCAGCTCACCAAGATACTACAGATTAGGGCCTTTTAAAGTCAGTAATGATTTCAATGTTGACCAGTGTAATCAATAGTTTTTACCAATAGGTCAATTTTATTACATTAATTCTTTTAGTTTGTTTGTTAATGTCTTATCTACCCTATGTTATTTGTAACCTTCCATTTGCATTGTGACCACTTTGATTGAAGGATAAGGTGGGATACAAATCTGTCTAAATAAATAAATCACCCCCAGATTCTTCAGCAGCATCCTTTCTCACCATGGGCTGTGCCATGCACATCTTAGACAGAGCTTTTTCAGCGACTGTCCACCCAGGCTTCACTGCTGCACACATGAGTAGTCCCGTTGGAATCGCTGATCTCTACCAGGAGTCTCCACACTCCACACTCAGTAGCATTGCAGATTTCTCTTCATTCACAGTAGTTTTCTTCTTCGGCCCATAGGATTCAGTGCATACAATATAAAATTTGTAAAAACCTACTCTCCACTACAGCATCTCTCGATTCCATATAATTGCAAACAAGCACTGATATTCATTGCTAATGGCAATATAGGATTGTTGAACAGAATTATCTTATCTACTGTTAATTACAATACATCTACTACTAGCACTAAATTATTACAAATTATTTAAATATAGGCCAAGCTAGCTTGTAACATAGTTCTATTTTTACATCTACATTCCTAAACTTATTCTGTTTGGTTACCAAATTAAATGTTAGCATGTGGCCTAATAGAAACACCTCTTTTTCCTGTTATGAATATGTACAATTATATTCCTATCATTAATTATATTTCTGATTTATTCTCCAGTTATAACAATATACAAGGTATAGTCAATCTGGTTGCTCAAGGGGTAACAAACATAACTAGCAGTTATGACAAATAAATTAAACTCATTTCAGTTGTTTATAAAAAATTATCAGGAAGACTATCTTATCTTAAGTGATGGTTCAACTCATATTACTTTATTTTTTATTTATTTATTTATTTATTTATAGTTCTTTTATACCGCACTCTTTTTCGTCAGCGCGGTTTACATTAAACAGAATACTCATTGCACGCAACAGACGGTAATGAGTTTACATATAACAGGCAAATACAACTAGGAATTTAACCATGGGAAACTTTGTACATATTTGTAAAAACTTTGTAAAACTTAGTACATATTTGTAAGTAACCTTTATACTTTGAGAAACTTTGTACATTAGCAGTAATATACTTTTTTAATGTATCTAACAGGTTATTTTAATATCGCTTTATCATTTCAGTCACAACAGTTTGGTACTGCACATGAAACAAAAACATTGATAAACTGGATTTTTTTTTCTTGTAAGGCAATTAGGGGTTAAGTAACTTGTTCAAGGTCACAAGGACTGCTAGTATTCCAACCATTAGGCTACTTCTCTACTGCAATCTAATTAGCATAGATATCTCAGCTCACAAAGAAAGGAACATGTACATAGGAACATTTACATAACGTGTGTTCAGAAAAGTCTGCAGCATAAGCACTATCTGTATAAATATTGACAATCAAGTGAGCAAATAACTCCAGAGCTCTAGTAAGAGCAAAGACTTCAGCTAGCTGAGCACTAGCAAATAGCAAAGCACCAACTATCACAGAAACATTACATACCCAACCTTCAATTTTCCTTTTTCATTGTAGAAAGCAGAACTATCAGTAAATAAAACCTAGTCAGGATCAGATAAGGGAACAGGGGGATAGATCAGGTAGGGGGATAGATCAGGTAGGGCCTTAGAATAGTTACAGAAATGAGACAGTCATAAGACCTATCAAGAAGCCAGAATGTGTGCAGACTGTAAAATGGAAACCTCATGCAGAATGATATGTAGTTAAGAAATTGTGAGGTCAAACAGTAACCATCTAGAGCTGGAAGAAGGCTGGATTTTTTTTCCCAAGGGCAGAAGATATGTAACTGAATAGAAACAGAAATATGACGACAGAAAAAGACCACATGGTTTAACTAGTCTGTCCTTCCATAACTACAACAGTCCCCTTTTTTCCTTTACAGATCCTCTGTGTTTGTCCAATACTTTTTTGAATTCAGTTACTGTCCTCAACTGGGAGACTATTCCACGGATCCACAACTCTTTCCATAAAGAAATATTTCCGCATGTCACTCCTGAATCTATCCCCCTTCACCGTCATCCCATGTCCCCTCGTAGCAGAACTTGCTTTCAAATGAAAGAGGCTCTCTCCCTGAACATTTATGCCACGGAGGTATTTAAACATCTCAATCATATCACCTCTATCTCGCCTTTCCTCTAAGGTGTACATATTAAGATCCCTAAGTCTGTCCTCATATGCTTTATAATGAAGACCACTAACCATTTTAGTAGCCACCCTCTGCACCAACTCCATCCTGTTCACATCCTTTTGAAGGTGCAGTCTCCAGAATTGCACACTATACTCCAAATAAGGTCGCACCAAAGACTTACACAGAGGCACTATCACCTCCTTTTTTCTGCTAGCCATTCCTCTCCGTATGCACCCAAGCATTCTTCTAGCTTTTTCCGTCGCCTTTTCTACCTGTTTAGCAACTTTAAAATCATCAGACACAGCCACGCCTAGGTCCCGCTCTTCTTTAGTGGACAAAAGTACTTCACCCCATATACTAATATTGCTTCCTTGGATTGCTGCAGCCCAAATGCATGACCTTACATTTTTTAACATTAAATCCCAGCTGCCAGATTCTAGACCATTCTTCAAGCTTAGCTAGATCCCTCATGTTATCTACACCTTCCTGGGTGTCTACTCTATTGCAGATTTTGGTATCATCCACAAAAAGGCAAACCTTACCCGACAGCCCTTCCACTATATCACTAACAAAGATGTTAAAAAGAATCAGACCAAGGACAGATCCCTGGGGCACACCACTGGTAACATCCTTCTCCTCAGAGTGAGCTCCATTTACCTGTACTCTTTGTCGCCTCCCACCCAACCAATTTCTAATGCAAGCAGTAACTTTAGGGTGCTCAGTTTGTTTATAAGTCGCCTGCGAGGAACAGTGTCAAAGGCTTTACTGAAATCTAAATACACCACATCTAAGGCTCTCCCTTGATCCAACTCCCTGGTTACCCAGTCAAAAAAATCAATCAGATTTGTCTGACAAGACCTGCTTCTGGTGAATCCATGCTGCTCGGATCCTGTAATCCGTTGGACTTCAGAAACCTCACTATTTTCTCTTTCAGCAGCGTTTCCAATAATTTACTCACCACTGAAGTTAAACTAAACGGCCTGTAGTTTTCAACCACATCCTTACTTCTGCTTTTGTGTAAAGGCACCACATGAGCCTCTCTCCAGTCCTTTGGCACCACTCCCGACTCCAATGAGGCATTGAAAAGGTCAGTCAGTGGAGCTGCTAGAACATCCCCCAGACTCCTCAGTATTCTAGGGTGTATCCCATTCGGTCCCATCGCTTTGTCTAATTTAAGTTGAGCTAGTTTCTCACGAACACAGTCTTCTGAAAATTGTTCAAGATGTCCCTCACTTCTGTTCCTTTTTGTGGGTGTTTTTTGAGGCCCTGCTCCTGGTTCTTCATCTGTGAACAGAGAACAGAAATATTTGTTAACCCGTTTTGGACAACTCGCATATTCTCTCTCTCTTCTGGATGATTTATTAGATTTATTACACTCAAACAACTACGAAATACCAGCAATAATAAAAAATATTAAAACTTTGCAGAAAATAGAAGTTTCACATAGTGTATTTTTTTCATACACTGGTCCAATATAGTATATTGTCCGTCTTCAGAAAAGATAGGATTCAGTTCCAATATTCATTGACAAACATACTGTATGATACTAATGAAACTGCAGTTTTCATTTAAAACACTTTATTATGATGTAATATAGTTTGTCAACAGTCCATTCTGACGGCGAAATATGATACACGTGAAAACCCTTCTGATGCAGTGCGTCGATACTGCACCATTGAAACATCTGGAACAGAATGCTTGACAGCAATTAGTTTTGACAACATATTAGCCCAGCATATGAAAAACATACAAGGCTGATATATGCACCAATAACTCTGACACTAAGTAACTTACAGTTATCTAAACCTATTTTCTAGAGTCTACAAATACTTTTATTTGCAAAATAACAGCTATTACAGCATTATAAGCTACTTACTATTTTTTGTGATCTTTTTATGTTGAGCCGACAATACCGTCAAAATCAGCAAACTTCGAATACCTATTAAACTAACTAGATCTCAGATAAAAAAAAATCTGTATATAATGCTTTTTGACATAACGATAGCAGCTATCCATTGAATTTATAACCATTAATTAGTAAACAGTTGAGTATGGAAACCTTATGTATGTAAAACATACGCTGGTCCAAAACGGGTTAAGCAATTCCACTTTATCCTCATCAGCTTCTACATATTCCTCCACTTCACCCTTGAGTCTGACAATACCACTTTTGCCCTTCCTCTTCTCACTAACATATCTGAAAAATGTCTTATCTCCCCATTTTGTTGCATTGGCTATTTCCTCCTCTTTTTGAATCTTTGCTTTCCTGACTACTTTGCTAGCTTCTCTAAGTTTTTCCAAATATAGATGCCTGTCTTCCTCTTTCTGTGATCTCTTGTATTTCATGAAGGCTTCCCTCTTTTTCTTCGCTTTTTCAGCTACTTCTTTTGAAAGCCATAGCGGTCTCCTTTTCCTTTTACCTTTATTTACCATTTTAACAAAAAGGTTGGTTGCCCTTAAAATATCCCCTTTCAGTTTTGCCCACTATTTTTCTACATCCCCCAGCTGTTCCCATCCCGCTAACGACTTCCTGAGGTTTTGGCTCATCTTGGCAAAGTTAGTCTTCCTAAAGTCTAAGACCCTCACTTTTGAATGAGATGCAAAGACATGTAAGGGATGTTGTAGTTCAAGAAAATCAGTAATTTGGATTGCAAAGACTACTGCTGCCAGAGACTGAGAGCATAGAGACATTTCTGCTACAACAGGGTCAAAAGTCTGAAAAATAACCCAGTGGCTTAAGTCCAGTGGGAAATTTCTGAGCATGAACTCAAACAGTAGCAATAGAAGAAGTAGCATACTGAATCTACCTCAATCAGTGATACTAATTTAGAACTATTCCAATAGCAACAAGGCATTTACTTCACACTTGCAATTAATAACATCAGTTCTGCAGAGGTCTTTCCATAATAACTAAAACATGCATGAGAATTTGATTACTCCTCCAATTGACTCTTGCAGGCTAGCTTAAAACAGACTGGGAGAAATGTCAGCAATTTCTCTGCAGACATTGTTTCTCTTACACTTTCATAGATGTGATTTTCAACTAGTCTACTATCACAAAGAAAAAAAGAAAACATTATACACATATTTACCACTTTGCTTTAACACTAGAAGCCCCAAAGTGCGTCAACTGATGCATATACATCTTCGAAGTGGTATACCAGCGCCTCTGCTAGAACCATGAATTTGTTAGCAAGGTCAAGATGTTCAAATATGTGCATCGAAAATTAATGACAGATGCACCACCTAGCGGGAAAATGGATTTATACCTAGAAGCCCCAAAGTACGTCAATTGACGCACTCAATTGTCTTGGGTGCGTCAATTGACGTACTTTGGGGCTTCTAGGTATAAATTCATGTTCCCACTAGGTGGCACATCTCAATCACTGTTTACAGTTTTACTCTGACATTACAAACAATAAACACACGATGATGTCATGTAATGATGTCACATACTGCACATATTTAACAAATAAGTAACTTCACATTAATTCACATCTGCATTTCATGCTAAACGCAGTCGTCGTGATAATGCGTCAATTGACGCACTTTGGGGTTTCTAGGTAAAATTCCTTTCGGGGCTTGTAGTGTTAATTACGTGTTTGAATGAAGTTTTATCATTCACTATTCTTGGTTCACCCTTTTTTTCCCTTTAATCAAACAAACTTGCTTTGACTTAGACAAACAATTCAATTTTTCTTCTTTTTTTCAGTGAAGTTACTCACTTCTATCTTTCTTTTAAATACTTAATTTTGATTAACTTTTGTCACATCACACAATTTATCAAATATATCTAAATACATCAAAGCATGGAAGATCTTCCCATTCAGCTACTCCATCTGCCAAATCGAAGCCATCATAGGCTGCTTGAGTCATAAATTTAATAAAGAAAAAACCTGAATGATCAAGACCACCTGATCAGCACACAAAAAGAGATCTGCTCAACCAAGAAAAGAGAGATAGAATATAAATGTCGGAATGTTTGTTGTTCAGGGCAAAACCCTCCGAAAAACAAACTACTCCTTTTTAATCTAAACAAAAAAAATGCCCAAAAGCCAACAAGCTAAGTTACAAGTATTGCTATTTCAAAAAATACTTAGCTGACAATTTTCTTGATTGAAACCGCTCTGTTCTGTCCAGTGTAACTCCATGTGAACCAAGGCTTTAAAATGCAATAGAGCACTCTTTGGAGAAAGATGGCGTCTGACGTCACAATGACCCACAGAGTTAGACAACCAATCAGAATGTGCCCCACCAGTCTAATCTCTAAAAAAGAGAGCACTATTGCATTTTAAAGCCTTGGTACGCATGGAGTTACAATGCACAGAATTTAAAATGTTTTAAAAAAATATTTTTTTCAAATGAACTTTGCACAAGCACATATTCTCTTCTGAAGACTGGTTTGGATTGTCCTAGGTATTAACGAAAAGCTTGATACAGGATCCATGCCATATCTGAAACACAGTACTGTGTAGCTGATTTATCTGCCGATTACTGATTTACAATTACAATTTCAACTTTGTTGGCTCAGCATTTCATGCTGATTCACCTGCCGATTAGCAATTTACATTCTCAACCTTGTTGGCTTGGCATTTCATCATTCAATCATTCTCCAGGATTACTACAACCCAAGCTTCAATTGTCAGCTAAGTATTTTTTGAAATAGCAATACTTATAACTTAGCTTGTTGATGAGATCTCTTTCTGTGTGCGAGTCATATATTTGGAGCACTCTCTGATGGCAGAGGACAGGCTTTGGAACCACTGAAGGGGTTCCTCAGAGAGACCAGCCGAGAACCCAGTGAATTCCTTCGCCAGGTCCCTCAAGCATGCCTATGTACAGTTGGTATTGCCTGGATCTGGCTGATGAGCATCAAGCCCTGATAGCACTTTCTACCTAGGATATCCAAGGGGGGGGCACCGAGGAGTGCGTTTTCTGGCTCTTAAGCTGATGCATGGAGATGTGTGGCAGTTGTGTTTTCTGGAATCCCTGCGGACCAGATACATTGTCCAGCTGTCAGCTCACGATGGGCACTGATACTGGTGTTTCCCACATGTGGAGGAGCAGCCATTCCAGGAACGGGGGAACGGGCACTGTAAGTACCTCCTTCAGAGGGGCCTCACATTGGAAGATCTCGAGCTCCACCATGCGATGGTCCCTCCTCCGACACTGTGGATATGTGGATCAAAAACTCCTTTGACATGTCCCGCATGAAGTCGAGGAAGGCCATATCCTTGGGCAGGGACTGGTGCCAGATCTCAGAGGGAGACAGGTCCGAGGGCACTTCGCTGTCTGGGGATTCCTCGTCTTCGGGCTTCCAATCCAATTTATAGTCATAGTAACATAGGGGTATGTTTACTAAACCGTCTTAATGTTCCCGGCGCTAGTTGCAGTGATAATGTGAAGAATGCCATATAAGGAGTGGGTATTCTGGTCTTAATGGTAGCAGTCATGGGTTATCATGCGATAAAGTGCGCCGTCTCAGTTATCACGAGATAGAGGGAGCCGTGCATGTTACCGCGCGTTAACCTTAACTTCGCGTGCTGACCCGCAATCACAGCAACAGAGGTGTAGCACACTGGTTAATATTTTATTTATTTATTTATTTATTTATTTATTTAACAATGATTTATATACCGCATCTTCCATAGTTCAGTTGCGGTTCACAATAAACAACAGTTAACAAATCGGAGTTTGTTTTACATAAAACATCATATGACCAAATAACAATAAGATAAACAACTAGTGTTAATACAGAACAGTATAGAACAGTGTAAACTATATACATTATGTACAAATACACATTATGTGGGGCTTAAGCGTTATTCAAAGTACAGTATCAGCTATGAAGAATTGTATGTGTGGGTCATTTGGGATTTGTTAGATGAAAACTGGTTAGCCATTATCTATGTCTATTGAAGTTGTTGTAATGCTTAGAAAAGAGATAGGTTTTCACTTTTTTGCGGAAGTCGATGATCTCGGTTAGCAATCTTAGATCATCTGGGAGGGAATTCCAGATTGTTGGAGCTGCATGAGAAAAAGCTCTATTGTTTGTGAGTTTATTTGCTTTTATGAAGTCTTTGGGAGTTTTTAGTTTATTTGTTTGTCCTTTTGAGTAGATTTTGAGTGCTCTTTGCTGATTAGGTTACTTAGGGTGACTGGGGCCATGTCGTTTAGAGTTTTAAATGTGGTTATCAATGTTTTGTATACTATCCTACTTTGTATAGGCAGCCAGTGAAGGGATTCTAGTATTGGTGTTATATGTTGATGTGCGTGTACATAATATAATGACTGCTGAGACAGGGGTCATGAGTTCGATCCCCCAGTGGGCCTAATGAATAAGGGTGGCCAAGGCAATTCCTTTTCCTGCTTGTGACAGTCCAACAATCTGTGCTGCTAGCTAAAAATACCTGCACCCCAGTGCCATAACCTAATGCACCTTTTACGGCGCACCAGAAGGCACATCCTAAACCACCACGTCAGTCAAGGCGGGTTATAATGTGTCCCAGAGGGCGTGTTGAAAGGTTGTCAACCCCCAAAGCATCATATGAGGTGCCCCACAAGCTGTCTGAATCTAAGGTGTGGCTAAAGATGCCCCAAGGATGTATAGGTGACTCAAGAAATGTTGGCCAAGGGCACTTTGGTCACCCAAGTTGAAAAAGCAAGAAAGGCATGGGCCAAACACAGATGTAACCCTAACACTGCACAGAACACCAAGGAAAGACATAAGAACATAAGATATGCCATACTGGGTCAGACCAAGGTCCATCAAGCCCAGTATTCTGTTTCCAAAAGTGGCCAATCTATGTCATATGTATCTAGCAGTTTCCCCAAGAGACACAAGTTCCACAATGCTTGTACTGGGTCAAGCATTGATATCTTCGGTCACTTCTCAATAATGGTTTATGGACCTTTCCTCCAGGAACTTGTCCAAACCTTTTTTAAACCCAGCTACACTAACAGCATTTACTACATCCTCCGGTAACAAATTCCAAAGTTTGATTACATGTTGAGTGAAAAAATATTTTCTTTTATTAGTCTTAAATAGTTTACCCTGTAGCTTCATTGCATGTCCCCTAGTCTTTCTATATTCCGATAACGTAAACAATCGATCTACGTTTACCCGTTCCACTCCGTTCATTAATTTATAGACTTCTATCATATCTCCCCTCAGCCGTCTCTTTTCCAGGTTAAAGAGCCCTAACCTTTTTAGCCCTTCCTCATAGGAGTATCCTTCCATCCCCTTTACCATTTTGGTGGCTCTTCTCTGAACCTTTTCTAAAATCGCTATATCCTTTTTAAGATACGGCGAGCAGAATTGCACACAATATTCAAGGTGCGGTCTCACCATGGAACGATATAGAGGCATTATAATATCTTTTGTTTTATTTTCCATTCCTTTCCTTATCATACCTAGCATTCTATTTGCTCTCTTGGCCGCCGCTGCACACTGGGCCGAGGGTTTTAACATGGTATCCACAATGACGCCTAAATCTTTTTCCTGGGTGGTGGTTCCTAATGTGGAACCTTGCATCGTGTAACCATAGTTTGGGTTGTTCTTCCCTAGGTGCATAACCTTGCACTTGTCCACATTAAATTTCATCTGCCATTTTGATGCCCAGTCTTCCAATTTATCCAGATCCTCTTATTTATTTTATTTATTTATTTAGACAGTTTTGTATACCACCTTATCCTTCAATCAAAGTGGTCACAACACAATTGGGGGATACATTTTAACACAAGGGTATATGAGACACATACACTAATACTTACAGGGAACATGGGCAATGGAGGGTTAAGTGGCTTGCCCAAGACCACAAGGAGCACCTGTGGGACTAGAAACCCCAGTCCTTCCGGCCCAAGGTTGCTGTCCTCTAGAGGGATTTGAACCACCGACCTTCCGGCTTGTGGTACCTTGCCCCAACCACTAGGCCACTCCTCTTGCAATTTTTCACAATCCTCTTGGGTTTTAACAACTTTAAATAGTTTTGTGTCATCTGCAAATTTGATAACCTCACTCGTTATTCCACTTTCCAGGTCATTTATGAATATGTCAAAAAGCAGCGGACCCAGCACAGATCCCTGGGGTACACCTCTATTCACCTTTCTCCATTGGGAAAATTGGCCATTTAGCCCTACCCTCTGCTTTCTATCTTTTAACCAGTTCCTGATCCACAATAGTACACTGCCTCCTATCCCATGACTCTTTAGTTTTGCCAAAAGTCTCTGATGAGGGACCTTGTCAAAGGCTTTCTGAAAGTCCAGATACACAATATCAACCGACTCACCTTTGTCCACCTGTTTATTCACTCCTTCAAAAAAACATAACAGATTAGTAAGACAAGATCTTCCTTGTCTAAAGCCATGTTGGCTGTCTCCCATTAGGTCGTGACTATCTACATGCTGAGTAATTTTATTCTTTATGATGGTTTCTACCATTTTTCCCGGTACTGACATCAGGCTCACCGGTCTGTAGTTTCCCGGATCACCCCTGGAACCCTTTTTAAAAATTGGTGTTACATTGGCGATCCTCCAATCTTCAGGTATTAGAGATGATTTTAATGATAGTTCACAGATTACTAATAGCAGGTCTGCAATCTCATATTTCAGTTCTTTCAACACCCTTGGATGTATACCGTCCAGCCCAGGTGATTTGCTACTCTTCAGTTTATCTAATAGTTGTAAGACATCTTCCCGATGTATCGATATTTCCTTCAATTCTTCCGCACCTTTAAATACCACTTCAATCATCGGTAACATCCCTACATCTTCCTCAGTAAAGACCGAAGCAAAGAATTCATTCAGTCTCTCCGCTATCGCCTTGTCGCCTCTTAGTGCTCCTTTAACCCCTTTATCATCTAATGGACCAACTGACTCTCTCACAGGTTTTTTGCTACGAATGTACTTGAAAAGGTCTTTATTTCGTGTTTTTGCTTCCGCAGCAAGCTTCTTCTCAAATTCTCTCTTTGCCTGCCTTATCAATGCCTTGCATTTGACTTGCCAGTGCTTGTGCTGTTTCCAGGTTTCGTCATTTGGCTCTTTTTTCCATTTCCTGAAAGATGCTTTTTTGGCAACAGCCTCTCTGACCTCACCTTTAAACCATGCTGGCAGTTTTTTGGACTTCCTTCCACTTTTCTTAAAGCGTGGAATACAGCTGGTCTGGGCTTCCAAGACAATGTACAAGTGATGGAAGGAAATAGATCTGAGCTGATGGACCAGACAAATCTGCGTCCAGCCCATGTGGCAGCTGGAAAAATGGACAAACATATTGGGGGCAGCTGTAGCGATGGTCAGGGTGATGGTAATGTACCGTGCAACAATGACAGTGTGTGGCAGAGGATGGGAAGACGTGTCCAACAGAGGAGGTAGAGGTGGCAGGATAGGTGCAATGACAGGAGGACAGAGGAGTAGCAGTGCCATGCAGAGCACACACAGGAGAGGCAACCACGAACAGCTGCAATGCAGAAATGTGTACCAGTGCAGGACATGGGGTAGCAGCTTGCACATCAGGGCAGGACGGCCCATAGCCGGCAGACACACAGAAGGACAGAAGGATGGTTGGCAACTGTGATAAGGGTACAATGTGCTAACAGCACAGATCTGCACAGATAGGACTATTACAGGAATGAAAAATAGCTGTACAGGACAGGCATACAAATGAAAGATAACAGAGAGGATCAAACCTATGACCATTAGCACAAATGTCAATGCACAAACCGGTAGGCTACAGCACCAATGTGAGGTCATTAGCAAAGAATGCATACAAGAATATTGCAGGGCATCACACAACCAGCCTGCTGTCTGCCAGGATAGGCAAACCTCCAACAGAAACCATGATGGAATGCACATGCAGATCTGGTGTGTACAGCTCAGATCACAGTCTGTAATTGAGACCAGAGACACATATAACTACATGCACATACACAATGAAATGTTATGCAGTGGATACAGCGTGCAAAAGAGAAAAGAACCTAAACTCAAAGGGCGGCAGGGGATGCTCTGTAGAGCAGGGCAAAATATGGAACAGAACAGAAAAGGAGCATGTGAGAATTGAACCTGCAAACAGTCCCCCAAGCGGACTGCCTATGTGAGCACTACAAAGAAAGAGACATATGTAGCAGCTAATATGTGATGGTTAGGCAGCACAGAGGGCACACTTTGGTGTACAGTGAAGAGATGGAAGGGTGTGTGGATAGGTGATGAACCTGCAGGTAAGCTCATGGTCAGGTTAGCACAACACAAAAAAATAAGGAAACCCCATGTGGGAATCAAACCTGCAACCTATGGTGTTACAACACATGTCCGGAACCACTATCCCAAACAACCACAGCAAGCACAAGGCAAAGATATTACCTCAAAGGGAATGTGTATGGGAACCCGTAACACCCAGTGATGTGGCAGATGGCTGGCACCGTACAAGGATGTGAGCACAGGTGGGCCATGTACATGACCATGAAATCACTAAATACGTGTGTCAGTGTGGTCAAGCAGCAGCACAGACAAATGTACGTCCAACACATATATTTATTTAGGTTAATCATCAGAGATAGTGTAGATACCGCCTATCATAATATCAAGGTGATTGGATAACAGGGCAAAAATCAAACACACATTCTGCAGGGCAGCAACCCACATGTTACAGAAAGGTCATTGGCCCGTCTACAGATGATGGGCAGGAGAGATAATGTGCATCAGGTGCATGGTGTGCAGTATGTATTAGCCCCCCATCTCCCACATGCTGCTGCACGCCCCAAATGTGTCCGTTACATATGTGTGCATGTAGATAGTAGGCGGTGCATGATGAGGGCCCAACATACACCGCCAATCAATCATGATCTGTTCATAAGAATATATCTGTCTGCCAACACAGGAGGCACAAAAATGAAACAGCATATGTTGTTAAGAGTAAGAAAGTGTAAACACAGATATCGAAATATATGTTACAGCTGTCATATAATGCCTGATATAGGAATCAAAGCAGCAACAATTTAGCCCTAAACAATGGTCAAATGCAAAATGAGGATATGCTAACAGGTAGCAGAGGCACATGAACACAGAGAATTCAAATGAAACAAACCGCAGAAACATGTAGAGATAATACTATTCAGAAGGTCCCCTACACTGGTTGGTGTGGGTACAGTGTCTGTACACATATAGCACGGTACATGGAATGCACAAATGAAGGAAGAAAATGGACAGCCACACTGCCACACACCAAATATAACGGGGCAATGTGAGTGCCGGAACCTCAAGGGATAAATAGGACTGTGCAGACATGCAATGGTAGGTTTGTAAATCAATGCAGAGTGTCACGTCTGTAAACACACACAATAACCTGTATATAGAGATGGAAAGAAAGGTCAAACATGTCACAGTAACTCACACAGAAGCCATATTGACATATGCTGTGTTGCACCAACATAGTCAGTCACATGCACATGCACCGAGTACATTGAAACACAATACAGTGATTACACACATGCACTGCGACACCCTTGGTGAGTGCAAACATCAAGCCAAGATGTTGGTGTGCAGTAAAGTGGTGTGGTGGCAAATAATGTGTCATGTCCAAGTGGAGGGTAGGCAGACATGGACAAGAGGACCTCTCCATTATTCCCCCTGTGCCACACGCATGGCTGTATGCTCGTGTTGAACCAAACAGATGTGCGTATCCTGCTTTCCATGTCACACACATGGGCAAAACACAACACACAATGTCAGAAGGATGTACAACATACAGCGACAATGTCAGTCCCTGCTGCACACATGGGGACCAGTACAGTGTCCACAGTGCAAAGGGTGTCTGCAACCCAACAAGTCCCATTAAGACTGTCCTTGAAACCCTGGGTATGCATAGTCAAGTGTGACATCCCAATATGCAACAGTACTGGAAAGGTCATGTGTGTCTCCTGCGATGAACACGACACCCAGCCAGAGCACAGCAGCAACGGTGTGTTGGACAGGCCTGTCATGTCCAAAGTAGCAGTCCAACAATAATACTGTCCATCTTAGGCATGTGTCCCACTTGCAGAGGTCAAACATCCTATGGCACCATTTCCCATGGATAGTTCCATGGTGTTGTTGTGTCCTCCAACAGGTGGGTGATGGTGACGCCGGATGCACTGTAGTAGATCTGTTTTGTGTGTCCTCTGCCCTGTATCAGAAGAGGATAAACAATGTATTGGTATGCTGCTTGCAACATCAGCCCAAATTGCAGAGTCAAACATCAATATGTACATAATGAAATGTCACACAGGCAAACATAACATGATCACAACACAGAACACAGTGCATGTTGTGGACATTTGGAATTGGAACAGCAGACAAGGGTGTCACATGGATATGGTCATGTCCATGTTACACAGGCGTTTCACAGCTCCACCCCATGTGCATCAGCGTTCGTGTACAGAGACCCAACATGAAATGTCCATGAAACAAACGGTAAATCATTAAAAGGCTAATGTCATTTCCAAAAGATCAAAGGTGCAACCTACCGTGTGTTTGCATCAAGTGTCTGTTGGGATCCCCTGAGGCTCTCAAAGTCAAGTCACAGTGAAGGGAGAAGATGTCATCGAAATGTGTACAATCACCATGTTCCCATGTCCAGCCACTGTTGATGCATGTCCACATTATGGCGATATCTGTGATACAAAAATGCTGTTGCGCAGTGGTCTGTCAGCACACAACACATGTCCAGAATATTCACAAGGTAAATAGCAGTAAGGTAGAGATAGCACAGTCACCACCGCTCCCCAGGTGTACAGACCCCTCACACCACATGATAATGCAAAATGCCTGCATGCTGTATCATCACACAGCCAACCCAAAAACACACACCCACACAGTATGCTAAGGTGAGCGTGCCAGCAGTAGCATATGGCCTGTATGTGCACAATTGGAGATTAGTGGAGATAAAAGCTTGTCAAATGCAATGATACACTGCTGTTGGGTGATGCTACAATGTCAGGGAAGGGTGTACATGCAGCCCATCACCCAAACACTTAGGACCTGCACACACTCGCAGCTCTGTTGGATGTATCCCAGAGACAGTGTTGGAGAAGACGAACTGGCCAGGAACACATGTGGATATGTGTGCCAAAAGCAACATATGGTGTATGGGGGTGCAGGGCAAAGATGTGAACATATGTACAATATGACAGATCACTGCAGACATGTGCTCCCCCTGACTGTCCACCTACCACAAACTACTGCATGTTGGATGACATACAGTCACCTGCCAATGCACCACAGCACCAGGAGGGTCACCAAGTATGTCCTGTGGATTGAGGAACACAAGAGAAACATACATATGTCATGGCGCTGTGCAAAACACACTGCACCTTCACGTCCTCAACTCGCAGACCCCCCAAGATCCTTTACAGAATGACTGTTCCCCATAACACTGTACAGATTCACTTCATGCTCAAGTTATCACTGAAGTGTGTGTGGCAAACTACAAGGGCCCGTACTCTGCCCGTCCCCTTCCTCACCTCTCTGCTGACGTAAAAACCATTGAACAGAACCGTCTCCTTGCTACCGTGTCCCTGCTCGGCTCTAAGGCCGCAGTACTATTCTGTGTCCCCCATATCACTCCCACTGCCCGTTCAGTGTGTGTTCTGGTGTCTCAATGTCCTCTGCTAACTGCTGTCAGTTCCTGTACCACAGGGAAATATCCAAGGGCCTCGTCCTTATCCTCTGTTGATATACATTTCCTTGGTGTGGCTATCTCATCCCTTGACCTACATTACCAGCTGTGTGCTGATGATTTGCAAATATATTTTTCCACGCCTGAGTTATGTCTGCCAAACCACACCCCGATGTCTTCCTGCCACCTGACATTGATGGCTGCATGTCATCCCACTGTGTGAAATTAATAATGGCAAAGCATGGATATCCTGTATGTGCACCTAAACCCTCCCCTCCCGTCAGAGCGTCTGTGTGTGTGGTCATACCTTCCTTTCTCCAGGGTGAGCAATGTAGGTGTTGTCTTGGACTGCACTCTCCACCTCTACACACATACCCAGCTTGTAGTTGAGGCTTGTGGTTTCTGTCTAGATGTCATCAGCTATATTTCTCCAGTCCTCCCTGAACACACAACTAAAACACAAATCCACCCCCTTAATCAGCTCCCGGCTTGCCTACTGTAACCTACACCTTGCTGATCTGGCTTTGAATCATCTCTGTCTACATGAAAATATGCAACACTGCACTGCATGGCCATTCTACAACCACACACATAATGGCTATAATACCTCCACTATCAAGACAACTCACAGGTTACCTATGCGTCTCCGCATCCATGTCAAGGCTCTCTTGCTGACCTATACATGCAGGCACACTGTGGTGTTCTAGTAACTTCCCTTACTTATCACAACTACCAGTAATCCAACTACAACTGAGCATGTATATAGTGTTACATGTCACATGTAGTGCTATAGGGAAACAACTACCACACAGTCCCTGCACATCAGAGTATACCAACCAATCATCAGCTCATATTACAATATGTGAAACACACATGTCTAGGCAACTGGTCCTATCTATGGGTCACCCTCCTACTGTTAACCACATAAGAACATAAGAACATAAGATATGCCATACTGGGTCAGACCAAGGTCCATCAAGCCCAGTATTCTGTTTCCAACAGTGGCCAATCTAGGTCATACGTACCTAGCAGTTTCCCCAAGGGACACAGGTTCCACAATGCTTGTATTGGTTCAAGCATTGATATCCTGGGTCCCTTCTTAATAATGGTTTATGGACCTTTCCTCCAGGAACTTGTCCAAACCTTTTTTAAACCCAGCTACACTAACAGCCTTTACTACATCCTCCGGTAACAAATTCCAGAGTTTGATTACACGTTGAGTGAAAAAATATTTTCTTTTATTAGTCTTAAATAGTTTACCCTGTAGCTTCATTGCATGTCCCCTAGTCTTTCTATATTCTGATAAGGTAAACAATCGATCTACATTTACCCGTTCCACTCCGTTCATTAATTTATAGACTTCTATCATATTTCCCCTCAGCCGTCTCTTTTCCAGGTTAAAGAGCCCCAACCTTTTTAGCCTTTCTTCATAGGAGTATCCTTCCATCCCCTTTACCATTTTGGTGGCTCTTCTCTGAACCTTTTCTAAAATCGCTATATCCTTTTTAAGATACGGCAACCAGAATTGCACACAATATTCAAGGTGCGGTCTCACCATGGAACGATATAGAGGCATTATAATATCTTTTGTTTTATTTTCCATTCCTTTCCTTATCATACCTAGCATTCTATTTGCTCTCTTGGCCGCTGCTGCACACTGGGCCGAGGGTTTTAACATGGTATCCACAATGACGCCTAAATCTTTTTCCTGGGTGGTGGTTCCTAATGTGGAACCTTGCATCGTGTAACCATAGTTTGGGTTGTTCTTCCCTAGGTGCATAACCTTGCACTTGTCCACATTAAATTTCATCTGCCATTTTGATGCCCAGTCTTTCAATTTATCAAGATCCTCTTGCAATTTTCCACAATCCTCTTGGGTTTTAACAACTTTAAATAGTTTTGTGTCATCTGCAAATTTGATAACCTCACTCGTTATTCCACTTTCCAGGTCATTTATGAATATGTCAAAAAGCAGCGGACCCAGCACAGATAGCTTCCTTGATTTCTTTGAGCATTTCATCATCCATTTGGTCATTCTGGCAAGGTGCTCGATAGTACACCCCCACTGCCATTGCCTTCCCTCTTTTACATGGAATTTCAATCCATATAGATTCTACAGCAGATTTTGTTTCCTGCAAAACTTTAATCCTTTCTGACTCAATGCCCTCTCTAACATAGAGAGCAACCCCTCCACCAATTTGATCAGCTCTATCATTACGATATAGTTTGTACCCAGGTATCACAGTGTCCCACTGGTTGTCCTCCTTCCACCATGTCTCTGATATTCCAATCATATCTAACCTTTCATTTAGTGCTATCCCATCTTATTTTTTAGACTTCTAGCATTTGCATACAAGCATTTTAGAGAATGTATTTTATTCATATTAATTTGGCTATTGTTAGACATGGGTAATTTGGGTTCTTTAAGCTCAGTCTGCTCCATACTTGAGGGCATTTGGGCTACTTTACTCTTTTGTGGAACCTCTCTGCTTTTGGTAGTATCCTTCAAAGATACATTCTTCTGAACCATCCGCTTTTGGGCGACTGTCGGCTTTCCCCTAATATCTAGTTTAAAAGTTGCTCTATCTCCTTTTTAAAGGTTAATGCCAGCAGCCTGGTTCCATCCCGGTTAAGGTGAAGCCCATCCCTTCGGAAGAGCCCCTCCTTTCCCCAGAATGTTCCCCAGTTCCTAACAAATCCAAAACCCTCATCTCTGCACCATTGTCTCATCCACACATTGAGACTCCGGAGCTCTGCCTGCCTTTTGGGTCCTGCGCGTGGAACAGGAAGCATTTCGGAGAATGCTACCCTGGAAGTTCTGGATTTCAACTTCCTACCTAAAAGCCTAAATTTAGCCTCCAGAACCTCCCTACCACATTTTCCTATGTCATTGGTACCGAC
This sequence comes from Ichthyophis bannanicus, assembly GCA_033557465.1. Taxonomy (NCBI): domain Eukaryota; kingdom Metazoa; phylum Chordata; class Amphibia; order Gymnophiona; family Ichthyophiidae; genus Ichthyophis; species Ichthyophis bannanicus. Next base: position 2,513,288 of record CM066043.1, read on the forward strand.
ATGTACCAATTTATTTATTTATTTAACGTTCTTATATACCGCACTTTTACCATCAGCGCGGTTTACAGTAAACATAAAGTACTCACAGGCTGTCGTGAGTTTACATGTAACAGGAAGTCTAACATGATACATCATAGGGGAAAAACTTTGTATATATAAATTATTTAACTATATACAGTGATATTCTTCTTGTTATACAGGAGTGAATAAAGCATTTCAACATTGGTTTGTAAAGGGGTTTAGGCTAAGTTGGGGTCAGGTATTGAGAGAAGTATGAAAGGAACAGGTGGTGTTTTATGGCTTTTCTAAATTGTTTGAGGTCTTTAATTTCTCTTATGGTGGGTGGAAGATCATTCCAACATTTGGGAGCGAAGTAAACGAATGCTCTTGCAGTGGTTGCGTGTGTACATTTTGTAAAGTCAGTCGGGATGATTAGAGTATTAACTGCGACTGATCTTCTAGATCTAGTGTTAGGGGTGTGTGTGATGAGTGTGGAGATTGCTAGGGGAGCTAAGTTATTAATGGCTTTGAATGTCATGAGTAATGCTTTGTATGTAGTCCTGCAGGATATTGGGAGCCAGTGTAATTCCTTTAAGATGGGGGTTATGTGGTCGTTCCTTGATGCACCATTGAGGATGCAGGCAGCAGCGTTCATCGCTAATTGCAGCGTGTTTAGTGTGCTTTTTGGGAGGCCGTGTAGAACTATGTTTGCATAGTCAAAGTGTGGAATGACTATGGCTTGAAAGATGGTGTGGAAGTTGTCAGGGTCGAGCATGTTCTTGAGGTTTCGGAGGGTTCTGATCTTGAAATAGATGGTTTTCACTGTGTGGTTTATGTATTCTTTGAAGTCCAGTCGGTGATCAAGGGTTACGCCTAGGAGTGGAGGAGTGGCCTAGTGGTTGGGGCAAGGTACTTCAGGCCGGAAGGTCAGGGGTTCAAATCCCACTAGAGGACAGCAACCTTGGGCCGGAAGGACTGGGGTTTCTAGTCCCACAGGTGCTCCTTGTGGTCTTGGGCAAGCCACTTAACCCTCCATAGCCCATGTTCCCTGTAAAATAGTTATCTCCAAGTTATAATGCCCTGTTCAATGTAATTTCAGTTTGTTCAATGTAAACCGCACTGATGCAGAATAGCGCGGTATATAAGAAAATGTAAATAAATAAAAAAATAAAATAAATATTTTACGGTGGGTTTGATAGGAAGCTCTGCGTCACGTACTTTTAGAGTTGTCGGGGGTGAAAATTCTTTATTCTTCGTGATGATTAGGGCTTCTGTTTTTTTTGAAGTTTATTCTCATATTCTGTGTGAGAAGCCAGTCTGTAATTGCATCAAAACACTCTGTTAGTACTGTATAATCAGGCAGCGTGACGTTGATTGGTGTGAAAATCAGCACGTCATCTGCATAGATTAGAGAGGATACTCCAAATGAACGGGTGAACTCACATATCGGCTGCATGTAGATATTAAAGAGTAGCGCTGAGAGGGAGGATCCTTGAGGGACGCCTTGTTTCAACTGGAAAGGTTTTGAGGTGTTTGATTCCGTTCTGACATGTTGCCAGCGATCTTCGAGATAAGATTTGCACCAGTCCCATGCTAATCCCTGGATGCCTTTGCATTGGAGTCGGGTTAGGAGTTTGTTATGGTCAACAGAATCGAACGCTGCAGAGATGTCCAGGAATATTAGTGCAAAGCCCTTTTTGATATTGTCGGTTCCACAGATGAGGGTGTTGATTAATGAGGTCAGCAATGATTCAACTCCGTGGGCTTCTCTGAATCCATGTTGACTGGGGTCCAGAGGTGATGTGGTGTCTATATGTTATTGGATCTGAATCTGTGTCACCTTCTCTATTATCTTGGATAGCAGGGGGATGCTGGAGATTGGGCGGTAAGATTCTTCTTTTGTTGGGTCTAGCTGGTTGTTTTTTAGAAGGGGTCTTATGGAGATCTGCTTAAGAGCTGCTGGGAAGATTCCTGTTGTGAATGATTGATTTATGATTTCGGATATGAATGGGCTGAGCTCATGTCGCAATGCTTTTATCCAGTGTGCAGGACAGGGATCGTTGGATGCCGTGGTTGTATTTATTCTGGTAATGATATCTTCGACGTGCTTTATTGAGGGGGATGCGAACTTGATGAGTGGGTTCTCATGTAAGAAAGTTTGGGTAATAGTTGGGGGTGATGTTGTTGAGGTTTTGATGGCTTTGGCTTGGATGTAATCAGCGTACTTTTGGGGGTGTATAGCATCTTGATGTGGTGGGGTTGGCTCGGTGGTTAGTACTCTTACTAAGTTAAAGAGTTCTCGTGGCTTGTTTAGAGAGCGGTTGAGGAGATCTGAGTGAAAGGATTTTCTTCTGTTCCATACCGCTTCCCGATGCGTTTTTAGCTGAGATAGGTAAGTTGTTTGATCGGTGGGGTTCTGGGATTTACGCCATTTTCTCTCTAGCTTTCTTAGGAGTATGAGGGATTTTTTTAGTTCTCGGGAGAACCATGGTAAAGATGGTCTTTTGTCTGAATGTTTATGGTGTGCTGAGTGGCTGTTGGGTGTAGAAGGCATCGAATACTCATTAAGGGTGTTATTCCAGTTGGTGATCAAGTCGCCAATGTTGTTGGAAGGTGGTTGGGAAAGCTTCGGTAGTACAATTTTTGTGATTTCTTCTTTGTCAAATGGTATGAAACGTCTATGGTTTGTTGGAGATCGTTTCTTGACCAAGACAGCAGACTCCTCCCCAGCACTATCTAAGACCTTATCTAGGTGGCGCGTGAGGTCCACTACCTTCGCACCAGGCAGGCATGTTACCAGGCGATCCTCACGTCCACCAGCCACCCAGCTATCTACATGCCTAATGATCGAATCACCAACTATAACGGCTGTCCTAACCCTTCCCTCATGGGCACATGGCCCTGGAGAAACTTCCTCGGTGCGAGGGTTTTACATCACCTGGAGGACAGGTCCTAGTTACAGGATCACTTCCTCCCACACCAGGGTGATGCTCTCCTGTCACGTGACCTCTCTCTTCCATGGCAACAGGGATGCTGCCAGACTGGAGGTGGGACTTCAGGACTATATTCCTGTAGGTCTCGTCTATGTACCTCTCTGTCTGTCTTATGCTTTCCAAGTCTGCTACTTTAGTCTCTAGAGAACAGACTCGTTCCCTGAGAGCAAAGAGCTCCTTGCACCTAGTGCACACGTAAGAACTCTCACCAACTGGGAGAAAATCATACATGTGACACTCAATGCAAAAGACTGGAAAGCCCCCATCCCGCTGCTGGACTGCTGTCTGCATCTTAGTTTTAAGTTTGTGTTTAGATCTAAGTTCTTTACTTACTAAGGGTTGCTATGGATATTTATACTAATAAAACTATACCTAATACGTGTAATATACCTTGTTCACCTGAAGCTTAACTAATCTCAGGTCCTTAGTGTATGACTGATTTGGGTAATGAGCTTCACCTGAGAGCACCTCCTGTCTTTTAATATGTGTAAGTACCTATAAAGCTACGATTATCCCAGGGGTGGGTGGGTGTGGGGAGGGAGGGAGGGAAATAACACTTATTAAAAGAGGGCTGCTACACAGTACCCTGTCTTGTGCTGCTGAGGTAAGCTAAATTCTGATTTGATTTAAATTATAGCTCTTAGCTGCTGCTAGGCTCTAACTTCTTATGAAATTTAAACTACAAGCTCTCTGCTGGGTTCTAAATTTAACCAGAAAGCTCTCTTCTGTGTTTTAAATTTAAACTAAAAGTACTTTGCTGTTACTAGGCCCTGAGTGACTATTAAATTTAAACTACAAGCTCTCTGCTGGGTTCCAAATGTAACCAGAAAGCTCTCTTCTGTGTTTTATATTTAAACTTAAACTGCTGCTACTAGGCCCTGACTGATTTAACAAAAAATAGTGGGTTCACAGATTAATTAGCTTTAATACAAAGAATTCCTTTTAGAAAATTACCAGAAGTATATACTCACACGCCTTTCACCTTGCTGCACCCAAAGCCCCAAACTAACTACCTGTGGCTGTACAGCAGCCCCTATCCCAATCAGCCACAAATCATATGTGACAGCTTAACACCTCCCACAAGCCTACTAACCCTGACACACATAATCCACCACCACCCACTGTTGTGCCCTGCTCACATCTGTGTTTCAGTAATCACTAGATTGTAAGCTAGGATGGCCAGGCAGTGTCTTTTATATGTCAGTGCAGTGTTGCATCTTACTGCTATTGGGATACAAATGTTCACTAGTAGTAGTAGTACACACATATCTAAACAAATGTATGTGGCAACATATGCAGTACTTACATGAGAACACCTCCTCAATCACCTGCCGCCTGACTGCTGTGCCCTCACGTGTCACCACGGCCAAGTACAGGAGGGCACATAGGATCAGCCTCCAGATCCTTATTAATTTGGACAGGGATATGGTGCCTGAGAGCAATGTTGTGCAGGATGCAACAAGCTATAATGATCTCTGCCACAGTCTGTGGTTTGTATTGTAAGGCCCCTCCTGTCCTATCCAGACACCTGAAGCGACTCTTTAAAATGCCAAAGGTGCACTTTATGACAGAGAGGCTGGAATCATGGGCCTCATTGTATCTCCTCTCTGCATGTGTCCGTGGTTGACGCACAGGGGTCAGCAACCAGGGGCGACACCCATATTCTGAATTACCTGCAGAAAGAAATGTGGAACGTTAAAGCAGGAGCTGATGTCCACCCAAATGGACACAAGTATGTGTGTGCAAACCAAATGCACAAAACATCTGGACAAAAACATATGACATCACATGATGGGACACCACAACTATGCAGCAGCGTGTGAAGTTATGACACACAAAACAAGGGGTAGGTGTAAGGACTGCAATCAACAATCTGTAAACGCGACACAAATGCTAGTGTCCATTCTACCATCAACACGCAGCACCGTAGCACGGTAGAGCTGGAGGGCACTACCCACCCCCACGTCGTTAGATCACACACAGACAGATGAGACACACATACAACTAGGGTTACACCTCAAAGACAGACATGTGCACATACGGTTAGTCAGAGGATCACCATGTGCATGTCAGAGATGAGAAATACACACCCAGCAGTATACAGTCCTCATACTGGCCTGCCTCAAATTGTCTGAATAGTGCCGAGTGATGCAGGATATAGGAGTCATGGGTGGAACCTGCAAACCTAGGGACCACATTCAGAATATGTATATTTGCATCACATACAACCTGAACATTCAGGGAATGGTAGTGTTTGCGGTTGCGAAACACTACCTCCCTGTCTCTGTGTGGGACCAGGGCAACATGTGTGCAGAGAGGTATGCTGTCTGCCTGGTGCCAAGATCCAAAATGTTACGGAGAATTTGCCGAGACTCATCAAGCCCACTGACTATTACCCAATGTTGCTAATCCATGTTGGAACAAATGATACTGCCAGGTATACCTCGGAACGTATCAAAAGTGACTTCATGGCTCTGGGACAGAGGGTAAAGCAGGTAGGTGCACAGGTGGTGTTCTCTTCAATCCTCCCTGTTGAGGGTAAAGGCCAAGGCAGAGAGGCTCGCATCCTGGAGATTAATGCATGGCTGCGTGGATGGTGTCTTCGAGAGCGTTTTGGTTTCCTAGACCATGGGATGCTGTTCCAAGGGTTGCAGAGCAGAGATGGCATCCATCTGTCCAAGAAAGGTCATCACATCTTTGGTAGTAGACTGGCTAATCTACTGAAGAGGGCTTTAAACTAGATTCGTTGGGGATGGGTGAAGAAAGCCCCCAGGTAAGTGATACATTAAATACCTTTATGGAAATGGGTAACAGGGGTAACATATGGAAAGCAGTGTGTATTAATGCCCGTAGCATGGGAAATAAGATCTCTGAAGTTGAAGCTTTGGTGGGAGTGGCTGACTTAGATTTAGTGGCAGTTACAGAAACATGGTTCACAGAAAACCATGACTGGGATGTAACTATACCTGGCTATACTTTATTCAGAAAGGACAGGGTAGGAAGAAGGGGAGGAGGAGTAGCACTATATGTAAAAACTACTATTAAAGCTTTGGAATTACAGAGCTTAAAAGGGAGAGAGGAGGCATTGTGGGTTAAACTAGAAAGAGGGAAAGAGAAATCTATTTGCATTGGTGTGATATACAGACCTCCCTCACAAGAGGAAGAGGTGGACAGAGAGTTAATTGAAGACATACGCAGCATTGCTAGGAAAGGGGAAGTGCTACTGCTAGGAGATTTCAATATGCCAGATGTTGATTGGCACATTCCTGCTGCAGTATCATCTAGGAGTAAGGAGATCCTGGATTCTCTACAGGGAGAACTATTCAGGCAATTGGTAACAGACCCCACACGTGAAGGGGCCATACTGGACTTGGTGCTTACCAATGGTGAAAGTGTTTCTGATGTTGTAGTGGGAGATCATTTTGCATCCAGTGATCACCAGATGGTGTGGTTCAGTATTAGGACTAGGGCTGTTAGAATCCATTCCAAGGTGAAGATCTTAGACTTTAGGAAGACTAACTTTGCGAAGATGGGCCAATACCTCAGGGAGTCATTAGTGGGATGGGAACAGCTGGGGGATGTAGAACAACAGTGGGCAAAACTGAAAGGGGGTATTTTAAAGGCAACCAACCTTTTTGTTAAAATGGTAAATAAAGGCAAAAGGAACAGGAGACCGCTATGGTTTTCGAAGGAAGTAGCTGAAAAAGTGAAGAAAAAGAGGGAGGCCTTCATGAAATACAAGAGATCACAGAGAAAGGAAGACAGGCATCTGTATTTGGAAAAACTTAGAGAAGCTAGCAAAGTAGTCAAGAAGGCAAAGATTCAAAAGGAGGAGGAAATAGCCAATGCAATAAAATGGGGAGATAAGACATTTTTCAGATATATTAGTGAGAAGAGGAAGGGCAAAAGTGGTATTGTCAGACTCAAGGGTACAGGGGGGGAATATGTAGAAGCTGATAAGGATAAAGCAAAATTGCTTAACAAATATTTTTGTTCTGTGTTCACAGATGAAGAACCAGGAGCAGGACCTCAGAAAACACCCACAAATAAGAACAGAAGCGAGGGACATCTTGAACAATTTTCAGAAGACTGTGTTCGTGAGAAACTAGCTCAACTTAAAGTAGACAAAGCGAAGGGACCGGATGGGATACACCCTAGAATACTGAGGGAACTTGGGGACGTTCTAGCAACTCCACTGACTGACCTTTTCAATGCCTCGTTGGAGTCGGGAGTGGTGCCAAAGGACTGGAGAGAGGCTCATGTGGTGCCTTTACACAAAAGCGGAAGTAAGGATGTGGTTGAAAACTACAGGCCGGTTAGTTTAACTTCAGTGGTGAGTAAATTAATGGAAATGCTGTTGAAAGAGAAAATAGTGAGGTTTCTGGAGTCCAGCGGATTACAGGATCCGAGGCAGCATGGATTCACCAGAGGCAGGTCTTGTCAGACAAATCTGATTGATTTCTTTGACTGGGTGACCAGGGAGTTGGACCGAGGGAGAGCTCTAGATGTGGTGTATTTAGATTTCAGTAAAGCCTTTGACACTGTTCCTCACAGGCGACTTATAAACAAACTGAGCACCCTAGGGATGGACCCTAAAGTTACTGCTTGGGTTAGAAATTGGTTGGGTGGGAGGCGACAAAGAGTACAAGTAAATGGAGCTCACTCTGAGGAGAAGGATGTTACCAGTGGTGTGCCCCAGGGATCTGTCCTTGGTCCGATTCTTTTTAACATCTTTGTTAGTGATATAGCGGAAGGGCTGTCGGGTAAGGTTTGCCTCTTTGCGGATGATACCAAAATCTGCAATAAAGTAGACACCCAGGAAGGTGTAGATAACATGAGGAGGGATCTAGCTAAGCTTGAAGAATGGTCTAGAATTTGGCAGCTGGGATTTAATGTTAAAAAATGTAAGGTCATGCATTTGGGCTGCAGCAATCCTAGGGAGCAATACAGCATAGGAGATGAAGTACTTTTGTCCACTAAAGAAGAGCGGGACCTAGGCGTAGTTGTGTCCGATGATCTTAAAGTAGCTAAACAGGTAGAAAAGGCGACGGCAAAAGCTAGAAGGATGCTTGGGTGCATACGGAGAGGAATGGCTAGCAGAAAAAAGGAGGTGATAATGCCTCTGTATAAGTCTTTGGTGCGACCTCATTTGGAGTATGGTGTGCAATTCTGGAGACCGCACCTTCAAAAGGATGTGAACAGGATGGAGTCGGTGCAGAGGGTTGCTACTAAGATGATTAGTAGTCTTCATTATAAAGCATATGAGGACAGACTTAAGGATCTTAATATGTACACCTTAGAGGAAAGGCGGGATAGAGGTGATATGATTGAGATGTTTAAATACCTCCGTGGCATAAATGTTCAGGGAGAGAGCCTCTTTCAATTGAAAGCAAGTTCTGCGACGAGGGGACATGGGATGAGGGTGAAGGGAGATAGATTCAGGAGTGATATGCGGAAATATTTCTTTACGGAAAGAGTAGTGGATCCGTGGAATAGTCTCCCAGTGGAGGTGGTAGAGATGAGGACAGTAACTGAATTCAAAAAAGCATGGGACCAACACAGAGGATCTCTAAAGGTAAAAAGTGGACTGTTGTAGTTGTTGTTATGGAAGGACAGACTAGATGGGCCTTGTGGTCTTTTTCTGTCATCATGTTTCTATGTTTCTATGTTTCTAATAGCTCCCATCACGTGTGGTATCCCGGCAAACGCCTCAAAGGCCTGGTTCAGGGTCCCCCACTGTTGCCTAGTGTTGGGAATGGCAATGTAATTCCCCACCCAACTGAGCATGGCAGGCAGTACCTGGTGGAGACAGCGTGAGAAGGCGGGTGGCTCATGCCACCCACTGCGACCGCAGATGACTGGAAACAGCCAGAGGCAAAGAAATGTGGGGCACCAAGGAGCTTGATCAAACCTGGTATGGTATGTGACCGACCAGTCAGGGGCTCGAGGTCAGGTCTTAGATCCTCATAGAGCTCCCTAATAGCCCCCATGCTCAGGCGATAGAGGGAGATGACCTGGTCCTCACGCATGCCCTGGAGCTGGGCCCTGGGTCTGTAGAGGCAAGGCTGGTGAGCCAGAAACTCCACACGCCTCCTGCGCCATGCTGGCACAGCCTCTGCCTGGCCTGCCTCCACAGCTGCAGGTCTGTGTTGCAGCGGGACTACACCCATGCCCTGTGCCTCAGCCCCATGGACACCATTTCCCCCATCAGGCAGCCGCAGCCCCTGATCACCTCCCACTGCACATGCAGCAACCACAAAGCTCGCCATTAACTCCACCCCCCCTCAACTCCTCCAACTCACTCAAACTCAGACCAACCTAGCCACACCCCTCCCCCAACACACAGCAACCCAGCCACAAAACCCCACCACCACTCACTAACCCAGCCACTCCCCAAGACACACCTGCCTCTGACACTCTACTTGCTTCACCAACAACCAACAGCGCACGCCTTCTCTCCCTCGCCTACACAAACCCCTCAATGTGTACTAGGTGTGCATCACACCACATTTAGACTACTGTAATGGTATTCTTCAAGGGACCTCTAAGAAAAATATTCACACACTTCAATTAGCCCAAAATGTCACCGCAAGGATTATCTATAAAGCGAAACTATCAGATCATATATCCCCAATTCTCTACGCTCTCCATTGGTTACCCGTCTCATGCAGAATCATCTACAAGTCCTTAGTCAATACGTTTAAGATCTTTAATAATATAGCACCATCTTTCTTATCTACACTCATCAACATCCCACATGAAAATAGATCAAGAAGAAGAGGAAACCTTCACACGATACAAGTCCCTGATTCTATTCGAAAGACAAGTCAGAAGACAAGTAACACAGCTTTTTCATTCTTCGCCCCTACGTTATAGAACAACCTCCCAATTGAAATCAGAGAAATCAAAGACCTTCAATTATTCAGAAAAAAACTAAAAACCCACCTATTTACTCTGTACTACAATAACCTCCAAATTGAAGATAATCCTAACTCAGAGAAAAACACCGATCATCCTTCACTCACTGACCCTACCTAGACAAGGCATAAAATCTTTCCCACACATTCACATTGCTCACCTAGATTAAGCTTACCCTTTGAACGCAACTGTTTGTCGCTATTGTGAATAACTGTAATTTAATGTTAATGTAAATATATCCCTTTTACTGTTGACATATTATGTTTTGAAACATTAACTAATTCATACCCAGTTCTAACGTTCCTACCTCTCCTGTTATCTCATTGTTTATTGAGTTACATATAATAGCTAATGTTCATTGTTCTAAATCTGTTCTATGTAAAATAATAGTACTCTATTATTAAAGTTTGTTACCTGTAAACCGCCACTGATCTCTGGAAGTGGCGGTATAGAAAAGATGTATAAATAAATAAATAAAATGTGTATTTCTCCAGGACCAAGCAGGAAGTTGATTTTTTTTTGGCAATCCTCGCTGTTTTTTCTCCCGGTTCGACGCTGGCTCCCCTCCGGGTTCGGTACACTGGTATCAAGCCCGATTCTTCTTTTTCGGTTTTTGCCCTTCGTGGCTGGCGTTCGCGCCCTTTTTGCTTTTTCCCTGGAAGGCCGGTCCTTTGACCTCGCGGGGGCTCTTTTTTCCCCGATGGCTTCCAGCCGTTTCAAGAAGTGTGATATGTGTAAGAAATTAATGTCTCTCACCGACACACACGACTGCTGCCTTCGGTGCCTCGGTCCTGATCATGACCCTAAGTCGTGTGGACCATGTGGGAAGATGTCTTCCAAGGCACTCCGAAGTCGCCAGCAGCAGAAAGAAAGGCTTTTCTTGGACTCAGCCTCCGGCCGGGCCCGGACCTCGTCTGAGGCCTCGACATCTCGGGATTCGGATCCCGAGCGCTGTCGAAGCTCCTCGGACAGGGGGGTCCCCCGACCGGGAACGCAAGAGGAAGAAACGGCTCGCGAGGGCGGCGTCGTCAGAGGTCCCTGGCTCCTCGAGGGCCAGGTCTAAGACCCCCGACCGTCGCCCCGGGCCCGTGGAACAAGAGAAGCCTGCCAAAGATCCTCGTGTGGAGCCGGAGTCTGCTGGACACGTAAGCCCCGTAGTCCTCGAGGACTCTCCTCTCAGAGAGCCGCCGCCGGGGCCCGACTCGGTGGCTGCTGCGTCTCCCGAGCTGAGTCTCAGGATGACAGCCTTGGAGAGCAGATTGTCTACCTTCATGGAGCAGCAGCGGGCACTGATGGCCAGCCTGTCTGGCGCATCTGCCCCGACCACCGGGACATCGACTTCGAAGTCGACCCCGGAGACCGAGCCGATACTCGAGTCCATCATGGCTCGAAGTCGACCTCGGTCGCGGTCTCCCTCGACCTCCTGCTCGGGACCGAGGGCATCGGGGCGGGTGCTCCAGGGCCCCGCGGGGTCGGACCCTGACTCCTTGTCGGACGAGTCTGCCTGGGAGACGGAGGATGAGGAGTCCCCCGATACGTTCAAGACTCGGTGTGTCCCGGACTCACCGCAGTCTGAGCCCCGGGGTAGATCCCCTCCGGAGGATACTCGGTTCTCGGAGTTCGTCCGGGATATGGCCACTGCCTTGGCTATTCTGGTGGACCCTGAGGAAGAGCCTCTAGCTGAAGAGCTTGAGGCCCTGCAGTATGACTCTCCTCCGAAGGAGGCCTTTACTGTCCCGGTTTCTCTGATGCTGGAACGGCTCCTCTTCAGGATGTGGGAGGCACAGGCCTCTGCGCCGGTTCTAAGCAAGCGAGTCAACTCGATCTATCGACTCAGGAAGAGCCCTGGCTTTCAAAAGGCACAGCTACCACACCATTCCATGGTTGTGGAATTGGCCATGCATCGCCTGAAAAGTCAGAAGATGCACTCTGCGGTGCCCCTGGCAGGGAGGCCCGGAACCTTGATGGCGTCGGTAGAAAATGCTTTCAGGGCTCGATGCTTGCTTTCCGTGTCCAGTCTTACCAGCTGTACATGGGCATGTACTTGCGGGACTTGGCCGGGTTCTCTGCTGGACTCTCCGGGGAACCCTTGCAGAGATTCAAGTCCTTGTCCTCGGGGATTCGGGACTTCTCGAAGTTCATGTCCTGCGCCACCTATGATGGCTTCAAGGCTTCGGCCCGAGATGTGGCAGCAGGCATTGCGGCTCGATGCCAGGCATGGCTGCAGTCATCGGACCTCGAGCCATGGGTTCAGGACAAGTTGGTCGATGTCCCTTGCAGAGGTGAAAACCTTTTTGGCAAGCCCATGACCGAGAATGCCGCCCAGCTCGAAACAGAGCACCTTACAAGGACAAGGCTGTCTAGGAAGACCTCTGCCCCTTCTCATAAAAAGAAGGGCCCGGGTAAAAAGCCCTTTTACCCGAGGAAGGGCACTGCCTACAAACAGGACCCTAAATATCAGGCTGCCCAAGCTGCCCCCCAGGGTCAGCAAGCCAAGGGGCAGGGTAATGGGCCCCATAGGCAGAGGACCCCAAAGCCTCCGGCCCCTGCTCCCACTCAGCAGGGTGGGGGTTTTTGACTCCTTGAGCGTAGCCTCTCCATTCCTGCTCTCCCAACCCTGCACAGGAGGTCGCCTCGCCCTCTTTGCCCACCAGTGGCCACACATCACTGGGGACAGTTGGGTGTTGAACATAGTCCACAAGGGCTATGCACTGCATTTTCACCAACTGCCTCCGCCATACTTCCCAGGGGAACCTCCAAGGCCTCCGCTGCACACAGACCTTCTCCTTCAAGAGCTTCAAGGTCTGTTGGTGGACAGGGCGGTGGAGCCTGTGCCTCCCCACTTGCAAGGTCACGGATTCTACTCCAGGTATTTCCTGGTACCCAAAGGAACCGTTGGCCTTCGACCCATTCTGGACCTCAGGAACCTCAACAAGTTCCTAGAGAAAGGAAAGTTCAAGATGCTTACTCTTGGAACACTTCTGCCCTACCTCCAGCAGGGAGATTGGCTATGCTCCTTAGATCTAAAGGATGCATATACCCACATCCTCATTCATCCAGACCACAGAACGTACCTCAGGTTCATTGTGGGAGGAAACCATTATCAATACAGAGTGCTGCCTTTCGGCCTCACCTTCGCTCCCAGGGTCTTTACCAAATGCCTGGCAGTGGTAGCGGCCTACCTGAGAAATCAGGGAATTTTTGTCTTCCCCTATCTGGACGACTGGCTCATCAGGGGTCAGACGTGCCAGGAGACCAGACAAGCCACCCTCAGAACTATTGCTCTTCTTCAAAGCCTGGGGTTTGTCATAAACTTCGCAAAGTCCACTTTGCTCCCCTCCCAGAACTTGGAGTTCATAGGAGCAAGGCTGGACTCTCTGCTGGCAAAGGCGTTCTTGCCAGAAGACAGGGCCCAAAGGTTGATAGCCCTGGCAAATCAGTTTCTCAGCAGGTCACTGGTCTCCGCCAGACTCTGCCTGAGGCTGCTTGGCCACATGGCTTCGACAGTACATGTGACCCCCAATGCCAGGCTCCATATTTATTTATTTATTTATTTAACATTTGCTTCTATACCGCGCTATTAAAATCAGCGCGGTGTACATCAAACAAGCATACTACAATGTATACAAACAACATATGAGGCCTGCACAGTGGTGCCTTCGGACTCAGTGGTCACAGGCCACAGGCAGCCTCAGAGACAGGATAAGGGTGTCCAGACAATTTCTGAACTCCCTCAGCTGGTGGCTGCACCCACCCAATCTACTACAGGGGGTGCCTTTTCAGATTCCTGGGTACACGGTGGTACTAACCACAGATGCCTTCCTGCAGGGCTGGGGGGCTCATAGTCTAAACAAGTGCACCCAGGGCCTGTGGTCTCCCTGGGAGGCCGCACAGGAGATCAATCTTTTAGAACTCAGGGCTATTCGATTAGCACTCAAAGCTTTCTCTCGTGCCCTGGCTCATTAACCTGTCCTGGTTCAGACAGACAACCAGGTAGCCATGTTTTATGTAAACAAGCAAGGCGGGACTGGGTCCAGGCTCCTTTGTCAGGAGGCACAGGACCTTTGCTCATTTGCCCTCAAGAACAACATACTCCTCAAAGCTGTGTACCTTCCAGGCCAGGAAAACCACCTGGCCGACAGATTGAGCAGAATTCTGCAGCCCCACGAATGGCAGCTGCATCCTTTGGTAGTTCAAAAGATTTTCCTGAAATGGGGACTTCCATCCATAGATCTCTTTGCCAGTCAACTGAACAAACAGCTGCCAAAGTTCTGCTCCAGACAACCGCATCCTCTGCGACTAGCAGCAGATGTTTTTCTGATTCCCTGGTCTCAAGGCCTCCTGTATGCGTTTCCTCCCACGCCTTTGGTGGCCCGAACTCTGTTCAAGATTCTTCAGGACAAGGCCTCAGTCCTGCTGGTGGCTCCCTGATGGCCGAGACAGCCTTGGCTTCCACTTCTCCTTCAACTGGCGGTGGATCCCCCACTGCCTCTGGGGTTGCAACCTGACCTTCTCTCCCAGGATCAGGGTTCCCTTCTGCATCCCAATCTCAAAGCTCTCAATTTGATGGCCTGGAGGCTGCAAGGGTAGTTTTGGAGGTTGTCCTAGCCTCTAGGAAACAGTCCACTAGAAAAACCTATGCTCTCAAATGAAAAAGGTTTTCTGTGTGGTGTCAGCTACGTACAGAGGATCCTTTCTCCTGTACTGTGCCAGTAGTGCTTCAGTACTTACTGCACTTATCAAATCAGGGACTTAAGTCCAATTTTGTTCGGGTCCACCTCTCAGCTCTAGCAGCTCACCACTCACTGGTGGAGGGACATTCTCTGTCAGTTCACCCCTTGGTGTCCCGCTTTCTCAGGGGCTTGCTTTTGCTCAAGCCTCCAATCCGTCCTCCTGCCCCTGAGTGGGAGTTGAATGTGGTCTTGCAGCAATTGACTCACCCACCTTTTGAGCCAATGGCTACTTGTCCACTACGCTTCCTATCCTGGAAGACACTCTTCCTGATAGCCCTTACCTCGGCTAGGCGTGTGAGTGAGCTTCAGGCCCTGGTCTGTGATAGGCCTTACACCAGGATTTATAGGAACAGGGTAGTCCTCAGGACTAACCCTAAGTTCCTCCCAAAGGTTGTCTCCTCTTTCCACCTCAATCAGGTGGTTCTTCCAACATTCTACCCTAGGCCTCATGTGAGCCAGGCTGAAGCAGTCCTGCATACCCTGGACTGTAGGAGGGCCTTATCCTTCTACCTTGACCGTACGCAGGGGCATAGAAGGGCTACCCAGCTCTTCATCTCCTTTGACCCCAATAAGTTGGGGTTGGCTGTGTCCAAGCGTACCTTGTCCATCTGGGTGGCTGACTGTATCACCTGGGCTTACAAGGCGGCTGACCTTCCTTTGCAGAGTCGGGTCACGGCCCATCGTGTCAGGGCAATGGCTGCCTCAGTGGCTCATCTCCGCTCTGTGCCCTTGGTAGACATCTGCAGGGCTGCAACTTGGTCTTCAAGCCAGACTTTTGCGGCCCATTACTGTCTGGAGAGGGAGTCAGTCCCGTAGGGACAGTGCTTTTGGCCAAGCAGTACTCCGGAATCTCTCTGAGGTTTAGGCAACTCCTGCCCTCCTGCCCTCTGTTGGGCTACCGGTGGAGGTTGTATCCTTGAGAAGCCTTTTTTTGCAGCTGGGACTAGAGGGAGTCCTCTTGTTCAGCCTAGGTTCCTCAGTAGCCCAGAGCTAGGGAGTCACCCATATGTGAGGACTGACTTCCTGCTTGGTCCTGGAGAAAAAGAGTAGTTACTCACCTGTAACAGGTGTTCTCCAGGAGCAGCAGGAATTAGTCCTCACAACCCTCCCTCCTCCCCTGGGAGTTGCAGTTGTACATAGTTTATTTTTCATTTTTGTGTGCTGTTCTTAGCTATGTCATTTGACTGAGGTAAGATGGCACCTTTAGGTGGGAAGAGAACAGCGCATGTGTGCCTGCATTCCCAAAGGCTTTCATAGAAAGCTTGGGAAATGCTCCGCTGGGGCTTCATCGGCGCCGATGACACCCATATATGAGGACTGATTCCTGCTGCTCCTGGAGAACACCTGTTACAGGTGAGTAACTACTCTTTATAGTTTTTTTTACGTTGCGCGCGTTGCCCATGCGCAGCAGTGCAAGAGTGGCAGATGCATGCATTGCACATGTGCCGCAGTGACGCAGAAGGTGCGTGCGCGGGACACCATGTTACACATGCGCTGTGCATGAGCGTGAGATGCACTGAGCATGAGTGTGAGATGCACATGCGCTGCATGAGGTTACGCGCATGCCCCAAGCCTCATGCTCATGCACAGTGCATGCATAACATGGTGTTCCGTGCACGCACCTTATGTGGCACATGCGCAATGCGTGCAGCCAATGCGCTCACGCCACTGCACATGCGCAATGCGCGCAATGTACAAAACACTATAAATACACATGCACACCTGGTACACATTGAGGGGTTTGTGTAGGCGGGGGAGAGAAGGCGTGCGGTGTTGGTGGTTGTCGGTGAAGAGTGTCAGAAGCAGGTGTGTCGTGGAGAGTGGCTGGGTTGGTGAGTGGTGGTGGAGAGTATCAGAGGCAGGTTTGTTGTGGAGAGGTGTGTGGCAAAGCAGGCGAGAGAGAGAGAGGGGAGGCAAGGAGCAGGTGACAGAGACAGGAGCTGAGTTGAGGAGCAGGCAGCATGGAAAGGAGGTGGGGCGAGGAGCAGGTGTGAGGTGTAGCAGAGGAGCCAAGGAGCAAGGATGTGTGACAGGGAGGGAGAGGGCACAGAGGGCAGGGAGATGGAGCGACAGGACATGGCAGGAGGGGAGGAGGGGGGGCATCTGTTCATCAGGACCCAGAGCTGGCAGGGAGTGTTGGGCCTGTGGTGGTGGCTGCAGGCCCATCGGGTGTGTCGCAGCCCACACAGGGGCCACCCAGTGCCAAACAAAGGCGTATACCTGTCCCAGCTGAGGAACAGAAGAGGGCTGTGAGATTCAGCCAGCAAGAAAACCACATCCTGCTGGCCAGTGTGTTGGAGCGGTATGAGGTGCTCTACGGCCGGCTCAGCAACAGCACCACTTGGCAACACGTACACATGTGTGGGAGGAGGTACAGGAGGCCGTAGCCCAGGCAGGGGGACCAACCAGGGACCTGGACAGCCTGAGAAATAGATTTAACGACATTAAGCGTGGTGTTCGTGCACACATGGTGGCAGACAGGCAACATGCCATGGGCACCAGTGGGGGTGCCCCTTTTGCCCCAACTCTCACATCCCTGGAGCAGGAGCTCGCAGACCGTCTTGGGCCCATCTACCTGCGTGGACTGCCAGAAGCGCTAGACACCGCCCATCCACAGGCAGGTGGGTATGCACCTTACACCTTGCTGCTCCTTAGGCTTGGAATAAACGTCCTTTGTTTATGTGTCAGGCATCTTCTATGGCCCTCCTCCCACTTAGGTTCAAAGCTTATATGTTTGCCTCTGCCTTTGGCTCAAGAGTGTGCTGTTCCCCATTCCTCCCCTTTCTAATCTCACCTTTCTGTCTTCCTCTCACACTTGTTCCTACCTCCTTCCTTTGACCTGTCTCCCCTGCTCTTGTCTCTTTGCTCCTGTTCCAAACCTCCTTCCACACCTGTTAGTGCATTGTCCTTTTAGATTATAGGCTCCATTGAGCAGGGATTGTCTTTTTGTGTTTTCACGTTTACAGTGCTGTGTGCGCTTGGTAGTGCCCTATAAATGCTTAGGAGTAGGAGTAGTGGATATGCAGCACACATACATGCCACGCCCAAGCACATGTGGCACATGGAGGGGATTGGTGGGGGACCATGCCCAGAGAGCATGCGTGCCTGAACGCAGGCAACTATGGGGTGATGACACAGCAGCACATGGCAGGGTAGGTACAGGGTGTGTGTGACAGATACCTGGACCTGTGTGCATGATAGAGACAGTCCTGAACGTAGTTGAGGACCACAAAGCAGTGGAGAGACAGGGGGGCGTGGCGAACAAGGCCCATATCTGATTGAACACTGCATACATCAATGGTCCAGAAAACATACATGCAAAGCCCAGAGGGTTAAGCTGCATAGCAACAATTCACAGCACTACAGATCAGCAATGTAACAGAGATGTAAAGGACATATCTGAGGAGTGGCTAATGATATCCCACTGTAATCAAAGAGCATCACAGCATACCTAAGCAGCAATATAACAGTAAAGAGCCACATCGGGATATCATTTGACAGTATTCAGATAACCTCCTTGTATCATTTCTACATTGTTGCTCTCTAGTGCTGTGAAGTTTGGCTGTTCTGCTAGACCCTCTGGGCTGTACATATAGGTGAGTTTGGCCACTAATGTATGCAGAGGTCATGCGAGTATAGGGCCTGTCTGTCCTTCAAAGTATTCCTCCTCCTAAGGATATGTGGTTGGGGGGGGACTAACTGAGGTCAGATTCCTCTACTACTGGAGTTGTCATACCCAGATTGGTCTTGCATTCCTTCATCACATATGGCCTATGAGGGCTTACATTGAGTTGTTGTTTTGTGCCTACACCTTTTGGGGTGTGTTCAGCAGTACCAGCCTGCGTTCTCTGTCACCCTGAGGTTTACTTGTTAAAATATTATCTGGTATATAGGTCACAGCCAGTCATAAGAACATAAGATATGGCATACTGGGTCAGACCAAAGTCCATCAAGCCCAGTATCCTGTTTCCAACAGTGGCCAATCTAGGTCATACGTACCTAGCAGTTTCCCCAAAAGACACAGGTTCCGCAATGCTTGTACTGGGTCAATAATTGATATCCTGGGTCCCTTCTTAATAATGGTTTATGGACCTTTCCTCCAGGAACTTGTCCAAACCTTTTTTAAACCCAGCTATACTAACAGCCTTTACTACATCCTCCGGTAACAAATTCCAGAGTTTGATTACACGTTGAGTGAAAAAATATTTTCTTTTATTAGTCTTAAATAGTTTACCCTGTAGCTTCATTGCATGTCCCCTAGTCTTTCTATATTCTGATAACGTAAACAATCGATCTACGTTTACCCGTTCCACTCCGTTCATTAATTTATAGACTTCTATCATATCTCCCCTCAACCGTCTCTTTTCCAGGTTAAAGAGCCCTAACCTTTTTAGCCTTTCTTCATAGGAGTATCCTTCCATCCCCTTTACCATTTTGGTGGCTCTTCTCTGAACCTTTTCTAATAACTTTTCTAATAACTCTATATCCAGTCATCATACCTCTGCAGCCAGTCACCGAGCACATTGTGACACGGGGAGACATACAAGAGGGACATACAAGAGGGAGGAGTAGCCTAGTGGTTGGGGCAAGATACTTCAGGCCGGAAGGTCAGGGGTTCAAATCCCACTAGAGGACAGCAACCTTGGGCCGGAAGGACTGGGGTTTCTAGTCCCACAGATGCTCCTTGTGGTCTTGGGCAAGCCACTTAACCCTCCATTGCCCATGTTCCCTGTAAGTATTAGTGTATGTGTCTCATATCCTCGTGTGTTAAATGTATCCCCCAATTGTGCTGTGACCGCTTTGATTGAAGGATAAGGCGGTATACAAAACTGTCTAAATAAATAAAATAAAATAAATAAAACTAGCCCATAAAACATTGGCCTGGGGGAACACACACACACCAACAAAACTCATTTAATGTCAGTATGCACCTACCTATCCAGGGACATATCACAGACCTCGGACAGGGAAAGGACTAACACACGGGGATGATGACGTAGACGCAAACAAACACCATAAAAAAAAATCACACACATGTCACTCATTTAACACTCTGTCGGGGCCCACATACAGTGGCGATACCGCACCTACCCTCACCAGACATTGGAAGGCACGTTGCCACACCCATACCAAATACACATAGCACAACCCCCACAACACCTGGGATCAACCCTTATACACGTCCCACAGTGCCACACACACATTCCCATACCCTCCACACAGTGCAACCCCATACACAGCAGTGCTCCACCCATCCCCCCATACACCCCACCACACCCATGGAGTATGGGATAGCTGTCCAGCCACACCGCATAGTGTCTTGCAAAGAGGAGGGCCCACAGACATGTCTGGCTGACACGGACACATCCTGCAGCACCTTGAATATTGTGTGCAATTCTGGTCGCCATATCTTAAAAAGGATATAGCAATTTTAGAAAAGGTTCAGAGAAGAGCCACCAAAATGGTAAAGGGGATGGAAGGCTACTCCTATGAAGAAAGGCTAAAAAGGTTGGGGCTCTTTAACCTGGAAAAGAGACGGCTGAGGGGAGATATGATAGAAGTCTATAAATTAATGAACGGAGTGGAACGGGTAAACGTAGATCGATTGTTTACCTTATCAGAATATAGAAAGACTAGGGGACATGCAATAAAGCTACAGGGTAAACTATTTAAGACTAATAAAAGAAAATATTTTTTCACTCAACGTGTAATCAAACTCTGGAATTTGTTACCGGAGGATGTAGTAAAGGCTGTTAGTGTAGCTGGGTTTAAAAAAGGTTTGGACAAGTTCCTGGAGGAAAGGTCCATAAACCATTATTAAGAAGGGACCCAGGATATCAATGCTTGAACCAATACAAGCATTGTGGAACCTGTGTCCCTTGGGGAAACTGCTAGGTACGTATGACCTAGATTGGCCACTGTTGGAAACAGAATACTGGGCTTGATGGACCTTGGTCTGACCCAGTATGGCATATCTTATGTTCTTATGTTCTTATGTTCTTAATGTGCATACCACTCAGAGAAATGCAAGCACATCGCTCACACACACAATGATGGCTCGCAATCCCACTCAGGGCTCCGACATGCGCTACAGCCACATGTATTGCTGAGGCCACATCCAAGGTCAGGCAGCCAGTCCATACCGGATACTGCAGATAGAGGGCACGGCACACAAAACACCATCGCCCACACACTGCATCCCATGTGGTACAGCTACACCATGGAATGAGGCTGCTACCCCCATCCCCTGCCAAGCACAGCACAATGTAGGCAACCTGTGCTGTCCCTATTGTAGGCGTACCAACAGCAGGCACAGGTGCACAACACATTGATTATGGCGGGGATGCACTACACAGGTGTACATAGGTGCACTGCGCAAACTCATCTGTGCTGTGTACCCTTTTCCAACCTCCAGGTGACTACAGGACCATGGAGGCACATGAGGAGGAAGATGTGGCAGAGCCTCAGGATGGTGAGGGGCCAGAGCCCGCAGTGTATGGGGACACCGCCAGCAATGATGAAGGCACAACAGGAAACAATGTGCTGGCCGAGGCAGAGGACACGCCACTGGATGTCAACGCTCCAGTGGGGGCTACTAGCAGCAGCTCACAGGCTGTAGAGGGTAAGGAGATATAGGGGAGTCACCACACCGTACAGGTGCCAGAGACATCAGCCACCCCTCCCACAAGCATGGCTACGATCTTGGCAGAGCTGCAGGCCCACAGTGCCTCAGCAAGGCATGATGCCAAAGGTGGGTAACAGTATACACAACAATCCCCATAGGGGTGGACGTAACATCCACAATGAGATTGCATATGCACCACAATATGTTGGCAACATAGCAGATTGTTTCTTATGTGCAGGGGCGGGGGGGGGGGGGGGTCTGTGCCATGTGCGTTCCCCCCCCTCTTGTAGCATGGCTTGTCAGGTGTCAGCATGTGTGAGGAGCTCAGACACACACACACTGTTCACAGCCATATACCCCAAGGAAGCGCACAGCAGAAAACACCTATCCCAGGTCACCTAGACAGCTTACATGACTGACCCCTCCCCATGGGTATTGTTACCTAGCATAGTTTGTCAGCGTAATCTGTACTGTGGGCCAGTGTTAGAGAAAATAGGGCCCCCCAGATATATGAATGTGTGCGCCATGACTCCTCACGTCATCTAGCTTATCTCATATGACCAGTGTACAGATCAAGCATTGACACATTGAACTGCGACACTGTACCATGTGTGAGATCTGTGATTCACAAGAGCCCTCATCAGGACCCTTTCCTGGCATGAGAATGGCTCATGAGAGACACAGATTTAAACATGGTCATGCAATGCTAATTGTTGCGTGCACGATTCTTCTGCAGACTGATCTGGTGGGATATGCTTGACATGTGCATGTGTCACATTAGGGTTGTAGCAGGTATCTCAAACATCAACCTTGTGTCCCACCCACAGGCACTCGTCAGGCTCTGTTGGCCATTCTCCAGGAGATCCACCAGCTGCGTGCCACAGCAGACACAATGGCAGGGGCACTCCTCCGTATTGCAGATGCCCAGGAGGACATAGCTGCCCATACCCAGCAGCCAGCACCGGCATCAGAGGCGGCACCAGCAGTCCCAGGACAGAGGGGTGGTTTGGGCCGTGGTCGCCGTGGCCAGCCACGGAGGATGAGAACATTAAAAATAAATATATCACAACCTATTACAACCTATGTGTTCGTTTCCAATGTGTGGCACTGTGATCCCCTACATACCCTGCAACCCATGTTGTCACCTTGCCCACATGTGCCTACCCATATCCCTCAGGGGTGGGGTGTCTGTACTGCCACCTATCATTGCACATAGGTTATACCATCCCCTGTGTGTCATGGACTGTGGCAGGTGGTCACCCTCCTACCTATGCGTGGGGGTATACACAACCTCACCCATTGTCCAGCAAGATGTTCACAGTGGTACATGTCTGTTGTAAGGATCTGTCACCCTCTCCCACCCCATATACTCTCCATCATTGGACACACATGTGACCATCCTCCCTGCCCACACCAGGGCCTACGTGACTGTCTACCCACATAGGCTTGCATGCGGCACAGGCAGACAAAGGTAGCTCACTTCAGTCAGCTGATTACTGTTAACCAGCGCTTGCAGTCCCCCACCGCTCATCCTCGGGACCTGCATCGACCTGCCTCGCCCTCACCAGCTATCCCCCTGTAAAGCCCCTGGGTACCGCATCCCCTCTTACCCTTCCGGCCACATACCTGCTGCTAGCCTTTTCCCCCTATTGCCCCACAGGCATGGGTGCATCAGATATGGTGCGCACACATCTCAGGCAGCATGCATGTGACCATAGCTGTTGGGGCACACTGCACATTGGCACATCATAGGGGCACCAAGGGACACAGACACCTACGCACATGGGCACGGTCCATGTATGTCACCTATGTCTACCATACATACACATAGGGATCTACACACGTCCCATGCTCACGCGCACAGTCATGACCATTGTGATGTATTAAAACAACTGTATTTTAAAACATATGTACAACAGATACTATATACCAAAGTCCACGTTGGGTCCCGGGAGACAGGACAGCACAGGGCACGTGTGTGGGCGCCACAGGGACCATCACACGCTCCTGGGACAGCCATCAGGGGATGGCTGTCAAGATGCACGTCCCATACCAGCCACACGCTGCATCTCGGCAGCCATCCACTGAATGGAGCCTGCCAGCCACCGGATGGTGCAGTCCTGGGCCCGCTGGCATTGCAGCATGCCTTCCATTGCCACATACAGGTCCTGGATGCACCTGCCACCACATACACACAAGGTGCCAGGTGTTTGTGTGGTGGTATGTGCGTGGGCCCTATCTGTGGCAATGGGTGGCATAGCTACACCCAGACGGGCACCATCACCACACACATGCGGCAGCTGGCAAGGACCCACAGTGCCCTGTGCTGTCCTGTGTCCCCTCCCCCCTCTATACCCCCCTCCTCCCCCCCCCTGGCACCTCCTACCCACCCTCCACGCTCTCCTCCCGCTCCTCTTCACCCCCCCAAAACATCACACACACACACACACTCACCCTCCCCCCCTCCCGCGCCACTCCACCCTCCACCCCCTCCATGTCCCCATCATCCTCTTCCGCCTCCTCTTCCTCTGCCGCATCCTCCTCCTCTTCTGCTGACTCCTCCTTCTCCTCCACCGGCTGGACTGCAGCTGTGAGGCATGTTGTGGGTGGCCCTGAGGCTGATGTCCCCTCACCAGCAGCAGCAGCTTCTGTGGGGGAAGACAGTCATTAGCACACCATCATGCAATTACAACGCCATATAAACATAGTGTGGCCTCCCAAACAAATCAAGCACCCAACACATCCCTCACACAACTAAGTTTTATCCTCACTGCATGTACAACACACACACTTTACCTGATTGCTTGCTGTGATACCACCTTGATTATTAAGATAAGGCGGTTTAGAAATACTGTTAAATAAATAAATAAATAAATAAATAGGCCGTTGGCCCACTGTGACATGCTGTACTGCACTGCAGGGGCCACAATACTCACCGCCACGTTCCTGCAGCACCCTCCTTTGTAGCCGCTCAAGGACATCCAGGCAGTGCAGCCGCAACTCCCGTCCTTTTTTCCCGTAGGTCCTCCACCTGGGTGGAAATGCAATGGGTAAGAACATTAAGGGCCAGATATCTCTGGTGGGTACCCAACGCATATTTATTTATTTACAGGCTCTTTTATACCACGCTTTTCAGTATCAGTGCGGTTTACAAATAACAAAAATTCTGCATCAGACCGACGGCCTTATGCTTACATTGTAACAGGATAGGTAACATGGGACTGAAACGGGGATAACTATATACATGTACAGCAACAGTAGTGAGTGTGAAACTATTTTGGGATCTTTAAGCAGATCTTTAAGCTGCTCATGCCAGTGGGTCCTATATTACCTGTTGCCAACACCGCCTGCATGTGTGGCTGTGGTTCCAGATCCTACGCTCTCCTTGCATTACATGGCAGCACCATGCCATGTGTGGGGTAGGTATGCTGGTCTACAGGGGAGGTGTTTCTTGGCCCCTGTGGGGTCCTGCACACACCTGTGTGTTTGCATCACCTACACACATCCGCAGACACACACCATGCCACCATGATATCTGTATTGGAACATGTGTGATGTGTTCTGGCATCACGCAGGGATTGGGTGGCCCTGAACACATCACCAGGAACCACTACCAGAACACCAGAATGTGTACTCTACCTGTGTGCAGGGGCGGCCCAAGGGGGGTGTGGGGCCTCATTTGCATAAATATTTGCATAATGTTACCATATACTAGCTTTTAGTAAACATGCCTCTTAATGAGTGTATGGATAAAGAAAGACTAAAAGATTTCTACATTACTATAATCCAGTGCCAACCGCCAGACACATTAGGAACTACTACAAACACTGCCCATTTAGAACCCATAGCAAACCCGTCGTATCCTAACGGCACTACCAGGACTCACAAAGCACCATACTCTACCTATCAAAAGGAAACACTGCAAATATTAAACCAATACATTTCAGAGAATAACAATACATGACCTACTGGGGAAAGAGAACAAGTGGCAATGTCAAATAGGAATTACATAAACAGAATACCTCAGCTCAATTACACATGCAGAACATAGACTATCACCAAACAAGGAATCACAATTTAGAAATAGGAAGACAATAATTAAACTGGGAACCCCAAAAGCCAAACTTGGAATGTACAACAACACTGTAGAAATTAATTAATTAATTTCCTCTTGTACTAAACAAAGCGCAGACGTTAATGATGCACATTTCCCAGAGCTGACATATTCCAATTAATAAATTCAAAATAAAGAGATATTTTTCTACCTTTTGTGCATTTTTTTCAGCTGTAATTGCTCCAGCCACTTTCTTCTGGTTTCTTCGTGTCTTCTGCTAACTGTCCATCGTCTGCTGTCCATTTGTCCTTTCTTCTCTCCTAGTTTTTTTCCATTCTCTCTCTACATCTGCTTTAACATACTAATCTTTCTCCTTTTGCTCTTTCCTCATTCCTATTTCATCCACTCAAATTTTACCCCTCCATACTCAATCCCCACTTACTCTCGCAATACCCGGCCAAGAGTAAATTAGACTTACCTGCTAATTGTCGTTCCTTAAGGAACTCTAGTCCAGTCCCGGAACCATAGAGTTGTCAACCTCCACCCAGCAGCTTTGGAGACTGAAAGATTTCATCACTTTGATGTCACCGGTATAAGTAGACAGGAACCGCCCCCTATCACCAGTACCTATTGACAAAGCAGACTCAGCAGAGCAACAAATAAGTAGAAGAAAGAAATAACAGCCATAATCGGCCAACAGTCTAATTTAACTCGCACCCATACAGACCCAAACATTGTTACCAGAAAAAGAATGGGTGAACCTAGAACCCCTAAGCTCGGCGCAACGGTGCGACCAAGCCCAAGAGACACTGCTGCGTAAAGAAGGGTCCCGCCTGTCTGCCCTGCGCTTCTTCTCAACCTTCCTACGCTAAACAACTACACTGACCGTCTGGACCGCTCTAAAAAATCTTCAGGCTGCCCACAATGTAAAGACCCTGGGAGGGATCCGGGACTGGACTAGAGTTCCTTAAGGAACAACAATTAGCAGGTAAGTCTAATTTACTCTTCCTTAGCGTCCCTCTAGTCCAGTCCCGGAACCATAGAGGACGTGACAGAGCAATACACATCAACGGGAGGGACCTATTAGCCCAGCCTGAAGAACCGCTGAGCCAAAACGCCCATCCCCCCATGCCTGCACATCCAGCCTATAGTGCTGAGCAAACGAATGGAGCGAGGACCACGTCGCCGCCCTACAGATCTCCTCCGCCGGCACCAAACTGAATTCCACCCAAGACGCCGCCTGCGCCCTGGTGGAATGCGCACGAAGACTTTCCGGAACTACCTTACCCTTTAACAGATAGGCCGAAGCAATAGCCTCCTTCAACCACCGCGAGATGGAAGATTTCGCCGCCGCCTCACCTTTCCGAGGCCCCCCAAAAACAATAAACAGCCTGTCTGACTTCCTAAAAGAGGCCGTTCTCCTGAGATATTTCTTAAGCACTCTCCGAACATCCAAGAGATGCAAACGGCCCCCCGAGTACTCTTTCTGATCCGCCGAGAACACCGGAAGCGATACCACTTGGTTGACATGGAACACCGAAACCACCTTCGGTAAAAAGGCCGGAACCGTGCGCAAAACTACCTTATGTCTGAAAAAGGTCAAATACGGTTCCGTACACGCCAACGCCTGCAATTCCGAAATCCTCTGAGCCGAACAAATAGCCACAAGAAAGAGAGTCTTCAACGTCAAGTCTTTCAAGGAAGCCTTGTCCAAAGGCTCGAATGGTGCTTGAAGGAGTGCGTCCAAAACCAAATTCAGATCCCAAGAAGGAACAGAATCTCGTCTTGGAGGCCTCAACAGTAACACCGCTCGAAGAAAACGCCTAATATCTCCGTGGGCACTCACCGGCTGACCTTGAATCTTACCCCTAAAACAGGCTATGGCTGCCAGCTGCACCCGCAAAGTGCTCGCGGCCAACCCCTTTTCCACACCATCCTGAAGAAAAGACAGTATATGAGGCACCGAAGCCCGCAAAGGTCTTCACACCACGCTTCAAACACACGCCATACGCGAACATACGCCAAGGAAGTAGAGCGGCGCCGCGCCTTCAATAAGGTAGAAATTACCGCCGCCGAGTACCCCTTGGCAGTCAACCGAGCCCTTTCAAGAGCCATGCCGTAAGCGAGAATCGACCCACCTGCAGCATGCGTAACGGCCCCTGTATCAAGAGGTCCTCCCGCAGAGGAAGCCGCCACGGACTGCCCACCAGAAGCTGAACCAGATCTGCGTACCATGGTCTTCTGGGCCAATCGGGCACCACAAGAACCACCAGACCGCTGTGTTTCTCTATGCGTTGAATCACCTTGCCTATGAGAGCCCAAGGAGGAAACACGTAGAGAAGACCCTCCAGCGGCCACCGCTGAGCCAACGCATCGAGGCCTTCCGCCATTCGTTCCCGCCTCCGGCTGAAGAATCTCTCCACCTGCGTGGAGTCAAACCGTGCCATCAGATCCATTACCGGTAGCCCCCAGCGCTGCACTATCAACGCAAACACGGCCGAGTGTAGACTCCACTCCCCCGGGTCTACTCTGCGGCGGCTCAGAAAATCGGCCTCGACATTCTCTACTCCTGCCACGTGCTGTGCCGACAGCGCCGCCAGATTCCGCTCGGCCCAGTCCAAGAGTCGACTCGCCTCCTTTTCCAGCGACGCACTCCCTGTGTCGCTCTGGCGATTGATATAAGCTACCGTCGTGGCATTGTCGGAGAGCACTCGAACCGCCTTCCGACCCAAGTCTATTTGAAAACTCTGCAGTGCCAGAAACACCGCTCGCATCTCCAGTCTGTTTATGGACCATTGACTCTCTTCCCTTGACCACTTTCCTTGGGCAAACCTTCCTTCGCAGTGTGCCCCCCAACCTGTGAGGCATGCATCCGTCGTCAACAGCCTCCATAAAGGAGCTTCCAGAGGCATGCCCCCCTCTAGACCTCCGGGGCGCAACCACCACAGGAGCTCCCGTCACACTTCCGGAGGACACACCAACCGTTGAGACAACGCATCCCTCTGATGCGACCATCGCCTTAGAAGAGAGCCCTGCAACGGCCGCATATGCGCTCTGGCCCACTGAACCACCTCGATGCTGGCCGCCATCGTCCCCAACAACTGCAAATAGTGCCATGCGGTCGGAGCTCTGCAACCCAGAAATCTGCGCACGAGCTCCCGCAATTCCCGTGCTCTCTTGTCCGGGAGAAACACCATCCCTCGACTGGTCTCGAAACGCGCCCCCAAATATTCGAGGGCTTGAGAGGGAGCTAGCTTGCTCTTCGCAAAGTTGACCACCCAGCCGAGACTTTCCAACAATTGCACCACTCGCGCCGTGGCCGCCACGCTCTCCTCCCGGGACTTCGCTCTAATCAACCAATCGTCCAAGTAAGGATGCACGAGAATGCCCTCCTTGTGGAGCGCCGCCACCACTACTACCATGACCTTGGTGAAGGTGCGAGGCGCCGTCGCTAGGCCGAAGGGCATTGCTCGGAATTGAAAATGACCCATCGGCAGAGCAAACCGCAGAAACCTTTGATGCTCGCGGCGTATGGGAATATGCAAATATGCCTCCGTCAGGTCTAGAGACGTGAGAAACTCTCCCTTACGCACCGCCGCAATGACTGAGTGCAAGGACTCCATCCGAAAATGGGTCACCCGAAGACAGCGATTTACCCTCTTTAAATCCAATATGGGACGGAACGTACCCTCTTTTTTCGGGACCACGAAATAAATGGAGTATCGACCGGAGCCGCACTGAGCCGCCGGAATGGGCACCACCACCCCTAAATGCCGCAGCCGCTGCAGTGTGCTGGCGACCGCCCTGAACTTCTTTGGGGCTCGTCACGGGGAGAGAACAAAGGCGTCGGAGACGGGGCGCTGGAGCTCTAGGGCATAACCTTCTCGAATGACCTCCAACACCCACTGATCCGAAGTTAATTGGACCCAGACAGGGTAAAACTCCCGTAACCTTCCTCCCACGGGCACCTCCCCCCTGTGGGTCCGCCTTATCCCATTGGGGTTTTTTACTGTTGGCGGACTGAAAGGAACCAAATCCTCTGCCCGCCCCCCGGAAACCCCGAAAGGACTGACCTCGAGCCCTATACCTACCCCGCGAAGGCTGGGAAAACCGGAAGGATCGGAATCTCCGCGAGTCCCTGGGGAAACCCCTAGAGGCTACCGTCCCCCGGCCCTGCTTCAGTCTATCCTCCGGGAGCCGACCCCCTTTGGAGTCCCCCAAGTCCTTGACCAACTTCTCTAAATCCTCCCCAAAGAGAAGCTTGCCTCGAAAAGGTAATTTACTAAGCCGCGCCTTGGAAGAACCATCCGCCGACCAGTTGCGAGCCGCCACCACCGAAGCCATGCTCTTGGCGAGCCCCCGAATCAAATCATAGTGAATATCCGATAGGTAAGCCGTGCCGGATTCTAGCCGGGCCAGATCATCGGTCTGCTCTTCTGGCAGTCCCCCCCTGCAGACGTTGGGACCACCGCAAACCAGCTCTAGCCACCCATGCTCCCGCAATGGAGGCTTGCAAAGAGAGAGTGCACATATCAAACACCTGTTTCAACAAGGTATCCAGCTTTCTATCCTGCACATCTTTTAACGCCGCGGCGCCCTCCACTGGAATGGTGGTCTTCTTAGTGACCGTCGACACCGCAGCATCCACTTTTGGGGACCGAAAAATCTCCCTATCCTGTTCCGACAACGGATACAACCAGGCCAAAGTCTTGGTTCCTCGGAGCGCCGATTCCGGCGAGTCCCATTCCTCCTGAATCATATTCCGAAACACCCTATGAACTGGGAATACCTTTTGAGAAGTCCTAACCGCCTGCAACAACGGATCCTCCAACACATCCTCAGCTGCAGGCGTCACCGATGGCATGTTTAAAGCCTTTAGAGTCTCAGCAATCAACGCTGGCAACTCTTCCCGCCGGAACACCCGGACCACTCTACTCTGCTCCACGTCCAGTAGCTCTCCATCCTCTAAATCCTCCTCTGAGGCCACTTCCAGATCCGTATCCGCTCCGAGCTCATCTATCCCAACACCTGATAGACTGTCCTCTCGTAGCTCTCTACGTTTCTTAGCCGAGCCTATCTCCCCTACCGGGAGATCTGCCGACCCCGACCGTTTCCGACTCCTCTGGGCTTCCGACTGTGCCCCCAACGCAGGCTGTAGCAAGGCAAACGCCTGCTGCATCAGAGAAAAGAAGTCTGAGGGAATCTCCGCAACACTCCCTCCCGGACGTCCTTCCGGAGCCGAAGATACAACAGCTGCCCCGGACTGCCCAGCCGTCGGCTCAGAAAGACCGAGGGAGGGCAGCCGGGACCCCTCTCCTACTGAAGCGGCCGCTGGTTGATCTCCTGCCGGCCCACCCAGCGCCTTATCCATACCTACTGGCTCCAGGGAACAGCCCCGGCATACCCCGGAGTCCAGCAGCTCGCTGCGCTTCACACCACAAACCAAGCAGCGATTTTTAAGTGGCATGCTATTGTCTAGGAGCAACAAACAGCCCTGAAGAAACAAAACAGGCTATCTGCCTTGTGAGTGAAGCCTCTGTCCGTTTTTGTTTTTTTTTTGTTGTTTTTTTTTAAACCAGTAATCTACTCCCTATAGGCTAATTAGCTGAATTCTGAAGGTCCCATGCAAAAACGAAGCTTCTAGCCTGCCCAATTAGAGGAAGAAAATTCTGCTGTTTAAAAGAAATGCCGATTCCAAAATGGCCGCCGCCAGCTTTCCCGCTTAAAAAAGGGCTGTCTGACAGCACGCGCCGAGGCCCCAAGCTTTCCTTTTCACCTGGGAGCCTCTCTAGGGCCTCTAATATCACTCCTGCACTGCCCCCCCCAAAAAATTCCAGCAGCACTTACCCGATCCGGAGGAGGAGGGGGGGGGGAAGGAGGGGGGCAGAGATAAATACAGCTCCGGAGCACAGCTCTCACCCAGCTTCAGCTCCCACTGACTGCTGCAGCCTCTTAGCCGGCTCACAGCTCCTGCCAGAATATGTCCTCTGCTGCTGCACACTCTTCCTGCAACCTGCTCCTCACCCTTCTGGCACGGGTTCGGGAGCAGGAAGGTAAGGCAGTCAGGCTCTCAGCCCACTGCACGTTTAAATCGTGGGGCCCCCCCCCAATAGAAGAACCCTTCTGAGGGAAGGGAAGAAAAGAGAGAGAACAAGAGGGAAAGGCAGAACTGGGACCCCTCCAGCAGCAGCAGATCTTCACCTCAGAATAAATCAAAAGGACTAAATCAAAAAAGAGGAAAACAAAAAGAAATCAACCCCAAAGAAACAAACAAAGCTCTGCTTATTTGATCTCCCTGAGCCCAGTCCCGGGCTCAGAACCTCCAAGCTGCTTGGAGACTGAAAGTACTGGTGATAGGGGGCGGTTCCTGTCTACTTATACCGGTGACATCAAAGTGATGAAATCTTTCAGTCTCCAAAGCTGCTGGTGGAGGTTGACAACTCTATGGTTCCGGGACTGGACTAAAGGGACGCTAAGGAATTGTAGATTTTTCATCCCTCCCACACAAAATATTTTTCCCCTCTCCATTTTACTCTCCCAGCCCCATCCCATTCTAATCCTCCCCCAACATCAGCTCCCTTCTAGTTCCAGCCTCACCCAGCATCCATTCCCTTTTAGTCCCTGCATCAGCCCATTTCCAGTCCTAGCCCCCCATCAGCCCATTTCCAGTCCTAGCAACACCCCAACCCAATACCAGTCCTAGCCCCCCCATCAACCCACTTCCAGTCCTAACCCCCCATCACCCCATTTTCAGTTTAAGCCCCCCCTATAACCCATTACCAGTCCTAACCCCCCATCAGCCTACTTCCAGTCCTAACCCCATCAGCCCATTTCCAGTCAGTCCCCATAGCCCATTGCCAGTCCTAACCCCACCCCATCAGCCCACAGCCCATTACCAGTCCTAACTCCATCAGCCCACCTCAAGTCCTAACCCCTCCCCATCAGCCCATTTCCTGTCCTAGCCCCCCCATAGCCCATTATCAGTCCTAACGCCCCCAGCCCATTACCAGACAGCCCCCATCAGCCCATTACCAGTTCTAACCCCCCAACAGCCCACAGCCCATTACCAGTCCTAACCACATCAGCCCATTTCCTGTCCTAGCTCCCCCATAGCCCATTATGTCCTAACCCCACCCCCCACAGCCCATTACCAGTCCTAACCCCATCAACCCACCTCAAGTCCTAACCCTTCCCCATCAGCCCATTTCCTGTCCTAGCCCCCCCATATCCCATTATCAGTCCTAACCCCCCCATAGACCATTACCAGTCCTAACCCCATCAGCCCACCTCGTGTTAACCCCCCCATCAGCCCATTTCCAGTCCTAGCCCCCCCATAGCCCATTACCAGTCCTAACCCCCCCCCCTCGGCTCAAGGAAAATTTAAAAAAAAAAAAAAAGCTGGCTACCACCACTGCTGCCAGGGCAGCGGCAGAATGGAGTGTCCCGCGGGGCCCCCTCTGCCCGGCTGAGTCCCTCCCTCTGTGAGGGCTGAGACCCTCTGTGCCGTCTTTCAGATTCGCGAAGGGAGTGTGTCTCCCTCGCGTCTCTGTTAAGCCCGCAGGGGCTGATGGGAAATTTCCATCTGCCCCTGCAGGCTTAACAGAGACGCGAGGCAGACACTCGTCCTTCGCGAATCTGAAAGCTGGCACAGAGGGGCTCAGCCGTCGCAGAGGGAGGGAGGGACTCAGCCGGGCAGAGGGGGCCCCGCGGGACACTCCATTCTGCTGCTGCTGCGGCGGCAGCAGCAGTGGTAGCAGCCGGCTTTTTTTTTTTTTATATTTAATTTTGAAAAAAAGCAAAATGTTCTTTGCGCGGGGCCCCCTGAAACGCGGGGCCCTGTGCAAAAAACATTCTTGCTCAATGGACAGGCCGGCCCTGCCTGTGTGGACACAACTAGGGCTTCCTGTGAATAGGGCATTTGTAGCCAACTGCAACAGGAGCATGCACCAACACACCTAGCTGGGATATAGACCTCTGTAATTGGGTCCAGGGCCTCCTGGAGTTAGGGCAGAGCTGTGAAATCCCAACTGATGCAGGTACCCTGACACCAGGATCTCTAATAGACCTCTGTAATCAGGTCCAGGGCCTCCTGGAGTTAGGGCAGAGCTGTGAGAATGAAACACATGCAGTCACCCTAACACCAGGATCTCTAATGGACCTCTGTAATTAGGTCCAGGGCCTCCTGGAATTAGGGCAGAGCCGTGAGAATGAAACAGATGCAGTTACCTTG
The DNA here is from genome assembly GCA_033557465.1 of Ichthyophis bannanicus. Taxonomy (NCBI): domain Eukaryota; kingdom Metazoa; phylum Chordata; class Amphibia; order Gymnophiona; family Ichthyophiidae; genus Ichthyophis; species Ichthyophis bannanicus. The sequence continues at coordinate 2,546,841 of CM066043.1, forward strand.
ACACCAGGATCTTTAATTGACCTCTGTAATCAGGTCCAGGGCCTCCTGGGGTTAGGGCAGAGTTGTGAAACCCCAACTGATGCAGGTACCCTGACACCAGGATCTCTAATGGACCACTGTAACGAGGACCAGGGACTCCTGGGGTTAGGGCAGATCTGTGAGAATGAAACAGATGCAGGTACCCTGACACCAGGCTTTATAAATGTCCTCTGTAATGAGGACCAGGGCCTCCTGGAGTTAGGGCAGAGCTGTGAAACCCCAACTGATGCAGATACCCTGACACCAGGATTTATAAAAGATCTCTGTAATTAGGTCCAGGGACTCCTGGAGTTAGGGCAGAGCTTTGAGAATGAAACAGATGCAGGTACCCTGACACCAGGATCTCTAATGGACCACTGTAATGAGGACCAGGGCCTCCTGGGGTTAGGGCAGAGCTGTGAAACCCCAACTGATGCAGTTACCCTGACACCAGGCTTTATAAATGACCTCTGTAATGAGGACCAGGGCCTCCTGGAGTTAGGGCAGAGCTGTGAGAATGAAACAGATGCAGTTACCCTGACACCAGGATCTCTACACCACTGGCAACTTCCTTCTCCCCAGAGTGAGCTCTATCTACCTGTACCCTTTGTTGCCTCCCACTCAATCAATTTCTAACCCAATCAGTAACTTTAAGGTCCATTCCTAGGGTGCTCAGTTGGTTTATAAGTTGCCTGTGCAGAATGATGTCAAAGGCTTTATTGAAATCTAAGTACACCACATCTGGGGCTCTCCCTCTGTCCAACTCCCTGGTCACCCTGTTAAAGAAATCAATGAGATTTGAATAACAAGACCTGCCTCTGGTGAATCCATGCTGCCTCGGATCCGGTAATCCATTGGACTCCAGAAACCTCGCTATTTTCTCTTTCAGCAGCAATTTCCAATAGGATGATACGCGCCACAGAAGTTAAGCTAACTGGCCTGTAATTTTCAACCACATCTTTACTTCTGCTTTTGTGTAAAGGGACCATATGTGCCTCTCTTCAGTCCTCTGGCACCACTCCTGACTTCAAAGAGGCACTGAAAAGGTCAGTTAATAGAGCTGCTAGAACGTCTCCCAGTTCCTTCAGTATTCTCAGATGTATCCCATCTGGTCCCATCCCTTTGTCTACTTTTACTTTATCTAGTTCCTCACGAACATAGTCTTCAGAAAATAGTTTGAGATCCCCATCGCTTCTGTTCCTATTTCTGGGTGTTTTCTGAGGTCCTGCTCCTGGCCCTTCATCTGTGAACATAGAACAGAAATATTTGTTATGCAATTCTGTTTTATCCTCATCAGTTTCTGCATATTCCTCCCTTGCACCCTTGAGTCTGACGAAACCACTTTTGCCCTTCCTCTTTTCGCTAACATATCCGAAAAAAGTATTATCACCCCATTTTATTAAATTGGCTATTATGTATCTTGCTTTCCTGACGACTTTGCTAGTTTCTCTAAGTTTTTCCAAATATAGATGCCGCTCTCTGTGATCTCTTGTATTTCTTGAAGGCCTTCCTCTTTTTTTCTTCACCTTTTCAGCTACTTATTTTGATAACCATAGCGGCCTCCTTTTCTTTTTACCTTTTATTGACCATTCTAACAACAATGTTGGTTGCCCTTAAAATATCCCCTTTCAGTTTTGCCCACTGTTTTTCAACATCTTCCAGCTGTTCCCAGCCCGCTAACGACTCCTTTAGCATTGGCCCATTTTGGCAAAGCTAGTTTTCCTAAAGTCTAAGACCCTAGCTTTTGAATGGATTTTATCAGCCCTAGTCCTAATACTGAAACACATCATCTGGTGATCATTAGATGTGAGATGATCTCCCACTATAACATCAAAAACACTTTCACTATTGGTAAGCACCAAGTCCAGCATGACTCCTTCATTTATTTTTTATTTTATTTATTTATTTATTACAGGCTCTTATATACCGCTCTATTCAGAATCAGCGCGGTTCACAATATAACAACATACCATAACAACAAACTGTTAGGTTTTACAGAGAACAAGGTTAGAGAACTTGGATAAAACATGGGACGTCATTACTGCAACTATTTACAAGAGTATTTACAAGAGTATTTACAAGTATACATAACAGGATTTGTTCTTAGTTTGGGTAGTGAATAAGATTGGTTAGTTGGTCAAGTAATATTGGGGGAAGAGGTGGGATTTGAGTGCCTTTCTGAAAAGGGATAGATCAGTGATAGCACGAATTTCTGGGGGTAGAGCGTTCCAGTACTTAGGGGAATAGAATCTGAAGGCCCTGTTAGATGTCACTGATAGGCATTTTGTCGCTGCTTTTGGGATGATTAGAGTATTTGTTGATATCGTTCTCCTGGATCTGTTGGGTGGGACGGCCTGAATGAGGTCTATTAGAGAGGAGGAGGTGATGCTTTTAGTGGCCTTGAATGTTAGTAGTAATGTTTTGAATAATATTCTGCCATGTATGGGGAGCCAGTGGAGTTGCTCTAGGATGGGTGTTATATGGTCCCTTCTTGATGCTCCGTAGAGGACTCTAGCAGCGGTATTCATGGCGAGTTGCAAAGGGTTTAATGTGGAGTGTGGGAGGCCTTGGAGAATGGCATTGGCATAGTCAAGGTGTGGTAAGGTTAAGGCTTGAAATATAGTTCTGAAGTCATCAGGATCAAGCAGGGGGCGAAGATGTCGAAGAGTCCGGATCTTGAGGTAGATTGCTCTGACTATGTTGGTTATGTGTAGTTTCAGATCCATGCGTTGGTCAAAAGTGACTCCAAGGTAGCGAATGGGTTTTGTTACCCGTTGCCTGAATTGTTCTCCCTGTATAAAATCCAGGATCTCCTTACTTCTAGATGACATCGCAGTAGGGATGTGCCAATGAACATCTGGCATATTGAAATCACCTATCAGTAGCACTTCCCTTTTCCTGGCAATGCTGCATATGTCTTCTATTAAATCTCCATCCACCACGCCTCCCTTTGAGGGAGGTCTGTATATCACGCCAATGTAAATGGTTTTCTTTCCCTTTTTCTATTTTAACCCACAGTGCCTCCTTTCTCCCTTTTAAGCCCTGTAATTCTATATCTTTAATATTATTTTTTACATATAGTGCCACTCCACTTCCCCTTCTTCCTACCCTGTCCTTTCTGAATAAAGTACAGCCTAGTATAATTACATCCCAGTCATGGTTGCCTGTGAACCATGTTTCTGTTACTGCCACTAAATCTGTCAGCCTCTTCCATTAAAGCCTCAGCATCTGGGACCTTATTTCCCATGCCACGGACATTTATACATACTGCTTTCCAGATGTTGCCCATTTCTCTAGAGGTTCTTGATGATTCTCTTACCTGGGGGCTTTTTCATCCATCCTCAACAAATCTAGTTTAAAGGCCTCTTCAGTAGGTTAGCAGTCTGCTACTGAAGACACGTTGACCCTTCTTGGACAAATGGATGCTATCTCTGCAGCCCTTGGAAGATAATCCCATGGTCCAAGAAACAAAAACGCTCTTGATGACACCATCCATGCAGCCATGTATTTATCTCAGGCATGCGCGTTTCTCTGCTTTGGACTTTACCCTCAACAGGGAGGATTTAAAAGAACACCACATGCACATTTATCTGCTTCATCCTCTGTCCCAGAGCCTTGAAGTCACTTTTGATACGCTCAGAGGGATACCTGGCAGTATCATTTCTACTGACATGGATGAGCAACATTAGATAATAGTCAGTAGGCTTGATGAGTCTCTACAAACTCTTCAGAACATTTCCAATTTTGGCAGCTGGCAGACAGCATACCTCTCTGGACATTTATTTATTTATTTATTTGGTATAAATTTGTATGCCGCTACTTCCAGCGATCAGCAGCGGCTTACTGGTGGAAAAAACAAGGGAGTAGGTACAAAACAATTTAAGAATACAGTCTGATTAAAGGGAGGGGTGCACATCAACCACATAAATTAGTTATACATTTGATCAATCACATAAATTACAGTTTGAACAACATCATAAATTAGTTATACATTAAATCGCCATATATGCAAGCATATTAACAGTGAATATATACATATAAACATTTTAAATCACCATGGATGCGAGATATCAGTGAGTATAGGTTTCTAAGTCCCGTATGCTTAGGAGGTAGGTAGGCAACGTGGGAAAAGGTAATAGTTGAATCTGCCTAGGTGATGCCGTAATGTGATTGGAACAGGTGGGTTTTAAGCTTTTTTTCTGAAGTCCTGTAGGTCTTTGATGAGGCATATCTCATGAGGCAGCTGGTTCCAGAGCAAGGGTGCAGAGTACGTGTATGCCCGGTTGCTCGTCCGTTCTTTGACTGCTCTTATACTGCTAGATATGCAGAGTGTGTTCAGGTTAGCAGTCCGTCGGCATCTGTTGGGGGGCTGAGTGGTGATGAGTTTATCGAGGAATGAGGGGGATACTTTGTGGATGATTTTGAATGTTGTTACCAGTATTTTGTATATTATTCGTGCAGGGATGGGGAGCCAGTGAAGCTCAATCAGGACAGGTGTGATATGATCTATCAGGTTCTTATTCATGATAATCCTGGCTGATACATTTTGTGCCATTTGTAGGATGTTTAAGATTTTTTTCGGTAGACCTTGTAAGATGGCATTACAGTAGTCAAGGTGGGGAATGATGAGCGCCTGAGCTACTGTTCTGAAGTCCAAGTGGTCAATGATGCTGCGTATGGGTTGTAGAACTCTCAGCTTGTGAAATATTGCTCTGTTGGTTATCCGGAGGTGTTTGTCCATTTTTAAGTTAGTATCAATTAGTACTCCTAGATACTTGATCTCATTTTTAGAGTGATAGGTGTTACTGTTCAGGGTGATGGTTGCAGGAGGTTTGAAGTCTTGTTTTCCTGATATGAACATCACTTCCGTTTTTTTGTGGTTTATCGACATATTGTTGCATTGGAGCCAATCTTGCAATTCACGTAGGCATTCTTCTAATTGGGTGCAATTAGGATTGTTTGTCAAGTTGTGTGTACATCATAATGTCATCTGCATATAAGTGGTATCTGATACTATGCTTTTGGAAAATCGTACAAACTGGCTGGATGTAAACGTTGAATAGCAGGGAGGAGATAGCTGAGCCCTGGGGTATTTCTTGGGTTTGGGGGAAAGGCTTTGCTTGCTCGTTACTGAAGCGTACCTGTTGCATTCTATTTGTTAAGTAGGACTCAAACCACTTTAACGGTGTTCCTGCTATAAAGTCTGGTCAGCAGATGGACGCCTCAGTACACCTCAGAAAGGAGTCACCAACCATCACTACTCTTTGCTTCCTTGTAGTCAATGATTCTACTCCTTTGAGGTGCTCAAGCTCTGGTCCTTCCCTTTCCTGGGTTGCTTTCTCTTCCTCCACTTCCAAGGCAGTGTAATGGTTCTTCAGTTCAAAGGCTGGAGGAGTTGGATTGGTGATTCTGCAGGCCATGGTGAATCGTGTCCAACTTTCGTGATTCTGTAGGCAACCATCTTCACCTCTGTTGGAGAGCTTTTGATCTTTCAAGAAGCATCTCATCAATGTACTTCTCACTGTCTTGAATACTCCTCAGCCTTGCCACCACTCTCTGAGCTCCTCCACTTGTTTTTTGAGAGCTTCAGCATGCAGGCACCCTGCCCATGGAACCGGTCCTTCAACTGACATTGGGATCTGTCTCTGAATAGAGGCAGAAGCTGTAACGGGGGCAACAGTTTTGGCAATATGTTTTTTCCCAGCCATTGTTTAGTTGGTGGAGCTCCGGTACCTGTTGAAGTAAAAGAGAGAAACCTACCAAAGTCCCTGCCTGTTTCTCAGCTGTCCTTTCAGAGAAAAGTAGTTAACCTCTTTAAGTGTATTCTAAAAGTTCTGTTCTAAGGCCCTGTGTGTGGCTAATTGGGGAGTTGCCATATAAAGTAAGAATGCTCACATGGGGGTGGGTGGGAGCTCAGTGGCTTCAAAAATCTGGGAAAGAGAAACTAAAAAGCAGAGTTTTAAACCTACACTACAAAAAATATTTCCCCTTTTGAAATACAGCACCTAAGAAAGAATGTAGCTTTTTAAAAAATGTACACTAAAACCCTTTTAGGAGCTCTCAGGCAGACAACTAGTAATTAAAAGCCACACATTCTTACCTTGCTTGCAATGGAAAGACCCTGTTAGGAATGCCAAAGCATGCAAGGCTCTGAAGACATTTATGCAGTCCTCAGTTCCTCTCAGTTCTTCTGCAAGCAAATCAAGGCCCACTAACTCCTGATGAAGTGTCAGTGGCTACAAAAAGCTGCGAAAGAGAAACTAAAAGCAGAATTTTAAACCTACACCACCAAAAAATATTTTCCCTTTTGAAATACAGCACTTAAGAAAGAATGTAACTTTTTTAAAAAAAATGTACACTAGAAACCTTTTAGGAGCTCTCAGGCAGAGAGCTAGTAATTAAAAGCCACAGTGTCTTACCTGGCTTGCAATGGGAGACCCTGTTCGGAATTCCAGAGCTTGATTACTCATTGAGTGAAAAACTTTCATCTGCTATTTGAACATTGTTTTCCAATTTATCAAGATCCTCTTGCAATTTTTCACGATCCTCTTGGGTTTTAACTACTTTGAATAATTGTGTCATCTGCAAATTTGATCACTTCACTCGTTATGCCCATTGCTGCCATGGCTTTCAGGAAGGCTGATGCATGTTTTGTTGGGGCTGATTGGAGGTTGAGGTCTTCTAGAAGAATGAAGTCCTTGTGTTTCTTGTTGTTTTCAAGAGTGATGTGGAGTAGGTCTGAGAGAGCATTGGTTGGGGCATATGGAGAGCAGTAGACGAGGAAGATGGTGAGTTGTGTGTTTGAACTGGTATGTCCAGGGTTGCTGTGCTTTCTGAGGCTAGTTTGTTGAAGTCCAGAGTAGTTTTTGTGACTGTCAGTCACCGCCTTTCTGTGGCTACATGGAGAATGGAAGTGGCTGTAGCTGGGGGGGGGGGGGGGGGTCTGATACTATTTAGAAAAATTGTCTGTTTTGGTGAGCCAGGATTCGGTGATGCATAGGATGTGCAGGTGAAGAGGAGGTCTCTTATTGCAGAGATTTTGTTGTTTGTGGCATGGGTATTGATGAGTGCACCCTTGAGGGATTCTGGGTTGGGTGGTTTGATTGTGTGGGGGAGTGGGGTTTTATTTATTGAGACTGTGATGAGGAGAGGTGTGTTGCGTGTGCGGAGGGATGGTGTGGTTACATGTCATAGTGATGGGGGAGCTATCTGGGTTGAGTCCGTGTGGGTTTTGGTATCTCCTTGGTCCTCACTTAAGGGCCCTTTGGAGTGGCCCTTAGGCATAGGTTTGCCCGGGGGCATAGGGAAGTTAAGTTCCTGCTGCAGCAGAGGAGGGTGCCGGTTTGTTCTCCTTCTGGGAGCAGAGGTGAGGTTTACTTCTCCACTCACCCAGCATCCTGCATTGATCCCGTCGTCGGCCGACTCAGTCTGTGGACTTTTAAAGTTTCCCACTGCAGCAGAGGAGGGCTCCAGATGGTCTTTCTCCAGGCCTCCGGGACCACTCCCGACTCTAAAGCAGCATTGAAAAGGTCAGTCATTGGAGCCACTAGAATGACTCCAAGTTCCTTCAATATTCTTGGATGTATCCCATCCGGTTCCATTGTTTTATCTACTTTTAGTTTAGCTAGTTCCTCACAAACACTTTCTTCTGAAAATCGATCAAGATCCCCTTCACTTCTGTTTCTGTGGTATTTTCTGAGGTCCTGCTCCTGGCCCTTCACCTGTGAACACAGAACAAAAATATTTGTTAAGCAATTTTGCTTTCTCTGGGAATTTCCATCTGGAAAAAGAGCAACCTTTTTTCTTTTGGAAGTTTTTCTTCCCAGTCGAGTACCAGTTCCCTTTCCTGCCCCCGAGCTCACTTGCCTCGGCATTGCATCTCAGGTTCATAATTTCTTTTCCCTTTTTTTGGTTTGACTGGCACGGTTTTGTGCTTTTTTCACTGGCAGAGACCCAGGTCTTTCACCTCGCTGGGGCTCTTCTTCCCCCCCCCCCCCCACGGCATCAAAAAGTGCGATTGGTGCTTGCTGATCATGTCCCTCGACCGACACACATGAATGGGGCAGACCACGACCCCCTGGATTGCGGCCTCTCTAAAAAGATGTCCTCCAAGAAAATTAAGAGTCGTCAGCAGCATCGTGACAAGATCTTCCATAGGTCAGACTCTGCCCCTTTCCCCACCGCCTCCAACCAAGACCAAGGGTCCTCCAAGTGGAGCACCTTGGAGGTGGAACACAAGAAGAAAAAATATTCAAGGGCAGCGTCCTTGAATGAGTTAGGGAAGATGGGTAAGTCCCATGCTCGGTCCCGCAGTCCACAGAAGTGGCCTACCAAGGTCACCCAAAAAGATTCATCCGCTTCCAGTGACCATTCTTGGACCTCCGAGGCCATTCTGATCGAGGACTCCCCCTCGTCAGAGCTGGAACCAGTGCCCGACTTGAGATCCTCTGAGCCCATGCCGAAGGCTGTAGAGCTATCTGAACTGGAGACCAGAATGGCAGCTTTCGCATGCAGCTTGTCTGCCTTCATGGCAAAGCAGTGGGCCATCATGCCTGGTTCTGCTGGGTCATCTGCCCAGACCCCCAGGGCCTCATCTTCGAGGACCCCCCCTAGACATTGAGCTGATCCTCAAGCACCATCAGCCTCGAGTTGATCCTGGACAGCAGTCTTGATCCCAGTCTTCCCCAATGAGTGGCCGCGGCTCTGACTGCAGAGCCTCTGAAAGGTACAGATGTTCGGGCTTGGGGCTCGACCTCAAAACACAGCCCGGCCTTGATGAATCCACCGACAGTTCATATAAGGTCTACTGGGCAGGGACACTTAAATTACCACACAGCCTACCGCTCAACCCAGCTGCCTCAGGGTTGCATTGCCTATATAGTCATCATATACATTGACATCTGTCATTTAATTAGGTGTTACACCCTCTTTTTCTCCTTCTCCTAGGACAGCTTTATAACAGTCTTAGTCAGCATGTCGTGTATTCAATGCAATAATTGCAGTGCTTTAATTCTAAGAAGAATTTGGAATCTACTGTAAGAGCATGCCCTAAATGCTTCAAGTTAGCTGCTATGCAGAAAGAATTGACTCTACTAAATGAAGAATTAGCTACAATTAAACCTACCTCTTCTAGGGTTCAAACAGAACAAAATCCACCACCGCTCCCACAAATAATCAAACAGCCCAAGAACAAATGGGTCACAGTGGGCACTGGTAGGTTGCAACCTGTAACATGGAGACACCCTCTATATCAAGAGATATCCCTGCATAATGCCTTCTCTGCCTTGGATAATGAAGGTGCCCAATCTGTGGTAACTGAAGTGCCATTAAATGAGAGAGTCAATGCCCAATCTACTGATAAGGCACCAAATATGAAGGAAAAATCACAAAACAGAAAACTACTACTACTTGGAGATTCTGTCATCAGAGGCACCAACTTGAGAACACGGCTCAAAGGAGAGATGGTTAAATGCTTCTCAGGCTCTTCAGACAGCAGGAATATGAACCAAATTGTTGGTATAGTTAGTGCAGAAAGTGAGCACTCCAAAATTGATGTTGTCATCCAGTTGGGTACAAATGACCTGGCTAGAAACAGTGCCTCTGCAGGTCAAAGGGACTTCCAGACTCTGGGAGAAAAACTCAAGTCCATTGTTTAACACTATAGCATTCCCAGAAGTTCTATCTGTTCATGGTAAGGCGGCAGAAAGGCTGCATCATATAAAAAACTTTAATATATGGCTCCAAACCTGGTACAAACAAGAAGGATTTAAATATATAGGCTACTGGGGAAACAGATGGATCAACATGAGCCTATACTGTGCTGATGGACTATATCTCTCTGTCACAGGGAAAAGGATCCTAAGTGAAAAATTCAGGCAGTATGTGGACAGGCATTTAAACTAGGCAAAGGGGGTGACAGATGGAGAAGGACAAGTTCTGGATATCATCCCCAGCAAAAGCATAATAAGATTGGAAACAGCCACACTTTTAGACCACACATCAATGGCAAGTGGGAAGAGGCATGTAGATCAAAATCCATGCAAAATACAGGCAAGCCAGTCAACAAATGCTGGAAAGCAAAGAGCACAAATGCTTGAAGCCTAGCCAACAAAGTTCCTGACCTGGAAGCCCTAATGGTGGAAATGGACTTGGACACTGTCACCATTACAGAGACATGGTTTAACAAGTCACATGAATGGATTATAGCCATAGCATTTATTTTATTTATTTATTTAATTTATTTATTTAGGAGAGAGACAAAAGGCAGAAAAGGAGGCGGAGAAGCCCTATATGTCAAAAGCAATATTAAAGCTGCTGAAATGCAGGGGACATAAGTAAAAGAAGTGCTGTGGATTGTGCTGGAAAGAGGAGATGGCACTATCATCCATGCTGGTGTAGTCTTCAGGCCTCAAACTCAAACCGAAGAAATGGATAGGGACTTAATTATCGATATTGCAAATATAGCCATAAAGGAGGATGTGATCATATTGGGTGACTTCAATCTACCCGATGTGGATTGGAGTATTCTTTCTGCAAATCTGGAAAGTAATAAAAAAAAATTGTGGATGCCTATCAAGATGCATTGCTTAGGCAAATGGTGATGGAACCGACTAGGGAAGGTTCTATGCTGGGTTTAGTAATTACCAACAGAGAAAGTGTGTGGATGTCCAGGTAGGTGCACATTTGAGCAGCAGCGATTATCACACAGTGTAGTTTGAGATAAAAACCAAGCTAGAGTCCCCTCACAGCAAGCTCAAAGCCCTAGACTTCAAAAATGCTGACTTCAGGAAGATGGCCAAGTACCTGAAGAAGGAGTTGACAGGGTGCAAGGAGGGGAAGGGAAGTGGAATTGCAATGGACTAAACTAAAGGAAGCAATAAAAGGAACAGTAGATACATATGTAAGGAAAGTAAATAAAAACAAGAGGAAAAGGAAACCTATTTGGTTTTCTAAAGGAGTGGCTACAGAAATAAAGGCAAAAATACACAGCTTTCACAAAATTCAGAAGTTCACAAACAGAGGAACACCAAAAAGAATACAGGATAAAGCTAAAAGAGACAAAAAGAGAAATAAGGATAGCAAAATCAAAAGCAGAAGAAAAGATGGCTAAAGATCTAAAGTGTGGTGATAAAACCTTTTCAGGTATATTCGGGAGAAGAGGAAGATCAGAGGTGAAATTGCAAGATTCAAAAATGCTGAGAACGGATTTGTGGAAAATGACATTGAAAAAGCGAAAAATCTAAACACATACCTCTGTTCTGTTTTTACTAAAGAAAATCCTGGAGAAAGCACCAACTGTGATTGACAAATACACAAATGGAAATGGAGTAGATGCTACACCATTCACAGAAGATGTGTTTGAACAGCTTGCAAAACTGAAAGTGGACAAAGCCATGGGACCAGATGGGATACATCCCAGGATAGTGAAAGAGCTCAGAGAGGTTGTTGCAGGACCTTTAAAAGATGTTTTTAATAGATCCTTGGAGACAGGAGAAGTTCCACAGGACTGGTATCTCTTCACAAAAGTGATAATAAGGAAGAAGTGGCAAATTACAGGCCAGTAAGCCTTACCTCAGTGGTGGGAAAAGTAATGGAGGCACTCCTGAAAGAGAATAGTGGATTTTCTCGAAACCAATAGGTTGCATGATGCAAGGCAACATGATTTTACCAAAGGATGATCATGCCAAACAAATCTGATTGAGTTCTTTGAGTGACCAGAGAACTAGATCAGGGGCATTTGATGGATGTGTGATTTACCTGGATTTCAGCAAAGCCTTTGATATTGTTCCTCACAGGAGGCTTATCAATAAACTGACCAGATGGGTCCCAAGGTGGTGAAATGGATTAGAAATTTGTTGACTGACAGACGTCAGAAGGTGATGGTAAATGGAACTCACTCGGATGAAAGGAAGATGATTAGTGGTGTGCCCAGGGATCGGTCCTGGGGCCGGTACTGTTCAATGTATTTGTGAGTGGTATTGCTGAAGGACTGAATGGAAAAGTCTGTCTTTTTGCAGATGACACAAATTGTAGTAGTATGTACTCCCCTAAAGAAGTGGATAACATGAGGAAAGATCTGCAAAAGCTGGAAGAATGGTCTAATGCTTGGCATTAATGTGAAGAAGTACAGCATCATGCACCTAGGATGCAGGAATGCAAGGGAATTGTATGAGATAGGGGACAATAGGTTAGTGTGCACAGACCAGGAGAAGGACCTCAGAGTCATTATTTTTGAGGATCTCAAAGTGGCGAAAAAGTGTGACGAAGCAGTGGCCAAAGCCAGAAGGATGCTGGGCTGCATACAGAGAGGAATTACCAGCAGAAAGGAGGAGGTGTGAATGCCACTGTACAAGTCACTGGTGAGACCTCACTTGGAATATTGTGTTCAGTTTTGGAGACCATATCTCACAAAGGATATAAAAAGACTGGAAACGGTTCAGAGGAAGGCGACCAAAATGATTTGGAGCCTGCGCCAGAAGACATATGAAAAGAGACTTCAAGACCTAAATATGTACACTCGAGAGGAGGGACAGGGGAGATATGATACAGACTTTTAAATACTTAGAGTATTAATGAACAAACAAAACCTTTTCAAAGACAGGGAAGCTATAATATTAGAGGGCATAACATGAAACTGCAAGGGGGTAAACAGACAACATCAGGAAATACTTTCTCTCTGAAAGGGTGGTGGATGCTTGGAATGCCCTCTTGTTGGAAATGGTGGGGGCAAATACATGACGGAATTCAAAAGGGCATGGGACAGACACAGTGGATCCCTTTATAGAAACAAGATAAAATCAAAATAAACTTAACTGTCTCTGATATCTTAACAAGTTAAGGTAACCTGCACGGAGTGGTGGGTACACCCCTAAACAAACTTCGACTCATGGCTTTCTATCTTTCTAGATCCCTCTTCCCCCACTCTTATTCTTGGCGACTTTAACATTCACGTCGACAACCCCTCCGATCGCTATGCTTTAAAGCGCCTCGCCCTCACCTCGTTTAACCTCCAACTTTGCTCCACTGCCCCCACCCACCTGCACAGCCATTGCCTTGACCTGATACTCTTCTCTAACTTTTCTCCCTTAAACTTCCACAACTCAATCCTTCCCTCATCTGACCATCACCTTTTAACCTTCAATCTTCAGCTTCTGCTGTCTCAACCCCGTCCCGTCTCCTCCGACCTATTTAGAAACCTTCATAATATTGATCCCTTGATTCTCTCCTCCACCATCTCTCCACCTCTTTCCTCCATTTTGTCCTCCAAATCCATCAACGAGGCAGTAGCCTCTTATAATGCTGCACTATCCTCGGCTCTTGACACTCTTGCCCCGCCCACCCCTCGTCCCATTAGACGTTCTACTCCTCAGCCCTGGCTTTCATCTACAACCCGCTATTTACGCATCTGTGCCTGTTCTGCTGAACGTGCCTGGACCAAATCCCCTGAAGACCACCTACACTTCAAATTCATGCTTGGCTCCTTCCAATCAGCCATAGCACTTGCCAAACAAAACTACTTCATCCATCTGACTAACTCCCTAGCCTCTGATCCTCGCCGCCTCTTTAATACCATCAATTCTCTCCTCAAGGTGCCCTCGCCCCCAGTTCCGCCCTCACTTTCTGCCCAAACCCTTGCCGACTACTTCCATGACAAAATCCAAAAGATTACCCTCCAGTTCCCCCCCCAACTCTCCCCCCCCCCACCCATCCTGACTTCCTTCCCTACGATCTCTGAAGAGGAAACCGCACTTCTTCTTTCCTCCTCCAAACCCACCACCTGTTCCTCTGACCCTATACCCATCCATCTTCTACACCTCATCTCTCCCACTGTTATCCTTTCCATCTCTCATATTCTCAACCTATCACTCTTCACTGCAACTGTCCCCATCGATTTCAAACATGCTGTTGTCACACCCCCTCCTCAAGAAACCTTCACTCGATCCCACCAGTCCTTCTAATTATTGACCCATCTCCCTCCTTCCCTTCATATCTAAACTTCTAGAACGAGCAGTCCACCAACGCTGCCTCAACATCCTCACCTTCCAGGCCCTCCTGGACCCACTACAATCCGGCTTCCATCCCCTACACTCCACCGAAACGGCTCTTACAAAAGTCTCCAATGACTTGTTCCTCACTAAATCTAAGGGCCTCTACTCTGTCCTCATCCTTCTCGACCTCTCCACTGCCTTTGACACAGTTGACCACAATCTACTCCTCTCCACCCTCTCCTCACTAGGTTTCAAAGGCTCCGTATTATCCTGGTTCTCCTCCTACCTTTTAGTGTATGCTCTGGCGGCTCCTCCTCCTTTCCCACCCCACTCCATGTTGGTGTACCCCAGGGATCTGTCTTGGGGCCCCCTCCTTTTCTCTCTATACCCAATCCCTTGGCACCCTTATCTCCTCCCATGGCTTTCAGTACCATCTCTATGCCGACGGCTCCCAAATCTACCTCTCTCCACCTAATATCTCTCCAGCAATCCAAACCAAGATTTCTGCCTGCCTTTCTGACATCGCCGACTGGATGTCTCATCGCCGCTTGAAATTGAACATGGCCAAGACTGAACTCCTCCTCTTTCCCCCTAACTCCTCTCCTTCTCTTCCCCCCCCCCCCTTCTCAGTCTCCGTGGATAGATCTATGATCCTTCCAGTTCCCTCGGCCCGCAATCTGGGGGTCATCTTTGACACCTCTCTCTCCTTCTCCACACATATCCAGCACGTTGCTGAAACCTGCCACTTCTTTCTCTACAACATTAGCAAAATCCACCCCTTTCTCTCGGAACACACCACCAAAACGCTTATCCACTCCTTAATCTCCTCTCACCTCGACTACTGCAACCTACTCCTTGCTGGTCTCCCCGTGAGCCATCTCCTCCCCCTTCAACAGGGCCAGCTCCTCCATTGAGCGAGAATGTTTTTTGCACAGGGCCCTGCGTTTCAGGGGGCCCCGTGCAAAAAACTTTCTGCTTTAAAAGTAAATTTTAAAATAAAATAAGTTGGCTGCTGCCACTACCACCATGACAGCGGCAGAATCGAGTGTCCTGCGGGGGCCCCCCCCTGCCCGGCAGAGCCTTCCCTCCCCACCTCAGTCCCTCCTTGCGTTGGCTTTCAGAGCCACGAAGGGAGAGTTTCCATTTCGTGGCTCTGTTAAGCCCGTGGGTGCTGATGGGAAAGTTTCCATCAGCCCCTGCGGGCTTAACAGAGCCGCGAGGGAGAAACTCTCCCTTCGCACTCTGAAAGCCTGTGCGGAGAGGGAGCTGATGCATGGAGGGCAGGCTCTACCGGGCAGGGGGGGCCCCGCGGGACACTCAATTCTGCCGTGGCAACAGCCAGGGGTTTTTTTTTTCTTCCTGGGCTGTTGCGGGGGGGGGGGGGGGGAGAGTGGGTTAGGACTGGAAATGGGCTAAGTCTGGAAATGGGGTGATGGGGGGGTTAGGACTGGTAATGGGCTATGGAGGGGCTAAGACTTGAAATGGGCTGATGGGGATAGGACTGGTGATGGGGTTAGGACTGGAAGTGGGCGGATGGGGGGTTAGGACTAGTAATGGGTTGGGGGGTTGCTAGCACTGGAAATGAGCTGAGTGGAAGGGGAGGCTTGCACTGCAAATAGCTGATGGGGACGGGGGCTTGGAATGGAAATGGGCTGTGAGGGGAGGGAGCTAGGACAGGAAATGGGCTGATGGAGGGGCTAGGATAGGACTTGAAATTGGGTGTTGGGGGGAGCTAAGATTGGAAATGGGCTGTGATGGGGGCTTGGATTGAAATGGACTTATGGAGGGGCTAGAACTGGAAGTAGGCTCATGGGGGGCTTGGATTGGAAATGAGCTGAGTGGAGGGGAGCTAGGATTTGACTTGGGCTGATGGTGGGGCTAGGAAAGGACTAGAAATGGGCCGATGGGAGGCTGGGATTGGAAATGAGCTGATGGAGGGACTCGGATAGGAGTGGAAATGGATGGGGGAGCTAGGACTGGAAATGGGCTGATGTGGGGACTAGAAGGGAGCGTATGCTGGGTGGGGCTGGAACTAGAAGGGAGCTGATGTTGGGGGAGATTAGAATGGGATTGGGCTGGGAGAGTGAAATGGAGAGGGGAAAAATATTTTGTGTGGGAGGGAAGAAAAATCTACAATTGGCTGGGTATTGGGAGAGTAAGTGGGGATTGAGGATGGAGGGGTAAAATTTGAGTGGATGAAATAGGAATGAGGAAAGAGCAAAAGGAGAAAGATTAGTATCTTAAAGCAGATGTAGAGAGAGAATGGAAAAAAAAACTAGAAGAGAGAAGAAAGGACAAATAGACAGCAGACGATGGAGAGTTAGCAGAAGACACGAAGAAACCAGAAGAAAGTGGCTGGAGCAATTGCAACTGAAAAAAACGCACAAAAGGTAGAAAAATATCTCTTTATTTTGTATTCATTAACTGGAATGTGTCAGCTCTGGGAAATGTGCATCATTAACGTCTGCGCTTTGTTTAGTACAAGAGGAAATTAATTTATAGTTTTATTTCTACAGTGGTGTTGTACATTCCAAGTTTCGCTTTTGTGGTTCCCAGTTTAATTGTCTTTCTGTTTCTAAATTGTGATTCCTTGTTTGGTGATGGTCTATGTTCTGCATGTGTATTGTGGCAAGGAGGCCTATCCAGAGTCCAGGGGAGGACAAAGAGACAGGGAATTCACCCTAGTAAAGGGCCCCCTTTTACCGAGTCAGGGTAGGAAAGCCATAAACACCTCCAGGAATCAGAAAACTTCCACGTGGAAAACATTTCAGGCTCCCCCTAGTGGAATGAAGGGGAGAGGATACAAGGCTCAGAACCCTTTAGGCAGTGAATGCTTCAAGCACTCAGGTGCCCGGAGTCAGGCTGATTGCCATCACCTGAGTAGGGTGGGTTTGGAGCTAGAGCCCTGGAAGTATAAACCCAGAGCAGAGTATGATTTAGTGAAAAGGAGGAGAGGAGAAGCAGGAAGCCAAGCTGAGCAGAGCAGAGGAACGGAGCTTCCAGCTGGAGAGAGTGCTATTTGGCATGTAGCAGAGCTGCAGGAGAGTTTGGAGCCAGGAACAAGAGAGACTCCAAGATCCCCCGGGAGGCTGTTAGCTGAGCAAGGTGGGGGAGACAGAGCCTATGCAGCTGGGAGAGCCTGAGGTGAAGCTGATTGAGGAGGACACTCCCATGGACTGTTCCTTGTGCCAAACTGTAAACCTGGGGAACGTAGAGAAAGCAAGCCAGTCCTGAAAGAAGGTTATCCAGGAAAAAGGTACCCTTATTCCACAAGCCGGGTGGCTGAGATCCCATGTGTTTATAAAGGGGAAGTTTACCACAGACTTTAAATGTGCTTTTTGTTTGTGCTTTAGCCAGCAAGGCTAAGAAGGGAATACAATAGGCTTGCTGGTAAAGACTGTGTATCCTGCAATAGAGAGAACCTTTAAAACTACGTTTTGTGGTTGGATATGTTTTGGACAATTTTTGCTTCAAAGAATCATGAACCAACAATCCTATGTGTGGTATGATCGAACCATTGTGTATATATAATAAATTTCTGTCATTTGCCTTACCTACTTGAGCCTGACTACAGCTTTCTGCATGGTGCACTTATACAGCTGAATAAGGACTACATTTCCCAGAGGGCATTGCAGGGAAATAGTTAAAAAAAAAAAAAAAAAAAGCTGAAAAAGCATACAGCAGAAAGTTCCTTCAATAATCCACGCCCCTCTAACCTAGAGGCGAGTGGTGGTGGCATGACAGTATCTGAGCTGAGGTATTCTGTTTACATAATTCCTATTTGACATTGCCACTTGTTCTCTTTCCCCAGTAGGTCATGTATTGATATTCTCTAAAATGTATTGGTTTATTATTTCAGTGTTGCCTTTTGATAGGTAGGGTCTGGTGCTTTGTGAGTCCTGGTAGTGCTGTTATGATACGGCGGGTTTGCTATGGGTTCTAAATGGGCAGTGTTTGTAGTAGTTCCTAATGTTCCTGGTGGTTGGCACTGGATTATGGTAATGTAGAATCTTTGTCTTTCTTTATCCATACACTTATTAAGAGGCATGTTTACTAAAAGTTAGTGTATGGTAACATGAGGCCCCTTATGCAAATGAGGCCCCGCACCGAGTCTGCACACATGGCCCCACACCCCCCTTGGGCTGCCCCTGCCCTTCAAACCATACAAAATTATGCTGCTCGACTAATCTTCCGCCAATCCCGCCATACCCACATTACTCCTCTCTTCTCCTCAAGTTGCTTCATTGGCTCCCCATCCAATTCCGCATCCAATTCAAACTTCTCCTACTCACCTATAAATGCATTCACTCTGCGGCTCCTACCTCTCATCTCTTTTCTCTCCCCACATCCCAGCTCGGGAACTTCGCTCCGCTAACAAACTACTTCTATATATGCCAGGGGTCTCAAACTCAAATTGCTTTGAGGGCCAAATGAGGACTTGTAAAATAACCTGGGGGCTGCATAAGATGCGGGGCCTCATTTGCATAAGGGGCCTCATTTTCATAAATATTTGCATAATGTTACCATACCCTAACTTTTAGTAAACATGCCTCTTAATGAGTGTATGGATAAAGAAAGACTAAAAGATTTCTACATTACTATAATCCAGTGCAAACCGCCAGGCACATTAGGAACTACTACAAACACTGCCCATTTAGAACCCATAGCAAACCCGCCATATCCTAATAGCACTACCAGGACTCACAAAGCACCATACCCTACCTATCAAAAGGCAACACTGCAAATATTAAATCAATACATTTCAGAGAATAACAATACATGACCTACTGGGGAAAGAGAACAAGTAGCAATGTCAAATAGGAATTACATAGGAATTAGGGAGGACTGGCCTAGTGGTTAGGACAGGGTACCTCAGGCCGGAGTGCCGGGGGTTCAATTCCCACCTGGGGACAGCAATCTCAGGCCGGAGGGACTGGGGTTTCTAGTCCTATAGGCACTCCTTGTGGCCTTGAGCAAGCCACTTAACCCTCCATTGCCTTAGGTACACATAGATTGTGAGCCCTTTGGGGACGAGGGAATGTATCCAGTACCTGATTATAGTGACTGTAAACCTCTCTGATGCCCTTCAGCCTGGGCGGTATATCAAGAAATTGCATAAACATAAACAGAATACCTCAGCTCAGTTACACATGCAGAACATACACCATCACCAAACAAGGAATCAAAATTTAGAAACAAGAAGACAATAATTAAACTGGGAACCCCAAAAGCCAAACTTGGAATGTACAACACCACTGTAGAAATAAAACTCATATTTTACCCCTCCATCCTCAATCCTCACTTACTCTCCCAATACCTGGCCAATTGTAGATTTGTCTTCCCTCCCACACAAAATATTTTTCCCCTCTCCATTTCACACTCCCAACTCCATCCCATTCTAATCCTCCCCCAACATCAGCTCCCTTCTAGTCCTTGCATCAGCCCATTTTCAGTCCTAGCCCCCCATCAGCCCATTTCCAGTCCTAGCCCCCTATCTGCCCATTTCCAATCCTAGCTCCCCCCCATCAGCCCATTTCCAGTGCTAGCTCCCTCCCCTCACAGCCCATTTCCATTCCAAGCCCCCCTTCCACTCAGCCCATTTCCAGTCCTAGCCCCCCATAGCCCATTACCAATCTTACCCATCACCCCATTTTCAGTCTTACCCCTCACCCCATTTTCAGTGTTACCCCCCATCACCCCATTTTCAATCTTCCCCCCATAGCCCATTACCAGTCCTAACCCCCCGCCCCCCTATCAGCCCAGGTAGATTTAAAAAATCCAAACTTGCTGCTGCTGCCACCGCCGCCGCAGTATCAAGCATCCTGCGGCGCCCCCCCCCCTGCCCGGCAGAGTCCTCTGCTCCCTGCAGCATTAGCTCCAAAAGCGGCGGCTTTCAGAGCCGCGAAGAGAGAGAGTTTCTCTCTCGCGGCTCTGAAGAGCAATGAGAGAGAAACTCTCTCTCTCCAGCTCCAAAAGAGGCGGCTCAATTCCCGCCAATTTGCGGCGGCAGCAGCAGCAAGTTTGGAATTTTTTTTACTCTACCGGGCAGCTGCTTAACACGCCGGGCCAAATGCATCGCAGGCCGTAAAAGATGCTCTCGCCGCCCGCGTGTTTGAGACCCCGGATCTATGCCTTTCACTCGTACCGCTAACTCCCAACTTCGCTCTTTTCACCATGTTGCACCCTATGCCTGGAACAGCTTACCTTTTGTCTATATGTCAGGCACCCTCCCTAGCCCTCTTAAAATCACTGTCGTGTTCTGATCCTGACTTCTATCCTTCATCTTAACCTAACTCCCATCTTTTTCATGACCGAACTGTAAAACCCATCGAATTGACTAATGTTTTGTACTGTCTTGACTAGATTGTAAGCTCAGACAAGCAGGGACTGTCTCTTGTACGTTTGGTTGTACAGCGCTGTGTGCGTGGCGCTATATAAGTGTTTAATAGTAGTAGTAGTAGTAGTAGTAGTACAAAGGCATGGGGAGGGGTGACCTGCGCGGAGCGGCAGCCGCAACTACTTTTGCCACCTTGCTGGGCAGACTAGATGGACCATGCTGGTTTTTACCTGCCATCATAGACTATAGGGTATGTTTACTAAACCATCTTAACGTTGCAGCGGTGGTATTATCGCACGATAAGTGGCGTTAATAACATGGCGGCAGCGTTAAGGCACACTAACGCTGTGAAATCCGGGTCTGAAGGGTGGAGTAAGGCTTCCCAGAGAGCGGAGAGAAGGGGTCAATGGGCGGAGAGTGGGCGGGGAGAGGCTCCAGGCACACTAATGCTGTGAAATCCAGGTCTGAACACTAATGCCAGTGAAACCCTCGTGTTAGGCACATTTGCAGGAAAGAGAAACCATTTAAGTCAGCAATGTGCAGCAAAGGCAGGGAAACCCAGAAAAAGTGATAGTTGTGATACATGTGCAGGAACCAAAAAGGCAAATAGACATATAAAATGACCAGAACCACATTTAAAATCCCAATAACCAAGCTGGCCAATAGTGATATTAATTATAAACATAAAGCAACACTACTGACAAAGCATAAAAATTAAGAGATCATGTTTGGAAGGGTCTATGCTCTGTCCCCCTACAAAGTGAATGATCCCACATTGAAATAGCGCTGATCAGAGTTTCTGTCGTTTAGATTGGGCAGGTTTGTTATGGCATGCACATGTGCAGCAACAGCAGAGTGGGCACATAGGAAAGGGCAACTGTACTGATGCTGTAAATGGGATACAGGGGGCTACAGGCGGCACATGCTGTGGTCCAGCTGGGGCACAGTGCGGACTAGGCAGATGCCTAGGTGGCACATAGGAATGCCGAAACTGTAAAGCAGCAAGACAGCAACTGACGAGGGTCCAATATGGGCACGAGTGTGTGTCCCATAGTGTCATAGGGGATATTACCCAGCAGGTACCCCCAAGGGCTGTCAGACGGCTGCCTGGGTGAGAATCTTCACACTCTTGGCAAGTGCATATTTCTATATGATTTGCAAGGTATTGTGGGCAATGTAGTTCATTCACACCAGACACAGCTGCTGACAATAATTTAGTTGTGCTCTTGGGTAAAGCCAATAAGAGATTTATTTATGGAGTTATTTC
Organism: Ichthyophis bannanicus; assembly: GCA_033557465.1. NCBI lineage: Eukaryota > Metazoa > Chordata > Amphibia > Gymnophiona > Ichthyophiidae > Ichthyophis > Ichthyophis bannanicus. The sequence continues at coordinate 2,568,451 of CM066043.1, forward strand.
TCCCAACACAGATATGCTTGGTAGCACATAAATTAGGTTACTTGCTTTCAGTGTAATTTGGAAAAACAAAGTCAAAATCAGGAAAACAATAAATGAAAAGCCACAAAGCAAGAAACAAACTGTTCTTTTCAGGTTAACTTCTGATTACTTCCCACATAGATACAGAAGTGATTCTCTCCTAGCTCACAAGCAATTAGGTAAGGCTTAATTGCTAGCAGTTACCAGCTGAAACCCCTTAGCTGGCTTGCCTTCCACTGTGTGGGTCAAATCCTGCTTCAGGAGCTTTTCTGAGTAGATTAAAGAACAAATTTGTATTTCTTTGTGATGGTTGCTGTACTTTATAACAGAAAGTTACCAACGGAGTTTAGATAGAGAGCAGTCCATATAAACAGGATCCTCATCTGCTATTATTCCCCCTTGTTCAACAAGCATGGGTTCAATATCATGGATTGGCACAGATGAATCTCTCAATGGAGCATTTTCAGGAGAATACTTGTTTCCCTGCTGTCTTTCAAGGTTATAGCTAGGGAATAGATCAGTGTTCCTACCTGAGCTTCCATTGCTGCTAGAGTTCCTCTCTATATAGCCTGGCCAGTATGTAGTCCAGTTCTTATGTCCAGCCTTCCAATCCAGATCCCTGGACACTGGATCTCTCTTCTGGCACAGGTCTTAGGGTCCCTTCCACGTGCAGCCGTCTCCCTCACAGGTAGCCTCTGGTGATTCCTAGCTCTGCAGCACCATTCCTCTGGCTTTCCCCAGTCCAATGGTGTATGCTGGCCCTTGGAATACCTCCCAGTATACGTACTGCTTTGGACTCTTCTAGACCTCTCAAAGGCTTTTCTCTTCCTTCTTCCAAAGGGTCTCTTTCCCTCTCTGTCCGTCCGGTTTGGCTTCTGCTTCTGATGATCCTTCAGATGAAACTGATGATCAAGCTCAAGCTGATTCTCTGGATATCCAAGGTGATCATGAAGATGGTCATCTGTAGAATAAACTCTACTCTTATTCTGCTTAGATGAGTGCTCCTCCCTAACACAGTGCAGCTGTGCTGAATCAAGCCCTGCCCTTTGAGATGAGTGCTTAGGGATTACCTCATAGCCCTTTTGATTGAACATACGTTTTCTCACTTCAGCTCTTCTCATGGCTGTTGGAAACCTGGTGCATTCTGGGACTGGTATTCTTTTATGGCAAAATTCTGTTTTCTCATTTCTACCAGCACTGACAGGTTGCTTGTTCAGAGACACTTCACCTTTTCTATAGCCCCTTCCTGAGCTATGATAAGCTTCCTTATCACAGGGCACATAACATTGGCAGGCGGTGCCGGGGGGAAAGCGTACATGTCCATGTAGGCACCCCTACCCGAGAACCCACACCATAGACAGCTGCCTTCCGGCACACTGGATGGCCTGGGACTGCGCACCACCAGCACCACTGGCATAATGGCATGGCAGCATGGTGGCGGAGGGGTGCTGGTGGCGGAGGGGGCAGTGGCATCTGCCCACAGCAGACCACGGCCAAGCCCCGTTTAGGTGGGTGCTGTGCACTGCAACAGACAGGGTCTGTCTGACGAACATTCATGGTATCCTCAGGGAATGAACCATCCCTGTAGCAACAGTGTGGTGCAGTACACACAGCCAGTGTGTTCAGGAGCAGAAGGTCACGAGTTCAAGTCCCAGCTGTGGCTCCTGCTAACCCTGTCCCCATATTTTACCCAGTACTAAACCATGGTAATAAAGATGGAAACTTTATTGCAGATAAAATAAACATGCCTGAAACGCCTATACTTTACCCTACAGAGCACAGACACCATAAACATGCGCAATCCCTAGAGCAGAGTTTCCCAACTGCAGTCCTGGAGGGCCAAACACCATTCAGGTTTCATGCTGTCCCTAATAAATATGCCTGTGCTGCATGTGCCACCCCCATTGTATGCAAATGTATGTCATGCATATTCATTAGGGATAACATGAAAACCTGAACAGTGTTCAGCCCACCAGGACCGGAGTTGGAAAACTCAGAGCTAGAGCAGAGGCCAACAGGGGTACAAACACCAACACCCACAGGCTCCACTATCCAATGCCTCATGGAGAGTCAGGCTGTTGGGCCCTGTGCAGAGCAGCATCTCCCAATACTGGCACCTATATACCTTAGCAATGCCGTCCTAAACATGGGAACACGTTCCACATATATCAAAAGGTTGCTGTGATTAATGTCAGATAACAAATCCTAAGTTAAACACGATTTGTTGATAGAGATTCATCATAGCAACCTTTCTGATATCTGTGGAGTGTGTTAGTTATTGATTCTGACAGTGTTTACCACCCCAGGGAGTGACCCCAACAGTTTTGCGTACCATAGCAATGCCTGCACTGTGCCCAGGACTGGTGTGGCGGCCAGGACTGCCACAAAGCTCTATATTTGCACAATGCTGGCATAGATGTGGGAGTGTGTCTGTCTATCCAGTGTGTTGTGGTTGCCTACACCTTACTGAGCCCACACTGCTTGCACTGTTTCCAGTGTTAGCCTGCCAATGTGCATAATGAGGAGCAAGGTACTGTGGGTATGGCCTGGGCAGGATGCATCTGTACAGGGCATAGGGCAATGGCTGAGACATTGTAGTGCCCGACCACCACCTGCACGGGCAGGGTGGCCACAGCATGTCCTGCTGGGAGGTCACTCTCACCCTGACTGAGCAGTGACCACGGCATGGCTAGGTTCCCCCATAGTGCTATACAGTATTCTCTCAAGTGATATTTATGGGTTCCCTTTTCTGGGGCCAAATCCCTGACATACCTGCTTGGTGTGTGTGTGCTCACATCCCATTTTTGGGTGCACACAGTTTCTCCAGGAACATGCCTGATGTAAATTTTTAGCTTTTACAATTTTTCTTTTTAGATTTGTTTTCCCGTTTTCCTCATTTTATCATAGTCTCCCTTATGAAAAAGTTGAATCCTAGTGCAGTAGAACTGCTTAGTATCCTCACGCCAGTTATTAAGTCAAGTGGCCCCAAAACTGTTACCTCTTACACCAAATCCTGTGCTCCCATTTAATAGGTCTAAAATAGTGTAAGGCCTAACCGTGGAGGGCGTACCTCTTTATGTCCCTTTTTATTGCTGAGAGTTTCTCAATGTTGTAGTTGTGTTGTCAATCAAACAGACAGCCGAGGGTTTCCAAGGTTAACAGGAAAATTTATTTTTGCACAGGAATTATTTTCTACTGCCCACTGAACTTCTTTGGCATCAGTTCAGGTATTGCACAAACATAAAAATACAGGATACTTTCTCCAAAAGAAAAACAAAGCTCAAACGATACAGCACAGTCCATGCATTAGTCTTCACAGCTAGCTTGTTTAAACAGAGCAGCAAACCCCTCTGTCAGCAGGGATTACACTCTCACGGCATTCAGGGCTTTGCATAGCACCTTGGCTTCCTTAACAAGCTGCTAAACGTTTGCATCAATCCTTAAAGCAATTGTACTTTCCACATTCAAGTTTTGCAAGTACTGGCTCTTTCACTTCTAGCACTCTCAGCTTCCTTGAGCTTATCTGGCTAGCTCAATTTAGGGCTTTAATTAACACCCTTCCTCAAGTCACGCAGTTTCAAAGCTTCTGGCTTTTCCCACTATTTTAAAACTCAAATAGCTTTACTGCTTCTGGCTTTTACAGTAAGAACAATCCATTTCCAAATCTGAGGACATGCGTTCAAAAAGACATTCTTCTGTTTCCATACTCTCTTGCTCAGATCCAGATAACACCTGGCTGGCCTCAGTGTCTCTGACGTCAGGCTTCAATTGTTCTAACAACTTCAGAACCTGCCCCCAGTGAGACTCCTCACTACGCTGATTTACAGGGGGAGGACCCAGGAGATTTTTCTTTCTCAGCAGACTTTTAAAAGCTTGTAAAGGGCTCCCCTTATTTCCAGCACTCTGTCTCCTCTCAGACTGTGCCACAGGTAAAATTCTCTCCAGAGACTCCCTCACTTGGATTCCTGTTCCATGCCTTTCAGCAGCGTTTACCTCAGAATCAACTCCCCTCTGTTTCCAGCCAGCTGTCCTCTTTCTATCAGCTGAGCTGCATTCAAGGCTTGAGCTTTCTGAACGTTGCCTGCAATAAGAACCCCCTTTAAGGGTTCTGCTGGAGCACCTGCCTCTTTCTGCTTTATCTCCTTTCAGGGCAGCTTCTGTGGAAACCTCTCTGGAAGGACTTCTCCTTCTCCTGGAAAGACTCTCCAGCTTTTCTGGCCTCCTTCGTCTCTCCGGCTTCCTTGCTTCCCTCGTGTGCCTTGCCTGCTCCGCCTTCCTCTCCTGCTTTGCCTGCCCCGCCTGCCTCTCATTAGCAGTTTATTTATTTATTTATTTTATTTAGTGTACATTTGTAACCCGCTGCTTCCAGTGATCAGCAGCGGTGTCTATACATAGGAGGTTTGGCTGTACTGGCCAGGATTAATTTATATACAATGTGATTTGGGGGGGGGGGGGATAGAGCACAGCAAGCATAGGGTTACAAGATTTACAGTAGATTGAATATTGTAGTTACATACAGGTACTTAATACATATTTACAGTGGCTGCCTGTTAGGGCTTTACAAATGATGACCCTTATATACAAATTTACACATTGCTGAGTTTACTTCAGGAGGTTAGTATATTTCATGTGGTTAAGTTGTAATGTGCTTGGAAAAGATGTGTCTTGAGTAGTTTTCTAAAGTCTTTCAAATCACTGACTTCACGTAGTTCGGTTGGCAATCGGTTCCAGAGTGCTGGAGCTGTAAAGGAGAAAGCTCGGTTGCTGGTGCAAGCATTAACCTTTGCGAAGCACTTCGGGATACAGAGGGTGTTGAGGTTCTGTGTTCTTCTACTTCTATTGCTAGGTAGTTTTGCTATTAGGCTGTTGAGGTGTGATGGCGCTATATCATGTATGAGTTTGAATGTAGTGACTAGGACTTTGTATTGAATGCGGGCTGTGATGGGGAGCCAGTGGAGCTCCATTAGTGCGGGTGTGATGTGGTCGGAGAGGCCCTTCTGCATGATGATTCGGGCTGACACATTTTGTGCCATTTGCAAAATATTGATAGTTTTTCTTGGCAGGCCTTGCAGTATGGCATTGCAATAGTCCAGGTGTGGAATGATGAGGGCTTGTGCGACTGATCTGAAGTCAGTATGATCGAGGATGTTACGCAGGGGCTGTATGACTCTTAATTTGTGAAAAATAGCCCGATTGGTAATACGAAGGTGCTTGTCCATATTCAGGTTGCTGTCAAGCATCACTCCCAAATATTTTATCTCTGCTTTGATGTTGTAGATATTATTGTTCATGGTGACTCTTGTCGGGGGCTCGAATCCTGGTTTCCTGGATATACACATTGCTTCTGTTTTCTTGTGGTTAATGGACATATTATTGCATTGTAGCCAGACTTGAAGCTCGTGTAGGCATTTCTCTAGGTTGCAGAGGTTCGGGTTGTTTACGTCTAGTTGCGTATATAGCATTAGGTCATCTGCGTAGATATGGTAGTTGATGGTATAGTCCTGGAAAATCTTGCATACTGGTTGAAGGTATAAGTTGAATAGGAGGGAGGAGAGGGCAGAGCCCTGTGGAATGCCTTGGGTTTGTGGGAAGGGGGTGGCTTTGACATTGTTGAAATTGACCTGCTGCATTCGGTTTGTGATGTACGAGGAGAACCATTTTAGAGGGGTACCTGTGATGCCTATGGACTCGAGTCGCTTTAGCAGTGTGGGGTGATGTACAGAGTCGAAGGCTGCTGAGATGTCTATGAAAATAAGCATATACATTTTACTCTTATCTTCCAAACCCTTAAGTAGGTTGTCCATTAGGACTAACAAGAGGGTTTCCACGCTTATATGTTTGAGGCTGTCCTATAGCCTCTGACTCCACCCCTAGGCTTCCCTCGTCACCTTCCCTGGTTACCATGAAGCTAGGGCGTGGTTCCCTCTCTACCTCTTGGTGCATAGAGTTTTTTTCTTTAGTAAGAGTTTTAACCCTTACACTTCCTGAATCTGTCCTGTGCTCAGGGGAAAAAAACTGTTTTGTCCCACTTTCCTTGGGCTCTAACCCTGTCTCGCCACCACAATAGGTTCCTCAACCAGCTGCTCCATGAAGCAATTATTTATTTCATCTAGGAATTTTACCTCCCTAGCATGTCCTACCATATTTATCCAGCCAGTAATGGGATAATTAAATCTATTATTGCATTGCCATATTTTTCATCTTCTCAGATTTCTTTTATCATTTCATCATCTGTCTATTCATTCTGGACAGGCAGACAGTAATATACCCGAACCACTGAATTCTGTTTCTTGCATTCTGTTTGATTCAATACCCCTTACAATACACAGTCCCACACCTCAACAAATTTGATCTACCCTTTCACTGAGATATAATTTGTACCCTGGTATCATAGTGTCCCACTATCCTCCTTCCACCTGGTCTCTGAAATACTAATTATATTTATGGCTTCATTTACTGCTATATAGTCTAACTCTCCCATCTTATTTTAGAATTCTAGCATTTGAATACAAACATTTCAAAATATGGGTTTCTTTTTTAGTCTTCATACCCTTCTTAGCAGTTGGTGGGATACTTTGCAGTCTTTCAATTTTGTCTGCTCTTTACTTAAGGACTCCCAAATTAAGTTTGCCTTTATTGCAATCTCTCAATTGTGATTCCCTCTCTTTCATGTTATGATAATATCCTGCAAAGATACTTCACTGAAAACCACGCCCTCTTGGGCAACTGCCAGCTTTCACTCAGGTTCTAGTTTAGAAGCTGCTCCATATCTTTTTTAAATGTTAGCACAGGCTTCCTGGTTCCACCCTGATTAAGGTGAAGCCCTTCTTTACAAAATGGACTCCCCCTTTCTCATAACGTTAACCACTTCCCTCCATTCAAGAAAGAAAGCAACTGAAAACAGTGTACTAAACAAGCCCGGCAAAGAGCCAGAAGCCCCCACAAGGGAAAGGCAATGAAGTCTACCAAACAGGCTTCTTGCCATCTCTTTCCCCCACTTCCCAGTTTCAGTTTACCCTCTGCCATACATACAGCTCTGTTTCCTTCCCTCTCTCCATTGCGGGCATGTCACCTTCCTTTGTTGTGTTCAGCCAGTTCCTTTGTTGTGAAAACCCATAATCCCGTGAGCCTGGCCCCATGCAGCCGAAGAAGCTGACACGAATGCTTAATGTCATTGTTTGAGCAATCATTACCAACCAGTGTCCCTACTGAGAACAAGTAGCATTTTCCAGAACAGGGGAAGTTTTTTTATACTGAGTTTTATCATTCTTAGAGAAGATTCCTCTGGGAGGGAAAATGCAAGACCTATTAAAAACTCTCCCAAAATCAGACTTCTGCCTTTGGCATACAGCCACTGTACCACGTGCCTTAAGGCATCTTCCCTTTTGGGTTGGGGTCAGCTAAGGTCTACCTCTAGCTCATTCCTTTTTAGGAGGAGCCACAGACAGAAGTAGAAAACAAGGGAAAAAAGGAGTGATTGTGCAAAACTCACCAAAATCACCTTGGCTCAACAAGGGCGAAAGTCTGCCTTTGTGTATCCTAGCTTATCCAGCATCAAAGAATCAGAAGCAGCTCTAAGCAAAAAGCATCTCAGTGGTCAATAAACATCTGAGCAAAGAACATCTGAGCCCAGAGAACCTGCAGAGCAGTGCCAGGCACCAGAGGCTACAGAGACCAGCTCTAAGAGAGGGAGGAATCCAGGAGCTCTTCAGTGAACAGTGACACCAGAGCAAGGAGTGAATCCAGCACAGTTTCAAGGACCTGCAGCTACAGAGACCACCATCTCCAAGAGAGGGAAGAATCCAGGAGCTCTCCAGTGAACAGTGACACCAAAGCAAGGAGTGAATCCAGCCTGAATGAGCACCAGGCTCCAGGTACATTAGTAAAGAATAATATAGGAGATGGGTTGCCATTTAGGGAAAAACCACACCAAGTATTTGAGGTCAAAGAGTGGATAGATTAATGTATCATCCAGCATCAGAAAAGCAGAATTACTTACCTGTAACAGGTGATCTCTGGGAACAGCAGGAATTAGTCTTCACATATGGGTACGTCGGTACCGACTGAGTCTGCGCGGGAACGCTCCCCAGCGTCCAATCAGAATGCTTTTGGGAGCATTCCAACACGCCTGGGTGCTGTCTTCCCGCCTTTCCCAACTGCCTCTTCTCAGTTAAGTTTTAAAGCTGAGACAAAGAAAGAGAGAGCGAGAGAAAGGGAAAGATAGAGATAGAGAGAACTCCTAGGGGAGGTGGGTGGGTTGTGAAGACTAATTCCTGCAGTTCCCAGAGATCACCTGTCACAGGTAAGTAACTGTGCTATCTCTAGGAACAAGCAGGAATAAGTCTTCATATATGGGGACTCCCCAAGCTAAGATGGCCGGAGGGAGTCCTAGCATGTTGCGAATCTAGAATGAGCCATGCTACTCCTCAGAACCTCAAGCATCCTGGGGATGGAGGGTAGGAGATGAATTACAGAAAGGTGCTGTGGAACAGCTAGACTAGAACAGGACTGTGAAACAGCTGGACTAGAACAGGACTTCTATAGAGGAAGACCCTGTGAGATAAAATTTAGTAGTAAATATATTGAGTGCAATATTCTAATATGGACCTCCCTTGGTGGTATTGTAAAAGGTCTATTGAGATTCATATGGATCTGTTAGAAAAGCCAGTAGAATATCCTCAAGGAGTACCTCAATGTGAAGTAGAGGTAATAAACTGTAGAAAAAACAAGTGGAGGTCAGAACCCTTCAGGGTGAGAAATAGCCCCAGGGGAAACGGGGGTAGTACAATGAGGTAGGGCTTCAGCGGGAAACGCAGAAGGTGCTATTAGACAAAGCTTAAGCTCTTTTGGCCGAAAAACAGTACAATCCGAGGACCAAAAGAAAAATAAGTCTGACCGATTTGGACTGACGATAGAAATAGTCCATGTAGGAGAGAAGGGGTATGGAGACCTCTGTATCCGATAAAGTAAGGACAGACTTATGAAGCGTTACAGCTTTAGATTAACTGAAGATCTGCAATGTCTTTCCTAAATGAGGTCAATTAGGAAGAAAAAAGGTACATGGAGAGCTTCAAAGGTACCTAAACCTGAAAGATTATGGTAAGAAGAAAATTTGCTAATTACCACAGGGAGTGGTTGTATGTGCAGAACCCTAAACATGCTGGCACAGCATTGATAGGGGTAGTGAACATCTGCCAGAGTCATATAGGAATATATGGATATAGGAACCTAAACAGACAGATAGATAAGTACGTAGATACATATCTACCTAAAATATATATCTCGAGATATATATATATCTCGAGATATATATATATATATATTTATAAATATATATACATATAGGAGTATATATGGATCTATATATACAGAGATATACATGGGCAGAAGATACACAGATACATTATATATATATATAGACATATAGACACATGTCTCCACGTATGTAGATGGAGACATGCCTATATAACTAGATCCCCATTGGAATATGGGGAGAGAGAAAGATTCATCTAATAGCAAGAGGGGTGATCCCTGTTTGAATAGATGCATAGAGAATCTTCTTTCCCTGGTTATGATTGACAGAGTCAGAGGAATAGTCTCCCTGACAAGGAGGAGTCTAGATTCCTTTAAGAATTCGAGCTCTTGAATAACTAGGATGGCCTACGTGAAAAATGCAGAGGATAACTTCAGTCTGCAGGCAGCAAGTACAGATCTCTCTAGAACTCCAGTATGGTAAATGGATAGAAGACGCCAATGGAATAAAATATCATATTGACCCTCCTATGATGGCAAGATGAGTATCTTGCGTCCTTCAGTTGAACATGAGCTTCCCATGAAGTATTGGGAAGGAAGCATATAAGGACGAGCTGCAATGAAAAGAAAACTATCCCTGGTGAGAAGTCCAAAGAAGATGTGGACCAAGCCAGGGAATTGGCCATTCTTTAGGTTTTCACGTGATGTAAGGCCTGTGTCCTGTGTTTTGAAAAGAGACTTTACATGAGATGGTAAGGGTAGGGAACACCTACCAGTCATGGGAGCATGACTGGGTGAACCCCTCCTAACCATCTGGGATTATCTGCTAGACAAGATATTAATGCTCTCTAGCAAGGGCCCATAGTGCAAAGCTACTGTGTAGAGTTGCAGAGAGCATGTTGCAGGTTGGTTAGAAGAAAAAACTGGCTGCTTAAAGCCAGTAGGTAACAAACTATTCTGCCAAAAACAAGGGAATTGGAGATGGCGAAGAACAGAAGTCAAACCAACAAGCCTGTGATGATAGGGTTTCCAAAAAAGGTTGATAACCTGTTTTGGGTTTAGTACTCAGGCCAGAAGGATTGCTAGTGGAGGACAAACCCTGGTTGTGTGGTGAACAGAACCAGTGGTTTAACCACTAGGAACTGCTGCATTTGCAGCAATTACCAGGGCAGCGGAAAAAAATCCCCCTTTTTTTTTCAGATTGGAAAAAGAAACGACATAAGCAGGAGTGGTAAGATTTCCTTATTGTCTGATAAGCTGCCCTAAAGTAAAAATGTGAAAGGGGGAAGACAACTCTGGAAAGGAAACCCCTTCCTGGAATAGGTAGAGAACCATAGGGGCTTACCAGTGTAATAGAACCACTCTTACAAACCGAATGTTGTAGTAAAAGGGCAGGTAAGATAGAGTTGAAGGAGACTCACGATGTAGTAAGTCTCTGAAAGGTAAGATGATACATGCTAGTACAGGGAAAACTGTCTTATTGATAGTTGTTACACCTCTTTTTCCCAGTAGGAGGAAGAGGAGAAACCTGTTAACTATAGGCATGATCATCATAAAAACTCTCAGAGCAAAAAGAAAGAATGTCTCGTGAAAAGAGATCCATGAGAATTTAGGATGAAATTAGTGTAGATGCTTCAAGTGAAAAGAAGCAGACTACAAACTGTAACCCCCAAACAGGAGATGTAATGATAATCTATCAAAAACCCTGCGGCTGCTGGGTTTGCTGAACCTGTTGAGGTTGTGATTTCTTTAGCCCGGTCTGATGTTTCCCCTGTCTGGGAACATCTGTATGATGGGTAGAAGATGGATAAAACACTTTCCCCTTAGGGGAACAAAGTTTGTTAGGAAATTTCCTACAAACTGGGAAAGAGGAAGGCGTAGACAAGCCTCTGAAAACAGCAATGTCAATGGTTAACTGAGCAGCTTGGAGTAAAGACTCCTTGTTAAAGAGATTTTCTCCAGTGCAAGGAGTTTTTCCCAGTCTTTCTTGTACCCATTTGTCCAAGTCTGAAACTTGGAACCAGGCTTTACGTCGTGCCCCTATAGCTATAGCAGAAGTTCTGCTAACAGACTCAAAGGAGTCTAGGGAAGCACGAGTAAGGCACCTAGAGATATATTGAGCATGACTAACCAATAAGGAATAGTCTGCTCTTTTGGGCTCTTGAAGAAAAGGAGTCAAAAGTAGTAAATTCTTTGTGACTTCTTCAAGAGATAATCCCATATAGAAAATATATGAGAGAATTCTTGCTGAAAGCATGGATGCCTGGAAGGTTTGGCATCCAAAGGCATCTAAAGTCTTAGACTCACGACCTGGAGGATAAGAAGAGTGTTTTTTGGTACTCTTAACACGCCTCATTGCTGATTCTACAACAATGGAATGATGAGGAAGTTGAGTCTTTTGAAAACCTGGAGAAGGGGGCACCTTGTATAGAAGATCAGTTGCCCTAGAAGGTGGGGATACCGTTAAAGGAGTTTCCCACATTCGAAAAAGCAGATCCTGCAAGGTCTGATGCAAAGGAAGCATGATGTCCTCCTTTGGACTCCAGGGAATATACAGAGGTGCAGGATCTTGACCAGGTATAGAAATGGCAAGTGACTTTGCCATATCAAGCAGGAATGCCTGAAAAGAAAAATCTGCAGAGGGAAGTCCTCTACAAAGAGGAGTACAGGCTAGATCTGTTGAATAACTAGCCCTGGCACCCAGGGATCTATCCAAATTCATTGGAATAGAAGACCCAAAGGGGTGGAGCATCGGACTGTCCTTACAGGATGGTCGCCGGTACCGCAGGAGGTTGGGACCACAAGCCGTCTGAAACAAGCATGGAAGGTACCGACAGCGATGCTAATGTCGATACTGGTACCGATTCCGGTACCGTATCAGATACCAATACATGAAGACCAATCGGTGACAGCTCTAACGGTGCCGAAGAAACCGAGAGCGCCCGACATGGATCATCGGAACCGTGCCTTCGGTACCAAGGCGAGTCGGTACCCAGTCATCCAGACTGGAGATCGACTCCAGACTCGGCATCAAAAGAAACGAGTCTATCGATGCACATCTGGAGGGTACCGACGTCGGTACCAGTACCGGTACCGGGATCGATACAGATACTGGAAGATCGGTCTGCAGCGTCTCTAATGGGCCTGAAGGAATCGAGGGTGCCAGACTGCGATCTTTGGTGAGGAATGTTTCATCCAACACCATTGCCAATGCCAGGGTATGGCTACCGCTCGAAGCGGATGCCACCACCGAGCATGGCTCATTTATGTTTGGAGAGGGGTGAACCTCAGGAACAACCTGAAACCCCATTAAGGATTTGGAGGCCGAAGACTCCCACCGGGGTTTTAAAGCCAGTGTGTCCTCAAGGGCAAGGCCAGAGGCATCTCTATGTTGTGCATGAGATCTACCACGCAAGGACTGGCTAGTCTTAACAGACTGTTTTTGGGTTACCTGATCCTGCGAAGAAGAAAGGATAGTCGGTGCCCTGAAGTTGAATGGGGACCGCGTATCGAGGTGAATTCGATGCTGAAGACTTCTTCCGACTATACTCTTGCAGGAGGGATACTCCAGCGGATAGTGGTCAGGACCCAAGCAGGGTAGACACCAATTATGAGTGTCTAAAATCAATTTTGTACCGCCACAGTTTGAACATTTCTTAGGGATAGTGGCTGGCGCTTCCATGAAGGAAAGTGAGTAGGCCTAGGAGGCCGAAAAAACCGTCAGGCACTAACAAGGAAAATATTATTCCTTAACAAGGAAAAATTACAAGAAAAAAGAAAAGAAAAGAAACACCGGCGGTACCGGTGGCGTCGGGGAAGGCAGACGCGACCACAAGAAAACCAAAAAATAAAAAAGAATTTTCTGCGGTGACAGAACGTCCTGCCGGCTCCGCGGAAAAACAAAAACTAAGGAGAGGCAGTTGGGAAAGGCGGGAAGGCAGCACGCAGGCGTGTTGGGATGCTCCCAAAATCGTTCTGATTGGACGCACGTACCCATATGTGAAGACTTGTTCCTAGAGATCAGATTTATCAGAGTAGTATTTTACTACCCTAGAGTGAAAAAAAGAAAGTAGTAACCAGATTGTAAAAGTGGAGGAAAGAGTGCAATAGTGCTCTTATTGTTGCTTTTTGCCAATTGTTATAAATATTGTATCAGTGGCCTGAAAATGTAGGGTCACTGATACCATCCGGAACACAAACTTTGGATTGGACTAAGTTACGTTGAGAAGGGAAGAGGTGTAAGAGGAGTCTGACTACCACTGGCCTGCCAGCATGTACTTGTCCCCTTTCAAAGAATCCTGAAATTAAATTCCAAGAGTAATGAATGGAAAGACATAAAAAACATTGGAACTGTGTACCCCAAGCCTGCTGAGCAGCACCCAGGCAGGGGGTTAAGATGCAATTATTTTAAGCCATGGGGAGAGGGCGAGGGAGAGTAAGCAGCAAAAAGAGGACAGGGAGCAGAGAGACAGAGACCGCATATGAAGTGAAAGGAGGGTGAGGGAGACTGCAAATGGGAGAAGGTAGAATGGAGTTTTGGGGAGAAAATGCAAGAGAGATCCAGGATAGAGCAAAGGACATAAAATGGGGAAGGAGAGAGGGAGAAGACTGTGGCTGACACACGTGAACAGTTTGTCTGAATTTGATGTTTCCAGTTTAGGTCTTTGTTGTGAAAGCAATCAAACCAAATTGCAAAATTTTATGGCCATTTTAAAGCTTCAGGTGTACAAAGAGACTTATAGTGGGGTACTTGAGAAAAGTTCAGAAATATGGAGAGCGAGAATAGCCTGGAGTTCCCTGGCAGCCTAGAAAGATATGTGGGAGAGAAGCCAAGATCATATTCTTTACAGAAACAGCTAGGCAGGGAGACAAATGTTCTTGTGAAAGCGGAATGTTTATACTTCCAGAAACGCTTAACAGAAATTATGGCTAAAGATAACCAATGTGTCTGTGTCCAGTTTGACCTGTAACATACAGATGTAAACTATAGATATGAATTAGCTAAATGCAACGCAAAGCTTGGCGTAAGCAAATAAGGTAAATTTGTACAATGTTAGTTTTTTCCTAATAAAAAGAAGTGCTGCAGGAGATGGAGAAAGGGCATTGCAGGAGATGGAGGAAGGGCATTGCAGGAGATGGAGGAAGGGCATTGCAGGAGATGGAGGAAGGGCATTGCAGGAGATGGAAAAAGGGCATTGCAGGAGATGGAAAAAGGGCATTGCAGGAGATGGAGAAAGGGCATTGCAGGAGATGGAGAAAGGGCATTGCAGGAGATGGAGGAAGGGCATTGCAGGAGATGGAGGAAGGGCATTGCAGGAGATGGAGGAAGGGCATTGCAGGAGATGGAAAAAGGGCATTGCAGGAGATGGAGGAAGGGCATTGCAGTGACTACTCCAGTTTGTGGAATCAGCAATTCCTTCCTAAGCTCTCCAGTAGCACCGTTATTAAGATATAACTTGTGTGTGTGTGTGTTTCCATTCCTTTCTTATTGCACTGCATTCAGGGAATTGGAGCCAAAGAGTCAAGGTTGAACTTTGCTGCATTTTGCCCCCGGTCAGGATTAGAGCATACAAATAAGTAAAGTAGTGGCAAATCTACTGCTTCTTATCATTTGTATAGCACTACAAGGTGTACGCTGCGCTGTACATACAGATGTAAGATACTTTTCCTACTCATCAGACCTTCCAAACTAATCAAAATGAAGATCACCACAAAACAAGGGACTAGAGTATGGTAAGAAACACATAAGTAGTGAACAATAAAGTGAGAAACATCGGGATCCAAAAGCAGCCTTGAAAAGGTTGTTTTTTAGCCTAGATTTGAACAGGTCTAGAGAAGGCACCTGACATACTGATTCAGGTAGTTTGTTCCATGCGAGGTGAAATAAATGAAGTCTGGAGCTGACAGTGGCAGAGAAAGGCACAGATAAAAGGGATCTGCCAAAGAAGCGGAGTTCCTGAGGAGGGATGTAGAGTGAAATAAGAGGAAAGGAAGTGAGAAGCTGCAGAATGAATACACTTGTAAGTTAGTAGGAGAAATTTGAACTGGACATAGAAATAGATAGGGAGCCAGTGAAGTGACTTGAGAAGAGGGATTACATGAGCATAGTGACACTGGCAGAAGATAAGCTGTGCAGTTGAGTTTTGAACAGATTGAAGGGGAGAGAGAGATAAGATAGAAAACAGAGGGTAGGGCTAAATGGCTAATTTTCCCAATGGAGAAAGGTGAATAGTGGTGTACCCCAGGGATCTGTGCTGGGTCTGCTGCTTTTTGACATTCATAAATGACCTGGAAAGAGGAATAACGAGTGAGGTTATCAAATTTGCAGATGACACAAAACTATTTACAGTTGTTAAAACCCAAGAGGATTGTGGAAAATTGCAAGAGGATCTTGATAAATTGGAAGACTGGGCATCAAAATGGCAGATGAAATTTAATTTGGATAAGTGCAAAGTTATGCACCTAGGGAATAACAACCTAAACTATGGTTACACGATGCAAGGTTCCACATTAGGAACCACCACCCAGGAAAAAGATTTAGGCGTCATTGTGGATACCATGTTAAAACCCTCGGCCCAGTGTACAGCGGCAGCCAAGAGAGCAAATAGAATGCTAGGTATGATAAGGAAAGGAATGGAAAATAAAACAAAGGATATTATAATGCCTCTATATCGTTCCATGGTGAGACCGCACCTTGAATATTGTGTGTAATTCTGGTTACCGCATCTTAAAAAGGATATAGAGTTATTAGAAAAGGTTCAGAGAAGAGCCACCAAAATGGTAAAGGAGATGGAAGGATACACCTATGAAGAAAGGCTAAAAAGGTTAGGGCTGGAAAAGAGACGGCTGAGGGGAGATATGATAGAAGTCTATAAATTAATGAATGGAGTGGAACGGGTAAACGTAGATAGATTGTTTACATTATCAGAATATAGAAAGACTAGAGGACATGCAATGAAGCTACAGGGTAAACTATTTAAGACTAATAAAAGAAAATATTTTTTCACTCAATGTGTAATCAAACTTTGGAATTTGTTACCGGAGAATGTAGTAAAGGCTATTAGTGTAGCTGGGTTTAAAAAAGGTTTGGACAAGTTCCTGGAGGAAAGGTCCATAAACCATTATTAAGAAGGGACCCAGGATATCAATGCTTGACCCAGTACAAGCATTGTGGAACCTGTGTCTTTTGGGGAAACTGCTAGATACGTATGACCAAGATTGGCCACTGTTGGAAACAGGATACTGGGCTTGATGGACTTTGGTCTGACCCAGTATGGCATATCTTATGTTCTTATTCAAAGTGAGAGCAGTTACAATAGTAAAGATGGGAAGTGACTTGAGGATGGATAAAGGTCTTAGTAGTGTGTTAAAAAGGGAAGGGATGAATTTTGTTGATGCTACAGCTAAATAAGTGACAGGTTTTAGCTAGCTATTGGATATGTGCAAAGAAAGATGACCCCAAAGTTGCAAGCTGAGGAAACAGGGAAGAGTTAAGATTTAGTGCTTAGAAGTGCAGAGTCATGCACTTGGGATGCAAAAATCCAAAGGAATTGTATGCGACAGGGGGGCAAGAGGTTTGTGTGCATGGACAAGGATTAGAACCTCTGTGTGATCGTATGAGGATCTCAAGGTGGTGAAACAATGTGACAAAACAGTGGCTAAAGCCAGAAGAGTGCTGGATTGCATACAGAGAAGAATAACCAGAAAGGAGGAGGTATTAATGCCCCGTACAAGTTGTTGGTGAGGCCTTACTTGGAGTAAAGTGCTCAGATTTGGAGACCATATCTCACAAAGGATACAAAAGACTTGAAACAGTTCAGAGGAAGATGACCAAAATGATATGGAGCTTGGGCCAGAAGATGTATGAAAAGAGATTTAAAGACCTAAATATTTATATCCTAGAGGAGAGAAGGGACAGGGGAGATATAAAACAGATGTTTAAATACTTAAAGGGTATTAATGAGCAAACAAACCTTTTTCAAAGAAGGGGATGCTGTAATACTAGAGGGCATAAAATGAAGCTACAAGGAGGTAAGCTTAAAAGCAAAGTCAAGAAATACTTTTTCACCAAAAGTGTGATGTATGCTGAGACTGCCCTCCTGATGTAGAGAATTCAAAATAGCATGGAACAGACACAGTGGATCCCTTTACAGCAAGAGGATAAAATAAAAATAAACTTAACTATATTTTGTACTTCAACAAATAGAGAGGAAGAGGGGGCTGTAATAAAGGAACACTGGAATCAGCAGCTACTGCTTGAGAGGACTTTAAGAGAAAAACCTTATGCAGGGCTAAAATAAATTCTGGAGAAAATAACGAAGAAACAATCTCCTGAGCCTCAGACAGTTTCTGTGAGGTCTTACACCCAACCGTTGCATCTTTATTCGATTTCGATTTCTTTTTACTCGGTTTAGGTTGTCCTGCGGGAGAAACGGACGGCTCCTTTAAAATGGCCGCCGTTCCCGCGTTTTCCAAAGTGAGGAGAGCCTTCCCTGAGTCTCCTAACCCTTTAGGCTCCATCCCCCGACCGCAGCAAACAGCGCGGAAAACACACAAGAAGCAAAGAAAAGAAAAGAAAAGGCAATGCCGAATTAAAACAATGAAAACGCGCCGACTCACCGTCAGAGCTCCGACAGCCCGGAGACTCCCGAGAGAGACGCCAAGGCTTCAGTAGTGCTGTTAGCCTGAAAATCACACTGACCGGATAGGAACCGCTGAAAACTGTGCTCCCACTGCCCCACTGCTAGCGGACAAGAAGACACTGCAGTCCCTTCAAGGATAATGGTTACTGGGGCTCCCAAGACCAAAACTCCGACAAAACAGACCCCGGACTCTAGAAAGCAGGCTCTGCCTTCAGCTTTGGCCTAAACGGCCGTCGTGGCTCTCTACTCACACGTCTTTTTTTTTTTTCTTGTAACTTTAGAGAAACCCCTGGGAAGTATAGTAGGAGGAAGCCCCGCTAGAGCCCTGCTACTAAGCACAAGTAATGGAAACCAAAAGGCCCTGTCAAATACACCAGGGAGATAGTCAGCTCGACGTCCTATTCAGCTGCTGAGGACTGAAAGACTGGAGCACTGACACCAGGGGGAGGGGTTTAGGCTGTCAGCAAAACTTGGAGTTTTTCAGTCCTCAGCTGCTGAAGGGGATTGACAACCCTAACGTACCCTGGACTGGCCCGGATAAGCGATAAGGAAGCTACATTGTAGCTTCATTGTATGTCCCTTAGGTTTTTCTACTTTTTAAAGAAGTATACAACCAATCGACATTTACCTATTCCACTCCATTCATTATTTTCTAGACCTCTATCAAATCTTGCTTAATAAAGACTTTTTCAAGTACATTCGTAGCAAAAAACCTGTGTGTGTCAGTTGGACCATTAGATGATAGAAGGGTAAAAGGGGCACTAAGAGGGGACAAGGCCATAGTGGAGAAACTGAATGAAGTCTTGGTTCGGTCTTTACTGAGGAAGATGTAGGGATGTTATCCATGACTTAAGTGTTATTTAAAGGTGATATTATGGAAGAATTGAAAGAAATATCGATACACCGGAAAGATGTATTACAACTATTTGATAAACGGAAGAGTAGCAAATCACCTGGACCGGATGGTATACATCCAAGGGTGTTGAAAGAACTGAAATATGAGATTACAGACCTGCTATTAGTAATCTGTGAACTATCATTAAAATCATCTGTAATACCCAAAGATTGGAGGATGGCCAATGTAGCGCCAATTTTTAAAAAGGGTTCCAGGGGTGATCTGGGAAACTACAGACCGGTGATCCTTACTTCAGTACCAGGAAAAATGGTAGAAACCATCATAAAGAAAAAAATTACTGAACATGTAGATAGTGTGATGCAGCAAGGGGCACACAGCCCAGGGAAAATAAGATAAAAGAAAGACTTACCTCAGAGTCAGCTTTAGAAAGCAGCACTAGGCACCATGATTCACTGCAGCAAGGGAAATTCTTGCTACGTAGCAAACAAAAGTCCCATCAGGAACACCTGAGTGAGAGTCCCCAGGTCACGTGTAGAGCTAGGGATTATTTAGGGCAGGGTTCCAGTCAGTTAGAGAGGAGAATCAGAAGCAGGATCACCACGGGAAGCAGTAGGAGAGAGTGGAGCAGGAGGTGTGTCCCAGGTCAGCTGAACAGAAGCCCCAGGGGATTGCTGGGAGGAAATTCTTCTCACGAGGAGTCAGGAAGTGAGTCTGTCTCCAGCTCTCGAGAAGGAAGGTTCAAGGCAAGCTGCACTAAGGGAAGACCTGCTACCAAGAATAGCTTTGGAGAGAAGCCAGGATTACCCCACTACCCCAGAGGCCAGTATTTGCCAGCTCAAGGCAGAGGTCACGGTGAGAGGGAAGTGTTGGGGGATGGGCACTCCATGCATGACTACAGCTTAAGAAATAGGTGTAAAGTTAGGAACAAACATATTCCTGTTCAACCAGCCCGGGAGGCTAGAAGCAAAGGCTATAGAGAGCCAAGCATAAAGACAAGCCCTGCAGAGAGAAGGAAACTTCCCTATAGTAACAAAGAGAAGTTTAAAGCTTATAACTGCAAAGGGCAGGGTTCTGACTACAGACATAAGAAGCAAGATGTTTCAGAGCTAATGTTCTGGGAGGCAAGCCCAGGCAGAACCAGCTACAGAGAGAGATATAGACCCAAAGGGGGAAAAGCCTCCAGTGACTGTTATAGTGAAGTGTCACAAGACGCTATAGCTGAATACCGTTCTCAAGAAGGGTCTGATACCAGCAGTGTGAGTAGTGCTGGGGAAATGATATGGGAAGACGCTGCTAGTCTGCAAGAGGATATTCCTATGGATTGCAGTGTCTGTGTTAAATGCAACCGTATGATGTAAATACTGGATGAAGAGAACTCTGTGAATATAACAAGAGAAAATACGTGTGTCACCACTTTTGTTGCTAAGCTTATCTAATTTAAAGTTTCTGTTTCCTTTGACAAAGTCCGAGCGGGACGGGGAATAAAACCCACTTTTCATTTCAAGTTGCTCTGAAAGACTTTTTATTTACAAGGCCAGAGCAATTACTTGTGCATACGCCCTAGGCAACCGCCTATATAGGGCTAAACAGGCCTCTAACCACAGGCCCCATCACAATAGTCATGGCCTAATGGGAGACAGCCAACATGGCTTTCGACAAGGAAGATATTTTATTTATTTATTTACAAGCCCTTATATACCGCACTCTTCAGCATCAGTGCGGTTTACAAATAACAAAAATTTGCATCGGACAACGGCCTTTATGCTTATATTGAAACAGGGTAGGTAACTTGGGAGTGGAAACTGGGAAAACTATATACATGTACAGCAGTGGTGTGTGTGAAACTATTTACAATTTATAATAAAATTTGAAATACAATCTGTTAATCATGGTGCATTAATCCTTATATTCTATGTGTGTCATAAATGTACATGGTGGAAGGGTTGGTGTGTGCGCTGTCATAAGTCAGGTTATGAGTGTGTTAGGGGCTGTGTGCGTGAGTTGAGGAGAGTGGTGGTGTCGGATTAGGGTGGGCAAAGTGTAGGAGGAACAGATGATGTTTAAGGGCTTTCCTGAACTGTGAAAGGTCCTTGACTGATCTGATGTGTGGTGGGAGGTTATTCCAACACATCGGGGCATAGAAGGCAAAGGCTCTATTTCTGGTTGGTTGTGTGCATTTTGTAGCTTCAATTGGTATAATTAGCGTATTGGCCGCTACTGACCTTCTCAGCCTGTTGTTGGGGGTGGTGGTGAGGAATGCGGAGAGGGATGAGGTGGATAATAGGTTAATTGCTTTGAAGGTTAGTAGTAGTGCCTTGTAAGTGAGCCTACTGTTTTATGGTAGCCAATGTACTTCCATAAGTATGGGTGTGATGTGAGCTCTCCTAGATATGCCACAGAGGATGAGGGCTGCTGCATTCATCGCCATTTGCAGTGGGTTGAGGGTGCTCTTGGGGAGACCGTGCAGGATGATGTTTGCGTAATCAAAATGTGGTGTTACGAGCATCTGGAATATTGTTCTGAAATTATCTGGTGCTAACAGAGGTCTAAGGTGCCTTAAAGTCATGATTTTATTGTAAATGGATTTGGTGGTGTTCTTTATGTGTTCTTTGACGTTGAGCTGCTGGTCGAGTGTGACACCCAGGTAGCGTATCACAGATTTGCAAGGGAGCTCTGCATCTCTCACCTTCAGGATAGAGGGAGGAGAGAAGCTCTTGTTCTTTGTGATAAATAAGCCCTCGGTTTTATGCGTAAATTCTGAGTTAGAAGCCAGTCAGTGATTGCGTTAAAGCAATCAACTAGTGGGGAGAGGTCAGGATGCATAATGTTGATTGGAGTGAACAGCAAGACGTCATCTGCATAGATCAGGCTCAGTATATTAAATGAGCAGATATCACATATAGGTTGCATATAAACGTTGAAAAGTAAAGCAGACAGGGAGGAACCTTGGAGTACTCCCTGCTGCTGCTGGAATGGATCGGATGTTGAAGATCCTATCCGAACATGTTGCCAGCGGTCGGCTAAATAGGATTTACACCATTCCCAAGCCAAGCCCTGAATCCCCTTTTCATGGAGTCGGATGAGGAGTTGCTCATGATTAACAGAGTCAAATGCAGCTGCGATATCAAGGAAAATAAGTACAAACCCATTTTCAGTTTTGTCTATGCCTTTGGTTAAAGTGTTGGTGAGCGTGGCGAGTAGAGTCTCTACACCATGGGATTCTTGAAACCCGTGCTGGCAAGGATCGAGAGGGGCTGATATATCAATTTTCTTACTGATCTGCTATGTTTTTTTGAAGGAGTGAATAAACAGGTAGACAAAGGTGAGTCAGTTGATATAGTGTATCTGGACTTTCAGAAAGCCTTTGACAAGGTCCCTCATGAGGGACTTTTGGCAAAACTAAGAAGTCATGGGATAGGAGACAGTGTACTACTGTGGATCAGGAACTGGTTAAAAGATAGAAAGCAGAGGGTAGAGCTAAATTGGCCAATTTTCCCAATGGAGAAAGGTGAATAGTGGAGTACCCCAGGAATCTGTGCTGGGTCTGCTGCTTTTTGACATTCATAAGGGAATAACGAGTGAGGTTATCAAATTTTCAGATGACACAAAACTATTTAAAGTTGTTAAAAACCCATGAGGACTGTGGAAAATTGCAAGAGGATCTTGATAAATTGGAAGACTGGGCATCCAAATGGCAGATGAAATTTAACGTGGAGAAGTGCAAGGTTATGCACCTAGGAAAGAACAACCCAAACTACGGTTACACAATGCAAGGTTCCACATTAAGAACCACCACCCAGGAAAAAGATTTAGGCGTCATCGTGGAAAACATGTTAAAACCCTCCGCCCAGTGTGCAGCAGCGGCCAAGAGAGTAGAACGCTAGGTATCATAAGGAAAGGAATGTTAAATAAATCACTACAACTGCGCCCGGCCCCTGATGGAACAGCATCAGGCCAGGGAGCGGGAAGGAAATCCCCTCACCGATCGCCAGCCCAAGGCTCACCAGCACGCTGGTATTCTTTTAAAAAGAAGCGCCATCCGGCGCACCCGCACCTGAGGGCATCGCCAGAGGGCCCTTTGGTGTGGCTCTTAGGCAAGGCATGAAGGTGAGCGCATTACGAGAAACATCCAGTGACCCTCATCCAACAGACACCAAACCCAGGCCAACCGAGGAGACTGAAAGGAGGATTGAAGGATCGTGACTTCTGGTGCCCTTGGCTCAATCTGACCAACGCAGCACCAGCAGATCACCCAAAAGCCGCTGCAGCATCAAGGAGCAGAGAGGGAAGAAGCGCTCCTCCTGAACGGCTCCCGAGGTCCTACCATCACCCATACAAAATAAGCACCCACCAATCCGCTCCACTGCTACCCCACTACTACGCACAGCCTACTGACTCCATTGCTACCCCATTGCTACTTCATTATTGCTCCCCCCCCCCCGATCGCATGCAACTAACTTTGCTGCACAGCCTATAGACTCTACTGCTACCTCATTGCTTATAACATTGCTACTCACAGCCTGTAGATTCCATTGCTACCCCACGGCCTGCAATTAACTTTGCTGCACGGCCTGTGGACTCCACTGCTGCTTCATTGCCTGTCATTTATCATATACTGCATAGTGTGTAGACTCCACTACCTCATTGCTTATACCTCGTTGCTTGTAATTTAGAAACATAGAAATATGACGACAGAAAAAGACCACATGGCCTATCTAGTCTGTCCTTCCATAACTACAAACAGTCCCCTTTTTACCTTTAGAGATCCTCTGTGTTTGTCCCATGCTTTTTTGAATTCATTTACTGTCCTCATCTCTATCACCTCCACTGGGAGACTATTCCACGGATCCACTACTCTTTCCATAAAGAAATATTTCCGCATATCACTCCTGAATCTATCTCCCTTCACCCTCATCCCATGACCCCTCGCAGCAGAACTTGCTTTCAATTGAAAGAGGCTCTCTCCCTGAACATTTATGCCACGGAGGTATTTAAACATCTCAATCATATCACCTCTATCCCGCCTTTCCTTTAAGGTGTACATATTAAGATCCTTCAGTCTGTCCTCATATGCTTTATAATGAAGACCACTAATCATTTTACGTAGCCATCCTCTGCACAGACTCCAACCTGTTCACATCCTTTTGAAGGTGCGGTCTCCAGAATTGCACACTATACTCCAAATGAGGTCGCACCAAAGACTTACAGAGGCATTATCACCTCCTTTTTTCTGCTAGCCATTCCTCTCCGTATGCACCAAAGCATGCTTCTAGCTTTTGCTGTCGCCTTTTCTACCTGTTTAGCTACTTTAAGATCATCAGACACAACCACACCTAGGTCCCGCTCTTCTTTAGTGGACAAAAGTACTTCACCCCCTATACTATATTGCTCCTTTGGATTACTGCAGCCCAAATGCATGACCTTACAGTTTTTAACATTACATCCCAGCTGCCAAATTCTAGACCATTCTTCAAGCTTAGCATATTTAACATATGCTGCTTAGTGTGTAGAATCCATTGCCACCTCATTGCTTATAAGATAACATACGCTGCATAGCCCCACTATTCCTCCTCTATGGCCCCACATCACATCATCCTTCTCTTCTTCATACTCCCCAACTGCTTCACCTCCTACCAGCACCCTCATTCCAACCCCCCCAATTCCCCCTCTTCCTTCCTCATTTCTCCCTCCATTCTGTCTTCTAACCTATCATCAGCTCTTGAGCTTCATCAAACGCTCCCTCTCATTCAACTATCCCCTCTCTCTAAGGCAATCCCACCCTCACTTCCACTGTACTGTCTCCTCTCTACCCCACTCTCTGCTACTTCTCTCATCAGGTAACATCAACCCCAACCCTGGCCCCTCTAGATTTGTCTCACTCTAAGAAGAGATCCTCACGCAACTTGTCTAATCTCATCCATATCCCTCTCCTTTCCCCTTCTACTCTCCCTTTCTCATGTGTCTTGTGGAACGCACACTCAGTCTCTAATAAATTTGCTTTTACTCATGATCTCTATCTCTAACACTCTACATCTTCTTGCCCTAACAGAGACCTGGCTCCTCCATGATGATACCGCTTCTACTGCTGCTCTCTGTCACGGGGGCTATCAGTTCTCCCATACGCCTCATTCCACTGCCGCAGTGGTGGTGTTGGGCTTCTACTTTCTCCCTTTTGCCAATTCCAACCCCTCCTGCTGCCTCAGTCTCACTCCTTTCCCTCATTCGAAGTCCACTCCATTCGCCTCTTCACACCGAGTAGCTGTTATCTATTGCCCTCCTGACAAGTCTGCTTCTACCTTCCTTACTGACTGACTCCTGGCTCTCCATCTTTCTGGACTCTTCCTCCCTCACTCTCATTCTTGGGGATTTTAACATTTCACGTCGATAACCCCTCGCCCTTACCTCCTTGTTTGACCTCCAACTTTGTTCCAATGCCCCCACCCACCAGCACGGCCACAGTCTTGACCTGATACTCTTCTCCAATGCCTCTCCATCGAAATTCCGTAGCTCAGTTCTTCCCTTATCTGACCATCACCTGTTAAGCTTTAATCTTAATCTCCTGTTGCCTCAACCTCGTCCTGTCTCCTCTAACCTATTTAGAAACCTTCATACTACTGACCCCTTGACTCTCTCCTCCACCATTTCCCCATCTTTCTCTTCCACTATGTCTTCCAAGTCCGTCGACGAGGCAGTAACCTCCTATAATGCTGCACTCTGCTCGGCTCTGGATGCTTTCACATGTTCTGTGATTCTCTCTGCACCCCAGCCCTGGCTTTCATCCACTACCCGCTCCTGTGCCCATTCTGCTGAACATGCTTGGCTTAAATCCCGCTCCCCGGAAGACTTTCTACACTTCAAATTCATGCTTGGTTCTTTCCAGTCAACCATAGCTCTTGCGAAACAAGACTACTACGTCTACCTAACTCTCTTGCCTCTAATCCTCGCCGTCTCTTTAATACCCTCAGCTCTCTCCTCAAGGTGCCTCCGCCCCTTGTCCCTCCCGCCCTTCCTGCCCAAACCCTGGCCGACTACTTCCATGACAAAACCCACAAGATCACCCTCCAATTCCCCACTTCAACTATTTCCCCTCCTCTTCCTCTTCACTCCCACTTCTCCCCCACCCCATCCCTGCTACCTCTGCCACCCTCTCTTCCTTCCATGTGATCTCTGAAGAGGAAACCACACTCCTCCTTTCTTCCTCCAAACCCACCACCTGTTCCTCTGATCCTATCCCCACCCATCTCCTAACCCCCATCTCCTCCACCGTTGTCCCTTCCATCTCTTATATTCTCAACCTATCGCTCTCCACAGCAACCTTCCCGCAGACGTCAAGCATGCAGTGGTCACACCCCTCCTCAAAAAACCCTCACTTGATCCCACTTGTCCTATCAACCCATCTCTCTCCTTCCCTTCATATCTAAACTACTTGAACGTGCAGTCCACTGCCACTGCCTTGACTTCCTCTCCTCTCATGCCCTCCTGGATCCTTTACAATCTGGCTTCCGTCCCTTACACTCTACTGAAACGGCTCTTATCAAAGTCTCTAGTGACTTATTCCTGGCAAAATCTCAGGGCATCTACTCTGTCCTCATCATAAGAACATAAGATATGCCATACTGGGTCAGACCAAGGTCCATCAAGCCCAGTATTCTGTTTCCAACAGTGGCCAATCTAGGTCATACGTACCTAGCAGTTTCCCCAAAAGACACATGTTCCACAATGCTTGTACTGGGTCAAGCATTGATATCCTGGGTCCCTTCTTAATGATGGTTTATGGACCTTTCCTCCAGGAACTTGTCCAAATCTTTTTTAAACCCAGCTACACTAACAGCCTTTACTACATCCTCCAGTAAAGCATAGTTACTCACCTGTAACAGGTGATCTCCGGGAACAGCAGGAATTTAGTCCTCACATATGGGTATCGTCGGTACCGATGGAGCCTGCGCAGGAACGCTCCCCAGCGTCCAATTAGAATGCTTTTGGGAGCATCCCACAGCGCCTGCGTGCTGCCTTCCCGCCTTCCCCAACTGCCTCTCTCCAGTTGAGTTTTAGAGCTAAGACAAAGAGAGAGAGGGGGAAAGGAAAAGAGATAGAGAGATACAACTCCTAGGGGAGGTGGGTGGGTTGTGAGGACTAAATTCCTGCTGTTCCCGGAGATCACCTGTTACAGGTGAGTAACTATGCTATCTCCAGGAACAAGCAGGAATGTAGTCATCACATATGGGGACTCCCTAGATGCCAGGGATAGACCCCAGAAGTTGTGTGTCCCTGAGAAGGGCTCCACTTTCCCCCATGGATCTCTGGCATCCTACCAGGGATGGTGGGTAGGAGTTGATTAGGTATGGAACAGGTGTTGAAGAACAGCCTGACCAAACAAGGCATCCCGGCGAGAGTCCTTGTCCAAGCAGTAATGGGCTGTGAAGGTATGAACGGAGGCCCAGGTGTCTGCTCGACAGATATCGTCGATAGACCCAGAGTGCAGATGAGCCATTGAGGCTGCCATGGCTCTCACATTGTGAGCAGTGACATGGTCTTCCAGAGAAAGGTTCTTACTCTGATAGGCGAAGGAAATACACTGAGAAATCCAGTTAGATAGAGCTCTCTTGGAGACTGGAAGTCCCAAATGAGAAGGATCAAAAGCAACAAAGAGTTGAGAGGACTTTCTGTGTTGCTGTGTTCTTTTTAAGTAAAAGGCTAAAGCTCTTTTACAATCCAAGGTATGAAGATTCCTCTCTGCATTTGATGCATGAGGCCTTGGAAAAAACACAGGTAGGTAGACCGCTTGGTTCAGATGAAAAGGCGAGACCACCTTTGGCATAAAGTGTGGATGAGTCCTAAGGACTACCTTGTCATGATGGAACCTTGTATAAGGTGGATTAGCTACTAGCGCTTGCAACTCACTAATGCGACGTGCTGATGTGATTGCAATAAGAAAGATAACCTTCCAAGAAAGGAATTTTAAGGAGGTGGTAGCTAAAGGTTCGAAGGGTGGTTTCATGAGCTGCCCAAGAACCATGTTTAAGTCCTATGCCACCGGTGGTGGCCTCATGGGAGGCTTAGTTAGAAGGCAGCCTCTCATAAATCTTGCTATAAGAGGATGAGAGGAAATAGGCTGTCCATTTAGAGCCGGGGTCTAAAACACGCGGCCCGCGAGAGCATTTTGTATGGCCCGCGATGCCGTGACTTTTTTCAAGTGCGTTTTCTTGTTTTCTCACCTGATGATGGATATTGCATATTTTGTAACACCACGTGGTGCCGTGGCCGTGCCGGCAATCTCCGAGTCCTCTTCTCCTCTCTCACATGACCCGAATCACGAGTCTGCCATAAACCAAATAGCTTGATGCATGAGAAAGAAGTGTTACTCAGTTGGTTAGGGTATCACATTTGCATATGTGCAAATTTGGTTGTGATCTCTTTAAATAACGCAGGAATAGCTGGCGTTTTTCTATAGATCGGTATCTTGAATGGCAGCTAGTAAGGTAACATTTTCTTCTGATTCTATTGTTTATCTTTAGCTCATTGAGAAGTTAATAATTTGAATATATGGTTTTTATATGTTGTAGAACCCTAGACTCGTTTTTTTAACTATTATAGTAGTGTAACTATGTTTTGTTCTCTAGGTATTTTCGGTATATGAATGTTATGATAAATACAAAGAGAAGTAATTGTTTAAACTTTGGGATCCTTTTAATAAAGAGATACATGTCTTCATTTCTTTATTTGTTTATTGTTTTTTGGTTTTATGCCTTCGTGGTGCATTTTTACACATGATTAGTTGAATCGGGTTTTTGACGGTTTTATTATTTGCGTCAAAATTTGGCATCCCTGATTTTTGATGTTTTAAGTTTATCAAGCACTTTATTTCGTTTGGTGTTTCTTTTATTAATGTTTTTAAATTATTCGGCTATTTGTGCTTTGTAAGCAATGTTTGTGGTTCATTCTTTTGTCTCTGCAATCGCACAGTCCGTGCATTATGGAGGACTCTTGATCGCGATTATTAACAGTCAGTTTCATCTTTTGCTCCCTTTCAGGGTTGCCTTCTGGGTTCTAAATTTGATTTATTTTTATGATGCTGGCTCACGTTCAGCACAGCGTGTGTGATTTTTAGTACCCCCGGTTAAGGCTTCATTGTTTGTGTTTTACAGCTCCAGAAACTGCATAATAGTTTAATTATTCAGAAACCATTACAAAGTATTTTATTCTGTTTAGAAGCCCATAATTTTGCTGCTACAATGTATCATTT
Organism: Ichthyophis bannanicus; assembly: GCA_033557465.1. Taxonomy (NCBI): domain Eukaryota; kingdom Metazoa; phylum Chordata; class Amphibia; order Gymnophiona; family Ichthyophiidae; genus Ichthyophis; species Ichthyophis bannanicus. The sequence continues at coordinate 2,597,462 of CM066043.1, forward strand.
GTTCCATGCTTTCATGATGCACTTTTATACATAGGTTGCATCGGGTGTTTGATGGTTTTAGCACTTGCGCCAAAATTTGGTGTACCTAATTTTTTGATGTCTACTTAGTCAAGTATTTGTACATCTCTCATTTTTTAAGTTTTTTTTAGCTATTTGGCTATCTGTTCTTTGCAACAATGTTTGTGGTTCATTCTTTTGTCTTTGCAATCGCACAGAATGTGAGATATGGAAAAATTTTGATCGCTTTCTTAGATGTTTACTTTGTGATTATTATAAGTCTGTTCCATTTTTGTCCTCCTTAGGGTTGCCTTCTGGGTTTGAAAATTTAATTTAACTAATTTTTATGATGTTGACTCACGATCAGCATAACGTGTGTATTTTTTATTACCTCCGGTCAAGGCTTATTTGCCTTGATTGTACAGTTCCAGAAGCCCCATAACAGTTCATTTAGTCATTCAGAAACCATTATAAAGCATTTTATTGTTTTCAGAAGTTTACAATTTTGCTGTTACAATGTATTATTTGTTTCAGTGTTGTTCTGTGATATAGTTTTATTTATTTATATTTTAATTGTATGTCATTTAGTCCTTATGAGTTACATAATTGTATAATCGTAATGCAATAGAACATCCTTTTTAATGTACAAATTATTTTAATTTTGTTTATAATATGTTTTTCTGTGGGTTGGTGTTACAATATTTAATGGTCATAAGATTTCCGTGGGTCTGGGTTTCCCATTTTGATTAAATTTATGTATGCATTATTTAACATAACGTTGTGTTTATATGTATTTTCTAGCACATTCAACTATTATATTGATTCTAAGTCATACTATCCTGTGCGCTTCCATTGATATATGATACATTGAACAGTAAGAACTTTGTTAGTTCAATATATTTGTTTTGTTATATACATATCTTAAGTTTGTTTGTCCTCCTTTGTTTCTTTTTAATTTTTTTAATATTTTTTAATATTTTAATATTTTTATGCTTCTTAGATTCTATATTTATGTATTTAATAATGTATTTATATTGATATTTACAGTTTATATGTTATAGTTTTTAATTATAACATGTTTTATGTACAATATGTTATTATTTTTTATATTTGTATATCTCTATTGATGCCTATTCATGCTCAGGGAAGGGTACAGACATGGACGTGTCTGTCACTGAGTCCAAACAAGTGGCATCATGCACATATGTATCTTTTTTGGGAACGTCCTGGCATGCCCCCATGCAACATAGATGTGATTGCATGGAACACATGTAAACTCGGAGTATTCAAAGATGGCTCTTGGGACGTCGATATGATTCGCATGTCTGAACGGGTGTTTTTAGATGTGGGAGTCATAAAGAGTGTTTCAAAAAGATTCCCTGAATAGATTTCCACTAAGAGCCTGATTCCAAAAGGGGCATATCCGAGTAGCAAGGAGCATGCGTGGTGACTGAAAACACAATATTGCAGCATCTCCCTCCACCGGCAGCAGCGCTGCCAGAGGACTTCCGCTTTGTGGGCACATTGCTTCTAATATTGTTCTAACACACACCTCTTTTTCCAGACCACTGTTTCATCAGAAGGGCAGAGATTTAAATATTTAAATTTGGCAAAGTTTCAAATCTAAGAGGGCACACGAGTCACGACGACCAAGGCTAACACGTGAGAACATTACTGTATTGGAAAAGCATTGTGATTGCAATCCTAATAATTTATAATGAAGAGATTACGATCAGAAAAGTCTGGATGCAAGGACAATGGATATAGCAGTAAAAAGACCCCAATGGAGGAGGAAAGCATCCCTGGCTTGACAACCCCTGAGCCGGAATTCTGGAACAGAACGGGGGAAGTTTTACATTCAGCGGACTTGCAAAGAGGTCTATGTCCAGGGTTCCCCAAATTTGAAAATTTTGGCCACCTGGTCTGCATGGAGAGACCATTCGTGTGGAAGCAGAACTCGACTGAGTCTGTCTGCCCAAGTGTTTTGAATGCCTGGAAGGTACACCACACGGAGATGAATCTGGCGAGGGCTCATAGTCGCAAAGCTTCGTTGCATAGCGACAGAGCCTGTTCCGCCCTGCTTGTTCACATAGAACATGGCTACTTGATTGTCCGTTTGAACTAGGACTGTCTTGTAGCTGAGCTGGGTGTGGAATACTGTGATAAGGAAGCTTATCATAGCTCAGGTAGGAGCTATAGAAAAGATGATGTGACTCTGAACAAGCAACCTGTCAGTTCTGGTAGAAGCAAGAAAACAGAGTTTTCACATAAAAGACTACCAGTCCCAGAATGCACCAGGTTTCCAGCAGCCATGAGGGAGGCTGAAGAGAGAAAATGTGTGTGCAATCAAGAGAGCTATGAGGTAATCCCTAAGCACTCATCTCAAAGGGCAGGGCCTGATTCAAGACAGCTGCGCTGTGTTAGGGAGCAGCACACATTAGGAAAGAATAAGAAAAGAGATTATTCTTCAGGAAACAGTTTCAGCAACAGTTTCAAGAACAGCTTCAGGAAGAGATACAGAGGGGAGAGCTTCAGCAACGGCTACAAGCACCAGTATCACCTGGAGAAACAGAAGCCAAGCCAAGCAGATAGAGAGAGAAGGAAACTCTCTGGAAGGAAGAGAAGAAAGGCCATTGGAAGGTCTGGGAGATTCCAAGGCAGTACTCATACTGGGAGGTATTCCAAAGGCCAGCAGAGTACATTGGACTGGATTCAGCCAGAGGAATGGAGTGGCAGAGATAGGAATCACCAGTGGCTACCTGGAAGAGAGAAGACTGCATGTGGAAGGGACTTTCAGACCAAGGCCAGAAGGTATGTGAGAGAAGATCCAGTGTCCAGGGATCAAGATTGGAAGGCTGGACATCAGAATTGGATTACATATTGGCCAGGCTATACAGAGAGGAATAATGATAGCAGGAGAGGCTCAGGTATGAACACTGATCCAGACCCTATCTATAATAGAGAATGGCAGCAAGGGAATAAGCATTCTCATGATAGTGCCTTAATGAAAGACTCATCTGTGCCAATGTATGATATTGACCCTATGATTGTTGATGCAGGGGGAAATACAGCAGATGAAACTATTTACATGGACTGTTCTTTATCTAAATGCTATTGCTAGTTTTCTCTGAGCAAACACATCAGCCATCACAAAGAAACCTAACTTTGTTCTTTATTTCCACTGCAAACAGCTCTTAAAGCAGGATTTGGGTTCACACAGTAGCAGCCAGCCAGCTAAAGGCTTTCAGCTGGTCCATTGATAGTAATTAGGGCTGCACCTGATTGTGTGTGTGAGCAAGGGAGAATCACTGCTGAGATCGGCGTGGAAAATAAGCAGAAGTTAACCTAACCAGCAAAGTTTATTCTTTTCTTTGTGCCTTTGTATTTGGTAATTATTTGCTAAGAAAACATTAGCTAATTGCCTGACAAACTGAAGGTTGTTTTCTGGTTTACTTTGTGACTTTTTGTTATCCATTTTAAACACTGCAAGCAAGTAACCTCATTTATAGTGCTATCAAGCATACATGTGCTGGGTGAATTAAACCCCATCAATAAAAGAAGTATTTTATTGATCTTACCACTTGGTTTCACAACTCAAATTATTGTCATCTGCTGTGTTTGGGAGTGAATGAACTACAATACCCACAATACCTTGCAAGAATCATATGAATATATGCATCGTCAAGATTGTGTAAGTTCTCACCCTAGGCAGCCGTCTGACAATACTCGAAGAGCAAGGAAGATTGCTCTGAGTTCCAGGAGACTGATGTGGAGATAGGCCTCTTGTGGAGTCCAGGTACCCTCGGTAGAGAGGCCTTGCAGGTGGGCTCCCCAACCCAACTGTGAAGCATCTGCTGTTATGTGGCTTGGGGTGGAGGTTGCTGAAAAGGAGACCCCACCAAAAGGTTTTGGGGTGACTGCCACCACTGGAGGGACAAAATAAGGCAATCTGAGTTTGCTATTTTGTCTGACATATTAAACGTTGTTTACAATAGAGTAATTACCAAATTTTGGACCACTTATATTACTCTGGGAGTGGACCTGCGGGATTTTGTCTGACAGGCAACCTAACGCCTGAGTCCACTAAGTGGATAAAGTCCACTGGGCTGCCCTCATATGGAGGCGAACATAAGGAACCACATGCATGGTGGATGCCATGTGGCCTAGCAACTGTAACATTTCCTGAGCAGTGAGGTGAGGTTTTAGCACTGCTTCGGAAGCTAACTGCACAATGCGAAGGCAGCGGGGCTGTGGAAGGTAGGCCCTTGTCTGTCTGGTATCCAGCAGAGCTCCTATAAACTCCAGGGACTGAGTGGGAGCAAGGTTGGATTTTGGGAAGTTTATGACAAGTCGCAAATACTGAAGGAAGCGCATTGTGCGAGATAGAGCAACCCTGGCCTCTGATTCTGAAGGAGCTCAAACGAGCCAGTCGTCTAAGTACGGGAAGACGAATATTCCCAGGGTGCGGAGAAATGCTGCCACCACAGCCATGCATTTTGTGAACACCCTTGGTGCAGAGGCCAGGCAAAAGGAGGAACCCTGTATTGGTAGTGCTTCCCTCCAAACAGAAAGCGAAGGAACTTTCGGTGAGTTGGATGGATGAGAACATGAGTGTACGCATCCTTGAGATCTAGAGAACAAAGCCAATCCTTACTCTGAAGGTATGGCAGCAGAGTTCCTAGAGAAATCATTTTGAACTTCTCTTTGAACAGCAATTTCTTCAATTCTCTGAGGCCTAAAATGGGTCTGTGTCCCCCTGTTTTCTTTGGAATAAGGAAATAAGGGGAGTAAACCTCGTTGGGGAATGGGTACCTCTTCTATTGCCCCTTGGGCAAGAAGCACAGTGACCTCTTGACCTAACTGGTCGTTGAAAGAGGTCTGAGAATTGAACAGTCTTACCATTGTAGGTGGGGGCATGCTGAGGAAATGAAGCTTGTATCCCTCTCTTACAATAGACAGAGTCCAATTTTCTGCTGTAATCTGACCCTATCTGGAGGTAAAATGACATAACCTTCCTGCGATGGTGGAGGGTTCTGGGCCGTTCAGGGCCAGGAAGGCAAAGTTCTCTAGATAGGAGTCAAAGCCCCTGTGGAGGCCGAGTCTGCTGAGCCGGTTGAGGCTTAGCTGCTTTTGTCTTTCTTTGCCTAGGTTGCTGCTGCTGTCCCTTTTGGGCATACTGACCTAAACGATGCCCCTTGTTGAGTATAGGAGGGATAAAACGTCTTCTTCTTACTGAAGAATGGTTTCTTAGAGGATTTTTTCCTCGCAGGATCAGCTGTAGATTTAGACAATCTATCCAAAGTGATATTGTCAGCATCTATCTCATTAGCTTTTTCCTGCCAATTCTTGCCAAAGAGATTCTCTCCTGTGCAAGGAATATTCCCTAGTTTATCCTGTACCCAAATTTCCAAGTCAGATGCCTGGAGCCAGGCAATCCTACATGCACCTATGGCAGGTTCTGCTTATGCACTCAAAGCAGTCAAAGGCTGCATGATTCACAAACTTGAAAATATCCTGAGCATGTTTGACAAGGGCGAGGTAATCTTGCCTCTTATCAGGAAGGAGAGGGCTCATAAGCTCGAAATCTCCTGTGACCTCCTTAAGGAACATTCCCATATATAAGATATAGGAACTAATCCTAGCAGAAAGCACGTCCTGGAGGATTAGATGCATGCCTTTTTGCACTCTTTATCCTTCTCATAGCTGATTCCACCACCATGGAATGGTGTGGTAATTGAGTCTTCTGAAACCCAGGACAAGGAGGAACTCGAGACACGGTGTCGAGTCTTCGAGAGTGAGGAGATGTGGTTAGAGGTGTTTCCCACATCCTTAACATGAGATCATGCAAGATCTCATGAATAGGTAAGGTAGCTGCCTCCTTGGGAGCTTTAGGGTATTGCAGGATTTCCAATTCCTTTGCCCTAGCCTTTTTTCAGGAGCCACTGTGATGGAAAGACCTCGAGCCACATCTCGAATAAAATCCTGAAAGGACATATCCTCTGGTGGAGACATCCTACGCTGAGGAGAATCCTCCTCCTCAGGAAGAAGCACTCTGCTATTGGCAGAGCTTTCAGAGTCTTCAGACTCATCCGAGGATTCGAAGTATCTCCGATACGGTTGATCGTGCAAGGCACGGTACCAGTACCAATCGAAGTCGGCATCGGAGTGGTCCGGTATTGACTTGTCGATACCGGATGGATACGCATGTCTCAGTCCCGGAATAATACCTGCCGATGTCGATGCAGTCGGTGCCGGCACCGGAGTTAGTGCCGGTACCAGTTGAATTGTCTGAAGTGGTTTCAGGGGCATCGAAGCCGTGAGAAGAGCTGCCAAACTGCATTCAATAGCCAAGAATCTCTGGTCAATCGATGCTGCCGATGCTTGGGTATCTGTACCGGATGAAGTGGCCAGTACCCCAGAGCATGGCACCAGTAGTTCTGCCGAGGTTGAAGCCCCGTTAGTGCTTTGGAAGCCAAAGCCTCCCGCCGGGGCAATTTTGCTGGTGAAAGTCCCTCAAGGGCAATGCCAGAGGCATCTCGCTGTCTAGAAGGAGATCTACCCTTTGAGGACCGGCTAGATTTATGTTTAGTTACCTGAGATCCATGGGAGGAAGACGAAGCCCTGGAAGATGTCGATGCCACGGAGGTTGCATCGGAGGGAAAAAGGGTGCTAAGTTTAGCAGCTCGGTTCTGCCGGCCCCTTTTCGACATCATCCCACAGGCAACACACTCTGAAATAGAGTGGTCAGGACCTAAACATTTGAGGCACCACTCATGGGTGTCAGTGACGGAGATGGTACCGCCACACTTAGAACACTTTTTAAAACCCGAAGCGGGTTTTTCCATTCTGAAGGAAAAGTTGGGCCTAGTGCCCAAAATGGCACGTGGCACCTGAAGAAAAAATTACTGGAAAGACTCCAGAAGTTTGTTTTTTTTTTAAAGAAAAAAAAGAAAGAACCACCGGCGGTACCGGTGTAGCACGGAAGGAAGGTAGACGTGACCACAAAAAAGAATAGAAGGGATTTTTTTTCTGCGGTGACAGGATGTGCGAACTGTCGGCTGTGCGGAAAACGAAGAACTGGAGAGGGACAGTTGGGAAAGGCGGAAAGGCGGGAAGGCAGCACGCAGGCGCTGTGGGATGCTCCCAAAAGCTTTCCGACGATACCCATATGCAAAGACTACATTCCTGCTTGTTCATGGAGATTACCAATACATATTCCTACTGGGGAAAGAGAAGTGGCACTGTCAAATAGAACCTATAGAAACTATACCTATACTATACAAACTATACCTCAGCTCAGTTACACATGCAGAACACAGAATGCCACCAGACAAAAAACAAAATATCACAATTTAGTAATAGGAAGACAATAATTAAACTGGGAATGTACACTGCAGAAATAAAACTATAAATTAATTTCCTCTTGTACTAAACAAAATGCAGACATTAACAATACACATTTCCCAGAGCTGACATATTCCAGTTAATAAATTCAACATAAAAAAGTATTTTTTTTACCTTTTGTTGTTTGTGCATTTTATTTTTCAGTTGCAATTGCTCCAGTCACTTTCTTCTGGTTTCTTTGTGTCTTCTGCTAGCTGTCTATTTGTCCTCTATTCTCTCCTAGTTTCCTATTCTCTCTACATCTGCTTTAACATACTGAAATTTCTCCTTTTGCTCTTTCCTTCATTTCTTTATTCTTTTTTCATCCACTCAAATTTTATCCCTCCATCCTCAATCCCCACTTATTCTCCCAATACCTGTCCAATCATAGATTTTTCTTCCCTCCCATACAAAATATCTTTTCTTCTCCATCCTCATTCACCCCCAGCCCCATCCCCTTCTAGTCCTCCCCGAACATCAGCTCCCCTCTAGTTCCAGCCCCACCCAGCATCCGCTCCCTTCTAGTCCCATTCTCCTATCACCTCCTATCACCTCTCATCAGCTCATTTCCAGACCTTTCCTAGCCCCTTCATCGGCTCATTTCCAATCAAAGCCCTCCATCAGCCCATTTCCAGTCCTAGCTCCCCCATCCATTTCCAGTCCTATCCTAGTCCCTCCAATCAGCCCATTTCCAGTCCAAGCCCCCCCTCCCACTCAGCCCATTTCCAGTCCAAGCCCCCTCCCCATCAGATATTTCCAGTCTTAGCTCCCCCACCCCTCCAAAGAGCCCCGAGGCTGTCTAAAAGACTTTAGAGGGAGCCGGAGAGGCCCGGCTCACCTCTGACAGCCACCGAAGTGAAGAACGTCTTCTTTCTTCACATCAGCAGATGTATTATAGTTTAGAACGCTGGCGCACAGACTTCCTGTTTCCCGGCACTCAGCGTGCTAGCATTCTAAACTACAATACAGTTGCCGAAGTGAAGAAAAAAAAAAAAGATGCTCTTCACTTTGGCAGCTATCAGATGTGATCCGGGGATTTCTTCAGCTCCCTCTAAAGTCACGCTGCCTGCCAGTGCCGAATGCGGAATGTTATTGGCATGGGGCTCCCTGAAGCGCGGGGCCCTGTGCAAACAACATTCTCGCACATTGGCAGGCTGGCCCTGAGTCCTGTGGTGATCCACTTAGGGGGTGGGAGCTGCTTCCCACCAGGACAGCTTCGGGGGCCACTCCCAGTCCTCAACCTTGGAGTCCTGTCGAGGGCTGCAGTGCCAGTGCCCATGGGTTTTACAAGTGGTACATACATCGCCCCCTGAGGACTTGGTCAAAGTCCATTCCTTCCAGGGACAGTCCTCCACAGATTGTTGCTGGTGCAAAGCCCCACAACCTTGGGGCTCCAAGTGAGCTTGGTAGCCGCCCGGATCCAATTCCCTATCCAAGGGTGTAGAATCCAAAGCCGATGGAGCAGAGGCCAAGAACTTGAGGCCAAACAGTGCCGCCTCCTGCCTTTCATGATTCTTACGCCTCTTGCTAGTCATCTGAAGACAAAGCGGGCAAGTGGAGGCATCATAATCGGCCCCCAAGGCAGTGAAGGCTGCCATTGTGGCAGACAGTGATGGACATGGTCCTTCCACAAATGGTGCACTTCTTAAAACCACTAATTGAGAACTCTAATGTCCTGATTAATAGGGCATAAGAAGAAAATCCCATGTACTGAGAGAAAAGAAAAAAAATAAAGTACCCGAAAAAACCGTGAAGCTGAGGCAACGACGTTTCCGGGACCCAAGAGACCAAGAAAAAAGCAGCAAGAAAACAACGAAGTATTCACTGAAATGAACACCAACTTTTTTCCGGGGTGGGCTCCGTGGAAAAACGAAGACTGAGAGAAAATGGCTCCCTTGGGCAGGAAGGTGACCATGCATGTGTGGTTGATCTATTTAACATTTATAAAGCGCTACCATACGCAGCACTGTACAGGTATATAAGAGTGATGGTCCATGCTCGTTAGAGCTTACAATCTAATCAAAACGAAAAACACACAGAGCAAAATTCTAGTTAGGGCAAAACCAGGTTTGTTGTCTCCCATTACAACTAATAGTACTACAGCGCATTTCTATTTAAAACTACATTACAATGGGCATCAGGTTAAAATACATTACATAACAGTACATAACAAAACATTAAGGGGTAAAAAACAGGCGGGCTGGGCATCATGGGGTACAGTACAACACATCATGGGATATACTTGGAGGATGCTTACATGGTGACGTTCGCATGGTTCGCTGGATCTGGCCAGTTCTTCGGTGATCGGTGGAGTCGCTGGAGTGATTGCTGGAGTATGGTGGGGGGAGAAAGCTGCGGCTTTTCCACAGTGCCGCGCCTAATGGCCACGCCCTTTGGCAAGGGCCCGCCAGACGCGGGCATGCCAAGGATCTCCCAAAGGCTTTCTTTGAAAGATGGGGAGAGGTTACTGCACAGGCTCCGCTGATGCAGACATCACCCATATGTGAGCACTGACTTCCTGGCTTATTCCCAGAGAAAGACCATACTGCCTATCCAGTGTGATCTTTCACACCAACTACTACAAGTCCCCTTTTTTCCCTTTAGAGATCTGTGTTTGTTCCATGCTTTCATAAGAACAGAAGATATGCCATATTGGATCAGACCAAGGTCCATCAAGCCCAGTATCCTGTTTCCAACAGTGGCCAATCTAGGTCATACATATCTAGCAGTTTCCCCAAAAGACACAGGTTCTGCAATGCTTGTACTGGGTCAAGCATTGATATCCTGGGTCCCTTCTTAACCCTTTCAAGGCCTACTTTAAAATTTTAATCCACATTCAGCAGCCGGGTTAATTTTTGCATATTTCAGGAAAATTGTACCAGTCTTATTCAATATGTTCTAATAGTGATTTTCCTTCTGCTATGGTCATGTATTATATAACATTTGATAGGAATATTTAGTCAGAATTTTGGATCCCGAGAGTTTTGGGCTCGGCCTGGAAAGGGTTAATAACGGTTTACGGACCTTTCATCCAGGAACTTGTCCAAACCTTTTTTAAACCCAACTACACTAACAGCCTTTACTACATCCTCCGGAAACAAATTCCAGAGTTTGATTACACGTTGAATGAAAAAATATTTTCTTTTATTAGTCTTAAATAGTTTACCCCGTAGCTTCATTGCATGTCCCATAGTCTTTCTATATTCTGATAAGGTAAACAATCGATCTACGTTTACCCGTTCCACTCCGTTCATTATTTTATAGACTTCTATCATATCTCCCCTCAGCCGACTCTTTTCCAGGTTAAAGAGCCCTTTTAGCCTTTCTTCATAGGAGTATCCTTCCATCCCCTTTAACACTTTGGTGGCTCTTCTCTGAACCTTTTCTAATAACCCTATATCCTTTTTAAGATACGGCGACCAGAATTGCACACAATATTCAAGGTGCAGTCTCACCATGGAATGATATAGAGGCATTATAATATCTTTTCTTTTATTTTCCATTCCTTTCCTTATGATACCTAGCATTCTATTTGCTTTCTTGGCCGCCGCTGCACACTGGGCCAAGGGTTTTAACATGTTATCCACAATGACGCCTAAATCTTTTTCCTGGGTGGTGGTTCCTAATGTGGAACCTTGCATTGTGTAACCATAGTTTGGGTTGTTCTTCCCTAGGTGCATAACTTTGCACTTGTCCACATTAAATTACATCTGCCATTTTGACGCCCAGTCTTCCAATTTATCAAGATCCTTTTGCAATTTTCCACAATCCTCTTGGGTTTTAACAACTTTAAATAGTTTTGTGTCATCTGCAAATTTGATAACCTCACTCATTATTCCACTTTCCAGGTCATTTATGAATATGTCAAAAAGCAGCGGACCCAGCACAGATCCCTGGGGTACACCACTATTCACCTTTCTCCACTGGGAAAATTGGCCATTTAGCCCAACCCTCTGCTTTCTATCTTTCAAACAGTTCTTGATCCACAGTAGTACACTGCCTCCTATCCCATGACTCTTTAGTTTTGCCAAAAGTCTCTGATGAGGGACCTTGTCAAAGGCTTTCTGAAAGTCCAGATACACTATATCAACCTACTCACCTTTGTCCACCTGTTTATTCACACCTTCAAAAAAACATAACAGATTAGTAAGACAAGATCTTCCTTGTCTAAAGCCATGTTGGCTGTCTCCCATTAGGCCATGACTATCTACATGCTGAGTAATTTTATTCTTTATGATGGTTTCTACCATTTTTCCCGGTACTGACGTGAGGCTCACCGGTCTGTAGTTTCCCGGATCACCCCATGAACCCTTTTTAAAAATTGGTGTTACATTGGCGATCCTCCAATCTTCAGATATTAGAGATGATTTTAATGATAGTTCACAGATTACTAATAGCAGGTCTGCAATCTCATATTTCAGTTCTTTCAACACCCGTGGATGTATACCATCTGGCCCATGTGATTTGCTACACTTCAGTTTATCTAATAGTTGTAATACATCTTCCCGATGTATCGATATTTCCTTCAATTCTTCCGCACCTTTAAATACCACTTAAGTCATGGGTAACATCCCTACATCTTCCTCACTAAAGACCGAAGCAAAGAATTCATTCAATCTCTCCGCTATCGCCTTGTCGCCTCTTAGTGCCCCTTTAACTCCTCTATCATCTAATGGACCAACTGACTCTCTCACAAGTTTTTTGCTACGAATGTACTTGAAAAAATCTTTATTTCGCATTTTTGCTTCCGCAGCAAGCTTCTTCTCAAATTCTCCCTTTGCCCGCTTTATCAATGCCTTGCATTTGACTTGTCAGTGCTTGTGCTGTTTCCAGGTTTTGTCATTTGGCTCTTTTTTCCATTTCCTGAAAGATGCTTTTTTGGCAACAGCCTCTCTGACCTCACCTTTAAACCATGCTTGCAGTTTTTTGGACTTCCTTCCACTTTTCTTAAAGCATGGAATACAGCTGGTCTGGGCTTCCAAGATAGTATTTTTCAAACACCCAAGCTTGATGTACGTCTTTAACCTTTGCAACTGCTCCTTTTAGTTTTTTCTTAACTATTTTCCTCATTTTATCATGGTCTCCCTTTCGAAAGTTAAAAGGTAGTACTGTGGATTTCCTGACTTGGATTTACTGGAAGTTACAGAAACATGGTTCACAGAAAACCATGATTGGAATGTAACTATACCTGGCTATACTTTATTCAGAAAGGACAGGGTAGGAAGTAGGGAAGGAGGAGTGTCACTATATGTAAAAACTACTATTAAAGTTTTGGAATTACAGAGCTTAAAAGGAAGAGGGGAGGCATTGTGGGTTAAACTAGAAAGAGGGAAAGAGAAATCTATTTACATTGGTGTGATATACAGACCTCCATCACAAGACGAAGAGGTGGACAGAGTTAATTGAAGACATGCGCAGCATTTCTAGGAAAGGGGAAGTGCTACTGATAGGAGATTTCAATATGCCAGATGTTGATTGGCACATTCCTGCTGCAGTATCATCTAGAAGTAAGGAGATCCTGGATTCTCTACAGGGAGAACTATTCAGGCAATTGATAACAGACCCCACATGTGAAGGGGCCATGCTGGACTTGGTGCTTACCAATGGTGAAAGTGTTTCTGATGTTGTAGTGGGAGATCATTTTGTATCCAGTGATCACCAGATGGTGTGGTTCAGTATTAGGACTACTGCTGTTAGAATCCATTCAAAGGCGAGGATCTTAGACTTTAGGAAGACTAACTTTGCGAAGATGGGCCAATACCTCAGGGAGTCGTTAGTTGGATGGGAACAGCTGAGGGTTGTAGAAAACCAGTGGGAAAAACTGAAAGGGGATATTTTAAGGGCAACCAACCTTTTTGTTAAAATGGTAAATAAAGGTAAAAGGAACAGGAGACCGCTATGGTTTTCGAAAGAAGTAGCTGAAAAAGTGAAGAAAAAGAGGGAGGCCTTCATGAAATACAAGAGATCACAGAGAGAGGAAGACAGGCATCTGTATTTGGAAAAACTTAGAGAAGCTAGCAAAGTAGTCAAGGCAAAGATTCAAAAGGAAAAGGAAATAGCCAATGCAATAAAATGGGGGGGGGGGGGGAGATAAGACATTTTTCAGATATATTAGTGAGAAGAGGAAGGGCAAGAGTGGTATTGTCAGACTCAAGGGTGCAGGGGAGGAATATGTAGAAGCTGATAAGAATAAAGCGGAATTGCTTAACAAATATTTTTGTTCTGTGTTCACAGATGAAGAACCAGGAGCAGGACCTCAGAAAACAACCACAAATAGGAACAGAAGCAAAGGACATCCTGAACAATTTTCAAAAGACTGTGTTCATGAGAATCTATCTTAACTTAAAGTAGACAAAGCGATGGGACCGGATGGGATACACCCGAGAATACGGAGGGAACTTGGGGACATTCTAGCAGCTCCATTGACTGACCTTTTCAATGCCTCATTGGAGTCAGGAGTGGTGCCAAAGGACTGGAGAGAGGCTCATGTGGTGCCTACACAAAAGCAGAAGTAAGGATGTGGTTGAAAACTACAGGCCGGTTAGTTTATCTTCGGTGGTGAGTAAATTATTGGAAACGCTGCTGAAAGAGAAAATAGTGAGGTTTCTGAAGTCCAGCGGATTACAGGATCCAAGGCAGCGTGGATTCACCAGAGGCAGGTCTTGTCAGACAAATCTGATTGATTTCTTTGACTGGGTGACCAGGGAGCTGGATCGAGGGAGAGCCCTAGATGTGGTGTATTTAGATTTCAGTAAAGCATTTGACACTGTTCCTCAGAGGCGACTTATAAACTGAGCACCCTAGGGATGGACCCTAAAGTTACTGCTTGGGTTAGAAATTGGTTGGGTGGGAGGCGACAAAGAGTACAAGTAAATGGAGCTCACTCTGAGGAGAAAGATGTTATCAGTGGTGTGCCCCAGGGATCTGTCCTTGGTCCGATTCTTTTTAACATCTTTGTTAGTGATATAGCAGAAGGACTTTCAGGTAAGGTTTGCCTCTTTGCGGATGATACCAAAATCTGCAATAGAGTAGACATCCAGGAAGGGGTAGATAACATGATGAGGGATCTAGCTAAGCTTGAAGAATGGTCTAGAATTTGGCAGCTGGGATTTAATGTTAAAAAATGTAAGGTCATGCATTTGGGCTGCAGCAATCCAAGGGAGCAATATAGTATAGGGGGTGAAGTACTTTTGTCCACTAAAGAAAAGCGGGACCTAGGTGTGGTTGTGTCTGATGATCTTAAAGTAGCTAAAGAGGTAGAAAAGGCGACGGCAAAAGCTAGAAGGATGTTGGGTGCATACGGAGATGAATGGCTAGCAGAAAAAGGAGGTGATAATGCCTCTGTATAAGTCTTTGGTGCGACCTCATTTGGAGTATAGTGTGCAATACTGGAGACCGCACCTTCAAAAGGATGTGAACAGGATGGAGTCGGTGCAAAGGGTGGCTACTAAAATGATTAGTGGTCTTCATTATAAAGCATATGAGGACAGACTGAAGGATCTTAATATGTACACCTTAGAGGAAAGGCAGGATAGAGGTGATATGATTGAGATGCTTAAATACCTCAATGGCATAAATGTTCAGGGAGAGAGTCTCTTTCAATTGAAAGGAAGTTCTGCTACGAGGGATGAGGGTGAAGGGAGACAGATTCAGGAGTGATAAGCGGAAATATTTCTTTATGGAAAGAGTACTGGATCCGTGGAATAGTCTCCCAGTGGAGGTGGTAGAGATGAGGACAGTAACTGAATTCAAAAAAGCATGGGACAAACACAGAGGATCTCTAAAGGTAAAAAGGGGACTGTTGTAGTTGTTATGGAAGGACAGACTAGATAGGCCATGTGGTCTTTTTCTGTCGTCATATTTCTATGTTTCTTACTATCCCTCCTCCATTAATTAAATCAAAGGCGATCATGCTATGATCACTATTGGCAAGTGGCCCCAACACCCTTATCTCTTGCACTAGATCTGGTGTTCCACTAAGGACTAGTTCTAATATGGCTTCCCCTCTGGTCGGTTCATGATCCAGTTTCTCCAAGAAGCAGTCATTTATGTCATCCAGGAACTTTATCTCCCTAGCATGTCCTGCCGTGATACTGACCCAGTCGATACCGGGATAATTGAAATCACCCATTATTATTACTGCGCTGTAACATTTGTTAGCTTCCTTGATTTCTTTGAGCATTTCATCATCCATTTGTTCATTCTGGCCAGGCGGTCGATAGTACACCCCCACTGCCATCGCCTTCCCCTTTTTACATGGAATTTCAATCCATAGAGATTCTACAGCAAATTTTGTTTCCTGCAAAACTAATCCTTTCTGACTCAATGCCCTCTCGAACATAGAGCGCAACCCCTCCACCAATTTGATCAGCTCTATCATTACGATATAGTTTGTACCCAGGTATCACAGTGTCCCACTGGTTGTCCTCCTTCCACCATGTCTCTGATATTCCAATCATATCTAACCTCTCATTTAGTGCTATATATTCTAACTCTCCCATCTTTTTTTTTTAGACTTCTAGCATTTGCATACAAGCATTTTAGAGACTGTATTTTATTCATATTAGTTTGGCTATTGGTAGACATGGGTAATTTGGGATCTTTAAGCTCTGTCTGGAGTGGAGGAGTAGCCTAGTGGTTAGAGCAACTGCCTAGTACCCAGAAGATCAAGGGTTCAATTCCTACTGGCACTCCTTGTGGCTTTGGGCAAGTCACTTTACCCTCCATTGCTTGGAAGAAAAGGCTGGCAATCTACTTCCAGTGATATATTGCCAAGAAAACCCAGAGGTAGCTGGGTCGCTATGAGTCAACACTGACTTGATGGCACTTAAAAAAAAAAAAAAAAAAAAAAGCTCTGTCTGCTCCATATTCGAGGACATTTGGGCTACTTTACTATTTTTTGGAACCTCTCTGCTTTTGGTTGTGTCCTTCAAGGATACATTCTTCCGAACCATCCTCTCTTGGGCGACCGTCGGCTTTCCCCTATTATCTAGTTTAAAAACTGCTCTATCTCCTTTCTTGAATGCAAAATCTATCCTCGTCTCTACTGCCAACACTTGGAGACTATTCTATGCCTCTACCACTCTTTCCATAAACATAAGAACATAAATAAATAAATAAAAATATAGCATATCTTAACTGTATTTATATCCCGCTTTTCACCGGGTCAAAGTGGCGTTACATACAAGGGTGGGGAAATTAAGTATAAGGATGGGGCCATCACCAGGGAGGCAACATTGATGATTTTGACATGAAACAGACTTTGGACATGGACAGGTTAGTGCAACTTTGGATCAGAGGTTCATGGTGGGCGAGATCAGAGGTTAGTGCACTTTTTGGTGGGAGTCGTATTGAAGTATTCCTGGAATAAGATGGTTTTTAGCTGTTTTCTGAAAGACAGTAGATTGGCATTGTTTCTGAGATGGCTCGGTAGAGAATTCCATAGGGATGGAGCATAAAGTTCAAAGGCTCGATTGCATGTCCGTTGAGAGCATTTGGTTCTTTTGTGAGGGACGGTGAGGGAATTGCTGTAGGCTTGTCTGGTAGTTTTGCCGTGGGCTGGATGAGACAGCAGGGTGCGAAGCTGGGTGTTCTGTGTTTGGTGGATGGCTTTGTGGGTGAGTAGGATGGATTTGTATTTAGTTCTTGCTTCGAGGGGAAGTATGTGTAGGTCTTTTAGAATTGGGGTGATGTGGTCGGTTTTCTTTGCTCTCTGAATGATTCTTGTGTGGTGTTCAATGCTGTTCGGAGGGGGCTGGAAGGCCATGGTAGAGTACGATGCAGTAATCCAGATGTGGGAGTGTTATAGCTTGCATTACCGTCCGGAAGTAACTATTTAAGACTAATAAAAGAAAATATTTTTTCACTGAACGTGTAATCAAACTCTGGAATTTGTTACCGGAGGATGTAGTAAAGGCTGTTAGTGTAGCTGAGTTTAAAAAAGGTTTGGACAAGTTCCTGGAGGAAAGGTCCATAAACCATTATTAAGAAGTGACCGAAGATATCAATGCTTGGTCCAGTACAAGCATTGTGGAACTTGTGTCTCTTGGGGATACTGCTAGGTACTGTCAGACGGCTGCCTGGGTGAGAATCTTCACACTCTTGGCAAGTGCATATTTCTATATGATTTGCAAGGTATTGTGGGCAATGTAGTTCATTCACACCAGACACAGCTGCTGATAATAATTTAGTTGTGCTCTTGGGTAAAGCCAATAAGATATTTATTTATGGGGTTATTTCTCCCAACACAGATATGCTTGGTAGCACATAAATTAGGTTACTTGCTTTCAGTGTTAACTTGGAAAAACAAAGTCAAAATCAGGAAAACAACAAATGAAAAGCCACAAAGCAAGAAACAAACTGTTCTTTTCAGGTTAACTTCTGATTACTTCCCACATAGATACAGGAGTGATTCTCTCCTAGCTCACAAGCAATTAGGTGAGGCTCGATTGCTAGCAGTTACCAGCTGAAACCTCTTAGCTGGCTTGCTTTCTACTGTGTGGGTCAAACCCTGCTTCAGGAGCTTTTCTGAGTAGATTAAAGAACAAATTTGTATTTCTTTGTGATGGTTGCTGTACTTTATAACAGAAAGTTACCAACGGAGTTTAGATAGAGAGCAGTCCATATAAACAGGATCCTCATCTGCTATTATTCCCCCTTGTTCAACAAGCATGGGTTCAATATCATGGATTGGCACAGATGAATCTCTCAATGGAGCATTTTCAGGAGAATACTTGTTTCCCTGCTGCCTTTCAAGGTTATAGCTAGGGCATAGATCAGTGTTCATACCTGAGCTTCCATTGCTGCTAGAGTTCCTCTCTATATAGCCTGGCCAGTATGTAGTCCAGTTCTTATGTCCAGCCTTCCAATCCAGATCCCTGGACACTGGATCTCTCTTCACATACCTTCTGGCACGGGTCTTAGGGTCCCTTCCACGTGCAGCCGTCTCCCTCACAGGTAGCCTCTGGTGATCCCTAGCTCTGCAGCACCATTCCTCTGGCTTTCCACAGTCCAATGGTGTATGCTGGCCCTTGGAATACCTCCCAGTATACGTACTGCTTTGGACTCTTCTAGACCTCTCAAAGGCTTTTCTCCTCTTTCTTCCAGAGGGTTTCCTTGCCTCTCTGTCCGTCTGGTTTGGCTTCTGCTTCTGATGATCCTTCAGATGAAACTGATGATCATTCTCTGGATATCCAAGGTGATCATGAAGGTGGTCATCTGTAGAATAAACTCTACTCTTATTCTGCTTGGATGAGTGGCTCCTCCCTAACACAGCGCAGCTGTGCTGAATCAGGCCCTGCCCTTTGAGATGAGTGCTTAGGGATTACCTCATAGCCCTCCTGATTGAACACACGTTTCCCCACTTCAGCTCCTCTAATGGTTGTTGGAAACCTGGTGCATTCTGGGACTGGTAGTCTTTTATGAGAAAATTCTGTTTTCTTATTTCTACCAGAACTGACAGGTTGCTTGTTCAGAGTCACTTCACCTTTTCTATAGCTCCTTCCTGAGCTATGATAAGCTTCCTTATCACAGTACATATGACCTAGATTGGCCACTGTTGGAAACAGAATACTAGGCTTGATGGACCCTGGTCTGACCCAGTATGGCATATCTTATGTTCTTATGTAAGTCTTGATGTTCGAGAAGGTGTCTGAGACGTTGCACTGTTTTCACTTTGTGGAATATAATTCCGGAGGTTTTAGTAATTTTTTGCTTTAAGGTGAGGGTTTGATCAATGATAATGCCCAGATATCTTATTTGTGGCTGTATTTGAATGCTTGTGGTTCCTATGTTGAGGTGTGTAGGTGGTGTGAAGTCTGGATCTTTTGTCACTATGAGGGCTTCAGTTTTCTTTATGTTGATGGATAGGTTATTTTCTTGTAACCAGTCGGACACCTCGGAGAAGCATGCTGATAGATGTGTGTTTGTTGGGTTTGTGGTTGTAATAGGGGCGTAGAGCATGATATCATCAGCATATATGTGGAAGCTGATGTGAGTGCGTATGACTGAGCAGAGTGGTTGGAGGTAAATGTTTTAGAGCATGGCTGACAGTGTGGATCCTTGAGGTACTCCATGGTATTGCTGGAAGGGGGGCGAGGTCAAGGTGCTGGTACGGATTAATTGTTGTCTATTAGTTAGGTAGGATTGGAACCACTTAAGTACGGTGTCTTTGATCCCAATTGTCTGTAGTCTGCGTATGAGGATGTTGTGGGGTATGGTGTCGAAAGCTGCAGATATATCAAGGAAGATCATGGCATATCCAGAGTGTTTTTCTTGTGTTTCTATGATGAGGGTGTTCATCAGCGTGGTCATGAGGGTCTCAACTCCATGTAGTGGGCGGAAGCCGTGTTGTGGGTCCAGTATGTTGTTGATGTCCAGGTGTTCTTGAAGCTGCTGCTGGACGATCTTCTCAATTATCTTGGCGGTTAAAGGTAGGCTCGCTATCGGTCTGTAGGATGCTGGGTCTAGGGGATCAAGGTTATGCTTTTTTAAGGATGGTCAGATGATTGTAGTTTTGAGAGTGTCTGGCATGTGACCTTGGGAGAAGGATTCATTGACGATATAGGTTAATGGCGTGCTCAGTTCGTCTTTGGATTTCTTTATCCAGTCAGTGGGGCAGGGGTCCAGCGGAGAGGTGGTGGTGTTTAGGTGGGAGATGGTGGATGATATTTCATCTGTAGTGGTTTCTTTGAAGGTGGTCCAGTCACTGTGTAAGTTGGGGTGGTGGTTTGTTGTGGTTGTCTCTACGTGCGGCTGTGAGTTTTGAGGTCGTTGTAGTTGTTTGTATTGACGGGCCAGTAGCTCTGGTGGAATCTTCGGTAATTGGTCAGTTATTGGGTGCTTTTGTCAGTTTTTTGACAATCTGAAAGAGTTCACGAGGTTTGTTTATGGAAGAGTTTAAGATTTTCGTGTGGCAGGTTTTTTTTGCTTTGTCGGTCTCGTAGTGGTACGCGTTGAGTTCATATAGGTATTTTGTTTTGTCAGTGTCTTTGGTTTTTCTCCGTTTTCTTTCAGTTCTTCTGAGTTTTGTTTTTAGCTTTCGGAGACTGGGAGTAAACCATCTGGCCTTTGTGGAAGGAGGTCTGGTGATGGGCTTTGTTTGTCGATGCTTCGGACGCTGTGGAGATCGTGGTATTCCAGTTGTGTATTAGGTCATCAATGTTACTGGAGTTTGTTTGTAGTTTAGGTAGAGTTTGTGCTAAGAAGTCCACTTTGTTAAATGTTTTAAATCTTCTTGTGTGGTGTCCATCTTCCTTGTTGGTCATATGTTGGTAGGTGTGGGATATGGTGATGAGGTGGTGGTCAGACCAAGGTACCGGCGAGATCTGCGGGTTCTTACCTGAGGAGGCAGTCATGGAGTTTAGGAATATGAGGTCTAGTGTGTTGCCTTTTTCATGTGTGGGTTCTTGTATGATCTGTACCAGATTCATTGCTGTCATGGCGGTGCGGAAGGTTGCTGCTTGTTCTTCTTGAAGTGATGGGAGGTTGAAGTCTCCTAGGATGATTTGTTCCTTTGCCGAACTGGTGCTCTCTGATATGAATTGTAGTATCCTTGGTAGGTCAGTATTTGTGGTAGGTGCACGGTAGATTAGGCATATTGAGAGGCGTTTATTGGTGAGGGTGAGGAGATCTGCTTCATTGGTGGTTTCTGAAGAAAGGATCCTGAGGTGGAGGTCGGCTTTTGCTATGATGGCGACACCTCCTCCTTTGGTGTGTGCTCGGGAACAGTGATGGAGGTTGTATCCTTCTGGGGTTAGCTGGTTCATTAGCACTGTGTCAGTATCTGTTAGCCAGGTTTCTGTTACACATAGGATGTCTATTTTCTCAGTTGTGATTAGGTCCTGGAGCATGTGGTATTTATTTGTAACAGAGCGTGCGTTTATTGGTGATATGGTGATAGGTTGGGGGTATGGGTTGGTGTATGCTGTGTGTGAGAGTGGGTTTGTTTTGGGTTGTAGGTGTGTGTGGGTTGTGCTGCTGTGAAGTTAGGCCAGGGTAGGTTATTGAGTGTGCTTGGAGGGGAGGGGTAGAGGGTCAGGAGAAGGGTGAGGAGGTAGACGGGGCTAAGAAAGGTGGCATGTTCTGTGAGAATACATGGTGTTTGGGGGCCAGGCTGTGTTTCAGTGTTGATTCCTCGGAGCGGTGGGGTCTTTGGTCGCCGTTGTTGTGTTTCTGCTGCTGTAGAGGGTTGTAGTGTTTTCTGTTGCTGCGGTTGTTGCTGTGGTGTTCCTTTCGCCGTTTTTGTGCTTCGAAGTTCCCGTCGAGTAGGGTCCGGTTGGTCTTTTCGTTTGTGCCTCTCTGCCGTGCCTAAGGGCCACGCCAAAGGGCCCTCTGGCGAGGCCCTCAGGCGCGGGTGCGCCCTGCAGGGACGCCGCTTTTAAGCGGATTTGGCTGCCGTGGGCTTTTCTCCCACTGCCCCGATTGGGTAGGAGTTTGCTGGTGGGTCAGGCAGGCAGGCAGCGGCTCCCTCAGTGCAGGGATGCCGCTTTTAAGCGGATTTGGCTGCCATGGGCTTTTCTCCCACTGCCCCGATTGGGCAGGAATATTTCCACATATTGCTCCTGAGTCCATCCCTTTTCACCTTCATTCTATGCCCCCTTGTTGTAGATGCTATCTGAATTGAAAGATGTTCTCCCTCTTTACAATTATGCCACAGAGGTATTTAAACGTCTCTCATACTGCCCCTCTCCCATCTTTCCTTCAAAGTACACATACTGAGATATTTAAGTCTGTCCCCAAATGCCTTTATGACAAAACCTACTGACCATTTTGGTAGCCACTCTCTGCACAGACTCCACTTTGTTTATATCCTTTTGAAGGTGTGGTCTCCAGAACTGCACACAAAATTCCAAATGGGGTCTCAAAGATTTATACAGAGGCATTATCTCCTCCTCCTTCCTGCTGGCCATTTCTCTCCCTATGCAACCAAGCATCCTTCTGGCTTCAGTCACTTTTTCTATCTATCTATTTAGCCACTAAGATCATCAGAAACAATTACACCCAGGTCCTACTTTTCTTTTTTGGATAAAAGTATTTCACCCCATACTGTATCGTCCCCTTGGATTTTTGCAGACCAGATACATGACCCTGTCTTTTTTAGCATTAAATCTCAGTAGAAGGCAGTAAAAACAAATGTCATGTCCATCTTTCGGGCCCATCTTCCTACTACAGGTCAGACTTCTCTTAGATTTTGGCTTCTCCTTCAACATTATAAAGAGCTAGGAAGCTAAATCAAACTCAGTGAGAATGAAAAAGCAGAAGGTAAAACAATTTGAAGAGGCTTCTTTATGTAATGTTCTTAAGTTTTAAGAAGGGGAGAAATATATGAAGCAAAGTAAAACTAAAAAACAATGAGTAGGTGAAAAACAGTCAGTTGCAAGGGTGAGGCTACAAAAAAACAACCCTCTGGCAGAATAGAGAAAGAAACACTAATGTACCAACAGAGGGGTGCGATGCACAGGAAAGGTCACATACCCTCAGAAGTCTTTTCTAGTAGTTTCTAAGCTCAGAGCTAATACCATCAGATTACATTACCCACTTGTGTGACAGATTCATCCTGCTTATCAATGTAGAAACAACCTCTCACAATTAGAACCTAAGTTATGCCATAGTGGTTAAGACCAAGGTCCATCAAGCCCAGTATCCTGTTTCCAATAGTGGCCAATCTAGGTCACAAGTACCTAGCAGTTTCCCCAAAAGTCACAGCTTCCACAATTGGGACAAGCAATGGATTTCCAATGAAGGTTAGACACAAGTCACCAGGGCCTGCAGAATCACCCATCCAACTTCTCCAGCCCTTGAATTGCAGAACCATTATGCAGTTCTGGAAGTGGAGGTGGTGAAAGTTCCCCTGGAAAGGGAAGAACCAGAGCTTAAGTAACCCAAAGTTGCAGAATCAGTGACCACAAGGAAGCGAAGGGTAGTGGTGATTGGTGACTCTCTTCTGAGGGGTACTGAGGCGTCCATATGCCGACCAGACTTGATGTCCAGAGAGGTATGCTGTCTGCCTGGTGCCAAAATCCAAGATGCTACGGAGAGTTTGCCGCGACTCATCAAGTCCACTGACTATTACCCAATATTGCTAATCCATGTCGGAACAAATGATACTGCCAGGTATCCCTCTGAACATATCAAAAGTGACTTTATGGTTCTGGGACAGAGGGTGAAGCGTTAGGTGGACAGGTTGTGTTCTCTTCAATCCACCATGTTGAGGGTAAAAGCCAAGTCAGAGAGGCTCGCATCCTGGAGATGAATGCATGGCTGCATGGATGGTGTCATCGAGAGCGTTTTGGTTTCCCAGACCATGGGATACTGTTCCAAGGGTTGTAGAGCAGAGACGGCATCCATCTGTCCAAGAAAGGTCAACGCTCTTCAGTATAACCTACTGAAGGGGGCTTTAAACTAGATTCGTTGAGGATGGATGAAAAAAGCCCCAGGTAAGTGAAAGCCATCAGGTAAGCAATGCATTAAATACCTTTATGGAAATGGGTAACAGGGGTAACATATGGAAAGCAGTGTGTATAAATGCCCGTAGCATGGGGAATAAGATCCCTGATGTTGAAGCTTTGGTGGGAGTAGCCGACTTGGATTTAGTGGCAGTTACAGAAACATGGTTCACAGAAAACCATGACTGGGATGTAACTATACCTAGCTATACTTTATTCAGAAAGGACAGGGTAGGAAGAAGGGGAGAAGTGGCAATTTATGTAAAAATACTACTAAGCATTGGAATTACAGAGCTCAAAAGGGAGAGGAGGCATTGTGGGTTAAACTAGAAAGAGGGAAAGAGAAATCTATTTGCATTGGCGTGATATACAGACCTCCCTCACAAGAGGGAGAGGTGGATAGAGAGTTAATTGAAGACATACGCAGCATTGCTAGGAAAGGGCAAGTGCTACTGATAGAGGATTTCAATATACCAGATGTTGATTGGCACATTTCTGCTACAGTATCATCTAGAAGTAAAGAGAGCCTGGATTCTCTACAGGGAGAACTATTCAAGCAATTGGTAACAGACCCCTGGACTTGGTGCTTACCGATGGTGAAAGTGTTTCTGATGTTATAGTAGATCATCATTTTGCATCCAGTGATCACCAGATGGTGTGGTTCAGAATTAGGACTAGGGCTTTTAGAATCCATTCAAAGGTGAGGGTCTTAGACTTTAGGAAGACTAACTTTGCGAAGATGGGCCAATACCTCAGGGAGTCGTCAGTGAGATGGGAACAGCTGGGGGATGTAGAAAAACAGTGGGCAAAACTGAAAGGAGATATTTTAAGGGCAACCAACCTTTTTGTTAACATGGTATATAAAGGTAAAAGAAAAAGGTGACGGCTATGGCTTTCGAAAGAAGTAGCTGAAAAAGTGAAGAAAAAGAGGGAGGCCATCATGAAATACAAGAGATCATAGAGAGAGGAAGGCAGGGATCTATATTTGGAAAAACTTAGAGAAGCTAGTAAAGTAGTCAGGAAAGCAAAGATTCAAAAAGAGGGGGAAATAGCCAATGCAATAAAATGGGGGGATAAGACATTTTTCAGATATGTTAGTGAGAAGAGGAAGGGAAAACGTGGTATTGTCAGACTCAAGGGTGAAGGGGAGGAATATGTAGAAGCTGATGAGGATAAAGTGGAATTGCTTAACAATATTTCTGTTCTGTGTTCACAGATGAAGAACCAGGAGCAGAACCTCAGAAAACACCCAAACAGGGACATCATGAACAATTTTCAGAAGACTGTGTTCATGAGAAACTAGCTCAACTTAATGTAGACAAAGCGATGGGACCGGATGGGATACACCCTAGAATACTGAGGGAACTTGGGGACGTTCTAGCAGCTCCACTGACTGACCTTTTCAATGCCTCGGAGTCGGGAGTGGTGCCAAAGGACTGGCTCATGTGATGCCTTTACACAAAAGCGGAAGTAAGGATGTGGTTGAAAACTAAAGGCCAGTTAGTTTAACTTCGGTGGTGAGTAAATTATTGGAAACACTGCTGAAAGAGAATAGTGAGGTTTCTGGAGTCCAGCAGATTACAGTATCCGAGGCAGCATGGATTCACCAGAGGTAGGTCTTGTCAGACAAACCTGATTGATTTCTTTAACTGGGTGACCAGGGAGTTGGACCGAGGG
The DNA here is from genome assembly GCA_033557465.1 of Ichthyophis bannanicus. Taxonomy (NCBI): domain Eukaryota; kingdom Metazoa; phylum Chordata; class Amphibia; order Gymnophiona; family Ichthyophiidae; genus Ichthyophis; species Ichthyophis bannanicus. Next base: position 2,622,964 of record CM066043.1, read on the forward strand.
AGAGCCCTAGATGTGGTGTATTTAGATTTCAGGAAAGCCTTTGACACTGTTCCTCACAGGCGACTTATAAACAAACTGAGCATCCTAGGGATGGACCCTAAAGTTACTGCTTGGGTTAGAAATTGGTTGGGTGGGAGGCGGCAAAGAGTACAGGTAAATGGAGCTCACTCTGAGAAGGATGTTACCAGTGGTGTGCCCCAGGAATCTGTCCCTTGGTCCAATTCTTTTTAACATCTTTATTAGTGATATAGCGGAAGGGCTGTCGGGTAAGGTTTGCCTTTTTGCTGAAACCAAAATCTGCAATAGAGTAGACACCCAGGAAGGGGTAAATAACATGAGGGGGGTTCTAGCTAAGCTTGAAGAACAGTGTAGAATCTGGCAGCTGGAATTTAATGTTAAAAAATGTAAGGTCATGCATTTGGGCTGCAGTAATCCAAAGGAGCAATATAGTATAGGGGGTGAAGTACTTTGGTCCACTAAAGAAGAGTGGGACCTGGGCGTGGTTGTGTCTGATGATCTTAAAGTAGCTAAACAGGTAGAAAAGGTGACGGCAAAAGCTAGGAGGATGCTTGGGTGCATATGGAGAGGAATGGCTAGCAGAAAAAAGGAGGTGATAATGCCTCTGTATAAGTCTTTTGTGCGACCTCATTTGGAGTATTGTGTGCAATATTGGAGACCGCACCTTCAAAAGGATGTGAACAGGATGGAGTCGGTGCAGAGGGTGGCTACTAAAATGGTTAGAGGTCTTCATTATAAAGCATATGAGGACAGACTTAAGGATCTTAATATGTACACCTTAGAGGAAAGGCGGGATAGAGGTGATATGATCGAGATGTTTAAATACCTCCGTGACAAATGTTCAGGGGGAAAGCCTCTTTCTATTGATAGCAAGTTCTGCTACAAGGGGACATGGGATGAGAGTGAAAGGGAGATAGAATCAGGAGTGATTTGGGGAAATATTTCTTTACGGGAAGAGTGGTGGATCCGTGGAATAGTCTCCCAGTGGAGGTGGTAGAGATGAGGACAGTAACTGAATTCAAAAAAGCATGGGACAAACACAGAGGATCTCTAAAGGAAAAAAGGGGACTGTTGTAGTTGTTGATATGGACGGACAGACTAGATAGGCCATGTGGTCTTTTTCTGTCATCATATTTCTATGTTTCTATGTTTCCTGGGTCCCCTTTAATAATGGTTTATGGACCTTTCCTCTAGGAACTTGTCCTAACCTTTTATAAACCAGGCTACATTAACAGCTTTTACTACATCCTCCGTAAGGAATTCCAGAGTTTGATTACACTTTGAGTGAAAAAAATATTTTCTCTTTTTAGTCTTAAAAAGGTTACACTGTAGCTTCATTGCATGTCCCCTAGTCTTTGTATATTTTGATGGCGTTAACAATCTATGTTTACCCGTTCCACTCCATTCATTAATTTATAGACCTCTATCATATCTCCTCTCAGCCATCTCTTTTCCAGGATGAAGTGCCCTAACCTTTTTAGCCTCTCTTCATAGGGATATCCTTCCATTCTCTTTACCATTTTGGAGGCTCTTCTCTGTATCTTTTCTAATAACGCTATATCCTTTTTAAGATACGGCGACCAGAATTGCACACAACATTCAAGGTGCGATCGCACCATGGAACTGCACAGAGGCATATCATCCTTTGTTTTACTCTCCATTCCTTTCCTTATGAGCTGCACACTGGGTTTCAACATGTTATCCACGATGACGCCTAAATCATTTTCCTGGATAGTGGTTCCTCATGTGGAACCTTGCATCGTGTAATCATAGTTTGGGTTGTTCTTTCTTAGGTGCATAACTTTGCACTTGTTCACATTAAACTTCATCTGCAATTTCGATGCCCAATCTTCCAATTTATCAACATCCTCTTGCAATTCTTCACAATTCTTATGGGTTTTACCAACTTTGAATAACTGTGTGTCATCTGCAATTTTGATTACCTCACTCATTATTCCCATTTCCAGGTCATTTACGAATATGTTAAAAAGCAGCGGACCCAGCACAAATTCCAGGGGTACTCCACTATTTATTTCTTTTTTATACCACGCTCTTATGAATCAGTGCAATTTAAAATGAACATTAATTTGTACAATGCAGTAAGAAACATACATTGAACTATACACAGAACAGGAAAAAACAACTTGGAACAAACAGGGTGAGTAATTAGGCTGAGTAATTAATAAAACGGAAATGGTAACATGTTGTGCTTTGTGATGTCACCAACATGCAAATAATGTTGATTGAAAACGTGAAACTTTAGGGCCTTCCTAAATTGTGCAATATCAGAAATAGACCGGATAGAGACAGGAAGGGCATTCCACAGTGTGGAAGCATAAAACAAAAAGGCACGGTTCATGGTCGCATGGGAACATTTTGTTATAAAGGTAGGGACGGTGAGTGTATTATCAGCTATAGATCTTCTAGGTCTATTCAGAGGGGTGGGGTGAACAAGGTCTAAGAGGGAGGTAGATCATTTATTAAGAGCTTTATAACAAGCATTACTTTATTTATTTAGATAGTTTTGTATATCACCTTATCCTTCAATCAAAGCGGTCACAACATAATTGGGGGATACATTTAACACGTGGGGATATGAGACACATACACTAATACTTACAGGGAACATGGGCAATGGAGGGTTAAGTGGCTTGCCCAAGACCACAAGGAGCATCTGTGGGACTAGAAACCCCAGTCCTTCCGGCCCAAGGTTGCTGTCCTCTAGTGGGATTTGAACCCCAGACCTTCCGGCCTAAAGTACCTGGCCCCAACCACTAGGCTACTCCTCCCTGTTGAAGGTTTGAAGGTTAGCCTATAATGGAAGGGAAGCCAATGGAGGTGCTTCAAAATAGGAGTTATGTGGTCTCTTATCGAAGCTCCATGTAGGAAGCGGGCAGCAGCATTCATAGCCAGTTGTATTGGATTAAGATTGGTCTTAGGGAGACCATGGAATATAGCATTGGCATAGTCAAAATGGGGGGTCACGAGCAGGGCCGGATTTACCTATACGCCATGTACGCCATGGCGTAGGGCCCACAGCTGGCAGGGGCCCACAAAAAAAGAAGAAGTTAATTTTTTTTAAATAAAATAAAAAAAAAAAGCTGCTGGCTGCCGCCGCGGGGCCCCCTCTGCTGCCGCGGCAGCACCGACTGACCCGCGGGGGCCCCCTCTACAAGCTAAATCCGTCGGGTCGGGTCGGGTCGTTCCTTCCTCCCTCTCTCCCTCCGTGCAGGCTGTTCCTTCCTCCAACTCTCCCTCCGTGCAGGCTGTTCCTTCCTCCAACTCTCCCTCCGTGCAGGCTGTTCCTTCCTCCCTCTCCCTCCGTGCAGGCTGTTCCTTCCTCCAACTCTCCCTCCGTGCAGGCTGTTCCTTCCTCCCTCTCTCCCTCCATGCAGGCTGAATCTGTTAAGCCGGCAGGGGCTGATGGGAAATTTCCCATCAGCCCCTGCGGGCTTAACAGAGGCGCGACGGAGACACTCTCCCTTTGCGCCTCTCACAGCGTGCACGGAGGGAGGGAGGAAGGAACGACCCGACCCGACCCCACGGATTTAGCTTGTAGAGGGGGCCCCCGCGGGTCAGTCGGTGCTGCCGCGGCAGCAGAGGGGGCCCCGCGGCGGCAGCCAGCAGGTTTTTTTTTTAAAATTACATTTTACTTTAGGCCGACGGGGGTGGGGGGGTAGGACTGGTAATGGGCTATTGGGGGGGGGGGGCTGGGGCTGGGACTGGAAATGGGCTGGGGGGGGTTAAGGCTAGAGGTGGGTTGATGGGGTTAAGACTGGTAATGGACTGTGGGCTGTTGGGGGGGCTTAGAACTGGCAATGGGCTTTGGGGGGGGCTTAAGACTGGTAATGGGCTGTGGGCTGATGGGGGCTGTCTGGTAATGGGCTATGGGGGGCCTAGGACTGGAAAGGGGCTGGGGGGTTAAGACTGGAGGTGGGCTGATGGGGTTAGGACTGGTAATGGGGTTTGGGGGGGGGTTAAGACGACTAATGGGCTTTGGGGGGGTTAAGACTGGTAATGGGCTGTGGGCTGATGGGGGCTCTCTGGTAATGGGCCATGGGGGGCCTAGGACTGGAAAGGGGCTGGGGGGTTAAGACTGGAGGTGGGCTGATGGGGTTAGGACTGGTAATAGGCTTTGGGGGGGTTAAGACTGGTAATGGGCTTTGGGGGGGGGTTAAGACTGGTAATGGGCTGTGGGCTGATGGGGGCTGTCTGGTAATGGGCTATGGGGGGCTGGGACTGGAAATGGGCTGGGGGGGTTAAAACTGGAGGTGGGCTGATGGGGTTAGGACTGGTAATGGGCTGTGGGCTATGGGGGGCTGACTGGAAATGGGTTGATGGGGTTAGGACTGGAAGTGGGCTGATGGGGGGTTAGGACTGGTAATGGGTTATAGGGGGGCTTAAACTGAAAATGGGTTGATGGGGGGTTAGGACTGTAAGTGGGTTGATGGGGGGCTAGGACTGGTATTGGGTTGGGGGTTGCTAGGACTGGAAATGGGCTGATGGGTGGCTAGGACTGGAAATGGGCTGATGCAGGGACTAGAAGGGAATGGATGCTGGGTGAGGCTGGAACTAGAAGGGAGCTGATGTTGGGGGAGGATTAGAATGGGATGGGGCTGGAAGAGTAAAATGGAGAAGGGAAAAATATTTTGTGTGGGAGGGATAAAAAATCTACAATTGGCCGGGTATTGGGAGAGTAAGTGGGGATTGAGGATGGAGGGGTAAAATTTGAGTGGATGAAATAGGAATGAGGAAAGAGCAAAAGGAGAAAGATTAGTATGTTAAAGCAGATGTAGAGAGAGAATGGAAAAAATCTAGAAGAGAGAAGAAAGGACAAATGGACAGCAGACGATGGAGAGTTAGCAGAAGACACGAAGAAACCAGAAGAAAGTGGCTGGAGCAATTGCAGCTGAAAAAAATGCACAAAAGGTAGAAAAATATCTCTTTATTTTGAATTTATTAATTGGAATATGTCAGCTCTGGTAAATGTGCCTCATTAACGTCTGCGCTTTGTTTAGTACAAGAGCAAATTAATGTATAGTTTTATTTCTACAGTGTTGTACTTTCCAAGTTTGGCTTTTGGGATTCCCAGTTTAATTATTGTCTTCCTGTTTCTAAATTATGATTACTTGTTTGATGGTCTATGTTCTGCATGTGTAACTGAGCTGAGGTGTTCTGTTTTATATAATTCCTATTTGACATTGCCACTTGTTCTCTTTCCCCAGTAGGTCATGTATTGTTGTTCTCTGAAATGTATTGGTTTAATATTTGCAGTGTTGCCTTTTGATTGGTAGGGTATGGTGCTTTGTGAGTCCTGGTAGTGCTGTTAGGATACGGCGGGTTTACTATGGGTTCTAAATGGGCAGTGTTTGTAGTAGTTCCTAATGTGTCTGGCAGTTGGCATTGGATTATAGTAATGTAGAAATCTTTTAGTCTTTCTTTATCCATACACGCATTAAGAGGCACGTTTACTAAAAGTTAGTATATGGTAACATTATGCAAATATTTATGCAAATGAGGCCCCTTATGCAAATGAGGCCCCGCACCCCCCTTGGGCCGCCCCTGCTGGGGGCCCACAATTTTTGTTGGCGTAGGGCCTCACTCAAGGTAAATCCGGCCCTGGTCACGAGGGCTTGAAAAACTGTACGAAAATCAGTAGGCTCCAATAGGGGATGTAGGTGACGAATTGTTCGAACCTTATGATATACTGCTTTGGTGATGTTACTGACATGAGCTTTCTTGTCAAGGTGCTGATCTAAAGTGACACCTAAATAGCGGATAATGGATTTAGTTGTAAGCACTGCATCTGTGACCTTAATTTAGGCAGGAGGGATGAAAGAATGATTCCTAGTAATGAAAAGAACATCTGTCTTGTTGAAATTGATTCTGTTTTGCGTATGGAGCCAATCTGTAATGGCATCAAAGCAGCTTATTATCAGTGAAAGGTCAGGCTGGTCAGTAGTGAATGGTGTTAAAAGCAATACATCAGCAGCATAGACAAGACAGGAGATTTAAAGGAGCGAATGACTGAACAAATAGGCTGCATATAGATGTTAAACAAGAGTGCAAAGAGAAGAGCCTTGGGGAACGCCTTGTTTTTGTTGAAAAGGTTCTGAAATCTTAGAACCAATTTGCACCTGCTGCCATCGATCTGATAGGTAGGACCTGCACCAATTTAATGCTGAGCCAATAATTCCCTTCTCTTGAAGACGTATAAGAAGTAGGTCATTGTTGACTGAATCAAAGGCAGAGGCAATACCCATAAAGATTAAAACAAAGCCTTGCCTAATATTATCAGTTGCAATGATTAAGATGTTGAATAGGGAGGTGAGAAGTGTCTCAATGCCATGGAATTCTCTTAAATCCCACTGGAGGACAGCAACCTTGGGCCGGAAGGACTGGGGTTTCTAGTCCCACAGGTGCTCCTTGTGGTCTTGGGCAAGCCACTTAACCCTCCATAGTCCATGTTCCCTGTAAAATAGTTCTCTGTGTGCTGTGCTTTCCTGTCTAATCAATATGTTTATACCTCAAAAATTTCCTGTCATGATTTGACAATTTCCAATCTGTAATCAAACCGCTGCTGATCGCTGGAAGTAACAGTATACAAATGTATACTAAATAAATAAATAAAATAAATAAATAAATAAACCATGCTGACATGGATCGAGAGGGGCAAAGGTTTCAATGTGATGCTGAATTTGGAGATGAATGACTTTTTCTATTATCTTGGCCAAAAAAGGAATGCTGGAGATAGGTCAATAAGATTCAACCTTCTGGGGATTCAGATTACTGTTCTTTAGAAGGGGCCAAATGGAAGTTTGCTTTAGAGTCAGAGGGAACATCCCAGTTGAAAAAGATAATTCAAAGATCCTAGCCAAAATTGGGCTAAATTCAGTGCATAATGATCTTATCCAGAAAGCTGGACAGGGGTCGTTAGGAGAGGTAGTGGACGTGATAGTGTCCTCAATGCACTTCTTAGAAGGTGTGAAGGAAGTCAAGGGTGAAAGGAAAACTAGTTTTTGAATTGGTGAGGGGATGGGACAGGAGGTGATAGGTAAGCTAGCTTTGCCATATAGATAATCAGCATATTCTTGAGGATGTAACAACTCTGGTTGAAAGTTAGAAGGCTCTTTAGTGACTTAACGATGTTAAAAAGGTCACAGGGTTTGTTTAGAGAGCAGAGAAGAAGATCAGAATGGTATTCCTTTCTTCTCAAGAGAACTGCATTGCAGTGAGTCTCAAGGTGAGAAACATAGGCTGAATGATCATCAGAAGACCATGAACGTCGCCATCGTCTTTCAAGCTTTCTGAGTAGGAGAAGGGAGGTACGTAGATCGGAAGAGTACCAATGTGCTGCATGTCTTCTTTTAGGAGGGATATTCAATGCAGACTGAAGTGCAAAGGAGCTAAGGCTGTTGTTCCAGGTGGAAATCAAGGATTCAAGATTGGGCGATGACAAGTTAAAATTTGGTAAACCTTTGTCAATAATCTCGTCTTTGTTAAGAGCTGGAAAGAGTAGTTATTCACCTGTTACAGGTGTTCTCCAGGAGCAGCAGGAATCAGTCCTCACATATGGGTGACGTCGGCGCCGATGGAGCCCCCATGCGGAGCATTTCCCCAGCTTTCATAGAAAGCCTTTGGGAATGCAGCGCGCATGCGCAGTCTCCTTCCCGCCCAAGGGTGCCAGTCTGATGACATAGCTAAAAGACAGCAAAAATAAATCATAGGACTGCAACTCCAAGAGGAGGAGGGAGGGTTGTGAGGACTGATTCCTGCTGCTCCTGGAGAACACCTGTTACAGGTGAGTAACTACTCTTTCTCCAGGACCAAGCAGGAAGTCAGTCCTCACATATGGGACTCCCTAGCTCAGGGCTACCAGAGACCCCAAACTGAAAAAATGAGCTCCCTCTAGAGCCTCAGCATGCAAGAACAGAATCTTCTCTGATAATGCCCCCGAAAGGAAGCCCAACACCAGGGCCGGAGGGTAGGAGTTGCCTAGACCCCAAAGAGATTATGGAGTACCGCTTGCCCGAAAGCACTGTCCCTGCGGGACTCCCTCTCAAGGAAGTAGTGGGCTGCAAAGGTCTGGCTTGAAGACCAAGTAGCGGCCCGGCAGATGTCTGCCAATGGAATAGAGCGGAAATGAGCCACTGACGCAGCCTTCGCCCTGACACGGTGAGCCGTAACTCGACCCTGCAACGAGAGGCCGGCTGCCCTGTAAGCCCAGGCGATGCAGTCAGCTACCCATATGGACAAAGTATGCTTGGAGACAGCCAACCCCAACTTATTGGGGTCATAAGAGACGAAGAGCTGAACCGCCCTCCGGTGCTCCCACGTACGGTCAAGGTAGAAGGACAACGCCCTCCTACAGTCCAGGGTATGCAAGACCATATCAGCCTGGCTAGCATGAGGCCTGGGAAAGAAAGTCGGAAGAACCACCTCCTGATTGAGGTGGAAGGAGACGACAACCTTTGGAAGGAACTTAGGGTGAGTCCGTAAGACTACCTTGTTCCTATAGAACCTAGTATATGGTGCTTCTGATACTAGGGCCTGAAGCTCACTCACTCACCTTGCTGAGGTAAGGGCTACCAGAAATAGCACTTTCCAGGACACAAAACGCAGAGGGCAAATAGCCATAGGTTCAAATGGTGGGCAAGTAAGCCGTTGCAAGACCACATTCAAATCCCACTCAGGGGCAGGACGACGAACAGCTTAAGCAAAAGCAGGCCTCTGAGGAAGCGAGCCACCAAAGGATGGCTGGATAGAGACTGACCCTCCACCTGTGAGTGGTGTGCTGAAAGAGCACTAAGATGAACTCTAACAGAATTGGACTGAGTCCGAAAGGTGTCGGGTGACTCCTCATCCTCCGTCTCTCAGCCGAACTCCTCGGAGGAGGAATCGAGCAGCTCCGGTCGGGCAGGCATCGATGCCATCCGTCCCGACGCCGAGTGTACCGGTATCGACGACCTTCGACCTGAGCTCGCATGTACTCGAGGATCGGCTCGGCCTCCGGGATCGACTTGGAAGTCGATGTCCCGGTGGTCAGGGCAGATGCACCGGTGAAACCGGCGATCAGTGCCCGCTGCTGTTCCATGAAGGCAGCCAAGCTGCTCTCCAAGGCCGTCAACCTGAGTCCGAGCTTAGGAGACTCAGCAGCCCCCGACTCAGGCCCCGGCAGCGCCAGGCCCGACGTCGGCTCCCCTGGAGATGAGTCCATGAGGACTACAGTACTCACATGACCCGGGAACTCCATCTCCACACAAGGTTGTTTTGCACGCCTCTCCGACTCCGAAGACCCGGGACGGCGCTTGGGGCTATGCGACTTGGCCCTCGAGGAGCCAAGTGCGTCTACCGACGCCGCCCTCGCGGGATTTTTCTTCTTACGATGCTCCCGCGAGGGAGACCCCCTTTCAGAGGAGCCTCGACGCTGCTCGGGGCCGGCGTCCCGAGATGTCGAGGCCTCTGACGAGGTCCGGGCCCTACCGGACGCGGAGTCAGAGAAGATTCTTTCCTTTTGGTGCTGCCGAATCTTAACGCCTTAGAGAACATCTTACCACATGGACCACAGATCAATCAGGTCATGGTTGGGTCCGAGGCACTGGAGGCAGCAGTCATGTGTGTCGGTGAGAGACATAAGTTTCTTACACCGATCACACTTTTTAAACCTGCTGGCAGCCATCGGGGGAAAAAGGGCCCCTGCAAGGTCAAAAGACAGGGCTGCCAGTGAAAAAAGAAAAAATGGCACGAACGCTAGTCACTAAGGACAAAAAACGAAAAAGAGATCCGGGCTCGATACTGATGTATTGGGCCCAGGAGGGAAAGGGAAACTAGCGCCGAACCGAAGAAAAACAGGTTAACGCAGAGAAAATCAACTTCTTCCTTGGGTGAAACGAATATACATCCGTCGGGCTCCGCGGAAAAAAGAAGACTGAGCAAGATGGCACCCTTGGGCGGGAAGGGGACCGCGTATGCGCACTGCATTCCCAAAGGTTTTCTATGAGTGGAGTGGAGGAGTGGCCTAGTGGTTGGGGCAAGGTACTTCAGGCCGGAAGGTCAGGGGTTCAAATCCCACTAGAGGACAGCAACCTTGGGCCGGAAGGACTGGGGTTTCTAGTCCCACAGGTGCTCCTTGTGGTCTTGGGCAAGCCACTTAACCCTCCATAGCCCATGTTCCCTGTAAAATAGTTATCTCCAAGTTATAATGCCCTGTTCAATGTAATTTCAGTTTGTTCAATGTAAACCGCACTGATGCAGAATAGCGCGGTATATAAGAAAATGTAAATAAATAAATAAATAAATAAATGAAAGCTGGGGAAATGCTCCACACGGGGGCTCTGTCGGCGCCGCGTCACCCATATGTGAGGACTGACTTCCTGCTAGGTCCTGGAAAATCGGCTTGTAGGAGATGAGGGCGGCTTGACAGTATTTTGAGTAGAATCAAGAACCTGAGGCATGGGCATTTTAAATTTAATTAAACTGTGGTCGGACCATGGGACTGGGGTGACAGATGAATTGAAAGTGGTGTAAATATGAGATAAAGTTTATTTCCCTTTGAGTGGGTAGGGCTATTGATTATCTGTTTGTATCCTAGCTCAGCAAGTGCCTCGAGGAACGCATTAGAGTGGGAACGTTGAAGGGCTGGCAAGTTGAAATCACCCAATAACCAGTTTGGTATATATGAGTTTGTGGGGTTACAAGCAAGGTCTATAATAGACGAAAGGCCTTCCAGGGGAGGAAGATGGGGATCTATAGATGACAAATGGAAACGTGTTTGTTGGTTATAATAATGGAGTCAAGGTGTATGGAACTGGTGGAAGAGAGTAGATGGAATTGGAGATCTGTCCTAGCGAGGATAAAAGCACCTCCATCTATGCGATTGGATCTGTTACAAGAGAAGATTGAGAAGTTGGGAAGGATAAGATGGTTCAGAAGGACTGAATCAGTCAGTTAACCAAGTCAGAAGGATGTCTAGATCATGGGTGGCAATGAGATCAGAGATAGCTGGCCATTTCTTACGGACCGAGCGTGCATTTATGAGAGCACAATTCAAAGTAAAAGGATGAGGATATTTATCTGATCTTTTGGAATCCTGGTATGCTGAATGGCTATGTAAATCAGATGGGAATGTGGATTGGGCTTAACATCAAATAACAGCCAATAGGGGCCATTAACACCTCTCTTTCCTAGGCCTTGTATGACTGGAATGGGGCTGGAGCTAATAGTGATAGTAGAGGAACTGCAGAGTAAGCTGGCAAAGATATAACAGCAGGTAAAAGCTAACAGAGGGTGCCATTTTGAAGGGGAGGGAGCTTGGTTAGAAAGAGGTCTAATATCTAAATGCAAGAAGGTTTAGAGAAAGACTTTGGAAAAATGGCTATAGCATGTTGCTTACAAGTAATATGTGCAGAAGGACGGTAGGATCAAATTAAAAGCATTAACAGCAATAAGTAGCACTAGAGTATAACAGAAGTATAAGAACTAGTATATGCATTTACTTAAACAAAGTAAGTCACATGGAATTACATGAGATGACGTTATTTCTACTACTTTTCAATCAATCCTGGAGAAGGGATCGATGAGGAGCTTACATCATGGTGCTTTCTCTTGTGCCGAATGTGCTGGGGAGATGAGCAAAACTGATGTATCAGGATAAGGTGATAGAGAACTCCGAAATGGTCCCCGCCTAGGTGCCACGCCATTGGGAAAATTGGCCATTTAGCCCTACCCACTGCTTTCTATCTTTTAATCAGTTCCTGATCCACAATAGTACACTGTCTCCTATCCCATGACTTTAATTTCGCCAAGTCTCTCTCATGAGGGACCTTGTCAAAGGCTTTCTGAAAATCCAGATACACTATCAACCAACTCACCTTTGTCTACCTGTTTATTCACACCTTCAAAAAAACATAACAGATTAGTAAGACAAAACCTTCCTTGGCTAAAGCCATGTTGGTTGTCTCCCATTAAGGCTTTCCTAATGCAGTGGGGCATTATCCCACGTTCCCCTCTTGCTCCGTCTTCATATCCTTTGTTCCCCACCCTCCGCTACCATCCAGAATGGAGAGGCTGCCAGTTCTAGAGCATCCTGGAAGAATGACCAATCAGAGGGCGCCTGGCGTCAACGAGCCGCCTCCATAGGTCCAATCGGCACGGTTTGCCCCGCCTTTCTCGGTAGCTCTCCACCTGCAGGCAGGTCCTTAAAATAGGTTGGTGCAGCTGGTGGAAAAAAAGTGCAGTGTGTGGCATTGCGGAGATGCTGCAGTTGTGTACTTTTCAAAAATAGGCTATTGGTCGCGTTGTAAAAGTTCCTAAATGCAGATATTTTGTGCACAAAGTGCACTTTTGCAAAGTCACTTCACAGTCATGCCGCGGGCCGCAGATACAATGACGGGAATCCTTGGCGGGCCGCACGTAATGTTAACCGGGGTAGAGCCTCGCGGGCCGCACGAAGGGACCTCGTGGGCCATATGCGGCCCGCGGGCCGCAGGTTGGTGACCCCTGCATTAAGCCATGACATGTTCAGCAATTTTGTCCTTTATAATGGTTTCTACCATTTTTCCCTGGTATTGATGTCAGGCTCACTGGTCTATAGTTTCCTGAAGCACCCCTGAAAACCTTTTTAAAAATTGGCATTACATTGGCCATCCTCCAATCTTCAGGTATTACAGATGATTTTAATGATAGTTCACAGATTACTAATCGTAGGTGTGCAATCTCATATTTCAGTTCTTTCAACACCCTTGGATGTATACCATCCAGTCCAGGTGATTTGCTACTCTTCTGTTTATCAAATAGTTGCAATAGTGGAGTGGAGGAGTGGCCTAGTGGTTGGGGCAAGGTACTTCAGGCCGGAAGGTCGGGAGTTCAAATCCCAATAGAGGACAGCAACCTTGGGCCGGAAGGACTGGGGTTTCTAGTCCCACAGGTGCTCCTTGTGGTCTTGGGCAAGCCACTTAACCCTCCATAGCTCATGTTCCCTGTAAAATAGTTATCTCCAAATTATAATGCCCTGTTCAATGTAATTTCAGTTTGTTCAATGTAAACCGCACTGATGCAGAATAGCGCAGTATATAAGAGAATGTAAAAAATAAATATGTCTTCCTGGTTTATCGATATTTCTTTCTTCTGCGGCATCACCTTTAAATACCATTTTAGTCATGGATAAAATCCCTACATCTTCCTCAGTAAAGACCGAAGCAAAGAATTCATTCAGCCTCTCCGCTATGGCCTTGTCCCCTCTTAGTGCCCCTTTTACCCTTCTATCATCTAATGGTCCAACTGACTCTCACAGGTTTTTGCTACAAATGTATTTGAAAAAGTTGATTGATAATGAGTGTGTCTCAAGTCCTGGATGAAAGTGAGGTGAAAAGGCAAAGGAAAGCAGAACTGGACACAGCCAGGCACCAGACAGACCTATCAACCTTGTTAGACCAGCAAGCTGTACGGGGCTGCCTTTGGTATATATGGTGAACACCTTGCTGGCCCAATAACACTTTCTTGGGGGTAGGGACCTCCTTCCATCGCCTCTATTTAAAGGCTCTTGGGCTGGATCAGGAGTGGAATAGCCTAGTATTTAGAGCACTGGTTTGGTGAACAAGGTTTGATTCCCAAGGGAGCAAGTCACTTAACCCTCCATTGTCTCAGAAAAAAGGCCTGGAAATCTACTTCTGGTCATACTGCCAAGAAAACCCAGGAGGCTGCTGGATTGCCAGAGCCAGCGCTGAATCAAAGGCACACATTGCATTTGGGCTGGATCAAGGTTGTGCAGAACATGTCTGCAGTCTCTGTCTACAGGTTTCAAATCCTGGCACTCCTGACAATGTGGTGCTCAGTGCAAAAGACTGAATAGCCCTATTGAACTCTTGAACTGCTATGTGCATCATAATATTGTTATAGCTACTTAAAGCCATTTAGGAGGATGCTTACCCCAATTTAAAGTCCCTTACAGGAATTTAGTTATTTTATGTTCAATTTGTGAATGACCTGGAAAAGAAATACAGTTAACCTATCGCTATGGTTGGGGCTACTTCACTTGTTGATGTAAATCCCTAGCTGATTCTTGTGAAAACTTTGTCATCACAATTATAGGTTAGGAGGTAATCTATATAATCAAATAGTGGTGGGAAACATCATACAGCACTAATCACCACCTCATAGAAATAGCTCTCTCATACCTTCTCCCAAGTAAAAAATACCATTCTGTAAATCTTTTCTTCCAACACTGTATCAACCAATAAACATTATCTCTCAATACACACAAAATTTAACTCAAAAATGTCTCTCTCTTCTAAGGTATAGAAATATAGGGGGCATATTTAAAGGGATTTATGTTGTTTGCAGACCTGAAAGCCCACTCACCAGGATATTCAGTGGTTAGTGCCATTGAATATCCCCTCCTAACCCAGTTAAATGTCTCATCGAGGCAGCAATATTGAGCTGCTAAGCAGCTAGCTAAAATGCCTCAAAAGTGAGTTAGGGTTAGGCTGTCCTAACTTTAGGTGGTTCTGTAATCTGGCTATTGGCTAGCCATATTGTAAAAGTGAATATAAGAAATGTCATACTGGGTCAGACCAAGGTCCATCAAGCCTAGTATCCTGTTTCCAACAGTGGCCGATCCAGGTCACAAGTACCTGGCAGGTTCCCGAAAAGGCACACAGGTTCCACAGTGCTCATCCCGGGGCAAGCAGTGGCTTTCCTGGGTCCTCTTTAAGAAATGTTTTGGACCTTTTCTCCAGGAACTTGTCCAAACCTTTTTTAAACTCAGCTACACTAACAGCTTTTACTACATTCTCCGATAACGAATTCCAGAGTTTGATTGTGTCGAACGAAAAAAATATGTTCTCTTTATTAGTCTTAAATGGGTTACTTGGTAGCTTCATTGCATGCCCCCTAGTTTTTCTACTGTTTGATGGCTTAAACAACTGATCTAGTTACCCGTTCCATTTCATTATTCATTTACTGCATAGACTTCTATCATATCTCCCCTTAGCCATCTCTCTTCCAAGTTGAAAAGTCCTAAACTTTTAAGCTTTTCCTCACAGTGGTATTTTTCCATCCCCTTTACTATTTTAGTAGTTCTTCTCTGTACCTTTTCTAATTTCTACTATATTCTTTTTAAGATATGGTGACCAGAATTGCACACAATATTCAAGGTGCAGTCACACCATAGAATGATACAGAAGCATTATAATATCCTTGGTTTTATTCTCCATTCCTTCCCTCATGATTCCTAGCATTCTAGTTGCTTTCTTGGCTGCCACTGCACAATGGGCAGAGGGTTTCAACATATCCATGACAACACCTAAATCTTTTTTTCCAGGGTACTGGTTCCTAATGTGGAACCTTGCATCATGTAACCATAGTTTAAGGTTGTTCTTTCCTAGGTGCATAAATTTCCACTTGTCCACATTAAATTTCATTTGCCATTTGAATGTCCAGTCTTCCAGTTTATCAAGGTTCTCTTGTAATTTTTTACAATCCTCTTGTGGCTTAACAACCTTGAATAATTTTGTCATCTGCAAATCTGAACATCTCACTTGTTATTCCCATTTCCAGGTCATTTATGAATATGGTAAAAAGCAGCAGGGCCAGCACAGATCCCTGTGATGCTCCACTATTCATTTCTCCATTGAAAAAATTGGTCATTTAGCCCTACCCTCTGCTTTCTATCTTTTAACCAGTTCCTGATCTACAACAGTACACTGCCTCCAATTCCATGACTTTTTAATTTGGCCAAGAGTCTCTCATGAGTGCTATCTCCGCAAACCAGATATTCTGTGGCAATCGCTGGATATGGCCCAGCACTTAATATATGGTTTTAAAGTAAAGTGGCGACCGCCAGCTGCTTTAATAGTGCTAGCCACTGCTACTGAAAAGCCCCTCAGAGAATTAATTTAACTCACTAACTTTCTTCTTTTCCAAGCTTTAAACCACACCATTTCTCAGCAAACCTATATTCACCAGCAGAAGCATCTGCTTCAGCACTCCCTCAGGATTGCAGGTGCATGTCTGAAACATAAATAATCATTTGTATAGATATAATATATAGAAGTGCCTATTTATTGAGCATATAAGGCATGAAATAATTGTTAAACCATGAATGCAGAATGGTGCAGTCAATGAACCACACTGCAAACTTCTTCCCCAAGGAGAGACCAACCAATTCACTCAACTGATCTGGATGTCATTAACTGCCTATCAACCTCAATTTATAAACTAATTAATCTGTACTTATTATGCAATTGCCTGCCCAACTATATTAAAAAAGCCTTCAACACACTTGAATTTGTCTATGCCATAAAGAACACAAACAAGAAAAGGTGTTTCAAGCTGTGAATAACCCATCTAGCCTTCTTATCAACCACCCAGACAAATAGACAAGACAGGATATGGAAAAGTATTTATTTAAATTTTTTTTGTTTTAGAAAAGGAAAGAAAATCTGTTAATTGTTTCATTTTTTCATGGGAAACAAATGCAAACAAAAGGTGAGACCAAAAAAAGCTAAATTTTAAAAAACGTTTTCACAACCTGGTACTTATTGAGGGTATTGTGTATGACATACTTGCCTAGCATCAGGATACTTAATGCAGGGTAAAAGTGGGAAAATAGAATGGAGGCATTACTGGTGGCTGGGTAAGGTGACTAGCATGGGGGGGGGGGGGGGAGAGGAGGAGTAGAGACATGGGCTACTAATATGAGGTGAGGCAGAGAAGATTAATATAGTTTTTGAGCAGTGGCAATGTGTTTTCTTCTAGTTGATCACTGAAAGGACTTCTGTTCTATTGTGCTTTAAGAGATTTTAGCCTATATTGGCAAGGCAAGCAAATCTATTTGGGGGTTTAATCTTCATAAAGAAGTTTGCAGAGTCATTTACATCCTTTATAACCACCACTGTCTAAAGATGGTGACATTTTTCCATGTGATATTCTGCAGCATATGCAAGTATTCTGTTAATATACCAGGGTCAATTTTTAGCATCTTTGATTCACTACTTTCTCTCTCACCCTCCCCCCATCCTACCTTCCAAGGGATGACCATGGTCAACAGAACAATTGTATTCTCTTGATGTATCCATCCATTCTAGAGCTCACTTTCATACAAACAATCCAGTATATAGACCAACATGGTACCTTACTCTTAATAAGCCAAGTCTACCAAAGTACCTTGCATATCAATTTTTTTACCCTAACATTGTTGAAACAGAGAATGTGAAGCAGAAAGATAACATTAATAAAGACTGTGCATAGAAAATATACCTCACTCTCAATAGCAAATAATCACCGAGGGATGATGACATCCAATAAACAGCTGTGTTGTGGCTTATGAAATGGGTGGGTGGAGTATATAGCTCATATATGACTTTGACCAGTAGTTTCCAGTCTGTAGTCCACAGATCCCTGTTATGTGAAAGACCATTGTGAGCGGAAATACTGCAGTTGATGTGGGGACTGGCTGCAGGGAGAGGGGAAGACAGACTGGAACAGGGAAGGAAAGTAAGAGGGCTAATTGGGAGGCTTGGTGCTGAGGGAGGGTGGGTCTGGGAAGAGTAGTGGCAATGGACAGGGAGATCCACAAATGTTTTGGAGCTTAGTAAGGGGTTAGTAGCTTAAGCAGTTAAAGTTGAACAGGTGGGAGATCACGTGATGCGGTGAGAGCAGCAGGTTGTGTCTGCTAGCGCTCCGGTCTTCCCCGGCCCAAACCGAGCATTAAAAGCCTGCTTCTTATCGTACCTGGGCTGATTCTGCAGTAGCAGGGGTCGGAAGGTGTCTGCCACTTGGTGCGACGGTCGGGATGGCCTCCGCGGCAAAAACATCGCGGCGGGAAAGAGAGAAGGAGAGGACTACGCCGGCGGCTAAAATGGCCGACAACCCAGCCATGCCGAAATCCCCTACCACACCGGCTTTCGTCGAGGAGGTCTCGGCAGCAGTAGCGGAGGCCCTGTCGGCGCAATTTACTGCTCTGCACGAGAAAATGGACAACCTTCAGATTTCGGTGGGGGCTCTGGGTACCAGACTTCAGGAGGCGGAGGACAGGCTGGGCAAGGCAGAGGACAGCCTGCAGACCATGGGGTCCGATCTTACCCAGCTGAAGGCCCAACTGCACGCCTATGAAGCTAAAATGGACGATTTGGAAAATCGCTCCAGAAGAAATAATCTGAGGGTACTGGGCCTTGACAACACCATTGCGGATAAAGAACTTGTACACTACCTGGAGACATTGCTGCCGCAGCTATTTGAAGGTATGACAGGGGTCGGTCCAGTGCAAATAGAGCGGGCTCACCGTGTGGGAGCTAGGCAGCCCCGGGATCAGCGACCGAGAGTAGTATTGGTGAAATTCCTTCAGTTTCCACAAAAGGAGGCCATACTTCGAGCAGCACGACAGAAGGGCGAAATCAAGCATGGCAACATGACACTGCGCTTTGCGCAGGACTACTCAGTAGCGCTTAGCCAAAAACGCCGGGCCTATGCCCCCCTTTGCCACAAATTGATAGCGCAGAATATCAAGTTCTCCGTGCAGTATCCTGCACGGCTGCACGTGTTTCCCGCCGGCGGCCACCGCTCCTTTGAGTCAGCAGCAGAGGCTGGACCATATATTTCTTCATTGGACAGCGGACAGCAATAAGTACAGTACCTCTTGGGGAGGGCATGACTCGTCGATGCAGCGGGGCCCTGCCCGGAGCTGCCTTTGAGAACTGCTTTGCAGAACTTGGAGCCCTGCCTGGAGAGATACAGGGACAGAGACCCGACTGTCTGGTATTGGTAAGGAATGAGCCAGTGGGAGATATGGTACCCGAAAGCCTCCGGACAGTACTCCTAAAGGGGGCATCTGTGGCTCTGATACCTGCCTGTACTGCTGGGAGACAATTGGGCGTTCCGCTGGGGCCTGTTGGTTATCTTATAATGTTGTACTTATTTTCATAATGTTATAATTATTATTTTTTTAAGTTTATTATGTACCCAGTTCTCAAAATGAAAGATTGTTTGCCGGTACAGGGGTTATTTTTAGAGCATAGCGGGGACGAGGTTTGTGGGGGTGGCTTTGTGAAGGCGGGGATAACTTTGTAGCCTACGGGCGGGGGGGGGTGGGCGGGGCATCGGGCGGGATTCCTCATCTGGGGGGGCCGTCCATATTATTCTCCAGGTGCGTCCGTACACGCCCCCTGGACTTTAGGTCAGAGGGGATCGGGGGGATTAGAGTGGTGGGCTCAGCTCCCCGAAAATGGGGCCCCGGCACTAAGCCACGCGAACCGCAACCTCGAGGCTCACGGGCAGAGTGGTTATCCGGCCCATCGTTTAAATGTAGAGTGCCTACTTCCCAGACAAGAGGCCGGGGCAGACCATACGCCTCTCACGGATCCAACAGGGAGGTTCTCCGAGACCCAGTTGGGTCGACGGAAGAGCGGGAGAATGAGAGAGTGGGGTGGGAGGGCGGTAGGGGGGAAGGGGGGTGGATGGGGGGGGAGACAGGTGGGAGGGTGGGGAGGTGGGGGGGTGTCACAATCCCATCCGGGTATAACAGTCAATATCTTATGAGGGAATATAATGTAGGTGGGGGGGCGAGCCCCAGGCTGGGGGGGCTCTCTCCCAGATATTGGATACTTGTTTTGACAACACTATTATTTCACATATTGTTAACCTGAAAATTATTTCCTGGAATGTATGCGGATTGGGGAGCCCCATTAAACGATCTAAAATCTTGCAAGCATTGGCGCGGCTGCAGGCCGACATCGCCTTGCTCCAAGAAACCCACCAGACAGAAGACGAACATCGCAAACTCCAACGAGGCTGGGTGGGGCAGGTTTGGGGGGCCCCTGCCATAGGTAAGAAAGGGGGGTTGGTAGTGCTTATTCATAAAAACGTTAGATTCGAAGTTCTCAAGCAGGTTCTGGATCCTACGGGGCGGTACATTTTACTGCATGGCCGATTGGGGGGGCAACCCATCATTCTTGGCAATCTTTACTGCCCTAATGTGTTGGATACTGCATTGTATTCCCGCATGGCAGGACAAATCGAGCAGCTGCCAGATGTACCTCTGATTGTGGGTGGGGATTTTAATGGCGTAATGGACGTCGCGCTGGACACATCGAGGGGAGGGGGCCCAAGGGAACGCTTTCAGTCGGCCCGAGCACTCTTACGACTGTGCACCCGCTTGGGGTTGGTGGATCCGTGGCGGCTTCTCCATCCAGATGAACGGGACTACACTCATCAATCCCGGGCACATGGGACCAGCGCGCGGATTGATTACCTGTTGCTCGCTAAAAGTCTGTTTGCCAAAGTGGTAGAGACACAGATCGGCCCGACGGAACTTTCCGACCACGCGCCAATCTGGCTTACGTTGCGGGGGGTGGGGGATACTCAGGGGGCGCGTATCTGGCGCTTCCCGCTAGAGCTTTATAGAGACGCCCAATTCCGGCAGTTCCTTGTTCGTCGATGGCAGGAATTCGAATCAGACCATGCCGGACATCAAGATGATCCCGAGCTAGTATGGGAGACGGCCAAAGTAGTTCTAAGGGGTGACATCATAGGCTATATGGCTAGAAGGCGGAGGCTCCGGGCGGAACAAATTATCCGCCTTGAGAAAACTGTCATGAAACTTCGCCGACGGCAGGCCAATTCCCCTAGTCTGGCTCTTAAGAAACAACTATGGGAAACACAGACGGCTCTGAACGAGCTCCTGCATCAGCGTGCAAAGAAATCGGCTACGTATTACAAGTACCAATTGTATTGTCAGGGGGATAGACCGGGCAAATTGCTGGCACGTTGCCTACGGGGCCCCCGTGGGTCACGCATGATAGCAGCGGTGAGGGATGATCAGGGGACCCTTCGTAGGGATAATCAACAGATTGCCCGAGTTTTTCGTTCATTTTTTCAGACGCTTTATACGGCGGAAGCGGGCTCCCCAGAGCGGATGGTATCCTACCTCCAGGGGCTGGACTTGCCGAGGCTGAGTGAGGCTGAAAAGGCGCTGCTGGACCAGCCCCTGACACTAATAGAGGTGCAAAAGGTTATTGCCAGGGCGAGCTGTTACAAATCCCCGGGTCCGGACGGACTGGGGGCAGAGACCTACAAGATTCTCAATGATTATATCTCCCCACTGTTGGTGGCCTTACACACTAAGAGAGCGGAGCAGGGCGGGTTCCGATGGGGGGGGAACCAGGCCCATATCACCCTTTTTCCCAAGCCGGGGAAGGACCCTTTGCAGGCGGCGTCCTATCGTCCCATCTCACTGCTTAACTTTGACGTTAAGCTACTGGCCAAGATCTTAGCGGACCGCTTGGCGGGGGTGCTGGGTCAGCTGATTCATGAATCGCAGGTTGGTTTCGTCAGACAGCGCCACGCGGTCCGCAACCTCCACAAAATCATCACTTCGCTGGAATGGGTTAATCGCTGTCGGATCCCCTCATTATTGGTGAGTTTCGATGCGGAGAAAGCATTTGATAGGGTCGATTAGCAATACCTTGAGTATCTCCTTCCGTGTTATGGCTTGGGACCGGCCTTTTGTAAGATGGTTCACAGTTTGTACGCGGACCCTACAGCTTCTATTTACTGTAATGGGGTGTTATCTGATTCCTTCCCCTTATACCGCGGCACCCGGCAAGGCTGCCCCCTGTCTCCGCTACTTTTTGTACTTTCCTTGGATCCACTCATACGTAGGGTGGAGCACTCCTCAGTGATCAAAGGCATTCGTATAGGCGCGCATGAATTCAAAATATCTGCCTTTGCAGACGACTTATTGGTTCATTTGACTTCTCCTCAGACCTCCTTACCTTCTTTGCTGCAGGAATTGCGCCTATTCGGATGCTTTGCGGGTTTAGCTATCAATATGGAGAAATCGGAGGCATTAGATGTGCTGGGCCTTTTACGCGATGGGTGGCGGGGAGTGTTCCCGCTTCGATGGGCCGCGGAGTTTTTCACGTACTTGGGCATCCGACTAACGGGTCAGCCGTCGCGGTTGTATGGCAGCAATCTCGAATGGACCTTGGGTAGGACGCGGGAACAATTGTTGACATGGAGATCCCTCCCCCTGTCCCTGTCGGGTAAGATATCGGCGCTCAAGATGGTTATCTTGCCTAGGATCTTGTACTGGTTACAGACCCTTCCAGTTTGGCTGAAGCGGCGCGACCTCCGCCGGCTTGAGGCGGTATTCCGGGGGTTTCTGTGGAATGGTAAGAGGGCGCGGATCCCTTATGGTCGCTTGGTGGGGAACTGGAAGCAGGGGGGGTTGGGCCTCCCGGACATAGAGGCGTACGCCCTGACATGCCAGTCGCGCCACCTGGGCGACTGGTTGGGGGGCACGGAAGTGTTTACTCCAAGGGCCATGGAGGAGGCGCTTGCGGCCCCCAATTCTTTGCTAGCGCTACTGCATTTGGAGAACCGGTTATGTTGGGGCAGAGTGGAGGACAGCGGGATACTGGGGTCGGTTCGGCAAACCTGGCGGCGGTTAAATGGATACTGGGGGGCAAACTGGCGAGTTTCGAGTTGGCTTCCACTGCAGGGCAATGCGCAGTTTACCCCGGGGAGAGACACGGGGGCGTTTGCCGAATGGGCGAGGCAGGGCATCCGGAATATAGGACACGTGGTGGAGTTATCCGGGAAATGCAAACCCTTTCAAGCCCTACGAGAGGAATATGAGTTACGGTCAGGACATTCTTTTGCGTATATACAGCTTGCTCACTACGTACACTCGTTGCCGGTTGTGGAGCTTCGGGCGGAACGGTCCGCGCAAATTATCGAGTTCTTTGGGCTGGGGGGGAGGCCATACCCACCATTCGTGGGCTGCGGAGTGGGGTGGCCCCCTTCCGGCCGGTAACTGATTACCGTCCGGTGGAACTTGCGTGGGAGGCAGAAATGTGTAGCGCGGTCCCTCCTGGTACAGTGTTGGAGGCCTTACAGCATATTGCGGAACTGGCTGCGGGGGTCCGCTGGAGAGAAGTACAATTTAAATGTATCACTCGGGTGCACTTTTCCCCCCGGCGGGCCTTCCGCAGTCATCTGGCCTCTGACGGGAGCTGTCCGCGCTGCTCCGCACCTCTTGCTACCCTGTTTCATATGTGGTGGGGATGCCGCCTCATACGGCCTTACTGGGCCAAAATCTGTGCCTTTCTGGTGCGACTGCTGGGACAGCGGGTGTGCTGGGATGGACCCCTGGTAGTACTGGACCGATTGCGCCCCACCCAGCCTAAAGGGAAATGGGAGCGCTTGTTGGTGCGCAAAGCCTGTCTGGTGGGTAAGGGGCCCCTTTTGCGAGGGTGGCGGAATTCACAGCCGCCCTCTTTTTGGGAATGGCGTAATACCTTTCATCAATTAATGCTGTGGGAATGTCGCCGAGCTCGGGGCAGTACCCGGCGGTGGCCGGCCTTTCAGAGGCTTTGGGACCCCTATATCCACGTGCTGAGCTCTGGTGTTCGTAATGAGGTATTGCAAATGGGCTGTTAGATTCCCTGGTACCGGTATCTCCCGAACGGGATTGGGACTGGGTGGGGAGGGGGGGAGGGGTGGGGTGGGGGGAGTGGGAGATATATGTAAATGGCACCTAATTGTTAATTCAGCTCGGAGGTGGGGATCAGAGTCCACCCCGCTCGGAGCTTGTGGTTTGCGGTTCTTTGTATTTTTTTGGTGTTTATAAATAAAGTTTATAAAAAAAAAAAAAAAAAAAGTTGAACAGGTGAACGGCAGTCTTAACTTTAACTGTTTAGTGCTATCTGGTTAGTGGCTGACTATCACTGTTAACAGACAGTGGCACTGGCGTCTGGCCAGCCTGGATATTCAGCAGTGGAAACTGTATATATTCCACTGCTGAATATCTGGTTTTAATTAAAAGCAGCAGCTACGTGCTTTATTTAACCTAGCCGCTGCTACTGAACATGCCCCCCTCCCCCCAAATTGCATAATCTGGACAGAAGTCCAGGAAACCAAGGAGATTCCTGACTGGTTAAAATAGCAGGGACTAATTACCTAAGATGTGCATATTTGGGTGAATGATAAAAATCCTCCCTACCTTTATTTTTGGTCTGGCAAGTCAACATGGTCAATACTAGGGCTATAGAACATAAGCCTTCATTTATAAAAAAAAACCCTCCCTTCAACTATCTCAGTCATATTAGTGACAATACTTTACGAGGTCCAAAGATCATAGCTCCTTTTGAAACCTGATGTACTGTATATGCACACTGAGTCTAGTTAGTAGATGCCACTAATCAGTAATAGCTGAAGCTTCTGCCTACTGGGAATTGAACTTGATCTCTCCTGTTGTAAAGTACATCCTGTGACGTTATAAACTATAGAAGCACCTTAATTTAAAAAAATATCAAACTGTGCAATGAAATTCTTTGCACCTCCAGCCCACTGATAACATTTGGGTACATCTGCCATGGAAGGTATGATGTTATTTAGACATGAATGGGAGCAGTCAGACTCTGCTGACTCACTTAGGGGCCAGGGCAGTATACTTGTGTAAGGAAAAATATGTTGCTTCCAATGCTTTAACTGAATAGTATGCAAATAAGTTGGTGCAAAACGTTTGAGCTAACATGGGAAAGTGCATCAATCATGCACAAATGGGTCTGCACCAGCAGCTATATTTTGCACATAAAAATAAATCTAATTGTACCAGTACTTGTGCTGGAATGCTTTTCTGTGCATAAATATTGCTGGTATTGAGGAACATGTAGCTGTACATATGGGTTTAATGCACATACATGCTATAAATTTTGTTCTGCACAGAGATATCTTATTGTGTTATTTTAGCAGTCCAGCATTTTACTGTTTGTAAAAAAGAAACAGGCATGAAATCCACACTAAACAGACTGCAGAAGAATGAACTAACCTTTCACCACTTCTCAGACTCGGTGTTAAAACTAATGCCTTTACCATGGCATTTAAATGAGCTTGTGCACAGCTAGCTCATGCGCAAAACACTTACTGCATTAGGCTGTGGCAACAGCACAGAAAACTCTATATAAAGCTGCCTGCATTTTAGTGCATCAGCGCCTCAGTGAAACTGGTAAAAAACATACATACAGAAAGTACCTAGGCTAGAGCTAAGTATAACAGATATTCTAAAATTATGGAAAACCAACAAGAGGCAACAACCCTAATGTATTAACCGATTTGGGGGAGGTCACATGTAGCTAGATCCTTCAAATGAAAGCCAAAATTGTTTCATAAATATTCTATTGTATATTGAGAAATGACTCTCACATGAATACTGAATATACATTTCTTTGCAATTTCTATTGAAAAAGTAACAAATCCCAGTCCTGCATCATACAAGGACTTAAATCCATAGTAAGAAAAGTACTATATATTGCAGATGAATTTAAAAGGTGAAATTAGGCCTTACCTGCTAATTGACATTCCTTGAGTAAGTACAATCCAGTACCTGTGGATAGTGTCACCTCACCAGCAGCTTGGAAACTGAGCATGTCATGCTTGATGACATCAGGGTATACACATACCAGTGACAACTCCCACCACAACCAGTATCCTATTGACAAAGCAGACTCACCAAAGCAACTTTACCATAAACAAGGAAACTAGATACACTAGACCCTCCCTCAGACAGCAGAACAACCCTCCCACTCCTGAGAGATCACTTACCATCTTCAAGACCGCTGCCGCTGGCCTCATCTGGACATTCCTGACTACATTGACAAACGCTAGGAAATCTTCTCCTTAAGCATAATCTCCATAGTCTACTCCATGACTGCGCCCCCGACCCTATGCGCCAACCTTCAAGGCCGGAGACCTCAGTGGAGAAAAAAAAAAAAAAAAAAAAAAGGACCACCATAACTCGGGTAGGATTGGGACTGGACTCACTCAAGGACTGTCAATTAGCAGGTAAGGCCTAATTTCACCTTACTTATCATTCCTCCAGTCCAGTCCCGCACCTGTGGGATGTACCATAGCAGTCCTAAACATGGGGGGTGGGGGGGACCAGCGAGACCGGCCTGAAGAACTGCTGACCCTAAACACACATCTCATGCCACTTGAACATCCAACCAATAATGTTTGATGAACATATGCAGAGACTACCAGGTTGCCGCCCTACAAATATCCCCCGGCGGCACCAAACCCAACTCTGCCTGCACCTGAGTTGAATGTGCTCTCAAACCAACTGCTACCTGCTTGTGATGCAGCAAATAAGCCAAGGGGCTAGCTCCCCTCACACATTGGGAAATAGAGGCCTTTGACACCACTTCACCTCTTTATGCCCCACCAAAACAACCAGTCCGACTTCCTAAATGATTCGGTTGCCTTCAAATACCTTCGTAACATTCTCTGGACATTCAACCAATGAAGAAGCAGATCCTGCGATGTTACCCCTGCTCCTGAAAACACTGGGAGCATAACTGAGTCATATGAAAGGCTGAGATGACTTTAGGCAAGGAGAGCACCGGCCTCAGAACCACCTTTTCTTTCGTTAAAACCAGGAAGGGTTTCCTGCACGACAATGCTTGCAATTCTGAAATCCTTTTCATAGAACAGATGGCTACCAGGAAACCACCTTTAGTGTAAGATCCTTCAATGTACACGAAGACAATGGTTCACAAAAGGAAGCTCCATTAACACAGACAACATGAAATTGAGGTCCCAAGAAGGAATTACCATCCTCACTGGTGGGCGCTCCTGTTTTACTGCTTGGAGAAACCTGACTACATCTGGATGTGCCGCTAGAGAACTTCCTTGCACTCTTCCTCGGCAGCAGATGGTGACGAGCTGCACCTTGAGGGTGATACCAGACAGTCCCTTTTCAAACCTTGCTTATAGAAATGCCAGCACCTCCGGCACGGATGCCACCAGTGGTCGACATTGGGAACCAGCACGCCAACCCTCTAACACTCTTTACACTTGCACATAAGCTAACGACATTGACTGCCACTTAGCCTTCAGCAACATAGTGATAATATATGACGAGTAGCCGTGACAGCACAACCGCACTCGCTCAATAGCCAAGCCAGAAGCAAGAATTGATCCACCTGCGTCTTTAGAATGGGGTGATAAGGAAGTTTAAATTTAAGTATGTCCTCTCTAATACTCCTAGAACGTTGTCACAGATTACTTCATGTGAAAAGGGATGTGACTGGTTCTTTCCAGCATGTGTATATGACATGACTTCAAAACTAATATGTCTCAAGCAAATCCCAATTCATGTGAGAATCTGACACTCCTGGAAAAATGTCTGCTCCCAAAAAACAGACTGAATGATATATACATAAATATTCGAAAGCAGTTCTGTGGTTGGCAGCAGATGTGCACTGTACAATCTTTAAAAATAAATTTCCAGCCAGAGAATAAACACATTTTGACTTTATAATTCATATATGGCCAAAATGTATCTGGATATATGGAGGAGGGGTTAAGAGTGTTACATAAATGTAGCTGCTGTCTGTATAACTTACGGTTTTAGATGAAAGGATACAGAGCAGGCATAAAAGGCTATAGGCAATTCAGAACATGGTAGCATGGCTACTTATGAAGGGGGGTAAAAGGGAAAGTGCTCATCCTTATATCCTCATCCTTGATCTCCTTATGCTGGCTACCCATAGAAAAAGTACAAGTTAAACTATTACTTCTGGAAAGTGTGGGTACTCACCTGTAACAGGTGTTCTCTGGGAGCAGCAGGAATGAGTCCTCACTTACAGGTTATGTCACTGATTGAACAGCACGTGGGAATGCTCCCAGTTTTCACAGAAGGCTTTTCGGAGATCCAGCATTCATGTGTGGTTGCCTTCTCACCTGAACAGGGCCATCTTACCTCAGAATGACAACATAGCTTAGGGAGCCAAAAAGAAAAAAAAAACTCCATGGGGAGGAGAGAGGGTAGTGATGACCGATTCTTGCTGCTCCCGGAGAACACCTGTTACAGGTGAGTAACCATGCTTTCTCCGAGACCAAGCAGCAAGTCTGTCCTTACTTATGGGATTCCCATAGCTACAGGCTACCGAAAAAAAAAACCACCTGTAAAAACACTCAACGGGGCAACCAGAAAAAACAAACCTTGAACAGCAGAAAAATGCCAGCACAGACAGAAGGACCAGAGGGAAGGAGTTGCTGTAAGTCCCAAAAATGTGCCGGAGTATGGCTTGGTTGAACATTCTCTCACACCAGGAATCCGCATCCAGGCAGTTATGGGCTGCGAAGGTGTGGACAAAAGATCACGTTGCAGTCCTACAGAGTTCTCCAGCAAGGAGACAGAGCACAGGTTAGCCACAGAGGCTGCCATGGCATGGACACTGCACCATGACATGGCACACTAAGGAAAGTCCAGCCTGGGCAAATGCAAAGGAGATACAGTCAGCCACCCAAATGGAAAGGATGCATTTAGAAACTGCTATGCCCAGCCTGTTCGGATCATAAGAAACAAAGAGCTGGGAAGATCGGCAATGGGTTTTGCTTTCTATCTGGAATGAATGAAACACCCTCTTAAAATTTAGGGCACAGGGAGGGAGGGTTGTGAGGACCGATTCCTGCTGTCCAGGAGAACATCCGTTACGAGTAATTGAACTTTCTCCGGGAATGAGCAGGCAGTCCTCACATATAGGACACTCAAGCTACAGACTAGCAAAAAATCCTGTAGAAGCCATAGGCATACAAAAACAAACCGCAAAGGACAGCAGGGAGCACTGTTTGCCTGGAAGTCCCACACTGCAGAGGCAGCATCAAAGGTGTAATCCCCTCACCAGTAGCCTGAACACAAAGGGCTGGAGGGAAGGAGTTGCACCATTCCCCAAAGGTCTCCTCCTAGCAGTAATGTGCGGCAAAGATATGGACAGAGGACCAGGTGCTAGACCAGCAGATGTCCAACAATTGCACAGAGTAGAGACTGACCACAGAGGCTGCCATGGCGTGCACAGTGACATGATGTTACAGAGAAAGCCCAGCCTGCTCATAGGTGAAGGAGATGCAGTCGGCCAGCTGACTGGGGTCAAAAGAGCAGCAGTGAGACCGAGTCTGCTGGATGTGGAAGGACAAGGACATCTTGCAGTCAAGGGTCTTGCAGAGAGGCCTCTGCCCAGGAGGAGGCCTGAGAAAGAAGGTGGGGAGCACCACCTCTTGATTCAGGTGGAAAGCAGAGACCACCTTTGGCAGGAACTTTGGTTGAGTCCGAAGGACCACTCCGATCGTGTGGAACCTAGTGTAAGGCGCGTGGGCAACCAGCACCTCTAGTTCGCTCACACATCTGGCTGAGGTGAGCGCCACCAGGAAAACAACCTTCCAAGTACTTGAGAAGGCAGGTCGCCAAGAGCTTAAAGAGGGAAGCCATAAGCTTCCCCAGAACCACATTAAAGTCCCATGGCACTGGCAGTAGACAGATTGAGGGCCGGAACAGCATCCTCTTTTCATGAAATGACCCACCAGGGGGTGCATTGAAACGGCCAGGCCGTCTACCGAATGGTGGTGTGCTGAAATGGCACTAAGGTGCACTCTGACCATGTTGGACTTTAGGACATCCCCAAAAAGATGCAAGAGATAGAATATTAGCCTGTGAAAGAGCTGCAGCAATCCAAGGGAGCAATATAGTATAGGGGGTGAAGTACTTTTGTCCACTAAAGAAGAGAGGGAGCTAGGCTGATTATGTTTGATGATTTTAAAGTAGTTAAACAGGTAGAAAAGGCAATGGCAAAAGCTAGAAGGATGCTTGGGTGCATAGGGAGAGGAATGGCCAGCAGAAGAAAGCAGGTGATAGTGCCTCTGTACTCATTTGAAGTATTGTGTGCAATTCTGGAGACTGCACCTTCAAAAGGACAAACAGGATGGAGTCAGTAGAGAAGGTGGCTACTAAAATGGTTAGTGGTCTTCATTATAAAGCATGAGGACAGACTTAAGGATCTTAATATGCACACCTTAGAGGAAAGACAGGATATGATTGAGATGTTTAAATACCTCTGTGGCATAAATGCACAGGAGGAGAGTCTCTTTCGATTGAAAGCAAGCTCTGTTACGAGGGCACATGGGATGAGGGTGAAAGGGGATAGATTCAGGAGTGATATGCAGAAATATCTCTTTTCGGAAAAAGTGGTGGATCCATGGAATAATCTCCCAGTGGAGGTGGTAGAGATGAGGACAGTAACTGAATTCAAAAAAGCATGGGACCAACACAGAGGATCTCTAAAGGTAAAAAGTGGACTGTTGTAGTTGTTGTTATGGAAGGACAGACTAGATGGGCCTTGTGGTCTTTTTCTGTCATCATGTTTCTATGTACCATTTATATGCTCGACACGTGGAATCCTTATGCAAAGCTAGCAGGACGTCCTCCACCTCCTGTGAGAGGCGGAGGTGCACTTTGGCTAACCTGTCAGCATTCAGGCCATCAGGGCAAGGGATGGGAGGTTGGGATGTAGAAGTATCCCGTTCTCTTATGACAGCAGGCTTGGAGCACTCCCCAGTGGCAGAGAGCCACTTCGGAACAGCTGCAGGAGCAGGGGAAACCATGGTTGCCTGGGCCACTTGGGAGCAATGAAGATGAAGGCTCCTCCACTTGTATCGTGAGGAGCTCCTGGGTAACCAAAGGCATAAGCGGAAATGCATACAGGAGACCCTGGACCAGGGAAAGAGGAAGGCATCTGCCACCTCCTGACCATGGGCAGAGCTCCGATTACAGAGGCATGGCAATTGTGCATCTCCAGGCTAGCAAAGGGGTCTCTCTTTGGGATCCCCCAGTGGCAAAAGACCTCTCTGAGCACCCCCAAGTTTAGTTGCCACTCATGGGGCTGAAGAACCCAGCTCAGGCAGTCCATGAGCACGTTGTCCTGGCCTGGCAGGTAAACCAACCGGGAGGGAGATATTTCTCCCTGCTGTGAAGTTCCAGAAGTGAAAATGCCTGTGCCCCAGCTGAATTGCCACCTGGTTGTCCGTCTAGACTTGAACCACCTGTCCAGACAGATGGCCTTGAAACACCCTAAGGGCAATGTATACCGTCCTGAGCGCCATGTTGATCTGCAGGGCACTTTTCCCTGACGACCATGGACCCTGCGACTGTAGGTGATCACAGTGGGCTCCCCAGACCAATTTGGATATGTCTGTCATGAGAACGTTCTGTACTGGGGGGTGCCTGGAAGGGCAGTCCAGCCTCGAGGGTGTAGAGGCTCTGCCACCAGGTGAGGGACATTGCCAAGGCTCGCGTGACCTGGATCCTGTCCTCCACTGAGTGCTGAGGGTCCACTGGGCCTGCCGCAGACAGAGCATCTGCCTGGCCATCACTACCAAAGCTCCTTGAGCAGGGCGGATAGGAACAGTGCACGGCCCTGCAGAAGGAAGGCCTGTGCCTGGGTGGAATCAGCAGGGTGCCGCTGAACTCTAAGCGCTGAGCTGGCAGCAAGTGCGACTTTGGGAAGTTGATCAAAAAACCCCAGCCGCTTTAGCAGCCCTTATGGTGCGAAGCGCTGCGCACCGCCTCTGGTGAGCTGGCCTTGATGAGCCAGTCGTTGAGCTAAGGCAAAACAAAAACCTCCAGAAGATGGAAATGGGCAGCAACAACCGCCAGGCATCTGGTGAACACCCGAGGAGTCGAGGCGAGGCCGAAGAGGAAAGAGTAGTTACTCACCTGTAACAGGTGTTCTCCAGGAGCAGCAGGAATCAGTCCTCACATATGGGTGTCATCGGCGCCGATGAAGCCCCAGCGGAGCATTTCCCCAGCTTTCCATGAAAGCCTTTGGGAATGCTGGCAAGCATGCGCGGTTCCCTTCCCGCCTAAAGGTGCCATCTTACCTCAGTCAAATAACATAGCTAAGAAGAGCACACAAAAATGTAAAAACACAAACTATGTACAACTGCAACTCCAAGGGGAGGAGGGAGGGTTGTGAGGGCTGATTCCTGCTACTCCTGGAGAACACCTGTTACAGGTGAGTAACTACTCTTTTTCCAGGACCAAGCAGGAAGTCAGTCCTCACATATGGGTGACTCCCTAGCTCTGGGCTACCGAGGAACCCAGGCTGAACAAGAGAACTCCCTCTAGTCCCAGCAGCAAAGAAAGGCTTTTCAAGGACACAACCTCCACCGGTAGCTCAATAGAGGGCAGGAGGGCAGGAGTTGCCTAAACCTCAAAGAGATTCCGGAGTACTGCTTGGCCAAAAGCACTGTCCCTACGGGACTCCCTTTCCAGACAGTAATGGGCTGCAAAAGTCTGGCTTGAAGACCAAGTTGCAGCCCTGCAGATGTCTACCAAGGGCACAGAGCGGAGATGAGCCACTGAGGCAGCCATTGCCCTGACACGATGGGCCGTGACCCTACCCTGCAAAGGAAGGTCAGCCGCCTTGTAAGCCCAGGTGATACAGTCAGCCACCCAGATAGACAAGGTATGCTTGGACACAGGTAACCCCAACTTATTGGGGTCAAAGGATACGAAGAGCTGAGTAGCCCTTCTATGCCCCTGCGTACGGTCAAGGTAGAAGGATAAGGCCCTCCTACAGTCCAGGGTATGCAGGACTGCTTCAGCCTGGCTTGCATGAGGCCTAGGGAAGAATGTTGGAAGAACCACCTCCTGATTGAGGTGGAAAGAGGAGACAACCTTAGGGAGGAACTTGGGATGAGTCCTGAGGACTACCCTGTTCCTAAAAATCCTGGTGTAAGGCCTATCACAGACCAGGGTCTGAAGCTCACTCACTCGCCTAGCCGAGGTAAGGGCTATCAGGAAGAGTGTCTTCCAGGAGAGGAAGCGCAGTGGACAAGTAGCCATCGGCTCAAAGGGTGGGCGAGTCAGTTGCTGCAAGACCACATTCAGCTCCCACTCAGGAGCAAGAGAACGGATGGGAGGCTTGAGCAAAAGCAAGCCCCTGAGAAAGTGGGACACCAAGGGGTGACCTGACAAAGAATGTCCCTCCACCAGTGAGTGGTGAGCTGCTAAAGATAAGAGGTGGACCCGAACAGAATTGGACTTAAGTCCCTGATTGGATAAGTGCAGCAAGTACTGAAGCACTACCGGCACAGTACAGGAGAAAGGATCCTCTGTACGTAGCTGACACCACACAGAAAACCTTTTCCATTTGAGAGCATAGGCTTTCCTAGTGGACTGTTTTTTAGAGGCTAGGACAACCTCCTCAACTTCCTGAGGCAGGCCCCAGGGAGCCAAGACTACTCTTGCAGCCTCCAGACCATCAAATTGAGAGTCTTGAGATTGGGGTGTAGTAGGGAACCCTGCTCCTGAGAGAGAAGGTTGGGTTGCAACCCCAGAGGCAGTGGGGGATCCACCGCCAGTTGAAGCAGAAGAGGAAACCAAGGCTGTCTCGGCCACCTGGGAGCTACCAGCAGGACAGAGGCCTTGTCCCGAAGAATCTTGAACAGAGTTCGGGCCACCAAGGGCGTGGGAGGAAACGCATACAGGAGGCCCTGAGACCAGGGCATCAGAAAAGCATCTGGTGCGATCCTCAAAGGATGTGGTTGTCTGGAGCAGAACTTGGGTAGCTGCTTGTTTAGTGGACTGGCAAAGAGATCTATCCAAGGGAGACCCCACTTCAGGAAGATCTTTTGAACTACCAAGGGATGCAGCTGCCACTCGTGGGGCTGCAGAATCCTGCTCAACCGGTCGGCCAGGCAGTTCTCCTGGCCTGGGAGGTACACCGCCTTGAGAAGCATGTGGTGCTTCAGGGCAAAGGAACAAAGGTCCTGAGTCTCTTGACAAAGGATCTGGGACCCAGTGCCGCCCTGCTTGTTCACATAAAACATGGCCGCCTGGCTGTCTGTTTGAATCAAGATTGAGCGGTGAGCCAGGGCTGGAGAAAAAACTCTGAGAGCCAAGCGGATAGCTCGAAGTTCCAGCAGATTGATCTGTTGGGCTGCCTCCCAAGGAGACCAGAGGCCTTGGGTGCACTTGTCCAGACAATGAGCACCCCAGCCTTTTAGAGAGGCGTCGGTGGTGAGGACCACTGAGTATTCTGGCATTTGGAAGGGCATTCCTTTGAGTAGATTGGGTGGATGTAGCCACCAGCTGAGGGAGGCCAAAAGGGGTTTGGACACCTTCATCTTGTCCCCTAAGTGGCCTATGGCTTGAGACCACCGAGTCCGAAGGCACCACTGTGCAGGCCTCATATGGAGCCTGGCATTGGGAGTCACATGTACTGTCGAAGCCATGTGACCCAGAAGCCTGAGGCAGAGTCTGGCGGAGACCAGGGACCTGTTCAGAAACTGCTTTGCCACGTCCATCAGCCGCTGAGCCTTGTCTTCTGGCAAGAATGCCTTTGTCAGTTGAGAATCCAACCTTGCCCCTATGAACTCCAAGTTCTGGGAGGGGAGCAAAGTGGACTTTGCGAAGTTTATGACAAAGCCCACCTTTTGAAGCAGAGCAATGGTGTTGAGGGTGGCTTGTCTGGCGTCCAGGGACGTCTGACCCCTGATGAGCCAATCGTCCAGGTAGGGAAAGACAAAGATGCCTTGATTTCTCAGGTAGGCCGCAACCACTGCCAGGCACTTGGTAAAGACCCTGGGAGCAGAGGACAGGTCAAAAGGTAGTACTCTGTACTGATAATGGTTTCCTCCCACAATGAACCTGAGGTACTTTCTGTGGTCTGGATGAATGAGGATGTGAGTGTACGCATCCTTTAGATCTAAGGAGCATAGCCAATCTCCCTGCTGGAGGTAGGGCAGAAGTGTCCCAAGAGTAAGCATCTTGAACTTTTCTTTCTCTAGGAACTTGTTGAGGTTTCTGAGGTCCAGAATGGGTCGAAGGCCACCGGTTTTTTTGGGTATCAGGAAATACCTGGAGTAGAAACCGTGACCTTGCAAGTGGGGAGGCACAGGATCCACCGCCCTGTCCACCAACAGACCATGAAGCTCTTGCAGAAGGAGGTCTGTGTGCAGGGGAGGCCTTGGAGGCTCCCCTGGAAAATATGGCGGTGGAAGTTGGTGAAAATGGAGGGCATAGCCCTTGTGGACTATGTCCAGCACCCAACTGTCCCCGGTGATGAGGGGCCACTGGTGGGCAAAGAGGGCGAGGCGACCTCCTGTGCAGGATGGGGAGAGCAGTGGAGGAGAGGCTACGCTCAAGGAGTCAAAACCCCCCACCCTGCTAAGTGGTAGCAGGGGCCTGAGGCTTGGGGGGTCCTCTGCCTACGGGGCCCATTACCCTTGCCCTTGGCTTGCTGACCCCAGGGGGGCAGCTTGGGCAGCCTGATACTGAGGGTACTGTTTGTAGGCAGTGCCCTTCCTCGGGTAAAAGGGCTTTTTACCCGAGACCTTCTTCTTATGTGAAGGGGCAGAGGTCTTCCTCGACAGCCTTGTCCGGGTAAGGTGCTCTGTCTCGAGCTGAGCGGCCTTCTCGGTCACGGGTTTGCCAAAAAGGTTCTCACCTCGGCAGGGGACATCGACCAACTTGTCCTGAACCCATGGCTCGAGGTCCGATGACTGCAGCCACGCCTGGCGTCAAGCCGCGATGCCGGCAGCCGCTACTCGGGCCGAAGCCTCGAAGCCATCGTAGGCAGCGCGGGAAATGAACTTCGAGCATTCCCGAATCCCCGAGGACAAGGTCTGAAATCTCTGCAAGGGTTCCCCGGAGAGACCAGCAGAGAAGCCGGACAGTTCTTTGGCCAGGTCCCACATGCCACAAGTACATGCCCATGCAACATGCCACAAGTACATGCCCATGTACAGCTGGTAAGACTGGACACGGCAAGCAAGCATCGACCCCTGGAAGCACTTCCTACCGACGCCATCGAGGTTGCGGGCCTCCCTGCCGGGGGGCACCGCAGGGTGCATCTTCTGGCTCTTCAGACGATGCATGGCCGATTCCACAACCATGGAATGGTGTGGTAGCTGTGCTTTCTGGAAACCAGGGCTTTTGCAGAGTCGATAAATGGAATCGACTCGCTTACTTAGAATCTGCGCCGAGGCCGGGGCCTCCCACATTCGGAAGAGGAGCCGTTCTAGCATCGGAGGAATCGGGACAGTAAAGGCCTCCTTCGGAGGAGAGTCGTACTGTAGAGCATCGAGCTCCTCAGCTCGAGGCTCTTCCTCGGGATCGGCAGGGATAGCCAAGGCAGTGGCCATATCCCGGACGAACTCCGAAAACCTAGTGTCCTCCGGAGGGAATCTACTCCGGGGATCAGACTGCAGTGAGTCCGACGGGACGCACCGAGTCTTAAAAGTATCTGGAGACTCCTCGTCCTCCGTCTCCCAGGCGGACTCGTCCGAGGAGGAGTCAGGGTCCGACCCCGTGGGGCCCCGAGGCACCCGCCCCAATGCCGGGGGCACCGGCATCGACACCCTCAGTCCCGAACGGGAGGTCGAGGGAGACCTCGACCGAGGACGACTTCGAGCCACGAGGGTCTCGAGTATCGGCTCAGTCTCCGGGGTTGACTTCAAAGTCGACCTCCCGGTGGTCGGGGCAGATGCACCAGACAGGCTGGCCATCAGTGCCCGCTGCTGCTCCATGAAGGCAGACAGTCTGCACTCCAAGGCTGTCATCCTGAGACTCAGCTCGGGAGACGCAGCAGCCACCGACTTGGGCCCCGGCGGTGCTGGGCCCGACGTCGGCTCTCTGGGAGGAGAGTCCATGAGGACTATGGGGCTTACGTGTCCAGCAGACTCGGCTCCACGCAAGGAACTTTGGCAGGCTTCTCTTGGTCCACGGGCCCGGGACGGCAGTCGGGGGTCTTAGACCTGGCCCTCGAGGGACCAGGGACCTCCTCCGACGCCGCCCTCGTGAGCCGCTTCTTCCTCTTACGTTCCCGGTCGGGGGACCCCCTGTCCGAGGAGCTTCAACGGCGCTCGGGATCGGAATCCCGAGATGTCGAGGCCTCAGACGAGGTCCGGGCCCGGCCGGAGGCAGAGTCCAAGAAAAACCTTTCCTTTTGATGCTGTCGACTCTTTAGTGCCTTGGAAGACATCTTCCCACATGACTTTGGGTCGTGGTCAGGGCCGAGGCACCGAAGGCAGCAATCATGTGTGTCGGTGAGAGACAATTTTCTTATATCGATCACACTTTTTGAAACCACTGGAAGCCATCGGGGAAAAAATAGCCCAAGCGAGGTCAAAAGACCGTCCTTCCAGTGAAAAATGAAAAAAGGGCGCGAACGCCAGCCACGAAGGGCAAAAAACGAAAAATGAAGAAAACGGGCTCGATACCGGTGTACCGAACCCTTGCGAGAGGGGAACCGGCGTCGAACCGGAGAAAAAATAGCAAAAATCGCCAAAGAAAAAATCACTTTTATCCGGGAGAACAGGACACACGTCCGATGGGCTTCTCGGAAAAAAAGAGACTGAGGTAAGATGGCACCTTTAGGCGGGAAGGGAACCGCGCATGCGTGCCAGCATTCCCAAAGGCTTTCATGGAAAGCTGGGGAAATGCTCCGCTGGGGCTTCATCAGCGCCGATGACACCCATATGTGAGGACTGACTTCCTGCTTGGCCCTGGAGAACATCCTGTATTGATAGTGGTGGATGCCGCTGCATCAGAGGTACAGGTGGTGCCTTGGATGGATATGGGTGCAGGCATCGTTGATGTCCAAGAAACATTGCCAATCTCCCTGCAGAAGGTAGGGCAGCAAGGTTCCAAGGGAAACCATTTTGAGCATTTTCTTGACAAGGAAGCAGTTGAGGACCCGCAGATCCAGAATAGCCTGAAGCCCTCTGACATTTTGGGCACAAGGAAGTAGCAGGTGTAGAACCCCTGGCCCTGAAGAGACTGAGGGATGGGCACGAGCAGGGACCAGAATTACTTCTGAAGGAGGTCCCTGTGCAAGAGGTCCATGGTTAATTCCCCTGGGAAGAAGGGAGGAGACAGTTGAAGAAAGCGAGTTACTCCTCCCTGACCACCTGCAGCACCCCAGGCATCTGTGGTGATGTCCAGCCAGAGGTGCACAAAGTAGATCCGCCATCCTCCCGTGAACCTTGGGCCTGTTACCTCCTGGGGGGAAGGAGGCTACTATGCTCAAGTAGTCAAAAGCTCCCCGCCAGGCTGTTAGGGGCTTGGGAGCTTTGGCTTTACAGGGGGAATGCCCTTGGTCTGCTGCCCCTGATGGGGAGCGTGGTAGGCTGGAAATTGGGAGTATTTTCTATAAGTTTTCTTGGTTTTCAGGTAAAAGGGCTTTCTCCCCGAAGCTTTCTAACAGGAAGGGTCAGCAATCTTCAAGGACAGCCTGATCCTGGTCAGGAATTCTGCCTTCTGATAAGCAGCCTTCTCTGTCATGGGCTTGCCGAAGAGGTTCTCTTCCCAGCTTGTCCTGAACTCTGTTCCAGATCAGAAGAATTTAGCCAGGCAAGGCAACAGGCATTAATGCCCACAGTGGCCACCCAAGCCACTGACTCAAAGCCAATGAAGGCTGCCCAAGTCTGAAACTTGGAGCACTCTGACTGATGAGACCAGGGCCCTGAAGCATTCAAGAGGTTCACC
Organism: Ichthyophis bannanicus; assembly: GCA_033557465.1. NCBI lineage: Eukaryota > Metazoa > Chordata > Amphibia > Gymnophiona > Ichthyophiidae > Ichthyophis > Ichthyophis bannanicus. The sequence continues at coordinate 2,661,305 of CM066043.1, forward strand.
CAACCCAGCCGAGGACCCGACAGCCCCTTCGCCAATTCCCTCAGATTTATGCCTATATACAGCTGGTATGCCTGAATCTGGGCTATTAGTATGGAGCCCTGGTAACACTTTCTGCCAAACGCATCCATGGTGTGCATTTTCTGGCTCTTAATGCAATGCATGGCCAACTCCTCCACCATGGAGTTGAGAGGCAGCTGTCTCTTTTGGAAGCTGGGGCTCCAGCCAACTCAATACCGAGAATCGAGTTTACGGTACAGACACCAAGCTCTCCCACATCTGGAACAACAGTTGTTCAAGGATTGGGGGGGGGGGGGCATGGACACTGTCAGTGCCTCCTCGGGGGAGCCTTATACTGCCACAAAGGCGAGGGCCTGGGACATCTCCCTCACAAAGTCCAGAAAGGCAAGGTCCTCTGGGGGAGACTGCTGAAAATGGTAAGGCAGGGATGGGTCAGTAAAGTCATCCCGGTGGTGGATGGTCCATTCTCCCAATTCGACCCGGAGTCTGAGGAATTGTCAAGGGCAGAGTGATCACCCAACCGACAGCGTCGATGATGCCTAACAGTGGTGATCTGCGTCCATGGTGCCTGCCGGGGAGTTGTGTCTCGAGTCGGATGCCAATGGAGTTGGCACTGGCAGAGTCAACTTCTCTAGGATAGGCTGGGCATCCTCTGATGAAGTCTTCACTGAGGATGGACCTGAGGTGATTGATGACCCAGAGGGGTTCTGCACATTGGGGCCCCGCTGTGCCTCAAGGAATGCAGTGAAGCTGCGTTCCAGGGCCGTCATTCTGGCCTCACTACCAATTAGCTCTACAGCCATCGGCTCGGGTCTCAAGGTAGTCAAGCTCGGAGCAGAGTCCCTCTTCCAGGAATCACCAATGGTGATCGCATCGGGGAACAGGGTCCAATTCCCCAATGCAGTGGGAGTCTCCTCCCACCAGGGCTACTTGGAAGGCTGCTCCCAGCTGTTGCCATTGAGTCCAGGACTCCAAGGCTGGGTGTCGGAGGTCTTACCTGCTGATCCATGATCGGTCCTTGCCTTCGACAACTTCCTGGACCCACGGCAAAGATCTTCGGAGAACGAACCCCAGTCTGAGGCTGTGACCCCAGGGCTTGGAACAAGGCCAGGTGCGCGACGACATGTCATCGGACAATGGTTCTGTGGGCAGGGATTCCACCCCAAGGCCGGTCCAGAGGCAGACCTAGACCCCCAACAGCTCCCCTTGCTGCTTTTTACAATCCTTCAGGGTATTCACTGACATCAGTTGGCAGAGAGGGAAGGTAGACACGTCGTGGTCCACCCCGAGGTATTTAATACAGCAATTGTGGTGGTCCATGATGGACATAGTGTGGGGGGCACTTGCCACATTGCTTGAAACTGCTGATCAAGGCCATAGCGGGAAGACGGCACCCCCAAGGTCAAACTCAGACATCTTGATTAGCTAGACCACAAGTAAAGACCCACGCGCTAAAAAACAAAGAAAAAAGGGAACCCGAGAAAATATATGCCATGGCAGTGGACTCGGGTGGTGGAAAGGTGATTGGAACCGATGCCGGTGAAAAGCAATAAGAAAACTAGGTGAAAAAAAAATAGACAAACTGTGGGGCAAAGACACTATGTCTGCAGGGCTCCGTGGAAAAAATAAGACCGAGGTAAGATGGCACCCTTGAGCGGGAAGGTGACCGCGCATGCGCAATGTAACTCCCAAAGGTTTTCTGTGAAAGATGGGGAGGGATCCGCGTGGGCTCCGTCACCACTGACGCCACTCATATATGTGAGGACGGACTTCCTGTTTGTTCCCTGGGAACCCTTGGTTTTTAAATTGTGTTTCCTTACCCTTATTATCTGTCTTTATAGATGTCTGTACAGCACTGCGTATGTCTTGCAGCACTATATAAATGATTAATAGTAGTAGCAGTAGGCAGAAATTTAGGATGAGTATGGAGGACTACTCTTTTTTTACAATCTGGTATAGGGCACATGTGCCACCAACGCCTGCAGTTCACAGACTCTGTGCACTGTAGTAAGCACCATCAAGAATAGCTGCCTCAGACTACGTTAAGGTCTCATGCCACCGGTGGTAGCCGGATAGGTGGACGCGATAGCAAGAGGCCTCTCATGAAGCGTTCAATGTGGGGGTGAGCAGAAAGTGACTGACAATCTATTGTATGATGGTAGGCTGCCAGAGCACAGAGGTGTACTCGAACCGAGTTAGACTGCAAGCCAACATGAGAAAGGTGTAGAAGGTATGCTAGAACCTGCTCCACTGAGGAGAAAGGGTTAAGGGCTCTGTCTGCACACCAGAGAATCTGCACCACTTGAAGACATTAGCCCTTCTGGTGGAATCCTTATGGGATACAAGGAGAATATTCTCGGTGTCCGTAGGAAGGTGAAACTTAAGAGCTACCCTCTCAGCATCCAAGCCATGAGCATCCAAGCTACCCTCTCAGCATTCAAGCTATGGATTGAGATTGGAGTGGAGGAGGGTCCTCTCCTCTTGAGAGGCGCTGAGTGAGCTGCAGGTGGGACTTTAGGTAACTGATGACAAAACTGGATGGTGGCGCTGTATGGATAGAGAGTCCCAAAGATAGATTGATAGTGATGTCTGCTGTCTGTGCAGGGGATGGTTGAGGATGTAGGTACAGGTATCTTTTAGATCTAAGGAGCATAGCCAATCTTCATACTGGCGATAAAGCAGCAAATGTTCCAAGGGATATCATCTTGAACTTCTTACGCACTAGAAAGCGATTCAGATTGCAGAGCTCGAGAATGGGATGTTTTTTCTTTGGAACGAGGAAGTAGCAGGAGTAGAATCCCTTTTCTGTTTGAGACTGTGGAACAACCTCCACTGCTCTTTTCTGTATTAGAGCCTTAAGCTCTTGCTGAAGAAGTTCGCAATGGCTACTTCCCCAGAAAGAATGGGGAGTGGGTCTGATCTAAATGTAGGACGTAGCCCTCCTTTACCACTTGAAGAGCCCAGGCGTCATTGGTTACACTGGGCCAACAATGGGCAAGACATGAGATGCCCCCCCAATGTGCTGTGTAATGGGCCCAGAAAGGGGAAGGGGGGTTATGGTCCTGGAGTCAAAAGCACCCCTTAGCCTGTGGTTGTGGCACTGGATGAGGCTTTGGGGCTTTAGGAAAATGCTGCTTTTGGCTTTGGCCCTTGCGCAGTTGTGCCTGCTGGGGTGGCTGGTAACAATGGTATGGGACATAATTCCTGTAAGCTTTCATTTTCTTTAGGTAGGACGACATTTCACCCCCCCCCCCCCCCCCCCCACCGAGGCCTTCTGTCAGAAACGCTCAGAGCCTATTCATGGTGACTTGAGTCTCCAAAGGATGCCGGACCCCGTATCCCCATTTGTTCACGTAGAACATCGCCACCTGGTTGTCCATCTGCACCAGCACTGGCTGGTGACGAAAGACCTTCAGGGCTATGTAAATGGCTCGGAGCTACAGGAGGTTCATCTGCTGCATGCTCTTGTCTGGTGATCAGGTGCCCTGAGTGCGGAAATCTCTGCAGTGGGCTCCCCAGCTGAGCAGTGAGGCATCCATGGTGAGGACCCTTGAGTGGCATGGGGCCTGAAAAGGCATCCCCGACTGGAGGTGCTGGGGTGACTAGCACCAGAACAGGGAGTCCGTCAACTGGCAGGTCACTGAAACTCTGTCCAGGAGGTGGCCTGTGGCTTGAGACCACTGGTCCCAGAGACACCACTGTGCCGCCCTCATGTGGAGGTGAATGTTTGGGGTGACGTGGATAGTGGAAGCCATATGCCTGAGGAGATGCAGGAGAAGCCGGGCGGGTACCAAGGAACGGTACTGCACGTCCCAGGATAGCGACCTGAGAGGGTCAGCTTGGTCCCTGGGCAAGAAAGTTTTTGACTGGAGCGTGTCGATCTTTGCTCCGATGAACTCCAGGCATTGTGTAGCATGTGCGGTGGCCTGCTGCACCTCTGAGGCTGTATCTCCCTTTACGAGCCAGTCATCCAGGTAGGGGAGCCAGAAGAAGGCAGCAACAACTGCTAGGCATTTCGTGAAGACTCTTGGGGCAGAGGCTAGGCTGAAGGTAAGTACCCTGTATTGAAAATGCACCCCCCCCCCCCCAACCATGAACTGCAGGTATTGTCTATGGTTGGAGTGAATGTGGGTATAGGCATCCTTGAGGTATAAGAAACAAAAATATGACAGAAAAAGACCACATGGCCTATCTAGTGTGTCCTTCCATATCAACAACTACAACACTCCCTTTTTTACCTTTAGAGATTCTCTGTGTTTCTCCCATGCTTTTTTGAATTCAGTTACTGTCCTCATCTCTACCACCTCCACTGGGAGACTATTCCACGGATCCACCGCTCTGTCCATAAAGAAATATTTCCGCATATCATTCCTGAATCTATCTCCCTTCACCCTCATCCCATGTGCCCTTGTAGCAGAACTTGCTTTCAATTGAAAGAGGCTCGCTCCCTGAACATTTATGCCATGGAGGTATTTAAACATCTCAATCATATCACCTCTATCCCACCTGTCCTCTAAGCTGTACATATTAAGATCCTTCAGTCTATCCTCATATGCTTTATAATGAAGACCACTAATCATTTTAGTAGCCACCCTCTGCACCGACTCCATCCTGTTCACATCCTTTTGAAGGTGCGGTCTCCAGAATTGCACACTATACTCCAAATAAGATCACACCAAAGACTTATACAGAGGCATTATCACCTCCTTTTTTCTGCTAGCCATTCCTCTCCATATGCACCCAAGCATCCTTCTAGCTTTTGCCGTCGCCTTTTCTACCTGTTTAGCTACTTTAAGATCATCAGACACAACCACGCCTAGGTCCCGCTCTTTAGTGGACAAAAGTACTTCACCCCCTATACTATATTGCTCCTTTGGATTGCTGCAGCCCAAATGCATGGCCTTACATTTTTTAACATTAAATCCCAGCTGCCAGATTCTAGACCATTCTTCAAGCTTAGCTAGACCCCTCCTCATGTTATCTACACCTTCCTGGGTGTCTACTCTATTGCAGATTTTGGTATCATCCGCAAAGAGGCAAACCTTACCAGACAGCCCTTCTGCTATATCACTAACAAAGGTGTTAAAAAGAATCGGACCAAGGACAGATCCCTGGGGCACATCATATCACTCAGAGTGAGCTCCATTTACCTGTACACTTTGTCGTCTCCAACCCAACCAATTTCTAACCCAAGCAGTAACTTTAGGGTCCATCCCTAGGGTGTTCAGTTTGTTTATAAGTCGCCTGTGAGGAACAGTGTCAAAGGCTTTACTGAAATCTAAATACACAGGTAGGGCCCTCCCTCGGTCCAACTCCCTGGTCACCCAGTCAAAGAAAATCAATCAGATTTGTCTGACAAGACCTGCCTCTGGTGAATCCATGCTGCCTCGGATTCTGTAATCCGCTGGACTCCAGAAACCTCACTATTTTATTTATTTATTTATTTAACATTTCTTATATACCGCCTTTCATATCAAGGCGGTTTACATTGAACAAACTGAAATTACATTGAACGGGGCATTATAACTTGGAGATAACTATTTTACAGGGAACATGGGCTATGGAGGGTTAAGTGGCTTGCCCAAGACCACAAGGAGCGCCTGTGGGACTAGAAACCCCAGTCCTTCCGGCCCAAGTTTGCTGTCCTCTAGTGGGATTTGAACCCCTGACCCTCTGGCCTGAGGTACCTTGCCCCAACCACTAGGCCACTCTTCACTCCACTCATTTTCTCTTTCAACAGTGTTTCCAATAATTTATTCGCCACGGAATTTAAACTAAACGGCCTGCAGTTTTCAACCACATCCTTACTTCTGCTTTTGTGTAAAGGTACCACACGAGCCTCTCTCCAGTCCTTTGGCAGTTACAGGTGGACAAAGGTGAGTCGGTTGATATAGTGTATCTAGACTTTCAGAAAGCCTTTGACAAGGTCCCTCACATCAGAGACTTATGGCAAAACTAGAGTCATGGGATAGGAGGCAGTGTACTACTGTGGATCAGGAACTGGTTAAAAGATAGAAAGCAGAGGGTTGGGCTAAATGGCCAATTTTCCCAATGGAGAAAGGTGAATAGTGGTGTACCCCAGGGATCTGTGCTGGGTCCACTGCTTATTGACATATTCATAAATGACCTGGAATTTGGAATAACGAGTGAGGTTATCAAATTTGCAGATGACACAAAACTATTTAAAGTTGTTAAAACCCAAGAGGATTGTGGAAAATTGCAAGAGGATCTTGATAAATTGGAAGACTGGGCATCAAAATGCCAGATGAAATTTAATGTGGACAAGTGCAAAGCTATGCACCTAGGGAACAACCCAAACTATGGTTACACGATGCAAAGTTCCACATTAGGAACCACCACCCAGGAAAAAGATTTAGGCGTCATTGTGGATAACATGTTAAAACCCTCGGCCCAGTGTGCAGCGGCGGCCAAGAGAGCAAATAGAATGCTAGGTATCATAAGGAAAGGAATGGAAAATAAAACAAAAGATATTATAATGCCTCTATACCATTCCATGGTGAGACCGCACCTTGAATATTCTGTGCAATTCTGGTCGCCGTATCTTAAAAAGGATATAGCGTTATTAGAAAAGGTTCAGAGAAGAGCCACCAAAATGGTAAAGAGGATGGAAGGATACTCCTATGAAGAAAGGCTAAAAAGGTTAGGGCTCTTTAATCTGGAAAAGAGACGGATGAGGGGAGATATGATAGAAGTCTATAAATTAATGAATGGAGTGGAACGGGTAAACGTAGATCGATTGTTTACGTTATCAGAATATAGAAAGACTAGGGGACATACAATGAAGCTACAGGGTAAACTATTTAAGACTAATAAAAGAAAATATTTTTTCACTCAACGTGTAATCAAACTCTGGAATTTGTTACCAGAGGATGTAGTAAAGGCTATTAGTGTAGCTGGGTTTAAAAAAGGTTTGGACAAGTTCCTGGAGGAAAGGTCCATAAATCATTATTAAGAAGGGACCCAGGATATTTATTTATTTATTTTATTTACATTCTCTTATATACCACGCTATTCTGCATCAGTGCGGTTTACATTGAACAAATTGAAATTACATTGAACAGGGCATTATAACTTGGAGATAACTATTTACAGGAAACATGGGCTATGGAGGGTTAAGTGGCTTGCCCAAGACCACAAGGAGCACCTGTGGGACTAGAAACCCCAGTTCTTCCAGCCCAAGGTTGCTGTCCTCTACTGGGATTTGAACCCCCGACCTTCCGGCCTGAAGTACCTTGCCCCAACCACTAGGCCACTCCTCCACTCCAATGCTTGACCCAGTACAAGCACTGCGGAACCTGTTTCTTTTGGGGAAACTGCTAGGTACGTATGACCTAGATTGGCCACTGTTGGAAACAGGATACTGATGGACCTTGTCTGACCCAGTATGGCATATCTTATGTTCTTATGGCACCACTCCCAACTCCAACGATGCATTGAAAAGGTCAGTCAGTGGAGCTGCTGGAATGTCCCCAAGTTCCCTCAGTATTCTAGGGTGTATCCCATCCAGTCCCATCGCTTTGTCTATTTTAAGGTGAGCTAGTTTCTCACGAACAGCCTTCTGAAAATTGTTCAAGATGCCCATCGCTTCTTTTCCTGTTTGTGGGTGTTTTCTGAGGTCCTGCTCCTGGTTCTTCATCTGTGAACACAGAACAAATATTTTTTAAGCAATTCCACTTTATCCATATCAGCTTCTATATATTCCTCCCCTGCACCCTCGAGTCTGACAATACCACTTTTGCCCTTCCTCTTCTAACATATCTGAAAAATGTCTTATCCCCCCATTTTATTGCATTGGCTATTTCCTTCTCCTTTTGAATCTTTGCCTTCCTGACTACTTTGCTAGCTTCTCTACGTTTTTCCAAATATAGGTACCTGCTTTCCTCTCTCTTTTTCTTCACTTTTTCAGCTACTTCTTTTGAAAGCCATAGCGGTCCTCCTTTTCCTTTTATTGACCTTTTTAACAAAATATCCCCTTTCAGTTTTGCCCACTGTTTTTCTACATCCCCCAGCTGTTCCCATCCCACTAACGACTCCCTGAGGTATTGGCCCATCTTGGTAAAGTTAGTCTTCCTAAAGTCTAAGATCCTTACCTTTGAATGGATTCTAACAGCCCTAGTCCTAATACTGAACCACACCATCTGGTGATCATGGATGCAAAATTATCTCACACTACAACATCAGAAACACTTTCACCATTGGTAAGCACCAAGTCCAGTATGGCCCCTTCATGTGTGGGGTCTGTTACCAATTGCCTGAACAGTTCTCCCTGTAGAGAATCCAGGATCTCCTTACTTCTAGATGATACTGCAGCAGGAATGTTAAAATCTGTCAGTAGCACTTCCCCTTTCCTAGCAATGCTGCGTATGTCTTCAATTAACTCTCTGTCCACCTCTTCCTCTTGTGAGGGAGGTCTGTATATCACACCAATGCAAATAGATTTCTCTTTCCCTCTTTCTAGTTTAACCCACAATGCCTCCTCTCTCCCTTTTAAGCTCTGTAATTCCAATGCTTTAATAGTAGTTTTTACATATAGTGCCACTCCTCCTCCCCTACTTCCTACCCTGTCCTTTCTGAATAAAGTATAGCCGGGTATAGTTACATCCCAATCATGTTTTCTGTGAACCATGTTTCTGTAACTGCCACTAAATCCAAGTAAGCCACTCCCACCAAAGCTTCATCATCAGGGGATCTTAACCAATCTCCCTGCTGGAAGTATGGCAGCAATGTTCCAAGGGAGAGCATCTTGAACTTCTCCCTCACCAGGAATTTGTTGAGGTTATTCAGGTTGAAGATGGGCCTTAGGCCCCCTGTCCTTTTGGGCACAAGGAAGTACCTGGAGTAGAACCCTTTGCCCTTGAGCTGGTGGGACACCGGTTCCACCACCTTGTCCTCGAGAAACCTGCCAACTCCTTCAGAAGGTGGTCCCGGTGGAGGGGAGACCTGAAGGGCTCTCCTGGGAAATAACGGGGAGGTGTCTGAGCCAGGTGGAGGAGGTAACCCTCTTTGACTACCCTTAGTGCCCAGGAATCGGTGGTGATGGCTACCCACCTCTGGGCATAGTGGGCCAGACGTCCCTCTGTGGGCTGCTGATCTCCTTGGGGTACAGAAGGTATGCTCAAGGAGTCAAAAAACTCCTCCCTGGCTGGACCGGGGCCGGTGCCTGGGGCTTGGGAGTCTTCTGCTAATGTGGGGCATGCCCATGTCCCTTGGCCTGCTGACCCTGCTGGGGAGGCCTGATAAGGTGGGTATTTTCGGTTAGCAGTCCCTTTCCTCAGGTAGAATCACTTTTTACCAGAGTCCTTCTGTAGGGGAGTGGCAGCAATCTTCTTAGAGAGCCTGTTCCTCATCAAACTCGGTCTCCAGCTTGGTGGCCTCGTCAGTCATGGGTTTGCCGAAGAGATTCTCTCCTTGGCATGGAACATCTACCAACCTGTCTTGAACCCACTGCTCGAGGTCAGATGACTGGAGCCAAGCTCGGTGGCGTGCACCAATGCTCGCCGCGGCTAAACAGGCCACCGACTCGAGCCAGTCATAGGCGGCTCGAGACATGAATTTGGAGCACTCACGGATGGCCTTGGCCCGGTTCTTGAAGCGCTGCAAGGGTTCCTTGGAGAGACCAGCCGAGAATCCGGCAGGTTCCTTCGCCAGGTCTTTCAGATACATGCCCATGTACAGCTGGTAGGCCTGGATGCGTCAGATGAGCATTGAGCCCTGGTAGAACTTTCTGCTGAGGGCATCCAAGATGTGGACCTCCCTGCTGGGGAGCACCGAGGAGTGTGTCTTCTGGCTTTTCAGCCAACACATGGCTGACTCCACCACCATAGTTGGCATGGCAGTTGTGACTTCTGGATGACCAGTCTCCAGCGGACCCGATACATCGAGTCGAGCTGTTTGCTCACTACCGGCACTGACACCGGTGTCTCCCACATACAGAGCATGAGCTGTTCCAGGATGGGAGGGATGGGCACCATGAGTGTTTCCTGCGGAGTGGCATCGTACTGGAGAATTTCCAACTCATTCGCCCGAGGGTCCTCCTCTGACTCTGTCGGGAACACAAGGGCCTTGGGGACATGCCCTTGACGAAATCAAGGAAGTCCATATCCTCAGGCGGGCCCCGCTGTCGAGGCTCCGAGATGGGAGAGTCAGATGGGACGTCACGGTGGCGACAGGTATCAGGGGACTCCTCGTCCTCTGTCTTCCACCCGGCGTAGTCCGTGGAGGACTCGTAAGAGGGCTGCTCTGCGGACCTCTGGGGGCCCGATACCCTATGGTCGGCACCTGATAAACTTGCCGGGGATGACCGTGATCCCGTTGAGTGGGATTGGGATCATGACATCGGCCAAGGATCAACTCGAGGTTGAAGGACCGAGGACCGGCTCGGCCTCCGGGGACATCTTAGACATCGAGGGCCCAGCGGTCGGGGAAGATGAACCAGATGTGCTGGACAACAGCACCCGCTGCTGGTCCATGAAGGCAAACTGCGCTCCACGGCTGCCATTCTGGACTCCAGACCAGAAGGGCACCGAAGGACTTGGGTCCAACACCGGCTCCCCTGAAAGGGAATCTTCAACGACGATAGTGTCTGGGGATCGAGGCTGATCTGTGGCTGGATCCTTCTGGGGGACTTTGGCAGGTCGCTTCATCTCAGACACCTTGGACGTGTGTCTCGGACTGTGGGACTGGGCCCGGGAAGCTCCTGGCAGGTCAGAACCATCCAAGGATGCCACCTTTGAGGATTTCTTCTTCCTGGGTTCCCTCGAGGGAGACCCACTTTCTGAGGACCCACGATGAGGCTCAGGAGAGTTCCGCCCAAGATGTTGCAAACCTCAGACCAGACCCTGCCTTTGGAGGCATTGGGGACTTGGGGAAAAACTGGTCGTGCTGCTGCTGGCAGCTCTTGGCCTTGCTGGACATCCTCTTGCAGAGACCGCAGGCCGCCGGGCTGTGCTTCGGCCCGAGGCAGCAAAGACAGCAGAGTTGTGTGTTGTCAGACATGATTTTAGAGCACCAATCACACTTCTTAAAGCTACTGGTAGCCATGGGGGGAAAAGTACCCCTGCAAGGTCGAAGACCCTCCGGGCTGCCAGTGGAAGAAAAAAAGACACGAAAGAGCCAAAGAAAGAAAATAACAGAAAAGACTACAAAAATCAAGCCAAACTCGATGCTGAAGCACCGAGGTTGGCAGGCAGGAAGAGTACCGGTGCGATACCGGAGGCTAGTGTGAAACTCGACAAATAATCATCAACTTTTTCCGGGGACAAGCCAGACGACATCTGAAGGGCTCCGTGGAAAAAAGGAGACTGAGCAAGATGGCACCCTTGGGCAGGAAGGGGACCACGAATGTGTGGTGGCATCTCCCAAAAGCTTTATTTGAAAGCTGGGGGATGCTTCCACGAGGGCTCAGTTGGTGCTGACGTCACCCATATGCAAGGACCGACTTCCTGCTTCTTCCTGGAGAAAATCATGTTAGCACTGGTGTTCACAGAACTGTGCATCTGTCATGCGTGAAGCAAGAAAGCGTAATTACTCACCTATAACAGGTGATCTAATGGAACAGCAGGAATTTAGACTTCACATGAGTATCGTCGGTACCAATGGAGCCTGCGCGGGAACGTGCCCCAGCGTCCAGTAGGAAAGCCTTTGGGAGCATCCCACAGTGCCTGCATGCTGCTTTCCCGCCATTCCAACTCTCCCTCTTCAGTTGAGTTTATAGCTGAGACAAAGGAGAAAGAGAGAGAGATAGAGAGACAACTCCTAGGGGAGGTGGGTGGGTTGTGAAGACTAAATTCCTGCTGTTCCCGGAGATCACCTTTTACAGGTGAGTAACTACACTATCTCCAGGAACAAGCAGGAATGTAGTCTTCACATATGGGGACTCCGCAGCTGAAAGATGCCAGGGAGATTGGCCCCAGGACGCTGCAAACCCATGGCGAGATGGGTCATGCTTCCTTCCATGGATCTCTGGCATCCAAAGCCGGACAGTGGGTAGGAGTTGCATTAAGTCTGAAAGAGATGCTGAAGAACAGCTTGGTCAAACAAGGCATCCCGACAGGAGTCCTTGTCTAAAAACAGTAGTGGGCTGTAAAAGTGTGAACTAAAGCCCAAGTAGCTGCTCTGCAGATGTCTATAGACACAGAATGAAGGTTAGCCATAGAGGCTGCCATGGCTCTCATATTGTGAGCTATGACATGGCTCTCGAGAGAAAGTCCCCTACTCTCATAAGCAAAGGATATACACACTGTGCAATCCAGTTAGAAAGAATTCTTTTGGAAACTGGAAGTCCCAAATGACTAGAATCAAAAGCAACAAAAATTTGAGAAGATTTTCTATGTTGCTGCGTTCTTTGCAGGTAAAAGGCTAAGGCTCTTTTGCAGTCTAAAGTATGAAGGTTCCTTTCTGCATTGGAGGCATGAGGCCTCGGAAAGAAAGTGTGGAGGAGTAGCCTAGTGGTTGGGGCAAGGTACTTCAGGCCGGAAGGTCGGGGGTTCAAATCCCACTAGAGGACAGCAACCTTGGGCCGGAAGGACTGGGGTTTCTAGTCCCACAGGTGCTCCTTGTGGTCTTGGGCAAGCCACTTAACCCTCCATAGCCCACGTTCCCTGTAAAATAGTTATCTCCAAGTTATAATACCCTGTTCAATGTAATTTCAGTTTGTTCAATGTAAACCGCACTGATGCAGAATAGCGCGGTATATAACAGAATGTAAATAAATAAATAAATAAATAAAATAAATACAGGGAGGTAAACCGCTTGGTTTAAGTGGAAAGGCGAGACCACCTTTGGCATAAAGTGAGGATGAGTCCTAAGAACAACCTTATCATGGTGAAATCTTGTATAAGGAGGATCAGCCACTAAAGCTTGTAACTCACTAATGCGTCGTGCAGACGTGATTGCAATTAGGAAGATGACCTTCCATGAAAGGAATTTTAGAGCTGCAGTGGCTAAAGACTCAAAGGGCGGTTTCATGAGCTGCCCAAGAACAAGGTTGAAATCCCATGCCACCGGTGGTGGTCTAATGGGAGATTTTGTTAGCAGAAGACCTCTCATAAATCTTGCTATGAGAGGATGAGAGGAAATAGGTTGTCCATGTAGAGGCTTGTAAGAAACTGCAATAGCACTAAGATGGACTCTTACTGAATTGGTCTTAAGACTAGAATTTCATAAATGAAGGAGATAATCCAGTAACGATTCTAAAGGCATTGCAAGAGGGTTAAGTCCCTTTTGAGAACACCACATAGTAAACCGCTTCCACTTGAAGGCGTATGATCGCCTTGTGGAGGGTTTTCTGGAAGCCTGAAGGATATCCTTTACCTGTTGAGAAATGTTGAGATCCTGAAGTTCTAGGCTTTCAGCAACCAGGCCCTGAGATGCAGGGACTGGGGATTCGGATGCCATAGCATCCCGTTCTCTTGGGAGAGAACATCTGGAGTACATCCCAACTCCAGAGGTGTAGCCCGAGAGAGATGTAGAAAAGGATACCACGTTTGCCGTGGAGCTATGAGTATCATACGACCTCTGTCTCTTTGAAGCTTGAACAGTGTTTTTGGGATGAGGGGAATGGGTGGGAAGGCATAGAGGAAGTCTTTACCCCAATGAAGAAGAAAAGCATCCCTTGCATGACAGTTTTGAGCCAGAATTCTGGAACAGAACCGGGGAAGTTTGGCATTCTGTGGACTTGCAAAGAGGTCTATGTCTAGGGTTCCCTAGATTTGGAATACTCAGGCAATGTGGTCCAAGTGGAGAGACCATTTGTGTGGCAGCAGTACTCAGCTGAGTTTGTTTGCCCAAAGGTTTTGAATGCCTGGAAGATATACCACGAGGAGGTGAATTTGGTGCTCTCTGGCGAGGGCCCATAGTCGTAAAGCTTCATTGCATAACGAGAGAGAGCCTGTTCCGCCCTGCTTGTTCACATAGAACATGGCTACTTGATTGCCGGTCTGGACTAGCACTGTCTTGTACCTGAGCTGGGCTTGGAATACTCGAAGAGCAAGGAAGATTGCTCCGAGTTCTAGGTGGTTTATGTGAAGATGTGCATCTGGGTGGAAAGATCGTGCAGGTGGGCCCCCCATCCCAACTTGAAAGCTTCTGGAGGGAGATCTGCAACTGTGAGTATTTACTTCTGGTAAGTTTCTAAAAGGAATTCTTTGTATTAAAGCTAATTAATCTGTGATCCACTATTTTTGTTAAATCAGTCAGGGCCTAGTAGCAGCAGTTTAAGTTTACATTTAAAACACAGAGGAGAACTCTCTGGTTACATTTCATACCCAGCAGAGAGCTTGTACTTTAAATTTAATAGTCACTCAGGGCCTAGTAACAGCAAAGTACTTTTAGTTTAAATTTAAAACACAGAAGAGAGCTTTCTGGTTACATTTGGAACCCAGCAGAGAGCTTGTAGTTTACATTTAATAGTCACTCAGGGCCTAGCATCAGCAAAGTTCTTTTAGCTTAAATTTACAACACAGAAAAGAGCTTTCTGGTTAAATTTAGAACCCAGCAGAGAGCTTGTACTTTAAATTTCATAAGAAGTTAGAGCCTAGCACCAGCTAAGAGCTATAATTTATCCATAGTATAAATATCCATAGCAACCCTTAGTAAGTAAAGAACTTAGATCTAAACACAAACTTAAAACTAAGATGCAGACAGCAGTCCAGCAGCGGGATGGGGGCTTTCCAGTCTTTTGCATTGAGTGTCACATGTATGATTTTCTCCCAGTTGGTGAGAGGTCTTACGTGTGCACTAGGTGCAAGGAGCTCTTTGCTCTCAGGGAACGAGTCCGTTCTCTAGAGGCTAAAGTAGCAGACTTGGAAAGCATAAGACAGACAGAGAGGTACATAGACGAGACCTACAGGGATATAGTCCTGAAGTCCCACCTCCAGTCTGGCAGCATCCCTGTTGCCATGGAGGAGAGAGGTCACGTGACAGAAGAGCATCACCCTGGTGTGGCAGGAAGTGATCCTGTAACTAGGACCTGTCCTCCAGGTGATGTAAAACCCTCTCGCACCGAGGAAGTTTCTCCAGGGCCATGTGCCCATGAGGGAAGGGTTAGGACAGCCGTTATAGTTGGTGATTCAATCATTAGGCATGTAGATAGCTGGGTGGCTGGTGGACGTGAGGATCGCCTGGTAACATGCCTGCCTGGTGCGAAGGTAGCGGACCTCACGCGCCACCTAGATAAGGTCTTAGATAGTGCTGGGGAGGAGTCTGCTGTCTTGGTACATGTTGGTACCAATGACATAGGAAAATGTGGTAGGGAGGTTCTGGAGGCTAAATTTAGGCTTTTAGGTAGGAAGTTGACATCCAGAACTTCTAGGGTAGCATTCTCCGAAATGCTTCCTGTTCCATGCGCAGGACCCAAAAGGCAGACAGAGCTCCGGAGTCTCAATGCGTGGATGAGACAATGGTGCAGAGATGAGGGGTTTGGATTTGTTAGGAACTGGGGAACATTCTGGGGAAAGGAGGGGCTCTTCCGAAGGGATGGGCTTCACCTTAACCGGGATGGAACCAGGCTGCTGGCATTAACCTTTAAAAAGGAGATAGAGCAGCTTTTAAACTAGATATTAGGGGAAAGCCGACAGTCGCCCAAGAGCAGATGGTTCGGAAGAATGTATCTTTGAAGGATACTACCAAAAGCAGAGAGGTTCCACAAAAGAGTAAAGTAGCCCAAATGCCCTCAAGTACGGAGCAGACAGAGCTTAAAGATCCCAAATTACTCATGTCTAACAGACAAATTAATATGGATAAAATACATTCTCTAAAATGCTTGTATGCAAATGCTAGAAGTCTAAAAAATAAGATGGGAGAGTTAGAATATATAGCACTAAATGAAAGGTTAGATATGATTGGAATATCAGATATGGTGGAAGGACGACAACCAGTGGGACACTGTGATACCTGGGTACAAACTGTATCGTAATGATAGAGCTGATCAAATTGGTGGAGGGGTTGCTCTCTATGTTAGAGAGGGCATTGAGTCAGAAAGGATTAAAGTTTTGCAGGAAACAAAATCTGCTGTAGAATCTATATGGATTGAAATTCCATGTAAAAGGGGGAAGGCAATGGCAGTGGGGGTGTACTATCGAGCGCCTGGCCAGAATGACCAAATGGATGATGAAATGCTCAAAGAAATCAAGGAAGCTAACAAAAGTTACAGCACAGTAATAATAATGGGTGATTTCAACTACCCCGGTATCGACTGGGTCAGTGTCACGTCAGGACATGCTAGGGAGATAAAGTTCCTAGGTGAAATAAATGACTGCTTCTTGGAGCAGCTGGTTCATGAACCGACCAGAGGGGAAGCCATATTAGACCTGTGATAAGGAAGCTTATCATAGCTCAGGTAGGAGCTATAGAAAAGATGATGTGACTCTGAACAAGCAACCTGTCAGTTCTGGTAGAAGCAAGAAAACAGAGTTTTCACATAAAAGACTACCAGTCCCAGAATGCACCAGGTTTCCAGCAGCCATGAGAGGGGCTGAAGTGAGAGAATGTGTGTGCAATCAAGAGAGCTATGAGGTAATCCCTAAGCACTCATCTCAAAGGGCAGGGCCTGATTCAACACAGCTGCGCTGTGTTAGGGAGCAGCACACATTAGGACAGAATAAGAATAGAGCTTATTCTTCAGATAACAGTTACTACAAGTTTCAGCAACAGTTGGAAGAACAGCTTCAGAAAAAGCCACGCAGATAGAGAGAGAAGGAAACTCTCTGGAAGGAAGAGAAGAAAGGCCATTGGAAGGTCTGGGAGATTCCAAGGCAGTACTCATACTGGGAGGTATTCCAAAAGCCAGCAGAGTCCATTGGACTGGATTCAGCCAGAGGAATGGAGTGGCAGAAATAGGAATCACCAGTGGCTACCTGGAAGAGAGAAGACTGCATGTGGAAGGGACTTTCAGACCAAGGCCAGAAGGTATGTGAGAGAAGATCCAGTGTCCAGGGATCAAGATTGGAAGGCTGGACATCAGAATTGGATTACATATTGGCCAGGCTATACAGAGAGGAATAATGATAGCAGGAGAGGCTCAGGTATGAACACTGATCCAGACCCTATCTATAATAGAGAGTGGCAGCAAGGGAATGAGCATTCTCATGATAGTGCCTTAATGAAAGACTCGTCTGTGCCAATGTATGATAGTGACCATATGCTGATTGATACAGCAGATGAAAATACAGTTTACATGGACTGTTCTCTATCTAAATGCTAGCTTTCTGTGAGCAAACACATCAGCCATCACAAAGAAACCTAACTTTGTTCTTTATTTCCACTGCAAACAGCTCTTAAAGCAGGATTTGGGCTCACACAGTAGCAGCCAGCCAGCTAAAGGCTTTCAGCTGGTCCATGGATAGTAATTAGGGCTGCACCTGATTGTGTGTGTGAGCAAGGGAGAATCACTGCTGAGATCAGCGTGGAAAATAAGCAGAAGTTAACCTAACCAGCAAAGTTTATTCTTTTCGTTGTGCCTTTGTATTTGGTAATTATTTGCTAAGAAAACATTAGCTAATTGCCTGACAAGCTGAAGGTTGTTTTCTGGTTTACTTTGTGACTTTTTGTTATCCCTTTAAACACTGCAAGCAAGTAACCTCATTTATAGTGCTATCAAGCATACATGTGCTGGGTGAATTAAACCCCATCAATAAAAGAAGTATTTTATTGATCTTACCACTTGGTTTCACAACTCAAATTATTGTCATCAGCTGTGTTTGGGAGTGAATGAACTACAATACCCACAATACCTTGCAAGAATCATATGAATATATGCATCGTCAAGGTTGTGTAAGTTATCACCCTAGGCAGCCGTCTGACAGACCTAATCCTTAGTGGAACACCAGATCTAGTGCAAGAGATAAGGTTGTTGGGGCCACTTGGCAATAGTGATCATAGCATGATCGCCTTTGATTTAATTAGTGGAGGAGGGATAGTAAGGAAATCCACAGTACTACCTTTTAACTTTCGAAAGGGAGACTATGATAAAATGAGGAAAACAGTCAAGAAAAAACTAAAAGGAGCAGTTGCAAAGGTTAAAGACGTACATCAGGCTTGGCTGTTGTTGAAAAATACTATCTTGGAAGCCCAGACCAGCTGTATTCGCATGCTTTAAGAAAAGTGGAAAGAAGTCCAAAAAACTGCCAGCATGGTTTAAAGTTGAGGTCAGAGAGGCTGTTGTTGCCAAAAAAGCATCTTTCAGGAAATGGAAAAAAGAGCCAAACGACGAAACCTGGAAACAGCACAAGCACTGGCAAGTCAAATGCAAGGCATTGATAAGGCAGGCAAAGGGAGAATTTGAGAAGAAGCTTGCTGCAGAAGCAAAAACGCGAAGTAAAGACCTTTTCAAGTACATTCATAGCAAAAAACCTGTGAGAGAGTCAGTTGGTCCATTAGATGATAAAGGGGTTAAAGGAGCACTAAGAGGCGACAAGGCGATAGCGGAGAGACTGAACGAATTCTTTGCTTCAGTCTTTACTGAGGAAGATGTAGGGATGTTACCCATGACTGAAGTGGTATTTAAAGGTGCAGAAGAATTGAAGGAAATATCGATACATCGAGAAGATGTATTACAACTATTAGATAAGCTGAAGAGTAGCAAATCACCTGGGCCGGATGGTATACATCCAAGGGTATTGAAAGAACTGAAATATGAGATTGCAGACCTGCTATTAGTAATCTGTGAACTATCATTAAAATCATCTCTAATACCTGAAGATTGGAGGATCGCCAATGTAACACCAATTTTTAAAAAGGGTTCCAGGGGTGATCCTGGAAACTACAGACCGGTGAGCCTGACGTCAATACCGGGAAAAATGATAGAAACCATCATAAAGAATAAAATTACTCAGCATGTAGATAGTCATGAACTAATGAGAGACAGCCAACATGGCTTTAGACAAGGAAGATCTTGTCTTACTAATCCGTTATGTTTTTTTGAAGGAGTGAATAATCAGGTGGACAAAGGTGAGTCGGTTGATATTGTGTATCTGGACTTTCAGAAAGCCTTTGACAAGGTCCCTCATGAGAGACTTTTGGCAAAACTAAAGAGTCATGGGATAGGAGGCAGTGTACTATTGTGGATCAGGAACTGGTTAAAAGATAGAAAGCAGAGGGTAGGGCTAAATGGCCAATTTTCCCAATGGAGAAAGGTGAATAGTGGTGTACCCCAGGGATCTGTGCTGGGTCCGCTGCTTTTTGACATATTCATAAATGACCTGGAAAGTGGAATAACGAGTGAGGTTATCAAATTTGCAGATGACACAAAACTATTTAAAGATGTTAAAACCCAAGAGGATTGTGGAAAATTGCAAGAGGATCTTGATAAATTGGAAGACTGGGCATCAAAATGGCAGATGAAATTTAATGTGGACAAGTGCAAGGTTATGCACCTAGGGAAGAACAACCCAAACTATGGTTACACGATGCAAGGTTCCACATTAGGAACCACCACCCAGGAAAAAGATTTAGGCGTCATTGTGGATACCATGTTAAAACCCTCGGCCCAGTGTGCAGCGGCGGCCAAGAGAGCAAATAGAATGCTAGGTATGATAAGGAAAGGAATGGAAAATAAAACAAAGGATATTATAATGCCTCTATATCGTTCCATGGTGAGACCGCACCTTGAATATTGTGTGCAATTCTGGTCGCCATATCTTAAAAAGGATATAGAGTTATTAGAAAAGGTTCAAAGAAGAGCCACCAAAATGGTAAAGGGGATGGAAGGATACTCCTATGAAGAAAGGCTAAAAAGGTTAGGGCTCTTTAACCTGGAAAAGAGACGGCTGAGGGGAGATATGATAGAAGTCTATATATTAATGAGCGGAGTGGAACGGGTAAACGTAGATCGATTGTTTACCTTATCAGAATATAGAAAGACTAGGGGACATGCAATGAAGCTACAGGGTAAACTATTTAAGACTAATAAAAGAAAATATTTTTTCACTCAACGTGTAATCAAACTCTGGAATTTGTTACCGGAGGATGTAGTAAAGGCTGTTAGTGTAGCTGGGTTTAAAAAAGGTTTGGACAAGTTCCTGGAGGAAAGGTCCATAAGCCATTATTAAGAAGGGACCCAGGATATCAATGCTTGAACCAATACAAGCATTGTGGAACCTGTGTCCCTTGGGGAAACTGCTAGGTACATATGACCTAGATTGGCCACTGTTGGAAACAGAATACTGGGCTTGATGGACCTTGGTCTGACCCAGTATGGCATATCTTATGTTCTTATGTTCTTAACTGGGACGCATCTGTTAAAGTGGCCTGGAATAGGGGGCTGCTGGAAAGGAAAGCCTATGAATAGGTTTTCCAGTGATTGCCACCATTGGAGGGACGAAATAAGACGTTCTGAGTTTCTTATTTTGTCCAACAGTGGACACAGGCCTCAGGTTGCCTGAGAGGATAGGGTCCACTGGGCTGCTCACATGTGAAGACGAGCATAGGGAACTACATGTACAGTGGATGCCATATGTCCCAGTAGCTGAAGCATTTCTCGAGCAGTTAGGGAGGCTTTTATCACTGCTTGGGAAGCTAGCTGCACTATACGAAGACAGCAGGGCTGTAGAAGGGAAGCCCTTGATTGTCTGGTACCTAGGCGAGCTCCTATGAATTCTAAGGACTGAGGAGCGAGATGGGATTCTGGAAGGTTTATGACCAATCCCAAGTAATGCAGAACTCGCATTGTGCGAGAAACAGAAGAGTTGACTTCTGGAGCTGTGGGTGCTCGAATGAGCCAGTCATCCACGGGAAGACGAATATCCCCAGAGTCCGTAGGAATGCAGCTGCTACTGCCATGCATTTTGTGAAAACTCTTAGGGCAGAAGCCAGACTGAAGGAAAGAACCCTGTATTGAAAGTGTCTTCCCTGGAAAAGGAAACAAAGGAATTTCCTGTGATCTGGATGGATGAGTATATGAATCCTTTAGATCTAGCGACCATAGCCAATCCTGACTCTGAAGGAATGGCAGAAGTGTTCCGAGATCGATCATTTTGAATTTTTCTTGAAACAGATATTTGTTCAATTCTCCGAGGTCCTAAATGGGTCTGTGTCCCGCTGTTTTCTTTGGGATGAGAAAATAGGGGGAGTAGAACCCTGTACCCTGTTGAGGTATGGGCACCTCTTCTATTGCTCCTTGAGCAAGAAGTATTGTGACCTCCTGACTCAGAAGATTGGCAACAGGGGTTTGAGAATTGAACTGTCTTATGATTATAGGAGGGGGCATGCTGTGAAAATGAAGTCTGTACCCCTCTCGTACAATGGACCGAGTCCAATTTTCTGATGTTATTTGGTGCCATCTGGTGGCAAACTGACATAATCTGCCCAGGATAGTAGAGGGTTCTGGACCCTGTAGGGGCAGGAAGGCTAAGTTCTCTAGAAAAGAGTCAAAGCTCCTGAGGAGGCTGAGCCTGCTGAGCTCTTGGGACTTTTGGTTTCTTCTGTTCTCCAGTTTGCTGCTGTTGTCCCTTTTGGGCAGCACGGACTGGACAGTGACCCTGCTGGGTATAAGGAGGATAAAACTTTTTTCTTGTTGAAAAAGGGTTTTTTATTAGATCTTTTCTTTGCTGGGTTGGGCTGTAGACTGACAACCTGTCCAAGGTAATATTGTCAGAGTCAATCTCATTAGCTTTTTCTTGCCAAAGAGATTTCTCCTGTGCAAGGAATGTTGCCCAGTTTATCTTGTACCCAAATTTCCAAGTCTGATGCCTGAAGCCAGGCAATACAACGTGCACCAATGGAGATAGCAGAGGTTCTGCTGATGCATTCAAAGCAATCAAAGACTGCATGGTTGACAAACTTGGAAACATATTTGTCATGTCCAACCAGAGCAAGAAAGTCTTGTCTTTTATCATCAGTAATCTCTTTGAGGAACATCCCCATGTATAGGATGTATGAGCTGATTCTAGCTGAGAGCATGGAAGCTTGAAAGCATCGACGCCCAAAAGCACAGAGTCCTGGACTCACGGCCTGGAGGATTGGAAGAATGTCTTTTTGCACTCTTTATCCTACGCATGGCCGATTCCACTGCCATTGAATGGTGTGGCAACTGAGTCTTCTGAAAGCCAGGACAAGGTGGAACTCCGTACATGGTATCGAGTCTGCGAGAGTGTGGAGATGTGGTTAAAGGAGTCTCCCACATTCTCAGCATGAGATCATGAAGTATCTTATGAATAGGCAGAGTAGCTGCCTCTTTTAGGAGCTTTAGGGTACTGCAGAATTTCTAACTCTTCTGCTCTAGGCTTCTTTTCAGGCGCCACTGTGATTGCAAGGCCTCGAGCCACATCACGAATGAAATCCTGGAAGGACATGTCCTCTGGAGGAGACATTCTACGCTGAGAAGGAGATGGATCCTCCGGAAGAAGTGCTCTGGTATTGGCAAGGTACCGGTATCGATCTAAGTTGGTATCAAGGTGTCTCGGTACCGATCTTTCGATACCAGAGATGGACTCTAGACTCAGCATGGGGGTATACACCTCCTGAGGACGGTTCCACTGGTGTTGGTACCGGTGCCTGTTGAACAGTCTGAAGCAGTTTCAACGATACTGAAGCCTTTAGAAGAGCTGCTAGACTGCGTTCGATAGCGAGAAATCTTTGATCTATCGCTCCTGCCAATGCTTGGGTGTTGGTACCGGTAGAAGCGGCCGAGACCCCAGAGCATGGCACCAACAGTTCTGCAGAGGTGGAAGCCTCGAGAACATCCTGGAGCCCCATTAGTGCTTTAGAAGTCGAAGCCTCCCGCCGGGGTTGTTTTGCTGGTGAACTTTCCTCAAGGGCAATGCCGATGGCATCTCGATACTTTGAAGGAGATCTACCCCTTTGAGGACCGGCTAGTCTTTGCAGACTTATGTTTAGTTACCTGAGATCCATGGAAGGAAGATGAAGCCCTGGAAGACGTTGATGCAATGGACATCGCATCTGCAGCAAAATGGGTACAGAATTTTGCAGCTCTATTCTGAGGGCCCCTCTTGGTCATCTTTCTACAGGAGACACAATCCAATGGAGAGTGGTGAGGTCCTAAACATTTGAGACACCAATCATGGGTGTCGGTGACGGATATGGTACTGCCACACTTAGAACATTTTTTTTAAAAACAGTAGCTGGTTTTTCCATTGTAAAAGAAAAATGGGCCTAGTGCCCAAAATAGCGCCTAGCACCGAGAGAGAAAAGGCTTCTGAAGAAAGTACTTCAGAAAAGATGGGTTTTTTTAGGAAAGAAAAGAGAACCAGCGGTACCGGTAGGCATCGAATGAAGGCAGACACGACCACAAAAAACAAAGTAGTAACAAAGAATTTTCTGCGGTGACAGAGTATGCGACCTGTCGGCTCTGCGGAAAACGAAGAACTGAAGAGGGAGAGTTGGAATGGCAGGAAGGCAGCATGCAGGTGCTGTGGGATGCTCCCAAAGGCTTTCCTATTAGACGCTGGGGAGCATTCCCGCACAGGCTCTGTCGGTACCGACGATACCCATATGTGAAGACTAAATTCCTGCTTGTTCCTGGAGATAGATCTTATGAAAAAAAAGTCTTGGCACGTTCGCAGATTTCAAAATAGGTTAAATTATAATAGCTAGGAGCCCCATTCCCCTTTGGTAATTTCATCAGTAGCGTGGTGTGGGCCCAAAGGACACAGAGGCTGACCAAGAACTAAAAAATCTTAGGATGTAGCAGTTTATTATTCATAAGTCCAAAAACTCAGCAATTGAGCTTGCACATATGCGGCATCAGAAAAACATATGCGGCATCAGAAAAAGAGTAGTTACTCACCTGTAACAGGTGTTCTCTAGGAGCAGCAGGAATCAGTCCT
This sequence comes from Ichthyophis bannanicus, assembly GCA_033557465.1. Classification (NCBI taxonomy): domain Eukaryota; kingdom Metazoa; phylum Chordata; class Amphibia; order Gymnophiona; family Ichthyophiidae; genus Ichthyophis; species Ichthyophis bannanicus. Next base: position 2,685,124 of record CM066043.1, read on the forward strand.
CACATATGGGTGTCATCAACGCCGATGAAGCCCCAGCGGAGCATTTCCCCAGCTTTCTATGAAAGCCTTTGGGAATGCAGGCACGCATGCGCGGTTCCCTTCCCGCCTAAAGGTGCCATCTTACCTCAGTCAAATGACATAGCTAAGAACAGCACACAAAAATGAAAAATAAACAATGTACAACTGCAACTCCAAGGGGAGGAGGGAGGGTTGTGAGGACTGATTCCTGCTGCTCCTGGAGAACACCTGTTGCAGGTAACTACTCTTTCCCCAGAACCAAGCAGGAAGTCAGTCCTCACATATGGGTGACTCCCTAGCTCTGGGCTACCGAGGAACCCAGACTGAACAAGAGAACTCCCTTCTAGTCCCAGCATCAAAGAAAGGCTTTTCACTGACACAACCTCCACCGGTAGCCCAACAGAGGGCAGGAGTTGCCTAAACCTCAAAGAGATTCCGTAGTACTGCCTGGCCAAAAGCACTGTCCCTACAGGACTCCCTCTCCAGACAGTAATGGGCCGCAAAAGTCTGGCTTGAAGACCAAATTGCAGCCCTGCAGATGTCTACCAAGGGCACAGAGCGGAGATGAGACACTGAGGCAGCCATTGCCCTGACACGGTGGGCCATGACCCGACCCTGCAAAGGAAGGTCAGCCGCTTTGTAAGCCCAGGTGATACAGTCAGCCACCCAGATCGACAAGGTACGCTTGGACAAAGCCAACCCCAACTTATTAGATAGAGAGCCAATCAGCTAAGGAAATATATGGTTTCCCAACAACATGCCATTAAAGTTGCTCTAACAACAACATGCCATGAAAGTTTCTCTAACTCTTAGTGGTTCATTTGTATCTACTGAATCCCTTCCATATGACTCTATGTAACAATATTTGTAAATAGTTTACCACTGTTATCCAAGATCATGTAGCAAATGTTGTAAATAGTTACCCTGTTATCCAAGTTTCTTACCCTGTTATCTGTAAACTCATACATGTTATCTGTACTGAGCATTTTTTGTTCTATGTAAACCGCGCTGATGCTGAATAGTGCGGTATAGAAGAGATCGTAAATAAAATAAATAAAATAAATTAGGATCAAAAGAGATGAAGAGCTGAGTAGCCCTTCTATGTCCTTGCGTACTGTCAAGGTAAAAGGATAAGGCCCTCCTACAGTCCAGGGTATGCAGAACTGCTTCAGCCTGACTTGCATGAGGCCTAGGGAAGAATGTTGGAAGAACCACCTCCTGGTTGAGGTGGAAAGAGGAGACAACCTTTGGTAGGAACTTTGGATGAGTCCTAAGGACTACCCTGTTCTTATAAAAGTGAGTGTAAGGCCTATCACAGACCAGGGCCTGAAGCTCACTCACTCGCCTAGCCGAGGTAAGGGCTACCAAGAAGAGTGTCTTCCAGGACAAGAAGAGTAGAGGACAAGTAACCATCAGCTCAAAGGGTGGGCGAGTCAGCTGCTGCAAGACCACATTCAACTTCCACTCAGGAGCAGGACGACGGATTGGAGGCTTGAGCAAAAGCAAGCCCCTGAGAAAGTGGGACACCAAGGGGTGAACCGACAGAATGTCCCTCCACTAGTGAGTGGTGAGCTGCTAGAGCTGAGAGGTGGACCCGAACAGAATTGGACTCAAGTCCCTGATTTGATAAATGCAGTAAGTACTGAAGCACTACTGGTACAGTACAGGAGAAAGGATCCTCTGAACGTAGCTGACACCACACAGAAAACCTTTTCCATTTGAGAGCATAGGTTTTCCTAGTGGACTGTTTCCTAGAGGCTAGGACAACCTCCTCAACTTCCTGAGGCAGGTCCCAGGGAGCCAAAATTACCCTTGCAGCCTCCAGGCCATCAAATTGAGAGCTTTGAGATTGGGGTGCAGAAGGGAACCCTGCTCCTGTGAGAGAAGGTAGGGTTGCAACCTCAGAGGCAGTGGGGGATCCACCGCCAGCTGAAGCAGAAGTGGAAACCAAGGCTGTCTCGGCCACCTGGGAGCCACCAGCAGGACCGAGGCCTTGTCCTGAAGAATCTTGAAGAGAGTTCGGGCCACCAAGGGCGTGGGAGGAAACGCATACAGGAGGCCCTGAGACCAGGGAATCAGAAAAGCATCCGCTGCAATCCTCAGAGGATGCGGTTGCCTGGAGCAGAACTTTGGCAGTTGCTTGTTCAGTGGACTGGCAAAGAGATCTATCAAAGGGAGGCCCCATTTTAGGAAGATCTTCTGAACTACCAAAGGATGCGGCTGCCATTCGTGGGGCTGTACAATCCTGCTCAACTTGAGGAGCATGTTGTGCTTGAGGGCAAAAGAACAAAGGTTCTGAGCCTCCCAACAGAGGAGTCTGGACCCAGTCCCGCCCTGTTTGTTCACGTAAAACATGGCTACCTGGTTGTCTGTCTGAACCAGGACAGAGTGATGAGCCAGGGTAGGAGAGAAAGCTTTTAGTGCTAATCGAATAGCTCTGAGTTCTAGGAGATTGATCTGCTGTGCCGCCTCCCAAGGAGACCACAGGCCCTGGGTGCACTTGTTCAGAAAATGAGCTCTCCAGCCCTGCAGGGAGGCGTCTGTGGTCAGTACCACTGTGTGCCCGGGAATCTGAAAGGGCACCCCTTTTAGTAGATTGGGTGGGTGCAGCCACCAGCTGAGGGAGTTCAGAAATTGTCTGGGCACCCTTATCCTGTCCCTGAGGCTGCCTGTGGCCTGGGACCACTGAGTCCAAAGGCACCACTGTGCGGGCCTCATATGGAGCCTGGCATTGGGGGTCACATGTACTGTCGAAGCCATGTGGCCTAGAAGCCTCAGGCAGAGTCTGGCGGAGACCGGTGACCTGCTGAGAAACTGGTTCGCCAAGGCTATCAATCTTTGTGCTCTGTCTTCTGGCAAGAAAGCCTTTGCCAGCAGAGAGTCCAGCCTTGCTCCTATGAACTCCAAGTTCTGGGAGGGGAGCAAAGTGGACTTTGCGAAGTTTATGACAAACCCCAGGCTTTGAAGAAGAGCAATAGTTCTGAGGGTGGCTTGTCTGGCCTCCTGGCACGTCTGACCCCTGATGAGCCAGTCATCCAGATAGGGGAAGACAAAGATTCCCTGATTTCTCAGGTAGGCTGCCACCACTGCCAGGCATTTGGTAAAGACCCTGGGAGCAGAGGTGAGGCCAAAAGGCAGTACTCTGTACTGATAATGGTTTCCTCCCACAATGAACTTGAGGTACTTTCTGTGGTCTGGATGAATGAGGATGTGAGTGTACGCATCCTTTAGATCTAAGGAGCATAGCCAATCTCCCTTCTGAAGGTAGGGCAGAAGTGTTCCAAGAGTAAGCATCTTGAACTTTTCTTTCTCTAGGAACTTGAGGTTCCTGAGGTCCAGAATGGGTCAAAGGCCACCGGTTCTTTTGGGTACCAGGAAATACCTGGAGTAGAATCAGTGACCTTGCAAGTGGGGAGGCACAGGCTCCACCGCCCTGTCCACCAACAGACCTTGAAGCTCTTGAAGGAGGAGGTCTGTGTGCAGGGGAGGCCTTGGAGGTTCCCCTGGAAAGTATGGCGGAAAAAGTAGTATCGGGCTCGATACCGGTGTACTGAACCCGGCGGGAGGGGAACCGGCGAACTGGGAAGAAAAAAATAGCGAGAATCGCCAAAAAAATCAAACTTTTATGACAGGACGCACGTCCGGTGGGCTTCTCGGAAAAAGACAGACTGAGGTAAGATGGCACCTTTAGGCGGGAAGGGAACCGCGCATGCATGCCTGCATTCCCAAAGGCTTTCATAGAAAGCTGGGGAAATGCTCCGCTGGGGCTTCATCGGTGTCGATGACACCCATATGTGAGGACTGATTCCTGCTTGGTCCTGGAGAAACACATATGCAGCATCAGAACTGCCAGTCTGGTTGAAGACAAACCTGCTTATTTGTTTGCTTGCTTGTGTTTTTTAAAGTTTACGTTCTGAGACAGAGGCCAAGGCAGTAATGGCATTAATCTGGTTGAGGAGACCTTTGATTCAGAGATGCAGTTATTAGTACCACCAGGCATAAGAGCCATTAAATAAGGCCCGGTTATCTCACTGCAAGCACTGCTCTTGTGAATGCTGCAAAATGAGATCAATAAAAATATTCTAGCCAACTGCCACAGCTGCTTGAGACCTGGCCTTAAAAAACTTGGGCCCTTTCTGAAGTTTGGTTACCTGTTAGTGGAGCTGCAGACTAATACTTTCTTTTAGATTACCTGATTATGCCCTTCAGCCTCTCATTCTGTGCACTCCTGCAGTGAATCATGGCATGAAGCTTTGACAAACCCCAGTATTTGGGAATGTTGGATATTAAAAAGGGACCCCTTAAGTTCAGAGACTATAAGTCCTGTAGAAGAGGCCTAAGTACAGTATCTGAAGGGCTAAAAACCCTGTCTGGCCAACATGAATCTCTCGCAGGAATTGGGACAGGGCCACTTGAGAATATCATTGCTCTGTGGTGGTATGAGCTGTTAAGGAAGTCTTTACAGAGACCAACTTGTTGTAGTGAGATTGCCCAATTAAGGAATGCAGAAGTGACTTATGATTTCTTTTTCCAGAAGAGGTTTCAGTTCAATCACCACAGCTGAAAAGGCATATGCAAAAACTTTGTGGGGTAGCTCCCACCAGAATGTGCCCACTTTGGTCCAGTGATGCTGCCTGCCAGTGGAAAACTGATCTGGCACTTGAGGCTGAGAGGTCCTGCTTCAGCTCCAAAGAGCAGATTCTGAGAGGCTCTACATCAGTGTTGCCACTGCTGGAGAGGAACTGCTCTGGTCGGGACGTACTGAAACAAAACAAAAAAAAGTGCAGGGTCCCACAGTAGTGCTGCCATTTCCAGAGAGGAACTGCTCTGGCCTTCCTGATAGAAGTGTCAGGTTCCATATCAGTGTCACCAATGCCAGAGAGGAACTGCTCTTTTTGGGGCTGACAGAATAAAAGGAGCTTCCACTGCCGGAAAGAACTACTCCAATCAGGATTGTGTGAATCAGGTTCCATATAAGTGAGGCTGCTACCGGATATTACTGCTGTAATCAGGGCTGACAGAATAAAACATGTGCACTCTTATGTTCGAGCTGCCACTGCTGGAGAGAAACTGCTCTGGTCGGGGTTGAGAGGATAAACTGCAGGACTATCAAATCACCACCACCAATTTCTGCCATCAGATGGCAAGAAAGAAAACAATGGTGAAGCATAGAGTGGGGAGAGCTATGTCCACACTTGGCAGCAGCAGATGAAGATTGAGGATGAGGAGCAATGGTTACACAAGGAGAAGTTAGCTCTCACACATGACTAAAGAGTTTTTCTAGACTCTAATGGGCTTTGGGAGAGCAATTCAACCTGGTGCCATCAGGGATAACATCACCCACATGTGCAACTCATTATATGCTGCTTGTCCATGGAAAACTAACAAAATGTGTGTGTGTGTGTGTGAGGGGGGGGGGGGGGGGGTTAGCAGAGGGCAGCCAGAACCTCATGATTTGGCCAATACTGATTTAAAAAATAGTTTCCCTCCAGATACTGTCTCTCTAGATTCACAGCATCAATACACTATCAGTGGTGTGGTTACAAAAGCACTAGACTCTGAGCCAAGTACACCCATGTTTTCCTGGCCTGGCTAAGCGCCATTTGGGGACAGGCAATGGTTTGTGTGAGTGGGAGCTGGGAAGGGCAAGAACAGAGGGATACTTGAAGGTGATTAAACAGGCAGAATGTGTAGGTAGGACCCTGTGCGACACTGATTTTCAGCACTTAGCTACATTTTAGGTAGGCGGACTTGGGCAACCTATATCTGTCTGGTTAAGTGTTGGCCAGCTAGATTTAAATGAATTTTCTGCTGAAAATCTAGCCAGTTAGGTTCAGCAGAAAAGTTTCCTAAAGATAACAGACTAAAATTAGCTTTATATTTTGCCCTTTAAGCAGGTGTGTGAACATCTACTCCTAAGATACTTTGCTAAGAACAGGTATGTCAATATTGAACAAAAGAATGGTACAGTCTTCACTTCTAATACAGGGAACAAAATCATTTTGCCACTCTTAACATATATATTGCCTAGTGTGTGGAATTCATGCAGTACAGTGAGTAACCTATCCCAAGTATCTGAGGGGGCCCATTCTACTATACGCAACAGAACTTAGGGGCTTGTTTACAAAGCCGCGGTAGTGGTTCGCGATCGCAGCCGCGGCCCCATTGAAATCAATGGGGCCGCGGCTCCGATTAAGTGTTCATATTACTAACTCCTGCTTCAAGAGTGAAAGTATGCCAGCATACTAACATATGGTCACTAGTAACATTTATGTCATCTGTGATCTCAAATGATACAGTAAACAGGTTAGTCATCTTCAAATACTTCAGTTTATCACTGACTGATGTATTTCTAGCACATATATATTCACCCATGTCTTCTAATATTGCTGTATCTGGAAAGAACATAAGCCTGGCAAAAGGCATTAAAATCAAAGGGGTAACTCTGAACTTGCAGGTAGTTGAGAATTAAGAAAAACTGTGAATAATTTTTATCACCTAGTTATAAAGTACTCTGACAAAACCAGTACAGCCCTATGATTCAGGGTATTTCAGCAAGGTTTCCCCTTTGTGAGTACAAAAGTGACTATCATTTAAATAAAAATAAGAGTCAACAATAGCATCATGTCTAAACTCTATAAGGACTGCAAATTACCCATTCTCTAGCAGAACAATGATACTTTTTAGCTTTGGTCCTGCGATGACAAGAAGGGCAGAACCCATGATTAAAAGACTTGCTTGAAGTGCTAAGAACAGAATGCATGATTAAAAGACTTGTGGTTGAAGTGCAAAGTTTCCTTGTTTATTTTTCTAAGCTTCTTATCCCTCTTCTCATGTGTCCCACTTTCAAACACTGTAAATCCTCTTAAATTTACCCACAAGGTGGACCGTAATCGCTAAGAATAGTTTTCTCCTCATCTCAAGGCTCACTTGCATGTGGCACAAAATATTCTCAACTCAGATTTGCAAAAAGACACTAATGATACACCAGAACAATCATATTTTCCCTTTTTAATTTGTTTAACGAAGAGGGGGGTGCTGTCTTGCACGGTCCTGGCTTTTTAAATTTATATATCCTTAAGATTACTTTATCCCTTACTTTCTCTAAAAAGCTGGTATATTTTGATCTGTACTGTTTCTGTTCCTCTATGTTTGATTGGTAGAGATGTTTTTCTCTTAGTCTCATGGTCAAAGGGTTACTGGGGTGGGGGTGGGGGTGGGGGTGGGGGTGGGGGGTAGAGAAGCACCCTGTCCTACACTGTCCCAGCCACATGCACAAACTAGCAAGCTTTCTTTTCCCATCCACCTAGTAACGCATTAGGTTTTAAGGAGTCTCTTGCATAAAAATAAAGGATAAACTCTTGAAACATCCTTGCCTCTATATATATAGTGTGTGTGTGTGCACGCATGTTTACTTGTTAGCCTTTATTTCTGTGCATCCATTGAAATGGACTAAGACAACATACACGCTATTTTATCCAAAGAATAATCTCTTGTAATCCATTGATTATTCAGACTGAAAATTCCATCATATACGCATATACATATATGTGTGTGTGTGTGTGTGTGTGTATATCTATATATATATATATAAATATATCTGTAGATATATTCAAACACGTACACACATTCATAGAGAGCTCTAATAAGTCAATTTTAGCATTAAAATAGCTAAGGCAACCCAGCCAATCATCATAGGGTATCTCATCACTGACAATCAGATTCAGACAAATGATTGGTTGGAAAAAAAGGCCTGGAGCGTTAGGCAAGAGTAGGTCAGGTGACAAGGCTTGCTTTCCTGCAGCTGTTTGTCTTTATTGACCCAGGGTCAGAAGATCTTGAGGCAAGTGCTCCAATCCTGTCTCTCTTTGCTTTCCCAGTAGCCCCCCTTATAGGTGTGTGTCATTTCCTTGGTTACAGGATCAATCTTCTTCTCAAACCAAAGTGCTCTGTATGGGTCTGAGACTGTTCCTAAGCAGTGCAGGAAAAAACAAACACAAAGAGCCAGTCTGAAGTTAATTTAATCATGTCAGCAACATTAATGTTTCTATCTCTATAAGAGAATGTCAAAATTTGTGTTAAAAATGTACATTATGTAATTTCCGCATTTTGATTATACATTTGCATTATTTATATCTTTAATGTACACGTCTTTGATATATCTGATGGAAGGTGTTTAAGCACATTTTTATTAGATGTGATAACTCCTAATTAGGGATCTTATATCTGAGTGAAAAGAGAATCAGACAGACAACAGTGCTCAATACTGTGCACTTCTCGGGATCTTAGGATGTGGGCACGCGTGAGTGTGCAAAACCGTTTCCGAACTAAGGACTCCGCCATTCTACTGGGTGTGCGACTCCCTCGTTACTTGGTATTTCGTCTTCACCTCATCTCTGCTTCTGTCTCATCTTGGCAAAACTAAGTTGATTAAATGTAGAAGGAGCTCATGGAAGACAGTAATTAAGTTACACAAGAGGGTCATATGACAATGCATAAATGCCAAACGACATGAAACATCAATACATATCTGCAGAAGAAAACAAATCTCTCTCAGCTTATGAATGGCAGTTCCTGCGCTTGACGTGGTCATGCAGCAATTTTCAGTTACATTAACAGAGCTTTAATTGAGAAGAAAACTTTGACGTGGAGGAGGATTTGTATGTGTGACTGGTAAACTGCTGTCTTCAGAGAACAAGTTACAAGTAGGCAACTTCACCAGTCACACAGTGGGTAGTGTGTTTTGTTACTGCATATCCAGGATTATTGGGTGGATTTTCTATATATATTTGTCCTACTGCCTTGGACAGTGCATGTATTAAGGCAGCTTACAGAACCCTAATATTAAAACAGGATAAAACAAATAAAAATGGTGACATTTTACTTACCAGATAAGAATATAAGATATGCCATACTTGGTCAGACCAAGGTCCATCAAGCCCAGTATCCTGTTTCCAACAGTGGCCAATCTAGGTCATATGTACCTAGCAGTTTCCCCAAATGACAGGTTCCACAATGCTTGTATTGGGTCAAGCAGTGATATCCTAGGACAGTGATGGCTAACCTTTTTGAGCCCGAGTGCCCAAACTGCCGCACAAAACCAAAGAATTTCCTCAAAGTGCCAGCACGTCAATTAAACCTTAACAACAATATTTTAGAGCCTTATAATGATGTTCCAGATCACCCATTTTGGGCAAGGATACTGGGGCGTTACAAATTACACAACACTTGTCTTTCACCATGATGAAGAAGTAGTCCATTTCCCATTCATCATGAAAGTGGTAGGTTTTGCTCTTCTTTGGAACCCAGCTCCCGCGCGGGTCCTATAATCTCGCGAGAGGACGGCGCACGAGCCCTAGCGTGCAGCTTCTCGGCGAGAGGCGCGCAGAAGCTCCGACCGGAAGGGGAAGCGCGGGGCCGGGCTGGGGCCTTTCTCCTAGCACAGGGGTCTGCAACCTTTAAGACATAAAGAGCCACTTGGACCCGTTTCCGAAGGGAAAAAAAAAAAACTGGGAGCCGCAAAACCATTGCGACATTTAAAACAAATCTAACACTGCATATATTGTTTCTTACAGTGTACCATCATAATCACAATCACAATCATAGCCTGAGGTAAATATGAGGGCCCAAATGTAATCCACATTATAAATATATTATTATATTATTGTCACTTTTCTTTTAATATTTTTTTGACCCCCCTCAGAACTACTTTTCATAGAAAACGTTAAATTTACTTACCGTATTTTCCGGCGTATAAGACGACTGGGCGTATAAGACGACCCCCTACTTTTCCTGTTAAAATATAGGTGTTTGGCCTATACTCGCCGTATAAGACTACCCCTCTTCCAGCGCACACCAAAAAAAAATACGCCGGAAAATACGGTTAATTAATCACAACAAGTAACAATATTTGATTTCAAAATTAAGATGATTTTGTAGTCAAATCACTAATATGAAATAAAATTATTTTTTCTACCTTTGTTGTCTGACCAATTTATTCTCTGATCATGCTGGTCCCGATCTGAGGCTTCTGCTTTCCTGTCTTCTCTTAGCTCTGTTTCTGTGGTCTATGGTCCATCTGCCATTTCTTATCTCTTCTTTCGTTTTCTTCACTTCTTTCCATCAGCCTATTTCCAGTCCCAGTAACCCTCCCCAGTATCAGCCCCTTTCCAGTCCTCACTCCCAGTACCTTCCAATGTCAACTTGCATTCCCATGATTGCCACTGGTGTCCATTCCCTTCCAGTCCCCCTCCTTCCCCACTGACCAGTCCCTTCTAGTACAAATACCATGGCAGCCCCTCTCAGATCCACTCCCTTCCAGTTCCATTCTCCCATCCCCTCGCATCAGCCCATTTGTAGCCTTAGCCCCCAGTTTTCTTCCAGGGCCAGCAGCTCTATCCTCCCCTCCCCACAATCAGCCCATTCTCAGTCAAAGCCCCCCAATCAGCTCACTTCCAGTGCTAATCCCCCCTCAACCCCATTACCAGTGCTAGCCTCCCCTAATCAGCCCAATACCACCAGTCCTACCCCCCCCATCACCAGTCCTATCCCCCCATCAGCCCATTTCCAGTCCTAACCTCACCGATCAGCTCATTTCCAATGCTAGCCCCCCATCAGTCCATTATCAGTCATACCCCCCTATCAGCCCATTACCAGTCCCAACCCCCCCCCTTGATCAGTCCATTCCCAGTCCTAGCCTTCAACCCATTACCAGTCCTAGTCCCCTCCCATCTGCCCATTACCAGTGCTAGCTCCCCCATCAGCCCATTATAATCCTAAGCCGCAATGTCTCTCGCCTCTCTCCAGCATTTATCCCGTCTGTCCAGTATGTCCCTGTCTCTCCCCTTTGTGCATGCCAGCCCCCCTCCCTCCATGTCAGCCCCCGTCCTTCCATCTGTCCATGTCAGCTCCCTCCCTCCCTCCCTGTCAGCCCCACTGTCCATGTCAGCCTCCCTCCATGTCAGTCCCCCCTCTGTCCATGTCAGCCCCCTCCCTCCATCTATCCCTCCTTCCATGTAAGCCCCCCTCCTTCCATCCATCCATATCAGCTCCCTCCCTCCATCCATCCATATCAGCTCCCTCCCTCCATGTAAGCCCCCCTCCTTCCATCCATCCATATCAGCTCCCTCCCTCCATTTAAGCCCCCTCCTTCCATCCATCCATATCAGCTCCCTCCCTCCATGTAAGCCCCCCTCCCCCCCATGTCTTTGGTAGCCCCCCCCTCTCCCCATGTCGATGGTAGCCCCCCCCCTCTCCCCATGTCGATGGTAGCCCCCCCCCCTCTCCCCCTCTCCCCATGTCGATGGTAGCCCCCCCCTCTCCCCATGTCGATGGTAGCCCCCCCCTCCCCATGTCTTCCTCCCTTCGTCTGCAGCCGCGGCTCCCTGCCTGTTAGGGAACCGCGGCTGTGCTTGTAAAATCGTTGCGGAGCCCTTCCTTTCTTGACGGGCTCCGTGCAGCATTGTCCCGCCTCTAAAGGAAGTTGTACAACTTCCTTTAGAGGCGGGACAATGCTGCACGGAGCCCGTCAAGACAGGAAGGGCTCCGCAACGATTTTACAAGCACAGCCGCGGTTCCCTAACAGGCAGGGAGCCGCCGCTGCAGACGAAGGGAGGCAGACACCTGTCCTAGCGGACCTTCCCGCGTGCCAGCTGCAAGGCCTTCGCGTGCCACAGGTTCGCCATCGCTGTCCTAGGACCCTTTTTAATAATGATTTATGGACCTTTCCTCCAGAAACTTGTCCAAACCTTTTTTAAACCCAGGTACACTAACAGCTTTTAATACATCCTCCGGTAACAAATTCCAGAGTTTGATTACATGTTGAGTGAAAAAATATTTTCTCTTATTTGTCTTGAATAGTGTCCCCTAGTCTTCCTATATTCTGAGAACATAGACAATCGATCTGTGTTTACCTGTTCCACTCCGTTCATTAATTTATAGACTTCTATTATATCTCCCCTCAGAAGTCTCTTTTCCAGGTTAAAGAACCCTAACCTTAGAAACATAGAAACATGATGACAGAAAAAGACCACAAGGCCCATCTAGTCTGTCCTTCCATAACAACAACTACAACAGTCCACTTTTTACCTTTAGAGATCCTGTGTTGGTCCCATGCTTTTTTGAATTCAGTTACTGTCCTCATCTCTACCACCTCCACTGGGAGACTATTCCACGGATCCACTACTCTTTCCGTAAAGAAATATTTCCGCATATCACTCCTGAATCTATCTCCCTTCACCCTCATCCGATGTCCCCTCGTAGCAGAACTTGCTTTCAATTGAAAGAGGCTCTCTCCCTGAACATTTATGCCACGGAGGTATTTAAACATCTCAATCATATCACCTCTATCCCGCCTTTCCTCTAAGGTGTACATATTAAGATCCTTAAGTCTGTCCTCATATGCATTATAATGAAGCCCATTAATCATTTTAGTAGCAACCCTCTGCACCGACTCCATCCTGTTCACATCCTTTTAAAGGTGCGGTCTCCAGAATTGCACGCCATACTCCAAATGAGGTCGCACCAAAGACTTATACAGAGGCATTATCACCTCCTTTTTTCTGCTAGCCATTCCTCTCCGTATGCACCCAAACATCCTTCTAGCTTTTGCCGTCGCCTTTTCTACCTGTTTAGCTACTTTAAGATCATCAGACACAACCACGCCTAGGTCCCGCTCTTCTTTAGTGGACAAAAGTACTTCACCTCCTATACTGTATTGCTCCCTTGGATTGCTGCAGCCCAAATGCATGACCTTACATTTTTTAACATTAAATCCCAGCTGCCAAATTCTAGACCATTCTTCAAGCTTAGCTAGATCCCTCCTCATGTTATCTACACCTTCCTGGGTGTCTACTCTATTGCAGATTTTGGTATCATCCGCAAAGAGGCAAACCTTACCCGACAGCCCTTCCGCTATATCACTAACAAAGATGTTAAAAAGAATCGGACCAAGGACAGATCCCTGCGGCACACCACTGGTAACATCCTTCTCCTCAGAGTGAGCTCCATTTACTTGTACTCTTTGTCGCCTCCCACCCAACCAATTTCTAACCCAAGCAGTAACTTTAGGGTCCATCCCTAGGGTGCTCAGTTTGTTTATAAGTCGCCTGTGAGGAACAGTGTCAAAGGCTTTACTGAAATCTAAATACACCACATCTAGAGCTTCCCTCGGTCCAACTCCCTGGTCACCCAGTCAAAGAAATCGATCAGATTTGTCTGACAAGACCTGCCTCTGGTGAATCCATGCTGCCTCGGATCCTGTAATCTGCCGGACTCCAGAAACCTCACTATTTTCTCTTTCAGCAGCGTTTCCAATAATTTACTCACCACTGAAGTTAAACTAACCGGCCTGTAGTTTTCAACCACATCCTTACTTCCGCTTTTGTGTAAAGGCACCACATGAGCCTCTCTCCAGTCCTTTGGCACCACTCCCGACTCCAACGAGGCATTGAAAAGGTCAGTCAGTGGAGTTGCTAGAACGTCCCCAAGTTCCCTCAGTATTCTAGGGTGTATCCCATCCGGTCCCATCGCTTTGTCTACTTTAAGTTGAGCTAGTTTCTCACGAACACAGTCTTCTGAAAATTGTTCAAGATGTCCCTCGCTTCTGTTCTTATTTGTGGGTGTTTTCTGAGGTCCTGCTCCTGGTTCTTCATCTGTGAACACAGAACAAAAATATTTGTTAAGCAATTCTGCTTTATCCTTATCAGCTTCTACATATTCCCCCCCTGTACCCTTGAGTCTGACAATACCACTTTTGCCCTTCCTCTTCTCACTAATATATCTGAAAAATGTCTTATCCCCCCATTTTATTGCATTGGCTGTTTCCTCCTCCTTTTGAATCTTTGCCTTCTTAACTACTTTGCTAGCTTCTCTAAGTTTTTCCAAATACAGATGCCTGTCTTCCTCTCTCTGTGATCTCTTGTATTTCATGAAGGCCTCCCTCTTTTTCTTCACTTTTCCAGCTACTTCCTTCGTAAACCATAGCGGTCTCCTGTTCCTTTTGCCTTTATTTACTATTTTAACAAAAAGGTTGGTTGCCTTTAAAATACCCCCTTTCAGTTTTGCCCACTGTTTTTCTACATCCCCCAGCTGTTCCCATCCCACTAACGACTCCCTGAGGTATTGGCCCATCTTCGCAAAGTTAGTCTTCCTAAAGTCTAAGATCTTCACCTTGGAATGGATTCTAACAGCCCTAGTCCTAATACTGAACCACACCATCTGGTGATCACTGGATGCAAAATGATCTCCCACTACAACATCAGAAACACTTTCACCATTGGTAAGCACCAAGTCCAGTATGGCCCCTTCACGTGTGGGGTCTGTTACCAATTGCCTGAATAGTTCTCCCTGTAGAGAATCCAGGATCTCCTTACTTCTAGATGATACTGCAGCAGGAATGTGCCAATCAACATCTGGCATATTGAAATCTCCTAGCAGTAGCACTTCCCCTTTCCTAGCAATGCTGCGTATGTCTTCAATTAACTCTGTCCACCTCTTCCTCTTGTGAGGGAGGTCTGTATATCACACCAATGCAAATAGATTTCTCTTTCCCTCTTTCTAGTTTAACCCACAATGCCTCCTCTCCCCCTTTTAAGCTCTGTAATTTCAAAGCTTTAATAGTAGTTTTTACATATAGTGCCACTCCTCCTCCCCTTCTTCCTACCCTGTCCTTTCTGAATAAAGTATAGCCAGGTATAGTTACATCCCAGTCATGGTTTTCTGTGAACCATGTATCTGTAACTGCCACTAAATCCAAGTCAGCCACTCCGACCAAAGCTTCAACTTCAGGGATCTTATTTCCCATGCTACGGGCATTAATACACACTGCTTTCCATATGTTACCCCTGTTACCCATTTCCATAAAGGTATTTAATGTATCACTTACCTGGGGGCTTTCTTCACCCATCCCCAACGAATCTAGTTTAAAGCCCTCTTCAGTAGATTAGCCAGTCTACTACCAAAGATGTGTTGACCTTTCTTGGACAGATGGATGCCATCTCTGCTCTGCAACCCTTGGAACAGCATCCCATGGTCTAGGAAACCAAAACGCTCTCGAAGACACCATCCACGCAGCCAGGCATTCATCTCCAGGATGCGAGCCTCTCTGCCTTGGCCTTTACCCTCAACAGGGAGGATTGAAGAGAACACCACCTGTGCACCTACCTGCTTCACCCTCTGTCCCAGAGCCATGAAGTCACTTTTGATACGTTCCGAGGTATACCTGGCAGTATCATTTGTTCCAACATGGATTAGCAACATTGGGTAATAGTCAGTGGGCTTGATGAGTCTCGGCAAACTCTCCGTAATATCTTGGATCTTGGCACCAGGCAGACAGCATACCTCTCTGGACATCAAGTCTGGTCGGCAGATGGACGCCTCAGTACCCCTCAGAAAAGAGTCTCCAACAACCACTACCCTTCGTTTCCTTCTGGTCACTGATTCCGCAACTATGGGGTACTTGAACTCTGGTTCTTCCCTTTCCAGGGATGCTTTCACCTCCTCCCTTTTCTTCATAGGGGTATCCTTCCATTCCCTTTACCATTTTGGTAGCTCTTCTCTGAACCTTTTCTAATAACGCTATATCCTTTTTAAGATATGGCAACCAGAAATGCACACAATATTCAAGGTGCGGTCGCACCATGGAACGATACGGTGGTGTTATAATATCCTTTATTTTATTTTCTATTCCTTTCCTTATGATATCTAGCATTCTATTTGCTCTCTTGGCCGCCGCTGCATACTGGGCAGAGGGTTTTAACATGTTATCCACAATGACGCCTAAATCTTTTTCCTGGGTGGTAGTTCCTAATGTGGAACCTTGCATCATGTAACCATAGTTTGGGTTGTTCTTCCCTAGGTGCATAACTTTGCACTTTGTCCACATTAAATTTCTTCTGCCATTTCGATGCCCAGTCTTCCAATTTATCAAGATCCTCTTGCAAATTTCCACAATCCTCATGGATTTTAACAACTTTGAATAGTTTTGTCTCATCTGCATATTTGATAACATCACTTGTTATTCCCTTTTCCAGGTCATTTATGAATATGTCAAAAAACAGCGGACCCAGCACAGATCCCTGGGGTACACCATTATTCACCTTTCTCCATTGGGAAAACTGGCCATTTAGCCCTACCATCTGCTTTCTATCTTTTAACCAGTTCCTATCCACAATAGTACACTGCCTACTACCCCATTACTCTTTAGTTTTGCCAAAAGTCTCCGATGAGCGACCTTGTCAAAGGCTTTCCGAAAGTCCAAATACACTATATATCAACCGACTCACCTTTGTCTTCCTGTTTATTCACACCTTCAAAAAAACATAACAGATTAGCAGGACAAGATCTTCCTTGTCTAAAGCCATATCGACCGTCTCCCATTAAGCCATGACTATCTACATGTTCAGCAATTTTGTTCTTGATGGTTTCTACCATTTTTCCCGGTACTGACGTCAGGCTCACAGGTCTGTAGTTTCCCGGGTCACCCCTGTAACCCATTGGCGTTATGTTGGCCATCCTCAAATCTTCAGGTATTACAGATGATTTTAATGATAGTTCACAGATTACTAATAGCAGGTCTGCAATCTCATATTTCAGTTCTTTCAATACCCTTGGATGTATACCATCCAGTCCAGGTGATTTGCTACTCTTCAGCTTATCAAATAATTGTAATACATCTTCCCGTTGTATCGATATTTCCTTCAATTCTTCCGCACCTTTAAATACCACTTCAGTCATGGGAAACATCCCTACATCTTCCTCAGTAAAGACCTAAGCAAAGAATGTATTCAGTCTCTCCGCTATTGCCTCGTCACCTCTTAATGCCCCTTTAATCCCTCTATCATCTAATGGACCAACTGACTTTCACAGGTTTTTTGCTACGAATATATTTGAAAAAGTCTTCATTACGCGTTTTTGCTTCCGCAGCAAACTTCTTCTCAAATTCTCCCTTTGCCTACCTTATCAATGCCTTGCATTTCACTTGCCAGTGCTTGTGCTGTTTCCAGTTTTCATCATTTGGCTCTTTTTTCCATTTCCTGAAAGATGCTTTTTTGGCAACAGCCTCTCAGACCTCAACTTTAAACAATGCTGGCAGTTTTTTTGGACTTACTTCCACTTTTCTTAAAGTGTGGAATACAGCTGGTCTGGGCTTCCAAGACAGTTTTTAAATACCACCCAAGCTTGATATAAGTCTTTAACCTTTGCAACTGCTCCTTTTAGTTTTTTCTTAACTATTTTCCTCATTTTATCATAGTCTCCCTTTTGAAAGCTAAAAGGTAGTACTGTGGATTTCCTTACTATCCCTCCTCCATTAATTAAATCAAAAGCGATCATGCTATGATCACTACTGCCAAGTGGCCCCAACACCCTTATCTCTTGCACCAGATCTGGTGTTCCACTAAGGACTAGGTCCAATATGGCTTCCCCTCTGGTTGGTTCATGAACCAGCTGCTCCAAGAAGCAGTCATTTATTTCATCTAGGAACTTTTTCTCCCTAGCATGTCCTGCCATGACACTGACCCAGTCTATACCAGGGTAATTGAAATCACCCATTATTATTACTGTGTTGTAACTTTTGTTAGCTTCCTTGATTTCTTTGAGCATTTCATCATCCATTTGTTCATTCTGGCCAGGCGGCGATAGTACACCCCCCACTGCCATCGCCTTCCCCTTTTTACATGGAATTTCAATCCCTAGAGATTCTAAAGCAAATTTTGTTTCCTGCAAAACTTTAATCCTTTCTGACTCAATGCCCTCTCTAACAAAGCTGATCAAATTGGTGGAGGGGTTGCACTCTATCATTAAAATATAGTTTGTATCCAGGTATCATTGTCCCACTGGTTGTCCTCCTTCCACCATGTCTGAGATTCCAATCATATCTAACCTCTCATTTAGTGCTATATATTCTAACTCTCCCATCTTAGTTTTCAGACTTCTAGCATTTGCATACAAGCATTTTAGAGACTGCATTTTATTCATATTAATCTGGCTATTGGTAGGCATGGGTAATTTGGAATCTTTAAGTTCTATCTGCTCTGTACTCAAGGGTATTTGGGCTACTTTACTCTTTTTTGGAACTTCTCTGCTTTTGGTAGTATCCTTCAAGGATACATTGTTCCAAACCATACGCTCTTGGGCAACTGTCGGCTTTCCCCTATTATCTAGTTTAAAAGCTGCTCTATCTCCTTTTTAAAGGTTACTGCCAGCAGCCTGGTTCCATCCCAGTTAAGGTGAAGCCCCATTCCTTCGGGAAGAGCCCCTCCTTTCCCCAGAATGTTCCCCAGTTCCTAACAAATCCAAAACCTTCATCCTTGCACCATCGTCTCATCCACCTATTGAGACTCCAGAGCTCTGCCTGCCTTTTTGGTCCTGCACTTGGAACGGGAAGTGTTTCGGAGAATGCTACCCTGGAAGATCTGGATTTCAACTTCCTACCTGAAAGCCTAAATTTAGCCTCCAGAACCTCCCTACCACATTTTCCTATGTCATTCGTACCGACATGTACCAAGACAGCAGACTCCTCCCCAGCACTATGTAAGACCTTATCTAGGTGGCGCATGAGGTCCGCTACCTTCGCACCAGGCAGGCATGTTAGAAGGCGATCCTCACGTCCACCAGCCACCCAGTTATCTACTTGCCTAATGATCGAATCACCAACTATAACGGCTGCCCTATCCCTTTCCCTCATGGGCACATGGCCCTGGAGAAACTTCCTTGGTGTGAGAGTGTTTTACAACACCTGGAGGACAGGTCCTAGTTACAGGATCACTTCCTGCACACCAGGGTGATGCTCTCCTGTCACATGACCTCTCTCCTCCATGGCAACAGGGATGCTGCCAGACTGGAGGTGGGACTTCAGGACTATATCCCTGTAGATCTCGTTTATGTACTTCTGTCTTTGTTATGTCTTCCAAGTCTGCTACTCTAGCCTCTAGAGAACGGACTTGTTAACTGACAGCAAACAGCTCCTTGCACCTAGTGCGCACATAAGACCTCTCACCAACTGGGAGAAAATTATGCATGTGACACTCAATGTAAAAGACTGGAAAGCCCCCATCTCGCTGCTGGACTGCTGTCTGCATCTTAGTTTTAAGCTTGTGTTTAGATTTTTAAGTTCTTTACTAAGGGTTGCTGTGGATACTTGTACTAATAAAAGTGCACCTAATACGTTTAATATACCTTGTTCACCTGAAGCTTAATTAATATCAGGTTCTTAATTTATGACAGATTTGGTTAAAGAGCTGCACCTGAGAGCAGCTGCTTTCCTTTAAGATATGGAAGTACCCATAAAGCTATGATTATCCCAGAGGTAGGTGGGTGGGTGTTGGGGAGGGAGGAAGGGAAATAAGACTTATTAAAAGAGGGCTGTTACACAGTATTCTGTCCTGTGCTTCCAAGGTAAACTGTGACCAACTTCCTGGGTGATTAACAGACCTTGCTTAAGAACATAAGAACATAAGATATGCCATACTGGGTCAGACCAAGGTCCATCAAGCCCAGTATTCTGTTTCCAACAGTGGCCAATCTAGGTCATACGTACCTAGCAGTTTCCCCAAGGGACACAGGTTCCACAATGCTTGTATTGGTTCAAGCATTGATATCCTGGGTCCCTTCTTAATAATGGTTTATGGACCTTTCCTCCAGGAACTTGTCCAAACCTTTTTTAAACCCAGCTACACTAACAGCCTTTACTACATCCTCCGGTAACAAATTCCAGGATAGGAGTCTTTCAAAATGGCCTTTTGACCTGCTATCTGGCTTTAACACCTATTTAAAAAGTTTCACAGGTCTCTTGCCCCCTAGAAGGCCTCTTTGTAAAGGTCTCTAGAAGAATTTATTTATTGCTCAGGAATATTGACCCTGTTTTGCCTTTAATGCTAAGTTATATTCTGATTTGATTTAAATTAAAGCTCTTTGCTGCTGCTAGGCTCCTACTTAGTATGAAATTTAAACTAGAAGCTCTCTGCTGGGTTCTAAATTTAACCAGAAAGCTCTCTTCTGTGTTTTAAATTTAAACTGCTGCTAGTAGGCTCTGACTGATTAAACAAATACACTGGGTTCACAGATTAATCAGCTTTAATCCAAACAATTCCCTTCAGAAAAATTCCCATTAGTATATACTCACTATTGCAGATCTCTCTCCAGAAGTAGCAGTCCCCTTTTGTAGTCCTTCAAGATAATGTCTTTTTCTTGAGTCCTCCTAGACCAGTCCAGACAAATGGATTGTCTCCCCCTACCAGGGGAAGTGGAGAACATCTTCCAGAGGTTTCTTATAACCTCATCCTGCCATAACCACAGATGCAGTTAGGATAGCACTTCAAAATTCATACACAAGTAGATGTCAAGAACCCAGGACTGCACACAACCTCAGTGAGGGTACCAAGGTCCACCGCACAAGGAACCATAATTATGCAGATAAACATCCTCAGGCAGGCGGCCTGCCCAGAGGGTAAGGGCCTGCAGGGTCGCCCAGAGGGGAAAAACCCCACAGTAGACTATATCAGGCCACAGGAGTGAGCCCTGGACTGGTCTAGCAGGACTCAAGGAAAGGACATTATATAGTAAATAAAATGTCACCTTCCATATCGTCCTGCTAGACCATTCCAGACAAGTGAGACATACCAAAGCTACAACTCAACTGTGTAGGAAGACGACATGGCAGCTATCATGACCTCTGAGCCAAAGGTTGTGTCTGCCTGAGCATGGACATCTAAGCAACGGTGCTTAACAAAAATGGAAGGTGATGCCCACGTTGCCACCCAACTGGCTGGAAGGCGACCACGCTTGCGCCAAAGAATGCTTGCGTCAGAGAGGAGTGCGTATGCAAATCCTCTGGGACTGGCTGTTTCCACAACTAAGATGCTGAGGCAATGACCTCGAGATATCTGAGCAGCACTCTCCTGACCTCCAAGTGAAGGTCCTCATACTGTACACTTTCCTTAGCACTCTTCCTTAGGACAGGAGGGCAAGAAAGAGGGGAAGGCTGAATGCATATGGCCTCCTCTGAAAGGAACAAGCAAGAAACTCATAATGACAATGCCTGCAACTCAGAGATACATCTTGCTGAGCTGAATGGTACAGAAACAGAGATTGTGAGTCCTTCAGGGACAAGGGAAAAAAATATATATAGTACCTGAATGTACACCGCTTTGACTGGTAGAAAAGAGGTATATAAGCCTAATTAAATAAACTAAGCAGAGATCCCAAGAAGGAATGACTGAACACAGAGGTGGGATGCAAGTATCATATCTCCTGAAGGAAATAATACACATCCAGGTGTGAGACTACAGACAGCTGGCCCTCAAAGCATGACAATGCTGTTACTTAAACCGTCATTGGACTAAGTGACAGACCCTTGACAAGGCCATCTTAAGAATGCGAAGTAAAGAGGGGTCCACCATACTAGGATCAATCTGATTCTCACAGCACCAGTGCTCAAACAGGCACCAGTCACGCATGTAAACAAGGCTGAATCTCTCCTTGCTTTCAGGAGCATGGAAACCACAGAGAAGAATAGCCCCTATGCCAAGATGTCATCTCACAAGAGCAAAGCAATAAGCGAGAAGGGAGCTGGGTCATTCAAACAACAGCCTCCTGAACTGCAGGAAATCTTAGTGGAAGTTCCCACAGGAGCCGCATCTGGTTCCCAACCTATGGCCTCCAGTGCCATCAGGACAACCCATCCCAGATGCTGCTCTAAGCGGTGAAATACATACCTCATAAGCAGCCATGGAGGAAACATACACCAACCTTGAAAGGTCAGGGTTGAACCAGAGTGTTGACACCCTCAGAGCTGGTTTCCTTGCAGCAACTGAATAATCTGTGCATTTTGGCCGTTAAAGCCAGCTCAGGATAACCCCCAACAGGGTGACTTCCATTTCTCACTCCAAGGGATCAGGATAGTGGCAATTGAGAAGTCTGTTTCCACACTGTCTATGCCCACAATGTGTTGCACCAAGTGAACAAGGAGGTTCCATATAGTCCAAGAGAACAGGAGGATCATCCCCGAGGCTACTCTGGCACTCTTTGTGGTCCTTTGTTGGTTGACATGTGCCACCACCATGGCATTGTCTGAGAACATCCGGATCGCTCTGTCTCGGACTAAGGACTAGATGTGTAGCAAGGCCTAGTGAATGAGTGTTGATAGGCCACTCTGCCTCCCACCTGTTCCAATAGCCCTGAGCTGTTTGGCTCTCACAAGGGTCTCCCCCGCCATTCAAGCTGACATCTGTTGAAAGGAGTCACAAAATATTGTCCAGTGGCATAGGGAGGGAGGCCTAACCTCAAAATCATGAGAATTTTGAGACCTACAGGACAATAAAGACACTTGTAGAGGTTGCATGCAAGCATGTGCCCAGGAGCCAGTTCTATGTAAACGGCTTTGATTGTATGATAAAGCGGTATGAAAATCTAGTTAAATAAATTAATGCCGCTATCCATCTAAAATTTGAAGGTAATCCCAAACCATGGGAGCCTGCTGCATCCTGAGGGCTGCAACAGTCTTCTTGTTCTCTCTTCTGATAGGAAAGCATAGTTATTCCCCTGTAATAGGTGTTCTCCTCACACATGGGTGACGTTGGCACTGACAGAGCCCTGCGTGAAAGCATCTCTCCAGCTTTCAAAGAAAGTCTTTGGGTGATGCACCACATATACGTGGGCCCCTTCCCACCCAAGGATGCCATCTTGCTCAGTCAATGACAGATAAGACAGCAAAAAATGGAACAATTAATGCAACTCTATGGGGAGGGAGGAAGGGTTGTGAGGACTGATTCCTGCTGTCCCTGGAGAACACCTGTTACAGGTGAACTACTACACTTTCTCTGGGAACAAGCAGGAAGTCAGTCCTCACATATGGGATTTCCTAGCTACAGGCTACCGAGAACCTGTAGCAAAAACATCCAGGGAAGCCGTAAGCAGCAGCAAGTGAGTCCAAAGGACAAACTCTGGAAGGATCCCAGTGCACAGGGAGAACCCTCACTCCGATAGCGTGAATACAGAAGGGTCGGAGAGTAGGAGTTGTCTAGTTCACAAAGAGATTACGGAGTATGGCCTGGCTAAAGGCGCTGTCCCATCAGGACTCCCTCTCCAGGCAGTAGTGAGCTGCAAAGGTGTGGACTGAAGACCAGGTGGAGGCCCTGCAGATGTCTGCCTTCGGGACAAAGCGCAACTTCGCCACTGAGGTCACCATGGCCCAGACACTGTGCGCCGTGATTTTTATTTTATTTTATTTAGTATACATTTGTATACCGCTACTTCCAGCGATCAGCAGCGTTTTTTGATTACAGATTGGAAATTGTCAAATCATGACAGGAAATCTTTGAGGTATAAACACATTGATTAGACAGGAAAGCACAGCACACAGAGAACTATTTTACAGGGAACAGTGATGCAGTGCTCCAGCTGGAGCCTGGCCTACTCACAGGCAAGGGCGATGCAGTTCACCACACAGACAAGGCCCGCTTGGTCACTGCCTCCTCCAGCTGAAAAGCATCATAGGAGACGAAAAGCTGGGAGGCTTTGCGGTGGCCCTGGTACACTAAGTAAAAGGACAAGGTCCTCTTACAATCTAGAATATGCAGGACGGTCTCTGCCCTGTTGGCATGAGGCCATGGAAAAAAGATGGGAAGCACAACCACCGCCTGATTGAGGTGAAACGAAGAAAACATCTTCGGAAGGAATTTGGGGTGTGTGCGTAGCATGACCCTGTTCTTGTAGAACCTGGTATAGGGCAGCTCTGCCACCAGGGCCTGAAACTTGCTGACTCTGCTGGCAGAGGTGAGCGCCACCAGGAAAGCGACCTTCCAGGAGAGGTACCACAAAGGTAAGCAAGGTCTGAAATAGCGGCCGAGTGAGTTGCGCTAGCAAAACGTTGAGATCCCACTCAGCTGGGAATGGGCAGATTGGGGGCTTGGTGTATTGCAGACCCTGTAGGTGACAAGGGCCTGCAATGACAGAGGCTTGCCCTTGAGAGGGTGGTGGTGCACTAAGAGAGCACTCAGGTGCACCCTAACGGAAATGGACGAGTACAGCCTGTGAAAGATGAAGCAGGTACTGCAGCACCATCTGCACCATGAAGGTGAATGGGTTGGCCTGTCTCTCCGAGCACCACACAGAGAATCTGCACATCTTGAAGGCATAGGTGTGTCTTGTGGAGGCCTTGCGAGAGGCCAGGAGGACTTCCTCCACTTCCCCCGAAAGACTGAAGGTGGCCAAGGCTACCGTTCAGCAGCCAAGCTCTGATGGCCAGAGGCCTCAGATTGGGGTGGTGGAGAGCGCCATCTTCCTGAGTTAGTAGTCCCGGAGAGTTCCCCAGAGGAACTGGGGACTTTGTCGCTAAGCAGAGCAGCTGTGGGAACCACGGTTGCCTGGGACAGCAGGGGGCCACCAGAACTAGCGTGGGTTGTCCTGGACAATCTTGAAAAGGGTCTTGGCGACCAATGGCATGGGCAGGAAGGCATACAGGAGGCCCTCTGACCATGGGATGAAGAAAGCATCCGCTGTCTCCCGGGAAGGGTGAGGCTGGTGGGAACAGAATGTCAATTGAGCATTGGCCAGGCTGGCAAAGAGGTCCATCCGAAGGGTTCCCCAGAGCCAAAACAGCCGTTGGACTACCCTGGGGTCTAGTCACCATTTGTGCAGCTGGAGGATCCTGCTCAGCCTGTCTGCGAGGGTATTGTCCTGACCTCGCAGATAAACTGCTCTCAGGAGCATTCCTTGGCTGATCGTGTACAAGCAACTGCCTCCTGGCAAAGAAGGTACAACCCTGAATCCCCACCCCCCTGCTTGTTCAGGTAGAACATGGCTACCTGGTTGTCTGCTTGGACCAGTACCAGTTGGTGCTGTAGGCAATGTCAGAGGGCTTGGAGGGCCAGAAACATAGTCCTAAGCTCCAAGAGGTTGATACATTGTTGGCTTTCTGCCCTGGACAAAGTGCCATGAGTGCATAGGCTTTTGCAGTGAGCACCCCAACCCAGCAAAGAGGCATTCATGGTGAGGATCCACTGGGAGATGAGGACCTGGAAGGACATGCCTGCCCAAGGGTAAGGTAAGACAAAGGCCACTCGAACGCGGAAATAGGCAGCTACCACCACCAGGTACTTGGTGAAGACCCTAGGTGCGGAAGCCAGCCCAAAGGGTAGCACCCTGTACTGGTACCCAAGGAGTCAAAAGCTCCCCCAGATGGGGCCAGGGCCAGCATCAGGGCCTCTGGAATCCTCTGCTTACGGGGCCCCTTTGTGAGCTCCTTAGCATGCTGCCCCTGCTGTGGAGCCTAGGAAGGCTGGTAATGCTGATTGCCTGGGTAGGCTGGTCCCTTCCTCGGGTAGGGTGGCTTTTTCCCCACAAAGGACTTCCACTTAGGCAGAGTGGTGGTCTTTTTAGAAAGTTGAATTCTTGCCAGGAACTCAGACTCGAGCTCCACAGCCTTGACCGATATGGGTTTACCAAAGAGGTTCTTCTCCTTGGCATGGGACATCGATAAGTTTGTCTTGGACCCATTGCTCCAGGTCCGAAGACTGAAGCCAGGCCTGGCATTGGGTGCTGATGCTCGCTGCTGTCACCTGGGTTGTGGATTCAAAGCCGTTAGAGCAGTCATCAATGACTTTGACCAGGTTCCGGAACTGATGATACGGTGTTCAGTTTTGGAGACCATATCTTGCAAAAGATGTAAAAAGATTGGAAACTGTTCAGAGGAAGGCGACCAAAATGATTTCGAGCCTGCGTAAAAAACCCTATGAGAAGAGACTTGAAGACCTAAATATGTACACTTTGGAGGAGAGGAGGGATAGGGGAGATATGATTCAGACCTTTAAATACTTAAAGAGGAACGATGAACAAACAAACCTCTTCCAAAGATGGGGAAGCTGCAAAACTAGAGGGCATAACATGAAGCTGCAAGGTGGAAAATTGAAAGGCAATGTCAGGAAATATTTTTTCACTGAAAGGGTGGTGGATGCTTCGAATGCTCTCCCGATGGAAGTGGTGGGGGCAAACACGGTGACAGAATTCAAAACAGCATAGGACAAGCACTAGATTACCCTTAGACGACCGGAACCGGGTACTGTGTAGCAGCCAGCTTTTAATAAACCTTCTTTCCCTCCCTCAGACACCCACCCACTCCTTGGATAATTTGTAGTTTATAGGTGCTTAAACCTCTTAAAGTAAAGGAGGTGCCATATTCACTCTCAGGTGCAGCTGTTTATCCTCACCAGGCATACATTAAGGACCTGAGATTAATTAAGCTTCAAGTGAACAAAGTACATTAAACATATTAGGCATAGTTTTATTAGTATAAGTATCCCCAGCAACCCTTAGTAAGTAAAGAACTTAAATATCTAATCAAAACCTTAAAACTAAGATGCAGAAAGCAGTCCAGCAGAGAGATGGGGGCTTTCCAGGCTTTTGCATTGAGTGTCCCATGTATGATTTTCTACCAGTTGGTGAGGGGTCTTACGTGTGCACTAGGTGCAAGGAACTCTTTGCTCTCAGGGAATGAGTCCGATCTCTGGAGGCTAGAGTAGCAGACTTGGAGGACATAAGGAAGACAGAGAGGTACATAGACAAGTCCTACAGGGATATAGTCCTGAAGTCCCAACTCCAGTCTGGCAGCATCCCTGTTGCCATGGAGGAGAGAGGTCACGTGACAGGACAGCATCACCCTGGTTTGGTAGGAAGTGATTCTGTAGCTAGGAACTGTCCTCCAAGAGATGTAAAACCCTCTCGCACCGAGGAAGTTTCTCCAGAGCCGTTGGCCCATGACGGAAGGGTTAGGACAGCCAGTGTAGTTGGTGATTAGATCATTAGGCATGTAGATAGCTGGGTGGCTGGTGGACATGAGGATTGCCTAACAACATTACTGCCTGGTGCGAAGGTAGTGGACCTCACGTGCCACCTAGACAAGGGCTTAGATAGGGCTGGGGAGGAGTCTGCTGTCTTGGTACATGTCAGTACCAATGACAGAAAAATGGGTAAGGAGATTCTGGAGGCTAAATTTAGGATTTTAGGTAGGAAGTTGAAATCCAGAACTTCCAGGGTAGAATTCTCCAAAATGCTTCCCGTTCCACGCGCAGGACCAAAAAGGCAGGCAGAGCTCCGGAGTTTCAATGCGTGGATGAGACGATGGTGCAAGGATGAGGGTTTTGGATTTGTTAGGAACTGGGGAACATTCTGGGGAAAGGCGGGGCTCTTCTGAAGGGATGGACTTCACCTTAACCAGGATGGAACCAGGCTGCTGGCATTATCCTTTAAAAAGGAGATAGAGCAGCTTTTAAACTAGATAACAAGGAAGAGCGGATAGCTGCCCAAGAGCGCATGGTTCGGAGCAATATATTCCTTGAAGGATATTACCAAAAGAATGACGTTAAAGCATATCAGGCAGAGAGTTTCCAGTAAAGACAAAAGTCACCCAAGTGCCCTTGAATATGAAGCAGAAAGAGCTTAAAGATTCCAAATTACCCCTGCCTACCGATAGCCAAATTAATATGAATAAAATAGTCTCTAAAATGCTTGTATGCAAATGTTAGAAGTCTAAAAAATAATATGGGAGAGTTAGAATATATAGCACTAAATAAGAGGTTAGATATGAATGGTATCTCAGAGACATGGTGGAAGGACAACCAGTGGGAACTGATACTTGGGTACAAGCTATAGCATCATAATAGAGTTCATCAAATTGGTGGAGGAGTTGCGCTCTATGTTAGAGAGGGTATTGAGTCGCAGGAAACAAAATTTGCTATAGAATCTCTATGGATTGAAATTCCATATAAAAAGGAGGCGGCGAGGGCAGTGGGGGTGCACACTATCGACCGCCTGGCCATAAGGAACAAATGGATGATGAAATGCTCAAAGAAATCAGAGAAGCTAACAAAATTTACAGCACAGAAAGAATAATGGGTGATTTCAATTACCTCGGTATTGACTGGGTCAGTGTCGCTGCAGGACATGCTAGGGAGATAAAGTTTCTAGATGAAATAAATGACTGCTTCTTGGAGCAGATGGTTCATGAACTGACCAGAGGGGAAGCCATTTTGGACCTAGTCCTGAGTAGAACATCAGATCTGGTATAAGAGATAAGGGTGTTGGGGCCACTTGGCAATAGTGATCACAGAATCATCGCGTTTGATTTAATTAATGGAGTAAGGAAGGTAAGGAAATCCACAGTACTACATTTTAGCTTTTGAAAGGGAGACTACGATAAAATGAGGGAAATAGTAAGAAAAAACTAAAAGGAGCAGTTTCAAAGGTTAAAGACTTACATCAAGCTTGGGGTTTGTTTAAAAATACATCTGGAAGCCCAGATCAGCTGTATTCCACGCTTTAAGGAAAGTGGAAGGAAGTCCAAAAAACTGCCAGCATGATTTAAAGGTGAGGTCAGAGAAGCTATTATTGCCAAAAAAGCAACTTTCAAGAAATGGAAAAGAAAGAATCAAATGACAAACGGGAAACAGCACAAGCACTGGCAAGTTAAAGCAAGGCATTGATAAGGCAGGCAAAAGAGAATTTGAGAAGCTTGCTGTGGAAGCAAAAATGTGTCAAAGACTTTTCAAGTACATTCGTAGCACAATACCCATGAGAAATATGTAGGGATTTTACCCATGACTGAAGTGGTATTTAAATATTTCTTTAAATTATTCCGCAGTATCGATACACCGGGAAGATGTACTACAACTGTTTGATAAACTGAAGAGTAGTAAATCACCTGGACTGGATGGTATACATCCAAGGGTGTTGAAAGAACTGAAATATGAGATTGCAGACCTGCTATTAGTAATCTGTGAACTATCATTAAAATCATCTGTAATACCTGAATATTGGAGGATGGCCAATGTAATGCCATTTTTTAACAGGGTTACTGGGGTGATCTGGGAAACTACAGACCGGTGAGCCTGACATCAGTACAGGGAAAAATGGTAGAAACCATCATAAAGAACAAAATTACTGAACATGTATTTAGTCATGGCTTAATGGGAGACAGCCAATATGGCTTTAGAGAAGGAAGATCTTATCTTACTAATCTGTTATGTTTTCATGAAGGTGTGAATAAACAGGTAGACAATGGTGAGTCGGTTGATATAGTGTATCTGGATTTTCAGAAAGCCTTTGACAAGGTCCCTCATCAGAGACTTTTGGAAAAACTAAAATGTTATGGGATAGGAGGCAGTGCACTATTGTGGATCAGGAACTGGTTAAAAGATAGAAAGCAGAGGGTAGGGCTAAATGGCCAATTTTCCCAATGGAAAAAGGTGAATAGTGGATCTGTGCTGGGTCCAAAATGGCATAACGAATGAGGTTATCAAATTTGCAGATGACATGAAACTATTTAAAAATGTTAAAACCTATGAGGATTGCGGAAAATTGCAAGAGGATTTTGACAAATTGGAAGACTGGGCATCCAAATGGCAGATGAAATTTAATGTGGACAAGTGCAAAGTTATGCACCTAGGAAAGAACACGATGCAAAGTTCCATATTAGAAACCACTACCCAGGAAAAAAGATTTTGGCGTCATCGTGGATAACATGTTAAAACCCTTCACCCAGTGTGCAGCAGCGGCCAAGAGAACTAATAGAATCCTGGGTATCATAAGGAAAGGAATGGAAAATAAAACACAGGATATTGTAATGCCTCTCTACCATTCCATGGTGTGACCGCACCTTGAATATTGAGTGCAATTCTGTTCGCCGTATCTTAAAAAGGATATAGCATTTTTAGAAAAGGATAAAGAGAAGAGCCACCAAAATGGTAAAAATGTGATGGAAAGATACCCCTATGAAAAGAGGCTAAAAAGGTTAGGGCTCTTCAACCTGGATAAGAGACGGCTGAGGAGAGATATGATAGATATGATATAAATTAATGATTGGAGTGGAACGGGTAAATGTAGATTGATTGTTTACATCAGAATATAGAAAGACTAGGGGACATGCAATGAAGCTACAGGGTAACCTATTTAAGACTAATAAGAGAAAATATTTTTTTTACTCAATGTGTAATCAAACTCTGGAATTTGTTACCGGAGGATGTAGTAAAAGCTGTTAGTATAGTCCGGTTTAAAAAGGGTTTGGACAAGTTCCTGGAGGAAAGGTCCATAAAGCATTATTAAAAGGGACCCAGGATACCACTTGCTTGACCCATACAAGCATTATGGAACCTGTGTCTTTTGGGGAAACTGCTAGGTACTTATGCTGCTGGAAACAGGATACTGGGCTTGATGGACCTTTGATTCAGTATGGCATATCTTATGTTCTTATGAGTCAGTTGAGAATGCTAATGCCTTTGACATGTCCCACACAAATTCAAGGAAGGCTGTGTCCTCAGGCGGTGACCGGCATCTGGCCTCAGATAGAGACGGATTCGACAGCACGTTGCCACCAAGCCGTGAGGGATGTCTTGTCCTCTGACTCCCAGTCGGAGTACTCAGTGGAGGACTCTATGGTAGGTCGATGGTTGAAGATAATCGATAGCCGAGGAATGGGTCTGTGACCGAGACTGCTGTTGAGGATTGACTTGAGGCTGTAAGCTAATGAGGATCAGCTTGACAAACAGGGAGGTCGAGGTCCCAGTGGTCTGGGCAGCTGAACCAGCTGAGCCGGATAATTGCGCCAGCTGCATCTCCAAGAAGGCAGTCAGGAAACACTCCAGGGACTCCATCCTGGACCAGTCCAGATGGTTTCACAGCCTTTGGCACAGACGCCTGTGTTTGTCCAATGCTTCTTTGAATTCAGATACTGTCTTCATGTCTACCACCTCCACTGGGAGTACTAACATAGATCCGCCAGTAAAGAAAGATTTCCACAAATCACCCATGAATCTATTCCCTTTCACTCTCATCTCATGTCCCCTCATAGCAGAGCTTGATTTCCATCGAAAAAGGCTCGCCTCCTGTGCATTTATGCCACAGAGGTATATAAACATCTCAAAGCTATCACCTCTATCCTGCCTTTCCTCTAAGGTATACATATTAAGAACCTTAAGCCTGTCCTCATATGCTTTATAACGAAGACCATTAACCATTTTAGTAGCCACCCTCTGTACCGACTCCAACCTGTTCATATCCTTTTGAAGGTGTGGAATCCAGAATTGCACAAAATACTCTAAATGAGGTCACACCAAAGACTTATACAGAGGTACTATCACCTCATTTCTTCTGCTGGCCATTCCTCTCCCTATTCACACAATCATTCTTCTAGCTTTTGCTGTTGCCTTTTCTACCTGTTTAGCTACCTTAAGATCATCAGACACAATCACGCGTAAGTCCCACTCTTCTTTAGTGGACAAAAGTACTTCACTCCCTATACTGTATTGCTCCCTTGGATTGCTGCAACCCAATTGCATGACCTTGCTTTTTTAACATTACATCTCAGCTGTCAAATTCTAGACCATTCTTCACGCTTAGCTAGATCCCTCCTCATGTTATCTACACCTTCCTGGGTGTCTACTCTATTGCAGATTTTGGTATCATCTGCAAAGAGGCAAACCTTACCCGACAGCCCTTCCGCTATATCACTAACAAAGATGTTAAAAAGAATCTGACCAAGGACAGATCCCTGGGGCACACCACTGGTAACATCCTTCTCAGAGTGAGCTCCATTTACCTGTACCCTTTGTCGCCTCCCATGCAACCAATTTCTAGGGTGCTCAGTTTGTTTATTAGTCGCCTGCGAGGAATGGTGTCAAAAACCTTACTGAAATCTCCCTAGTCACCCAGTCAAAAAAAAAATCAAGCAGTTTTGTCTGACAAGACCTGCCTCTGGTGAATCCATGCTGCTTCGGATCCTGTAATCCGCTGGACTCCAGAAACCTCACTATTTTCTCTTTCAGCAGCGCTTCCAATAATTTACTTACCGCCAAAGTTAAACTAACTGACCTGTAGTTTTCAACCACATCCTTACTTCTGCTTTTGTATAAAGGGACCACATTAACTCTCTTCAGTCCATTGGCACCACTCCCGAATCCAACAAGGCATTGAAAGGGTCAGTCAGTGAAGCTGTTAGAATGTCTCCAAGTTCCCTCAGTATTCTAGGGTGTATCCCATCCAGTCCCATCGCTTTGTTTACTTTAAGTTTAGCTAGCTTCTCATTAACACAGTCTTCTGAAAAATTTTCAAGAAATCCCTTGCTTCTATTCCTGTGCGGTGACTTGACCATCCAGATGGACGTCCGCCTTCACATGGGCAAAAGCCATGCAGTCCGCCACCCAAACTGAGAGGGTGCGCTTGGTGACTGCCTGCCCCTGTCTATTGGGATTGTAGGTCACAAAAAGTCTGTCAGACTTACAATGACTCTGGGTACGTTGCAAATAGAAGGTGAGGGCCCATTTACAGTCGAGGGTGTGGAGAACCGCCGATGCCTGGTCGGGCACGCAGTCTCAGGAAGAAAGTCGGCAGCACTCTCTCTTGGTTGAGATGAAAGGCCAACACGACCTTGGGTAAGAATTTAGGATGGGTCCGGAGGACTACCTGTTCCGATAAAACCTGGTGTAAGGGGTGCCAGCTATGAGCACCTGAAGCTCAATGACTTGGTGAGCCGAGGTCAGCGACACCAGGAAGGCCGTCTTCCAGGACAAATGCTGGAGCGAAAACATCACCATCGGCTCGAAGGGTGGACGGGTCAACTGTGTGAGCACCACGTTCAAGTCCCATTCCGCTGGAGGGGGACAGATGGGCAGTTTGGATAGAAGGCCCCACAGGAAACGGGAGACTAGCGGCTGCACTGAGAGAGCTTTCCCCTCGATAGAGAGATGGTTAGCCGATATGGCGCTCACATGAACTGAGTTCGACTTCAGCTCTTCCCTCAAGAGGTAGAGGAGGTACTGGAGAACCCAATGAACCGGATATGAGATGGGGGTCGATCAGGTGTTCCCAACACCAGATGGAGAAGCGTTTCCACTTAAAGGCGTAAGCCCACTTAGTGGAGTCCTTCCTTGAGACAAGGAGGATTTCCTTGACCTCCTCTGGAAGGGCCAGAGAGGCTAGAAAGACCCGTTCAGCCACCACGCCATGAGGGATAGAGAGGTTAGGTTCGGGTGTAGTACCCAACCCTCCTGCGTTAGCAAGTCCCTGGCCGAGCCCAGGGGAACCGGAGGCTCTGTCAAAAGCCGGAGCAGGAACCAAGGCTGCCGAGTCCACGAGAATCAACGATGCCTCGTCCCGTTGAGCCTTGAACAAAGTCCTTGCAATGAGGGGGAAAGGATGGAATGCATATAAAAGACTGGTG
The DNA here is from genome assembly GCA_033557465.1 of Ichthyophis bannanicus. Classification (NCBI taxonomy): domain Eukaryota; kingdom Metazoa; phylum Chordata; class Amphibia; order Gymnophiona; family Ichthyophiidae; genus Ichthyophis; species Ichthyophis bannanicus. Next base: position 2,718,347 of record CM066043.1, read on the forward strand.
GACCAGTCCAGGAGAAATGCACCAGGGCCTTCCCTGCCCAGGTGTAGTACCGGGCCACAAAAGTGAGGGAGCTGCGTGTTCTGGGGGCTGGCAAAGAGATCTATCGCGGGGGTGCCCCAGCGTAGAAAGAGCCAGCCTGCCACTCTGGGATCCAGCCGCCACTCGTGGGGGCAAAGGATTCTGCTGCGTCTGTCCGCCAGACTATTCTCCTGACCCGGGAGGTATGTCGCCTTGAGGGACATCCTCTGTCGGGCGTCGAAAGAACAGATGAGGACCGCTTCCCTGCAGATGGAGTGCGACCCCGTGCCCCCCTCCTTGTTGATGTAGAACATCACTACACGATTGTCAGTCTATACCAGAACAGACATCCCACTGAGGAGATTGATGAAGGCCCTTAGGGCCCACCGGATGGCCCAGAGCTCGAGCAGGTTTATCTGCTGCTGAGCCTCTGCGGGTGACCATTGTCCCTGTATGCAGAGAGACCCGCAATGGGCTCCCCACCCTAACAGGGAAGCATCTGTACTGAGCACCACATTGTGCTATGGGGCCTGAAAGGGTGATCCCCGCAGGAGGTTGTGGGGGTTTTGCCAGCAGTTCAGGGACAAGCGGAGGTCGGGGAGAACTCTGACGGGGTTCCTGAGGTGTCTGAGGGACTGGCTCCATTGGGTACTGAGACACCACTGAGCTGTCCGCATGTACTGGGGGGAGTGAGGAACCACATGGACGGTCGAGGCCATGTGGCCCAGGAGACGTAGCAGGGACAGAGTGATGACCTGGTGGGCACTTTGGATGCGAGCCGCCAGAGCTCAGAGGCGGGTGGAGCGATCCACTGGCAAGAAGGCAATGGCCTGCTGAGTATCGAGAGCCTGCACTGGCTCGAGGTGAGACTTTGGGTAGTTGACCAAGATCCCCAAGCTCTCCAGGAGGACGACGGTGCATGATATTGCTTGCCGGGCCTCTTTGATGGAGGAGCCCGTAACGAGCCAGTCGTCGAGGTAGGGAAAACCAGCACGCCCTGCGCCAAAGGTGAGCGGCAGCCACGATGAGGCACTTCGTGAAGACCCGTACTGGAAGTGTTCTCCCTGCACCCTGAAACGCAGGTACTGCCTGTGTTGGGGTGGATTAAGATATGGGCATAAGCGTCCTTTAGATCCAAGGAGCACAGCCAGTCGCCCTGCCAGAGGAAGGGCAGCAGCACGTCAAGAGATATCTTGAATTTCTCCCAAACAAGGAACTTGTTTAGCCTGCGGAGGTCGAGGATGAACCACAGACCCCGTCTTTCTCAGGACGAGGAAGTACCAAGAATAAAAGCCCCGACCTCGAAGGTGGGGAGGGACCTTCTCGACTGCCTGTTGGGCAAGAAAGGAGTGCAATTCCCGCTGCAGCAGAAGCTGGTGTGCAGGGGAGTCAAGGAGGCTCTGCTGGGGAGAAAGGGGGTGGGAGCCTGTCAAAATGGAGGCGATAGCACTCTTGGACGACTTGGAGAATCCAAGTATATGAGGTGATGAGCTCCCACAATGGGGCGAAGCAGGACAGGTGTCCCCCCACTGGCTGCTGTATCGCCAGAGGGCGAGGGGCCATGCCGCTTACGTCAAAACCCGAGTGGGTTGCGAGGGGGCCGGCGTTTGGGCCTTCGGGCCCTTTGGTGTACGGTGCCCCTGGCTGGGCTTTCCCTATGCCAGGGCAGTCGGCGTAGGGGCAGCCGGGTATGGTGGATAGCTGTGATACTGGAGACCTTTTCTGGAGAAGGGCTTCTTGGTTGGCTGCTTCTTCCGAGGCAAAGTGGAGGTCTTGCGGGAGAGATGCATCCTGGTGACAAACTCCATCTCGATCTCTGCAGCCTTCTCCTCCATCAGCTTACCAAAAAGTTGTTCACCAAGGCAGGGTACGTGCAGAAGCTTCTCCTGCATCCATTGCTCCAAATCCAAGGACTGGAGCCATGCCTGGCGGTGGGCCTTAATACTGGCAGCCACCACCCGAGCCGATATCTTGAAGCCATCATAGGAGGCTCGATAGATGTACTTGGAGCAGTCGGCCACTGATTTCAACAGGGCACGGAATATGTCGAAGGGCTCCCCCTCGAGGCCCGTGGAGAAAGCTCCCAGTTCCTTTGCTAAGTCACGTAAGAACATATCGATGTACAGTTGATATGCCTTTATGTGACAAGAGAGCATGGAACCTTGATAGGCCTTGTGGCCTAGGGCATCAAGGGCATCAAGGGCTCTCGACTCTCAGTCCGGTGGTATCGATGAGTGCGATGTCGGGCTCTTCTGCTTCCTCATGGCCGATTCTACCGCTATCGAGGTGTGTGGGAGTTGGGTCTTCCGGAAGCTGGGCCCGCGCTGCACCTTGTACATTGTGTCAAGGCGCTTGCTCACAATGGGGACCGAGGATGGGGCCTCCCACATGCGCAGCAACAGCTGAGATAGAATCGGCAGTAAAGACACAGTGAGGGATTCTTGGGGAGGGACTCGTACTGAAGAATATAGAGTTCTTTAGCACGAGGGTCCTCCTCAGCCTGGGTGGCCAGGCTGAAGGCTCGAGCCATGTCCCGAACAAACACCAAGAAAGAGGTGTTCTCGGGTGGTGAGCACCGCTGGAATGCAGGCGGAGAGGGGTGCGACAGAAGATCCCAGTGGGTATGGGTTTCCAGGGATGTGTCCCCATCTGACGTCCAGTCCAAAAAATCAGTCGAGGGATCCGAGCTGGGTGGGTCGCCCTGTCTGATGGCCGGCGGCCTGGAGCCGGATGCCCTGGACGACCTCACCTTCGAGGAATGACAGAGCGAGTGAGACCGATGTCAAGGATCCTCACGAGGCCCATGGCTCTCGGGGGTTTCCTGGATGGATATGGGTGTCCCATGAGAGGGACCCATGGTCTCTGGGCGCAAGTCGCGAAGCTGGCTGTGAGCGCCTGCTGGGAAGCAATGAACGTAGAAACACTGTTCAAGCGCCAGCATACAGGACTCCCACGTGGCCGTGGGGCCCTGGGATACCGATACCGGGGTCACCAGATGGGGCGTCGAGGAGGAGAGGGGATCCTCACTGGGATGACCCTCAGGAGACTGGACACCTTCGCCGGAGGCCTTTGTTTCCCTTACAGGGCGGCTCCTTGTCCGACTCTCGGGAACGCTGAAGGGGACTAAGCGACCGGGCGCGGGAGCGCTCGTGCTGGGCATGAGTCCCGGAAAGCGACTTTCAAGCCTCCTTTTTGCGTCGTTTGACCTCGGGAGACCCCTGGTCGGAGTGCTTCCGAGAACTCGGGGCCGCAGAGGGTGAATCCACTGGAGGAGACACGACCGAGGGCGCCACCGGGGATTCCAAGGCGGCCTTTCAGAAAATGTCTTCGGACTTCTGCTTACGACTGAGCAGGGCCTTAGAGGACATTTTCTTGCAGAGCGAACAGAGCTCTGGGTCATGATCGGCTCCCAGTCACCGCAGACAACAGTCATGAGTGTCCATAAGTGACATGTTCCTAGAGCATCACTCGTATTTTTTAAATCCGGTGGCCAAGGGGGCAAAAATGGCCCCTGCGAGGTCGAAGACCCCCGCAGTCAGAAATTGGGAAAAAAAAAGGGCACGAAGCCCAAAACAAAAAAAAATTGAATGTATCCCTGGGAGCTCTGGAGTAGAGCAGGGGAAAAAATGGAAAGAGGACTGGTGCAACTGGAAAAAAGAGAGCCTGTTAAGGTGAGGAAAACAAAACTTTTTCCAAGGGACGAGGACGTGTGTCCGAAGAGCTCCATGGAAAAAGGGAACCTGAGCAAGATGGCACCCTTGGGCAGGAAGAGGACAACGCATGTGTGGCAGCAATCCCAAAGGCTTTCTTTGAAAGCTGGGGAATTACTATGCGCGGGCTCTGTTGGTGCCGTCACCCATAAGTGAGGACTGACTTCCTGCTTGTTCCTGGAGAAATAGCCAATGCAGTAAAATGCGTGGATAAGACATTTTTCAGATACGTTAATGAGAAGAGGAAGGGCAAAAGTGGTACTGTCAGACTAAAGACATAAGATTGTATAATAGCGCATGATGTAAATAGCTCACCAAGAATGTAATACACCACCACAAACACACAATCTGTATCACTGCATGAACACACTTGAACCACTCTTATGATTGTTTGCTGTGGAGACCGCCTTGATTGAAGGAGAAGGTGGTATAGAAATACTTTCAAATAAATAAAGGGTGAAGCGGAGGAATATGTAGAAGCTGATTAGGATAAAGCGGAATTACTTAACAAATATTTCTGTTCTGTGATCACAGATGAAAAACCAAGAGCAGGACCTCAGAAAACACCCACAAACAGGAAAAGAAGCAAGGGGCATCTTGAACAGTTTTCAGAAGACTGTGTTCGTGAAAAACTAGCTCAATTTAAAGTAGACAAAGCGATGGGACAGGGTGGGATACACCCTAGAATACTGAGGGAACTTGGGGACGTTTTAGAAGCTCCACTGACTGACCTTTTCAATAACTTGGAGTCGGGAGTGGTGCCGAAGGACTGGAGGAGGCACATGCGGTCCGTTTACACAAAAGCGGAAGAAAGGATGCAGTTGAAAATTACATGTAAATTACACTAACCTGGTAATTGTAGTTCCTGGAGGGTCCAGTTTAGTCCTCCACAATCGGGTAGTGCACCTCCTCCTGCAGCCTGGACCAATCAAATCTTCTGTAGTATATATGCAGACGGAGCTCCCAGAAGCCCCCAGTGTACTAGTAACAAAGCAAACTTAACGAAGCAACACATTAGAGTAATAGAAAAAAATTCAGACTAAAGAATAAACTCGTTCCCCCAATTAGCCCCCTCCCCAAACGAGGAAGCCAGAACACTGCACCGCGCCTCCAGCGACGCCCCGGTAGCAAGAAGACAGCGCACAGTCAAAATCCCAAAAGAGCTGTCCGAAAAACGAATAAAAGGAAGAGCACTTACAAAAAGCGCGACCGCAAACAAGGCAGAATGGAAAAGTGGAAACTGTCTTAGGACCAAACCGTTCGGAAAAGCGCGCCGCACTGAATAATCTGATACTCGGGAGGGAAGGAGGACTAAACTGGACCCTCCAGGAACTACAATTACCAGGTTAGTGTAATTTACATTTCCTGATCGGTCCTCCAGTTTAGTCCTCCACAATCGGGATGTAAAAGAGCAGTCAACACCGGGCGGGACCTTGCCATCCGGCGCGCAGAACCGCCGAACCAAAACAGGAATCCCGAGCGGCTGACACATCCAACCGATAGTGTTTACTGAAAGCATGTAACGACGACCAAGTGGCCGCCTTACAGATGTCCGCTGGCGGAACTAGGCTATACTCTGCCCAAGAGGTCGCTTGAGCCCTTGTGGAGTGGGCTCGTATCCCCTCCGGAATCGGTCGCTGCTGCAACAGATACGCGGAGGCGATTGCGTCTTTGAGCCATCGAGCAATGGAGGCTTTAGCCGCCGCCTCCCCCTTCCGTGCACCTCCGAAGAGCACGAACAAGTGGTCGGTCTTTCGAAAAGACTCGGTAACCTTCAAGTAACGACGGAGCATGCGACCAACATCTAGACAGTGAAGCCCCTTGTCCGCAGCCTTGGTGGAGCCAGAAGGCAGTACTGGGAGGAACACTGCCTGATTCACATGAAAAGGAGAAACCACCTTAGGCAAAAAGGAAGGAACCGGACGGAGAACCACCTGATCCTGGGAAAAGGACAAAAAGGGCTCCCTGCAGGACTCAGAAATACGCCGCGCCGAGCAGATGGCCACGAGAAAAACCGTCTTCAGCGTGAGATCCTTCAGAGACGCCCTACGCAGAGATTCAAAAGGTTCGCGAACCAAGGCCCGCAGCACGAGATTCAAGTCCCACGGAGGCACAAAGATCCTACGGGAAGGCCGCAAATGAAAAACCGTCGTAAGAAAACGACGGACGTCTGGATGAGACCCGAGGGGACGGCCCAAAACCTTGCCGCGATAACAGGCGACAGCCGCCAACTGGACTTTCAGGGAACTAGCAGAGAGACCCTTATCAAAACCCTCCTGGAGAAAACTTAAAACGACGGGTACGGAAACCGTCGCTGCCCGGACCCCTTGCCGGGAGCACCAGACTTCAAAAATTCTCCAAACCCGAACATAAGTAAGAGAGGTGGACGTTTTCCGCGCTCGCAGGAGGGTAGCAATCACCGCCGGGGAGTAACCCTTCTTTTTCAACCGAGCCCTCTCAATGGCCAAACCGTAAGCGAGAATCGACCCACTTGGGGCATCCGCAAGGGCCCCTGAAGAAGAAGATCCGGCAACGCGGGCAGAAGCCAGGGAACGCCGTTGCGTAGCCTGACCAGGTCGGCATACCAGGGTCTCCTGGGCCAATCCGGGGCCACCAGCAACACCCGACCCCGGTGCGCCTCGATGCGTTGAACGACCCGGCCGATCAGAGCCCAAGGAGGAAAGACATAAAGAAGACCGTCCGTTGGCCACTGCTGAATGAGGGCATCGAGCCCCTCGGACATGCGCTCTCTTCGCCTGCTGAAGAAGCGCCCCGTCTTGGCGGACTGAAACGTCGCCATGAGATCCATGATGGGCGGACCCCACCGATGAACTATTTGCGCGTAAACCTGCGGGTTGAGTTCCCACTCTCCGGGATCTACTCGCACTCTGCTGAGAAAATCTGCCTGAACATTGTCTGCGCCTGCAATATGGGCTGCTGAGATCGCCGGGAGACGAGTCTGCACCCAATTGAACAAAGCCGTCGCCTCCGACTCCAGGGCTACGCTGCCGGTGCCCCCTTGGCGATTGATGTAAGCTACTGTGGTCGCATTGTCCGAGAGAATCCGCACTGGTCGACCGAGGACCAGGGCTTCGAGGGCTAAGAGGGCTAGCCGCACCGCCCGCAACTCGAGCCGGTTGATTGACCAAGAGGCCTCCAGGGGAGACCATTCCCCTGCGTGAAGCGGGTTTCGCAGTGAGCACCCCAGCCGGATAGGCTGGCATCCGTTGTGAACGGAACCCAAAGCGGAGGCTCCAAGGGAATCCCCCGCGTCAGGTTCTCGGAGGAGAGCCACCACCGGAGCGAACGGCGAACCGGTATCGGGCAAGGCAATCTCATGCTCAACGAGTCGAACTGATTGGACCAACGACGCAGGAGAGCACTCTGGAGCGGGCGCATATGGAAGCGCGCCCAAGGCACCACCTCCAGGGTCGCCGCCATCGTACCGAGGAGCCGCAGGTACCACCACGCGGAAGGAGCGGGCATCCCCCGGAAGAGGCGGACGAGCTTCCGCAAAGCCAGAACACGGCGCTCCGGCAAACACACCAAGCCCCGCGCCGTGTCGAAACGCACTCCCAGGTAATCGAGATCCTGAGTCGGACACAGACAGCTCTTGCGTTCGTTCACCACCCAGCCGAGGGATCGCAACAGAGTCACCACCCTGTTCGTGACCTGCACACACTCTTGACTGGACTTTGCTCGAATCAACCAGTCGTCGAGATATGGGTGGACTAGGATGCCCTCTTTGCGCAAGGCCGCCGCTACCACTACCATCACCTTTGTGAAGGTGCGGGGAGCCGTGGCGAGACCAAACGGCATGGCCCGAAATTGGAAGTGGCCCCATGGAAATGCGAAGCGGAGAAACCGTTGATGAGACGACCGGATGGGAATGTGCAGATAGGCCTCGGAGAGATCGAGGGACGTTAGAAACTCTCCTTGACGTACCGCGACAATGACTGACCGCAGGGTCTCCATACGGAAGTGCGGCACCTTGAGAGCGCGATTCACGCCTTTGAGATCTAAGATTGGACGAAGAGAACCGCCCTTTTTGGGAACCACAAAATAAATGGAGTAGCGACCGGCGCCTCTTTCCAAAGGAGGGACGGGAACTACCGCCCCCAGGGAGAGGAGCCGATCCAGAGTTACGCAGATGTCCCGCGTCTTTTGCTCTCCCTTGCTGGGTGACATAACAAAGGAATCCTGAAGCAGGCAGGCAAACTCCAGCGCATAACCCTCTTCGATAATCTGCAACACCCACTGATCTGACGTAATCTGGGCCCAAGAAGGAAGAAAATCGCGCAAACGACCCCCGATAACCGGGCTTCCCTCGAGAGCCCGCCTCGCTTCATTGTGGCTTGCGGTTAAAGGAGGAGGACGAGGAAGAGGCGGCTCCGGAGAAGCCTCGTCCTGCCCCTCTGAAACCACGAAACCCCTGATAACGGGCTCCAAAGCGACCGCGCTGCGATGTCCACAGTCGGGAAGAACGAAACCTGCGAAAATCCCGAAACTGACCGCGCGCCGAGGGCGACGATCTATTGAGCTTAGGCTTATCTTCCGGCAGCCTACCACCTTTAGACTCACCGAGATCTTTTACCAACTTGTCTAGAGCCTCACCAAACAACAATCTGCCCTTAAAGGGCAGCTTACTGAGGCGAGACTTGGAAGAACCGTCGGCCGCCCAGTTGCGTAACCAGATGGACCGACGCGCCGCCACCACGGAGGCCATACTATTAGCCAAGGACCGGATCAAATCGTAAAGCAGATCCGCCAAGTAAGCCGATCCGGACTCCATGCGGGTAACTTCCAGCAACCCCTGCTGGTCCAGTCCGGAACCCGAGCGCAGATGCTGCGACCAAAGCAAACAAGCCCTAGCAACCCACACCCCACAAATGGAGGCTTGTAGGGACATGGCGTTGGTATCGAAGGCTTGCTTCAACAAATTATCAACTTTCTTATCCTGAGCATCCTTTAAGGCCGCAGCGCCTTCAACCGGGATGGTGGTTTTCTTAGTCACCGCCGATACCGCAGCATCCACCCGCGGTGACTTAAACAAGTCCTTGTCGGCCAGGGGGTAAAGGCGATTCATGGTCCGAACACCCTTCAAACCGGATTCGGGTTGATCCCACTCCGATTGGATCATTTGCTCAACAACCCGGTGCACAGGGACCACCACCTGGGCGTCCCTGACCGCCTGAATGAGAGGGTCCTCCAGACCCTCCTCCTCCAGAGGCCGAACCACTGCTAGGTTAAGGGTTTGAAGGGACTCCGTGATCAAAGGGACCAGCTCGTCCCTACGAAACACACGAATAATCCTAGCCTGATCTTCCGGCTCCGGGATCTCCCCGTCCTCCAACTCATCAGCCTCCGTCTCAGGATCACCCTCCGCCTCAGCATCGGGAAAGCAAAGGGTGTCCGGATCCTGGTCCACCAACCTGAGCCTCTTGGCGGCCGGCTGAGAAGCGCGCTGAACCTCCCCTGAGGAGCAAGGGGGAAGGGACGCAGGCCAAGCCGCCGGCAGCTGACCGGACCGGCTCAAGCGACAAGCCTGATGCATGAGGACGACGAAATCTGAGGAAAAATCTACAGGTGGCGCAACTAGAGCCGCATGCTGCAACTCAGGGACAGACCCGTTGGCAGGCGGTACCGAACCAGACGGGTGGACCCCCGACGAAGGGACACTCTCCCCCGTTAGAGAAGCGTCACCAGGAACAGGCAGCTCCTTCAGTTCAAGAGAATGCTTCAGGTCTGAAGAAGCTGAGGCACAGCCCCTGCAGATGCCAGAGTCAGACACCGCACCCCTGCGGGACCCGCAGATCACGCACTGCGGTTTGGCAGCCATCTGTGGACAACCTTCCGCCAATCGGGAGAGAAGGGAGCAGAAACAGGGCAAGCCCCCACCAAAGGGACCAACCCTATGTAAATAAGTACTGGCTTTAAACTTCTTATTATATTATTATTATTTATTTATTTATTTTTTTTGATAAAATAAAATACTCCCTAGAATCCCAGGACTGCCCTGATCAAAATCGCCAGCATAAAAAACCCCAAAAATGCTAGGGGAACCCGTGCACAAGTGTTAAAAAGTGACACTGAGAAATCCCCTTTAGGGCTTCAAAATGGCCGCCGCACTTAATCACCCGCGGTAAAAAACGGCGCGAAAATACAAAGGAAACCGGAGAAAAAATGAAAATAAAAGAAACGGACCCAAATTAAGGGCAAAGTGGGAACAAACGAAATTTCAGGAAAATCGGGACAGACCCGCTGAAAATAGCCACGGGAGGGAGCTGCAGTACCCGACTAAGGAAATGAATTGAAAAGTCCTACCAGCTCAGGAAATCAGCACAGGATACAGCCAGCAGCTCAGATTGAAAGGCAATGCTGGACCAGGTATGGCTCTTCCCCGTACAGCCTAGGGGAGAGCTCAACCGAGGCTATCCAAATACACCGGGAGGAAGGCAGGAGCCCAATGCAGGACTGGCTTCTCACCCCGGGAGGTCCCCTGTGTCTATGCCTTTTTTTTTTTAAAGAGACAGCTACCTAGGAAAGAAAAGGTAATGAAAGAAAGAGATAAAGCAAAACCCCAAAAAAGAACTAACTAGTGTTGCTCCCCCAAGTGTCACTAAGTGTGCCCAGGAAGGGCACACACGTCCTCAAGCTGCAAGGAGACTGGACACACTGGGGGCTTCTGGGAGCTCCGTCTGCATATATACTACAGAAGATTTGATTGGTCCAGTCTCCAGGCTGCAGGAGGAGGTGCACTACCCGATTGTGGAGGACTAAACTGGAGGACCAATCAGGAAAGGCCGGTTAGTTTAACTTCGGTGGTGAGTAAATTATTGGAAACGCTGCTGAAAGAGAAAATAGATATGCCATACTGGGTCAGACCAAGGTCCATCAAGCCCAGTATCCTGTTTCCAACAGAGACCAATCTAGGTCATAAGTACCTAGCAGTCTCCCCAAAAGACACAGGTTCCTCAATGCTTGTACTGGGTCTAGCAGTGATATCCTGGGTCCTTTTTAAAAATGTTTTATGGATTTTTCCTCCAGGAACTTGCCCAAACCTTTTTTAAACCCAGCCACACTAACAGCTTTTACTACATCCTCCAGTAACAAATTCCAGAGTTTGATTATACATTGAGTGAAAAATATTCTCTTATCAGTCTTAATTAGGTTACCCTGTAGCTTCATTGCATGTCCCCTAGTCTTTTTATATTCTGATGATGTAAACAATCGATCTACGTTCACCAGTTCCATTCCATTCATTAATTTATAGACATCTATCATATCTTCCCTCAGCCATCTATTTTCCAGGTTGAAGAGCCCTAACCTTTTTATTTATTTATTTAGTCTCTTATATACTGCGCTATTCAGTATCAGTGCGGTTTACATTGAACATAGAAGTTTACACATTTCATTGGGTGATCTGTGTTTACAATAAACAGGTATTAAAACTTGGATAACCTGGGGTAACTATTTACATATATGCAACATAGTAGGCTTCATATCATTAGCTTTTACATCATTAGTCATTAGGCTTTACATCATTAGTCATTTTTAACCTCTCTTCACAGGAGTATCCTTTCATAAGAACATAAGATATGCCATACTGGGTCAGACCAAGGTCCATCAAGCCCAGTATCCTGTTTCCAACAGTGGCCAATCTAGGTCATACGTACCTAGCAGTTTCCCCAAAAGACACAGGTTCCACAATGCTTGTACTGGGTCAAGCATTGAAATCCTGGGTCCCTTCTTAATAATGGTTTATGGACCCTTCCTCCAGGAACTTGTCCAAACCTTTTTTAAACCCAGCGACACTAACAGCCTTTACTATCCCCTTTACCATTTTGGTGGCTATTCTCTGTACCTTTTCTAAAAACGCTATATCCTTTTTAAGATACGGTGACCAGAATGGCACACAATATTCAAGGTGAGTTCTCACCATAGAATGATACAGAAGCATTAAATAACCTTTGCTTTATTTTCCATTCCTTTCCTTATGATACCTAGCATTCTATTTGCCCTCTTGGCCGCCACTGCACACTGGGGGGAGAGTTTTAACATGTCATCCACGATGACTCCTAAATCTTTTTCCTGGGTAGTGGTTCCCAATCTGGAACCTTGCATCATGCAACCTGTGATAAGGAAGCTTATCATAGCTCAGGAAGGAGCTATAGAAAAGGTGAAGTGACTCTGAACAAGCAACCTGTCAGTTCTGGTAGAAATAAGAAAACAGAATTTTGCCATAAAAGACTACCAGTCCCAGAATGCACCAGGTTTCCAACAGCCATTAGAAGAGCTGAAGTGGGGAAACGTGTGTTCAATCAGGAGGGCTATGAGGTAATCCCTAAGCACTCATCTCAAAGGGCAGGGCCTGATTCAGCACAGCTGCGCTGTGTTAGGGAGGATCACTCATCTAAGCAGAATAAGAGTAGAGTTTATTCTACAGATGACCATCTTCATGATCACCTTGGAAATCCAGAGAAGGATCATCAGTTTCATCTAAAGGATCATCAGAAGCAGAAGCCAAACCGGACGGACAGAGAGGGAAAGAGACCCTCTGGAAGAAAGAGGAGAAAAGCCTTTGAGAGGTCTAGAAGAGTCCAAAGCAGTATGTATACTGGGAGGCATTTCAAGGGCCAGCATACACCATTGGACTGGAGAAAGCCAGAGGAATGGTGATGCAGAGCTAGGAATCACCAGACGCTACCTGTGAGGGAGACGGCTGCACGTGGAAGGGACCCTAAGACCTATGCCAGAAGGTATGTGAAGAGAGATCCAGTGTCCAGGGATCTGGATTGGAAGGCTGGACATAAGAACTGGACTACATACTGGCCAGGCTATATAGAGAGGAACTCTAGCAGCAATGGAAGCTCAGGTATGAACACTGATCTATGCCCTAGCTATAACCTTGAAAGACAGCAGGGAAACAAGTATTCTCCTGAAAATGTTCCATTGAGAGATTCATCTGAGCCAATCCATGATATTGAACCCATGCTTGTTGAACAAGGGGGAATAATAGCAGATGAGGATCCTGTTTATATGGACTGTTCTCTATCCAAACTCCGTTGGTAACTTTCTGTTATAAAGTACAGCAACCATCACAAAGAAATACAAATTTGTTCTTTAATCTACTCAGAAAAGCTCCTGAAGCAGGATTTGACCCACACAGTGGAAGGCAAGCCAGCTAAGGGGTTTCAGCTGGTAACTGCTAGCAATTAAGCCTTACCTAATTGCTTGTGAGCTAGGAGAGAATCACTTCTGTATCTATGTGGGAAGTAATCAGAAGTTAACCTGACAAGAACAGTTTGTTTCTTGCTTTGTGGCTTTTCATTTGTTGTTTTCCTGATTTTGACTTTGTTTTTCCAAGTTAACACTGAAAGCAAGTAACCTAATTTATGTGCTACCAAGCATATCTGTGTTGGGAGAAATAACCCCATAAATAAATATCTTATTGGCTTTACCCAAGAGCACAACTAAATTATTGTCAGCAGCTGTGTCTGGTGTGAATGAACTACATTGCCCACAATACCTTGCAAATCATATAGATATATGCATTTGCCAAGACTGTGAAGATTTTCACCCAGGCAGCCGTCTGACAAACCATAGTTTGGGTTGTTGTTTCCTAGGTGCATAACTGCACTTGTCCACATTAAATTTCATCTGCCATTTGGATGCCCAGTATTCCAATTTATCAAGATCCTCTTGCAATTTTCCACAATCCTCTTGGGTTTTAAGAACTTTAAATAGTTTTGTGTCATCTTCAAATTTGATAACCTCACTCATTATTCCCTTTTCCAGGTCATTTACGAATATGTCAAAAAGCAGCGGACCCAGCACAGATCCCTGGGGTTCTCCACTATTTATCTTATTCCATTGGGAAAATTGGCCATTTAGCCCTACCCTCTGCTTTCTATCTTTTAACCAGTTCCTGATCCACAATAGTACACTGCCTCCTAGCCCATGACTCTTTAGTTTTGCCAAAGGTCTCTGATGAGGGACCTTGTCAAAGGCTTTCTGAAAGTCCAGATAACCATTTTACAGGGATATAGTGTATCTCCAAGTTATAAATGCCCTGTTCAATGTAATTTCAGTTTGTTCAATGTAAACCACCTTGATATCATGAAGGGCGGTATATAAGAAAAGTAAAATAAATACTGATATATCAGGCATGTCCAACTTCGAACAGGTCGTGATCTACTTTTTCTGGCAAAAGTGCCGGTGATCTGCCATCATGAAAATTAAGTTTCAAATTAGTTTCAAATTAAATTTTAACCCAATAAAGTTGGAGGATACCCCATCCCCCACTTTTAATGAACCTTCTGTCATTTACTTGGATGTGATCAGCTGTTAAGCAAATTAAACAAAAACAAAACAGAGAGCATAGTTACTCACCTGTAACAGGTGATCTCCGGGAACAGCAGGAATTTAGTCTTCACATATGGGTATCGTCGGTACCGACGGAGCCTGTGCGGGAACACTCCCCAGCGTCCAATAGGAAAGCTTTTTGGAGCATCCCACAGCGCCTGCGTGCTGCCTTCCCGCCTTTCCCAACTGCCCCTCTCCAGTTGAGTTTATAGCTGAGACAAAGAGAGAGAGAAAGGGAAAGAGAGAGATAGAGAGATACAACTCCTAGGGGAGGTGGGCGGGTTGTGAAGACTAAAGTCCAGTTGTTCCTGGAGATCACCTGTTACAGGTGAGTAACTATGTTATCTCCAGGAACAAGCAGGAATGTAGTCTTCACATATGGGGACTCCCTAGCTACAGATGCCAGGGAGAAGCCCCAGAAGTTGTGTGCCCTTTTGAAAGGGCTCCACTTCCCCCCATGGATCTCTGGCATCCTACCAGGGATGGTGGGTAGGAGCTGATTAAGTATGGAACAGGTGTTGAAGAACAGCCTGACCAAACAAGGCATCCCGGTGGGAGTCCTTGTCCAAGCAGTAATGGGATGTGAAGGTATGAACAGAGGCCCAGGTAGCTGCTCGACAGATGTCGTCGATAGAGAGAGTGAAGATGAGCCACAGAGGCTGCCATGGCTCTGACATTGTGTGCTGTGACATGGCCTTCAAGAGGAAGGTTCTTACTCCGATAGGCAAAAGATATACACTGTGCAATCCAGTTGGACAGAGTTCTTTTGGAGACTGGAAGCCCTAAATGACTAGGATCAAAAGCAACTAAGAGTTGAGAGGACTTTCTATGTTGCTGCGTTCTTTGCAAGTAAAAGGCCAAAGCTCTTTTACAGTCCAAAGTATGAAGATTCCTTTCTGCATTAGAGGCGTGAGGCCTTGGGAAAAAAAAACAGGAAGGTAAACTGCTTGGTTTAAATGAAAAGGTGAAACCACCTTTGGCATAAAGTGAGGATGAGTCCTAAGGACTACCTTATCATGATGGAACCTTGTATAAGGGGGATCAGCCACCAATGCTTGCAACTTACTAATACGACGTGCTGATGTGATTGCAATAGGAAAAATAACCTTCCAGGAAAGGAATTTTAATGAGGTAGTAGCTAATGGTTCAAAAGGTGGCTTCATGAGCTGGCCAAGAATCAGATTCAAATCCCATGCCACCGGTGGTGGCTTAAGGGGAGGCTTAGTTAGAAGGCGGCCTCTCATAAATCTCGCTATGATAGGATGAGAGGAAAAAGGTTGCCCATTTAAAGGTTTGAGGGAAGCTGCAATAGCACTCAAATGAAGTCTCACTGAATTTGTCTTAAGCCCTGCATTAGACAAATGAAGGAGATATTCCAGCAATGATTCCAGAGGTATTGCAAGAGGGTTAAGACCCTTCTGCGAACATCATATGGTAAACCTTTTCACTTGAACGCATAAGAGCGTCTTGTGGATGGTTTTCTGGAAGCATAAAGGATATCCTTTACTTGCTGAGAAAGGTGAAGTTCTAGGCTTTCAGCAACCAGGCCCTGAGATGTAGAGACTGGGGATTGGGATGCCACAGCATCCCGTACTCCTGGGATAGGAGATTTTGGAGCAGATCCTAGCTCCAGAGATGGAGCTTGAGAGAGATGTAAGAGCAGAGCGTACCACAATTGTCATGGCCAATGTGGGGCTATGAGAATCATACGGCCTCTGTCTCTCTGAAGCTTGAAGAGGGTTCTGGGAATTAGGGAAATGGGTGGGAAGGCATACAGGAAGTCCCGACCCCAATGGAGGAGGAAGGCATCCCTGGCCTGACAACTCTGAGCCGGAATTCTGGAACAGAACCGGGGAAGTTTGGCATTCAGCGGACTTGCAATGAGGTCTATGTCCAGGGTTCCCCAGAATTGGAAAATTTTGGCTACCTGGTCTGCATGGAGAGACCATTTGTGTGGAAGCAGAACTCGACTGAGTCGTCTGCCCAAGAGTTTTGAATGCCTGGCAGATACACTGCAAGGAGATGAATCTGATGCTCTCTGGCGAGGGCCCAAAGTCGCAAAGCTTCGTTGCAGAGCGAGAGCCTGTCCCGCCCTGCATGTTCACATAGAACATGGCTACCTGGTTGTCCGTTTGAATTAGGACAGTTTTGTAGCTGAAACACTCGAAGAGAAAGAAAGATTGCTCTGAGCTCTAGGAGACTGATGTGTAGATCGGTCTCCTGTGGAGTCCAGGTACCCTGGGTAAAGTGGCCTTACAAATGGGCTCCCCAACCCACCTGTGAGGCATCTGTTAGAGTTATTTGGGGTGGGGGTTGCTGAAAAGGGGACCCCACCAACAGATTCTGGGGTGACTACCACCATTGGAGAGACAAAATAAGACGATCTGAGGTTGCTATTTTGTCTGACAGGCAACCTGCCGCTTGAGTCCACAGCGTGGATAGAGTCCACTGGGCTGCCCTCATATGGAGGCGAGCATAAGGGACCATCATGCTCAGTGGATGCCATGTGGCCTAGCAATTGTAACATTTCCCGAGCAGTGAGGTGAGACTTTAGCATTGCTTGGGAAGCTAACTGCACAATGCGAAGGCAGCGGGACTGTGGAAGATAGACCCTTGTCTGTCTGGTATCCAGCAGGGCTCCTATGAACTCTAGAGACTGAGTGGGAGCTAGGTTGGATTTTGGGAAGTTTATGACAAGTCCCAAATATTGAAGGATACGCATTGTGCGAGACAGAGAAATCCTGGCCTCTGGCTCTGATGGGGCTCGAATAAGCCAATCGTCCAAGTAAGGTAAGACGAATATTTTTAGGGTGCGGAGATATGCTGCTACCACTGCCATGCATTTTGTGAACACCCTTGGTGCCAAGGCCAGGCCAAAAGTAAGAACTCTGTATTGGTAGTGCTTCCCTTGAAATAGAAAGCGAAGAAATCTTCGGTGAGTTGGATGGATGAGAACATGAGTGTACGCATCCTTGAGATCTAGAGAACAAAGCCAGTCCTGACTCTGAAGGTATGGCAGTAGAGTTCCCAGAGAAATCATTTTGAATTTCTCTTTGAACAGAAATGTGTTCAATTCTCTGAGGTCTAAAATGGGTCTGTGCCCTCCTGTTATCTTTGGAATAAGGAAAAAGGGGGAATAGAACCCTGCACCCTGTTGATGAATGGGTACTTCTTCTATTGCCCTTTGGGCAAGAAGCAGACTGACCTCGTGATCTGAGAGTTGAGAGAGAGATCTGTGAATTGAACTGTCTTACCATTGTAGGAGGGGGCATGCTGAGGAAGTGAAGCTTGTATCCCTCTCTTACAATGAACAGAGTCCAACTTTCTGCTGTTATCTGCCCCCACCTGGGGGCAAAACAACCACCTTCCAGGAATGGTGGAAGGCTCTGGTCCATTCAGGGCCAGGAAGACAAAGTTCTCTAGATGGGAGTCAAAGTCCCTGTGGAGGCTGAGTCTGCTGAGCCAGTTGAGGCTTAGCAGTCTTTGTTTTTCTTTGTTTAGGTTGCTGCTGACCCTTTTGGGCAGACTGACCTGAACAATGCCCTTACTGGGTAGAGGAGGGGTAGAACAACTTCTTTCTAGTGAAGAATGGTTTTTTGTAGGACTTTTTCCTTGCAGGATCAGCTGTAGATTTTGATAATCTATCCAAGGTGAGATTATCAGCATCTAACTCATTAGCTTTCTCTTGCCAATTTTTGTCAAAGAGATTCTCTCCTGAGCAAGGAATATTCCTCAGTTTGTCCTGTACCCAAAGTTCCAAGTCAGATGCCTGGAGCCAGGCAATCCTACGTGCGCCTATGGCAATAGCAGAAGTTCTGCTTATGCACTCAAAACAGTCAAAAGCTGCATGATTTACGAATTTGGAAACATCCTGAGCATGTTTGATAAGTGCAAGATAATCTTGTCTCTTATCAGGATGGAGAGGGCTCATAAGCTCTAGGTCTCCTGTAACTTCCTTAAGAAACATTCTCATATATAAAATGTAGGCACTAATCCTGGCAGAAAGCATAGAGGCCTGGAAGGTTCGACGCCCAAAAGCATCAAGAGTTCTACATTCGCGTCCTGGAGGATTAGATGCATGTCTTTTTGCACTCTTGATCCTTCTCATAGCTGATTCCACCACCATGGAATGGTGAGGCAGCTGAGTTTTTTGAAATCCAGGACAGGGAGGGACTCGATACATGGTATCAAGCCTACGAGAAGGAGGAGAAGTGGTGAGATGTGTTTCTCACATCCTTAGCATGAGATCATGTAAGATCTCATGAATAGGCAAAGTAGCTGCCTCTTTGGGAGCTTTAGAATCTCCAATTCCTTCGCCCTAGGCTCTATTTCAGGAGTCACTGTGATGGAAAGACCTCGAGCCACATCCCGGATAAAATCCTGGAAGGATATATCCTCTGGAGGAGACATCCTAAGTTTAGGAGAGGAAGAATCCTCAGGAAGAAATACTCTGGTATTGACAGAGCTGTCAGAGTCTTCAGACTCGGAGGATTCAAAGTATCTCCTATCCGGGTAATCGTGCAGCGCACGATACCGGTACCGATCGAAGTCGGTATCGACAGGGTCTGGTACCGACTTGTCAGTACCAGAGGCCATGGCATGCGTCGGTACCGGTAGTGCACCTGCCGACGTTGATGCAATTGGCCCCAGTACCGATATAGGAACCGATACAGATACCAGTTGAATTGTCTGAAGCGGTTTCGGGGGCATCGATGCCGAGAGAAGAGCCGCCAGACTGCGTTCAATAGCCAAAAATCTCCGGTCTATCGATGCCTGGGTATTGGTACTGGACAAAGCGGCCGGTACCCCAGAGCATGGCACCAGTAGTTCTGCCGAGGTTGGGGCCTCGAGAACATCCTGGAGCTCCGATGATGCTTTGGAAGCCGAAGCCTCCCGCCGGGGCAATTTTGCCGGTGTGAGTCCCTCATGGGCAGAGGCATCTCGATACTTAGAAGGAGATCTACCCTTTGAGGACCGGCTAGACTTATGTTGAGTTACCTGAGATCCATGGGAGGAAGACGAAGCCCTGGAAGATGTTGATGCCACAGATGCTGCATCGGAGGGAAAAAGGGTGCTAAGTTTAACAGCTCAGTTTTGCCGACCCCTCTTCGACATCATCCCACAGGCAACATACTCGGAGATAGAGTGGTCAGGACCTAAACATTTGTGGCACCACTCATGGGTGTCGGTGACAGAGATGGTACCGCCACACTTGGAACACTTTTTAAAACCTGAAGCGGGTTTTTCCATTGTAGAGGAAAGTTGGGCCTAGTGCCCAAAATGGCGCGTGGCACCAGAGGAGAAAAAAAGCTGGAATACTCCAGTAAAAGTTTTCTTTTTTTTTTTTAAGGAAAAGAAAGAAAGAACCGGTGGTACCGGTGTAGCGTCGAAGAAAGGTAGACGCGACCACAAAAAAGAATAAATGAGATATTTTCTTCAGTGACAGGAAGTGCGACCTGCCGGCTCCGCGGAAAACGAAGAACTGGAGAAGGGCAGTTGGGAAAGACGGGAAGGCAGCACGCAGGCGCTGTGGGATGCTCCCAAAAGCTTTCCTATTGGACGCTGGGGAGCGCTCCCGCACAGGCTCCGTCGGTACCGACGATACCCATATGTGAAGACTACATTCCTGCTTGTTCCTGGAGATACAAAGATCCAGTAAGAACTGCGAGGGGAAATGGAAAGTACATTTTTTCTTAAAGTTTTATTGAGTAATTTGTGTTAAATTTAGGTTGAGTATCGATCCAGGCTGATCTTGCACAATCTTTAATATTTCACTCTTGCTCATTAGTGAGATGTCTGAGCCTGCATTTCATCCACCAGCTTTTTGAAGTTGGGTGAATATTGCGTGAGGGCCAGTCTCAGGGAATCCTGGAGATGTTCATCTGTCATGTTGGAACGTTGTGTACTCTTGTCATTTTCAGATGGGAAAACACAGATTCACACAAATAAGTTGAACCGAAACAGGAGTGTACAGCTTCACTGCATCTTCTCAAGTTGGGAAATTTGTCTCTAAGCACTAGCTTCCAAAACAATTCTTGCTCAGCATGGGTCTTGAGAAAAATGTAATTTTTAAGGGTTAATATTTCATTTTCAAGAGATGGCTTGTTCAGTGAGTAATTTTTACTGATAGCAGCTGCAGTTTCTTTAATGTCCACATCTACTTTGAATGGGTATGACAAGTACTCCACAACTGTTCCAATTTTTTGTATGTCACAGAATCTATTTTTGAATTCCTGGATAACAGAACAGAATTCTGTCACATACTTCTCGTTCTGAAAAACAAAATTTGGATATTGTCCCAGATGGTCCTGCGTATTAGGAAAATGATCAAAAGTGTTGTTTGCAAGGTCAGTCATCATTAGCTCAAATTTGCTCTTATAATGAAACTGTACTCATCTCACCAATGCATTTGTTTTTACCTTGTAGTTCAAGGTTCATATCACTTAATTCGCCTGTAAAGTCAGCGAGAAATGCCAGATCACATCTCCCCTCTCCTTCAAACAACTTATTTCATTCAGCAAATCACAAAATCTTTGCAGAAATTTGTGCCTACATAGCTACCCTTCCATCTGTGTGCAAAATGATTTCCTCTGCCCCTTCATCAAGAGTAAGATTGAAAAGCCTTCTTTGAAGTGATCTTCCATGAACTGAATTTACAATTTTGAAAGTGATGTCCATGACAGTCTTTGTACCGAGTCTCCTGCTTGCCGGTGAATGATGCAGTGGTAAGAAAGGAAATCTGGGAAGTCGTCATGCTGTCTACAGAGGGCTATGGAACCGTTAACCTCACCTGTCATTGCTCTTGCTCCATCAGTACTGATGGAAACAAGTCTATGCAATGGAAGATTACACTTTGTCACAAAAGAATTGACAGAACTGAATATTTCCTGACCGGTAGTTCTCCCTTTTAAAGAAATCATTCCAAGTAGTTCTTCTTTAACACCGAAGTCTTCAAAAACCATCCGTTTAAAGACTAGTAACTGGGCTATGTCTCTTATGTCTGTAGATTCATCCAGTTGGAGTGAGAAAGCAACACAATTTGAAACATCCTCCAACAATTCTTCAGTTGTGTCTCCACACATATTTTCTATTCGCCGTACAACGGTATTTCTTGACAATTGAACATCGTGAATAGCAGCTATGATCTCTTTCTTATTTTTAAATCCTTCAAAAAAAGATTGTCAGCTGCTTCAAGAAAACAATCTTTTACAAATTCCCCTTCAGTGAAAGGTTTGCATTTCTTTGCGATCAGGTTGCTGACCTTGAAGGATGCTATGGTTGCATTGACCGAATGTGACTTTGGCTTCGCCATCAACTGTTGCTGAGTAGCCAATTTCGATTTAAGTTCTTTGAGCTTCAGTTTACAAATTTCGCTTTTGGGTGGAAAATCAGCATCAAACTTATTGCTATGCAGAGCCTTATAATGACGTTCCAGATTACCCCTTTTGGGCAAGGATACTGGGGCATTACAAATTAGACAACACTTGTCTTTCACCATGATGAAGAAGTAGTCCATTTCCCATTCATCATGAAAGTGGTAGGTTTTGCTCTTCTTTGGAACACTCATCTTCGTTATACTGGGGAGGCTGGATGTAAGAAGGCCAAATCTGCTAAGTTAGTATAAACACTGGAAGAATCTGGTCCAAAACGGTCACTGTCCCAAAGTATTAAAGATGAACAGGAAATGAAGACCTCTGGATGATATACAATACAAGGACTGGAGATACCAAAACCACACATGCAGTTCTAAAAGTAAAAATAAGAATTAATCATACTGGCACCAGTCATCAAATACCACCAAACAATCATCAAAAAAACTCAAACACCTGTCCAGCAAACCAGATAAAGCATAGTTACTCACCTGTAACAGGTGATCTCCAGGAACAGCAGGAACCTTAGTCTTCATATATGGGTATCATAGGTACCGACTGAGCATGCCTGGGAACGCTCCCCAGCGTCCAATTAGAAAGCTTTTTGGAGCATCTCACAGCGCCTGCATGCTGCCTTCCCGCACTGCCTCTCTCCAGTTGAGTTTTAAAGCTGAGACAAAGAGAGAGAGAGGGAAAGAGAAGAGATAGAGAAATAACTCCTAGGGGAGGTGGGTGCGTTGTGAAGACTGAATGCAGGGAGAGGTGGCTCAGTGGTTGGGACAGGTTACCTCAGGCTGGAAGGCCAGGGGTTCAATTCCCGCATGGGGACAAGCAACTTCAGGCCGGAGGGACTGGGGTCTCTAGTCCCATGGCCACTCCTTGTGGCCTTGGGCAAGCCACTTAACCCTCCATTGCCTCAGGTACACTTAAATTGTGAGCCCTTCAGGGACAATGGAATAAAAAGTACCTGTTAGTATACATGCAAACCGCACTGATTCTAAACAGCGCGGCATAAAAAAGAAATAAAATAAATTCCTGCTCTTCCCAGAGATAACCTGTTACAGGTGAGTAACTATGCTATCTCCAGGAACAAGCAGGAATGTAGTCTTCACATAAGGGGACTCCTTAGCTTTAGATGCCAGGGAGAGACCCCAGAAGTTGTGTGCCCCTGAGAAAGGGCTCCACTTCCCCCCATGGATCTCTGGCATCCAACCAGGGATGGCAGGTAGGAGTTGATTAGGTATGGAACAGGTGTTGGAGAACAGCCTAACCAAACAAGGCATCCCGGCGGGAGTCCTTGTTCAAGCAGTAATGGGCTGTGAAGGTATGAACCGAGGCCCAGGTAGCTGCTCGACAGATGTCGTCGATAGACACAGAGTGCAGATGAGCCATTGAAGCTGCCATGGCTCTCACATTGTGAGCTGTGACATGGCCCTCCAGAGGAAGGTTCTTACTCTGATAGGCAAAGGAAATACACTGAGCAATCCAGTTGGAGAGTTTTCTCTTGGAGACTGGAAGTCCCAAATGAGAAGGATCAAAAGCAACAAAGAGTTGAGAGGACTTTCTATGTTGCTGTGTTCTTTGTCAGTAAAAGGCTAAAGCTCTTTTACAATCCAAAGTATGAAGATTCCTTTCTGCATTTGATGCATGAGGTCTTGGAAAGAACACAGGTAGGTAGACTGCTTGGTTTAGAAGAAAAGGCGAGGCCACCTTTGGCATAAAGTGTGGATGAGTCCTAAGGACTACCTTGTCATGATGGAACCTTGTATAAGGTGGATCAGCCATTAGTGCTTGCAACTCACTGATGCAACTCACTGATGCGACGTGCTGTGATTGCCATGAGAAAGATAACCTTCCAAGAAAGGAATTTCTAGGAGGTAGTAGCTAAGGGTTCGAAAGGTGGCTTCATGAGCTGACCAAGAACCAAGTTTAAGTCCCATGCCACAGGTAGTGGCCTAATGGGGGGCTTAGTTAGCAGAAGGCCTCTCATAAATCTTGCCATAAGAGGATGGGAGGAAATAGGTTGCCCATTTAGAGGCTTGAAAGAAGCTGCAATAGCATTCAAATGGACTCTCACTGAGTTAGTCTTAAGTCCTGCATTGGATAAATGAAGGAGATACTCCAGTAATGATTCCAGAGGCACAGCAAGGGGGTTCAGGCCCTTCTGCGAACACCATATGGTAAATCTTTTCCACTTGAAGGCATAAGAGCGTCTCGTGGAAGGTTTCCTGGAAGCATAAAGGATATCCTTTACTTGCTGAGGGAGGTTAAGATCATGGAGATCTAGGCCTTCAGCAACTAAGCCCTGAGATGCAGAGACTGGGGATTGGGATGCCATAACATCCCGTTCTCTTGAGATAGGAGATCTGGAGCAGACCCTAACTCCAGGGAGGGGGCTTGAGAGAGATGCAGAAGCAGAGGGTACCACACTTGCCGAGGCCAATGTGGAGCTATGAGAACCAAATGTCCTCTGTCTCTCTGAAGCTTGAATAGGGTCTTGGGAATTAGGGGAATGGGTGGAAAGGCATAAAGGAAGTCTTGGCCCTAGTGAAGGAGAAAAGCATCCTTGGCCTGAGAGCCCTGAGCCGGAATTCTGGAACAGAACCGGGGAAGTTTGGCATTCAACGGACTTGCAAAGAGGTCTGTGTACGGAGTTCCCCAAATTTGAAAAATCTTGGTCACCTGGTCTACATGGAGAGACCATTCCTGTGGAAGCAGAACTCAACTGAGTCTGTCTGCCCAAGAGTTTTGTATGCCTGGAAGATATACTGCCAGGAGATGAATCTGATGCTCTCTGGCGAGGACCCATAGTTGCAAAGCTTCGTTGAAAAGCGACAGAGAGCCTGTTCCCCCCTGTTTGTTCACATAGAACATGGCTACTTGATCGTCCGTATGAATAAGGACTATCTTGTAGATGAGCAGGGTGTGGAACACTCGAAGAGGAAGGAAGATTGCCCTGAGCTCCAAGAGATTGATATGTAGATGAGTCTCCTGTCGAGTCCAAGTGCCTTGGGTGGAGAGATCTTGTAAATGAGCTCCCCAACCCATGGGTGAAGCATCTGTTGTGAGAGTTGCCTGGGGTAAGGGTTGTTGAAATGAGGACCCCAGCAACAGGTTCTGAGTGGACTGCCACCACTGGAGGGACAAAATATGGTAACTTGTGTTTGCTATTTTGTCTGACAGGCACCCTGATGCCTGGGTCCACTGAGTGGATAAAGTCCACTGGGCTGCTCTCATATAGAGGCGAGCATAAAGAGTAGTTAACTCACCTGTAACAGGTGTTCTCCAGGCGCAGCAGGAATCATTCCTCATATGGGTGACGTCGGCGCCGACAGAGCCCCCGTGCGGAGCATTTCCCCAGCTTTCAAAGAAAACCTTTAGGAATGCAGCGCGCATGCGCGGTCCCCTTCCCGCCCAAGGGTGCCATCTGGCTCAGTCTGATGATATAGCTAAAAGACAGCAAAAATAGCAAAAATAAAGCATATGACTGCAACTCCAAGGGGAGGAGGGAGGGTTGTGAGGACTGATTCCTGCTCCTCCTGGAGAATACCTGTTACAGGTAAGTAACTACTCTTTCTCCAGGACCAAGCAGGAAGTCAGTCCTCACATATGGGACTCCCCAGCTCAGGGTTACCAGTGGCCCCAAACTGAAACAATGAGCTCTCTCTAGAGCCTCAGCATGCAAGAACAGAATCTTCTCTGATAACGCCCCCGAACGGTAGCCCAACACCAGGGCTTGAGGGTAGGAGTTGCCTAAACCTCAAAGAGATTATGGAGTACCGCTTGCCCGAAAGCACTATCCCTGCGGGACTCCCTCTCAAGGGAGTAGTGGGCCGCAAAAGTCTGGCTTGAAGACCACGTAGCGGCCCGGCAGATGTCTGCCAACGGAACAGAGCGGAGATGAATCACTGACACAGCCTTTGCCCTGACACGATGAGCCGTAACTCGACCCTGCAATGAGAGGCCGGCTGCCCTGTAAGCCCAGGCGATGCAGTCAGCTACCCATATGGACAAAGTACGCTTGGAGACAGCCAACCCCAACTTATTGGTGTCAAAAGAGACGAAGAGCTGAACCGCCCTCCGGTGCTCCCGCGTAGGGTCAAGGTAGAAGGACAACGCCCTCCTACAGTCCAGGGTATGCAAGACCATCTCAGCCCGGCTGGCATGAGGCCTGGGAAAGAAAGTCGGAAGAACCACCTCATGATTGAGGTGGAAGGAGGAGACAACCTTTGGAAGAAACTTAAGGTGAGTCCATAAGACTACTCTGTTCCTATAGAACCTAGTATATGGTGCTTCTGATACTAGGGCCTGAAGCTCACTCACTTGCCTTGCTGAGGTAAGGGCTACCAGAAATAGCGCTTTCCAGGATAGAAAACGCAGAGGGCAAGTAGCCATAGGTTCAAATGGTGGGCAAGTAAGCCGTTGCAAGACCACATTTAAATCCCATTCAGGGGCAGGTGGACGCACTGGAGGCTTAAGCAAAAGCAGGCCTCTGAGGAAGCGAGCCACCAAAAGATGGCTGGATAGAGACTGACCCTCCACCTGGGAGTGGTGTGCTGAAAGAGCACTAAGATGAACTCTAACAGAATTGGACTTAAGGCCCAGGTTGGACAGCTGAAGCAAATATTGCAGCACCACTGGTACAGGGCATGAGAAAGGGTTCTCGTTGTGTTGAGTACACCAGGTAGAGAATCTACGCCACTTAAGGGCATAAGACTTTCTGGTGGACTGCCTCCTAGAGGCCAAGACTACATCCTCCACTTCCCTAGGTAATAGTAAAGGTGCTAGAAGTATCCTTTCAGTAGCCAGGCCATCAAATTGAGGGACTGGAGATTGGGATGTAAAAGATCCCTGCTCCTGAGACAGGAGATCGGGTTACATCCCCAGAGGAAGAGGAGTGTCCACCGCTAGTTGCAAAAGCAGTGGGAACCAGGGTTGCCTCGGCCACCTGGGGGCCACCAGGATCAGCGAGGCTTTGTCCCGGGTCACCTTGAAAAGTGTCGGACACTAGAGGCGTGGCACGAAACGCATATAGAAGGCCTGTAGACCATGGAATGAGATACGCATCCGCTGCAACTCTGAGAGGATGCGATTGCCTGGAACAGAACCTGGGAAGTTGACGGTTCAGAGGATTGGCAAAGAGATCCATGGTTGGAAGACCCCATCTTAGGAAGATCTGTTGAACCACTAGAGGATTCAACGGCCACTCGTGCGGCTGCAGGATCCTGCTCAATCTGTCCGCCAGGTAATTTTCCTGACCTGGGAGATAGACCGCTTTGAGAAGAATGCCGTCATTGACTGCCCAGGAGTACAGTTTCTGCGCTTCCTGACATAGAAGTCAGGACCCTGTGCCTCCTTGTTTGTTCACATAGAACATAGCAACTTGATTGTCCGTCTGAACCAAGACAGACTGGTGAGAGATGAGATGGGAGAAAGTTCTCAGGGCTAAGCGGATAGCCCTCAGTTCTAAGAGATTGATCTGCTGTGCGGCCTCCCAAGGAGACCACAGGCCTTGAGTACATGCTGTTCCAAGGGTTGCAGAGCAGAGATGGCATCCATCTGTCCAAGAAAGGTCAACGCATCTTTGGTAGGAGACTGGCTAATCTACTGAAGAGGGCTTTAAACTAGATTCGTTGGGGATGGGTGAAGAAAGCCCCCAGGTAAGTGAAAGCCCCCAGGTAGGTGATACATTAAATACCTTTATGGAAATGGGTAACAGGGGTAACACATCGAAAGCAGTGTGTATTAATGCCCGTAGCATGGGAAATAAGATCCCTGAAGTTGAAGCTTTGGTGGGAGTGGCTGACTTGGATTTAGTGGCAGTTACAGAAACATGGTTCACAGAAAACCATGACTGGGATGTAACTATACCTGGCTATACTTTATTCAGAAAGGACAGGGTAGGAAGAAGGGGAGGAGGAGTGGCACTATATGTAAAAACTACTATTAAAGCTTTGGAATTACAGAGCTTAAAAGGGAGAGAGGAGGCATTGTGGGTTAAACTAGAAAGAGGGAAAGAGAAATCTATTTGCATTGGTGTGATATACAGACCTCCCTCACAAGAGGAAGAGGTGGACAGAGAGTTAATTGAAGACATACGCAGCATTGCTAGGAAAGGGGAAGTGCTACTGCTAGGAGATTTCAATATGCCAGATGTTGATTGGCACATTCCTGCTGCAGTATCATCTAGAAGTAAGGAGATCCTGGATTCTCTACAGGGAGAACTATTCAGGCAATTGGTAACAGACCCCACACGTGAAGGGGCCATACTGGACTTGGTGCTTACCAATGGTGAGAGTGTTTCTGATGTTGTAGTGGGAGATCATTTTGCATCCAGTGACCACCAGATGGTGTGGTTCAGTATTAGGACTAGGGCTGTTAGAATCCATTCCAAGGTGAAGATCTTAGACTTTAGGAAGACTAACTTTGCGAAGATGGGCCAATACCTCAGGGAGTCGTTAGTGGGATGGGAACAGCTGGGGGATGTAGAAAAACAGTGGGCAAAACTGAAAGGGGGTATTTTAAAGGCAACCAACCTTTTTGTTAAAATGGTAAATAAAGGCAAAAGGAACAGGAGACCGCTATGGTTTTCGAAGGAAGTAGCTGAAAAAGTGAAGAAAAAGAGGGAGGCCTTCATGAAATACAAGAGATCACAGAGAGAGGAAGACAGGCATCTGTATTTGGAAAAACTTAGAGAAGCTAGCAAAGTAGTCAAAAAGGCAAAGATTCAAAAGGAGGAGGAAATAGCCAATGCAATAAAATGGGGGGATAAGACATTTTTCAGATATATTAGTGAGAAGAGGAAGGGCAAAAGTGGTATTGTCAGACTCAAGGGTGCAGGGGGGGAATATGTAGAAGCTGATAAGGATAAAGCGGAATTGCTTAACAAATATTTTTGTTCTGTGTTCACAGATGAAGAACCAGGAGCAGGACCTCAGAAAACACCCACAAATGAGAACAGAAGCGAGGGACATCTTGAACAATTTTCAGAAGACTGTGTTCGTGAGAAACTAGCTCAACTTAAAGTAGACAAAGCGATGGGACCGGATGGGATACACCCTAGAATACTGAGGGAACTTGGGGACGTTCTAACAACTCCACTGACTGACCTTTTCAATGCCTCGTTGGAGTCGGGAGTGGTGCCAAAGGACTGGAGAGAGGCTCATGTGGTGCCTTTACACAAAAGCGGAAGTAAGGATGTGGTTGAAAACTACAGGCCGGTTAGTTTAACTTCGGTGGTGAGTAAATTATTGGAAACGCTGCTGAAAGAGAAAATAGTGAGGTTTCTGGAGTCCGGCGGATTACAGGATCCGAGGCAGCATGGATTCACCAGAGGCAGGTCTTGTCAGACAAATCTGATCGATTTCTTTGACTGGGTGACCAGGGAGTTGGACCGAGGGAGAGCTCTAGATGTGGTGTATTTAGATTTCAGTAAAGCCTTTGACACTGTTCCTCACAGGCGACTTATAAACAAACTGAGCACCCTAGGGATGGACCCTAAAGTTACTGCTTGGGTTAGAAATTGGTTGGGTGGGAGGCGACAAAGAGTACAAGTAAATGGAGCTCACTCTGAGGAGAAGGATGTTACCAGTGGTGTGCCCCAGGGATCTGTCCTTGGTCCGATTCTTTTTAACATCTTTGTTAGTGATATAGCGGAAGGGCTGTCGGGTAAGGTTTGCCTCTTTGCGGATGATACCAAAATCTGTAATAGAGTAGACACCCAGGAAGGTGTAGATAACATGAGGAGGGATCTAGCTAAGCTTGAAGAATGGTCTAGAATTTGGCAGCTGGGATTTAATGTTAAAAAATGTAAGGTCATGCATTTGGGCTGCAGCAATCCAAGGGAGCAATACAGTATAGGAGGTGAAGTACTTTTGTCCACTAAAGAAGAGCGGGACCTAGGCGTGGTTGTGTCTGATGATCTTAAAGTAGCTAAACAGGTAGAAAAGGCGACGGCAAAAGCTAGAAGGATGCTTGGGTGCATACGGAGAGGAATGGCTAGCAGAAAAAAGGAGGTGATAATACCTCTGTATAAGTCTTTGGTGCGACCTCATTTGGAGTATGGTGTGCAATTCTGGAGACCGCACCTTCAAAAGGATGTGAACAGGATGGAGTCGGTGCAGAGGGTTGCTACTAAAATGATTAATGGGCTTCATTATAAAGCATATGAGGACAGACTTAAGGATCTTAATATGTACACCTTAGAGGAAAGACGGGATAGAGGTGATATGATTGAGATGTTTAAATACCTCCGTGGCATAAATGTTCAGGGAGAGAGCCTCTTTCAATTGAAAGCAAGTTCTGCTACAAGGGGACATGGGATGAGGGTGAAGGGAGATAGATTCAGGAGTGATATGCGGAAATATTTCTTTACGGAAAGAGTAGTGGATCCGTGGAATAGTCTCCCAGTGGAGGTGGTAGAGATGAGGACAGTAACTGAATTCAAAAAAGCATGGGACCAACACAGAGGATCTCTAAAGGTAGAAAGTGGACTGTTGTAGTTGTTGTTATGGAAGGACAGACTAGATGGGCCTTGTGGTCTTTTTCTGTCATCATGTTTCTATGTTTCTATGCTCCTTGGTAATGTGCACCCCAACCTTGAAGAGAAGCATCGGTTGTCAGCACCTGAGAGTGTGGAGGTGCCTGAAAAGGCACCCCTTGAACCAGATTCGGAAGATGAAGCCACCACTGCAGAGAAGAGTGTATTATTTATTTATTTATTTTATTAACAGTTCTTATATACCTCACACTATTAGCCATCAGCGCGGTTTACATTGAACAGAAACATCAGACAATTTACATATGTCTGGTCATTACATTTAACAGGAAGTAGAACTTGGATAAACGGGTTAACTATATACATTGGTGATTCATCTGATAATGGACAAGGTCAACTATATACATAGGTGGTACAACAATACATGAAACTGCTGGTTATTTACATTGTGGGGTAAGCCTGTTGCGTGGGTCTGCCTGTTTGACTGCTTCTGCTACTCGCTTGGGAGTTATGTTCGGAGCTGTCATTGAGATATTTAAGGAAGAGGAAATGTTTTAACGCTTTTCTGAACTGGCTCAAGTTGGGGATTGCTCTGATTTGTGCTGGTAAAGCGTTCCATAGAGTTGGGGCGCAGAGTTGGAAGGCTCTGTTGGCTGTTGATCTGGTGCATCTTGTGGTTTCATTTGGGATGACTAGCATGTTCAACTCTGCGGTTCTTCGTGGCCTGTTTGGTGCAAGTGGTTGGATGAGGTTAGATAGAGAGGATGAGGTAAGCCCCTTATCAGCTTTGAACGTTAGCAGTAAAGTCTTGAAACTGATCCTTGCTTGAATGGGGAGCCAGTGTAACTGTCTTAGGAGGGGAGTCACGTGGTCTCTCCTGGATGCCCCAAAGAGTACCCGCGCTGCACTGTTCATAGCCAGTTGCAGGGGGTTCAGGGTGGACCGTGGGAGTCCTTGCAGTATGGAGTTTGAGAAGTCGAAATGGGGAATTATAAGGGCTTGATAAATGGTGCGGAAATCATCCGGTTCGAGTAGCGTGCGTAGGTGTCTGAGGGACCTGATTTTAAAGTAGATTGCCTTGACAATATTGTCTATGTGGTTCTTCATGTCAAGGTTTTGGTCTAACATTACTCCAAGGTAATGTATCGCAGGCTTCACTTGTAGTTGGGTATCCTTTACCTTAACACAGCTGGGTGGGGTGAAGTTGGTATTCCTCGAGACGAAAAGGACTTCCGTCTTTTTATTTTGTATTCATAGGTTTTGTGACAGGAGCCACTCTGATATGGTGTCGAAGCAGTTAGTCAGAGGGGTGAGGTCTAGGCTATCCAGTGATATTGGCATATATAATAGTACATCGTCTGCATATATCATGTAACTGACACTGAAGGATCTAATGATGTCGCAGATGGGTTGGATGTATATATTAAACATCAATGCAGATAGGGAAGATCCTTGCGGTACACCTTGACTTTGTTGGAATGGTTCTGATGTAGCCCCGTTGGCTCGGACATGCTGCCATCTTCCGGATAGGTAAGATTTGCACCATTCGAGCGCTGTTCCGCAGATACCTTTTTCCCTTAGCCGACAGATGAGAATTTCGTGGCATACCGAGTCAAAAGCCGCTGCAATGTCTAGGAAGACAAGAGCGAAGCCATGTCATATGTTATCCACACCTGAGATTATATTGTTGAAGAGGGTTGTGAGTAGTGTTTCCACTCCATGTGACTCTCTGAATCCATGTTGGGCCGAATCTAGTGGGGCTGAGGTGTCTATATGATCCTGTAATTGCCTGTGCACTATTTTCTCGATGATTTTTGCAAGCATCGGTATGCTAGATATGGGTCTGTAAGATTCTACCTTTTGAGGATTGAGTTTGGTATTCTTTAAAAGAGGTCTTACAGAGGTCTGCTTGAGAGTGGGTGGGAAAGAGCCAGTGGTAAAGGGATTGGTTTAAGATTTTGGCTATAATTGGGGATAGGTCACATCGCAAGTCCTTTATCCAATGTGCAGGACAAGGGTCCGTGTGCGCAGTGGTTGTGTTTAGGGCTAGGATGGTATCTTCAATAATTTTCTTCGAAGGAGTGG
The DNA here is from genome assembly GCA_033557465.1 of Ichthyophis bannanicus. Lineage (NCBI taxonomy): Eukaryota > Metazoa > Chordata > Amphibia > Gymnophiona > Ichthyophiidae > Ichthyophis > Ichthyophis bannanicus. The sequence goes on from CM066043.1 coordinate 2,750,392, forward strand.
AGAAGGCTGTCAGTGGTGCTGGGTAGTCTTGTTCGTCAAGAGGGTCCGGTATTACTATTTTGTTGGTCTTGCACATTTTAGATTGCATGTAGATCGCATAGTCCTGTGGGTGGATACTGTTGTGGTGCTCAGGGGTTGGTTCTTTGGCAAGCGGTTTATTCAGAGACCGTTTCAGGGTATCTGTGTGATATTGCCTGATCTTGTCTGTGATGGCTTTACGATGAGCTGCCAGGTGTTGGATGTAGGCTACCTGGTCACTTGCTGGTGCGTGACTTTCTCCATCGCTTTTCCAGCCATCTTAGAATGGTTAGTGAAGCTTTTAAGTCGGCTGTGAACCATGGGGCTGATGATCTCTTCTTTGGGTTCTTGTTCGTTGGAGGGCGGATAGCAATTGTGCTGAGTTTGTTGTTCCAGGCAATGATCAACTCGTCTAGGCTCAAGGTGGTCTCATCAATGAGTGTGCTTGTTTCGGCGATGATGCGTTCTCTGTTAAGTGGGTAGAAACTTCTGGCAGCTGGGTTAGGAGTCTTGCTTGTAACCGTTTTTGGTTTATGTGCGCAGTTGAGGGTAGGCATCTGAAAGGTGATGAGTTTGTGGTCAGTCCATGGGACTGCGGTTATTGCTAAAACGATGTCTTGTGATTGATCCAGAATTAGCTTCGGGGCAAATATGAGGTCAAGAATGTTGCCTTTCTCGTGAGTGGGTTCTTGCACCATTTGCGTGTATCCAAGGATATCTAGGGCTTCTATGAATGCGGTTGCTTGAGCGTCCTGTAATGATGGTAAGTTGATATCCCCTAAGATCCAATTGGGTTTATTTGGACCCTGGGTAAAGGAAGCCAGGTTTATTATGGTTGCCAGGTCGTCTGAATCTGCTGACGGTGATCTATAGACCAGGTTTATGGAGCATACGTTGTTGGAAATTGATACCGTTTCTAGGTGGTTGTTACTGTTGGATTCATCCATTCTAAACTGGAGGTCAGCTCTAGTGATGAGTACTCCTCCCCCTCTTTTGTTCTGTCTATGTCCGGTGAAGGCAGTAAAATTTGGTGGGAGTAGCTGGTTGAGGATGATATTGTCTTCCGCTGAAAGCCATGTTTCAGTGACCATGAGGATGTCTAGGTTGTGGGATATTATTATGTCCGTGATCACTGGCCACTTGTTTCGAAGTGAGCGGGCATTTATAAGTGCACACTTCAGGCTACTAGGGTAGATATTTTTAGTTTGTCTGGCTTTCGTGTTGTGTTGTAGTGGGACATGTAGTAGGAGGTGGTGGTGCGGAAGGTTAGCCCCGCGTGGGTTGTAATAGGAGTCTCCTGACCATTTTCTCTCACTAGTTGGTACAATAGGAATGTGATTGTGTGACGTAGTGAGGGCTAGTAGTTTGGGTGGTAAGGTTATGAGAAGGAGGTAAAGGCTCATTAACCTGATGATTGTGTCATCCATTCTAACTCTCTGCTGTAGGAAGCTTATTTCAGGAGGTGAATCAGAGGGTTCTTGGCAGGCTGGGGCTGGCTGGATCTTAGCTAGTATATTGTGCAACAGGCAAGCAGGCTCTGTGTGTCATACAGTAAATTTGCTGGAACATTCCTCTCTTAGGTATGAAATAGATGTATACCTGCATGGTATAGTGCTGAACAGGAAAAGAAAATAACTTCTCTGGCTGGTCTGTTCTGGTACAGATATCTGTTTTGCACTGCTGTAGTATTAAATTACATTACTTAGCATTACATTAAATAACCTTACATAGCATGTCTGAGAGTGAGGCTTTACTGTCCAGTTTGATCTGGTGGGGTTTTTGTTTTTTTGTTTGCACTAGGAGTGCTTGAATTAATTGCAATATTGGTTGCCAATAGTTTCAGGCTGTTCTGATCTAGTACATATATTTGGTACTGCACTGCTTAGACATGTTCATCTGTATGCAAGCGACGCTGACTAGATAGCGACCCTGGGTAGGGGCTATTATAGCGTACGGTAAAAGGTACCTGGTCTTAGGTTGATAGTGGTATCTGAGCTCAAGGATACTGGATGGTGGTTTCAACTTCCCGATCTTATCTTCAAGGTCCACGCTGTTCCCGCCTGCGATGGAGGCTCAATCCCCGGATAGGGAGAGCAGCTGGAGAAGGGTTGCTGTTTGTAGCTGAAATGGGTTTACTGTTAGAGAGTGCCGTTCAGGGCTGGGTGGAATGCAGAGTTCGGCTGCTATCTGGTGTTCTTCCTCTCTGTCCCCGCCTAAGGGCCACGCCAAAGGGCCCTCTGGCGAGGCCCTCAGGCGCGGGCGCACCCGATGGCGCGAAGCTTTTAAAATGCAGGCCTCTGCCCCGATTGGGCAGCACTGTGTTGTTGCTCCTCCTGCCGCCGGAGGCTCGATCCCCGGGCTGGGGAGAGCTGCGGATGGTGGTGGGAGGAAAGAGGAAGGGCGCCCGATGGCGCAAAGCTTTTAAAATGCAGGCCTCTGCCCCGATTGGGGAGCGCTGTGTTGTTGCTCCTCCTGCCGCCGGAGGCTCGATCCCCGGGCTGGGGAGAGCTGCGGATGGTGGTGGGAGGCAAGAGGAAGGGCACCCGATGGCGCAAAGCTTTTAAAATGCAGGCCTCTGCCCCGATTGGGCAGCGCTGTGTTGTTGTTCCTCCTGCCGCCGGAGGCTCGATCCCCGGGCTGGGGAGAGCTGCGGATGGTGGTGGGAGGCAAGAGGAAGGGCGCCCGATGGCGCGAAGCTTTTAAAATGCAGGCCTCTGCCCCGATTGGGCAGCGCTGTGTTGTTGCTCCTCCTGCCGCCGGAGGCTCGATCCCCGGGCTGGGGAGAGCTGCGGATGGTGGTGGGAGGCAAGAGTAGTAAGCTGGACACCCTCACTTTGTCCGTGAGGCTTCCTGTGGCTTGGTGCCACTGAGTCCTGAGTCCCCATTGAGCTGGCCTCATGTGTAGACCGGCATTTGGAGTTACATGGACTATGGCTGCCATGTGGCCCAAGAGCCTCAGGAATTGTCTAGCGGAGACCAGAGAATTGCAGTGGAATAGCCTGGCTAGATCCATAAATCTGTGAGCCCTGTCCACTGGTAGAAAGGCCTTTGCCTGAAAGGTGTCTAGTCGAGCTCCTATGAACTCCGTGTTCTGGGAGGGGGGCAAACTGGACTTTGGGAAGTTTCTAACAAACCCCAGGTGCTGAAGCAGAGCGACAGTGCGAAGGGTGGCTTGATTGGCCTCTTGCGGGGATTGACCCCTGATGAGCCAATTGTCCAGGTATGGAAAGACGAAGAGGCCTTGAACCCTGAGGTAGGCTGCTACCACCGCCAGGCACTTGGTGAATACCCTGGGGGCGGATGTAAGGTCAAAAGGCAGTACTCTGTACTGATAGTGGTTTCCTCCCACTACAAATCTGAGATATTGTCTGTGGTCTGGATGAATGAGGATGTGAGTATAAGCATCCTTTAGGTCTAAGGAGCATAGCCAATCTCCCTGCTGGAGGTAGGGCAGCAGAATTCCAAGGGTAAGCATTTTGAACTTTTCCCTCTCCAGGAACTTGTTCAGATTTCGCAAGTCTAGGATGGGCCTGAGGCCTCCTGTTCTTTTTGGTACCAGGAAGTACCTGGAATAGAAGCCGTGACCTATCAGGTGGTGGGGTACCGGTTCCACTGCCTGTTCCTGTAGAAGACTTGCCAACTCCTGCAGGAGTACGTCCCTGTGTAGAGGAAGTCTGGGAGGCTCCCCTGGAAAATAGGAGGGGGGTACCTGGTGGAAGTGGAGGAGATAGCCCTTCTGGACTATACTTAGTACCCAGGTATCCCTTGTGACGGCTGACCACCTGTGGGCGTACAGGGCCAGCCGGCCTCCAGAGCTGATAGGGGCCAGCTGAGGAAGAGAGGCTATGCCACTGGAGTCAAAACCCCGCTCCCTGCTGTGCAGGAGCTGATGGCTTGGGGGTTTTCTGCCTACGGGGCCCATGTCCCTGCCCCTTGGCCTGCTGACCCTGTTGGGGAGTTACAGAGGCCTGAAAATGAGGGTACTGTTTATAGGCAGATGACTTCCTCAGGTAAAAGGTCTTTTTCCCCGAGCCCTTCTTCTTCTGAGAAGGGGCAGAGGTTTTTCTGGACAGCCTTGTCCGGGTAAGAGTATTGTTCGAGCTCTGCAGCCTTGTCAGCCATTTATTTATTTATATTCTCTTATATACCGCGCTATTCTTCATCAGTGCGGTTTACATTGAACAAACTGAAATTACAACGAACAGGGCATTATAACTTGGAGATAACTATTTTACAGGGAACATGGGCTATGGAGGGTTAAGTGGCTTGCCCAAGACCACAAGGAGCACCTGTGGGACTAGAAACCCCAGTCCTTCCGGCCCAAGGTTGCTGTCCTCTAGTGGGATTTGAACCCCCGACCTTCCGGCCTGAAGTACCTTGCCCCAAACACTAGGCCACTCCTCCACTCCATGGGCTTGCCAAAGAGGTTTTCACCTCAGCAGGAAACATCAACCAACTTGTCCTGCACCCATGACTCGAGGTCCGATGACTGTAGCCAGGCCTGACGGCGTGCACCGATACCGGCCGCGGCTTCCCAGGCCGAAGCCTCGAAGCCATCATAGGCTGCTCAAGAGATAAGAACATAAGATATGCCATACTGGGTCAGACCAAGGTCCATCAAGCCCAGTATTCTGTTTCCAACAGTGGCCAATCTAGGTCATACGTACCTAGCAGTTTCCCCAAGGGACACAGGTTCCACAATGCTTGTATTGGTTCAAGCATTGATATCCTGGGTCCCTTCTTAATAATGGTTTATGGACCTTTCCTCAAGGAACTTACCCAAACCTTTTTTAAACCCAGCTACACTAACAGCCTTTACTACATCCTCCGGTAACAAATTCCAGAGTTGGATTACACGTTGAGTGAAAAAATATTTTCTTTTATTAGTCTTAAACAGTTTACCCTGTAGCTTCATTGCATGTCCCCTAGTCTTTCTATATTCTGATAAGGTAAACAATCGATCTACGTTTACCCGTTCCACTCCGTTCATTAATTTATAGACTTCTATCATATCTCCCCTCAGCCGTCTCTTTTCCAGGTTAAAGAGCCCCAACCTTTTTAGCCTTTCTTCATAGGAGTAGCCTTCCATCCCCTTTACCATTTTGGTGGCTCTTCTCTGAACCTTTTCTAAAATCGCTATATCCTTTTTAAGATACGGCGACCAGAATTGCACACAATATTCAAGGTGCGGTCTCACCATGGAACGATATAGAGGCATTATAATATCTTTTGTTTTATTTTCCATTCCTTTCCTTATCATACCTAGCATTCTATTTGCTCTCTTGGCCGCCGCTGCACACTGGGCCGAGGGTTTTAACATGGTATCCACAATGACGCCTAAATCTTTTTCCTGGGTGGTGGTTCCTAATGTGGAACCTTGCATCGTGTAACCATAGTTTGGGTTGTTCTTCCCTAGGTGCATAACCTGGCACTTCTCCACATTAAATTTCATCTGCCATTTTGATGCCCAGTCTTCCAATTTATCAAGATCCTCTTGCAATTTTCCACAATCCTCCTGGGTTTTAACAACTTTAAATAGTTTTGTGTCATCTGCAAATTTGATAACCTCACTCGTTATTCCACTTTCCAGGTCATTTATGAATATGTCAAAAAGCAGCGGACCCAGCACAGATCCCTGGGGTACACCACTATTCACCTTTCTCCATTGGGAAAATTGGCCATTTAGCCCTACCCTCTGCTTTCTATCTTTTAACCAGTTCCTGATCCACAATAGTACACTGCCTCCTATCCCATGACTCTTTAGTTTTGCCAAAAGTCTCTCATGAGGGACCTTGTCAAAGGCTTTCTGAAAGTCCAGATACACAATATCAACCGACTCACCTTTGTCCACCTGTTTATTCACGCCTTCAAAAAAACATAACAGATTAGTAAGACAAGATCTTCCTTGTCTAAAGCCATGTTGGCTGTCTCCCATTAGGTTGTGACTATCTACATGCTGAGTAATTTTATTCTTTATGATGGTTTCTACCATTTTTCCCAGTACTGATGTCAGGTTCACCGGTCTGTAGTTTCCCGGATCACCCCTCGAACCCTTTTTAAAAATTGGTGTTACATTGGCGATCCTCCAATCCTCAGGTATTAGAGATGATTTTAATGATAGTTCACAGATTACTGATAGCAGGTCTGCAATCTCAAATTTCAGTTCTTTCAACACCCTTGGATGTATACCATCCAGCCCAGGTGATTTGCTACTCTTCAGTTTATCTAATAGTTGTAAGACATCTTCCCGATGTATCGATATTTCCTTCAATTCTTCCACACCTTTAAATACCACTTCAGTCATGGGTAACATCCCTACATCTTCCTCAGTAAAGACCGAAGCAAAGAATTCATTCAGTCTCTCCGCTATCGCCTTGTCGCCTCTTAGTGCTCCTTTAACCCCTTTATCATCTAATGGACCAACTGACTCTCTCACAGGTTTTTTGCTCTTAATGTACTTGAAAAGGTCTTTATTTCGCGTTTTTGCTTCCGCAGCAAGCTTCTTCTCAAATTCTCTCTTTGCCTGCCTTATCAATGCCTTGCATTTGACTTGCCAGTGCTTGTGCTGTTTCCAGGTTTCATCGTTTGGCTCTTTTTTCCATTTCCTGAAAGATGCTTTTTTGGCAACAGCCTCTCTGACCTCACCTTTAAACCATGCTGGCAGTTTTTGGACTTCCTTCCACTTTTCTTAAAGCGTGGAATACAGCTGGTCTGGGCTTCCAAGATAGTATTTTTCAACAACACCCAAGCTTGATGTACGTCTTTAACCTTTGCAACTGCTCCTTTTAGTTTTTTCTTAACTGTTTTCCTCATTTTATCATAGTCTCCCTTTCGAAAGTTAAAGGGTAGTACTGTGGATTTCCTTACTATCCCTCCTCCACTAATTAAATCAAATGTGATCATGGTATGATCACTATTGCCAAGTGGCCCCAACACCCTTATCTCTTGCACTACAAGATAAACTTTGAGCACTCACGAATACCCGAGGACAGAACATTGAACCTCTGCAAAGGCTCCTCGGAGAGACCAGCAGAGAACCCGGCAATCTCCTTTGCCAGGTCTCGAAGGTACATGCCTATGTACAGCTGGTAGGTCTGGATACGGCAAGCAAGCATAGAGCCCTGGAAGCACTCCTCGGCCGAGGGCATCCAGGTTCCAGGCGTCCCCGCCAGGAGGCACCGAGGAGTGCATCTTCTGACTCTTCAGACGATGCATGGCCGATTCCACAACCATGGAGTGGTGCGGCAATTTTGCCTTTTGGAACCCGGGGCTCTTGCGGACTTGATAGATGGAATCAACCCACTTGCTTAAAACCGGTGTCGACGCCGGCGCCTCCCACATGCGGAAGAGCAACCGTTTCAGCATCGGAGGAACATGAACAGTAAAGGCCTCGTTCGGAGGAGAGTCATACTGTAGGGCCTCGAGCTCCTCGGCTCGAGGCTCCTCCTCGGGATCCGCAGGGAATGCCAAAGACTTGGTCATATCCCGCACGAAGTCCGAGAACCGGGTATCCTCCGGTGGGAACCTTCTCCGAGGCTCGGACTTGGGTAAGTCTGAAGGGACGCACCGAGTCCAAAAGGTGTCGGGTGACTCCTCATCCTCCGTCTCCCAGCAGGACTCCTCGGAGGAGGAATCGAGCGGCACCAGTCGGGCAGGCATCGATGCCATCTGCCCCAACGCCGAGGGTACCGGCGCTGACGACCTCGGTCCCAAACGGGAGGCCGAGGGAGACTTTGGCCGAGGATCGACTCGAGCGTGCATGGACTCAAGGATCGGCTCGGCCTCCGGGGTCGACTTGGACGTCGATGTCCCAGTGGTCGGGGCAGATGCACCGGTGAGACCGGCGATCAGTGCCCGCTGCTGTTCCATGAAGGCAGCTAAGCTGCTCTCCAAGGCCGTCAACCTGAGTCCGAGCTCAGGAGACTCAGCAGCCCCCGACTCGGGCCCCGGCGGCACCGGGCCCGACGTCGGCTCCCCTGGAGGTGAATCCACGAGGACTACAGTACTCACGTGACCCGGGGACTCCATCTCCACACGAGGTTGTTTTGCAGGCCTGTCCGACTCTGAAGACCCGGGACGGCGCTCGGGGCTATGCGACTTGGCCCTCGAAGAGCCAAGTGCGTCCACCAACGCCGCCCTTGCGGGTTTTTTCTTGTTGCGATGCTCCCGCGAGGGAGATCCCCTTTCAGAGGAGCCTTGACGCTGCTCGGGGCCGGAGTCCCGAGATGTCGAGGCCTCTGACGAGGTCCGGGCCCAACCGGACGCGGAGTCAGAGAAGATTCTTTGCCTTTGGTGCTGCCGACTCCTTAAGTCCTTAGAGGACATTTTCCCACACGGACCGCAGATCATCGTGTCATGATCGGGTCCGAGGCACCGGAGGCAGCAGTCATGTGTGTTGGTGAGAGACATGAGTTTCTTACACCGATCACACTTTTTAAACCCGTTGGCAGCCATCGGGGAAAAAAGGGCCCCTGCGATGTCAAAAGACAGGGCTGCCAGTAAAAACAGAAAAAATGGCGCGTACGCTACTCACTAAGGACAAAAACCGAAAAAAGATGTACGGGCTCGATAACGGTGTATCGGGCCCAGGCGGGAAAGGGAAACCGGCGTCGAACCGAAGAAAAACAGGTTCACGCAGAATAAAATCGACTTTTTCCTCGGGTGAAACGAAAATACATCCGTCGGGCTCTGCAGAAAAAAGAAGACTGAGCAAGATGGCACCCTTGGGCGGGAAGGGGACCGCGCATGGGCGCTGCATTCCCAAAGGCTTTCTTTGAAAGCTGGGGAAATGCTCCGCATGGGGGTTCCGTCGGCGCCAACGTCACCCATATATGAGGACTGACTTCCTGCTTGGTCCTGGAGAAGGAACCACATGCACGGTAGATGCCATGTGGCCTAGTAGTTGTAGCATTTGTCGCGTAGTGAGAAGGGGTTTTAGCACTGCTTGAGAAGCTAACGGCACTATGTGAAGGCAACGGGCCTGAGGAAGATAGGTCCTTGCCCTTTTGGTATCCAGCAAAGCTCCTATGAATTCTAGAGATTGAGTGGGAGTTAGACTGGATTTTGGGATGTTTATGACAAGACCCAAATACTGAAGGATACGCATTGTGCAAGATAGGGAGACCCTGGCCTCTGACTCTGATGGGGCTCGAATGAGCCAGTCATCTAAGTAGGGGAAGACGAATATTCCTAGAGTGCGGAGAAATGCTGCTACAACAGCCATGCATTTCGTTAACATCTTGGTGCTGAGGCCAGGCCAAAAGGAAGCACCCTGTATTGGTAGTGCTTTCCTTGGAAAAGGAACCGAAGGAATTTCCTGTGAGTTGGGTGGATGAGAACATGAGTGTACGCATCCTTGGGATCTAGAGAACAAAGCCAATCCTGACTCTGAAGGTATGGCAGCAGAGTTCCTAAAGAAATCATATTGAATTTCTCTTTGAACAGGAATTTGTTCAATTCTCTGAGGTCCAAAATGGGTCTGTATCCCCCTGTTTTATTTGGAATAAGGAAATAGGGGAAGTAAAACCCCGTACCCTGTTGTTGAATGGGTACTTCCCTCTATTGCCCCTTGGGCAAGAAGCATAGTGACCTCTTGATGTAACAGGCTGATGAGAGGTGTCTGAGAATTGAACTGTCTTACCATGGTGGAAGGGGGCATGCACAGGAAGTGCAGCTTGTACCCCTCTCTTATAATGGGGAGTGTCCACTGCTCTGCTGTTATCGGCTCCCACTGGAATGGTGGAAGGCTCTGGTCCATTCAAAGGCCTTGTGGAGGCTGAGACCGCTGAGACGGTTGAGGCTTAGCAGTCTTTGCTTTCTTTTGTTTGGGCGGTTGCTGACCGTTCCGGATAGGCTGACCTGTAGAACGTCCCTGCTGGGAATAAGAGGGATAAAACCTCTTCATTTTTGAGAAGAAAGGCTTCTCAAAGGATTTCCTTCTCGTAGGATCAGCAGTGGCTTTGGATAGCCTATCCAAATTGGAGTTGTCAGCATCCAACTCATTGGCCTTCTCTTGCCAATCTTTACCAAACAAGTTCTCATCAGTACAAGGAATATTGCCCAGTTTGTCTTGTACCCAGAGCTCCAAATCAGATGCCTGGAGCCAGGCAATTCTTCGTGCACCTATGGCAATGGCAGAGGTTCTGCTTATGCACTCAAAACAGTCAAAAGCTGCACGGTTGACAAATTTGGAAACATCCTGGGCATGTTTGACCAATGTGAGAAAATCTTGTCTTCAACAAACTGTTCATCAAACGACCGTCAAAGACGACGTGTCACGTTTCGGGGAGCCTCTCGTCCTCCCCTGCCTCAGGTCCAGTCGCTAAAATTCAGATTGTCCAGCTCCAGCATTGACAAAAACGCCGAAAAAGGTGGTTTTTATAGAGGCATCAACTGCTACTGCATTGATTCGCTGAATCGTCCCAATCCTAAAGGTTAATAGAAACCAAAAAAGCCAATCAAATCACTGGCAGGAGGAGCCACCAATCAGGCCCCGCCTGCCGATTCGACTATGGCTAGCTACAGAAAACTTTACCAGATGGTGTACCAGTCCAATTGAGAATTAAGCCCATTGGGGTGGACAGAATTCAACACAAAAATCCACCTTTGTTCTAAATTCTGTAGCTGTTGTATTCTGTCACCACCCCGTGGATTAGATGGAATGAAATCCAACATACGCCAGCGAAGATCTACAAAAGTGTGGGAATGAGTGAGACAATGATCAACAAGGGGGGCTGTCATTGTTTTGGTCCGAAGCCTCGAAGCATGTTCCCCCAAACGGACCTTAAAGGGTCGCGAAGTACGTCCCACATAATTCAAACCACATGGGCATACCACCAAATAGACCACAAAATCTGAAATACAGGATGTGTGCCAACGAGTCTTATAAACTCTGTTTGTATGTGGATCTGTCCATTCCAAGCCAGATAAAGTATTATAACAATAAGGGCAGGAACCACAAGGAAAATGCCCGGGGTGTGCATGGCAAGGAACCGGATGATCTTCTTCCATCATATTCTTCACCAAAAGATCTCGGAGATTGGCTTTGCGTGAAAAAGCAGTCCGCAAAGAATTTCTAAAACACGCATGTAAACCAAGAATTGGCCATAATTTATTAAGGATGCCAATAACCGCAGAAGACCCCCGCATGTATGGTAATATTACCGTAATCTTATCAGAGGAATCCAAATTCTTAGGCTCCAAGAGCCATTCACGATGTTTATGACGTGCTCTCAGATAAGCAGATCGTATAACTTTTTCAGGGTAACCCCTGGCTAATAGCCTCGAACTCAATTCCCGTGCATGAACTTTAAATGTGGATAACAAAGTGCAATTACGATGTAAACGTAAAAATTGTCCAAATGGTAATCCTTTCTTAAGAGCAGGGGGATGAAAACTGTTGTATCGCAATAAGGTATTCCTTTGGACAGGTTTTCGGAAGAGTGATGTCAAAAAGCCAGAGGGAGCCAACTACACCGTAATATCCAAAAATTGGATTATGTGAGTTTCCACCTGTGATGTAAACTGTATGTTGTCATTAAATGTATTCAAAGCCATCAAAAAAAGAATGAAGCTCTGCCCAAGATCCAGTCCAGAGAAAAAAGATGTCATCAAGAAATCTCTTCCAAAAGGGGACCTTCAAAAACAATGGGTGAGAATAAACATAAAAGACTCCTCAAACCACGACATATATAAGGTGGCTATGGATGGAGCCACCGTCGCCCCCATGGCAATACCAAAAACCTGTAAATAATGTTGCCGTTGATATAAAAAATAATTTTTGGTCAATACCAAACGCAACAGATCCAACACAAAATCTTTGGGAATACGTTCTGGTAGAACCAAAGGAAATTGCTGTAAGCCCGACAAGACCTCCCCCTGTATAAAGACTGAACATCCAATGACACCATATTTATTTATTTATTTAGCTGTATTTATATTCCGCTTTTCACCGGGTCAAAGCGGTCAATTGGGGGATACATTTAACACGAGGGGATATGACACACATACGTTAATACTTACAGGGAACATGGGCAATGGAGGGTTAAGTGGCTTGCCCAAGACCACAAGGAGTGCCTATAGGACTAGAAATCCCAGTCCCTCCGGCCTGAGATTGCTGTCCCCAGGTGGGACTTGAACCCCCGGCCCTCCGGCCTGAAGTACCTTGTCCTAACCACTAGACCACTCCTCCCTCCATGCTCTACTTACACCATATAGGTGTAAGTAGAGCATGCCGTGCAAGAAGCAAGTTGTCTCAAAAAATCCCCAGTATCTTTAATGTAAGAGGGGACTTTTGCTGCTGCTGGTTGTAGAAATAATTCACAAAATCTTGAAAGGGGCTCAAGAATCGAATCTCTGCAAGATACTATGGGGCGGCCGGGGGGGTTAGTAAGAGATTTGTGTATCTTTGGTACTAAACTTTATTTTATCATAGTCCCACTTTGAAAGTTAGAAGGTGTTACTGTGGATTTCCTTACCATCCCTCCTCCATTAATTAAATCAAACGCGATCATGCTATGATTACTATTGCCAAGGGGCCCCAACACCCTTAGCTCTTGCACCAGATGTGGTGATCCACGAAGGACTAAGTCCAAAATGGCTTCCCCTCTGGTCGGTTCATGAACCATCTGCTCCAAGAAGCATTCATTTATTTCATCTAGGAACTTTATCTCCCTAGCATGTCCTGCCGTGACAACGACTCAGTCAATACCGGGGTAATTGAAATCACCCACTATTACCACCATTCTGTAACTTTTGTTAGCTTCCCTGATTTCTTTGATAATTGCATCATCCATTTGCTCATTCTGGCCAAGTGGTCGATAGTACAATCCCACTGCCATTGCCTTCCCTTTTTACATGGAATTTCAATCCAAAGAGATTCTATTGCAAATTTTGTTTCATACAAAACTTTAATCCTTTCTGACTCAATGCCATCTCTAACAGAGTGCAACCCCTCCACCAATTTGATCAGCTCTATCATTACGATATAGTTAGTACCCAGGTATCACAGTGTCCCACTGGTTGTCCTCCTTCCACCATGTCTCTGAGATATCTTTATCTTTATTAAAACACTTGATAGACCACTATGGCCAAAGCATTAAGCGGTGTACAATAAAACAAAATAAAAGTCCACACTGCAGAGTAAGGAAAAGAACGCCATAAAATAACAGGAAAGCAAAAAGTCAAAAGAGGACATAAAAAGGTAGACATGACAGAACTAAGACGAAAGGCAGTACAGGTTAAAACTATTAAAATTATTATGAAAACCAAACACATACGTTAAACAAAGACCAAACAGACAGACAAAATGACAGGGACAACATATCTTAGGAATGGGAGTCGGAGGGAAGGTCAAAGGCTTGTTGAAACAGGTGAGTTTTGAGTAGTGATTTGAAGTGCGGATAAGAAGATTCTAGACGGAGGGTAGATGGCAAAGTGTTCCAAAGAAGAGGACCCAAAAAGAAAAAGGCCGAGTGTCGGGTCTGTTCTAGGTGCGCTCGTGAAGGAGCAGGCAAAGCGAGATGGTTGGCGTGAAGGGAACGAAGCTGGCGGTATGGGGTGTGGAGGGAGATGAGATCAGCCAGATACGTGGGTTCACCCGTGTGAATGGCCCGGTGAAGTAGGATAAGAAATTTATAATGATACCGAAACCGAAGGGGTAACCAGCGTAGTCGAAAAAGAAGGGGAGTGACATGATCATAGCGGTGAGTAAAAGTAATAAGCCGAACAGCGGTATTTTGGACGGACTGAAGTCTTTGAAGCTGATATTTAGGAAGATTTGCTAGGAAAACATTACAATAGTCTAATCTACTGATGACGAGAGCTAATACCAAAGTGACCAATGAATCGAAGGGTAAAACTGAACGGACAGCCCTGATCTGACGCAAAGACAGAAAAGAGCGGCGAGTGAGGGAAGAAATGTGTAAATGGAAGGAAAGAGTGGAATCAAGAATAACACCCAGATAGCGAAAAGAAGAAACCAGAGGGATAGGAACAGAATCAATCAGAGGTGCAATAGTCGGACAAGAGCCGCTTAAAGATACCCACATTGTGGTGGATTTGGCAGGGTACCAATCATATCTAACTTCTCATTTAGTGCTATATATTCTAACTCTCCCATCTTATTTTTTAGACTTCTAGCATTTGCATACAAGAATTTTAGAGACTATTTTATTCATATTAATCTGGTTATCAGTAGGCAGAGGAAATTAGGAATCTGTAAGCTCTGTCTGCTCTGTACTCAAGGGCATTTGGGCTACCTTTGTCTTTACTGGAACCTCTCTGCTGATGTGCCCTAACTTCATTTTTTTGGTAGTATCCTTCAAGGATACATTGCTCTGAACCATGCGCTCTTGGGCTACTGTCAGCTCTCCCCTATTATCTAGTTTAAAAGCTGCTCTATCTCCTTTTTAAAGGTTAATGCCAGCAGCCAGGCTCCATCCCGGTTAAGATGAAGCCCAACCCCTCGGAAGAGCCCCTCCTTTCCCCAGAATGTTCCCCAGTTCCTAACAAATCCAAACCCTCATCCTTGCACCATCGTCTCATCCACGCATTGAGACTCCGGAGCTCTGCCTACCTTTTGCGTCCTACGCGTGGAACGGGAAGCATTTTGGAGAACGCTACCCTGGAAGTTCTGGATTTCAATTTCCTACCTAAAAACCTAAATTTAGCCTCCAGAACCTCCCTGCCACATTTTCCTGTCATTGGTACTGACATGTACCAAGAAAGCAGACTCCTCCACAGCACTATCTAAGACCTTGTCTAGGTGGCGCGTGAGGTCTGTTACCTTTGCACCAGGCAGGCATGTTACCAGGCGATCCTCGCATCCACCAGCCACCCAGCTATCTACATGCCTAATGATCAAATCACCAACTATAATGGCTGTCCTAACCTTTCCCTCATGGGCACATGGCCCTGGAGAAATTTCCTCGGTGCGAGAGGGTTTTACATCACCTGGAGGACAGGTCCTAGTTACAGGATCACTTCCTGCCACACCAGGGTGATTCTCTCCTGTCACGTGACCTCTCTCCTCCATGGCAACAGGGATGTTGCCAGACTGGATGTGGGACTTCAGGACTATATCCCTGTAGGTCTCGTCTATGTACCTCTCTGTCTTCCTTATGTCTCCCAAGTCTGCTACTCTTGCCTCCAGAGATTGGACTCGTTCCCTGAGAGCAAAGAGCTCCTTGCACCTAGTGCACACGTAAGACCCCTCACCAACTGGTAGAAAATCATACATGTGACACTCAATGCAAAAGACTAGAAAGCTCCCATCTCACTGCTGGACTGCTGTCTGCATCTTAGTTTTAAGGTTGCGCTTAGATATTTAAGTTCTTTACTTACTAAGGATACTTATACTAATAAAACTTATGCCTAGTATGTTTAATGTACTTTCTTCACCTGAAGTTTAATTAATCTCAGGTCCTTAATGTATGCTGATGAGAATAAACAGCTGCACCTGAATGTGAATATGGCACCTCCTTTCCTTTAAGAGGTCTAAGCACCTATAAAGCTACGATTATCCCAGGAGCAAAGGCAGGGTCTGTGGGGGAGGGAGGGAAAGACGACTTATTAAAAGCTGACTGCTACACAGTACCTTGTCCTGTGCTTCTAAGGTAATCTGTGACCAATCTCCAGGGGGAGTCCCACCACCCTTGCTTGGATAGAGGTAGTCTTGGGTTCTAACTTTAACCAGAAAGCTCTTCTGTGCTTTAATTTTAAACTGAAAACTCTTTGCTGCTACTAAGCCCTGACTGATTTAACAATTACACTGGCTTCACACATTAATCAGCTTTAATCTAAAGAATTCCTTATTCCCTAAGATTGAGAAAAATTCCCATAAGAAAATACTTACAATTGCAGATCTCTCTCCAGAAGTAGCAGTCCCCTTTTGTAGTCCTTCAAGTAATTTAGACAGTTTTGTATACCACCTTGTCCTTCAATCAAAGTGGTCACAACACAATTGGGGGATACATTTAACATGAGGGGATATGAGACACATACACTAATACTTAAAGGGAACATGGGCAATGGAGGGTTAAGTGGCTTACCCAAGACCACAAGGAGCACATGTGGGACTAGAAATCACAGTCCTTCCGGCCCAAGATTGCTGTCCTCTAGTGGGATTTGAACCCCCGACCTTACGGCCTGAGGTACCTTGCCCCAACCACTAGGCCACTCCTCCCAAAGTAAATTATTGAAAGATCTGCTGAAAGAGAAAATAATGAGGTTTCTGGAGTCCAGCAGATTGCAGGTTCCGAGGCAGCATGGATTCACCAGAGGCAGGTCTTATCAGACTAATCTGATTGAATTCTTGGACTGGGTGACCAGGGTGGTAGACCGAGTGAGAGCCCTAGATGTGGTGTATTTAGATTTCAGTAAAGCCTTTGACACCGTTCTTCACTGGCGACTTATAAACAAACTAAGCATCCTAGGGATAGACCCTAAAGTTACTGATTCGGCTAGAAATTGGTTGAGTGGGAGGCGACAAAGGGTACAGGTAAATGGAGCTCATTCTGAGGAGGAGGTGGTTACCAGTGCTGTGCCACAAGGTAGGATTTGCCTAGACCCCAAAAAGATTATGAAGCATGGCCTCGTCAAAGGCACTGTCCCATTGGATTCCCTTTCCAGGCAGTAATGAGCTGCGAAGGTATGGACTGAAGACCAGGTGGTGGCCCGGCAGATATCTAAATATATATTGCCCTATAAGTATTAGTGTATGTGTCTCATATCCCCTCGTGTTAAAAATGTATCCCCCAATTTTGTTGTGACCACTTTGATTGAAGGATAAGGTGGTATACAAAACTGTCTAAATAAATAAATAAGAATCTAGCAACGGGACAGAGCGCAGGTTTGCTACATAGGCCACCATGACCCTGAAGCAGTGAGCCGTGACCTGGCCATCCAGCACGAGCCCAGCCTGTTCAGAGGCTAGAGCGATGCAGTCTGCCACCCAAGTGGACAGTGTCCATTTGGTCACTGCTTCTCCCAGCCAACTGGAGTCAAACAAAAAGCTGAGAAGCTTTTTGGTAGTTCTCTGTCCACTGACTGTAGAAAGACAGGGCCCTCTTACAATCCAAGGTATGAAGGATGGTCTCCACCCTGCTGGAGTGAGGCCTTGGGAAGAAGATAGCACCATCTCCTTGTTGAGGTGGAAAGGAAATACCACTTTCGGAAGGAACTTGGTGTGTGTATGTAGCACGACCGTGTTCTTATAGAATCTGGTATATGATGCCTCTGCCACCAGGAATTGGAACTCATCGACCCCGCCAGCAGAGGTGAACACTACCAGGAACACGACTTCCACAAGAGGTATTTGGACTTTTAGAAAGCCTTTGACAAGGTCCCTCATCAGAGACTTTTGGCAAAACTAAAGAGTCATGGGATAGGAGGCAGTGTACTATTGTGGATCAGGAAATGGTTAAAAGATAAAAAAAAAGAGGGTAGGGCTAAATGGTCAATTTTCGCAATGGAGAAAGGTGAATAGTGGTGTATCCCAGGGATCTGTGCTGGGTCCACTGCTTTTTTGACATATTCGTAAATGACCTGTAATAGGGAATAATGAGTGAGGTTATCAAATTTGCAGATGACACAAAACTATTTAAAGTTGCTAAAACCCATGAGGATTGTGGAAAATTGCAAGAGGATCTTGATAAATTGGAAGACTGGGCATCAAAATGGCAGATGAAATTTAATATGGAGAAGTGCAAAGTTATGCACCTAGGGAAGAACAACCCAAACTACGGTTAAACGATGCAAGGTTCCACATTAGGAACCACCACCCAAGAAACAGATTTAGGCATCATCGTGGATAACATGTTAAAACCCTCCGCCCAGTGTGCAGCAGCAGCCAAGAGAGCAAATAGAATGCTAGGTATCGTAAGGAAAGGAATGGAAAACAACGCAAAGGATATTATAATGCCTCTGTATCGTTCCATGGTGCGACCGCACCTTGAATATTGTGTGCAATTCTGATCGCCGTATCTTAAAAAGGATATAATGTTATCAGAAAAGCTTCAGAGAAGAGTCACCAAAATGGTAAAGGGGATGGACGGATACCCCTATGAAGAAAGGCTAAAAAGGTTAGGGCTCTTTAACCTGGAAAAGAGACGGCTGAGTGGAGATGTGATAGAAGTCTATAAATTAATGAACAGTGTGGAACGGGTAAACATAGATCGATTGTTTACCTTATCAGAATATAGAAAGACTAGGGGACATGCAATGAAGCTACAGGGTAAACTATTTAAGACAAATAAGAGAAAATATTTTTTCACTCAACGTGTAATCAAACTCTGGAATTTTTTTTTTTACCGGAGGATGTAGTAAAGGCTGTTAATGTAACTGGGTTTAAAAAAGGTTTGGACAAGTTCCTGGAGGAAAGGTCCATAAACCATTATTAAAAAGGGACCCAGGATATCAATGCTTGACCCAGTACAAGCATTGTGGAACCTGTGTCTTTTGGGGAAACTGCTAGGTATGTATGACCTAGATTGGCCACTGTCCACCAGAGTGTTGACCTGGCCTTGTAGGTATACTGCCTGCAGGAGTATTCCATGTTGAATTGTGTAGGAGCAGAGTGCCATCGCTTCGCAGCAGAGGGCGCGAGACTCCATGCCCCCCTGCTTGTTCACACAGAACACTGCCACCTGATTGTCTGTTTGGATCAGCTCCAGCTGTCTCAGGGGTGACAGAATGTTCCAAGGGCCAAATATATTGCCCAAAGCTCCAGGAGGTTTATCTGCTGGTTGCCCTTGGTTTGAAATGGTCTGTCACCCTGGACATTTGTCTGTACATGAGGGCTGCTCAGTGGTGCCTTTGGGACCAGTGGACACAGGCCACGGGTCGTCTCCAAGACAGAGAGAAAGTCTCAGTAACTTGCCAGCTGGCGGAATCTCTGACTTGGGGGCAAAATCCCTGACACCTGCAGGTGGGGATGTCTTTCCAAACCCCAAGCCCTCTAAGGGTCCTCACTACGGACGCCTCCCTACTGGGATGGGGATTCCACTGTGCAGCTAGGCAGTGTAGGCAGCAATCATGTGTGTCGTTGAGGGACATTATCTCAACATACCAATCACACTTCTTAAAGCCACTGATAGCCATAGAGGAAAAAGGTACCCCAGCGAGGTCGAAAACCCACGGTGCTGCTGGTTGAAGATAAAAGGGCACAAAGGTGTCAAAAGGAAGGAAAAACAAAGGGACTCGATGCCGGGGCAGCGGGTTTGGGTGGCGGAAAGAGTACTGGTGCATAACCGGAGAGAGTTTGAAACTCAGGCTGAAAAAAAACAGATGTCCATCTGTTTTGGGGGGGGAGGGGGGGAGGGAGGAACAGACAGACGTCTGAAGGGCTCCACGGAAGCAGGCGGGAAGGATACCACGCATGTGTGGTGGTACCTCCAAAAGGCTTTCTTTGAAAGCTAGGGAGATGCTTCCGTGAGGGCTCCATCGCCACCGATGTCACCCATATGTGAGGACCGACTTGCTGCTTGTTCCCGGAGAAATTGAGAGAGTAGGCTTCCAAATGGCTAATAAAATTGAATGTGGACAAGTGCAAAGTTATGCACTTAGGGAAGAACAATCCAAAATACAGGTACACAATACAAGGTTCCACTTTAGAAACCACCACCAAGAAAAAGGATTTAGACGTCATCGTGGATAAAACACCGAAACCCTCTGCCCAGTGTGCAGCAGCAGCAGCAGCCAAGAAAGAAAATTGAATGCTAGGAATCAAAGAAAGAAATGGAGAAAAATGTCTCTATCGCTCCATGGTGGGACTACACCTTGAATATTGCGTGCACCTCTGGTCGCCATATCTTAAAAAGGATATAGCCCATGTTCCCTGTAAAATAGTTATCTCCAAGTTATAATACCCTGTTCAATGTAATTTCAGTTTGTTCAATGTAAACCGCACTGATGCAGAATAGCGCGGTATATAAGAGAATGTAAATAAATAGCAGAATTAGAAAAGGTACAGAGAAGAGCAACAAAAATGGTAAAGGATATCCCTATGAGGAAAGACTAAAGGTTAGGGCTTTTCAGCTTGGATAAGAGATAGCTGAGGGGAGATATGACAGAAATCTATAAGATAATGAATGGGGTAGAATGAGTAAATGTAGATTGGTTGTTTATCCCTTCAAAAAGCAGAAAAACTGAAGCTACAATGCACATTTAAGACTAATCAGCGAAAATATTTTTTCACTCAACGTGGAATCAAACTGGAATTCATTAACAGAAGATGTAGGAAAATCCGTTAGTGTAGCTGGATTTAAGAGAGGTTTGGACATGTTTCTGGAGGAAAAATCCATAAACCATTATTAAAGAGGAACAGTGAAATTCTCTGCTTACTCACTAAATAAGCAGCATGGAATCTGTATGCCTTTTGGGCACCTGACATGTATTAGTGACCTGAATTAGCCACTACTGGAAACAGGATACTGTGCTTGATGGACCCTTGGTCTGTCCCAGTATGACATATCTTAAGTTCTTATGTAGAGAAGAAATGGAGGTGCTCACAGATGCATTTGAAGAAGAAATTCTCTCTTTAGTTGTAATATAATTAAGGTGCTAAGCTGTCTCAACAAGTTGCTCAATTTCCAGTGACAACTGTGACCTTTTATCAGTGGCATTTCTAGTCCCCCCCATCACCCAGTGTGGGTGCTCTCCCTGCGCTGCTGGCGCCGGCGCCTCCCCCCTGCACCATAATACAACCTCCTCCAAGAGGATCCTCGGAGGCAGCATGGCAAACTTACAATTAACCCATTTTGGACCAGCATATGTTTTACATACATAAGGTTTCCATACTTACTACCCAAATGTTTACTAATTAATGGTTATAAGATCAATGGAACTATGTTTAGCTATTATCGTTATGTCAAAAAGCGTTATATACAGATTTTTTTTATCTGAGATCTAGTTAGTTTAATAGGTATTCGAAGTTTGCTGATTTTGACGGTACTGGCGGCTCAACATAAAAAGATCACAAAAAATAGTAAGTAGCTTATAATGCTATAATAGCTACTATTTTGCAAATAAAAATATTTGTAGATTTTAGAAAATAGGTTTAGAAAACTAAGTTACTTAGTGTCAGAGTTATTGGTGCGTATATCGGCCTTGTATGTTTTTCATACGCTGGGCTAATATGTTGTTGAAACTAATTGCTGTCAAGCATTCTGTTCCAGGTGTTTCAATGGTGCAATATCGACGCACTGCATCAGAAGTGTTTTCACATGTATCATATTCCGCCGTCAGAATGGACTGTTGACAAACTATATTATATCATAATAAAATGTTTTAAATTAAAACTGAAGTTTCAATAGTATCATACAGTATGTTTATGTCAATGAATATTGGAACTGAATCCTATCTTTTCTGAAGACGGACAATATACTATATTGAACCAGTGTATGAAAAACATACACTATGTGAAACCTCTATTTTCTGCAAAGTTTTAATATTTTTTTAGTATTGCCGGTATTTCATAGTTGTTTGAGAGTAACAAATCTAATAAATCACCCAGAACAGAGAAAGCATAGTTACTCACCTGTAACAGGTGATCTCCGGGAACAGCAGGAATTTAGTCTTCACATATGGGGTATCGTCGGTACTGGCGGAGCCTGCGCAGGAACGCTCCCCAGCGACCAATTAGAAAGCTTTTGGGAGCAACCCACAGCGCCTGCGTGCTGCCTTCCTGCCTTTCCCAACTGCCTCTCTCCAGTTGAGTTTAAAGCTGAGACAAAGAGAGAGGGAAAGAGAAAGATAGAGAGATACAACTCCTAGGGGAGGTGGGTGGGTTGTGAAGACTAAATTCCTGCTGTTCGCGGAGATCACCTGTTACAGGTGAGTAACTATGCTATCTCCAGGAACAAGCAGGAATGTAGTCATCATGTATGGGGACTCCCTAGCTGCAGATGCCAGAGAGAGAACCCCAGAAGTAGTGTGTCCCTGTGAAAGGGCTCCACTTCCCCCCATGGATCTCTGGCATCCAACCAGGGATGGTGGGTAGGAGTTGATTAGATATGGAACAGGTGTTGGAGAACAGCCTGATCAAACAAGGCATCCCGGCGGGAGTCCTTGTCCAAGCAGTTATGGGCTGTGAAGGAATGAACCAAGGCACAAGTGGCTGCTCGACAGATGTCGTCGATAGACACAGAGTGCGGATGAGCCATTGAAGCTGCCATGGCTCTCACATTGTGAGCTGTGACAAGGCTCTCCAGAGAAAGATTCTTACTCTGATAGGCAAACAAAATACACTGTGCAATCCAGTTGGACAGTGTTCTCTTAGAAACTGGAAGTCTCAAATGAGAAGGATCAAAAGCAACAAAGTGTTGAGAGAATGTTCTATGTTGTTGTGTTCTTTAAGTAAAAAGCTAAAGCCCTTTTACAGTCCAAAGTATGAAGATTCCTTTCTGCATTTGATGCATGAGGCCTTGGAAAAAAACACAGGCAGGTAGACCGCTTGGTTTAGATGAAAATGTGAGACCACTTTTGGCATAAAGTGTGGATGAGTCCTAAGGACTACCTGGTCATGATGGAACCTTGTGTAAGGAGGATCAGCCACTAGTGCCTGCAACTCACTGATGCGACGTGCTGATGTGATTGCAATGAGAAAGATAACTTTCCAGGGAAGGAATTTCAACGAAGTAGTAGCTAAGGGTTCGAAAGGTGGCTTCATGAGCTGGCCAAGAACCAGGTTCAAGTCCCATGCCACCGCTGGTAGCCTAATGGGAGGCTTAGTTAGAAGAAGGCCTCTCATAAATCTTGCCATAAGAGGATGGGAGGAAATAGGCTGTCCATTTAGAGGCTTAAAAGAAGCTGCAATAGCACTCAAATGGACTCTTACTAAGTTAGTCTTAAGTCCTGCATTGAATAAACGAAGGAGATACTCCAGTAATGATTCCAGAGGTATCACAAGGGGGCTAGACCCTTCTGCGAGCACCATATGGTAAACCTTTTCCACTTGAAAGCATAAGAGCGTCTTGTGGAAGGTTTTGTGGAAGCATAAAGGATATCCTTTACTTGCTGAGAAAGGTTAAGATCATGAAGATCTAAGCCTTCAGCAACCAAACCCTGAGATGCAGAGACTGGGGATTGGGATGCCATAACATTCCGTCCTCCTGAGACAGGAGATCTGGAGCAGACCCTAACTCCAGAGAGGGAGCTTGAGAGAGATGTAGAAGCAGAGGGTACCACACTTGCCGTCGCCAATGTGGAGCTATGAGAATCATACGGCCTCTGTCTCTCTGAAGCTTGAACAGGGTTTGGGGAATTAGGGGAATGGGTGGAAAGGCATAAAGGAAGTCTTGACCCCAATGAAGGAGGAAAGCATCTCTGGCCTGAGCCGGAATTCTGGAACAGAACCGGGGAGGTTTGGCATTCCACGGACTTGCAAAGAGGTCTATGTCCGGGGTTCCCCAAATTTGAAAAATCTTGGCTACCTGGTCTGCATGTAGAGATCATTCGCGTGGAAGCAGAACTCGACTGAGTCTGTCTGCCCAAGAGTTTTGGATGCCTGGAAGATACACTGCCAGGAGATGAATCTGATGCTCTCTGGCGAGGGCCCATAGTCGCAAAGCTTTGTTGCAAAGCGACAGAGAGCCTGTTCCTCCCTGCTTGTTCACGTAGAACATGGCTACTTGATTGTCCGTATGAATGAGGACTGTCTTGTAGCTGAGCAGGGTGTGGAACACTCGAAGAGCAAGGAAGATTGCTCTGAGCTCTAAGAGATTGATGTGTAGATGAGTCTCCTGTGGAGTCCAAGTGCCTTGGGTGGAGAGGTCTTGCAGATGAGCTCCCCAACCCATTGGTGAAGCATCTGTTGTGAGAGTTGCCTGGGGTAAAGGTTGTTGAAATGGGGACCCCACCAACAGGTTTTGAGTGGACTGCCACCATTGGAGGGACAAAATAAGGCGATTTGTTTTTGCTATTTTGTCTGACAGGCACCCTGATGCCTGGGTCCATTGAGTGGATAAAGTCCACTGAGCTGCTCTCATATGGAGGCGAGCATAAGGAACAACATGCACGGTAGATGCCATGTGGCCTAGTAGTTGTAACATTTCTCGAGCAGTGAGATGAGGCTTGAGCACTGCTTGAGAAGCTAACTGCACCATGCGAAGGCAACAGGTCTGGGGGAGATAGGCCCTTGCTTTCCTGGTATCCAGCAAAGCTCCTATGAACTCAATTCAGGAAAGCACTAAAACATTACTTATTTATACAACATTACCAGATCAACCATACTCCACCATAGCCACATCTTCCTTCCAGAAACCTCTACTTATTAGTCCCTATACTTAATATCTTTCTGTAGGTTCATAACCCACTATGCAAAGCTTACTGATACATATGTAAATAGTTGATGTGCATGTTTCCCTAAGTTATCCAAGTTGTATTTCCTTGTTCTCTGTAAAACTAACGTTTGTTCATTATGTTTCACTGTTCTATGTAAACCGCGCTGATACTAAATAGTGCGGTATATAAGAAACTAAAATAAATAAAATAAATAAATAGAGACTGAGTGGGAGTTAGGCTGGATTTTGGGATGTTTATGACCAGACCCAAATACTGAAGGATACGCATTGTGCAAGACAGAGAAATCCTGGCCTCTGACTCTGATGGGGCTCGAATGAGCCAGTCGTCTAAGTAGGGGAAGACGAATATTCCTAGAGTGTGAAGAAATGCTGCTACCACAGCCATGCATTTCGTAAACACCCTTGGTGCTGAGGCCAGGCCAAAAGGAAGCACCCTGTATTGGTAGTGCTTTCCTTGAAAAAGGAACCGAAGGAACTTCCTGTGAGTTGGATGGATGAGAACATGAGTGTACGCATCCTTGAGATCTAGAGAACAAAGCCAATCCTGACTGAAGGTATGGCAGCAGAGTTCCCAGAGAAATCATCTTGAATTTCTCTTTGAACAGGAATTTGTTCAATTCTCTGAGGTCTAAAATAGGTCTGTGTCCCCCTGTTTTCTTTGGGATAAGGAAATAGGGGGGAGTAAAACCCTGTAACCTGTTGAGGAATGGGTACCTCTTCTATTGCCCCTTGGGCAAGAAGCATAGCGACCTCCTGATCTAACAGGTTGATGAGAGAGGTCTGAGAATTGAACTGTCTTACCATTTTGGGAGGGGGCATGCACAGAAAGTGAAGCTTGTACCCCTCTTTTATAATGGAGAGTGTCCAATGTTCTGCTGTTATCTGCCCCCATCTGGGTGCAAAGTGACACAACCTTCCTGGAATGGTGGAAGGCTCTGGTCCATTGAGAGCCAGGAAAGCTAAGGTGAAGGGAGATAGATTCAGGAGTGATATGCGGAAATATTTCTTTACGGAAAGAGTAGTGGATCCGTGGAATAGTCTCCCAGTGGAGGTGGTAGAGATGAGGACAGTAACTGAATTCAAAAAAGCATGGGACCAACACAGAGGATCTCTAAAGGTAAAAAGTGGACTGTTGTAGTTGTTGTTATGGAAGGACAGACTAGATGGGCCTTGTGGTCTTTTTCTGTCATCGTGTTTCTATGTTTCTATGTTTCTCTATATGGAAGTCAAAGGCCTTGTGGAGGCTGACACTGCTGAGATGATTGAGGCTTAGCAGTCTTTGCTTTCCTTTGTTTAGGTGTTTGCTGACTTTCTGCAGGCTGACCTGCAGAAAGTCTCTGCTGGGAATAAGAGGGATAAAACCTCTTCTTTTTGGAGAAGAATGATTTCTTGAAAGATTTCTTTCTTGCAGGATCAGCTGTGGCTTTGGATAATCTATCCAAAGTGGAGTTGTCAGCATCCAATTCATTGGCTTTCTCTTGCCAATTCTTGCTGAATAGATTCTCACCTGTACAAGGGATATTGCCCAGTTTGTCCTGCACCCAGAGCTCCAAATCGGATGCCTGGAGCTAGGCAATTCTACGTGCACCTATGGCAATGGCAGAGGTTCTGCTTATGCACTCAAAACAGTCAAAAGCTGCATGATTGACAAACTTAGAAACATCCTGGGCATGTTTAACCAGTGTGAGAAAATCCTGCCTCTTATCAGGAAGAGGAGGGCTCAAAACCTCTAAATCTCCTGTTGCTTCCTTAAGGAACATTCCCATGTAGAAAATATAGGAACTGATCCTGGCAGAAAGCATGGAAGCCTGGAAAGTATGTCGTCCAAAGGCATCCAAAGTTCTACACTCACGTCCTGGAGGATTAGAGGCATGCCTCTTTGCACGCCTGATCCTTCTCATAGCTGATTCCACTACAATGGAGTGGTGAGGAAGCTGAGTCTTCTGGAAGCCAGGACAAGGAGGGACACGATACATGGTATCCAGTCTACGAGAATGAGGAGAGGTGGTAAGAGGTGTTTCCCACATTCTCAACCTGAGATCATGTAAGATCTCATGGATAGGCAAAGTAGATGCCTCCTTAGGAGCTTTGGGATATTGCAGAATCTCCAACTCCTTTACCCTGGGCTCTGTTTCAGGAGCCACAGTAATGGAAAGACCTTGAGCCACCTTCCTGATAAAGTCCTGAAAGGAGATATCTTCTGGAGGAGAAATCCTGCATTTAGGAGAGGAAGGCTCCTCCAGGAGAAGTACTCCGGTACCGACGGAGCTGTCAGAATCCTCAGACTCCTCCAAGGACTCGAAGTACCTTCTGTCCGGATGCTCTTGTAGAGCACGATACCCATTACTGACCGAAGTCGGTGCCGGGGGGAATCGGTACTGGTATCGGTACCGGAAGCCATAGCATGACTGGGTGCCGGCAATGCAGACACCGATGTTGATGCTGTCGGTACCGGTACCGGCTGAATTGTCTGATGTGGTTCCGAGGGTGTCGATGCCGCAAGGAGAGCCGCCAGACTGCGTTCAATAGCCAGGAACCTCTGGTCTATCGACACTGCCGATGCCTGGGTATCGGTACCGGAGAAAGCAGCCGGTACCCCAGAGCATGGCACCAGTAGTTCTGCCGAGGTCTCGAGAACATACTGGAACCCCGATAATGCTTTGGAAGCCGAAGCCTACCGCCGGGGCAATTTTGCCGGTACAGAACCCTCAAGGGCAACGCCAGAGGCATCTCAATGCTTGGAAGGAGATCTACCCTTTGAGGACCGGCCAGACTTATGTTTAGTTACCCGAGATCCATGGGAGGAAGACGAAGCCCTGGACGACGTCGATGCCACAGAGGCTGCATCGGAGGGAAAAAGGGTGCTGAGCTTAGCAGCTCCGTTTTGTCGACCCCTCTTGGACATCATGGCACAGGCCATACACTCCGAGATGGAGTGGTCAGGACCTAAACATTTAAGACACCACTCATGGGTGTCGGTGATGGAGATGGTACCGCCACACTTGGTGCACTTCTTGAAACTCGAAGCAGGATTTTCCATAGTAAAGGAAATTTTGGGCCTAAGGCCCAAAATGGCGCGTGCACCTGAGGAAGAAAAGTTAGGAAAAAAATACTTTTTTTTTTTTTTTTTTAAAAGAGAGAAAGAAAGAACCTGCGGTACCGGTATAGCGTCAAGGAAGGCAGATGCAACCACAAAAAAAAAAAAGAAGGAGAATGGAATAATTTTCTGCGGTGACAGGAATGACGACCTACTGGCTGCGTGGAAAATGAAGAACTGGAGAGAGGCAGTTGGGAAAGGCGGTAAGGCAGCACGCAGGCGCTGTGGGATGCTCCCAAAAGCTTTCTAATTGGATGCTGGGGAGCGTTTCCGCGCTGGCTCCGTCGGTACCGACGATACCCCATATGTGAAGACTACATTCCTGCTTGTTCCTGGAGATAGAATATGCGAGCTGTCCAAAACGGGTTAAGATGGCTTGCCATCGTGCTTCATGCTCCAGGAAACAGTTGCACTTCTCTCCCTTCTGAAGTTTCACGATTCATGAGACTTCGGCCAGGAGAGAAGAGGCCAGCCCCTGGAGCATGAGACATTGTGGCAAGCAAACTTAATCTTAAGTTTGCCGTGTTGCTTCTGTGGGGCTGGCGGGGGTGCACCCCTATCCCAACCAGCACCGGGCATGGGCCGCACCCACCAACTTGCCCCTTGGTCTGCCACTGCCTTTTATTATCTCTGCTACATTCTCGAAGCACTGTCCTACAGTGGTTTCAGTCCTCCTAAACAGATCATACTTTCCGTATTTTCATCAATGGTAATTTCTGACTCCTGCCTTCTCACACGTGGAGTTTCACAGGGTTTATTTTCGCTTCTACCCTAACATCTTTCTAAGTCCCCTACTTAATCTTATCCAAAACACAGGCAACTCAGTCTCCGAATACACAGAAGAAATACTCCTTATTTCTTCCACTGACAGCATTAATCCTAATCTTGGTTCAGTGGATCACTTGTATCACTATGATTGCAGAATGGTTTCACCAGGATTGCCTTCAACTGAATCTCGACAAGTCTACAGCAACCTGGTTTCTGCTGGTGGTACATCTCAGAGTATCGCACCCAATATTAAGGGTCATACTATTACTCTGATTTCTTCTTTTCGGTACTTGGATGTTCTCGGACTCTGACCTTACTTTTTCTCAACACATTAGCCACACAGTAACGAGGTCCTTCAACTACCTAAGGCACTTATGTTCTATGACTATTGTAACGTTGTATATTCAGGCATGCCCAGTTTTGAGCTCAAACATCTTCAGACCCTACAGAACACTGCTATTAGCATTCTCACGCAAACTGTTTTATGTTACTCCCTTACTCATTCAACATCATTGGTTACCAGTTAAAACCCTCATTCAGTACAACATTCTTATTCTAACTTTCAAGGCATTTTATCAGATGGCCCCAGACTATCTGTATGCCCTGATCATTTCATATTGTCTGGCCCATTCTCTGCCATCTGTACACAGCAACAGGCTGTGTCTACTTGCACCAACAGGGTGCATATTGTCTGGCCCATTCTCTGCCATCTGTACACAGTAATAGGCTGTGTCTACTTGCACCAACAGGGTGCATTATGACTTTCTTTTTAGCCCTATTATTTTGGAACAGCATTTCAAATTAGCTCAGACTTAAGATGAGAAAGTGGATTAGAGCCAAAGCTGAAGACGTATTTCTTTGAACAAGCCTTTGAACTTCCAGATTTATGTCCCAGATAGTACCCTTCACCTGGAGGACAGCTGCTGTATGATTATTGCATGCATTTCTTCTCCCCTGTCCTATCTACGATTTTGGTGTTCTTTCAAGGTTTTTATATGTCTATTTTTAAATTAATTTTGTAAACCACTTTGTATAACTGGAAAAGGCAGTATAGTTACTTAACTAAACCATAAACATTTAGTGGATTTTCCTGTAATAGTTCATAAGGTGGCTTACATGATCTGACAAAGAAGCTCGGCAAGTGAGATAAGTTGAATATATTTGATATGAGATGTTGACCCTGAAGCAGGGCACATGACTTAATGTTGTAAGTCAGGCCTTGACAAATTGTGTGTGGATTTAGGAACAAGGCCAAAATCTACACGGCCCCCCCCCCCCCCCCATCCCCACCTTCAGTTCTGTCGTGTTGGTCTCATGTTCTCATGAGACCAATGCCAGAGTTCCTACACTATGCATCATCTTTAGATAATAGTTATAGCTTTAGATAGCAAGTGTCTGTGGGTGTGTGCTACAATGGTAGTGTGTGGTATGCAGCAGTGAGTGCAGGGCTGCGGTGCTTGTATGTGCGCGCTGCAGAGCTGGTAAACCTCTGAGGTTAAGGTTTGTGCATGTGTGTGGTGCCTCGGTGTCTGTCATGCGAAGGTAGAGGGCGCACATGTGTGTGTGGGGTGGAATGCGTGCGTGTGGGGTGGGGAGAATGTACCCCTTTGGCATATACAGATTGTCATTTTTGTCCCCATGCATTCATTCTTTTAACCTCCACCTTGCACCCTTCCTTCCCCACTTCAACTCGTTCCCATTCTGATCCCCCCTACTCTCCATTCCCCCATCCTCTATTTTTTTCCCCACTTCTTGTTTTTTTTTTTTTTTTTTTTTTTTTTAACGTACTGCCCATTTAAATTTTTTTCTACCACTCTCCGTGTCTTATTTTTTTTCTGAAAGCTCTGATCATTGCACCTTTCTGCTGCACTGCGCATCCCTTCCTGTTCTGCCCTCAGGGATCCGATCTCCCGCAGGCAAAACAGGTGGGATCTTTGATGCGACAGGGGTTAGATGCATTCAGCCAGCCTGTGGGATCGGATTCAGACAGAAGGAGTTTTCTGCCTGTGATCAGGGGAGGGGGCAAATCCCAGGCACCATGACGACCTGGCACCTGGGCTTTGTTGACCCCTGTTGTAAATTGTCTGAAACATGGCGCTGTGCCAGGTTTATTAGGACAACTGAAAGTGTGTTTATCAGGATAGTTAAAAGTGATTAAATAGACTAGAACTGCACTATATTTTAATAAAGTAAAAGGAGCTTGGTCATAAGGTGTTCTGATTAATAAATCCGGATTACTGAAGCCTGGTCCAACAAAAAAAATACTTTTTTTGATGAAGCCTTGGTAAGATTGGGTATATTTACAACACCACAAAACCTGCACTCAAGTAGCCTGAACACAGAAGGGTCGGAGGGCAGGAGTTGCCTACACCCTGAAGCGATTACGGAGCATGACCTGGCTGAAGGTGCTGTCCCGTCCCTCTCCAAGCAGAAGTGAGCTGCGAAAGTATGCAATGAAGGCCAAGTGCCGGCTCAGCAGATTTCTATAACTGGTAGGGAACACATGTTTGCTACAGAGATAGTTATGGCTCTGAAGTGGTGCACCATGACCCAGTGGTCTAGTGAGATCCCAGCCTGTTCATAGGTGAGGGCAATACAGTCCACCACCCAAGTGAACAGTTCGCTTAGTTACTGGAAGCCCCAGTCAACTGGGGTCATAGGAGACAAAGAGCTGAGACGTTTTCAGGTGGCCCAGAGTCTGTTGCAGATAGAAGAACAGGGCCCTCTTACAATCCAGAGTATGGGGAATAGTCTCCACCTTGCCAGCGTGATGCCTTGGGAAGAAGGTAGAGTGCACCACCTCTTGATTGAGGTGGAAGGACGACACCACTTTTGACAGAAACTTGGTGTGTGTACAGAGCATCACCCTATTCTTGTAGAACCTTATGTAGGGCAGCTCTGCCATCAGAGCCTGTAGCTTGCTGACCCTGTGAGCCGACGTTGAATGCCATGAGAAAGACAACCTTCCAGGAGAGGTACCACAGGTGGCAGGTAGCCAGGGGCTCAAATGGCATTTTAGTGAGCAGTGAGAGCACCACATTGAGATCCCACTCCACCGTTGGTTGGCAGACGGGGGGACTGGACAACATAAAGGCCCCGCAGGAAACGAGAGAAGGGGCTAAGCCGATTAGAGCTTGCCCTCAACAGTGGTGGGTGCACCGCAATAGCACTCAGATACACTCTGAGCTGGACTTCAGTCCCACCTGTGACAGATGGAGTAGGTACTGGAGCACCAGCTGCACTGAGCAGGATTAAGGGTTCACCTGCCTCTCAAAGCACTACACCAAACATCAATGCATTTGAAGGAGTATGCCCTTCTCATGGAGGCTTTACAGGAAGCCAGAAGGAACTTCTCCACATCATGTGGGAGGTTAAGAGACCTAGCGCTACCCTTTCAGCAGCCAAGCCACATGTGACAGGGATCACAGATTGGGGTGCAGCCCAGGGGAATCGGAGGTGCCGACGATAGACAAAGAATCAGTGGAAAACAGGGTTGCCTGAGCTACTGGGGGGACTACCAGAAGCCATGATACCCTGCCGTGCTGGACCTTGAAGAGGGTCGTAAGAACCAGTGGTGTCAGCGGGAAGGTGTAAAGGAGGCCTTCTGTCCATGGGATGAAGAACCCATTTGCTGCCACTCGGCTGGCGGGAGCAGAACTAGGGCAACTGCGTGTTGTCCGGGCTGGCAAACAGGTACACTAGGGGGACACCCCAGAGTCAGAAAAGCCAGGAGGCCACTCTGGGATCCAGGCACTACTCGTGCAGCTGGAGGACTCTGCTCAGTCTGTCCACCAGGGTGCTGTCCAGGCCCACAGGAGCATTCTGTTGATGTTGTCACATATGAGGAGAGGGCTACTGCCTCCTGGCAGATGGCGTACGATCCCGTACCTCCTTGGTTTGTAGATACAGAGCATTGCAATTTGGTTGTCAGTCTGGACCAGCACAGACTGGTGCCGCAACCAGTAGTGAAAAGCTATGAAAACAAGAAATATCGCCCGGAGTCCAGGAGGTTGATCTGCAACTGGAACTCCATCAGGGATCATGCACCTTGAGTGCAGAGGTCCTCACAATGAATTCCCCCATCCTCGCAGGGAGGAGTCTGTGGTGAGGACCCATTCTTTGGGGGGTGGATGCTTGGAAGGGCATCCCGGATTGAAGATGGCAGGGGATCTGCCACCAGTGGAGGGAGTCTGCCAGTTGGCGGGTCACTTTTACCCTGTCCCAAAGTCTGCCCGTGGCTTGTGTACACTGGGAGCAGAGGCAACACAGCCACCCTCACATGCAGGCAGGCATACGGGGTTACGTGGACTGTGGAGGCCATGTGGCCCAGCAGGCGAAGGAGAAGGCAAGCTGGCACCGACTGGCAGTGTTGCACTTTTGTGGCTAGCTCCTGAGGCGCTCTATCCTTTCCGGAGGGAGGAAGGCCTTGGCCAGGAGGGTGTCCAGCTAAGCCCCTATGAACCTAAAGCATCGATCTGGAGAGAGGTGGGACTTGAGATAGTTGATAATGAACCCAAGAAGCTGCAGGACATGGATGGTGCACTCGGTGGCGTGGTGCACTTCTGCAGCTGTGCCTCCCCTTATGAGCCAGTCGTCCAAGTAGAGAAAGACGAAGGTGGCTGTGACCACTGTCAGGCATATGGTGAAGACCCTTGGTGATGACGCCAGCTCGAAGGGTAGCACTCTGTACTGGTAGTGACCTCCTCCCACCACGAACTGGAGATATTGTCAATGGTTGGGATGGATCAGGATGTGATCCTAAGTATCCTTCAGGTCTAAGGAGCATAGCCAGTCTCCCTGCTTGAGGTAAAGCAGCAGTGTTTCAAGGGAGAGCATCTTGAACTTCTCCCTTACCAGAAATCTATTCAAGTCCTATATGTCCAGGATGGGCCTAAGGCCCCCTGTTCGCTTGGGAACGAGGAAATATCTGGAGTAGAAGTCATTGCACCAAAGATGTTTGGGCACTGGCTCCACCGCCTTGCCTGTGAAGAAGCCTGCAAGCTCAGTGAGCAGCAGAATCTGGTGAAGAAGCCGTACCAGTTCTCCTGGAAAGAACAAGGGTGGCGTCTGTAGCAGGTGGAGGAGGTATCCCTCTGACTAGCTGCAGCACCCAGGAGTCTGTGGTGATGGAGGTCCACCTGTGAGCAAACACGGCCAGACCTGTGGGCTCCTGGGAGAGAGGAGGCCATACCCAAGAGTCAAAAACTCCCTCCAGGCTGGCCAGGGCCAGTGTCTGGGTCTTAGGCTTGCAGAGGCTGTTCCTTTACCCTTTGGACTGTGGCCCATGCTGTGGGGCAGAGAAGGCCTGGTACTGTGGTGCACTACTGAACACCCCCTTCTTCCTCAGGAAGGCAGGCTTCTTCCCCGGGGCCTTTTTACGAGGGTGCACAGAGGTCATCTTTGAAAGTCTGACCCTGATCAGGAACTCAATCTCTATCTCAGCAGCCTTGTCTGACATGGGTTTTCCGAAGAGGTTCTCTCCAGTGCCAGGGACATTGAGAAGTTTGTCCTGGACCCACTGCTCGAGGTCAGACGACTGCAGCCAAGTCTGGCGTCAGGCCCATATGCCTGTAACAGCCACTCTGGCTGAGGATTTGAAGCCATCGCATGCTGTTTGAGAGAGGAACTTCAAGCACTCATTGACTGCCGAAGCCAGTGACTTGAACCACAAAAGGCCTGCAGGCCCCATTGAGGCCTGCAGAGAAATCAGCGAGTTCCCTCACCAGTTCCTTTAGGTGCATGCTGATGTACAACTGGTAGGACTGGACTTGGCAAACCAGTATCGAGGCCAGGCAGCATGTTCGGTCAAGGGCATCCAGGGTCTGGGCCTTCCTACCCAGGGGGCAATAATGAATGAGTCTTTTGGCTCTTGAGTCGCCATATGGCCGACTCGATGACCATAGAATTGTGAGGGAGCTGTGTTTTCTGGAACCCCGGGTTTCGGCGGACTTAGTACATGGTGTTGAGCTGTCTGCTCACAATGGGCACAGATGCCAGTTTTTTCCCCAAATATGGAGGCGGCATTTGAGGATCAAAGGGACAGGCACTGTGGGGGCCTCCTTCAGATGGGCCTTGTACTGGAGGATCTCAAGTTCTTTCATGCAGGGGGGTCCTCTTCTGCCTCTGTCTCGAATGCGAGTGCGTCCTGCACAAAGTCGAGGAAGGCAACATCCTTGGGCAAGGAATGACACCAAAACACCTATAGAGACTGGTCCCGAGGACACATCTCAGTATTGCCGGGTGCCCAGGGACTCCTCATCCTTGGTCTCCCTGTCTAAGTCAGAGGAAGAATCCAAGGCTCTGCAGCTCCCGTGGTCGGGTCTCAAGCCCAAAGGCCTATGACCCCAGGGGACCTGTGGGCCGG
The DNA here is from genome assembly GCA_033557465.1 of Ichthyophis bannanicus. Classification (NCBI taxonomy): domain Eukaryota; kingdom Metazoa; phylum Chordata; class Amphibia; order Gymnophiona; family Ichthyophiidae; genus Ichthyophis; species Ichthyophis bannanicus. Next base: position 2,784,938 of record CM066043.1, read on the forward strand.
GCTGTGTGCACTCGCCAGGGAGGACCAGTGTCCCGAGGAATGGGACCGGGACCAGGACCTCCTCCGATGCCGATGGGTCTCTCGAGACGGTTAGTGCTCGAGGATCGGCTCGACCACCGGGGAACCCTCGAGGTCGAGGGTCTGGTCATCAGGGCAGATGAACTGGAAGAACCGAACATAAGCGCCTGCTGCTGTGCTAAGAGGGCAATGGCTTTGGGCCTGGCTTCGGTTCCATCAAGGGGGAGTCCTTGACCAGGATGGCCTCGAGGATCCGGAGCCGGTCTCCCAACACCGATTCCTCCTTCCAGGGCAGCTTGTGAGTCGGCTCCCTCTCTGATCCCTCGGACTCACACCGGGGACTGCGGGGCCTGGTGTGGGATTTACCTGCTTTTCCAGACCCGTCCTCAGAGGCGGTCTTTAAGCTCTTCTTGCGTTCCCACCTCCAGGGAGTTTCTCTCTGAGAAGCTGCAGCCACAGGACCCCAGGGCAGCCCTGGCATCACAGTACACTGAGGTACCAGAGGGGGCTCTGGAGCATAGTGTCACCGGGGACTCGGCGCAGAGTCTGATCTATCGAAGAACTTTTCCTGCTGCAGCTGGCAGCTCTTGATGGCCTTTGCAAACATGAATTTACAAAGGTCGCAGCCCAAGTTGTCGTGGTCCGGCCCGAGGCAACGGAAGCAGCAGTCATGTGGGTCGATGAGGGAAATCATCTTACTGCATCGATAACATTACTTGAAGCCACTGGAGGCTATGGGAAAAAAACAGGTCCCTGAACATGGACGAGGGACCTCTCGAGAGAAAAACAAGAAAACAAACCAGAGCACAGATGCCGAGGTGAGCTGGCTCAGGGGTGGGAAGAGAAACTGGTACATGTACCATAAAAGAAAAGTTTTAAGACAAATAAAACCCCACACTTTTACCGGGGAAACGGGACAGATGTCCGGTGGGCTCCGAGGGAAAAAGGAGACTAAGGCAAGATGGAATCCTTTGGCAGGAAGGGGACCATGCATGTGTGGTGCATCTCCCAAAGGCTTTCTTTGAAAGCTGGGGAGATTCTTCCGCATGGGCTCCGTCGGCACCATCACCCATATGTGAGGATAAACTTCCTGCTTGTTCCTGGAGTCCAAAGGCTTCCATCTTTGCGAGTGTAGAATCAGAGGCCTAGTATATCAATAAAATACCCAATCTTACTCCATCCACTTTCTTAATAAACAATCTACACCCAGAACTTAGATATGATTTATATGCAAGCTGTTTTGCAAAGTCACAAGTAACCCTACATCCCCCTTCTTGACTATCCTCACCTTCCCTTCTCTTTTCCAATAACCATCTTCTGGGCATAAATGTCGTTGCACAACAATCACCTTCCTCCAATAAAATCTCAATAATGCAGAACACCCTCCCCTCCTCTCCCAAATGTGCATGCCCTGTTTCTTCAGATAATGCATCTGCCTTATTTTTAACACACTCTGCATGTAACAATACCAATCCTTAACAGATACCTCCCCTAATATTTTGTCACTCCTCTTACAATTGTACAAACTATCAGGAGTAATTCTGTTCTACAACAATCCCTCTTTTCCTTAGTGTCCTCCCTTCCCCATACTAACCAATTCCAATCAATCTTATATACATACAATATAGGGATCAAATGTCAAGATTTGTTAATCCCTTGCCCTGGTAATAAAACAACTCTTCCCCCACTCATAACAGAAATGCCCTCTCCTTTAACTCCTGTCCCTGTCATAACCCAACTAGCCACCAAATACAAAAACACACCATACCAGCACTTAACCTCCCTCTCTGACACCCCTGAAAAAAGAACTATTAACCCCTGCCAACCCCTCTGTGCTCTCCAATGAATGAACCTCCCCTCCCAGCAGAGTTCCCTACTTGATTCAATCTCATCAGATAATAACAAATTTTCATCAACCATCTTTGCCATGAATTGAATTAAAACATTCCAGAAATCTGCATCCCCACGTTCTTTGGTTTACACATAACTTCATGTGTACAGAGACTAATTACTACTACTATACATACAAAGAGTAGTTACTCACCTGTAACAGGTGTTCTCCAGGAGCAGCAGGAATCAGTCCTCACATATGGGTGTCATCGGCACCGATGAAGCCCCAGCGGAGCATTTCCCCAGCTTTCCATGAAAGCCTTTGGGAATGCAGGCACGCATGCGTGGTTCCCTTCCCGCCTAAAGGTGCCATCTTACCTCAGACAAATGACATAGCTAAATACAGCACACAAAAATGAAAAATAAACTATGTACAACTGCAACTCCAAGGGGAGGAGGGAGGGTTGTGAGGACAGATTCCTGCTGCTCCTGGAGAACACCTGTTAGAGGTGAGTAACTACTCTTTCTCCAGGACCAAGCAGGAAGTCAGTCCTCACATATGGGTGACTCCCTAGCTCTGGGCTACCGAGGAACCCAGGCTGAACAAGAGAACTCCCTCTAGTCTCAGCAGCAAAGAAAGGCTTTTCAAGGACACAACCTCCACCGGTAGCCCAACAGAGGGCAGGAGTTGCCTAAACCTCAAAGAGATTCCGGAGTACTGCTTGGCCAAAAGCACTGTTCCTACTGGACTCCCTCTCCAGGCAGTAATGGGCCGCAAAAGTCTGGCTTGAAGACCAAGTTGCAGCCCTGCAGATGTCTACCAAGGGCACAGAGCGGAGATGAGCCACTGAGGCAGCCATTGCCCTGACTCGGTGGGCCGTAACCCTACCCTGCAAAGGAAGGTCAACCGCCTTGTAAGGCCAGGTGATACAGTCAGCCACCCAGATGGACAAGGTACGCTTGGACACAGCCAACCCCAACTTATTGGGGTCAAAGGAGACGAAGAGCTGGGTAGCCCTTCTACGCCCCTGCGTACGGTCAAGGTAGAAGGATAAGGCCCTCCTACAGTCCAGGGTATGCAGGACTGCTTCAGCCTGGCTTGCATGAGGCCTAGGGAAGAATGTTGGAAGAACCACCTCCTGGTTGAGGTGGAAAGAGGAGACAACCTTAGGGAGGAACTTTGGATGAGTCCTAAGGACTACCCTGTTCCTATAAATCCTGGTGTAAGGCCTATCACAGACCAGGGCCTGAAGCTCACTTACTCGCCTAGCCGAGGTAAGAGCTATCAGGAAGAGTGTCTTCCAGGAGAGGAAGCGTAGTGGACAAGTAGCCATCGGCTCAAAAGGTGGGCGAGTCAGTTGCTGCAAGATCACATTCAGCTCCCACTCAGGGGCAGGAGGACGGATTGGAGGCTTGAGCAAAAGCAAGCCCCTAAGAAAGCGAGACACCAAGGGGTGACCAGCCAGAGAATGTCCCTCCACCAGAGAGTGGTGAGCTGCTAGAGCTGAGAGGTGGACCCGAACAGAATTGGATTTAAGACCTTGATTTGACAAGTGCAGTAAGTACAGAAGGACTACTGGCACAGTACAGGAGAAAGGATCTTCTGTACGTAGCTGACACCACACAGAAAACCTCTTTCATTTGAGAGCATAGGTTTTCCTAGTGGACTGTTTCCTAGAGGCTAGGACAACCTCCTGAGGCAGGCCCCAGGGAGCCAAGACTACCCTTGCAGCCTCCAGGCCATCAAATTGAGAGCTTTGAGATTGGGGTGCAGAAGGGAACCCTGCTCCTGTGAGAGAAGGTCGGGTTGTAACCACAGATGTAGTGGAGGATCCACTGCCAGTTGAAGTAGAAGAGGAAACCAAGGCTGTCTCGGCCACCTGGGAGCCACCAGCAGGACCGAGGCCTTGTCCTGAAGAATCTTGAAGAGAGTTTGGGCCACCAAGGGCGTGGGAGGAAACGCATAGAGGAGGCCCTGAGACCAGGATATCAGAAAAGCATCCGCTGCTATCCGCAGAGGATGCAGTTGCCTGGAGCAGAACTTTGGCAGTTGCTTGTTCGTTGGGCTGGCAAAGAGATCTATCAAAGGGAGACCCCATTTCAGGAAGATCTTCTGAACCACTAAAGGATGCAGCTGACACTCGTGGGGCTGCAGTATTCTGCTTAATCTGTCTGCCAGGTAGTTGTCCTGGCCTGGAAGGTACACAGCTTTGAGGAGCATGCTGTGCTTGAGGGCAAAAGAACAAAGGTCCTGAGCCTCCCGACAAAGGAGCCTGGACCCAGTTCCGCCCTGTTTGTTCACATAAAACATGGCAACTTGGTTGTCTGTCTGAATCAGGACAGACTTGTGAGCCAGGGTAGGAGTGAAAGCTTTGAGTGCCAATCGAATAGCTCTGAGTTCGAGGAGATTGATCTGCTGTGCAGCTTCCCAGGGAGACCAGAGTCCCTGGGTGCACTTGCCCAGACAATGAGCTCCCCAGCCTTGCAGGGAGGCATCTGCTGTCATCACTACTGTGTACCCTGGAATCTGAAAAGGCACCCCTTTCAGTAGATTGGGTGGGTGCAGCCACCAGTTGAGGGAGTGCAGAAATGGTCTGGACACCCTTATTCTGTCTCTGAGGCTGCCTGTGGCCTGTGACCACTGAGCCCGAAGGCACCACTGTGCAGGCCTCATATGGAGCCTGGCATTGGGGGTCACATGAACTGTCGAAGCCATGTGGCCTAGAAGCCTCAGGCAGAGTCTGGCGGAGACTAGGGACGTGCTGAGAAACTGATTTGCCAAGGCCATCAACCTTTGGGCCCTGTCTGCTGGCAAGAAAGCCTTTGCCAGCAGAGAGTCCAGCCTTGCTCCTATGAACTCTAAGTTCTGGGAGGGGAGCAAAGTGGACTTTGCGAAGTTTATGACAAACCCCAGGCGTTGTAGAAGAGCAATAGTCCTGAGGGTGGCTTGATTGGCCTCCTGACATGTCTGACCCCTGATGAGCCAGTCGTCTAGATAGTGGAAGACAAAGATTCCCTGATTTCTCAAGTAGGCCGCCACCACTGCTAGGCACTTTGTGAAGACTCTGGGGGAGGAGGTGAGGCCGAAAGGCAGCACTCTGTATTGATAATGGTTTCCTTCCACAATGAACCTGAGGTACTTTCTGTGGTCTGGATGAATGAGGATGTGAGTGTACGCATCCTTTAGATCCAAGGAGCATAGCCAATCTCCCTGCTGGAGGTAGGGCAGAAGGGTTCCAAGAGTAAGCATCTTGAACTTTTCCTTCACTAGGAACTTGTTGAGGTTCCTGAGGTCCAGAATGGGTCGGCCACCGGTTCTTTTGGGCACCAGGAAATACCTGGAGTAGAATTCGTGACCTTGCAAGTGGGGAGGCACAGGCTCCACTGCCCTGTCCACCAACAGACCCTGAAGCTCCTGAAGGAGAAGGTCTGTGTGCAAGGGAGGCCTTGGAGGCTCCCCTGGAAAATAAGGTGGAGGCAGTTCGTGAAAATGAAGGGCATAGCCCTTGTGGGCTATCTCCAGCACCCAACTGTCCCCGGTGACAAGAGGCCACTGGTGGGCAAAGAGGGCAAGGCGATCTCCTGTGCAGGGTTGGGAGAGCAGTGGAGGAGAGGCTATGCTCAAGGAGTCAAAAACCCCCACCCTGCAAAAGTGGTAGCAGGGGCCTGAGGCTTGGGGGTCCTCTGCCTACAGGGCCCATTACCCTGGCCCTTGGCTTGCTGACCCTGGGGGCAGCTTGGGCAGCCTGATATTGCGGGTACTGTTTGTAGGCAGTGCCCTTCCTCGGGTAAAAGGGCTTTTTACCCGAGCCCTTCTTTTTATGAGAAGAGGCAGAGGTCTTCCTAGACAGCCTTGTCCGTGTGAGGTGCTCGGTCGCGATCTGAGCGGCCTTCTCGGTCATGGGCTTGCCAAAAAACCTTTCACCTTGGCAAGGGACATCGACCAACTTGTCCTGAACCCATGGCTCGAGGTCAGATGACTGCAGCCATGCCTGGCGTCGAGCCGCGATGCCGGCTGCTGCGACTCGGGCCGAAGCCTCGAAGCCATCGTAGGTGGCGTGGGACATGAACTTCGAGCAGTCCCGAATCCCCGAGGACAAGGACTTAAATCTCTGCAAGGGTTCCCTGGAGAGACCAGCAGAGAACCCGGCCAACTCCTTGGCCAGATCCCGCAAGTACATGCCCATGTACAGCTAGTAGGACTGGACACGGCAAGCAAGCATCGAGCCCTGGAAGCACTTTCTACTGATGCCATCGAGGTTTCGGGCCTCCCTGCCAGGAGGCACCGCGGAGTGCATCTTCTGGCTCTTCAGACGATGCATGGCCGATTCCACAACCATGGAATGGTGTGGTAGCTGTGCTTTCAGAAAACCAGGGCTCTTCCGGAGTCAACAGATCGAATTGACTCGCTTGCTAAGAACCGGCGCCGAGGCCAGTGCCTCCCACATACGGAAGAGGAGCCGTTCCAGCATCAGAGGAACCGGGACAGTAAAGGCCTCCTTCGGAGGAGAGTCATAATATAGCGCCTCGAGCTCTTCAGCTCGAGGCTCTTCCTCGGGGTCCGCCGGAATAGCCAAGGCAGTGACCATATCCCGGACGAACTCCGAGAACCGGGTGTCCTCCGGGGGGGACCTACGCCGGGGCTCAGACTGCGGTGAGTCCGAAGGGACGCACCGAGTCTTAAAGGTATCAGGAGACTCCTCATCCTCCGTCTCCCAAGCCGACTCGTCCGAGGAAGAGTCGGGGTCTGACCCCGCGGGGCCCTGGAGCACCCGCCCTGACGCCAGAAGCACTGGCGTCGACGCCCTCGGTCCCGAACGGGAGGTCGAGGGAGACCGCGACCGAGGTCGACTCCGAGCCACGATGGACTCGAGTATTGGCTAGGTCTCCGGGGTCGACTTAGACGTCCCGGTGGTCGGGGCAGATGCGCCAGACAGGCTGGCCATCAGTGCCTGCTGCTGCTCCACGAAGGCAGACAATCTGCTCTCCAAGGCTGTCATCCTGAGACCCAGCTCGGGAGACGCAGCAACCACAGACTCGGGCCCCGGCGGCCCCGGGCCAGACGTCGGCTCCCTGGGAGGAGAGTCCACGAGGATTACGGGGCTTACGTGTCCAGCAGACTCCGGCTCCACACGAGGAACTTTGGCAGGCTTCTCCGGTTCCATGGGCCCGGGGCGACGGTCGGGGGTCTTAGACCTGGCCCTCGAGGAGCCAGGGACCTCCTCCGACGCCGCCCTCGTGAGCCGTTTCTTCCTCTTGCGTTCCTGGTTGGGGGACCCCCTGTCCGAGGAGCTTCGACGGCGCTCGGGATCGGAATCCCGAGATGTCGAGGCCTCAGACGAGGTCTGGGCCCGGCCGGAGGCTGAGTCTGAGAAAAGCCTTTCCTTTTGCTGCTGGCGACTTCGTAGTGCCTTGGAAGACATCTTTCCACAGGCCCCGCACGACTTAGGTTCGTGGTCACGGCCGAGACACCAAAGGCAGCAGTTGTGTGTGTCGGTGAGAGACATTAGTTTCTTACACCGATTACACTTCTTAAAACCGCTGGAAGCCATCGGGGAAAAAAGAGTCTCCGCGAGGTCAAAGGACCGGCCTTCCAGGGAAAAAGGGCACGAACGCCAGCCACGAACGGCAAAAAACGAAAAAGAAGAATCGGGCTCGCTACCGGAGTACCGAACCCGGAGGGAGGGGAACCGGCGTCGAACCGGGAGAAAAAATAGCAAAAATCACTGAAAAATCTAATTTTAACTGGGAAAACTGGACACACATCCGGTGGGCTTCACGGAAAAAAAGAGACTGAGGTAAGATGGCACCTTTAGGCGGGAAGGGAACCGCGCATGCGTGACTGCATTCCCAAAGGCTTTCATGGAAAGCTGGGGAAATGCTCTGCTGGGGCTTCATTGGCGCCGATGACACCCATATGTGAGGACTGACTTCCTGCTTGGTCCTGGAGAATGACTAAATACTGTTTCTATGTGTATAGATGGTAGCAGTAACCACTATATAATTATGTTCAAAGCAGTTCCCATCTGTAGTGCAGCATTGAATATATCTATATTTTTAAACACTGCATCCAGCATTTAAAAAAACACATGGTCACCACCACTACTGTATAACAACTACATTATGTCCATCTAGAAGAAAAATACAGCGCACTCTAGTGACCTAGTTTTCATTAAGTATGCTCCTTTTACATATATTATTTTGGAAATTCTTCTAAGCAGTTCCCTTGGAAACAGGTCTATTGCAAAAGAATCAATATTCAGAGGACAGATGAAGGTAAGGCATACAATAAACTGGTAGTGTGATTCACAGGTGTTATAGAACTTCATAGATATTTAAATTGTTTGACATGGACCACTGGTCCCATAGTAATACCTTCACAATTACTCAGACCCATACTGATTGAAATCTCCCTCTAACAAACATGCTATCTGAATCTTTTTCTACAATATTCTAGTTAAACCATTTTCTTAACATCCAAATAACTATCCAGATATTGCAAGCTGCAAGCTAACAGCTGACACTAGCTCCTGTCCCTGCTGTTTACTCAGTACTGAAATTGGGTCCTAAACATCCCCTTCCTCCTACCTTCCCATTGCTGACACTGGCTTTTTCCTTCCTGCATCACCTACCCCTCACTGTTCACCTCCCCAATTTGCTCAGTACTGAACTGGCTCTCTCAATACACTTTTTTAAAAATAATTAGCCATGACACTGGGTCTTTTCTGCTCACTAATTCTTGGAAAGTGTTGAAACTGGTTCCTTAATATCATTCACTAATTGTTCAACAGACATTGACTTCTTACCATCCTCACCAGCTGCTTTTGCTGCCTCGGCTTCTCTCCTTCTGCGGACAGCTCGCTGCTTCTCTTCCAGTCGCTGCTTCTCAGCATTTGCCTCATCCCAACGCCCATTCTCCATTAGCCTCTGGTCAGGACGTAATCGACTGTCAGTTGGTGCTATGCCATCTTCTGGGGCGTTAAGTGTTAAGGCCAGCTCTGAGAAGTAATACATGTTCTCTGCATTCTTCCTGATAGTAATGTGAGGGGAAGAAAACCATTGTGAGGCTGTGTGGAGAGAGTTAGTGCCAAAAAATATCCAAAAAACAAGAAAAGAAAAAGCATGCAATGACATGAGAAAGACTAATAAAAGACAGAAGCAGAGAAAGGAAAGGAAAGAAAGTAGAGCATAGAGATGAACATGGAGGAAGAGGAAAGAAAATAATCAATGGCTGGTATAGACAAAACCAGATATTTTTCACTTCCTTTTGCACAAATAGATGATATAATACACTTGTGCAGTATTATACCAGATACTCACGGCAGTGGATTCCTTTTCCATAACATGACTCGACTCTCCTCCATTCGCATTTCTGTGCTGTTTTCTGTGTTGTTGCAACCTTGCATTACCTGAAAACAGTCCATCTTTTCATCCCAAGTCCCCAGCAGCACATAGTGCACCTTTCCAAAGGAGTCTGACACCTCCCCAGTAACCTGAAGGGAAACGCCATTAGAGTTGCATTCTGCAGCAAATCAGTGGAGTTAAAATATGACCACATAAGACGACTCTGCTCCAGGTATAGCACAGACTATCCTTCCATCAGAAATCTGAGATGCCTATGGGGATAATTTTATAAGGAGCTGCCTAAAGTTATGTTCCATCAATGCATGATTTCCATGCATAAAACTGTATGTACACATGTAAAGCATAGTTACTCACCTGTAACAGGTGATCTCCGGGAACAGCAGGAATTTAGTCCTCACATATGGGTATCGTCGGTACCGACGGAGCCTGTGTGGGAACACACCCCAGCGTCCAATAGGAAAGCTTTTGGGAGCATCCAACAGCGCCTGCGTGCTGCCTTCCCGCCTTTCCCAACTGCCTCTCTCCAGTTGAGTTTAAAGCTGAGACAAAGAGAGAGAGAGGGAAAGAGATAGAGAGATACAACTCCTAGGGGAGGTGGGTGGGTTGTGAGGACTAAATTCCTGCTGTTCCCGGAGATCACCTGTTACAGGTGAGTAACTATGCTATCTCCAGGAACAAGCAGGAATGTAGTCCTCACATATGGGGACTCCCTAGCTTTAGATGCCAGGGAGAGACCCCAGAGGTTGTGTGTCCCTGTGAAAGGGCTGCACTTCCCTCCATGGATCTCTGGCATCCAACCAGGGATGGTGGGTAGGAGTTGATTAGGTATGGAACAGGTGTTGGAGAACAGACTGACCAAACAAGGCATCCTGGCGGGAGTCCTTGTCCAAGCAGTAATGGGCTGTGAAGGTATGAACCGAGGCCCAGGTGGCTGCTCGACAGATGTCGTCGATAGACACAGAGTGCAGATGAGCCATTGAAGCTGCCATGGCTCTCACATTGTGAGCTGTGACATGGCCCTCCAGAGGAAGATTCTTACTCTGATAGGCAAAGGAAATACACTGAGCAATCCACTTGGATAGTGTTCTCTTGGAGACTGGAAGTCCCAAATGAGAAGGATCAAAAGCAACAAAGAGTTGAGAGGACTTTCGATGCTGCTGTGTTCTTTGTAAGTAAAAGGCTAAAGCTCTTTTACAATCCAAAGTATGAAGATTACTTTCTGCTTTTGATGCATGAGGCCTTGGAAAAAAACACAGGTAGGTAGACCGCTTGGTTTAGATGAAAAGGCGAGACCAACTTTGGCATAAAGTGTGGATGAGTCCTAAGAACTACCTTGTCATGATAGAACCTTGTATAAGGAGGATCAGCCACTAGTGCCTGCAACTCACTGATGCGACGTGCTGATGTGATTGCAATGAGAAAGATAAACTTCCAAGAAAGGAATTTCAATGAGGTAGTAGCTAAGGGTTCGAAAGGTGGCTTCATGAACTGACCAAGAACCAGGTGGTGGCCTGATGGGAGGCTTGGTTAGAAGAAGGCCTCTCATAAATCTTGCTATAAGAGGATGGGAGGAAATAGGTTGTCCATATAGAGGCTTGAAAGAAGCTGCAATAGCACTCAAATGGACTCTTACTGAGTTAGTTTTAAGTGCTGCGTTGGATAAATGAAGGAGATACTCCAGTAATGATTCTAGAGGAATCGCAAGGGGGTTAAGACCCTTTTGCGAACACCATATGGTAAATCTTTTCCACTTGAAAGCATAAGAGCGTCTTGTGGAAGGCTTCCTGGAAGCATAAAGAATATCCTTTACTTGCTGAGGGAGGTTAAGATCATGGAGATCTAGGCCTTCAGCAACCAATGAGATTCAGAGACTGGGGATTGGGATGCCATAACATTCCATCCTCCTGAGACAGGAGATCTGGAGCAGACCCTAACTCCAGAGAGGGAGCTTGAGAGAGATGTAGAAGCAGAGGGTACCACACTTGCCGTGGCCAATGTGGAGCTATGAGAATCATACGGCCTCTGTCTCTCTGAAGCTTGAACAGGGTTTTGGGAATTAGGGGAATGGGTGGAAAGGCATAAAGTAAGTCAACCCCAGTGAAGGAGGAAAGCATCCTTGGCCTGAGAGCCCTGAGCCGGAATTCTGGAACAGAACCGGGGGAAGTCTGGCATTCAACCGACTTGCAAAGAGGTCTATGTCCGGGGTTCCCCAAATTTGAAAAATCTTGGCCACCTGGTCTGCATGCAGACCATTCGTGTGGAAGCAGAACTCAACTGAGTCTGTTTGCCCAAGAGTTTGGTATGCCTGGAAGATACACTGCCAGGAGATGAATCTGATGCTCTGGCGAGGGCCCATAGTTGCAAAGCTTCGTTGCAAAGCGACAGAGAGCCTGTTCCCCCCTGCTTGTTCATGTAGAACATGGCTACTTGATTGTCCTTTTGAATGAGGACTGTCTTGTAGCTGAGTAGGGTGTGGAACAATTGAAGAGCAAGGAAGATTGCTCTGAGCTCTAAGAGATTGGTATGCAGATGAGTCTCCTGTGGAGTCCAGGTGTCTTGGGTGGAGAGGTCTTGCAGATGAGCTCTCCAGCCCATTGGAGAAGCATCTATTGTGGGAGTTGCCTGGGGTAAAGGTTGTTGAAATGGGGACCCCAGCAACAGGTTTTGAGTGGACTGCCACCATTGGAGGGACAAAATAAGGCGATTTGTGTTTGCTATTTTGTCTGACAGGCACTCTGATGCCTGGGTCCATTGAGTGGATAAAGTCCACCAGGCTGCTCTCATATGGAGGTGAGCATAAGGAACCACATGCACGGTAGATGCCATGTGGCCTAGTAGTTGTGACATCTCTCAAGCAGTGAGATGAGGCTTTAGCACTGCTTGAGAAGCTAACTGCACCATGTGAAAGCAACGGGTCTGAGGAAGATAGGCCCTTGCTTTTCTGGTATCCAGCAAAGCTCCTATGAACTCTAGAGACTGAGTGGGAGTTAGACTGGACTTTGGGATGTTTATGACCAGATCCAAATACTGAAGGATACGCATTGTGCAAGACAGAGAAATCCTGGACTCTGACTCTGATGGGGCTCGAATGGGCCAGTCGTCTAATTAAGGGAAAACTAATATTCCTAGAGTGCGAAGAAATGCTGCTACCACAGTCATGCATTTCGTGAACACCCTTGGTGCAGAGGCCAGGCCAAAAGGAAGCACCCTGTACTGGTAGTGCTTTCCTTGAAAAAGGAACCAAAGTAACTTTCTGTGAGTTGGATGGATGAGAACATGAGTGTACACATCCTTGAGATCTAGAGAACAACGCCAATCCTGACTCTAAAGGTATGGCAGCAAAGTTCCCAGAGAAATCATTTTGAATTTCTCCTTGAACAGGAATTTGTTCAATTCTATGAGGTCTAAAATAGGTCTGTGTCCCCCTGTTTTCTTTGGAATAAGGAAATAGGGGGAGTAAAACCCTGTACCATGTTGATGAATGGGTACTTCTTCTATTGCCCCTTGGGCAAGAAGCATAGTGACCTCTTGATCTAACAGGTTGATGAGAGAGGTCTGAGAATTCAACTGTCTTACCACTGTGGGAGGGGGCATGCACGAAAAGTGAAGCTTGTACCCCTCTTTTATGATGGAGAGTGTCCAATGTTCTGCTGTTATCTGCCCCATTTGGGGGGCAAAGTGACACAACCTTCCTGGAATGGTGGAAGGCTCTGGTCCATTGAGAACCAGGAAAGTTAAGTTCTCTATATGGAAGTCAAAGGCCTTGAGGAGGCTCAGACGGTTGAGGCTTAGCAGTCTTTGCTTTCCTTTGTTTAGGTGGTTGCTGACTATTTCGGACAGATTGACCTGCAGAACATCCTTGCTGGGAATAAGAGGGATAAAACCTCTTCTTCTTGGAGAAGAATGGTTTCTTGAAAGATTTCTTTCTTGCAGGATCAGCTGTGGCTTTGGATAATCTATCCAAAGTAGAGTTGTCAGCATCTAATTCGTTGGCTTTCTCTTGCCAATTTTTGCCAAATAGATTCTCACTTGTACAAGGGATATTGGACCAGCACATTTTGAATATAATTAAGCAGATTTAACTGCTTTTTCTCTGAAAGGACAACTGGGAAACTGGCTGGTACTTGGTAGATCTCTCTCTTTTGCTTTAACAGATACCTAAGTTCCACGAACAGAACAATGTCTGGGAAAAATGGTATCGCTAAAGCTGCTGCCCCCGTTACAGCTTCTGCCTCAGTCCAGACAGAGGTCCTAATGCCAGCTGAAGCACCGGTTCCATGTGCAGGGTGCCTGCATGCTGAAGCTCTGAGGAAACAAGTGGAGGAACTCAGAGAGGAGGTGGCGAGGCTGAGGAGCATTGAAGACAGTGAGAAGTACATTGATGAGATGCTTCTTGCAGCAACCAAGTTCTCCAGCAGAGGAGAAGATGGGTGCCAACAGAATGTCGATGGTTGGACACAAGTCAACAGGGCCTGCAAAATCACCAATCCAACTTCTCCATCCCTTGAAATGAAGAACCATTAGGCAGCTCTGGAAGTGGAGGAGGTGAAAACATCCCTGGAAAGGGAAGAACCAGAGCTCAAGTACCCCAAAGTTGCAGAATCAGTGACCACAAGGAAACGAAGGGTAGTGGTGGTTGGAGACTCTCTTCTGAGGGGTACTGAGGCGTCCATCTGCCGACCAGACTTGATGTCCAGAGGGGTATGCTGTCTGCCTGGTGCCAAAATTCAAGATGTTACGGAGAGTTTGCCGAGACTCATCAAGCCCACTGACTATCACCCAATGTTGCTAATCCATGTTGGAACAAATGATACTGCCAGGTATACCTCGGAGCGTATCAAAAGTGACTTCATGGCTCTGGGACAGAGGGTGAAGCAGTTAGGTGCACAGGTGGTGCTTTCTTCAATCCTCCCTGTTGAGGGTAAAGGCCAAGGCAGAGAGGCTCGCATCCTGGAGATGAATGCATGGCTGCGTGGATGGTGTCATCGAGAGCGTTTTGGTTTCCTAGACCATGGGATGCTGTTCCAAGGGTTGCAGAGCAGAGATGGCATCCATCTGTCCAAGAAAGGTCAACGCGTCTTCAGTAGTAGACTGGCTAATCTACTGAAGAGGGCTTTAAACTACAATCGTTGGGGATGGGTGAAGAAAGCCCCCAGGTAAGTGAAAGCCCCCAGGTAGGTGATACATTAAATAACATTATGGAAATGGGTAACAGGGGTAACATACGGAAAGCAGTGTTTATAAATGCCCGTAGCATGGGAAATAAGATCCCTGATGTTGAAGCTTTGGTGGGAGTGGCTGACTTGGATTTAGTGGCAGTTACAGAAACATGGTTCACAGAAAACCATGATTGGGATGTAACTATACCTGGCTATACTTTATTCAGAAAGGACAGGGTAGGAAGTAGGGGAGGAGGAGTGGCACTATATGTAAAAACTACTATTAAAGCTTTGGAATTACAGAGCTTAAAAGGGAGAGGGGAGGAATTGTGGGTTAAACAAGAAAGAGGGAAAAGAGAAATCTATTTACACTGGTGTGATATACAGACCTCCCTCACAAGAGGAAGAGGTGGACAGAGTTATTTGAAGACATGCGCAGCATTGCTAAGAAAGGGGAAGTGCTACTGATAGGAGATTTCAATATGTCAGATGTTGATTGGCACATTTCTGCTGCAGTATCATCTAGAAATAAGGAGATCCTGGATTCTCTACTGGGAGAACTAGTCAGGCAATTGGTAACAGACCCCACACGTGAAGGGGCTATACTGGACTTGGTGCTTACCAATGGTGAAAGTGTTTCTGATGTTGTAGTGGGAGATCATTTTGCATACAGTGATCACCAGATGGTGTGGTTCAGTATTAGGACTAGGGCTGATAGAATCCATTCAAAGGCGAGGAACTTAGACTTTAGGAAGACTAACTGTGAAGATGGGCCAAAACCTCAGGGAGTCGTCAGTTGGATGGGAACAGCTGAGGGATGTAGAAAAACAGTGGGAGAAACTGAAAGGGGATATTTTAAGAGCAACCAACGTTTTTGTTAAAATGGTAAAAAAAGGTAAAAGGAAAAGGAGACCGCTATGGTTTTTGAAAGAAGTAGCTGAAAAAGTGAAGAAAAAGAGGGAGGCCTTCATGAAATACAAGAGATCACAGAGAGAGGAAGATGGGCATCTGTATTTGGAAAAACGTAGAGAAGCTAGCAAAGTAGTCAAGAAGGCAAAGATTCAAAAGGAGGAGGAAATAGCCAATGCAATAAAATGGGGGGATAAGACATTTTTCAGATATATTAGTGAGAAGAGGAAGGGCAAGAGTGGTATTGTCAGACTCAAGGGTGCAGGGAAGGAATATGTAGAAGCTGATAAGGATAAAGCGGAATTGCTTAACAAATATTTTTGTTCCGTGTTCACAGATGAAGAACCAGGAGCAGGACCTCAGAAAACACCCACAAATAGGGACAGAAGCAAAGGACATCTTGAACAATTTTCAAAAGACTGTGTTCGTGAGAAACTATTTCAACTTAAACTAGACAAAGCAATGGGACTGGATGGGATACACCCGAGAATACTGAAGGAACTTGGGGAGGTTCTAGCAGCTCCACTGACTGACCTTTTCAAAGCTTCGTTGGAATCGGGAGTGGTGCCAAAGGACTGCAGAGAGGCTCATGTGATGCCTTTACACAAAAGCAGAAGTAAGGAGGTGGTTGAAAACTACAGGCCGGTTAGTTTAACTTCGGTGGTGAGTAAACTATTGGAAACGCTGCTGAAAGAGAAAATAGTGAGGTTTCTGGAGTCCAGCAGATTACAGGATCCGAGGCAGCATGGACTTACCAGAGGCAGGTCTTGTCAGACAAATCTGATTTCTTTGACTGGGTGACCAGGGAGTTGGACCGAGGGAGAGCCCTAGATGTGGTATATTTAGATTTCAGTAAAGCCTGTGACACTGTTCCTCAGAGGCGACTTATAAACAAACTGAGCACCCTAGGGATGGGCCCTAAAGTAACTGCTTGGGTTAGAAATTGGTTGGGTGGGAGACAAAGAGTACAAGTAAATGGAGCTCACTCTGAGGAGAAGGATGTTATCAGTGGTGTGCCCCAGGGATCTGTCCTTGGTCCGATTCTTTTTAACATCTTTGTTAGTGATATAGCGGAAGGGCTTTCAGGTAAGGTTTGCCTCTTTGCGGATGATACAGAAATCTGCAATAGAGTAGACACTCAGGAAAGCATAGTTACTCACCTGTAACAGGTGATCTCCGGGAACAGCAGGAATTTAGTCCTCACATATGGGTATCGTCGGTACCGACGGAGCCTGTGCGGGAACGCTCCCCAGCGTCGAATCAGAAAGCTTTTGGGAGCATCCCACAGTGCCTGCATGCTGCCTTCCCGCCTTTCCCAACTGCCTCTCTCCAGTTGAGTTTTAAAGCTGAGACAAAGAGAGAGAGAGGGAAAGGAAAGAGATAGAGAGATACAACTCCTAGGGGAGGTGGGTGGGTTGTGAGGACTTAATTCCTGCTGTTCCCGGAGATCACCTGTTACAGGTGAGTAACTATGCTATCTCCAGGAACAAGCAGGAATGTAGTCATCACATATGGGGACTCCCTAGCTTTAGGTGCCAGGGAGAGACCCCAGAAGTTGTGTGTCCTTGAGAAGGGCTCCACTTCTCCCCATGGATCTCTGGCATCCTATGAGGGATGGTGGATAGGAGTTGATTAAGTATGGAACAGGTGTTTGAAAACAGCCTGACCAAACAAGGCATCCCAGCAGGAGTCCTTGTCCAAGCAGTAATGGGCTGTGAAGGTATGAACAGAGGCCCAAGTGGCTGCTCGACAGATGTCGTCAATAGACAGAGTTCAGATGAGCCATTGAGGCTGCCATGCCTCTCACATTGTGAGCTGTGACTTGGCCCTCCAGAGAAAGGTTCTTACTCTGATAGGCGAAAGAAATACACTGAGCAATCCAGTTGGATAGTGTTCTCTTGGAGACTGGCAGTCCCAAATGAGAAGGGTCAAAAGCAACTAAGAGCTGAGAAGACTTTCTATGTTGCTGTGTCCTCTGTAAATAAAAAGCCAGAGCTCTTTTACAGTCCAGGGTATGAAGATTCCTCTCTGCACTTGATGCATGAGGTCCTGGAAAAAAGACAGGTAGGTAGACCACCTGGTTGAGGTGAAAAGGCGAGACCACCTTAGGCATAAAGTGTGGATGAGTCCTAAGGACTACCTTGTCATGATGAAACCTTGTATAAGGTGGATTAGCTACTAGTGCTTGCAATTCACTAATGCGGCGTGCTGATGTGATTGCAATGAGAAAGATAACCTTCCAAGAAAGAAATTTCAAGGAGGTGGTAGCTAAGGGTTCAAAAGGTGGCTTCATGAGCTGCCCAATTACCAGATTCGTCCCATGCCACCAGAGGTGGTCTAATGGGAGGCTTAGTTAGAAGGAGGCCTCTCATGAATCTTGCTATAAGAGGATGAGAGGAAATAGGTTGTCCATTTAGAGGTTTAAGAGAAGCTGCAATAGCACTCAAATGGACTCTTACTGAATTTGTCTTAAGGCCTGCATTAGACAAATGGAGGAGATACTCCAGTAAAGATTCTAGAGGTATAGCAAGGGGGTTAAGACCCTTATATGAACACCAAATAGTGAACCTTTTCCACTTGAAAGCATAAGAACGTCTAGTGGAAGGTTTCCTAGAAGCATAAAGAACATCTTTCACTTGCTGAGAAAGATGAAGATCTTGGAGATCTAGGCCTTCAGCAACCAAGCCCTGAGATGCAGGGACTGGGGATTGGGATGCCATAACATTCCGTTCTCCTGAGATAGGAAATCTGTAGCAGACCCTAACTCCAGGGAGGGAGCTTGAGAGAGATGTAGAAGCAGAGGGTACCACACTTGCCGTGGCCAATGTGGTGCTATGAGAATCATGTGGCCTCTGTCTCTCTGAAGCTTGAAAAGGGTTTTGGGAATTAGGGGAATGGGTGGAAAGGCATAAAGGAAGTCTTGACCCCAGTGAAGGAGGAAAGCATCCTTTGCCTGAGCTCCCTGAGCCGAAGTTCTGGAACAGAACCGGGGAAGTTTGGCGTTCCACGGACTTGCAAAGAGGTCTATGTCCGGGGTTCCCCAAAGTTGAAAAATCTTGGCCACCTGGTTTGCATGCAGAGACCACTCGTGTGGAAGGAGAACTCGACTGAGTGTCTGCCCAAGAGTTTTGAACGCCTGGAAGATACACTGCCAGAAGATGGTTGTGATGCTCTCTGGCAAGGGCCCACAGTCGCAGAGATTCGTTGCAAAGCGACAGAGCCTGTTCCCCACTGCTTGTTCACATAGAACATGGCTACTTGATTGTCCGTATGAATAAGGACTGTTTTGTAGCTGAGCAGGGTGTGGAACACTCGCAGAGCAAGGAAGATTGCTCTGAGCTCCTAGAGATTGATATGTAGACAACTCTCTTGTGGAGTCCAAGTGCCCTGGGTGGAGAGGTCTTGCAGATGAGCTCCCGAACCCATTGGAGAAGCATCTGTTGTAAGAGTTGCTTGGGGCAGAGGTTGCTGAAAGGGGGACCCCAGCAACAGGTTTTGAGTGGACTTCCACCATTGGAGAGACAAAATGAGACGACGACTTGTGTTTGCTATTTTGTCTGACAGGCAACCTGATACCTGGGTCCATTGGGTGGATAAAGTCCACTGAGCTGCCCTCATGTGAAGGCGAGCATATGGTACCACATGCACGGTGGATGCCATGTGGCCTAGCAACTGCAACATTTCTCGAGCAGTTAAAAAAAGCTTTAGGGCTGCTCGAGAAGTTAACTGCACCAAGCGAAGGCAACGGGCTTGGGGAAGGTAGGCCCTTGCCTTTGTGGTATCCAGCAGGGCTCCTATGAACTCTAGAACCTGAGTAGGAGTTAGATTGGATTTTGGGATTTTTATGACCAGCCCTAAATACTGAAGGATACACATTGTGCAGGATAGAGAAGTCCTGGCCTCTGACTGTGTTGGAGCTCGAATGAGCCAGTCGCCCAAGTAAGGGAAGACGAATATTCCCAGTGTGCGTAGAAATGCTGCTCCCACAGCCATGCATTTCGTGAACACCCTTGGTGCAGAGGCCAGACCAAAAGGAAGCACCCTGTATTGGTAGTGCTTTCCTTGAAACAGGAACCAAAGGAACCTTCTGTGGGTTGGATGGATGAGAACATGGGTGTACGCATCCTTGAGATCTAGAGAACAAAGCCAATCCTGACTCTGAAGGTATGGAAGCAGAGCTCCGAGAGAAATCATTTTGAATTTCTCCTTGACCAGGAATTTGATCAATTCTCTGAGATCTAAGATAGGTCTGTATCCCCCTGTTTTCTTTGGGATAAGAAAATAAGGGGACTAGAACCCTGTGCCCTGTTGATGAAGAGGCACTTCTTCTATTGCCCCTTGGGCAAGAAGGATGGTAACCTCCTGACCTATCAGGTCGATGAAAGAGGTCGGAGAATTGAAGTGCTTCACTATTGTGAGAGGGGGCATGCTTGAAAAATGAAGTTTGTACCCCTTTCTTATGATGGAGAGTGTCCAACGCTCTGCTGTTATTTGCCCCCATCTGGGAGCAAAATGGCATAACCTTCCTGGAATGGTGGACGGTTCTGGTCCTTCCAGAGCCAGAAAGGCCAAGTTCTCTAGCTGAAAGTCAAAAGCCCTGAGGAGGCTGAGGCTGCTGAGCCGGTTGAGGCCTAGCAGCCTTTGCTGTCTTCTGTTTGGGTGGTTGCTGACGTTTGGTTGAAAACTGACCTGCAGAAGATACCTGCTGACCATAAGCAGGATAAAATCTCTTCTTAGAAAAAGGTATTTTCTTGAACAACTTTTTCCTAACAGGATCAGCAGTAGACTTGGATAGTCTATCCAAAGTGGAATTTTCAGCATCCATCTCATTGGCTTTTTCTTGCCAATCTTTACCAAACAGGTTCTCACCAGTACAAGGGATATTTTCCAATTTATCTTGTACCCAGAGCTCTAAATCAGATGCTTGAAGCCAAGCAATTCCACGTGCACCTCTGGCAATAGCCGAGGTCCTGCTTATACATTCAAAGCAGTCGAAGGCTGCACGGTTGGAGAATTTAGAGACATCTTGGGCATGTTTGAGCCAAGTGAGAAACTCCTGCCTTTTATCCTCAGAGATGAAAGGACTTAAAGTCTGTAGATGATCAGTAACTTCCTTTAGGAACATTCCCATGTAGAGACTATAGGAACTGATTCTTGCAGCAAGCATGGAAGCTTGAAAGACTACGTCCAAAAGCATTCAGAGTTCTGCATTCACGTCCTGGAGAATTAGAGGCATGTCTTTTTGCACTTCTAATCCTTCTCATAGCAGATTCCACCACAATGGAGTGGTGGGGAAGCTGAGTTTTATGGGAACCAGGACAAGGAGGGACACTATACATAGTATCTAACCTACGAGAATGAGGAGAGGTGGTAAGTGGTGTTTCCCACATCCTCAGCATGAGATCATATAGAATCTCATGAATGGGTAGGGTAGCTGCCTCCTTAGGAGTTTTGGGATATTGTAAAATATCCAACTCCTTGGCCCTTGGCTCTGTTTCAGGGGTCACAGTGATGGACAGGCCCCGAGCCACCTCTCGGATGAAGTCTTGGAAAGACATGTCCTCTGGAGGAGACATCCTGCGTTTAAGGGAGGACTCCTCCTGTGGAAGTATCATTGCTGCATCGACAGAACTTTCAGAATCCTCAGATTCTTCTGTGGAATCAAAGTATCGCCTGTCTGGATGCTCTTGCAGAGCCCGATACCCGTACTGAGCAAAATCGGTATCGTGAATACCTGGTACCGGGGAATCGGTACCGGCGGGCATCGAAGGACAGGGTACCGGCATAGCAGGCATCGATGCCGATGTCGATGCTATCGGTACCGGTTGCGATACCGATGCCGGTACCAGTGGAGTTGTCTGTCACGGTATCAAGGGCGTCGATGCCACAAGGAAAGCAGCTAGACTGCGTTCTATGGACAGAATTCTCTGGTCCATAGACGCTGCCAATGCCTGGAAATCGGTACCGGTGGAAACTGCCGGTACCCCAGAGCATGGCACCAGGAGATCTGTCAAGGCCGAGCCATCGAGAACATCCTGGAACCCCGATGATGGTGCTTTGGAAGCCGAAGCCTCCCGCCAGGGTAATTTTGCCGGTGCAGAATCCTCGAGGGCAACGCCAGAGGCATCTCGATGCTTAGGAGATCTACCCTTTGAGGACCGGCTAGACTTATGTTTAGTTACCTGAGATCCACGGGAAGAAGCAGCAGCCCTGGAAGACGTCGATGCCACCGAAGCCGCATCAGAGGGAAACAGGGTACTGAGCTTAGCAGCTCGGTTCTGTCGACCCCTTTTAGACATCATAGTACAGGACACACAATCTGTGATGGAGTGGTCAGGACCTAAACATTTTAAACACCATTCATGGGTGTCGGTGACGGAAACGGTACCGCCACATTTTGTGCACTTTTTAAAACCTGAAGCAGGTTTTTCCATATTAAGGAAATTTTTGGGCCCTAAGGCCCAAAAAGACAGGTGCACCTGAAGAAAGTAAAAGAATGGATAAATTAATTTTTTTTGAAAGAAAAGAAATACCGGCGGTACCGGTAAAGCGTCGGGGAAGGCAGATGCGACCACAAAAAGAAATAAAGAAATAAATAAGGAAATTCTTCTCTGTGACAGGAACATGACCTGCTGGCTCCGCGGAAAAAAAAGAACTGGAGAGAGGCAGTTGGGAAAGGCGGGAAGGCAGCACGCAGGCGCTGTGGTATGCTCCCAAAAGCTTTCTGATTGGATGCTGGGGAGCGTTCCCACGCAGGCTCCGTCGGTACCGACGATACCCATATGTGATGACTACATTCCTGCTTGTTCCTGGAGATGGGGTAGATAACATGAGGAGGGATCTAGCTAAGCTTGAAGAATGGTCTAGAAATAGGCAGCTGGGATTTAATGTTAAAAAATGTAAGGTCATGCATTTGGGCTGCAGCAATCCAAGGGAGCAATATAGTATAGGGGGTGAAGTACTTTTGTCCACTAAAGAAGAGCGAGACCTAGGCGTGGTTGTGTCTGATGATCTTAAAGTAGCTAAACAGGTAGAAAAGGCGACGGCAAAAGCTAGAAGGATGCTTGGGTGCATAAGGAGAGGAATGGCTAGCAGAAAAAAGGAGGTGATAATGCCTCTGTATAAGTCTTTGGTGCGACCTCATTTGGAGTAGTGTGCAATTCTGGAGACCGCACCTTCAAAAGGATGTGAACAGGATGGAGTCGGTGCAGAGGGTGGCTACTAAAATGATTAGTGGTCTTCATTATAAAGCATATGAGGACAGACTGAAGGATCTTAATATGTACACCTTAGAGGAAAGGCGGGATAGAGGTGATATGATTGAGATGTTTAAATACCTCCGTGGCATAAATGTTCAGGGAGAGAGCCTCTTTCAATTGAAAGCAAGTTCTGCTATGAGGGAACATGGGATGAGGGTGAAGGGAGATGGATTCAGGAGTGATATTTGGAAATATTTCTTTACGGAAAGAGTAGTGGATCCGTGGAATAGTCTCCCAGTGGAGGTGGTAGAGATGAGGACAGTAACTGAATTCAAAAAAGCATGGGACAAACACAGAGGATCTCTAAAGGTAAAAAGGGGACTGTTGTAGTTGTTATGGAAGGACAGACTAGATAGGCCATGTGGTCTTTTTCTGTCGTCATATTTCTATGTTTCTATTGCCCAATTTGTCCTGCACCCAGAGCTCCAAATCGGATGCCTGGAGCCAGGCAATTCTACGTACACCTATGGCAATGGCAGAGGTTCTGCTTATGCACTCAAAACAGTCAAAAGCTGCATGGTTAAACTTAGAAACATCCTGGGCATGTTTGACCAGTGTGAGAAAATCCTGCCTTCTATCCTCAGGAAGAAGAGGGCTCAAAACCTCTAAATCACCTTGACTTCCTTAAGAAACATTCCCCTATATAAAATATAGGAACTGATCCTGGCAGAAAGCATGGAAGCCTGGAAAGTACAACGTCCAAAGGCATCCAAAGTTCTACACTCACGTCCTGGAGGATTAGAGGCATGCCTCTTTGCACTCCTGATCCTTCTCATAGCTGATTCCACTACAATAGAGTGGTGAGGAAGCTGAGTCTTCTGGAAACCAGGACAAGGAGGGACTCGATACATGGTATCCAGTCTACGAGAGTGAGGAGAGGTGGTAAGAGGTGTTTCCCACATTCTGAGTATGAGATCATGTAAGATCTCATGGATAGGCAAAGTAGCAGCCTCTTTAGGAGCCTTGGGATATTGTAGAATCTCCAACTCCTTTGCCCTGGGCTCTGTTTCAGGAGCCACAGTGATACAAAGACTTCGAGCTACCTCCCTGATAAAATCCTGAAAGGAGATATCTTCTGGAGGAGACATTCTGCGTTTAGGAGAGGAAGGTTCCTCCGGGAGAAGTATTCCGGTACAGACAGAGCTGTCAGAATCCTCAGAGTCCTCCGAGGATTCAAAGTACCTTCTGACCGAATGCTCCTGAAGAGCCCGATACCCGTACCGACCGAAGTCGGTACCGGGGGGAATCGGTACCAGTATATCAGTACCATAAGGCATCGCATGACTGGGTGCCGGCAAAGCAGATGTCGATGCTGTCGGTACCGGTACCGGTGCAGAAGTTGGTACCGGTTGAACTGTCTGACGCGGTTCCGAGGGTGTCCATGCTTTAAGGAGAGCCGCCAGACTGCGTTCAATAGCCAGGAACCTCTGTTCTATCGACGCTGCCGATGCCTGGGTATCGGTACCGGAGAGAGCAGCCGATAGCCCAGAGGATGGCACCAGTAGTTCTGCCGAGGTTGTGGCCTCGAGAACATCCTGGAGCCCCGATAATGCTTTGGAAGCCGAAGCCTCCTGCCGGGGCAATTTTGCCGGTACAGAACCCTCAAGGGCAACGCCAGAGGCATCTCGATGCTTGGAAGGAGATCTACCCTTTGAGGACCAGCTAGACTTATGTTTAGTTACCTGAGATCCATGGGAGGAAGACGAAGCCCTGGAAAATGTCGATGCCACAGAAGCTGCATCGGAGGGAAAAAGGGTGCTGAGCTTAGCAGCCCGGTTTTGTCGACCCCTCTTGGACATCATGGCACAAGCCATACACTCGGAGATGGAGTGGTCAGGACGGACCTAAGCATTTAAGACACCACTCATGGGTGTCGGTGACAGAGATGGTACTGCCACACTTGGTGCACTTTTTGAAACCCTAAGTGGGTTTTTCCATAGTAGAGGAAATTTTTGGGCCTAAGGCCCAAAATGGCACATGCACCTGGAAAAGAAAAGTTGGGAAAAAAAATACTATTTTTTTTTAAAGAAAGAACCGGCGGTACCGGTATAGCGTCAAGGAAGGCAGACGTGACCACAAAAAAGGAAGAGAATAAGGAAAATTTTCTACGGTGACCTGCTTGCTCCATGGAAAACGAAGAACTGGAGAGAGGCAGTTGGGAAAGGCGGGAAGGCAGCACGCAGGCGCTGTGGGATGCTCCCAAAAGCCTTCTAATTGAACGCTGGGGAGCGTTCCCGAGCAGGTTCCGTCGGTACCGACGATACCCATATGTGAGGACTACATTCCTGCTTGTTCCTGGAGACATAACTTGATCACTATTTTATATGTACATGCGTCAGTCTGATAGCCTGAACTTTCACTGTGAGCATGTGCATTGGCAGAGTTTGGGCAGAACGCACATTCATAATCATAAAATCTTATTTATGCATGTTCTTTACAAATCTAGATATGTGCATTTAACCTGCTCTAGGGTTGGTGTAAGCGACCACGCCTTAGATTAATGCACATATTGGCTACTTACACAAGTATTTTATAAAGAAAAAGTAGTCTTAAACATTAGCCTCATTGGATAATTTTAAAAAGGAGCTGTATAAAGATATGTGCCATTTACATACATAAATTACCTATTTTCAAAGGCTTACAGAATAATTACTGGCTAAAATAAACACAGAAGTACGCATGTATGACCAATCACACACACTATCATTGTGGGCATGTGCTTGGGTAGAGTGCAAATTTGTGTAAATTCTAAAATACTATAATTTATGCACCTTCTTTAGAAATCTTGGTGTGGGTATTTACACTAATCTTATGCTGCATTAACTACCTGCACCTAAATTTCACATGCATTTTGAGACACTTAACACATCTAATTTATAAAGAGAAGTAGGCACAACTTTTCTTTATATATATTTCAAGATAAGTGTATTCTGGTGGCCTAAAACTAGGTGTCAAGTTATAAAATTACCTATGTATATCTCTTCATTTACTGTCAAACATTCTAAACCTCCCACCTTATTTTTTTAGGCTTCAGGCATTTGTAAATACAAATGAAAACCAGCCTTGCTGTATGCAACCTGCGTTGCAGCTGACAGGGGTATTTTGGGATCATTTATCTGTCTGTCCTTTCCATAAACACTCTTGGGCTACTTTAGCTTATATCATAACCTTTCTATTGCTTATATATGCTAATTTCCACTCCTGTTCGACCATTTAAAAGCTACTCTATCTGCTTTTTAATGATTAGTGCCAGCAGATTACCTTCTCACGGGGTTGAACCAATTTTATAGGGCGTGTCAAGGTCGAAGTGTGTATTTCACACTTTCGTTTTAAGAACATAAGATATGCCATACTGGGTCAGACCAAGGTCCATCAAGCCCAGTATCCTGTTTCCAACAGTGTCCAATCTAGGTCATACGTACCTAGCAGTATCCCCAAAAGACACAGGTTCCACAATGCTTGTATTGGGTCAAGCACTGATATCCTGGGTCCCTTTTTAATAATGGCTTATGGACCTTTCCTCCAGGAACTTGTCCAAACCTTTTTTAAACCCAGCTACACTAACAGCTCTTACTACATCCTCTGGTAACAAATTCCAGAGTTTGATTACACGTTGAGTGAAAAAATACGTTCTCTTATTTGTCTTAAATAAGCTTAAATAGCTTAAATAAGCTTAAATAGCTTCATTACATGTCCCCTAGTCTTTCTATATTCTGATAGCATAAACAATTGATCTACGTTTACCCGTTCCACTCCATTCATTAATTTATAGACCTCTATCCTATCTTCCCTCAGCCGTCTCTTTTCCAGGTTGAAGAGCCCTAACCTTTGTAGCCTCTCTTCATAGGAGTAGCCTTCCATCCCCTTTACCATTTTGGTGGCTCTTCTCTGTGCTTTTTCTAATAACGCTATATCCTTTTTAAGATACGGCGACCAGAACTGCACTCAATATTCAAGGTGCGGTCGTACCATGGAACGATACAGAGGCATTATAATATCCTTTGTTTTATTTTCCATTCCTTTCCTTATGATACCTAGCATTCTATTTGCTTTCTTGGTCGCTGCTGCACACTGGGCGGAGGGTTTTAACATGTTATCCACGATGACTCCTAAAACATTTTCCTGGGTGGTGGTTCCCAATGTGGAACCTTGCATCGTGTAACCATAGTGTGGGTTGTTCTTTCCTAGGGGCATAACTTTGCACTTGTCCACATTAAATTTCATCTGCCATTTGGATGCCCAGTCTTCCAATTTATCCAGATCCTCCTGCAGTTTTCCACAGTCCTCTTGGGTTTTAACAACTTTAAACAGTCTTGTCTCGTCTTCAAATTTGATAACCTCACTAGTTATTCCCTTTTCCAGGTCATTTATGAATATGTCAAAAAGTAGCTGACCCAGTACAGATCCCTGGGGTACTCCACTATTCACCTTTTTCCATTGGGAAAATTGGCCATTTAGCCCTACCCTCTGCTTTCTATCTTTTAGCCAATTCCCGATCCAAAATAGTACACTGCCTCCTATCCCATGACTTTTTAGTTTTGCCAAAAGTCTCTGATGAGGGACCTTATCAAAGGCTTTCTGAAAGTCCAGATACACTATATCAACCGACTCACCTTTGTCTACCTGTTTATTCACACCTTCAAAGAAACATAACAGATTAGTAAGACAAGATCTTCCTTGTCTAAAGCCATGTTGGCTGTCTCCCATTAGGCCATGACTATCTACATGCTGTGTAATTTTGTTCTTTGATGGTTTCTACCATTTTCCCCGGTACTGACGTTTTATAAAGTCAAGTACATACGTACTGATTTTATAACATAGAGCCATAAATGGTTGACAATGCATGTCAAATATTCACGCGTCACCAAACCACAAAAATTCCGAATATCAAAAAAATCCCCTAGAACCTTAAATTCTCTTTTTGTCGGAGCTGGTCAGCACAGTGCTGAGAAAGAGTTCATAGCACCACCGTGACCTCTCCTTTTATTAAATAACTTTATAAAAGTAGAAATTTCTTAACTTAGCTTTTGCCAAAGCACTGCCATAACGCCAGAAAGACAGATGACGTGGCTCACGTTTCGGGTTTTCTTCCAATTTTTCAAGAAACCCTGCTTCAGGTCCAAATAATCGGCTGTTGACAGATCTCCAGTTCACGCGTATCTGATACATAAAACACTTGCCCTCATTTCACCTAAAGTCTGCCTATGTGAACACCCACACAAAAAAAAAGTATGCACAATTGGTGCACTGAGTCGCTGGAGTTGTGCCACAAGGAGCATTTCTGAGAATGCTACCCTTGAGGTTCTGAATTTCAACTAGTAGTTATTTTTATTCTGGCTATGCATTTTCGCCTTCACTGTAAGAGTAGTTACTCACCTGTAACAGGTGTTCTCCAGGAGCAGCAGGAATCAGTCCTCACATATGGGTGTCATCGACGCCGATAAAGCCCCAGCGGAGCATTTCCCCAGCTTTCCATGAAAGCCTTTGGGAATGCAGGCACGCATGCGCGGTTCCCTTCCCGCCTAAAGGTGCCATCTTACCTCAGTCAAATGACATAGCTAAGAACAGCACACAAAAATGAAAAAATTAAACTATGTAAAACTGCAACTCCAAGGGGAAGAGGGAGGGTTGTGAGGACTGATTCCTGCTGCTCCTGGAGAACACCTGTTACAGGTGAGTAACTACTCTTTCTCCAGGACCAAGCAGGAAGTCAGTCCTCACATATGGGTGACTCCCTAGCTCTGGGCTACCGAGGAACCCAGGCTGAACAAGAGAACTCCCCCTAGTCACAGCATCAAAGAAAGGCTTTTCACTGACACAACCTCCACTGGTAGCCCAACAGAGGACAGGAGTTGCCTAAACCTCAAAGAGATTCCGGAGTACTGCTTGGCCAAAAGCACTTTCCCTATGGGACTCCCTCTCCAGTCAGTAATGGGCCACAAAAGTCTGGCTTGAAGACCAAGTTGCAGCCTTGCAGATGTCTACCAAGGGCACAGAGCAGAGATGAGCCACTGAGGCAGCCATTGCCCTGACACGATGGGCCGTGACCCGACCCTGCAAAGGAAGGTCAGCCGCCTTGTAAGCCCAGGTGATACAGTCAGCCACCCAGATGGACAAGGTACGCTTGGACACAGCTAACCCCAAATTATTAGGGTCAAAAGATATGAAGAGCTCAGTAGCCCTGCTATGTCCCTGCGTACGGTCAAGGTAGAAGGATAAGGCCCTCCTACAGTCCAGGGTATGCAGGACCGCTTCAGTCTGGCTTGCATGAGGCCTAGGGAAGAATGTTGGAAGAACCACCTCCTGGTTAAGGTGGAAGGAGGAGACAACTTTTGGGAGGAACTTGGGGTGAGTCCTAAAGACTACCCTGTTCCCATAGAAGCAAGTGTAAGGCCTATCACAGACCAGGGCCTGAAGCTCACTCACTCGCCTAGCCGAGGTAAGGGCTATCAAGAAGAGTGTCTTCCAGGACAGGAAGCGTAGAGTGCAAGTAGCCATCGGCTCAAAGGGTGGGCGAGTCAGCTGCTGCAAGACCACATTCAACTCCCACTCAGGAGCAGGACGACGGATTGGAGGCTTGAGTAAAAGCAAGCCCCTGAGAAAGCAGGACACCAAGCGATGAACTGACAGAGAATGTCCTTCCACCAGTGAGTGGTGAGCTGCTAGAGCTGAGAGGTGGACCCGAACAGAATTGGACTTAAGTCCCTGATTGGATAAGTGCAGTAGGTACTGAAGCACTACTGGTACAGTACAGGAGAAAGTATCCTCTGTACGTAGCTGACACCACACAGAAAACCTTTTCCATTTGAGAGCATAGGTTTTCCTAGTGGACTGTTTCCTAGAGGCTAGGACAACCTCCTCAACTTCCTGAGGTAGGCCCTAGGGAGCCAAAACTACCCTTGCAGCCTCCAGGCCATCAAATTGAGAGCTTTGAGATTGGGGTGCAGAAGTGAACCTTGATCCTGGGAGAGGTGGTCTGGTTGCAACCCCAGAGGCAGCGGGGGATCCACCGCCAGCTGAAGGAGAAGTGGAAACCAAGGCTGTCTCGGCCACCTGGGAGCCACCAGCAGGACTGAGGCCTAGTCCTGAAGAATCTTGAAGAGAGTTCGGGCAACCAAATGCGTGGGAGGAAACGCATACAGGAGGCCCTGAGACCATGATATCAGAAAAGCATCTGC
The DNA here is from genome assembly GCA_033557465.1 of Ichthyophis bannanicus. Lineage (NCBI taxonomy): Eukaryota > Metazoa > Chordata > Amphibia > Gymnophiona > Ichthyophiidae > Ichthyophis > Ichthyophis bannanicus. The sequence goes on from CM066043.1 coordinate 2,814,656, forward strand.
TGCTACCCGCAGAGGATCTGGCTGCCTGGAGCAGAACCGAGGCAGCTGTTTGTTCAGTGGACTGGCAAACAGATCTATCAAAGGAAGACCCCACTTCTGAACTACCAAAGGATGCAGCTGCCACTCGTGGGGCTGCAGAATTCTGCTCAACCTGTCGGCTAGGTAGTTTTCCTGGCCCAGAAGGTACACAGCTTTGAGAAGCATGTTGTGCTTGAGGGCAAATGAGCAAAGGTCCTGCGCCTCCTGACAAAGGAGCCTGGACCCAGTCCCGCCTTGCTTGTTCACATAAAACATGGCTACCTGGTTGTCTGTCTGAACCAGGACAGATTGATGAGCCAGGGCAGGAGAGAAGGCTCTGAGTGCTAAGCGAATAGCCCTGAGTTCTAATAGATTGATCTGCTGTGCGGCTTCCCAGGGAGACCACAGGCCCTGGGTGCACTTGTTCAGACAATGAGCCCCCCAGCCTTGCAGGGAGGCATCTGTGGTCAGTACTACTGTGTACCCAGGAATTTGAAAGGAGATTGGGTGGGTGCAGCCACCAGCTGAGGGAGTCCAGAAAAGGTCTGGACACCCTTATCCTGTCTCTGAGGCTGCCTGTGGCCTGTGACCACTGACTCCGAAAGCACCACTGTGCAGGCCTCATATGGAGCCTGGCGTTGGGGGTTACATGAACTGTCGAAGCCATGTGGCCAAGCAGCCTCAGGCCGAGTCTGGCGGAGACCACTGACCCGCTGAGAAACATGGTGGCCAAGTCCATCAGTCTTTGGGCCCTGTTTTCTGGCAAGAATGCCTTTGCCAGGAGAGAGTCCAGCCTTGCTCCTATGAACTCCAAGTTCTGGGAGGGGAGCAAAGTGGACTTTGCGATGTTTATGACAAACCCCAGGCTTTGTAGAAGTGCAATGGTTTTAAGGGTGGCTTGTCTGGCTCATCAGGGGTCAGACGTGCCAGGAGGCCAATCGTCCAGATAGGGGAAGACAAAGATTCCCTGATTTCTCAGGTAGGCCGCCACCACCACGGCCAGGCACTTGGTAAAGACCCTGGAAGCAGAGGTGAGGCCAAAAGGCAGTACTCTGTATTGATAATGGTTTCCTCCCACAATGAACCTGAGGTACTTTCTGTGGTCTGGATGAATGAGGATGTGAGTGTACGCATCCTTTAGATCTAAGGAGCATAGCCAATCTCCCTGCTGGAGGTAGGGCAGAAGTGTTCCAAGAGTAAGCTTCTTGAATTTCTCTTTTTCTAGGAACTTGAGATTCCTGAGGACCAGGATAGGTCGAAGGCCACCAGTTCTTTTGGGTACCAGGAAATACCTGGAATAGAACCCCCGGCCGTGCATTGGAAGGGGCACAGGCTCCACCGCCCTGTCCACCAACAGACCTTGGAGCTCCTGAAGGAGAAGATCTGTGTGCAGGGGAGGCCTTGGAGGCTCCCCTCGAAAATATGGAGGAGGCAGTTGGTGAAAGTGTAGTGCATAGCCGTTGTGGACTATGTTTAACACCCAACTGTCCCCAGTGATGTGGGGCCACTGGTGGGCAAAGAGGGCAAGGCGACCTCCTGTGCAGGGTTGGGAGAGCAGGGACGGAGAGCCTATGCTCGAGGAGTCAAAAATCCCCACCCTGCTGAGTGGGGGCAGGGGCCAGAGGCTTGGGGGTCCTCTGCCTGCGGGGCCCATTACCCTGCCCCTTGGCTTGCATAACCCTGGGGTGCAGCTTGGGCAGCCTGATATTGTGGGTACTGTTTGTAGGCAGTGCCCTTCCTCGGGTAAAAGGGCTTTTTACCCGAGCCCTTCTTGTGAGAAGGGGAAGAGGTCTTTCTAGACAGCCTTGTCCTTGTAAGGAGCTCGGTCTCGAGCTGAGCGGCCTTCTCGGCAATGGGCTTGCCAAAAAGGTTTTCACCTCGACAAGGGACATAGACCAACTTGTCCTGAACCCATGGCTCGAGGTCCGATGACTGCAGCCATGCCTGACATCGAGCCGGGATGCCGGCTGCCGCAACTCGGGCCGAAGCCTCGAAGCCATCGTAGGCAGCGCGGGACATGAACTTCGAGCATTCCCGAATCCCCGAGAACAAGGACTTGAATCTCTGCAAGGGTTCCCCGGAGAGACCAGCAGAGAACCCGGCCAGCTCCTTGGCCAGGTCTCGCAGGTACATGCCCATGTACAGCTGGTAAGACTGGACACGGCAAGCAAGCATCGAGCCCTGGAAGCACTTTCTACCAAAACCATCGAGGATTTGGGCCTCCCTGCCAGGAGGCATCGCGGAGTGCATCTTCTGACTTTTCAGGCGATGCATGGCCAATTCCACCACCATGGAATGGTGTGGTAGCTGCGCCTTCTGAAAGCCAGGGCTCTTCCGGAGTCGATAGATGGAATCGACCCGCTTGCTTAGGACCGGCGCCAAGGCCAGTGCCTCCCACATCCGGAAGAGGAGCCGTTCCAGCATCGGAGGAACCGGGACAGTAAAGGCCTCCTTTGGAGGAGAGTCGTACTGCAGAGCCTCGAGCTCTTCAGCTCGAGGCTCTTCCTCGGGGTCCGCCGGAATAGCCAACGCGGTGGCCATATCCCGGACAAACTCCGAGAACCGGGTGTCCTCCGGAGGGGATCTACTCCGTGGCTCAGACTGCGGTGAGTCCGACGGGACGCACCGAGTCTTGAACGTGTCGGGGGACTCCTCATCCTCCGTCTCCCAGGCGGACTCGTCCGACGAGGAGTCAGGATCCAACCCCGCAGGGCCCTGGGGCACCCGCCCCGACGCCAGAGGCACTGGCGTCGACGCCCTCGGTCCCGAACGAGAGGTCGAGGGAGACCGCGACCGAGGTCGACTTCGAGCCATGATGGACTCTAGTATCGGCTCGGTCTCCGGGGTCGACTTCGATGTCCCGGTGGTCGGGGCAGATGCGCCAGACAGGCTGGCCATCAGTGCCCGCTGCTGCTCCATGAAGGCAGACAGTCTGATCTCCAAGGCTGTCATCCTGAGACTCAGCTCGGGAGACACAGCAGCCACCGACTCTGGGAGGAGAGTCCGAGGACCACAGGGCTTACGTGTCCAGCAGACTCCGGCTCCACGCGAGGAACTTTGGCAGGCTTCTCTTGTTCCATGGGCCCGGGGCGACGGTCGGGGGTCTTAGACCTGGCCCTCGAGGAGCCAGGGACCTCCTCCGACGATGCCCTCATGAGCCGCTTCTTCCGCTTGTGTTCCTGTTCGGGGGACCCCCTGTCCGAGGAGCTTCGACGGTGCTCGAGATCGAAATCCTGAGATGTTGAGGCCTCAGACGACATCCAGGCCCGGCCGGAGGCTGAGTCCGAGAAAAGCCTTTCTTTCTGCTGCTGGCAACTTCGCAATGCCTTGGAAGACATCTTCCCACACGGTCCACACGTTTTAGGGTCGTGATCAGGACCGAGGCCCTGAAGGCAGCAGTCGTGTGTGTCGGTGAGAGACATCAACTTCTTACACCAATCACACTTCTTGAAACCACTGGAATCCATCGGGGAAAAAAAAGAGTCCCCGCGAGGTCAAAGGACCGGCCTTCCAGGGAAAAATCAAAAAAGGGCGCGAACGCCAGCCACGAAGGGCAAAAACTGAAAAAGAAGAATCGGGCTCGATACCGGTGTACCGAACCCGGCGGGAGGGGAACCGGCGTCGAACCGGAGGGAAAAAATAGTGAGAATCACCGAAAAAAATCAAACTTTTATCCGGGATGACAGGACGCACGTCCGGTGGGCTTCTCGGAAAAAGAGAGACTGAGGTAAGATGGCACCTTTAGGCAGGAAGAGAACTGTGCATGCGTGCCTGCATTCCCAAAGGCTTTCATGGAAAGCTGGGGAAATGCTCCGCTGGGGCTTCATCGGCGTCGATGACACCCATATGTGAGGACTGACTTCCTGCTTGGTGCTGGAGAAATTTTCTTACAACACTGGATTTTAAGTAGCAATACTAGCATGTGAATAAAGTTCAGAAAGGAGTTCTGGAAAATTGTAGCTAGCATTAATAGTAATGAATGAGGGGGCACCAATCTATAGTTTGCAGGGGGGTGCAAGAAACCCTAGCACTGGCAGGAGAGGAAGGACTGAGATAGAGCACAATATATTACAGAATAAGAGATTTTTCCTCACCTTTCTGGCAATGTCCCGTGAGAAGTAGCTGTAAGGAACAAATTTCAAATTGCACTTTTCACCTGTCTTGTGATTCACAATGTCGATTTCACCAGACTGTGGAAGAACACAAGAGAATGACTTCTTGCTAATTTGTCGGAATTACATTAAGAATTGGGATACACTTCAGGAAGAAAAATAAGATTTGTGTAGGTCAGGCCAGCAGAATATTATATCTACAAATATACCACCACCACAGCAGCCTGAAACTCAAGTGGACAGAGGCACAATTGGTTTCTAATTACTTAGAACAAAGTTGTTCTTGTGAATCTTTGCAATGTTTTGCCACAGACCACACAACTCTCCCTCAGAGGTGGGGATTGTGTAAAGAAATTAACAACTTGAGCAACATTAGACCTTTAGTCTGAAAAATATAAAAGTCAATGAATTGAATAAGAACACAGGGCAAAGTAAGCAGAAATAGGACTCTGGATGGACCATTTTTAATTTGTTTATATAAGGGAAGCACACTAATATATTATGGGCTAAATGATAGATGGCAGTCAGGATAAATCCTGAATATTTATAAGGTTTTATAAGTACTGTGACTTTTTTTGAATCACAAATGCTTATTTGTGCATTTATTTCAACAATACAGCAAATGTGAAACACTGGTTAATGTGTGACTTCTCATTTGGATGTTCTACTTATGGTTTAATAGAAGAGCTGACTAGACTCAGAAAAACTCACATGGGTTCAACATCATATGATTTTCTTTTGTGGGGGGTGGGGGGAGGGGAGGAGAGAATTAATGGAGAGCAATGGATCCATTTTACACAAACTGTTGAAATGTGGTTGGTTCCTTGACACAAAACTTTAAAAGTGATTTAAAAAAAAATTGTTGATTTGTTGACTCTGATAAATGGACTAATAGAAGGATTTTTTTTTAAACACACCATAAAGGGGTTTTTCTTAAATTATGGAAATAAGACCTTAAGCGGCATGTTTACTGAACTGTGTACTACCCTGTAGAACTGGGTTTAGCACATGGATTGAGCACCATGCTAAAATGTAGCATGGGACCACACACTAAAAACTCCGCAGTACCCTGGCAGCACAGGTTGAGGCGGGGACAGGGGCGGATCGCGAGCGTTACCGGCGCTTTGCAGCTAGCATGGGCATTAATGACTTGTGCTAACCATCCTCTAGTTTGTTCAATGTAAACTGCACTGATGCAGAATAGCGCGGTATATAAGAGAATGTAAATAAAATAAATAAATAAATTAGTAGGGATGCATTTAGTACCATCTCCCCGCAGCCTGGTCTCCGCAGTACCGTGTGCTTTGTCTGTGCTAACTACAAGCAAATGGATGCAGTTAGCGATGAGACCCATGCTAGTAAAGCGGCCCACCCGTGTGCTACCAGTGCAGAGCTCAGTGCACATGCCCCTAAAAGGATAACAGTTTATGGAGGTTTTATGACAACTCTCATACTGGATTAGACCACAGGTCCATTAGCAACCAAGCCAGCTCACAAGTACCTGGTAGGAATCCAAAACGTAGACAGACCGCACAGTGCTTGCCAACAGGGATTAGCAGTGGCTTTCCTGAAGTCTACAGGCTAACCATTTGTGGACTTCATCTAGGAACCTGACGAAACCTTATTAAAGCATTGCTACTATATCCTCTAGCAAACTATTTATTTATTTATTACAATTTCTTATATACCGCACTATTCTGCATCAGCACGGTTTACATGGAACAGAAAAATCAGACAGGATAACATGTGTCTGAGTTTACAATTAACTGGACATCAAACTTGGATAACAAGGGAGAGTTACAAATAACAGGGTAGCAAACTTGGAATACATAGGAGAAACTATTTACACATTAGAGTTATCATATAAAGTAACATGCAGTTAAATGATCCATGACACCTAACTGTGTTCTCATGGCTCCATAATTGTGTTAGTGTAGCTGAGAGTTTGAGTGGTGCTGTAGTTCATTGTTCTCTGGAAAATATTTGAGGAAAAGGTAATGTTTGAGGGACTTTCTAAACTGGGCTAGGTTAGTGATTGCTCTGATGTTAGTAAAGCGTTCCAGAGTCTTGGGGCACAGAGTCTAAAAGCTCTATTTGCTGTCGTTGCTGTGCATCTTGTTGATTCATTTGGAATCGTTAGCGTATTTATGGATGTGGATCTTCTTGATCTATTCGGGGTTATGGTTTGGATGAGGTCGGTTAGTGAGGATGAGGAGAGATTATTGACTGCTTTAAAAGTCAGTAACGTAGTCTTGAAGACGGTCCTGGCGTGTATAGGGAGCCAGTGTAACTGCTTTAGAAGGGGCGTCACATGATCTCTCCGCGATGCACCAAGAACTCTCGCTGCGCTATTCATTGCGAACTGTAGAGGATTTAATGTGGATTGGGGGAGACCTTGTAAAATGGCATTGGCGAAATCAAAATGAGGTATGATCAGAGCCTGGTAGATTGTACGGAAGTTCCCTGGTTCAAGCAAAGGGCGTAGATGTCTGAGTGAGCGGATCTTGTAATATATAGCTCTTACAGTGTTAGCTATATGTGCCTTCATGTCAAGGTTTTGATCTAGTATAACACCCAGGTACCGTATTGTGGGTTTTACTTGTAGATCGGCGTCGTTCACCTTCAAGGATTGTGGAGGGCTGAAATTAAGGTTCCTCGTAATGAAGAGCACCTCGGTCTTCTTATGTTGAATTCTTAGGTTTTGTGACTGGAGCCATTCCGATATGGCATTGAAGCAATTGGTTAGAGGGGAGAGGTCAAATTTATCAGTGGAGAACGGCATATAGAGCAGAACATCGTCAGCGTATATCATGCAACTAACATTGAATGACCAAACGATATTACAAATGGGTTGCATGTATATGTTGAACATCAAGGCAGAGAGGGAAGAACCCTGTGGGACTCCCTGGCCTTGATGAAATGGTTCAGATGTTGCTCCACCAGATCGAACGTGCTGCCATCTTCCGGACAAATATGCTCTGCACAATTCAAGTGCTGTTCCACTGATGCCTTTCTCTTTTAGTCGCACTAGGAGAAGCTCATGACTTACCGAGTCAAAGGCTGCAGCAATGTCTAAGAAAATGAGTGCACACCCCTGCCGGATGTTGTCTACAACAGTAATATTATTGAAGAGGGTGGTGAGGAGAGTTTCCGCTCCATAGGACTCCCTGAATCCATGCTGGCATGGGTCCAGTGGAGCAGCAGCATCGATATGGTCTTGTAACTGCCTCTGCACCTCTTTTTCGATTAACTTTGTGAGGAACGGTATACTTGCAATGGGTCTGTAAGAGTCTACTTTTTGAGGATCCAACTTGCTATTTTTAAGCAGCGGTCTGATAGATGTGTGCTTTAGGGCGGAGGGGAAAGATCCGGTTGTGAAGGAAAGGGTCATTATCCTGGTTATTATTGTGCTGAATTCGCTGCGCAGTTCCTTTATCTAGAAGGCTGGACAAGGATCAGTCTGCGCAGTAGTGGTATTGAGGGTCATGATCGAGTCTTCGATGCGTTTCTTGGTAGGGGTAGAAAAAGAGGTTAGGGGGGAATATAGTAGGCCACAAATTCCTCTCTGATGCGCCGAACATCCCGCACCCCTTCCCCCCTGCTCTTGATCTGGGAGATCCTGTTCCACTCCCTTCTCTTCTGCAGCTGCCTCGCGAGGTATTTCCCCACTTTGTTACCCCCTTCGAAGAATCTCTGCTTCATTAACTGTAGGCGAAACTGGATCCGTTCTGCCTCTATTGCATTAACTTTGGCTCTGAGCTCCAAGACTGTCCCCCTATGCCGTCCTCCCCCCTCCTGCATATCCCTCTCCTCCGCCTCTCGTAATTGCTGCCGCAACTGCTCCTCGCGCTCTGCCCTTTCCCTCTTAATACATGCCCCCCACTTAATGAACACCCCCCTCACCACTGCCTTAAAAGCATCCCAGAGCACTCCCTCTTTTACTTCTCCTCCCCCATTCTGCCCAAAATACTCTGGAATTAGACTCCGTAGTTCAGTTATCACCCTCGCATCCTCCAACAGACCCTCAATTCAATTTCCAAAATTGTCGTCCCTTATCTTCCCCTGCCACCCGCACTATCACCACCACGGGGGCGTGATCGGACCAGGTAATCGGATCGATTACCCCTCCCATGATCCTCCCCACTAACTCCTTCCCTACCCATATGGCATCTAATCTAGAATACGTCCCATGGGCGGCTGAGTAGAAGGTAAATTGCCTTCGGCCCGGATTAAGCATCCTCCACACATCAATCAGACCATTCTCCTGCACAAAGCGCTGATAACACTTCCTATCCTTCCCCCTCCCTTCTCGGTGGCCCGTCGTGTCTCTCCCCACCTCCCAGGCCAGATTAAAATCCCCCCCACAGATTATCACACCCTCCCCCATTGTCGCCACCTGCTCACTCAAATCTTCCCAAAACTCGGTTTGAGCTCCTGTAGGGGCATACACATTCACCACACAGAACCATTCCGTCCCCTGCTTCACTCGCAGCAAGAGATATCGTCCCCCTTTATCCCGGGACAGCAGCTGGACCTCAGTTTGTGCTTCCCCCTTAATGAGGACCGCGATCCCGCCTTTCTTTTTCTCTTTTAAGATTAGAAGCGAATAGGCGATGCTTGTACCCCTTGGGTTGCAGCAGTGTCTCGTGCTTTTTCTGTAAATGTGTCTCCTGCAGCATTACTATATCAGCATTGTGTCTCATTAATTCTTTATACAATTTCTGTCTTTTCCATGGTGAATTTAAACCTTTAACATTCAACGTTAGTATTTTCAATTCCCCTCCTACTCCCCTACCCCCCCTTCCCTCCCGCTGGCTCTGTCTCTTCCCCCCTCCCCTCTCCCCCTCCGCCTCCCCCCCCTTCCCCCCTTCCTCCCCCCCCTTCCCTCTTCCTTCCTCCCCCATTCCCCCCTCCCCCCCTCTCAGAATTCTCCGCTGTGGAGACTCAACTTCCATATCAGCGACCCCCTTCCACCTCACCACCAAATCTTCCCCCATAGCCCCTCCTTCTCCCATCCCCCCCTACTCCTCCCTCTCTCCCCACTATCCCTTCCCCCTCCTCACCCCCACTGCTCCCCACCCCTCCGAGCACCTCTCTTCCCCCCTAAACATTGCCTTCCCCCCGTAACCTATTATCCTATCTTTACCCCTCCCCCAAGCCCATCAACCAACATAGTTAAAGATACCAGTCCTTAGTGGAACAGCACCGCTCAGCCAGTCTCTTGCTCTGGTGCCGGACTTCGGTGACCACTTTTAGACGTCCTGGCTAATCTCCTGCCGCTCGCCCTCTGCCATTTCGCACTCTCCGTCTTCCCTGGTCTGGATTCCGGACGTGATGAAGTAGCGGTACTATCAATCATCTCAGGTAGCTGCTCTGCTCCCAGCTCTCGCAAGGCTTTCCAAGCCTCCGCGCTGGATCGTACCGTCCGCGATCTCCCTTTCACCGTGATCAATAATCCAAATGGGAACAGCCACTTGTATCGCAGGTCTGCTCTCCGCAGGTAGGCCGTTACTTCTCTGATCTCCCTCCTGTGTTGCAGCGTGCCCTGGGACAGGTCTTGATATAACTCCACTTTGTGTCCCTCCCAATGGAAGTTCCTCAACTTGCGGTTGGCTCCTAGCAGCAGTTCCTTGTTCTTGTAGGAGCTCGGGCATACTACTATGTCTCTTGGCCGATTGTCTCGAATGGGCCCCAGTCCTCTATGTGCTCGTTCTATATTCAGGCGGGGAACCTCCGCGTCCTCCCCATATCCAGCTTCCACTAGGAGGCGTTGGAATATTTTGTAGGCCACTTCCTCACTATTCTTGTACTTAAGCTCTTCCGGCACTCCGCGCACTCGGAGATTGCTTCGCCGAGAACGATCTTCGAGATCCTCTGCTTTGGCTTTAAGGGCCTCTTGCGCCGTCTGCAGTTCATCCCAGCTCTGCTGGAGCTGCGTCAGAGTCTCACCTTGACTATCCAACCTGGTTTCAGCTTCATCCACTCGTTCGCCCAGCTCCAAGATGTCCTGGCGCATCGTCCGCACAGCCTCCATGATCTCATTTTTCACCCCACACATCTCCTCCTTCAGTTCTTCTTTTAACTCGAGAAGCCACTGCTTAATCTGTTCCGCTGCAGTCAAGCACTCCTCCCCACCTTCACTCGCTCCCGGGCTATGTGGGGTTTCCTTCTCCGGTTTGCCGGTTTTCTCCCCTTCCTTCCCTCCTTTGGACATAGCATAGGGGGACCGAAACTCTGCTAATTTCTTTTTCATCAGGCCCTCTTTTTTGGCATTTATTTTCTCCATGATAGGTCTGAGCCCGTTACCCCCAGCCGGCTACCGGGCCTGCACTCTGGACTCACCTCCTTCTTTTTGCTCTTGGATGAGGGGAGTGGCCAGTTGTTACCCCCAAACCTCCACAGCGGCTGATGCCCTTCTCAGAGGGTCTCTGGTTTTTGAAGAGCCTCCCGGAGGGCCCACTGCCACTCCTCAACTGGCTGGTGGCAACTCTCCCACTGCTTTCCTCTGTCAGCAGACTGCAGCCTGTCTCAGATTCTTGCCACTGCTCTGCTCCCACCACGTGGCTGGCTGCACTCCACCGGTAAGGTTAAGCGCCACAACGTCGTGCAGGGAGGTGTTATTGTACCCTTACGTTCAGCTTCCCCGGCTAAAGCGGGCTTCTCCCAGCAAGAAGTGCTCCTCTCTGCTGCCGCTCTCTCGGCCCACCTCCCGGCGTACTCGGCTCTCCCGTGGCCAGCTCCCCACCGTTAGGCCGCACTTCCCACGCGGTGCTGAGCTGCTGCTCCGGCGGCGCGTACGGTTCCCTGCTCGCCGTTCCGCTCTCTCGGGTCACCGGTGGGGTTGGGCTGCTCTCCCTGGTTCGCTCCCGCTCTCCTTTCCGCCCTAAATACTGCCCGTAGGGGCTTTTGCAGCTTTATTTAACTCATTGGTGGCGGAGCTCCCGCGCTACGCCGCCATTCAGGTGGATGACGTCACCGGAAGTCCTCGAAGATCTACCTTTTGAGGACCGGCTAGATTTATGTTTAGTTACCTGAGATCCATGGGAGGAAGATGAAGCCCTGGAATACGTCGATGCCACGGAGGCTGCATCGGAGGGAAAAAGGGTGCTAAGTTTAGCAGTTCGGTTTTGCTGGCCCCTCTTCAACATCATCCCACAGGCAACACACTCTGAAATAGTGTGGTCAGGACCTAAACATTTGAGGCACTACTCATGGGTGTTGGTGACGGAGATGGTGCCGCCACACTTAGAACGCTTTTTAAAACCCGAAGCGGGTTTTTCCATTCTGAGGGAAAAAGTTGGGCCTAGTGGCCAAAATGGCACGTGGCACCCGAGAATAAAATTACTGGATAAGATTCCAGAAAACGTTTTGTTGGTTTTTTTTGAAAAAAAGAAAAGAAATACCGGCCGTACCGGTACAGTACAGGGAAGGCAGATGCGACCACAAAAAGGCGGGAAGGCAGCACGCAGGCGCTGTGGGATGCTCCCAAAAGCTTTCCTATTGGACACTGGGGAGCGTTCCCGCGCAGGCTCCATCGGTACTGACGATGCCCATATGTGAAGACTACATTCCTGCTTGTTCCTGTAGATTAATTACTACAGCATTTGGTAAAGCTTGCTGTGTAAGGCAGAGGTTCCCAACGTCGATCCTCGGGGAACCCCAGGCCAGTCAGGTTATCAGAGTACCGACAATGAATATGCGTGAGATAGATTTTCATACAATGGAAGCAGTGCATGCAGATCAATCTCATGCATATTCATTGTGGGTACTCTGAAAACCTGACTGGCCTGAGGTTCCCTGAGGACCGACATTGGGAACCTCTGAAGAATAACATATTAAAATATAGAAGTATAAATTGATAAGTTGTATGCATGTTTAAGAAACTAATATGAACTTTCAAGTAGCTAGATATACAAGTTATTAATTGGGAGGCAGAATAGATTAGGTAGATTTTTAAATTGTATTATTAGGGTAGGTTGATCAACTATTGATATGATTTAGTAGCTTACCATTAGTTTTCTTACTTTTGTTGATAGTTTTGCGTGTTTCCTATCACGCCCCCCCTAAGGGCCACGCCAAAGGGCCCTCTGGCGAGGCCCTCAGAAGTGGGCACGCCTGATGGCGGCAGCTCCTAACAGTATCAGGGCTCCTTCCCCGAGCCCTGATTGGTATATTAAGCAAGGGAATGTCTTAGATACGATCAGGCAAAGAGCTACTTGATGATAGTTAAATCAGCTGTGCAGGACAAACAGGCAGTCCAATCCCGATGGCGGCAGCTCCTAACGGTATCAAGGCTCCTCCCCCTAGCCCCGATTGGTAGATTAAGCAAGGTATCTGTCTTCGATGCTGATGCCTTAGTCAGACTTATGTTTGGACTTTGAAGAGACCCGAGAACCAAGAGAGGAGTCAGATGTCCTCGACGTTGCCGAAACATAAATCAAGTCTGAGGTGAACAGAGAAACTTATTGGCCCTGTTCTTTAGGGCCAGTTAGTCATTTGTTGGCACAAGAGACATTCTTTTGGTAGATGGACTGGACCCAAACATTTTAAACACCAATCATGTTTATCAGTGACTAAGATAGTACCAGAACACTTGGTACATTTTTTAAACCCACTGGAGTTTTTCCATGGGGGGGGGGGAGGGAAAGAGGTAGAGACCTTACTATTGGTGAAACCACAAAAAAAAAATGAAAAAAGGAGACAAGAAAATTAAGAAAAGCAAGAAAATAATGGGGCCGGTACCCAGAAGGGTATCAGTGTCAACGAGAAGACAGAGCAGATAAAACACCAAAAAAAGAACGCTTTTTCGGCAGGAAAAACCACATGCTCGGTCCACAGGAAAACAAAGAACTGAGGAAAGGATGTGGGAAGGCAGACGTGCAGGTGCAATGGAGTCCTCCCAAAAGCTTTCCTATTGGACGCTGGGTAACATTCCCATGCAGGCTCTGTCGATACCGACGATACTCCATACATAAAGACTGCACCCCTGCTTGTTCCTGGAGATACTGCTTGTTCCAGCCAAGGGCAACTCAAAAATAAAGCTAAATAAATCAATATTTAGACTGTAAGAGGCATTTGTTGTTAAAAAACAACTGGGCGGGGCGGGTTGTAAAATAGAAAGATTATGTCAGAAGACTACAATAGAAATTGAGGGGATGTGGAAGGATTGCGCCCAGATGTATAAATCTCTACTGCCTAAGGGAAAAAAGGACTGTCATAGCTTAGACTGATATCAGACGAAAGATATTCACTCTTCACGAATGGTGCAGAGGGCAATAGGTCTCTGATGAGTAATCTATAGTGTGATGATTTTGCTACTTGTTTTTGGAGCAAGGTGGGGGTGGATTTATGAGCTGATGGGAGCTGAGGTGATAGATAGTTTATTCAATGAAACTGTTGATTCAGTTACTGAGTGCCAATATCTCTGTGTGTGTGTTTTGCTGTGGAAGGGAGGTGTCAGTTGCTCTAGGGGGTATGGGTATATGTATGAATTGCTGGGGATGTGTGTTACTTCAAAACACACGTTTACATGTGTGTGAGTGTTAATGTGTGATTGTGTTGATTGTTCCAGGAGTAGGTGTGTATTTTTCTGGAATGACTGTAATAGAGATGGGGCGGGGGGGGGGGGGGTATATTTGTTTAGCTCCTGTCTGTCTGTCATCTCACAACTATTTCAGCTTCAATATGGACGTCTATCTACAAATCATGTGCACGGCTATAGGTACAAGGATAGCCTCCCAATATGCCAACCTCTTCATGGCAGAGCTGGAAGACACATATTTGAAGAAATATCTAACTAAACCATTCAAATATTACAGATAGACGATATTTTTATAATTTGGACTAAGAGAGGAGTCTCTCAAACAATTTCACAATTTAACACATACCATTCCTCAAACAGATTCAAAATGGACAACTACAAAGAAAAAGTCAACTTCCTTGATACTGAAGTATCCATCAACAATAGCAATATACAGAACCAACTGAGAGATGCAGCTACCTTCACAGTTCCAGCTTTCACCCTTCACACACAAAAAAGGGCATCATACCCAACCAAGAGCCCCACATATGTTCCAACTCAAAAGACAGGGATAGACACTCAAAGTCCTGGCTGAATCCCTCAAACAAAAAAGGCTACAGTACCAAAATCATCTCCAAGAAGATTACCACATCACTCAAAACACCCAGAGGCAACTTACTACAATACAGAGAAGAGACAGCCTCCAAGAGTCCCTTTTATAGTGACATACAACTCAGAGCTGGAAAAATATTTGAGCTCAAATATTTTTATAAGCTTAATTCATTCCATTGGGAAGTCAGTGTTTCTATATTAGAAAGAGAAAATATGTATAAGCACAGTTTTAAGAACATAAGAACTTAATATATGCCATATACTGGGTCAGACCAAGGTCCATCAAGCCCAGTATCCTGTTTCCAACAGTGGCCACTCTAGGTCATAAGTACCTAGCAGTTTCCCCAAAAGACAAAGGTCCCACAATGCTTGTATTAGGTCAAGGAGTGATATCCCGTGTCTCTTTTATTAACGGTTTAAGAACTTCTCCAAAACGTTTTTAAACCCAGCTACACTAACAGTTGTTACTACATCCTGCAGTAACAAATTCCAGAGTTTGATTACACATTGAGTAAAAAAATATTTTCTCTTATTAGTCTTAAATAGGTTACCCTGTAACTTCATTGCATATTCTGATGGCGTAAACAATCAATCTACATTTACCCGTTCCACTCCATTCATTAATTTATAGACTCATATCATATCTTGCCCCTCAGCCATCTCCTTTCCAAGTTGAAGAGCACTAACCTTTTTAGCCTCTCTTCATAGGGGTATCCTTCCATCCCCTTTACCATTTTGGTGGTTCTTCTCTGTACCTTTTCTAATAAAGCTATATCCGTTTTAAGATACGGCAACCAGAATTGCACACACTATTCATGGTGCGGTCGCGCCATGGAACGATGCAGAGGAATTATAATATCCTTTTATTTTCCATTCCTTTCCTTATGATATCTAGCATTCTATTTGCTCTCCTGGCCGCCAATGCACACTGGGCGGAAGATTTTTAACATGTTATCCACGACATCACCTAAATCTTTTTCCTGGGTGGTGGTTCTTAATGTGGAACCATGCATCATGTAACCAGTTTGTGGTTTTCTTTCCTAGGTGCATAATTTTGCACTTGTCCACATTAAATTTCATCTGCCATTTGGATGCCCAGTCTTCCAATTTATTAAGATCCTCTTGCAATTTTCCACAATCCTCATGGGTTTTAACAACTTTAAAGAATTTTATGTCATCTGCAAATTTGATAACCTCACTCCTTATATTCCCTTTTCCAGGTCATTTATGAATATGTCAAAAAGCAGCAGACCCAGCACAAATCCCTGGGGTACTCCACTAGTCACCTTATTCCATTGGGAAAATTGGCCATTTAGCCCTATCCTCTGCTTTCTATCTTTTAGCCAGTTCCTGATCCACAATAGTACACTGCCTCCTATCCCATGACTTTTTAGTTTTGCCAAAAGTCTCTGATGAAGGACCTTGTCAAAGGTTTTCTGAAAGTCTAGATACCTTTATCTACCTGTTTATTCACACTTTCAAAAAAAACAACATTACAGGTGAATAAGACAAGATCTTCATTGTCTAAAGCCATGACTATCTACATGTTCAGCAATTTTGTTCTTTATGATGTCTACCATTTTTCCTGGCACTGACATCAGGCTCATTGGTCTGTAGTTTCCTGGATCACCCCTGGAACCCTTTTTAAAAATTGGCATTATATTGGCCATCCTCCAATCTTCAGGTATTACAGATGACTAATGATAGTTCACAGATTATTAATAGCAGGTCTGCAATCTCATATTTCAGTTCTTTCAACACCCTTGGATATATATCATCCAGTCCAGGTGATTTGTTACTCTTCAGTTTATCAAATAGTTGTAATAAATCTTCCCGTTGTATTGATATTTCCTTCAATTCTTCCGCACCTTTAAATGCCACTTCAGTCATGGGTAACATCCCTACATCTTCCTCAGTAAAGACTGAAGCAAAGAATTCATTCAGTCTCTCCGCTATCGCCTTGTCCCCTCTTACTGCCCCTTTTACCCCTCTATCATTTAATGGCCCGACTCGCTCACTGTTTTTTTTGCTATGAATGTACTTGAAAAAGTCTATCAAGCGTGTTTGCTTCCACAGCAAGCTTCTTCTCAAATTCTCTCTTGGCCTGCCTTATCAATGCCTTGCATTTAACTTGCCAGTGCTTGTGCTGTTTCCAGTTTGTCATTTGGCTCTTTTTTCCATTTCCAGAAAGATGCTTTTTTGGCAATAACAGTCTCTCTGACCTCACCTTTAAACAATGCTGGCAGGGTTTTTATTTAATTTTTTATTTATAAGTTTTAAATATTACAAGTATAATTCTGGTGACAGAAACATGAGAATAGTGAAAAAAACAAAGGGAAAATAGGTAACAGAGGGGAGAACCCCCAAAACAGCTACAACATCTCTAATTAGACCCCAATAATGAAGAGGGCATAATACTATCAAGTGGGGAAACAAAAAAAAGTATCCATCAGCTAAGACTATAATTTTCTTTATTATCTCTGCTGGTTTCTAGCTACCAATATAGAATGTAAGTTTGTTTTTTGGTGATATCGCTAATATAAGGTTTAAACTGTGGCTATACATTAAGTTTGGGGATATTCAGACTACAGGGGCCTAAGTATCCATATAATAAAGGGTTAAACCTGTTGCATTGCTTGGAGAATAACTTGCTCCCAGGGGAGGGACTGATTGTAGACCACCTCACACCTGGACACACAATACCGGTCTAAGGCAGACTGCATGAGCTCTGGAGTGCTCAGAAAGCCATCAGCTAAGACTATAATTTTATCTCTGCTGGTTTCTAGCTACCAATATAGAGTTAAGTGTTTGTTTTTGGGGATATTGCTAATATAAGGTTTAAACTGTGGCTATACATTAAGTTTGGGGATATTCTGACTGACTACTTTCCTGTGTATTTATTATTTATTTATTACAGTTTCTTATATACCGCGCTATTTAGAATCAGCGCGGTTTACATCATAACAAAATGACCATTACGACAAACTGTCAGGTTTTACATTGAACAGGAGTACAAACTTGGATAACTGGGTTAACTATATACATAATCTATCTACACTGCAGTGTGCGGGCATTTCTAGATTGGGTTATTTCTTGGAGGGGATATCTGGTTCAGTTGCTGTCTGGGAAATATTGGCGGAAAAGGTATGTTTTGAGAGCCTTTCTGAACTGATATAGATTGGTAATGGCTCTAATGTCGGGGGGTAGGGTGTTCCAGCATTTTGGTACATAAAAACTGAATGCCCTGTTTGTGGTGTTCGTGTTGGACTTTGTTGAAGCCTTTGGTATTGCTAGCAAGTTTACCGCTGATGTTCTTCTTGCTCTATTGGGGGGGACCATGTGGATTAGATTCGTGAGTGAGAGGGATGAGGTGCCTTTGATTGCCTTAAATGCTAATACAAGGGATTTGAAGGTGATTCTCCCGTGAATTGGTAGCCAGTGCAGCTGTTTGAGAATGGGAGTCACGTGGTCGTTTCTGGATGCACCGTAGAGGACCCTAGCTGCGGCATTCATGGCCAACTGTAAGGGGGTTAGTGTGGATTGGGGGAGACCTTGTAGGATGGCATTTGCAAAGTCAAAATGCGGCAGGATCAGCGCTTGATATATGGTACGGAAATCGTCTGGGTCCAGCAGGGAGCGTAGGTGTTTGAGGGAACGGATTTTGAAGTAGATGGCTTTGACTACGCTGCTTATGTGGCGTCTCATGTCTAGATGTTGGTCCAGGGTAACTCCCAAATATTTTATTGCATCTTTAGTTTGCAAATCAGCTTCCTTGACACTGACGTGGGATGGGGGCGTAAAGTTGGAGTCTCTGGAGATGAAAAGGACCTCTGTTTTTTTATGCTGGATACGTAGGTTCTGTGTCTGGAGCCATGTTGAAACTGCATTGAAACAATCTGTGAGTGGGGTCAGGTCCATGTGGGTTGTGGAGAAAGGCATGTATAAAAGAATGTCATCTGCATATATCATGCAGTTTACGTTGAATGATCTTATGATATTGCATATGGGCTGCATGTAGATATTGAAGAGTAAGGAGGATAATGAGGATCCTTGAGGTACCCCTTGTTTTTGATGGAAGTGGCTAGACTCTTCTGATCCAGACTTCACATATTGCCATCTATCGTCCAGATAAGACTTGCACCATTTTAGTGCCTTGTTGCAGACACCCTTTTCTTTTAGTCTTCCCAGGAGGATTTCGTGACTCACGGAGTCAAAAGCTGCGGCGATGTCTAGGAAAATGAGGACAAAACCTTGATGGATGTTGTCGATTCCTGTGATGATATTGTTGATTAGACCAGTGAGTAGTGTCTCAACCCCGTGATGTTCTCTGAACCCATGTTGGCAGTTATCTAAGGGAGCAACAGAGTCTATGTGATCTTGAATTTGCCGTTGTGCTTCCTTCTCGATTATTTTGGCTAAGATGGGGATGCTAGCTATTGGTCGATAGGAGTCTACCTTTTGGGGGTCCAGTTTGGGGTTTTTCAGTAATGGTCTAATGGACGTCTGCTTGAGTGAAGTGGGAAAATAACCTGTTGAAAAGGAGAGTTTCATTATATTTGCGATGACAGGACTGAGCACATCACGTAGTTCCTTGATCCAAAAAGCTGGACATGGGTCGGTCTGTGCAGTGGAGGTGTTGAGTGATGCTATGGTATTCTCAATACATTTATTGGATGGTGTGGAAAAAAAGTCAAGTGGAGAGAGGTCCGCCGGTTCTTGATATTGGACTGCTGTGACCTTGTTAGTTTGTACAATCTTGGATTGCAGAAAATCAGCGAATTCTTGTGGATGTATGTTGATGTGTTGCTCGGGTGATGGTTCCTTTGAGAGGGATTTGACCAAATTGAAGAGGTCACGAGGTTTATTCAATGACCTCTTTAGGGTGTCAGTGTGATATTGTCTCCTTCTGATAGAGATTGTTCCTCGATGTATTGCAAGGTGGGTTAGGTATGCGGTCTGATCTTCCGGTGAGCGTGATCGGCGCCATCGGCGTTCGAGTCTACGTAATTGCATGAGGGAAGCGCGTAGATCAGGAGAGAACCATGGGGCGGATTTTCTTTTCGCTCTTGTTGTATTTTTAGGGTTTGGGTGTTGTGAGATGGCAGCCTTGGAGCAGATATCTGTGGGTTCCCCAGTTTAGGAACAGCCTACTGGCCAGAGACACTTAGGTTTACAGCAATAAGAAAATATCAAAATTATCTGAACTATCTAATTCCTTAACAAATAGGGGTGTACCTACAAGGAGTGGTGGGATCACCCCTAAACAAAGACATGGGAAAGAGGGGCCTGCACAGAGCGGCAGGTGTACCTACTCGACATCGTACTGGGCAGACTAGATGGACTATACTGGTCTTTATCTGCCATCATTTACTGTGTTACTATGTAACATTGAAATCCATATATGACAATAGGCACACACCCTAGCGCTACTACAATACACTGCGTTGCCTATTTCTGATCAACACCACCCCCACCCAATCCCACCAATGTCTGCGACTTCTTAAGGTCCAAAAAGGCCCGGAGCTGCTCAGGTGCAAAGAAAATATGTTTTACCCCCAAAAAAAGAAATAAAACATTTACAGGGATAACACAAATGGAAACTGGCCCATAAGGCAACTGTCTCTTGAAGCATAGCTAAAAACTGATGTCTTCGCGGTTGTGTAACGCGGCTCACATCAAGAAAAATTTCTTATAGTCTCGCCCCTAAAAGGTACAGAAAGATTTTTAAAATACAGTGACAAAACCCTAGAAATATCTGTTTCAAAAACAAAACTAACCAGTAAAGTATATCGAGCCAGCACTGAAAGAGGAACTTTCAAGAAAATTAGACAAATATCAGGAACCAGGAACAGGTAAATCTTTACCAACTTTCTTCACAGTTAAAAAAAAAAAAAAAAAAGCTCTAGTTATAGGAGGAAATGCAGAATCAAGAATGCTGGCAGTTTTTTGGACTTCCTTCCACTTTTCTTAAAGTGTGGAATATAGCTGGTCTGGGCTTCCAAGACAGTATTTTTAAACACCCAAGCTTGATGTAAGTCTTTAATCTTTGCAACTGCTCCTTTTAGGTTTTTTTTCTTAACTATTTTATCAGACTCCCTTTCAAAAGTTAGAAGGTAGTACTGTGGATTTCCTTACCATCCCTCCTCCATTAATTAAATCAAACATGATCAATCATGCTATGATTACTATTGCCAAGTGGCCCCAACATCCTTATCTCTTGCACCAGAACTTTGCGCCGCTTGGGGGTGGAAACTTCCTACTCTCCGGTCGGGTTCCGGGGACAGGAGACACACTCCCCATACTGTAGAGAGTTCAAGAACTCCATGCACTCAGTGAGCTCAGAGATGTGGTATTTAACATTATTCCATTCAAAGATTAGCACGAATGGGAAACCCCAGTGGTAGGGCACTGATCTCTTCTGAAGGGCCTGCATTAGAGGTTGGAAACTCTTGCGCCACTCCAGAGTATACTGAGAAAGATGTTGGAAAATCTGTATCTCGTGGCCATTGAAAACAACAAATCTCTTACTGTGTAGGCTTCGCATCAGCGGAACTTCGTCTTCAAAGAAGCTAAAGCACGCAATGACCAGACGGGGCTGAGAGTTAACACTTCTCTGGGTTCTGGGGCTCTGGTATGCTTGCTCAAGTTTAACTGGGCTTGGAGCACTCGGCACACCAAAGGCAAAGAGTTCTTGGATAAGTGCCACAGTATCTTCTCAGTCCCCGGATTGTTCGAACATGCCAAGTACTCATGTTATTTTTCCACTGCCAGTTTTCTAGATTGTCTTGACGCTCCTTCAGGTCTTTCGTGAGTTGATTAAGTCTCGAATTTAGACTGAAACACAACTGTAGAATCAAATTGTTCACCTATATTAATCTCATTTTGCGTGACACGGTCATCAAGAGCTTTAAGATCAGACTTTCCTAAAAAACATACGCAGAAACCAGTCTCTATCAGAAGCAAGAGCAAAAGTTGCTATTAAAGTAGAAGAAGAAACAGATTCAGATAGAGAAGTTTCCAAAATAGCTGACACATCCAATACATCAATTTGCCCAAGACTCTCTATATTTCCACCAGACACTTTTCTCCCACGCGGTAAATAATACAATTTAACCATAGGAGGATGAGAATCCACCGGTACATCCAAAACATCAACTAAATATTTACGAAACATCTCTTTCGCGGATATACAAGATGATTTTGGAAAATTAATTAGACGCAAATTAGAATATCTAGACACATTCTCCAACATCTCAATCCGTGCTCTCAAAGCCAACGAATCTTTTTGATAAGAAGAAGTACTTTCTTCATAACCAGAAACAGTCTGCTTCAACTCTGCCACTGTTGTTTGTAGAACTGAAAGTCCCTCAGAGTGTTGTTGGAGAGATATTTCATACTCCTGAGATTTGGTCGCAAGAGCCCCCATCTGAGGAGCAAAAAGTTCCCCTAATTTAACTATCGCCGAACAGATGGATTCAAGAGTGAAAACTGCCGTTCTCTCAAATGTAAACATGAAAGTTGTTGCCTGCACAGAACTGCTCTCCGACTCACACCGCTCACCTCCCGATGCCTCGAACTCCAAAAGGGCTTCTGCCATACTGGATGTCGGCCTCTGCAACACAGGAACCTCCAAAGACGAAGGGGAAACCGATGCAATTGCTTCACCCCCTTTCCGTGTAGCCGGCCCCCCGCTATTGACACTCCCTCCCACTTCGGGGAGAGGCACAACCTCCTGCTGCACTGGACTTCGTCTCACTAGGGGATCCTTAGGAGGCCGCCACTGCTCCGGTGGTGAGATCTCCGGACCCGAGCCCTCCAGCAAGCTTTCCCGCTCCACCAGGAGAGCAAAGGGACTCTTCGCCACCGGTTCTACCGACTGCTGTGCTGGCGTAACAAAAGCATCGAGCGGACCAACCACTCGAGAGACAGACGCGAGAGGAGCTGCCGGGCCAGAGGTGGGTTTGCAGGTTCGGGTGTTTCCTGACATAGCTAAAGAAACTCAGAAACGTAGAAAGGAGTTTCTATTGCTCCGCCCCGGAGTTTTGTTATTGGGGGGTATGTTTTTTCTCAAATTCCCTTGTAAATGTATGATTAAATTGAATGCTCAGTCGTATATATTCTTTGAGCCTTCTCAATTGCTTGCTTTTCTGAGCTCCCGTTGCCCTCCTGAGACAGTCCTTGATCCATTGCTATAGAATATACCGTCTGTAGTTCTCATTTTGTTTTCTTCTCAATTTACCTTAAATCTATGATGTTAATAGATCTCCTCCACTTTTGTGGGCTATTGGTAGGGGCTGATGTTTTATTTTCTTCTGAATGTTTCAATATTGTTATATTTTCTTCATGCCTTCTATATTTACCATGTAAGTGTTGTATATGCTTGGATTTATTGTAAAATTATAAAGTTTAAATAAAAAAAAAAAAAAGATCAGACTTGATATCACTCACCGCCTTAGTGAAATCCAGTCGAAAAAGGCGCAGTTCTTGAAGAATTTCCACGAGATCTGATTTTGTTGCTAGCGAAGATGTCAAAGTCTCACCACTCATCTTAGGCTTAGAAGTACCTTCTGGGTCTAAAGGAGGGGCCACAAGATCAGTTTCTCTTGGGGAAACTGCTAGGTACATATGACCTAGATTGGCCACTGTTGGAAACAGAATACTGGGCTTGATGGACCTTGGTCTGACCCAGTATGGCATTTCTTATGTTCTTATGTTCTGACTGCCATACTTAGATAGGGCAGCAGCATAAGATTTAACCTTTGCCATGTTAAAAGAGAATCCACAAAAGTATTCTATATTGACAGCAACAAAGCTGCAGTACCACCAACAGAGCTGCAGTACCACCAACAGATCACAAGATGGTGCTCCAATTCAACAAGTGGCTAGGCAGCAATGTGAGACGCTTCAAACAATATATTAATATGCAATTCAGGCCCTCGGCTTGGAGAAAGGAAAGGAAACTGCTTTTCCCTCAGGAGACTGCTCCTTTGTTTAAAAAAAAAACCAAAAACTTCCCTTTTGGCTTTGCTACTCAGCTGGCTGTGGAAGCCGATGTGGGGGTAATCCTTCATTGCGACACTCATCCGGCCAGAGAGAAAGCAGGCAGTATGGTAGGGGCTACAAAACCTTGCAGGGCTGTGTGCAGTGTGGTGCTTGCATTCCACTGTATTTCCCGCTGAATCGCGCATCCCTTCTGTGTTCCAACAATGCGTACCAGCGGCGATTCAGTTAGGAGAGAGCTTAAATACCCGGCCCTCAAGTCGTTGACCGATCACACCTCCAGCGAGCTCAGAGAGACTTTGTTTCTTGCTGGCATACATGCAGACGTTTCCCCACTGCAAACACCACAGAAGAGGGGCTCCATGTCGGCAGGTGGGAAGGCTTCAGCGGGGAAGACACCCCAGCCACGGCAGCATCAGGAGCACTCAAATGCAGCAGGAAATCACAGTGGACTTGCAGAGCCTGAAGGCAAGCACAGGAGGGCTCTAGCAGGAGGGACAGAAAGCCACAGAGAGGGTTACCACCATCATGGCAGTCGTGGAGAACGATCCACCATGCTGATCCGCCATAAGAGGGAGGAGAGGCACTGTTTAGCTGGTTTAATTCATTCAGTCATGCTTCACTGTGGCATATTTAAACCCAGCACTCGATGCTGCCCCTTTATAGACCGCGCCTGCAAAATAATTGAGGGATTATCACCTTTGTTAGGACATAGAGCTGGATAGTCTTCTCAATGTGCAGCCATCTTGCTCGGGCTCACAAGCGCCCCCCGCCATAGTGCTGTTTGATAAGGCTGGTTTGATTTGGGTGCACTATGGTTACAATCTGGGATTCTAAATGGTTTGCTATTAATTTAGCAAAAATGTTATAATCTGTATTCAAGAGAGATATGGGATGGTAATTGTACGATTTAAAGGATCTTTGTCCCCTTTCAGGATGACTGTAATGGTAGCCTGGTGAAAGGCCATTGGCAAGCTCTTGTTTGGAAAAATAGCATTAAATACACGGACCAGAATTGGGGCAAAGCTATCTGAGGTAGTCTTGTAGACCTCTGTTGGCCGCAGATCCGGACCCGCAGCCTTTGACATCTTTAATTCACATATAGCCTGTACAACTTCTTGAAGGGAAAAATAAGGGCAATCGATGGATTCTTTGGCCTCCTGCAATAACTGAGGAAGCCCCGCCTCACTAAGCCACTCTTGGATAGCAGGAATATTTGTGCGCAAGCCACGGGAATACAAGGTTTCGTAATATTTAGCAAATATGTCAGCCATCTCTCAAGAACAGCGGGTAGGAATTCCTGTTTTAAAGAGCAGAAATCCTATGTTTTTGTTGTTGCTGCTTGAGTTGCCACAAAAGTATCCCCCCAGCCTTATTGCCGTGTTCATAAAACTACCTTCTGGTCCATTGCAATAAGGAAGCCACATACCTTGCATCCAAGGCGGCCAAGTTCTCCCCTCAACTGGACTAAGCGAATCCATGTATGGGGCCCTCCCGTCCACCTATGTTGACACTCCAGGGTATCAATTTGCCTATGTAGCTCAACTTGCCTGGCTTTCCTCACCTTCTTAAAGGTAGTGAACAGTGAAATTAATTGCCCTCATAAGACCACCTTGCCTGCATCCCAAAGCGAGAGGTCAATAAAGTCACCGAAGATCTACAAAGCCAAATCTACCATACCATACATACTAGCATAAACTTCCAACACATATAAGGTTCCTACCCAGAAAAAAAAACACACTGTGAATACTGCAGCAAGTCCTATAACATCTAACATCTATTTGGAAAACTGAATAAGGCAAATTACTACAGTACAGATCCCTGTGTACAAACTTTTTTTTTTTTTTTACGCAAGTTTCAAAATAATCCTTAAGATACACTCTTGTTACAGAAAAGAATGTAAAAAAAAGGGGAAAATAATTCCACCAAAACAGCATAAGAGAAAATCCCTTGTCTAATTCAATTACCAAACACAAAACATTCACTAGCCCACAAAAAAGAAGGGGCGAGCATGACACATCTAAACAAAAAGTTACAGGAAATAAGACACAAATGATGCAATATAAATTATTCCCGAACCACTACTAAGATGGGAGAACAGCCTACTGGTTATGAACTGAGTTAGATGGGAGGGCTCAAAGGAAGTATAACACCCTGATATTTAACTAAACATCTGCATGGATATCTCAAAAAGAAAAGCCCACCAAGCTGCAAAACCTGGGGGCAAAGCAATAAGAACTGCTGCCGACGTTTCTGAGTGGATTTAGAGACGTCAGGAAACATCCTAACTATACCCCCCATAAATGACTCATTCCTGGCTTTAAAGTATAATCTCAAAAGGAAATCATGATCAGAGTCAAACGCAACAGTCAGCAGCAAAGTTGCTCTCGGGACAAATCCCGGATCAGTGGTCTCCAAAAACCCAGTCAGATCGAGTAAATCCATCAGAGGCGAATGTGCAGGTGAAGAAGCACCATGGGTCTTGCACTTGGCTGTTGGCAAATAAAAAATCCTGGCCAAAGGGGGAACAGATTCCAGGGGGATTTTCAAAATAGCAGCAGCATAGGTGTTGAACAAATCCTTCAGCGAGGTGACAGGAACACGGAGAAAATTCAACAAGCACAGGTTCCTCTAGCGAACTGAATTCTCTAGCATTTCTATTTTCCCATGAACTGCTGATAAATCTTTCAAAACAGTACCTGGAATAGTAGTAACATCCTCAATTTTTGCTTCCAACTGAACCACCTTAGAAGAAATATCAGCAATCTGCTGCTTCTGCTGCGTAACCGATTGAGCCAGGGAAGGAAAAAACCTCAAAGAGCAGCAAACTGAGAAGTAAAGGAGGTTTCCAACGCCCTAAGACCTTCTCATAGAGAGTCCAATGTCACAGTAGGAGGGCGAATAAGAACTAATTGAACAGGTACCTTTAAAAAAGAGTGCCCAGTCCAGCCACCATCCATAGCCATCGTGTGCTTACCGATAGTAGCTGAGACTGTCTCCACGCCAGCAAACACCGCAGAACACACACCTCTGCTGAGTTCCCCACCAGCACCGACAATGAGTCTCTCTGCTCTCTGAGACTCTGCCTCTGCTATTCCCACAGCCGGTGCTGCAGGCTGAGCTGGCAGTCTTCAGGCATCCGAGCTAAGAGTGACCTGCAGTTCAGAGGGGCATTGCAAGGCCTCCTTCCACCTCCATCACCCCCAACGAACTGCTCCGGATGTGAAATCACACCAACGGGCCTCACGAAAGCATTGAGAGGCCCGATAGACGCCGTCGTTGTGCGCTTGAGAACCTCCCAATGCTTAGCTTTCCGCTTATGAGGCATATCAAAGGTAAAGTTATTGTAGAAATAGAGGGAGGCAACACATGATCCGACAGCAACTATCGCGTGTCCACCATCTTGCTCGTCTCCACAAACTTTTTAACAGAATACATGGCCTTGGTCAATCACGCAGAACACAGCCTCTCACGAAGTACAAAATAAGTGATCACAACCTAAAGTAAAAATAAAAATATGTAGACAAACATTAAACCAAAACCCCAAGAAACCAGACTCTGCATGCAGTACAACACCAGATAAAGCATAGTTACTCACCTGTAACAGGTGTTCTCTGGGGACAGCAGGAATCAGTCCTCACATATTTATTTATTTATTTATTTAATTGGATTTTTATACCGCCTTATCATACAATCAAAGCGGTTCAACAAACGAAAATATAACAAGTAATAGTGAAACATACAGTGATAAAAGATACATAGTTTGTAAATATATGATATAATGTATTGGAATAAGGTGCACTATCTACATTGTGAGCTATACTATAATGTGAGCTATACTATAATGTGAGCTATTATACAATATATATATATATATATATATATATGATTTGCTTTCTAAAAAATTAATTAGTTGATTGCATGACCGAAGTTTTCTATAAACAAAACCGTTTTCAGTTGCTTTCTAAAGTCATTGATGTCCTGAGCTGCTCTCAGATCATTAGTAGAGAGTTCCAGATGGAAGGCGCAGCAAAAGAGAAAGCTCTCTCAGAGGTGTCCTTACGTGTTTTTCTGACGTCATTTGAGGAGCTGACTATTGTCAGACCCACTTCTTCTAGGTCTGTTGCTAATATCTGACTGGATGAGATACGTCAGGCTTTCTGCAGAACATTGTTGCTTTATCCTGAAAATATAAATTATTGTTTTATATTTTATACGAGATGCTATGGGTAACCAGTGAAGCTCCTTTAAGATGGGAGTTATATGCTCTTTACTTGATAGACCAAAAATTATACGTGCAGCGGTGTTTTGCGCTAACTGTAAAGGCTTGAGTGACTGCTTAGTTAAACCCAGATATATTGGATTACAGAAGTCAAGTAATGGTGTAATCAATGCAGACATATGCCGACGGAGCCCTCGTGAAAGCATCCCTCCAGCTTTCAAAGAAAGCCATTGAGAGATGTCACCACGCATGCGTGGTCCCCTTCCCGCCAAGGGTGCCATCTTGCTCAGTCAGATGGCATAGCTAAAAGACGGCAAAAATAAGATGGCAAAGGAGCAACTCCAAGGGGAGGAGGGAGGTTTGTGAGGACCGATTCCTGCTGTCCCCGGAGAACACCTGTTACAGGTGAGCAACTAAGCTTTCTCCAGGAACAAGCAGGAAGTCAGTCCTCACATATGGGACTCCTCAACTACAGGCTACTGAAAACCCATAGCAAAAACAGGGGTTCCCTCACAGGGAGCCGCAAGCAACTGCAATTGAGCCTGTGTCCACAGACCGCAGTAGGACCCCGTGTCCGATGAAAACAGCACTCCAGTAGCCTGAACACAGAAGGGTTGGAGGGTAGGAGTTGCCTAAACCCCGAAAAGGTTACGGAGCACAGCCTGGCTGAAGGCACTATTCCATTGGGACTCTTTCCAGGCAGTAATGGGCTGTGAAGGTATGGACTGAAGACTAGGTGACAGCCCGGCAGATGTCCACCATCAGGACAGAGCACAAATTTGCCACTGAGGCTGCCATGGCTCTAACATGGTGTGCTGTGAAGCGGCCTTCCAGTGAGAGACCTGCCTTCTCATAGGCGAGGCTGATTCAGTCCGCCACCCAGGTGGACAGTGTACACTTGGTCACCGCCTCCCCCAGCCTACCGGGGTCATAGGAGATGAAAAGCTGAGCAGCTTTGCGGTGGCCCTGAGTGCGTTGGATATAGAAGGACAAGGCCCTCTTACAGTCCAAGGTGGGGAGGACTCTCTCCACCTTACTGGAGTGAGGTCTTGGAAAGAAGGTAGGGAGCACTACTTCCTGGTTGAAATGGAAGGGATACTACCCTTTGGAAGGAATTTGGGATGCGTGCAAAGTACCACTCTATTCTTTTAGAACATGGTATAAGGGGCCTCTACCACTAGGGCCTGAAGCTTGCTAAATCTGCGAGCAGAGGTGAGCACAACCAGGAACGTCATCTTCCAAGAGAGGTAATGAAGGTGGCAGATAGCCAGAGGCTTGAAGGGTGGGCAAGTGAGCTGCCCCAACAATACATTGAGGTCCCATTCGGTTCCCACAGGGTGAATTGGGAGCTTTGAAAGGAGCAGGCCCCGAAGAAAACAGGTCACCAAAGGCTAGACCGAGAGGGGCTTGCCATCCACAGGGTGGTGGTGGTGCATTGCCACGGGCCATAGAGCAGCTTTTAAACTAGATAATAGGGGAAAGACGACAGTCGCCCAAGAGCAGATGGTTCGGAAGAATGTATCCTTGAAGGATACTACCAAAAGCAGAGAGGTTCCACAAAAGAGTAAAGTAGCCCAAATGCCCTCGAGTATGGAGCAGACAGAGCTTAAAGATGCCAAATTACCCATGTCTACCAATAGCCAAATTAATATGAATAAAAAAAACAGTCTCTAAAATGCTTGTATGCAAATGCTAGAAGTCTAAAAAATAAGATGGGAGAGTTGTATAGCACTAAATGAGAGGTTAGATATGATTGGAATATCAGAGACATGGTGGAAGGAGGATAACCAGTGGGACACTGTGATACCTGGGTACAAACTATATCGTAATGATAGAGCTGATCAAATTGGTGGAGGGGTTGCGCTCTATGTTAGAGAAGGCATTGAGTCAGAAAGGATTAAAGTTTTGCAGGAAACAAATTTTGATGTAGCAGCTCTATGGATTGAAATTCCATGTAAAAAGGGGAAGGCAATGGCAGTGGGGGTGTACTATCGACCGCCTGGCCAGAATGAACAAATGGATGATGAAATGCTCAAAGAAATCAAGGAAGCTAACAAAAGTTACAGCTCAGTAATAATAATGGGTGATTTCAATTACCCCAGTATCGACTGGGTCAGTGTCACGGCAGGACATGCTAGGGAGATAAAGTTCCTAGATGACATAAATGACTGCTTCTTGGAGCAGCTGGTTCATGAACCGACCAGAGGGGAAGCCATATTAGACCTAGTCCTTAGTGGAACACCAGATCTAGTGCAAGAGATAAGGGTGTTGGGGCCACTTGGCAATAGTGATCATAGCATGATCGTCTTTGATTTAATTAGTGGAGGAGGGACAGTAAGGAAATCCACAGTACTACCTTTTAACTTTCGAAAGGGAGACTATGATAAAATGAGGAAAATAGTTAAGAAAAAACTAAAAGGAGAAGTTGCAAAGGTTAAAGACTTACATCAAGCTTGGGTGTTGTTGAAAAATACTATCTTGGAAGCCCAGACCAGCTGTATTCCAAGCTTTAAGAAAAGTGGAAGGAAGTCCAAAAAACTGCCAGCATGGTTTAAAGGTGAGGTCAGAGAGGCTGTTGCCAAAAAGGCATCTTTCAGGAAATGGAAAAAAGAACCAAACGACGAAACCTGGAAAAAGCACAAGCACTGGCAGGTCAAATGCAAGGCATTGATAAAGAAGGCAAAGGGAGAATTTGAGAAGAAGCTTGCTGCGGAAGCAAAAACGCGGAATAAAGATTTTTTCAAGTACATTCGTAGCACAAAACCTGTGAGAGAGTCGGTTGGACCATTAGATGACAGAGGAGTTAAAGGGGCACTAAGAGGTGACAAGGAGATAGCGGAGTGACTGAATGAATAATTTGCTTCGGTCTTAACTGAGGAAGATGTAGGGATGTTACCCATGACTGAAGTGGTATTTAAAGGTGCGGAAGAATTGAAGGAAATAGCGATACATCGGGAAGATGTATTACAACTATTAGATAAACTGAAGAGTAGCAAATCACCTGGGCCGGATGGTATACATCCAAAGGTGTTGAAAGAACTGAAATATGAGATTGCAGACCTGCTATTAGTAATCTGTGAACTATCATTAAAATCATCTCTAATACCTGAAAGATTGGAGATCGCCAATGTAACACCAATTTTTAAAAAGGGTTCCAGGGGTGATCCGGGAAACTACTGAGCCTCACGTCAGTACCGGGAAAAATGGTAGAAAACATCATAAAGAATACAATTACTCAGCATGTAGATAGTCATGGCCTAATGGGAGACAGCCAACATGGCTTTAGACAAGGAAGATCTTGTCTTACTAATCTGTTATGTTTTTTTGAAAGTGTGAATAAACAGGTGGACAAAGGTGAGTCGGTTGATATAGTGTATCTGGACTTTCAGAAAGCCTTTGACAAGGTCCCTCATCAAAGACGTTTGGCAAAACTAAAGAGTCATGGGATAGGAGGCAGTGTACTACTGTGGAACAAGAACTGGTTAAAAGATAGAAAACAGAGGGTTGGGCTAAATGGCCAATTTTCCCAATGGAGAAAGGTGAATAGTGGTGTACCCCAGGGATCTGTGCTGGGTCCGCTGCTTTTTGACATATTCATAAATGACCTGGAAAGTGGAATAACGAGTGAGGTTATCAAATTTGCAGATGACACAAAACTATTTAAAGTTGTTAAAACCCAAGAGGATTGTGGAAAATTGCAAGAGGATCTTGATAAATTGGAAGACTGGGCATCAAAATGGCAGATGAAATTTAATGTGGACAAGTGCAAAGTTATGCACCTAGGGAAGAACAACCCAAACTATGGCTACACAATGCAAGGTTCCACATTAGGAACCACCACCCAGGAAAAAGATTTAGGCGTCATTGTGGATAACATGTTAAAACCCTTGGCCCAGTGTGCAGCGGTAGCCAAGAGAGCAAATAGAATGCTAGGTATCATAAGGAAAGGAATGGAAAATAAAACAAAAGATATTATAATTCCTCTATACCGATCCATGGTGAGACCGCACCTTGAATATTGTGTGCAATTTTGGTCGCCGTATCTTAAAAAGAATATAGCGTTATTAGAAAAGGTTCAGAGAAGAGCCACCAAAATGGTTAAGGGGATGGAAGGATACTCCTATGAAGAAAGGCTAAAAAGGTTAGGGCTCTTTAACCTGGAAGAGAGACGGCTGAGGGGAGATATGATAGAAGTCTATAAATGAATGAACGGAGTGGAACGGGTAAACGTAGATCGATTGTTTACGTTATCAGAATATAGAAAGACTAGGGGGCATGCAATAAAGCTACAGGGTAAACTATTTAAGACTAATAAAAGAAAATATTTTTTCACTCAACGTGTAATCAAACTCTGGAATTTGTTACCGGAGGATGTAGTAAAGGCTGTTAGTGTAGCTGGGTTTAAAAAAGGTTTGGACAAGTTCCTGGAGGAAAGGTCCATAAACCATTATTAAGAAGGGACCCAGGATATCAATGCTTGTCCCAGTACAAGCATTGCGGAACCTGTGTCTTTTGGGGAAACAGCTGGGTACGTGCGACCTAGATTGGCCACTGTTGGAAACAGGATACTGGGCTTGATGGACCTTGGTCTGACCCAGTATGGTATATCTTATGTTCTTATGTTCTAAGGTATGTTCTAAGGTGCAGATTCAAGTCTAACTCCAAGGCGGAGTTAGACTTGAATCTGGATTGTGAGAGGTGGAGAAGGTACTGCAACACCAGTCCCACCAGGCAGAACAGTTCGGCCCCATGCTTGGCGCACCAAGCCAAAAACCTGCGCCATTTGAGGGCATAAGCCTTCATAATAGAGGCCTTGCAAGAGGCCAGCAGAATCTCTTCCACCTCAAATGAAAATCTGAAAGGGGCCAGTCACCCTCTCAGCAGCCACACTATCAGCAATAAAAACTCCAGGTGGGGGTGCAGAAGAGAACTCCCCTCCTGAGACAGGAGTCCCGGAGAGGTCCACAAGGAGATGGGGGTCTCCACCGCCAACCGGAGGAGCAATGGAAACCACAGTTGCCTGGGTCACTGAGGGGCTATCAAGTTGAATGAGGGTCCTGAACAAGGTTTTGGTGATCGGCGGCATGGGAGGGAAGACGCTGCCACTCTGGAGGGGTGGGCCTGCTGGGAACAGAAGTGGGGCAACTGGAAGTTGTCGCGACTGGCAAACAGGTCCATCACAGGTTCCCCACAGATCTGAAAAATCCGATTGGCTATCCTGGGGTCCAGCTGCCACTCTTGCGGCTGAAGAAATCTGCACAGCCTGTCAGCCAGAAGGTTGCCCTGGTCTGATAAGTACATGGACCCCAGGTGGATACCCTGTTGGATTGCATACGAGCAGAGGACCACTGCCTCCCGACAGAGGGCAAGAGACCGTGCCCCCCTGCTTGGTCACATAGAACATCGCCATCTGGTTGTCCGTCTGGACCAGCACTGGCTGGTGATGCAGGTGGTGGCAGAAGATTAGCAGGGCTAAGTATATGAGCTGCAACTCCAGGAGGTTGATCTGCTGGGTGCTCTCATCTAGTGACCAGTTACCCTGGTGCAGAGCTCCCTGCAATGGGCTCCCCAGCAGAGCAAGGAAGCATCCACGGTGAGGACCCTCGAGGGGCTCGGGGCCTTAAAAAGCATGCCCTCCTTGAGATGCTGGAGAGATTGCCACCAGACCAGATTCTGCCAGTTGGCGGGTTAAGGACTGTCTCGGAGGCATCCCGTGACCTGAGACCACTGGTCCCGGAGACACCACTGCACTGCCGTCATGTAGAGGTGAGCGTCTGGGGTGACGTGGACCATGGAGTCCATGTGCCCGAGGAGGTGCAGAGGGTTTGGAGGAGGTGAGACTTGGGGTAGTTTATGATAAAACCCAAGTGCTGCAGAACATGGATGGTGCGAGCGGTGGCCTGTTGCACCTCTGAGGCAGTGCCTCCCTTCTTGAGCCAGACGTCCAGGTAGGGGAAGGCAAAGACCCCCTGGAGACGGAGGAAGGCGGCCACGACTGTCAGGCATTTTGTGAAGACTCTTGGGGCAGAGACTAAGCAGAAAGGGAGCACCCTGTACTGAAAATGTCTGCCCCCCACTATGAACTGCAGATACTGCTTGTGGTTGGGGTGAATGACAATGTGGGTATAGGCATCCTTGAGGTCTAAGGAGCATAGCCAATCTCCCTGCTGGAGCTATGGCAGCAATGTTCCAAGGGAGAGCATCTTATAGTAACATAGTAAATGACGGCAGACAAAGACCAGTATAGTCCATCTAGTCTGCCCAGTAAGATGGCCGGAGAAAGATGGCAGGAGTAGGTGCCACTCTGTGCAGGCCACCACTCCCCATGTCTTTATTTAAGGGTGAACCCACCGCTCCATGCAGGACACCCCTATTTGTTGAGAAGTTAGATGGTTCAGTTTATTTTGATTTTATTCTGTTGCTATAAATGGATCCATTGTGTCTGTCCCATGCCATTTTGAATTCTGTCATTGTATTTGCCCCCACCTCCTCCATCGGGAGGGCATTCCAAGCATCCACCACCCTCTCAGTGAAAAGTATTTCCTGACATTACCTTTCAATTTTCCACCTTACAGCTTCATGTTATGCCCTCTCGTTTTACAGCTTCTCCGTCTTTGGAAGAGGTTTGTTTGTTCATTATTTCTCTAAGTATTTAAAGGTCTGAATCATATCTCCCCTGTCCCTCCTCTCCTCCAAAGTGTACATGTTTAGGTCTTCAAGTCTCTTCTCATAAGGCTTCTGACGCAGGCTCCAAATCATTTTGGTCACCTTCCTTTGAACAGTTTCCATTCTTTTTAATCCTTTGCAAGATACGGGTCTCCAAAACTGAACACAATATTCCAAGTGAGGCCTCACCAGTGACTTAAACAGTAGCATTAGAACCTCTTCCTTTCTGCTGGCAATTCCTCTTCTTATGCAGCCCAATATCCTCCTGCCTTTTGCCAACGCCTTGTCGCACGGTTTTGCCACCTTGAGATCTACAGAAATAATCACACCAAGGTCTTTCTCCTGATCCGTCCACACCAACCTCTCTCCCCCCTATCTCGTACATTTCCCTTGGGTTTCTGCTACCCAAGTGCATGACTCTGCACTTCTTTGCATTAAATCTTAATTGCCAGGCATTACACAATTCTTCCAGCTTTTGTAGATCTTTTCTCATGTTAAGCACTCCCTCGGGGGAGTCCACTCTGTTTCAAATTTTTGTGTCATCTGCAAAAAGACAGACCTTTCCATTCAGTCTTTCAGCATTATCACTCACAAATACATTGAACAGTGCCAGGCCCAGGACCGAACCCTGGGGCACCCCGCTAATCACCTTCCTTTCCTCCGAGTGAGCTCCATTCACTTTCTGTCATCTATCAGTCAACCAATTTCTGATCCAGTTTACCACCTTGGGACCCATCCCCAAACTACTGAGTTTATTGATAAGCCTATGAGGGACAGTATCAAAGGCTTTGCTGAAATCCAGGTAGATGACATCCATCGCATGCCCCTGATCTAGTTCTCTGGTCACCCAGTCAAAGAACTCAATCAGATTTGTTTGGCAAGATCGTCCTTCAGTAAAACCATGTTGCCTCGTATCTTGCAACCTGTTGGTTTTGAGAAAGTTCACTATTCGCTCCTTCAGAAGCACCTCCATTACTTTTCCCGCCACCGAGGTAAGGCTCATGGGCCTGTAGTTTGACACGTCTTCCCTGTCGCCACTTTTGTATACAGGTACAACATCAGCCATTCTCCAGTCCTGAGGAACTTCTCCTGTTTCCAAGGAACTGTTGAAAACATCCTTTAATAGACCTGCAAGAACCTCTCTGAGCTCTTTCAGTATCCTGGGATGTATCCCATCCGGTCCCATGGCCTTGTCCACTTTCAGTTTCGCAAGTTGTTCTAACACATCATCTTCTGTGAATGGTGTGGTATCTACTTCATTCCCATTTTTATATTTGGGAGTCACAGTTGGTCCTTCTCCAGGATTTTCTTTAGTAAAAACAGAGCAGAAGTATTTGTTTAGCAATTCCGCTTTTTCAATGTCCCTTTCCACGAGTCCGTTCCCAGCACTTCTGAGTCCTGCGATTCCACCTCTGATCTTCTTCCTTTCCTGAATATACCTGAAGATAGATTTGTCACCACCCTTAACATCTTTAGCCATCTTTTCCTCTGCTTTTGATTTTGCTATCCTTATTTCTCTTTTTGTCTCTGAGTTTGATCCTGTATTCATTTCTGTGTTCCTCTGTTTCCAAGCTTTTGAATTTTGCGAAAGCTGTGTTTTTTGCCTTTGAGCAGCCACTTCTTTGGAAAACCAAATAGGTTTCCTTCTCCTTTTGTTTTTATTTACTTTCCTTACATATTTATCTGTTGCCCCTTTTATTGCCACCTTTAGATTAGCCCATTGCAATTCCACTTCCCTTATCTCCTTCCACCCTGTCAACTCCTCCTTTAGGTACATGGCCATTTTATTGAAGTCAGTGTTTTTGAAGTTTAGGACTTTGAGCTTGCTATAGTTGGACTGCACCTTGGTTTTTATCTCAAACCACATCGTGTGATGATCTCTGCTGCTCACAGGTGCACCCACCCAGACATTCGACACGCTATCACCTTTGGTGAGCACTAAATCCAGCGTTGAGCTTTCCCTTGTTGGTTCCATCAACATTTGTCTAAGTAACGCATCTTGCAGAGCATCCACAATTTTTTTGCTTCTTTCAAGATTTGCAGGAGGAGTAATCTAATCCACATTGGGTAGATTTAAGTCACTCAATATGATTGTCAAAATAGCCACAAAGGGGGAAGCAATGTCTATAATCAATTCGTTATCTAACTCTTCGA
Organism: Ichthyophis bannanicus; assembly: GCA_033557465.1. Lineage (NCBI taxonomy): Eukaryota > Metazoa > Chordata > Amphibia > Gymnophiona > Ichthyophiidae > Ichthyophis > Ichthyophis bannanicus. The sequence goes on from CM066043.1 coordinate 2,850,960, forward strand.
TTTGAGTTGGATGTCTGTAGACTACAGCAGTATGAATGACAGTGCCATCTCCTCTTTCCAACACAATCCAGAGCGCTTCTTTTCCCCATCCCCCCTGCATTTCAGTAGCTTTAATATTGCTTTTGACATACAACGCTACTCCTCCTCTTCCATTTTCTCTGTCTCTTCTGAATAGATTATAGCCAGCTATGGCTATATCCCAATCATGCGATTCATTAAACCATGTTTCTGTAATGGCCACAATGTCCAAGTCCATTTCCACCATTAGGGCTTCCAGGTCTGGAACTTTATTGGATAAGCTTCGAGCATTTGTGCTCATTGCTTTCCAGCATTTAACTGGCTTCTGTGTGTTTTGCATTGATTTTGTTCTGTCCACTTCTTCCCACTTGTTTTTGATGTGTGGTTTAAAAGTGTGGCTGTTTCTGATGTTGTTCTGCTTTTGCAGGGAGTGAAGTCAAGAACTTGACCTTCCACATCCGTCACCTCCTTTTTCTAGCTTAAATGCTTATCCACATACTGCCTGAATTTTTCACCTAGGATTCTTCTCCCTGCGACAGAGAGATGTTGTCCATCAGCACAATATAGTCTCTTGTTGGTCCATCTGTTTCCCCAGTTGCCTATAAATCTGAATCCTTCCTCTCTGCACCAGGTTTGGAGCCATGCGTTAAAGCTGTTTATGCTATTTAGCCTTTCTGCCCCCTTACCAAGAACAGGTAGAACGTCTGAGAATGCTACAGTGTTAACAATGGGCTTTAGTTTCTCCCCCAGAGTTTGAAAGTCCCTTTGAACTGTAGTGGCACTGTTTCTAGCCAGGTCATTTGTACATTTGTATCCAAGTGGATGATAACATCAATTTTGGAGTGCTCACTTTCAGCGCTAAGTACATCAACAATTTGATTTGTATTTTTGCTAGATGAAGAGCCTGAGAGGCATTTGACTAACTTCCCTCCTTTGAACTGTGTTTCCAAGTTGGTGCCTCTGATGATGGAATCACCAAGTAGTAGTAGTTTTCTGTTCCTTGAGTCTTTCTTCATATTTGGTGCTATATCAGGAGATTGGGCATTGACTATCTCATTTAAGGGCCCTTGAGCTTCCCTGGCTTGGGCATCCTCATTAACCAAAGCAGAGAAGGCACTATGCAGTGATATCTCTTGATGTACAGGCTGTTTCTGCATTACCGGACATAGTCTACCAGAGCCCACTGTGATCCATTTGTTCCTGGGATGTTTGAATCTCTGTGGGAGCGGCGGGGGACTATTTGGTTTGTATCCTAAAAGAGGTGCGTTTCATTGCAGCTACTTCTTCCCTTAATAGTCAATTCATTATGTATGGCTGCCAACTTGAGGCATATAGGGCAAGCTCTCAGGTTCCAGATGATTAGTCTCAGAATGAAGGCACCACAGTTATTGCACTGAATACAAGACATGTGTGGTCGAATTAAGAGGAAAGATGTCAATGTATATGACCGCTATATAAGCAATGCAGCCCGGGGGTGAGTGGGGCGAGGGGTGGGAACCTAAGTATCCTTGGCCAGCAGGCCTTACCTGAACCAAGGGCACCTTTAGATTTCTGATTGGAGGGCTACACAAGGAATGTAAGCAGACAGATTATTCCCAGAAGTGAATGTAAAACCAGCAGTTAACTTAGCTACACAACCACCAGGATAGGTAAACCCAACAGCAGTTAAATATTATATATCAGCTACACAACCAATAGGATAGGTAAGAAAATAGGTAAGAGATACCAAGCTGCAATCTTATTAAAAGATACAAAGCTATAAGCTTATCTGTTTGTAGGAGAAGCTGAGAAGCCCAGATTCAGCCAGGTGCCTGCAGGAAGTCCACTATTCAAGAGCCCCTCCCTGGCAGCAAGTTTGCAGACAATTCAAGCACTTCTTGAACTTTTCCCTCACCAGGAATTTGTAGAGGTTGCGCAGGTCGAAAATGGGCATTAGGCCCCTGTTCTTTTCAGCACAAGGAAGTACCTGGAGTAGAACCCCTTGCACTTGAGATGGTGGGGCACCGGTTCCACTGCTTTGTCCTCAAGAAGACCTGCCTACTCCTTCAGTAGGTGGTCACAGTGAAGGGGTGACCTTAGGGGCTCTTTGGGGAAATAAGGGGTAGATGTCTGAGTCAGGTGGAGAAGGAAACCTTTCCTGACCACCCGAAGTGCCCATGAATCGGAGGTGATAGCCAACCACCTCTAGGCATAGTGGGCCAGACGTCCTCCTGTGGGCTGCTGATCTCCTTGGGGTAGAAAGGCAATGCTCAAGGAGTCAAAAACTCCCCCCTGGCTGGGCCGGAGCCAATACCTGGGGTTTTGGAGCCTTGTGCTTATGAGGGCCATGACCATGTCCCTTGGCCTGCTGATCCTGTTAGGGAGCTGGGGAAGCCTGAAAAAGGTGGGTAGTTTCTGTAAGCAGCCCCATTCCTCGGGTAGAAGGACTTTTTACCCGAGCCCTTCCGTCGAGGAGGGGCAGCAGTCTTTGAGAGCCTGGTCCTTGTCATGAACTCTGTCCCCAGCTCAGCAGCCTTGCCAGTCATGGGTTTGCCAAACAGGTTCTCTCCTGGTATGGGACATAGACCAATTTGTCCTGAACCCACTGCTCGAGGTTGGATGACTGTAGCCAAACCTGGTATCATGCACCGATGCCCGCCATCGCTACTCAAGCCGCCAACTCGAACCCGTCATAGGCCGCTCAAGACAAATTTGGAGCACTCATGGAATGCCTTGGCCATGTTCTTGAACCGCTGCAAGGGTTCCTCAGAGAGACCAGCTGAGAACTCGGTGCGTTCCTTTGCCAAGTCTCTCAGGTACATGCCCTTGTACAGCTGGTAGGCATAGATGCAGCCGATGAGCATTGAGACCTGGTAGCACTTTCTGCCGAGGGCATCCAGGGTATGTCTTCTGGCTTTTCAGCCGATGCATGACCAACTCCATCATTATGGAGTTATGCGTCAGCTGTGACTTTTGGAAGCCTGGGCTCCGGCAGACTCGAGTTGAGCCGTTTGCTCACCACCGGTATGGACACCGGTGTCTCCCACATCAGCCATTCCAGGATGGGAGGAATGGGCACCGTGAACAATTCCACAGAGTAGCCTCATAATGGAAGATTTCCAACTCATCAGCCGAAGGATCCTCCTCCAACTCAGTAGGGAATGCCAGAGTCTGACATAGCCTTGATGAAATCAAGGAAGCCCATATCCTCCAGCGGGGACCTCTGATGGGCTCCGAGACAATAAAGTCAGATGGGATGTCGCGGTGGTGACGGATGTCGGGGAACTCCTCATCCTCCGTCTCCATCTCCCACTCAGAGCAGTCAGTCGAGGACTCATAGGAGGGCTGCTCAGCAGGCCTCGGGGCTCCCGATGCTCTGTGACTTGGGCCCAGCATACTTGCCAGGGAGCATTGCAGTCCTGTTGAGCAGGACTGAACGCAACCTCGACCAAGGATCGACTCAAAGTCTAAGGACCTTGAAGATCAGCTCGGCCTCCAGGGACGTCTTGGACATCGAGGGCCCAGTGGTCAAGGCGGATGAACCGGTCATGCCAAACAGCGCTGCTCCATGAAGGCAGATAAACTACACTCCAGGGCCGCCATTCTGAACTCCAGGCCAGAAGGCTCCACAGCCTTTGGCATGGGTATCGAGGGACTCTGGCCCGACGCCGACTCCCCTGAAAGGGAATCCTTGACGAGGATGGTGTCTGGGGGACAGAGGCCAGTCCGAGATCAAGTCCTTTCGGGGGACCTTTGCAAGCCACTTCTACTCTGAAGTCTTGGACGAGCACCTTGGAGTGTGGGACTGGACAGCACACGGCCGGTCGGAACCATCCAAAGATGCCACCTTCAAGGGTTTCTTCTTCCTGGGCTCCCCTCGAGGGAGACCCCCTTTCTGAGGACCCACAACAGGGCATGGGTTCAGAGGGCTCTGCCCAAGGCCTCAAGGCCTCAGACGAGGCCCTGGCCTTCAGGAGGTACCGGGGACCCTGGGAAAAAACTTGTCGTGCAGTTGGTGGCTCTTGAGGGTCTTGCTGGACATCCTTTTGCAGAGACCGCAGGCTGCCGGGTCATATGACATGACCCAAGGCAGCCGAGACAGCAGTTGTGTATGTCAGTTAAGGACATAATTTCAGAGCACCAATCACATTTTTAAAGCCACTGGTAGCCATGGGGGGAAAATGTATCCCTGCGAGGTTGAAGACTTTCCGGGCTGCCAGTTGGAAAAAAAGGCATGAACGACGAAAACTAAAAATAGACCCAGAACTTGACGTCAAGGCAACGAGGTCAGGTGGCAGGAAGAGTACCGGTTTGATACCGGAGGCGAGTATGAAAACCCGGAGAGAAAAATCAAGCTTTTCCGGGGACAAGCCAGACAGATGTCTGAAGGGCTCCGCAGAAAAAAAGAAGACTGAGCAAGATGGCACCCTTGGGCGGGAAGGGGACCATGCATGTGTGGTGGCATCTCCCAAAGGCTTTCTTTGAAAGTTGGGGGGATGCTTCCACAAGGGCTCCGTTGGCGCCAACATCACCCATATGTGAGGACTGACTTCCTGCTTCTTCCCGGAGAAATAAGAAATGCAGTTCCCCATAGTGTGCAAAATATAAAGATGGCGCAAAGTCCAATCAAATTGAAAATACAATTTTTTCTTTGTTTTCTGACCATTTTATTCTCTGATCATGCTGGTCCTGATTTGAGGCTTTTGCTTTCCTGTCTTCTTTTAGCACTCTATGGTCTATCTGCCATTTCTTGTCTCTTCTTTTGTTTTCTTCACTTCCTTCCATCAGCTTATTTCCAGTCCCAGTAACCCTCCCCATGTGTCAACTCCCTTCCAGCCTTCTCCCCATTACCCAGCCACCTACCAGTCCCATTCACAAGCATCAGCTCCCATCAGTCCCACTCCCAGGTGTTCATTCCCTTCCAGTCGTTCATTCCCTTCCAGTCCCCCTCCAGTAGCATCCTCATGTATCAGTCCCTTTCCAGCCCCCCTCTTGCGCCCTTTTCAGCCCCCCTCTTGCGCCCTTTTCAGCTCCCTTCCACCTATCTCTTTCCCCTTCTGTCAGCTCCCTTCCAGCCCCCTCTCTCAGCTCTGTTCCACTCTCCCTTCCTCAGCAGCTACAATAATGATAATAATTTAAAATTAAAAGGAAACTGGTGGGGAGCCTTCTGGCCCTATGGAATCCCTGCTGCTGCATCCCACCCCCAAAGGGAAGTGACAATAGAGCGGGACAGAGCAGCAGGAATTCCAAAGGGCTGGAAAGCTCCACACCAGTTTTGTTGAATGGCGTGGAATGGGTAAATGTAGATTGACTGTTAAGACCATCAAAAAAGTAGAAAGACTAGGGGACATGCAACAAAGCTATAGTGTAACCCATTTAAGACTAATAAGAGAAATTTTAGCTGGCATTCATTAAAGGAGGATGTAGTAAAAGCTGTTAGTGTAGCTGGGTTTAAAGAAGTTTTGGACAAGCTCCTGGAGGAAAGGTCCATAAACCATTAAAAAGGATCTGGGAAATCCAATGCTTATCCTGGGGTGAACATTTAGAACCTACATACCTTTTTGGGAACCTGCTAGTTACTTGTGACCTGGATCGGCCACTGCTGGAAACAGGATACTGGGCTTGATGGACCTTGGTCTGACCCAGTATGGCATTTCTTACATTTATGCTCCTTAACACAACATCTTTATAAGAGTGATAGGATTTCTAGACCCCTGCCATGATATTTATGTGATGAAGTGGAGGTCAGGTCAGAAATGAGCTTAGAATGGGTGCCACCCCCCTTAATTTGTATTTTTAAACCAGATTTTTCACAACATAATTAATTTTTTAATTTCACTCCTCCCACGTCTTCCCTCCATCCTTCCCCACCGGAAAGCCTAATTCTTTTCCAAAACCTCCATTAGTGATTGCCACATTTGTGCAAACTTAGTCCATTTGTATCTGCTAACGGCGGTCAGTTTTTGCATCATCAGTACCTTCTGCAACCGCTGCGTGAATTCTAGTATTGATGGTACATTTGTCTTTCTATACCAAGCCATGTCAACTTGCAGCAGTTACACATGCCATAATTGAATTTCATTTCTTTAGGACTCCCTTAGGCCATATTCCCAATAGTTATAATCGAAGAATCATTCCCACAGCCAGACCAAAGATCTCCATGATTTTTTGCTTCACTTGCTCCCAAGTAAGATACTGTCCCAGAGCATGCCCACCAAATATGAAATAGAGCATCCTGTTCTCCACATCCTTTGCAAAACCCATCTGAGGTGTCAGGGAACATCTTATGCCATCTCATATGTATATAATACCATCGTAGCGATAAGCAATTTCTTTAAAAACCACCAATATCGAAGAACTCGCCACCTTCAAAAATACCTCAAGCTCCTTGTCCTCAGTGTGGTTGCCTAGATTCCTTTTTCAGGACTACCAAGAGGGCTGCTACTGCAGGGAAGAAATCTGCACTCGAATTTATCTCCTGAGAAATTCTCTAAATCTTGGGGAAAGGGAATTCTTTGGGTTAAAACGGATAAAATCTGTGTATTTTAAAATTCAGTGTTTTATTAAGTCCATAGGGCACTGATTTATTTAACAGGTTTTAGTCAAAGTGGTTTAGATTGTAACTTAAACTTGCTAATGTACATTAAACAGGGTCATTGATAACTTAGATGCTGCTGAGGCAATGGAGAGTTAAGCGACTTGCCCAAGATAACAAGGAGTGCTAGTGGGAATTGAACCCTGGTGTCTTGGTTCCTAAACCAGTGCTCTAACCACTAGGCTACTCCTCCATTCCACAGCACTACAAAGCCAGCTTTCAGTTCAATTAAAGCCAGCTAGGGCATATCTTAGAGTAGAATAGGATAAATATTCTTTGAGCACATAGAGAAATTATTTTCTAGAGACCTAGTTAGGAGTCTTGAGAACTGTGAAGCACTATTAAAATAAGTGTTAAAGCCAAGTGACAGATCAAAGGGGCAACTTTAAAGGTTCCCTATATCAAATCAAGGACAGTGTTAATTACTCAGGAAATCAGTAGATTGTCTTAGAGGCACAGATATAAATAGATAATTCCTCTCATCCACCCCAGCTCCCACTCAACCCAGGCATAATCCTTGATTGATAACCCTCCTAAACCAGTTAAGGAGAAGGGGGAGATCTTACTCACTTTAAGGTTTAACTGATTATCTTCATCAGCAAGTTATTAGGCCTTAGGAGTAGATTACGTTCTTGCAGTTCACCTTGAGATGAATACAAAGTCCTTTATACTTATTAGGTAGACTTGTATTGGTTCAAGTATCCCTATTCCCCTAATGACTTTAAATAACAACTTTAAATGGCTAAAAGAAATCTTTAAATCTAGGATGCAGACTGAAGAAAGGGAGCCGAAGTGGGTTATTGGGGCGCTGGGTAAAGGTTCAGAAATATTGAGTGTGAGAATTTTGCTGAAGGCCTAGTAGAGGGACCTCCAGGACTTGAGTTGGAGATCCCTGGCTTAGTAGAATGTGTGTAATAGAAGCCAAGGTCGCAAATAAATTTTGCGGGCAGATGTTTGTAGACAGAATGTTTGCTCACGCTTGAGCAGGACACGCTTCCTGCAAACAATGTCTGTGCCCAGCTTGACCAGAAATATGCAGTGTTTAGCTTGATCTGTTAAGCAAAAGCCATGTGCTGTAAAATAACCTTCCATGGCATAAAGAGGAAAAGCAATATACTTAACTCTAACTATATATTGTATTTTTAACCCACTAACCCCCTTTTTTTCTTTCTTTTAAATTTCCAAGATATAGTTAGAAGTACATGGCTTTTCCTCTTTATGCCATTGAAGGTTATTTTACAGCATGATAGGCTGTTTCTATTAAGGCTTATTATTAAAACTGTTCTCTTTGACTAAAATTTGTGTGTGCTAGGCACTCTCTGAATGCATTTAAGCCATATACTAATGGGTATCCCAAAATTTTTTATTATAACACATCGTTATACAGTTATTGGCAATCAAAGAATGTCCTTATTTGTTATGAACTTTTTTAAAGCTATTAGAAATGGCAATTTCTCTCGTTGAAAGCGTACATATATTCATATGGTGTTTTTCACTCCCTTTTTGGTAACCCCGCATAACATTGTAGTGTCCTTGTGCTATCTATCCTCTCTTGATAGTAGTTTTTCTTTTTAATTTATAGTTTGTTTTCTCAACACGATCATACAACTTGGCAACTATTACCAGCAATATATCAACAATTACCAAACTGATCTGAAATAGGCAATTTACACATATATACAGTTCTTCCCTCTCCCCCCAGTCATCTATATCCACAATTCCCCTTCCAATGCTACATTCTCACTAACCTAACATCTTCAACCCTCAAACCCACCGCCCTCTCCCTCCTCCCACCACTTTCCAACTCCTACCACCCTCCACTACTCATATCTTTGCCACACCTTTTTGCACAAAAAAAAAAAATGCTCGCGTTTCCCCACCACTTCCTTTATTGGGGGTAACTCCACCATCTCAGAAGGCTCATCCGTGCTGCTATTATACAATACCCCAGAAACATTCCTGATTCCCCTCCTCCTTCCTCCATTTCCTCATTCAAGATAACCATGGCAGGCGTTAATGTAACCCCCACCCTGGTAATATCTGCGCTTAAACCTTCCACCTGTCGCTCCAGAACATATGTAGCAGGTCCCCCTTTGCCCCGCACCCTTTCCAACATTCATCCGAGCAGTCCGGATATATGGCTTTTAATTTAACTGAGGTCCAATACATTCGCAAACGGACATTTAAACTATTCTCCAACAATGAAGTCCCAGGTGCTAAACGGTGGGTTCTGTCGTAAATTTCAGTCCATCTAGTTTCATCTCAGAGCCCTGGTAACTCTCCTTCCCACTTCTTTTGACTTTGTACTATTCCCTTCTCCTTTTTGCTCAGGAGTTCATACAGTATCAATATTATCCCTTTTTGTAACTCTCTTTCCCATCATCTCCTCAAATTGGGTAGGCTTGGCTATCCAGTTAATTTTCAGCTCCCTCTGCTGCAAGAAATACCACATCCGTACATATGCATAACAATCTGTCTTGTCTAAATGATATTGGTGCTGTAACTCCTCAAATTTTTTAATTGACCCCCCTTTCTCTATCATCTGGCCTATCTTACATAACCACTTATTCGCCCATCTCCGGTACACCCCACCTCCCCCCACCCCCGACCCACCCCCTGCGACTGTTTGTATATAGGTTTCCCTTGAGTATTGTTTCTCACCTAACAGGTACCCTTTCCATTTCCTCCACACTTGGAGAGTAAGCTCCTTGAATGGATTCTCGTCTACCTCCCCCTTCCCCTGGAGTCGCATATCCTTGTTTCTAAAGTTACTTCCTCTTCTCCCTCAATGCGCATCCAGCTTGGGGTTTCCATCCCTTCTCTCCACGCAAACAGTGCTCGGAGTTGCACTGCCTCGTAGTACCTAAGCAGACAGGGTACTCCCATCCCGCCCTCCTCCCTGGGCTTATACATTGTACTCCTTGCCACTTTTGGACACTTCCCTCCCCAGACAAATTGTAGAAATATATTTTGCATCCTATGTCCTTTTTTGGCACCCTACATGGTAAGGATGTAAACAAAAACAACCTCGGTAGGATATTCATCTTCACCACCGCTATATGACCCAGCCATTACAAATACAATCCACTCCACCTGGATAGATCTTGTCTAATATTCTCCACCATTACCCTGAAGTTCCATTGCATAATGTTTATTATAGGTTTACTTAACTGAACCCCCAGATAGAGGAAATGGTGCTCCACCCATTTAAACCTAAAGTTTACAGGGAACATAGAACATAGAAACATGATGACAGAAAAAGACCACATGGCCTATCTAGTCTGTCCTTCCATATCAACAACTACAACAGTCCACTTTTTACATTTAGAGATCCTCTGTGTTGGTCCCATGCTTTTTTGAATTCAGTTACTGTCCTCATCTCTACCACCTCCACTGGGAGACTATTCCATGGATCCACTACTCTTTCCGTAAAGAAATATTTCCACATATCACTCCTGAATCTATCTCCCTTCACCCTCATCCCATGTCCCCTCGTAGTAGAACTTGCTTTCAATTGAAAGAGGCTCTCTCCCTGAACATTTATGCCACGGAGGTATTTAAACATCTCAATCATATCACCTCTATCCCGCCTTTCCTCTAAGGTGTACATATTAAGATCCTTAAGTCTGTCCTCATATGCTTTATAATGAAGCCCACTAATCATTTTAGTAGCCACCCTCTGCACCGACTCCATCCTGTTCACATCCTTTTGAAGGTGCGGTCTCCAAAAATGCACACTATACTCCAAATGAGGTTGCACCAAAGACTTATACAGAGGCATTAAAACCTCCTTTCTGCTAGCCATTCCTCTCCGTATGCACCCAAGCATCCTTCTAGCTTTTGCCGTCGCCTTTTCTACCTGTTTAGCTACTTTAAGATCATCAGACACAACCATGCCTAGGTCCCGCTCTTCTTTAGTGGACAAAAGTACTTCACCTCCTATACTGTATTGCTCCCTTGGATTGCTGCAGCCCAAATACATGACCTTACATTTTTTAACATTAAATCCCAGCTGCCAAATTCTAGACCATTCTTCAAGCTTAGCTAGATCCCTCTTCATGTTATCTACACCTTCCTGGGTGTCTACTCTATTGCAGATTTTGGTATCATCCGCAAAGAGGCAAACCTTACCCGACAGCCCTTCCGCTATATCACTAACAAAGATGTTAAAAAGAATCGGACCAACGACAGATCCCTGGGGCACACCACTGGTAACATCCTTCTCCTCAGAGTGAGCTCCATTTACTTGTACTCTTTGTCGCCTCCCACCCAACCAATTTCTAACCCAAGCAGTAACTTTAGGGTCCATCCCTAGGGTGCTCAGTTTGTTTATAAGTCGCCTGTGAGGAACAGTGTCAAAGGCTTTACTGAAATCTAAATACACCACATCTAGAGCTCTCCCTCAGTCCAACTTCCTGTTCACCCAGTCAAAGAAATCAATCAGATTTGTCTGACAAGACCTGCCTCTGGTGAATCCATGCTGCCTCGGATCCTGTAATCCGCTGGACTCCAGAAACCTCACTATTTTCTCTTTCAGCAGCATTTCCAATAATTTACTCACCACCGAAGTTAAACTAACTGGCCTGTAGTTTTCAACCACATCCTTACTTCCGCTTTTGTGTAAAGGCACCACATGAGCCTCTCTCCAGTCCTTTGGCACCACTCCCGACTCAGAGGCATTGAAAAGGTCAGTCAATGGAGTTGCTAGAACGTCCCCAAGTTCCCTCAGTATTCTAGGGTGTATCTCATCCGGTCCCATCGCTTTGTCTACTTTATGTTGAGCTAGTTTCTCACGAACACAGTCTTCTGAAAATTGTTCACGATGTCCCTCGCTTCTGTTCCTATTTGTTTTCTGATGTCCTGCTCCTGGTTCTTCATTTGTGAACACAGAACAAAAATATTTGTTAAGCAATTCCGCTTTATCCTTATCAGCTTCTACATATTCCCCCCCTGCACCCTTGAGTCTGACAATACCACTTTTGCCCTTCCTTTTCTCACTAATATATCTGAAAAATGTCTTATCCCCCCATTTTACTGCATTGTCTATTTCCTCCTCCTTTTGAATCTTTGCCTTCTTGACTACTTTGCTAGCTTCTCTAAGTTTTTCCAAATACAGATGCCTGTCTTCCTCTCTGTGATCTCTTGTATTTCATGAAGGCCTCCCTCTTTTTCTTCACTTTTTCAGCTACTTCCTTCGAAAACCATAGCGGTCTCCTTTTCCTTTTGCCTTTATTTACCATTTTAACAAAAAGGTTGGTTGCCCTTAAAATACCCCCTTTCAGTTTTGCCCACTGCTTTTCTACATCCCCCAGCTGTTCCCATCCCACTAACGACTCCCTGAGGTATTGGCCCATCTTCGCAAAGTTAGTCCTTCCTAAAGTCTAAGATCCTCACCTTGGAATGGATTCTAACAGCCCTAGTCCTAATACTGAACCACACCATCTGGTGATCACTGGATGCAAAATGATCTCCCACTACATCAGAAACACTTTCACCATTGGTAAGCACCAAGTCCAGTATGGCCCCTTCACGTGTGGGGTCTGTTATCAATTGCCTGAATAGTTCTCCCTGTAGAGAATCCAGGATCTCCTTACTTCTAGATGATACTGCAGCAGGAATGTGCCAATCAACATCTGGCATATTAAAATCTATCAGTAGCACTTCCCCTTTCCTAGCAATGCTGCGTATGTCTTCAATTAACTCTGTCCACCTCTTCCTCTTGTGAGTGAGGTCTGTATATCACACCAATGCAAATAGATTTCTTTCCCTCTTTCTAGTTTAACCCACAATGCCTCCTCTCTCCCTTTTAAGCTCTGTAATTCCAAAGCTTTAATAGTAGTTTTTACATATAGTGCCACTCCTCCTCCCCTTCTTCCTACCCTGTCCTTTCTGAATAAAGTATAGCCAGGTATAGTTACATCCCAGTCATGGTTTTCTGTGAACCATGTTTCTGTAACTGCCACTAAATCCAAGTCAGCCACTCCCACCAAAGCTTCAACATCAGGGATCTTATTTCCCATGCTACGGGCATTTATACACACTGCTTTCCATATGTTACCCCTGTTACCCATTTCCATAAAGGTATTTAGTGTATCACCTACCTGGGGGCTTTCACTTACCTGGGGGCTTTCTTCACCTATCCCCAACGAATCTAGTTTAAAGCCCTCTTCAGTAGATTAGCCAGTCTACTACCGAAGATGCGTTGACCTTTCTTGGACAGATGGATGCCATCTCTGCTCTGCAACCCTTGGAACATCCCATGGTCTAGGAAACCAAAACTCTCTCGATGACACCATCCACGCAGCCATGCATTCATCTCCAGGATGCGAGCCTCTCTGCCTTGGCCTTTACCCTCAACAGGGAGGATTGAAGAGAACACCACCTGTGCACCTAATTGCTTCACCCTCTGTCCCAGAGCCATGAAGTCACTTTTGATATGTTCCGAGGTATACCTGGCAGTATCATTTGTTCCAACATGGATTAGCAACATTGGTTAATAGTCAGTGGGCTTGATGAGTCTCGGCAAACTCTCCGTAACATCTTGGATTTTGGCACCAGGCAGACAGCATACCTCTCTGGACATCAAGTCTGGTCGGCAGATGGACGCCTCAGTACCCCTCAGAAGAGAGTCTCCAACCACCACTACCCTTCGTTTCCTTCTGGTCACTGATTCTGCAACTTTGGGGTACTTGAACTCTGGTTCTTCCCTTTCCAGGGATGCTTTCACCTCCTCCACTTCCAGGGCTGCATAATGGTTCTTCAATTCAAGGGCTGGAGAAGTTGGATTGGTGATTTTGTAGGCCCTGGTGACTTGTACCCAACCATCGACATTCTGTTGGCACCCATCTTCTCCTGTGCTGGAGAGCTTGGTTGCTGCAAGAAGCATCTCAATGTACTTCTCTCTATCTTGAATGCTCCTCAGCCTCGCCACCTCCTCTCTGAGTTCCTCCACTTGTATCCTCAGAGCTTCAGCATGCAGGCACCCTGCACATGGAACTGGTCCTTCAACTGGCATTAGGACCTCTGTCTGGACCGAGGCAGAAGCTGTAACGGGGGCAACAGCTTTAGCAATACGATTTTTCCCAGCCATTGTTCTGTTCGTGGAGCTTAGGTATCTGTTAAAGCAAATAGAGAGATCTACCAAGTACCAGCCGGTTTTGCAGCTGTCCTTTCAGAGAAAAAGCAGTTAAATCTCTTTAATTATATTCAAAATGTGCTGGTCCAATTCTCTGTGATTTGTTAAAGGGGGAGGTGCCCTATAAAGCAAGACTGCTCACTAGGGGTGGGTGGGAGTCCGGGTGGGTAGGGAGGGAACTAACACCTGATTAGGTGTTAGCAGTTTCCAAACCTGAGGAGGTTACTAGAGTTCAGCAACCTACTGTGCTCAAGGAAAGTTCCCCTAAAGCACCAAAAAGAAAGTAACCTTGCTTTAAAAAATATACAAAAAACCCTTTTAAGAGCTCCCAGTCAGAGAGCTAGCAATGTAATATAATAAAAACAAACAAACCCTCAAATCCTGTTTGTTGATCTGTAGAGCCCTGGTTAGGAAAGTTCTGTTTCAATCTCTCCTCTAAGCTTGGCGACACGTTAAACCCCAGCACCTCTGTCTTACTTTGATTCATTTTATAGCCTGCTATCCTACTAAACCTCTGTATTGCTGCTAGCAAAATCGGCAGTGTAGTTATAGGTTGCTTCAAAGTAAAAATAATGTCATAAGCAAACAAAGCAATCTTTTCCTCCTGTCCCCCAATGTGAACTCCCTTGATGTCCGCCGCCTGCCTAATGTATTCTGCCAACGGTTCAATTGTTAATGCCAAAAGCAATGGTGATAATGGACATCCCTGTCTTGTACCCATTCTCAGGGCCGTACCGATGGTAAAATGCACCCTGTGCGACTTGCACATCGGGTGCGCGCTCCCCCCTGCACCCCCCCCCCCGTCTAGCCACTTTATGGGGGCGGGAGAGAAGAGGCACGCACCCGATGTGCAAGCCGCCTGCCACCAACACGCTAAGCAGGTCTGGTCCCTCCTGGAGAGACCAGACCTGCTTAGTGTGCCGGCGGGAAAGACTTCAGGGGCGCATTTTGGCTCTCTGCCAATGGAAGAGAGCTGAAATGCGCCACTGAAGTCTTTGTGCCCTGTGCGGCCACACCGCTCACACAGGGCTCGGTACGGTCCTGCCCCTTCTTAGCTCAAAACTCTCAGAGTATCCCCCATTAACTCGAACCCTTGCTCATAGGCTTTTATACAATGCCCTTATCCACCTTATGTAAATATCCCCCAAAACCCATCCTCTGCAAGACCTGAAACATGTATGGCACTTCCACCCTATCGAACGCTTTTTCTGCATTCACCGTAACTAAAAGCGCTTGCTCCTTAGACTCCTGGAGGTGCCATGCTATGTTCAAAATCTTTCTTATATCACTCCCTTGCCTCCCCTTTACAAATCCTGCCTGGTCTCTGTGTATCAGCCTGGGCACAACATCCTGGATACGGTTCGCCAAGACTTTTGCCAAAATCTTAGCATCCAGATTTATCAATGATATAGGTCTATACGAACCGCACATCCCCTTGTCTTTACCTGGCTTTGGCAGTACAGTAATCCCTGCTTCCACCATGGTCTTTGGAATGTCCTCCTCTTGTAATACCCTATTGAACACCTGGGTAAGAATCGGCGGGATTTGGTCTGACATGACCCTGTAAAATTTTGCTGTGTACCCCTTCCAATCCTGGTGCCTTCCCTGTTTTTAAAATTGCTATAGCTATCCATACTTCCTCCCCCTGAATTTCTTGTCCTATCCGAGCTCTGTCCTCGGGGTCTACTTGCTGCAAGTTATACTCCCTCAGAAATGCTCGTCTCTCCTCGCGCCTATTTTCTATTTCACTTTTATACAAACTCTCGTAGAGCTCCATAAATACGTTCCTAACTTCCTTAGTGTTATGCACCATCTCCCCCTTACTATTTCTAATCCCATCAATATAAGCCACCCGTCTGCAGGCTTTTATATGGCAGGCCAGTATTTTCCCCGCCTTGTTCCCCCTCCTTCAAACTGTGTCTTATTAGCACTGCTAATTTATATACTATCTCAGGGTTCTCAACCAACTGAGCTCTGCCCTTGCCTTAACTAGTTCTGCAATAGTACCTCTGATGTTCCTTTTCGAGTTTCTCTATTAACCTTATCCATTCACCTTCCGCAGCCCCTTTCTCTCGCTTCACCTGCGCTGCCAGACTGATCAGCTGCCCTCTAATTACCGCCTTGTCCATCCCACACTGTACTGAGGGCTACTGTATATCCACTGTTATATTAAAACTTAAGTATTCTCTTATACTTGCCCGTATTTTTTCCACCTGGTTGTCATCTAGTAGTGAATCTTTTAACTTTCAAAATTTTAAACCCTCCTCTGGTATACCTAATTCGAACCTTATACTGACTGGCACATGATCCGTCCAGATTGTTACTCCATGTTCTACCTCCCGTACTCTTGACACCCACTTCCCCCCACCCCATATCATATCTATCCTATTATAAGTTCCATACACAGGTGAATAGAAGGTATATTTACACTCCCCTGGATGCCAGCTTCTCCACATATCCACCAGTCCCAGTCTCTTTCAATTTTCTCAAACTTGGCCTATCTCCTCTACTGCCACTAGCCTGACTCCCGCTATTATCTAGTCTCGGATTGCAGGTTAAGTTGAAATCCCCTTCCAGAATTATAGGGGTGCATTCCCATTTCCTCCAGTTCCGTTAAAATTCGCTCATATGCTTCCCCTTGATGCTCATTTGATCTATATACACTGATCACCCATACTTTTTATTTATTTATTTATTTATTTACATTCTCTTATATACCACGCTATTCTGCATCAGTGCGGTTTACATTGAACAAACTGAAATTACATTTAACAGGGCATTATAACTTGGAGATAACTATTTTACAGGGAACATGGGCTATGGAGGGTTAAGTGGCTTGCCCAAGACCACAAGGAGCACCTGTGGGACTAGAAACCCCAGTCCTTCCGGCCCAAGGTTGCTGTCCTCTAGTGGGATTTGAACCCCCGACCTTCCGGCCTCCTTATCTATTTGGAGTCAGACTCCTACCCATCTTCCCCCCCTTACCCCTACTCACTCCCTTCACAAAGTGTCGATATGCTTCCTCCACCAAGATCCCTACCCCCCCCCCCCCTTTACGGGATTGTCCCTCTGCCCTGCTAAGACAACCAGTGGGTACTGTTTAGAAGTTAACAGATATTCCTGTCCAACACGAAGATGTGATTCCTGTATACATAAAATCTCTGCCTGCAACCTCCTACCCTCCTTTTCTAACAGTTGTCTTTTCTTCCAGGTGCGAAAACCTTTAACATTTATTGTAGCTATCATTAACATTTTCTTATCCCTACTTGCGTTCAAAATACGCTCCACTCCCTTCCCGGTTAACCTCTCATTCCAACTTCCTTTTACTTGCTCCACCCTCCTAGCTCCCCCTCCCTCCCCCACTGCTCACTCTCCTATCTTGAAATCCCCCCACCCCTCCCCTACCAGGATCCCCCTTCCCCTCCCAGGATCCCCCTTCCCCTCCCACCCCTCCCTCCCCCCCTGACCCACACCAACCTCTTTATCCAGAGGTATATTCAGAGTAGTGCATCCCCTACCGCCCCCAGCTTCTTCCTTCTAGTTCCCCTCCCTTACTCTCCCCACTTTCCCATTCCCACCTGGGTGCTTCCCATAGCTGGAACTTGTCCTCCCCTTTTCATGGATCCCCCTCTCCTCCCCTCCCCCAACCCCCAAAGATCCTCCCCCCAATCTCCCCTCAGCCTTCCCCAACATTTACAACAAATTTAGCATAATTAACCATACCCTTATCCTGCAGATTTGCCAAAACATTTCAAAACATTCCAAAACATTTCAACCAATTACCCAACTTTACCACCCCCTCCCAGTTCCGTCCCCCTTCACCCTCTCCCCCTCCCTCCTCCCCCCAACATCACTTCTCTCTTATCAGCAATTTATGATCTCTGTCCACTCTTCATCTCTTTGGGCCATCTTTGCCCTCTAGTTTTCTGCCTTCTCTCTGGTCTTGATTCTGGCTTTATTCATCTCATGCTTTGGTGCTCCTTGCCGCTTCTGCCCCTTATCCTTGGTGCTCAACTGATTAGAAGATCCTGGCTGACCCAGCCTGGCTTCCCAAAGTGCCGCCTCTGCATCCTCTTTGGTATGTACTTTCCATGTCCGCCCCTTCTGAGTAAAAGAAAGGCCAAATGGGTGCAACCACCGATATCTGACTTCAGCCTTCCTCAGAGTTTGTGTAACCGGTTGCATTGCCCTTCTCCGCTGCAATGTCCCTATAGACAAATCCTCAAATGTGCACTGGGTACCACTGCCAGGCAAAGGTTTGGACAATTCTCTCCTTCAATTTGTATCTTGTCAGACATATTATATCATCTCTAGGCTTGTTGGCTATCGGTGGGCCCAACGCTCTGTGCGCCCGCTCTATTTGTATATCCTTGGGGTGCACCTCCTCTCCCCCTTTTTGAAGTACCTCCACACACACTGACACCGCTACTTTCTCACTGTCTTGAAACTCCTTATCCTCCGGTATTCCTTGAATTCTCAAATTGTTTCTGCAAAAGCGGTTCTCCAAATCTTCCAGCTTGTATAACATTGTCCTGCCATGTCTGTATTTTCGAAATCCATTGTATTCCTTCTTCCTATTGTTGCTCTCTCTTGCAGGCGATTTTCACGATCAACCACCCTGCTCATCAGCTACGCTATATCCTCCTTCATGGTGCCAATGAGCTCACTCAGCTCAGTTTTAACCGATTTTACTTCCGCTTTTATTTCTGTAAACCAGTCCCGGAGTTCTGTCCTTGTTATACCTTGCTTATAATCCTTTCCTGGTTCCCCCACACATCTTGTTACTTGTTCCACTACCAGTTCGGCACTCTCCCCCTGCTTGTTGCCACAGTCAATGACAGCACTTTCAGTACTCCCTGCATGCGGCCCAGTGTACACATAGGGGTATGTTTACTAAACTGCGGTAATGTCATTCGCGTTAGGTTCTGCGGTAAAGGTAGAGATGCCCATATAAAGGCGTGGGTGTTGCATCATTACAGCAAGCTGTAGCAGCTAACGCATGTTACAAGGCGCCTTAGACTAACGAGCGTTACAAGGCGCCTTGCAAGGCACTTTGCAAAGCATTGCAAGGCGCCTTGCAAGGAGCCCAGTAAGGCGCCTTGCAAGGTGCCCAGTAAGGTGCCTCATAAGGCACCCTATAGGGCCTCCTAGGCTAAGCGCCATATTAGGCACCCTTGGACAAGGCACCGCGGAAGGCACCCTGGGCTATGGAAAGCATAGTTACTCACCTGTAACAGGTGATCTCCGGGAACAGCAGGAATTTAGTCTTCACATATGGGTATCGTCGGTACCAACGGAGCCTGTGCGGGAACGCTCCCCAGCGTCCAATTAGAAAGCTTTTGGGAGCATCCCACAGCACCTGCGTGCTGCCTTCCTGCCTTTCCCAACTGCCTCTCTCCAGTTGAGTTTTAAAGCTGAGACAAAAAGAAAGAGAGGGAAAGAAAAGAAAAGAGATACAACTCCTAGGGGAGATGGGTGGGTTGTGAAGACTAAATTCCTGCTGTTCCTGGACATCACCTGTTACAGGTGAGTAACTATGCTATCTCCAGGAACAAGCAGGAATGTAGTCTTCACATATGGGGACTCCCTAGCTACAGATGCCAGGGAGAAACCCCAGAAGTTGTGTGTCCCTGTGAAAGGGCTCCACTTCACCCCATGGATCTCTGGCATCCTACCGGGAATGGTGGGTAGGAGTTGATTAAGTATGGAACAGGTGTTGTAGAACAGCCTGACCAAACAAGGCATCCCGGCGGGAGTCCTTGTCTAAGCAGTAATGGGCTGTGAAGATATGAACCGAGGCCCAAGTAGCTGCTCGACAGATGTCGTCGATAGACACAGAGTGTAAATGAGCCATTGAGGCTGCAATGGCTCTCACATTGTGAGCTGTGACATGGCCTTCCAGAGAAAGGTTCTTACTCTGATAGGTAAAAGTAATACACTGTGCAATCCAATTGGACAATGTTCTCTTGGAGACTGGAAGCCCCAAATGAGGATGAAAAGCAACAAAGAGTTGAGAGGACTTTCTATGTTGCTGTGTCCTCTGTAAGTAAAAAGCAAGTGCTCTTTTACAGTCCAAAGTATGAAGATTCCTTTCTGCATTTGAAGCATGAGGCCTTGGAAAAAATACAGGCAGGTAAACTGCTTGGTTTAAATGAAAAGGTGAAACCACCTTTGGCATAAAGTGTGGATGAGTCCGAAAGACTACCTTATCATGATGGAACCTCGTATAAGGAGGATCAGCCACTAATGCTTGCAATTCACTGATGCGACGTGCTGATGTGATTGCAATGAGAAAGACAACCTTCCAGGAAAAGAATTTCAAGGAGGTAGTAGCTAGAGGTTCAAAAGGCGGCTTCATGAGCTGTCCAAGAACAAGATTTAGGTCCCATGCCACCTGTGGTGGCCTAATGGGAGGCTTAGTTAAAAGAAGGCCCCTCATAAATCTCGCTATGAGAGGAAATAGGTTGACCATTTAGAGGCTTTAAAGAAGCTCAAATAGCACTTAAATGGACTCTGAGTTAGTCTTAAGTCCTGCATTATATAAATGAAGGAGATATTCCAGTAGTGATTCCAGAGGTATCGCAGAGGGCTGAAGAGCCTTTTGCGAACACCATATGGAAAACCTTTTCCACTTGAACAGATAAGAACGTCTTGTGGAAGGTTTCCTGTAAGCACAAAGGACATCCCTTACTTGTTGAGAAAGGTTAAGACCATGAAGGTCTATACTCTCAGCAACCAGGCCCTGAGATGCAGAGACTGTGGATTGGGATGCCACAACATCCCGTCCTCCTGAGACAAGAGATCTGGAGCAGATCCTAACTCCAGAGATGGGGGTGAGAGAGATGTAGAAGCAGAGGGTATCACACCTGCAGTGGCCAATGTGAAGCTCTGAGAATCATGTGGCCCTTGTCTCTCTGAAGTTTGAATACGGTCTTGGGAATTAGGGGAATGGGTGGAAAGGCATATAGGAAGTCCTGACCCCAATGGAGGAGGAAAGCATCCCTGGCCTGAGATCCCTGAGCCGGAATTCTGGAACAGAACCGGGGAAGTTTGGCATTTAACATACTTGCAAAGAGGTCTATGAACAGAGTTCCACAAATTTGAAAAATGTTTGCTACCTGGTCTGCATGGAGAGACCATTCGTGTGGAAGCAGAACTCGACTGAGTCTGTCTGCCCAAGAGTTTTGAATGCCTGGCAGATACACCACAAGGAGACGAATCCGATGTTCTCTGGCGAAGGCCCATAGTCGCAAAGCTTCTTTGCAAAGCGGCAGAGAGCCTGTTCCCCCCTGCTTGTTCAGACAGAACATAGCTACTTGATTTTCCGTCTGAATTAGGACTGTCTTGTAGCTGAGCTGGGAATGGAACACTCGAAGAGCAAGGAAGACTGCTCCCTGAGTTCTAGGAGACTGATATGTAAGTGGGTTTCCTGTGGAGACCAGGTGCCTTGGGTAGAGAGATCTTGGAGATGAGCTCCCCAACCCACCTGAGAGGCGTCTGTTGTTAGAGTGACCTATGGTAGGGGTTGCTGGAAAGGGGAGCCCACCAACAGGTTTTGGGTTGACCTCTACTATTGTAGGGACAAAATAAGGCGACTTGTGTTTGCTATTTTGTCTGATAGGCAGCCTGATGCTTGAGTCCACTGAGTGGATAGAGTCCATTGGGCTGCTCTCATATGAAGGCGAGCATAGGGAACTACATGTACAGTAGAAGCCATGTGGCCTAACAGCTGTAACATTTCTTGAGCAGTGAGATGAGTTTTTAACACTCTTGGGAGGCTAGCTGCACAATGCGAAGGCAGCGAGCCTGTGGAAGATAGGCCCTTGCCTTTCTTGTATCCAGCAGAGCTCCTATAAACTCTAGAGACTGAGTGGGAGTTAGGCTGGATTTTGAGATGTTTGACTAGGCCCAAATACTGGAGGATACGCATTGTGCAAGCTAGAGAAATTCTGGCCTCTGACTGATGTGGCTCGAATGAGCCAGCCGTCTAAGTAGGGGAAGACGAATATTCCTAGAGTGCGGAGAAATGCTGCCACTACAGCCATGCATTTCGTGAACACCCTTGGTGCTGAGGCCAGGCCAAAAGGAAGCACCCTGTATTGGTAGTGCTTTCCTTGAAAAAGAAAACTAAGGAATCTTCGGTGAGTTGGATGGATGAGAACATGAGTGTACGCATCCTTGAGATCTAGAGAACAAAGCCAATCCTGACTCTGAAGATATGGCAGCAGAGTTCCTAGAGAAATCATTTTGAATTTCTCCTTGAACAGAAATTTGTTCAGTTCTCTGAAGTCTAAAATGGGTCTGTGTCCCCCTGTTTTCTTTGGAATAAGGAAATAAGGGGAGTAAAACCCTGTGCCCTGTTGGGACATGGGTACGTGTTCTATTGCCCCCTGGGCAAGAAGTAAATTGACCTCTTGACTCAACTGAGTGTTGAGGGAGGGTTGAGAATTGAACTGCCTTACCACTGTAGGAGGGGGCATGCTGAAGAAATGAAGCCTGTACCCTTCTCTTACAATGGAAAGAGTCCATTCTTATGCTGTTATTTGACCCATCTGGGGGCAAAATGACAAACGTCCTGGGATGGTGGAAGGTTCTGGCCCGTTCAGGGCCAGGAAGGCCAAGATGGGAGTCAAAGCCCCTATGGAGGCTGAGTCTGCTGGGCCGGTTGAGGCTTAGCAGGCTTTGATTTCCTTTGCTTTGGGGGCTGTTGTCCCTTTCGGGCGGACTGACCTGCAGAATGTACTTGCTGAGTATATGAGGGGTAAAACCTCTTGTTTTTAGAGAAGAATGGTTTCTTGTAGGATTTCCTCCTTGCAAGATCAGCTGTAGCTTAAGATAATCTATCTAGAGTGGTGTTATCAGCATCCAGTTCATTAGCTTTCTCTTGCCAATTTTTGCCAAAAAGATTTTCACCAGTACAGGGGATATTCCCCAGTTTGTCCTGTACCCAGAGCTCTAAGTCAGATGCCTGGAGCCAGGCAATTATGCGAGCTCCTATGGCAATGGCAGAGGTTCTGCTAATACACTCAAAGCAGTCAAAAGCTGCACGATTGACAAACTTGGAGACATCCTGGGCATGTTTGACAAGAGTAAGGTAATCCTGCCTGTTATCATCAGGAAGGAGAGGGCTCATAAGCTCTAGATCTCCTGTGACCTCTTTAAGGAACATTCCCATATATAGGATGTAGGAAACTAATCTTGACAGAAAGCATAGAAGCCTGAAATGTTAGACGCCCAAAGGCATCCAGAGTCCTACATTCACGTCCTGGAAGATTAGATGCATGTCTCTTTGCACTTTTGATCCTTCTCATGGCTGACTCAACCACTATGGAGTGGTGTGGTAACTGGGTTTTTTGATATCCAGGACAAGGAGGCACTCGATACATGGTATCTATCCTACGGGAATAAGGAGAGGTGGTAAGAGGTGTTTCCCACATTCTTAACATGAGATCATGCAAGATCTCATGAATAGGCAAAGTAGCCGCTTCCTTAGGAGCCTTAGGATATTGCAAAATCTCCAACTCCTTTGCCCTGGGCTCTGTTTCAGGAGCCACTGTGATAGAAAGACCTCTAGCCACCTCCCTGATAAAATCTTGAAAAGATATATCCTCTGGAGGAGACATCCTACGTTTAGGGGAAGAAGGCTCCTCAGAGAGAAGTACTCCGGCATCGACAGAGCTGTCAGAATCCTCAGAGTCATCGGAGGATTCTAAATATCTTCTGTCCAGGTGCTCTTGTAAAGCACGATTCCGGTACCGATCAAAGTCGGTACCGGAGGGGTCCGGTATCGGCTTGTCTATACCGGAGGACACAGCATGACTCGGTGTCGGTAACACCACTGCCGATGTCGATGCTATTGGTACCAGTACCGATATCTGTTGTACCGTCTGAAGCGGTCCCGAAGGCACCGATGCCGCAAGGAGAGCCGCCAGACTGCGCTCAATAGCCAAGAAACTCTGGTCAATTGACGCTGCCGATGCCTGGGTGTCGATACCGGACGAAGCAGCCGGTACCCCAGAGCATGGCATCAGTAGTTCTGCCGAGGTTGGGGCCTCGAGAACATCCTGGAGCCCTGATAGTGCTTTGGAAGCCGAAGCCTCCCACTGGGGCAATTTTGCCGGTACAAGTTCCTCAAGGGCAACACCAGAGGCATCTCAATACTTGGAAAGAGATCTACCCTTTGAGGACCGGACAGATTTATGTTTGGTTACCTGAGATCCGTGGGAAGACGACGAAGCCCTGGAAGACGTCCATGCCATGGATGTTGCATCGGAGGGAAAAAGGGTGCTAAGCTTAGCAGCTCGGTTCTGCCGACCCCTCTTCGACATCATCCCACAGGCAACGCACTCCGAGATGAAGTGGTCAGGACCTAAACATTTAAGGCTCCACTCATGTGTGTTGGTGACGGTATAGCGTCGAGGAAGGCAGACGCTATCAGAAAAAAGATGAAAATATGGGATAATTTCTGCGGTGACAGGAAAACGACCTGCTGGCTCCACAGAAAACGAAGAACTGGAGAGAGGCAGTTGGGAAAGGCGGGAAGGCAGCATGCAGGCGCTGTGGGATGCTCCCAAAAGCTTTCTAATTGGATGCTGGGGAGCGTTACTGCCCAGGCTCCGTCGGTACCGACGATACCCATACGTGAAGACTACATTCCTGCTTGTTCTTGGAGATTACATACTATGTCCAGTTTGTGGTCCGAAATGTAATCATTGATGGTGTAAAGCTTGTTCTTAATTGATATGGCATTCATTAGCGCACAAACAGTACTGTTAAGTATGGGGTTACTAGTCTTCTTTTTCACTGATGGTCTTGTGTCTCTTGGGGAAACTGCTAGGTACATATGACCTAGATTGGCCACTGTTGGAAACAGAATACTGGGCTTGATGGACCTTGGTCTGACCCAGTATGGCATATCTTATGTTCTTATGTTCAGTTTAGTTTTATGTTTTTTGTTTGGAGTTTGTTGCATGGGATATTGGTAGGGTAGAGGTGTGATATAGCAAGGCATATAAGGTGTGTATGTTAGAGGGAACATGCTTGAAAATGGTATTGTGTATGTTCTTTGTTGTGCTAGAAGTAGCAGCATTAGGCTGAAAAGGAGGTAGTGGTTTACTGCTTCCATGCTTGTCTTTTTGCTCTACTTACCTGAGCTCAGATGTCTTGTTGATTGCGGTCATCAACTTAAACTGCTGTTTTATTATTGCTGTTAGCTGGTGTGTATTAGAACTCTTAGACTCAGACTTTACTTAATATTGTGTTGATGTATATGTCTTCTTGGGATGTGTGCCTTTGTATTCTTCTGTGACCCGCCTCAGTGCCCCGCCGCCAAAGGGCCCTCTGGTGAGGCCCTCAGGCGCGGGCCCACCAGGCGCAGGCATGCCAGCTGAAGATGCCAGTAATATGGAGATCCGATGCCTCTGATTGGCTGAACGGTGGAGAGTGAAGGTGGTGATGTAACTTTTCCTCTGCCCTGCTGCTTATCGGAGCTACCGATGCTGCTGCTGCTGCTTTCACCCACCTCTGTTCTAACGGCTGCTGTAGGTGCCGGTAATATGGGGATCCGATGGTTTCTTTGATTGCCAGTCTGTATATTTTACATTAAAAAAAAATGCTTTTCCATCTTAGCTAGATACTGAATTTTAAAAAAAACTGTATGTGCAGAACTTAGCCATTCTTTTCAGCATTTTGATTCATTTAGTGATGTCTTTTCCACTATTTTTTTAGGCGCTCTTTATTTTGTGGTTTTGTATTTGTAAACCACTTTGCTTTTTTTATTCAACAACAGATTAAAGATACGGTCAGAAAAATATATGGCCTTGCCTTTTTATGCCATAGGTGGTTATTTTATAGCACATAATATCATGTATTTTTGATAGTGCTTTGCCTCCTTATCTGATAAATGGAATGCAGCTCCAGATTTGACTTCACACAATAAATTTCAAGTAGTGATTCAAGTTTTTCATTTTTGCTCACTTATTTTTCATTATTGTATGTTTTGCAAAGGAATTCTTTATAGGTCTCGCAAAGGAATTTTACACACATTACAATATATATTTCGCCAGGCAGTAAAGCATAGTTACTCACCTGTAACAGGTGATCTCCGGGAACAGCAGGAAGTTAGTCTTCACATATGGGTATCGTCGGTACCGATGGAGCCTGCGCGGGAAAGCTCCCCAGCATCCAATTAGAAAGCCTTTGGGAGCATCCCACAGCGCCTGCATGCTGCCTTCCCGCCTTTCCCAACTGCCTCTCTCCAGTTGAGTTTTAAAGCAGAGACAAAGAAAGAGAGAGAGGGAAAGAGAAAGAGATAGAGAGAGATACAACTCCTAGGGGGAGGTGGGTGGGTTGTGAAGACTAAATTCCTGCTGTTCCTGGAGATCACCTGTTACAGGTGAGTAACTATGCTATCTCCAGGAACAAGCAGGAATGTAGTCTTCACATATGGGGACTCCCTAGCTTTAGATGCCAGGGAGAGACCCCAGAAGTTGTGTGTCCCTGAGAAGGGATACACTTACCCCCCATGGATCTCTGGCATCCACCCAGGGATGGCGGGTAGGAGTTGAATAGGTATGAAACAGGTGTTGGAGAACAGCCTGACCAAACAAGGCATCCAGGCGGGAGTCCTTGTCCAAGCAGTAATGGGCTGTGAAGGTATGAACCGAGGCCCAGGTGGCTGCTCGACAGATGTCGTCGATAGACACAGAGTGCAGATGAGCCATTGAAGCTGCAATGGCTCTCACATTGTGAGCTGTGACATGGCCCTCCAGAGGAAGGTTCTTACTCTGATAGGCAAAGGAGATACACTGAGCAATCCAGTAGACAGTATTCTCTTGGAGACTGGAAGTCCCAAATGAGAAGGATAAAAAGTAACAGAGTTGAGAGGACTTTCTATGTTGCTGTGTTCTTTGTAAGTAAAAGGCTAAAGCTCTTTTACAGTCCAAAGTATGAAGATTCCTTTCTACATTTGATGCATGAGGCCTTGGAAAGAACACAGGTAGATAGACCGCTTGGTTTAGATGAAAAGACAAGACCACCTTTGGCATAAAGTGTGGATGAGTCTTAAGGACTACCTTGTCATGATGGAACCTTGTATAAGGTGGATCCGCCACTAGTGCTTGCAACTCACTGATGCGACGCGCTGATGTGATTGCAATGAGAATGATAACCTTCCAAGAAAGGAATTTCAAGGAGGTAGTAGCTAAGGGTTCGAAATTTGTCTTCATGAGCTGACCAAGAACCAAGTTTAAGTCCCATGCCACAGGTGGTGGCCTAATGGGAGGCTTAGTTAGCAGAAGGCCTCTCATAAATCTTGCTATAAGAGGATGGGAGGAAATAGGTTGTCCATTTAGAGGCTTGAAGGAAGCTGCAATAGCACTCAATTGGACTCTCACTGAGTTAGTCTTAAGTCCTGCATTGGATAAATGAAGGAGATACTCCAGTAATGATTCCAGAGGTATAGCAAGGGGGTTAAGACCCTTCTGCGAACACTATATGGTAAACCTTTTCCACTTGAAAGCATAAGAGCGTCTTGTGGAAGGCTTCCTGGAAGCATAAAGGATATCCTTTATTTGCTGAGGGAGGTTAAGATCATGGAGATCTAGGACTTCAGCAACCAAGCCCTGAGATGCAGAGACTGGGGATTGGGATGCCATAACATTCTGTTCTCCTGAGATAGAAGATCTGGAGCAGACCCTAACTCCAAGGAGGGAGCTTGAGAGAGATGTAGAAGCAGAGGGTACCACACCTGCCGAGGCCAATGTGGAGCTATGAGAATCATATGGCCTCTCTCTCTGAAGCATGAACAGGGTTTTGGGAATTAGGGGAATGGGTGGAAAGGCATAAAGGAAGTCCTGGCCCCAGTGGAGGAGGAAAGCATCCTTGGCCTGAGAGCCCTGAGCCAGGATTCTGGAACAGAACCGGGGAAGTTTGGCATTCAATGGACTTGCAAAGAGGTCTATGTCCGGGGTTCCCCAAATTTGAAAAATGTTGGCCACCTGGTCTACAAGGAGAGACCATTCATGCGGAAGCAGAACTCGACTGAGTCTGTCTGCCCAAGAGTTTTGTATGCCTGGAAGATACACTGCCAGGAGATGAATCTGATGCTCTCTGACGAGGGCCCATAGTCGCAAAGCTTTATTGCAAAGCGACAGAGAGAGCACAGTTACTTACCTGTAACAGGTGATCTCTCGGAACAGCAGGAATAAGTCTTCACATATGGGTATCGTCGGTACCGACGGAGCCTGCGCGGGAACGCTCCCCAGCGTCCAAAAAGAAAGCTTTTGGGAGCATCCCACAGCGCCTGCGTGCTGCCTTCCCGCCTTTCCCAACCGCCTCTCTCCAGTTCGAGTTTTAAGGCTGAGACAAAGAGAGAGAGAGAGAGAGGGAAGGAAAGATAGAGAGATACAACTCCTAGGGAAGGTGGGTGGGTTGTGAAGACTTATTCCTGCTGTTCCCAGAGATCACCTGTTACAGGTAAGTAACTGTGCTATCTCCAGGAACAAGCAGGAATGAGTCTTCACATATGGGAACTCCCTAGCTGCAGATGCCAGGGAGAGACCCCAGAGTTGTGTGTCCTTAAAAAGGGCTCCACCTCCCCCCATGGATCTCTGGCATCCAACCAGGGTAGGTGGGTAGGAGTTGATTAGGAATGGAACAGGTATTTGAGAACAGCCTGACCAAACGAGGCATCCCGGCGGGAGTCCTTGTCCAAACAGTAATGGGCTGTGAAGGTATGAAACAAAGCCCAGGTGGCCGCTCGACAGATTTGGTCGATGGACACAGAGTTTAGATGAGCCATTGAGGCTGTCATGGCTCTCACATTGTAAGCTGTGACATGGCCTTCCAGAGAAAGGTTCCTACTCTGGTAGGCGAAAGAAATACACTGAGCAATCCAGTTGGACAGTGTTCTCTTAGAAACTGGAAGTCCTAAATGGGAAGGATCAAAAGCAACAAAGAGTTGAGAAGACTTTCTATGTTCCTGTGTTCTTTGTAAGTAAAAGGCGAGAGCTCTTTTACAATCCAAAGTATGAAGATTCCTCTCTGCACTTGATGCAGGTGGTCCTGGAAAAATGACAGGTAAGTATACCTCTTGGTTCAGATGAAAAGGGGAGACCACTTTGGGCATAAAGTGTGGATTGGTCCTGAGGACTACACCTTATCATGATGGAACCTTGTATAAGGAGGATTAGCCACCAAGGCTTGCAACTCACTGATGCGACGTGCTGAGGTGACTGCAATGAGAAAGATGACCTTCCAAGAAAGAAATTTCAAGGAGGTGGTGGCTAAAGGTTCAAAGGCTGGCTTCATAAGCTGGCCAAGAACCAGATTTAAGTCGCATGCCACTGGAGGTGGTCTAATGGGAGGTTTAGTTAAAAGAAGGCCTCTCATGAATCTTGCTATAAGAGGATGAGAGGAAACAGGCTGTCCATTGAGAGGCTTGAGGGACGCTGCAATAGCACTCAAATGGACTCTTACCGAATTCGTTTTGAGGCCTGCATGGGAAAGATGCAGAAGATACTCTAGTAAAGAATTCAAAGGTATTGCAAGAGGGTTAAGACCCTTCTCTAAACACCAAATGGTAAATCTTTTCCATTTGAAAGCATAGGAACGTCTAGTGGAAGGCTTTCTAGAAGCATGAATAATATCTCTGACTTGTTGAGAGAGATGGAAAACTTGAAGGTCTAGGCCTTGAGCAACCAGGCCCTGAGATGGAGAGACTGGGGGTTTGGGTGCCACAACGTTCCGTCTTCCTGGGAGAGAAGATCTGGAGCAGAGCCCAACTCCAGGGACGGAGCTTGAGAGAGATGCAGAAGTAGAGGGTACCACACTTGGCGTGGCCAATGTGGTGCTATGAGGATCATAGAACCTCGGTCTCTCTGAAGCTTGAACAGTGTTTTGGGAATTAGGGGAATAGGTGGAAAGGCATAAAGGAAGTCTTGACCCCAGTGAAGGAGGAAGGCATCCTTGGCCTGAACTCCCTGACATGGAATCCTGGAACAGAACCGGGGAAGTATGGCATTCCACGGACTTGCAACTAGGTCTATGTCCAGGGGTTCCCCAAATTCGAAAAATCCTGGCTACCTGGTCCCTGTGGAGGGACCATTCGTGTGGAAGCAGAACTCGACTGAGTCTGTCTGCCCACGAGTTTTGAACGCCTGGAAGATATACTGCCATAAGATGAATCTGATGCTCCCTGGCGAAGGCCCACAGTCGCAAAGCTTCGTTGCAAAGCGACAGAGCGCCAGTCCCTCCCTGCTTGTTTACATAGAACATGGCTACTTGATTGTCCGTGTGGATGAGGACTGTCCTGTAGCTGAGCAGGGAGTGGAACACTTTGAGAGCTAAGAAAATTGCTCTGAGTTCCAAGAGATTTATGTGTAGTGAAGTCTCCTGTGGAGACCAGATGCCCTGGGTGGAAAGATCTTGCAGATGAGCTCCCCAACCCATTGGAGAGACATCTGTTGTAAGGGTTGCTTGGGGAAGTGGCTGTTGAAAAGGGGACCCCAGCAACAGGTTTTGAGAGGACTTCCACCACTGGAGAGACCAAAAAAGGCGACTGGAGTTTGCTATTTTGTCTGACAGGCAACCTGATGCCCGAATCCATTGGGTGGACAAAGTCCATTGAGCTGCCCTCATGTGAAGGCGAGCATATGGAACCACATGCACAGTGGATGCCATGTGGCCTAAGAGTTGTAACATTTCTCGAGCAGTTAAAAGGGGCTTTAACTGTATTTGGGAGGCTAACTGCACCAAGCGTAGGCAACGGGCCTGAGGAAGATAGGCCCTTGCAGTTGTGGTATCCAACCAAGCCCCTATAAACTCGAGGGACTGAGTAGGGGTGAGACTAGATTTTGGGATGTTTATTACAAGGCCAAAATACTGAAGGACACGCATTGTACAGGTTAGACAAGTCTTGGCCTCTGCTTGAGATAGAGCTCGAATGAGCCAGTTATGAGAAGACGAATATTCCTAGAGTGCGTAGAAATGCAGCTATTACTGCCATGCATTTCGTGAACACCCTTGGTGCAGAGGCCAGACCAAAAGGAAGCACCCTGTATTGGTAGTGCTTTCCTTGAAAAAGGAACCGAAGGAACCTTCTGTGAGTTGGATGTTTATTATGTTTATTTGAATTTGATATACCGCTCAGGCCGAAGCATTAGAGCGGTTTACAATAATATATCATTTGTGGAAATATGAAAGGAACGCTATTTGTAAGATAGGAAAGAGTAGAGGACAGAAACAGTCAAAAGGATAGGCAAAGAAAAGAAAGGGAACAGCAGGTTACCATAATATAAGCGTATGACAATCCAGACCACATATTCAATGCTCATTTCAGGACAAACGCCATGGACCAACGCCTAAGGATGGATGAGGGCATGGGTGTACGCATCCTTGAGATCTAGAGAACAAAGCCAGTCCTGACTCTGAAGGTATGGAAGCAGAGCACCGAGAGAAATCATCTTGAATTTCTCCTTGAATAGAAATTTTTTCAATTCTATGAGATCTAAGATGGGTCTGTAGCCCCCTGTTTTCTTTGGAATAAGAAAAGAAGGGGAGTAGAACCCTGTGCCTTGTTGAAGAAGAGGTACTTCTTCTATTGCCCCTAGGGCAAGAAGGATGGCAATCTCCTGACCTAGAAGGTTGAGGAGAGATGTTGGAGAATTGAACTGTTTCACCATGGTGTGAGGGGGAAGGCTTAAGAAATGAAGCTTGTACCCTTCCCTTATGATGGAGAGTGTGTCCATTGCTCTGCTGTGATTTGCTCCCATCTGGGAGCAAAGTAAGTCAACCTTCCTGGGATGGTAAGGTCTCTGGTCCTTCCAGAGCTAGAAAGGCTAAGTTCTCTAGTTGCAAGTCAAAGGCCCTGAGGAGGCTGAGGCTGCTGGGCCGTGGAAGGTCTAGCTGCCTTTGACTTGGCCTGTTTAGGTGGTTGCTGACGCTTTGCAGCAAAACGACCTGCAGAAGATGCCTGCTGACCATAAGCAGAATAGTATCTTCCCTTTTTGGAAAAAGATGTCTTTTTAAACAATCTTTTCTTAACAGGAGCAGAGGTAGACTTTGAAAGTCGATCCAAAGCAGAGTTTTCAGCATCCCTCTGAGTGGTCTTTGCTTGCCAATCCTTACCAAAAAGGTTTTCACCTGTTGTTGTTAAGTGCCATCGAGTCAGAGTCGACTCATGGCAACCCTCTGGATAGCTATCCTAAATTGTGTTCGGTCTTCAGTCAGGCAGCTCATTGTCGACAGACTGATACCCGTAGCTGCTGTTATTGTATCGATCCATCTCATTGCTGGCCTTCCTCTTTTGCATTGACCTTCTATCTTGCCAAGCATGATGTCTTTCTCTAATGATCTCTCTCTTCGCATGATGTGTCCAAAGTATGAAAGTAGAAGTCTTATCATCTGAGCTTCTAAAGAAAGCTTAGGTTTGATCTCCTCTAGTACTGACTGGTTTGTTCTTCGGGCAGTCCATGGTATACACAGTATTCGCCGCCAGCACCATAATTCAAAGGCATCAATTTTCTTCCTGTCTGTCTTTTTCACTGTCCAGCTTTCACATCCATATGATGTTATTGAAAATACCATGGCTTGAACAAGTCGAATCTTTGTATGGAGAGACACATCTCTGCTCTTGAGAATCTCATCTAAGTCTTTCATAGTCATTCTGCAAGAGCAATGCGTCGTTTGATTTCTTGACTGCTTGTTGCTTCTTTATTGATAGTTGATCCAAGTAGGTTTATTTTTATTTTATTTATTTACTGCACATTTATATACCGCTACTTCCAGCGATCAGCAGCGGTTTGATTCATGTTCTGGGATTGTCAATCAAGACTGGGGGGGGGTGGTATGTACAAATAACTGGGGTCACAGCACACATGGTTAGCGTCTTAGGGGGTGACTTATACATTCTTACATCTATATATACATATTTACATAATTATACATATAGCAGTTTTGAATACTCTCTCAGTTGATGGTCATAGCTGATTGTAATGACATCGAAATAGGTGAGTTTTAGCTCCTTCCTGAATTTGGTGATGTCCTTGATTAAACGCAGCTCACACGGGAGGTGATTCCAGAGAGTTGGTGCAGAGAATGAGAACGCTCTACGACTCGTACTTGTTTTCACTGTTCTGAAGTTGGTGGGGACTTGTAGGTTGCCTGAGTTGATAGTTCTTCTGTCCCTATTTGTAGGTTGCGTGCTGATTAGTGATGATAGGAATGATGGGGATATGTTGTTTATTAGTTTGAAGGTGGTCACCAACATCTTGTATTGTATCCTAGCTGCAATTGGGAGCCAATGTAGCTCTATCAGGATGGGGGTAATGTGTTCAGTAATGCCTGTTCCCATTATGATCCTGGCCGTCACGTTTTGGGCCATCTGAAGTATATTTAGTGATTTTTTAGGCAGACCTTGAAGGATGGCATTACAGTAGTCTAGGTGTGGCATTATGAGGGCTTGTGCTACTGACCGAAAATCACTGGGCTCAAGTATTTTCCGTAGTGGTTGTATCACTCTAAGTTTATGGAAGATGGCTTTATTTGTTTTGCGTAGGTGTGTCTCCATTTTCAGGTTGCAGTCGAGTGTTACTCCGAGATATTTGATTTCCTTCTTCGTGCTATACGTGTTGTTGCAGAGGGTGATTGTGGGAGGGGGGTTGAAGTTTGGTTTGCTGGATATATACATGACTTCTGTTTTCTTATGGTTAATTGCCATGTTGTTGTTTTGTAGCCATCTTAACATCTCCTCCAGACAATTTTCGAGCGGAGTATAATGAGGGTCCTCGGTATCTAGTTGCGTGTACAGCATAATATCATCTGCATAGATGTGGTATTTAATATTATGCTTTTTGAAGATGTCACAGAGGGGTTGCATGTAAACGTTGAACAGTAATGCCGATAGGGCTGAACCCTGGGGTATGCCCTGCGTTTGAGAGAACGGTTCAGCTTTCTCCCCGTTGAATTGTACCTGCGGCGTTCTGTTCGTTATGTAAGAGGAGAACCATTTGAGGGGGGTTCCCATTACTCCTATAGATTCCAATTTATTGAGGAGGATCTCATGGTGTACAGTGTCAAAGGCGGCAGAGATGTCAATGAAAATGAGTATAAACATTTTCTTTTTGTCTTCTAGGCCTTTGAGGAGATTGTTCATTAGCGCTATCAAAAGAGTCTCAACTCCATGATTTCTTCTGAACCCGTATTGCTGCGCATCTAGGGTATCACAGTCGACAAGATGTTCTTGAAGTTGTATGAGTACTGCTTTTTCAATGATCTTTGCGAGGAATGAAATGCTGGAGATGGGGCGGTATGATGTCGGATCTTCCTTATTGAGCGAGTTGTTCTTTAGTATTGGTCTTATTATCGATTGCTTCAGTTGGGCAGGCATTATTCCTTGACTTAGTGACTGGTTTATGATGTGGGATATTTGCTGGTTTATTTCTTTTTTGCTGCTTTTATCCATGCCGTTGGACAGGGTCGAGTGGGGAGGTGGTGGTATTTATTGAGGTTAGTATGTTTATGGATTGTTGCATATCGATGGTGTGGAATGTACTCCATGCCTGTTTGGGCGCATCTTCTGTTCGTTGGCATGGTGTGTGTAGATAGAGGGTGGAGCTTTTGGTGGTGAGCTTGCTTTCGTAGTGGTTTGCAAGCGTTTGTGGATGTATGGGGCTACCTTGATGTTCGGGTTGGGCTGTTTTCGTTAATGATTTAACTAGTTCAAAGAGTTCACGTGGTTTGTTGATGGCTTTGCTTAGGATGTTGGTATGGTGCATCCTCTTGGCTTTGTTTACCTCTTCCTTGTATTTTGCGAGGAGGTTGAGGTACACAGATTTGAGGTCGTTGGTTTTGGTAAGTCTCCACTTCCTTTCGTGTTTTCTAAGGTCTCTTTTCATTTTGGTCAGCGTTATGTTGTACCAAGGTTCTGATTTGTGTTTGTTTGCGTTTGTTTTGAGTTTCTCTTTAGGGATCGCCATGGCTTGAATTCCGGAATCCCAGCTATGCGTTAATTCATTGAGGTCTGTTTTTCCCAAGTCTATGTGGGATTTGATGGCCTTGATGAGACATTCCATATTTGGTTTGTTAAATCTTCTTTGTTGGGTTGCTATTCTTCTTGCCTTTGTGTCTTTAGCCACGGTAGGAAGCTTTATCCGCATATTGATTTGTTGTTCACAATTTCAATTTCTTCTCCTTCAACGATGAACCTGTTGATTATGCCAGTTGTCATGATCTTTGTCTTCTTTACATTACGGTGCAGGCCCATTTTGAGACTATGTTCTTTGATTGTGAGAAGCAAATGTTTCAGATCATCTTCACTTTCAGCCAGTAATGTAGTATCATCAGCATAGCGAAGGTTGTTGATGAGTCTTCCACAAATCTTCACACCTCTGTTGTCTTCATACAATCCTGCTTCTCTGATGATTTGTTCTGCATATAAATTAAACAGGTAGGGGGAAAGTATGCAACCTTGTCTTACACCTTTGCTTATTTTAAACCATTGTTTCTCCTTGTTCCGTTCAAACTGTTGCGTCTTGATCAATGTACAAATTGCGCAAGAGAACGATCAGGTGTTCTGGTATACCCATGCTTCTTAAGGTGGCCCAGAGTTTCTCATGGTTTACACAGTCAAAAGCCTTGCTATAGTCGATAAAGCACAAATAGATATCCTTTTGGTATTCTTTAGTCTTTTCAAGGATCCATCTCACATCCGCAATGATGTCTCTCGTTCCTCGCCCTTTCCTGAACCCTGCTTACACTTCAGGTAGTTCTTGTTCCAGGTATGGTTGTAGTCTCTTTTGAATAATCTTCAGTAGAATCTTGCTGGCATATGGAATCAGAGTGATTGTTCGATAATTTCCACAGTCAGTTGGATCACCTTTCTTTAGTATTGGTATAAACACAGATCTTTTCCAGTCAGTTGGCCATGTTGTCGTCTTCCATATTTCTTGGCAGAGCCTTGTAAGTATGGTAACAGCTGCATCAGATTGCTGCAATACTTCTATAGGAATGCCATCAATGCCTGGTGCTTTGTTCTTTGATAAGGCTTTCAATGCTGCTTCAACTTCTTCTTTAATCACCAATGGTTCCTGATCATAAGGTACAGGTTGAAACGGCTGTTGGTCCACTTGATCTGTATCATATAAAAACTCTGTATATTCCTTCCACCTTTTCTTGATCTTCTCAGCATCATTCAACATAGAACCTTGAGCATCTTGTAACATTCCAATTCGAGGCTGGAACTTTTTCTTTAACTCTCGTAGCTTTAGGAAAGCCGATCTTGTTCTTCCTCTATTAGTTTCTGCTTCTATTTCCTTGCATGCGTCGTTGTAGTACTTTTCCTTGTCCTGTCATGCTGCACGTTGGAAATCTCTGTTGAGTTCTGTGATTGTCTTTCTTTCTCCTCTGGCTTTAGCTTCTCTGCGTTTCTGGGCAATTTTCAGAGTTTCTTCCGTCATCCGTTTTGGCCGTTTTTGCTTTTTCACCTTTTGTAGAGACTTCTCGCTTTCTTCCAACACAAACTTCTTGATGTCATTCCATAACTCTTCCGGAGCTCTGTCATTTTTATCTAAAGCAGCAAATCGATTTTGCAGGCAGTCTTTAAATTCCAGTGGCATATTCTCAAGGTCATATTTTGCTGCATTCATGAGTGGTTTGCTCTTTTTCAACTTTAGCTTGAGTTTGCATACTAGTAGTTTATGATCTGTACCACAGTCAGCTCCAGGTTTTGTCTTGGTTGATGTTATAGAGCTTTTCCATTATTGACTTCCACAGATGTAGTCAATTTGATTTTTATACAATCCATTGGGTGAAGTCCATGTGTACAGTCGCCGCTTGTGTTGCTGGAAAAAGGTGTTTGAGATGAATAGATCATTGGTCTTGCAGAATTCTATCAGTCTTTCTCCAGCTTCATTTCTGTTGCCAAGTCCATATTTTCCAACTACTTTGCCTTCTTCTTTGTTGCCAACTTTTGCATTCCAGTCACTCATGACTATCAGGATATCCTGTTTGCATGTTCTGTCAATTTCAGCTTGTACTTGTTCATAGAACTCTTCAATTTCATTCTCTTCTGCAGCTGTTGTTGGGGCATATACTTGAATTATAGTTGTGTTGATAGGCAATCCTCGTAGACGAATAGAGATTAAGCGTTCGCTGACTGCATTGTATTTCATTACAGTTCTTGCAAATTTCTTCTTTATTATAAATGCAACACCATTTCTTCTTTGTCTTTCATTTCCAGCATAGTAGACCATGTGATCATCTGATGCAAAGTGCCCGATGCAAGTCCATTTCAGTTCGCTGACACCCAACAGATCAAGTTGTACACGTTCCTTTTCATTCTTGACCACCTCCAACTTCCCTTGGTTCATGCTTCGTACGTTCCATGTTCCAATGTGTAAGACATCTTTACAGCTTCTGACTCTCATTTCATGCGCAGCTACATCAGCAGTCAGACTTCCCGAGGGCTTTGATCCAACCACATCATAATTTATTTATTTTATTTACACTCTCTTATATACCGCGCTATTCTGCATCAGTGCGGTTTACATTGAACAAACTGAAATTACATTGAACAGGGCATTATAACTTGGAGATAACTATTTTACCGGGAATATGGGCTATGGAGGGTTAAGTGGCTTGCCCAAGACCACAAGGAGCACCTGTGGGACTAGAAACCCCAATCCTTCCGGCCCAAGGTTGCTGTCCTCTAGTGGGATTTGAACCCCCGACCTTCCGGCCTGAAGTACCTTGCTCCAACCACTAGGCCACTCCTCCACTACAAATGCTGGCTTTACTCTGAAAAGTCTTCAGCTCTTCGACAGTAGCTAGTTGAGTGCTTTCCGACCTGGAGGTCTCATCTTTCAGCACCATAGCACAATTTGTTTTGTTGTAACTATCCATTGGGTTTTCATGGCAAGATACAGAAGTAGATTTCCGGGCCTTTCTTCCGCGCAGTTTAAGTTTGGTGGTGTTGCCGCTGTCACAAAAATGTGATCCTCCGCCGTCAACAATGTCCCATTCTGCTGCTGCTGCCCAGATGGGTGGTTTGTCTTGGTCTGGCAGCTGAGACCTGTCCATCTTGGGAGACCCTGCCAGTAGTTAAACTACCGATAGTTTAGCTCTCAGCATCACTGATGCACGCAAGCCCTCACAGCATGACAAGTTGCAAACCAAGTGAGAGCTGTACAAGGGAGATTTCCCAATTGATCTTGGACCCAGAGCTCGAAATCAGAAGCTTGTAGCCAAGCA
Organism: Ichthyophis bannanicus; assembly: GCA_033557465.1. Lineage (NCBI taxonomy): Eukaryota > Metazoa > Chordata > Amphibia > Gymnophiona > Ichthyophiidae > Ichthyophis > Ichthyophis bannanicus. Next base: position 2,888,933 of record CM066043.1, read on the forward strand.
ATTCTGCATGCCCCTATGGCAATAGCCGAAGCTCTGCTTACACACTCAAAAGAGTCAAAGGCTGCACGGTTGGAAAATTTGGAGACATCTTGGGCATGTTTGAGCCAAGTGAGAAACTCCTGTCTTTTGTCCTCTGAAATGAAAGGGGTTAAAGTCTGCAGATTATCTGCGACTTCTTTTAGAAACATTCCTATATAGAGACTATAGGAAATGATCCTAGCAGCTAGCATAGCAGCTTGGAAAACCCTTCGGCCAAAAGCATCCAGGGTCCTGCATTCACAGCCTGGAGGATTAGATGAGTGTCTTTTTGCACTCTATCTTCTTATTTTTATTATTTATTTTATTACAGTTTCTTATATACCGCGCTATTTAGAATCAGCGCGGTTTACATCATAACAAAACGACCATTACGACAAACTGTCAGGTTTTACATTGAACAGGAGTACAAACTTGGATAACTGGGTTAACTATATACATAATCTATCTACACTGCAGTGTGAGGGCAGACTCTACCACAATAGAGTGGTGAGGAAGCTGAGTCCTGTGGAAGCCAGGACAAGGAGGGACACGATACATGGTGTCTAACCTGCGAGAATGAGGAGAGGTGGTGAGAGGTGTCTCCCACAACCTCAACATTTGATCATACAGAATCTCATGAACAGGTAAAGTAGCTGCCTCCTTAGGAGCTTTAGGATATTGTAAAATATCCAACTCCTTGGCTTTGGGTTCTGACTCAGGGGCCACTGTGATAGAGAGGCCCCTAGCCACTTCCCTAACAAAGTCTTGAAAAGACAAGTCTTCTGGAGGAGACATTCTTCGTTTAGGTGAAGAAGACTCCTGAGGAAGAAGTATCGATGCTTCTACAGAACTCTCAGACTCAGAGTCCTCAGAGGAATCGAAGTATCGCCTGTCTGGATGCTCCTGTAAAGCCCGATAACCGTATCGAGTGGGATCGACATCAGGAGTAATTGGTACTGGTTCGGTACCGATGGGCATCATAGGACAGGGTACTGTTGCAGTCGACACCGAAGCCGATGTCGATGCAATCGGTGCCGGTACCGGAGCCGGTACCAGCAACGGGGATTGTTGCGGTACCGGAGGCGTCGCAGCCTGTATGAAAGCCGTTAAAGTGCGCTGCATGGTCAGAATCTTCTGATCCATCGACGCCACCAGAGTCTGGATGTCGGTACCAGTGGGAGCCACCGGTACCCCAGAACACGGCAACAGGTGATCTGTCGAGGCCGAGCCATCGATGTCAACCTGTGACCCCATAGATAATTGCTTTGGAAGCCAGAGCTTCCCGCCGTGGTAATTTTGCCGGTGCAGAATCCTCGAGGGCAAGCCCAGAGGCATCTCTATGCTTGGAGGGAGATCTGCCCTTCGAGGACCGGCCAGATTTATGCTTGGTTACCTGAGATCCATGGGAGGAAGAAGAGGCCCTGGAAGACATTGATGCTACCGAAGCTGCATCAGAGGGAAACAGGGTACTGAGCTTGGCTGCTCGGTTCTGCCGACCTCTCTTAGACATCATGGTACAGGACATACAATCCGTGATGGAATGGTCAGGTCCCAAACACTTTAGACACCAGTCATGGGTGTCGGTGACAGAAATAGTACCGCCACATTTTGTGTATTTTTTAAACCCAGAAGCGGGCTTCTCCATGAGGAAAATATTTTTAGGCCTAGGGCCCAAAAACTGAAAATGCACAGTAAAGATAAAGCGTTTTTTGGGGTTTTTTTGAAAGAAAGCAAAGACAGACCGGCGGTACCGGTCTGACGAAGAAGGCAGATGAGAGACAAAAGAAGAAAGAAAAAATAAAGAACTTCTTCTGCGGTGACAGGAACACGACCTGCTGGCTCCGCGGAAAAGAAGAACCGGAGAGAGGCGGTTGGGAAAGGTGGGAAGGCAGCACGCAGACGCTGTGGGATGGTCCCAAAAGCTTTCTTATTGGACGCTGGGGAGCGTTCCTGCGCAGGCTCCGTCAGTACCGACGATACCCATAAGTGAAGACTCATTCCTGCTTGTTCCTGGAGATCCTGTTTTTCCCTGTTTGTTCACATAGAACATGGCTACTTGATTGTCCGTATGAATGAGGACTGTCTTGTAGCTGAGCAGGGTGTGGAACACTCGAAGAGCAAGGAAGATTGCTCTGAGTTCCAAGAGATTGATGTGTAGATGAGTCTCCTGTGGAGTCCAAGTGCCTTGGGTGGAGAGGTCTTGTAAATGAGCTTCCCAACCCATTGGTGAAGCATCTGTTGTGAGAGTTTCCTGGGGTAAGGGTTGTTGAAATGGGGACCCCAACAACAGGTTCTGAGTGGACTGCCACCATTGGAGGAACAAAATGAGGCGACTTGTGTTTGCTATTTTGTCTGACAGGCACCCTGATGCCTGGGTCCACTGAGTTGATAAAGTCCACTGGGCTGCTCTCATATGGAGGCGAGCATAAGGAACCACATGCACGGTAGATGCCATGTGGCCTAGTAGTTGTAGCATTTCTCGGGCAGTGAGAAGAGGTTTTAGCACTGCTTGAGAAGCTAACTGCACTATGCGAAGGCAACGGGCCTGGGGAAGATAGGCCCTTACCCTTTTGGTTTTCCAGCAAAGTTCCTATGAATTCTAGAGATTGAGTGGGAGTTAGACTAGATTTTGGGACGTTTATGACAAGAACCAAATACTGAAGGATACGCATTGTGCAAGAAATCATCTTGAAATTCTCTTTGAACAGGAATTTGTTCAATTCTCTGAGGTCCAAAATAGGTCTGTATCCCCCTGTTTTCTTTGGGATAAGGAAATAGGAGGAGTAAAACCCCGTACCCTGTTGTTGAATGGTTACTTCTTCTATTGCCCCTTGGGCAAGAAGCATAGTGACCTCTTGATCTAACAGGCTGATGAGAGAGGTCTGAGAATTGAACTGTCTTACATGGTGGAAGAGGGCATGCACAGGAAGTGCAGCTTGTACCCCTCTCTTATAATGGAGCGTGTTCACTGCTCTGCTGTTATCTGCTCCCACCTGGGAGCAAAGTGATATAACCTTCCTGGAATGGTGGAAGACTCTGGTCCATTCAGGGCCAGGAAGGCTAAGTTCTCTAGATGAAAGTCAAAGGCCTTGTGGAGGCTGAGACTGCTGAGACGGTTGAGGCTTAGTAGTCTTTGCTTTCTTTTGTTTGGGTGGTTGCTGACCCTTTCGGGTAGGCTGACCTGTAGAACGTCCCTGCTGAGAATAAGAGGGATAAAACCTCTTCTTTTTTGAGAAGAAAGGCTTCTTGAAGGATTTCTCTCTCGTAGGATCAGCAGTGGCTTTGGATAGCCTATCCAAAGTGGAGTTGTCAGCATGCAACTCATTGGCCTTTTCTTTCCAATCTTCACCAAACAGATTCTCACCAGTACAAGGAATATTGCCCAGTTTGTCTTGTACCCAGAACTCCAAATCAGATGCCTGGAGCACCTATGGCAATGGCAGAGGTTCTGCTTATGCACTCAAAACAGTGAAAAGCTGCACGGTTGACAAATTTGGAAACATCCTGAGCATGTTTGACTAATGTGAGAAAATCTTGTCTTTTATCCTCAGGAAGAAGAGGGCTCAAAACCACTAGATCCCCAGTAATTTCCTTCAAGAACATTCCCATATATAAAATATAGGAACTGATCCTGGCAGAAAGCATGGAAGCTTGGAAAGTACGACGTCCAAAAGCATCCAAAGTTCTGCACTCGCCTCCTGGAGGATGTCCTGGCATGTCTCTTTGTACTACTGATCCTTCTCATAGCTGATTCCACTACAATAGAGTGGGGAAAAATTTTAGTCTTCTAGAAACCAGGACAAGGAGGGACTCGGTACATAGTATCCAGTCTACGAGAGTGAGGAGAGGTGGTAAGAGGCGTCTCCCACATTCTCAGCATGAGATCATGCAAGATCTCATGGATGGGTATAGTAGCTGCCTTTTTAGGAGCTTTGGGATATTGTAAAATTTCCAACTCCTTTGCTCTGGGCTCTGATTCAGGAGCCACAGTAATGGACAGACCGAGCCACCTCCCTGATGAAGTCCTGAAAGGAAATATCCTCTGGAGGAGACATCCTGCGCTTAGGGGAGGAAGGCTCCTCTGGGAGAAGCATTCCAGCATCGACAGAACTGTCAGAATCCTCAGATTCTTCTGAGGACTCGAAGTACCGTCTGTCCGGATGCTCTTGGTACCGGGAGTAATCGGTACCGGAGTATCGGTACCGGAGGGCATCGCATGACTGGGTGCCGGCAATGCGGACACCGATGTCGATGCTATTGGTACCGGTACTGGAGTCGGTACCGGTTGAACTGTCTGACGCGGTTCCAAGGGTGTCGATGCCGCAAGGAGAGCCACCAGACTGCGTTCAATAGCCAGGAACCGCTGGTCTATCGATGCTGCCGATGCCTGGGTATCGGTACCGGAGAAAACAGCCGGTACCCCAGAGCATGGCACCAGTAGTTCTGCCGAGGTTGAGGCCTCGAACGTCCTGGAGCCCCAATAATGCTTTGGAAGCCGAAGCCTCCTGCCGGGGCAATTTTGCCGGTGCAGAATCCTCAAGGGCAAAGCCAGAGGCATCTCGATGCTTAGGAGATCTACCCTTTGAGGACCGGCTAGATTTCTGTTTAGTTACCTGAGATCCACGGGAGGAAGAGGAAGCCCTGGAAGACGTTGATGCCACCGAGGCTGCATCAGAGGGAAACAGGATACTGAGCTTAGCAGCTCGGTTCTGCCGACCTCTTTTAGACATCATGGCACAGGACATACATTCCATGATGGAGTGGTCAGAACCTAAACATTTGAGACACCATTCATGGGTGTCGGTGACGGAGATGGTACCGTCACACTTGGTGCACTTTTTGAAACCCGAAGAGGTCTTTTCCATTGTGGAGGAATTTTTGGGCCTAAGGCCCAAAAAGGCACGTGCATGTGGAAAAAAGTACTAAGAATTTTTTTTTTTTTTAAAGAAAAGAAAGAAAAACCGGCGGTACCGGTAGAGCGTCGAGGAAGGCAGACGCAACCACAAAAAAGAAAGGTAATAAGGGAAATTTTCCGCGGTGATAGGAACGACGACCTGCTGGCTTTGCGGAAAACGAAGAACTGGAGAGAGGCAGTTGGGAAAGGCAGGAAGGAAGCACACAGGTGCTGTGGGATGCTCTAATTGGACGCTGGGGAGCGTTCCCGCGCAGGTTCCGTCGGTACCGACGATACCCATATGTGAAGACTACATTCCTGCTTGTTCCTGGAGATTCACCCCTATTACTTGACTACTGCAACTCACTTTACCAGTGACTCTCAAAACAAGCCATCATGCCGCTCCAAATAGCACAAAACAGAGCAGCACGAATTATCACCGGAACTTCCAGACAAGAGCACATCTCCCTCATACTTAAGCAATTCCATTGGCTCCCAATATATTCTCGCATCAGGTTCAAGATGACAAACAACTTTAAAATCATCCATCACTCCTCAGCCAATATCTTAGAAGATCTAATCTTAACAGACTCAAACCCTCAACCCAGGAGAAAAAAAGAATATGATCATCACGCCTCACGAATACCACAAATCCAAAAAAAAAAAAAAAAAACCATCCGGAAGAGTGCTTTCACTGTATGCCCCATCGCTATGGAACTCCCTACCGGACGACATGCGAGTCATGACAGATAACAAAGACTTCTAAAAGAAACTGAACACTCATTTTCACAAACCATTCGTACATGCCCTTTTTATACACTGACAAATGACTATATCAATGATTCCCAACACATTTGGGAGAACAAATCTATTCCTTCACCCCAGCAAATTGAAGACATAATACAGGGACTTAATACAACATCACCTTCAGACCCATGTCCAGTGTCTTGGATCAAAGCAACAAAACATCTGCTTTCACCTTACATTCATAAGATTGTTAAGAACTCCCTTCAACAAGGATATTTACCACAGTCTTTAAAACAAGCCATGAATCGGCCAGTCCTTAAGAACACCACACTAGGCCCTTCTGATCCGAAAACTTACCGTCAATTTCTAGCTTACCATTCCTTACCAAAGTCATTGAAAAATCAGTACAAAATCAACTTCAGGATCACTGGACATTCACCAGCATGGCTTCAAACCACAACACAATGTTGAAACCTTGCTCACCTCTCTGTTTGATAATCTTTTAAGAGGTATCGATAATATTTCTGCTAGTATTCATGGATGTTTCAGCTGTTTTTGACACAATATCTCATTCTAAGCTACTGCACCGTTTGTATCATATAGGTTTACGTAAGAATACTCTAAACTGGTTTAGCTGTGAGTTTTATAGGCAGAGGCCAAGAATGGGTTAGACGGAGTGGAGGGGGGAGTGGAGTCTGGTTTCTAGAGCTTCGGCATAAGGATATGTTAATATTTGGACTGTGATGACCTTCTGTATTGTGACACTCGGAAAGGGGGGCGGGGGAGGTGAGGGGGGGGGGTAATTGTTAAGGAACCGGATTATTATAGTGCTGTATATGTGTATGTGTATAATGACTTCCTGATAAATAAAGAATTGGAAAAAAAAGAATGCTAGGTATCATAAGGAAAGGAATGGAAAATTTAAAAAAGGATATTATAATGCCTCTATATCGTTCCATGGTGAGACCGCAACTTGAATATTGTGTGCAGTTCTGGTCGCCGTATCTTAAAAAGGATATAGCGTTATTAGAGAAGGTTCAGAGAAGAGCCTCCAAAATGGTAAAAGGGATGGAAGGATACCCCTATGAAGGAAGGCTAAAAAGGTTAGGGCTCTTTAACCTGGAACAGAGACGGCTGAGGGGAAATATGATAGAAGTCTATAAATTAATGAACGGAGTGGAACGGGTAAACGTAGATCGATTGTTTACATAATCAGAATATAGAAAGACTAGGGGACATGCAATGAAGCTACAGGGTAAACTATTTAAGACTAATAAAATAAAATATTTTTTCTCTCAACGTGTAATCAAACTCTGGAATTTATTACCGGAGGATGTAGTAAAGGCTGTTAGTATAGCTGGGTTTAAAAAAGGTTTGGACAAGTTCCTGGAGGAAAGGTCCATAAACCATTATTATGAAGGGACCCAGGATATCAATGCTTGACCCAATACAAGCATTGTGGAACCTGTGTCTTTTGGGAAAACTGCTAGGTACGTATGACCTAGATTGGCCACTGTTGGAAACAGGATACTGGGCTTGATGGACCTTGGTCTGACTCAGTATGGCATATCTTATGTTCTTATGTTAGCTCTTACTTGGAAGGTTGTATGCAACAAGTCAAATGTGACCAAAACAAATCTTTGCAATTCCCAATCATTCAAGGAGTTCCACAAGGTTCAGCTTTATCTTCTATTCTGTTCAACATTTATATCCAATCTTTATGCAATATTAAGCTACACAAATTCCATTATCACCTTTATGCTGATGACATCATGGTATATACTCCAATTGTTTTACAGTCTCTTGACTTTTCACCAATTTCTACATGTCTCCAAGACATGAATACCTAGCTTTTAAATAATTTTACACTTAATTATGACAAAACTGAGGTAATGTTTGTTACTAGGAACACTAATTTCATATCCTCCAAATACAGAGTAGTTACTCACCTGTAACAGGTGTTCTCCAGGAGCAGCAGGAATCAGTCCTCACATATGGGTGACCCTCGTGTGGAGCATTTCCCCAGCTTTCAAAGAAAGCCTTTGGGAATTGCAGCGCACATGCGCGGTCCCCTTCCCGCCCAAGGGTGCCATCTTGCTCAGTCTGACGACATAGCTAAAAGACAGCAAAAAATTAGCAAAATAAATCATATAACTGCAACTCCAAGGGGAGGAGGGAGGGTTGTAAGGACTGATTCCTGCTGCTCCTGGAGAACACCTGTTACAGGTGAGTAACTACTCTTTCTCCAGGACCAAGCAGGAAGTCAGTCCTCACATATGGGACTCCCCAGCTTAAGGCTACCGGAGACCTCAAGCCGAAAAAATGAGCTCCCTCTAGCTCAGCAGTACGTAAGGAAGGAATCTTCTCTGAGAACGCCCCCGACTGGTAGCCCAACAGCAGGGCCGGAGGGTAGGAGTTGCCTAAACCCCAAAGAGATTATGGAGTACTGCCTGTCCGAAAGCACTGTCCCTGCGGGACTCCCTCTCAAGGCAGTAATGGGCCGCAAAAGTCTGGCTTGAAGACCAAGTAGCGGCCCGGCAGATGTCTGCCAACGGAACAGAGTGGAGATGAGCCACTGACGCAGCCTTTGCCCTGACTCGACCCTCTAACGAGAGGCCGGCTGCCCCATAAGCCCAGGCGATACAGTCAGCGACCCAGATGGACAAAGTACGCTTGGAGACAGGTAACCCCAACTTATTGGGGTCAAAAGAAACGAAGAGCTGAACAGCCCTCCGCTGCTCCCGCGTACGGTCAAGGTAGAAGGATAACGCCCTCCTAGAGTCCAGGTTATGCAGGACCATCTCAGCCCTGTTGGCATGCGGCCTGGGAAAGAAGGTCGGAAGAACCACCTCCTGATTGAGGTGAAAAGGGGAGACAACTTTAGGGAGAAACTTCGGGTGAGTCCGTAAGACTACCCTATTCCTGTAGAACCTAGTGTAAGGAGGATCAGACACTAGCGCCTGAAGTTCACTCACTCGCCTAGCAGAGGTAAGAGCTACCAGAAACAAGGTTTTCCAGGAGAGAAAACAGAGAGGGCAGGTAGCCATAGGTTCAAAGGGCGGACAAGAAATCCGCTATAAGACCACATTCAGATCCCACTCAGGGGCTGGTGGACGCAAAGGAGGCTTAAGCAGGAGGCGACCTCTGAGAAAACGAGCCACCAAAGGGTGGTTGGAAAGAGGCCGTCCGTCCACTGGCGAGTGGTGTGCTGAGAGAGCACTGAGGTGAACCCGGACAGAGTTGGACTTAAGGCCTAGATTGGAGAGGTAAAGCAAATATTGCAAGAATACCGTTACCAAGCACGAGAAGGGATTCTCGCTGTGCTGAGCACACCATGCGGAGAATCTACGCCACTTAAGAGCGTAGGATTTCCTGGTGGATTGCCGCCTAGAGGCTAAGACTACATCTTCCACCTCACGGGGAAGTAGTAGGGGAGCCAGGACTACCCTTTCAGCAGCCAGGCCATCAGATGAAGGGACTGGAGGTTAGGGTGCAAGAGAGACCCCTGATCCTGAGACAGGAGATCGTGCTGAAACCTGTGATAAGGAAGCTTATCATAGCTCAGGAAGGAGCTATAGAAAAGGTGAAGTGACTCTGAACAAGCAACCTGTCAGTTCTGGTAGAAATAAGAAAACAGAATTTTCCCATAAAAGACTACCAGTCCCAGAATGCACCAGGTTTCCAACAGCCATTAGAGGAGCTGAAGTGGGGAAACGTGTGTTCAATCAGGAGGGCTATGAGGTAATCCCCAAGCACTCATCTCAAAGGGCAGGGCCTGATTCAGCACAGCTGCGCTGTGCTAGGGTGGAGCACTCATCAAAGCAGAATAAAGGTAGAGTTTATTCTACAGAGAATTATCCTCAGAATTATCCTCAGTTTCATCTGGAGGATCATCAGAAGCAGAAGCCAGTGCGGACGGACAGAGAGAGCAAGAAACCCTTTGGAAGAAAGAAGAGAAAAGCATTTGGGAGGTCTAAAGGAGTCCAGAGCAGTACGTATACTGGGAGACATTCAAAAGGCCAGCGTACACCATTGGACTGGGGAAAACCAGAGGAGTGGTGCTGCAGAGCTAGGCATCTCCAGACGGTACCTGTGAGGGAGACGGCTGCACTTGGAAGGGACCCTAGGACCCGTGCCAGAAGGTATGTGAAGAGAGATCCAGTGTCCAGGGATCTGGATTAGAAGGCTGGACATAAGAACTGGACTACATACTGGCCAGGCTATTTAGAGAGGAACTCTAACAGCAATGGAAGCTCAGGTATCAACACTGATCTATGCCCTAGCTATAACCTTGAAAGACAGCAGGGAAACAAGTATTCTCCTGAGAGTGCTACATTGAGAAATTCCTCTGTGCCAATCCATGATATTGAACCCATGATTGTTGAAGAAGGGGAAGCGGTCTTAGATACAGGCTGTGAATATATGGATTGCTCTGTCTAAACTCCTTTGGTAATTTTCTGTTACAAAGTACAACAACCATCACAAAGAAATACAAACTTGTTCTTTAATCTACTCAGAAAAGCTCCTGAAGTAGGATTTGAGCCACGCAGTAGAAAGCAAGCCAGCTAAGGGGTTTCAGCTGGGTAACTGCTAGCAATTGAGCCTTACCTAATTGCTTGTGAGCTCTGAGGGAATCACTTCTGAATCTATGTGTGAAGATATAAGAAGTTAACCTGAAAAGAACAGTTTTCCCTTCTTTGTGGGTTTTGCTTGTTGTTTGAAACACTAAGAAAATATTAGCTAAAGCCTACAGAAAAGACCAGTTTGTTACCAACCAGGTCTTTATTCTTTTCATTTGATTGCCTGACAAGTTCAAATGTTGTTTTCCTGAATTTGTTTTTCTAAGTTTAACACTGAAAGCAAGTATCCTGTTTTATGTGCTACCAAGCATATCTGTAGCATATCTGTGTTGGGAGAAATAACCCCATAAATAAATATCTTATTGGCTTTACACTTAAGCAAAACTAATTATTGTGAGCAGCTGTGTCTGGTGTGAATGGACTGCATTTCCCACAATCCTTGCAAATCATATTGATATATGCACTTGCCAAGACTGTGAACATTCTCACCCAGGCAGCCGTCTGACAAACCCCAGAGGAAGAGGGGTGGCCACCGCCAGTTGCAGCAGAAGTGGGAAGCACGGTTGCCTAGGCCACCTGGGGGCTATCAGGATCATTGAGGCCCCGTCCTGGAGGACTTTGAACAGTGTTCGGGACACTAGGGGCGTGGGAGGAAACGCATACAGCAGGCCTGTGGACCACGAGATCAGAAACGCATCCGCTGCTACTCTGAGAGGATGCGGTTGTCTGGAGCAGAATCTCGGGAGTTGCCTGTTCAGAGGACTGGCAAACAGATCCATGGTGGGGAGGCCCCACCTGAGAAAGATCTGCTGAACTACCAATGGGTTCAATCTCCACTCGTGTGGTTGTAGGATCCTCCTCAGTCTGTTCGCCAGGTAATTTTCTTGACCTGGGAAGTAGACAGCCTTGAGGAGGATTCCGTGATTGACGGCCCAAGAGCACAGCCGTTGTGCCTCCTGACATAGAAGGAAGGAGCCTGTGCCTCCTTGTTTGTTCCCGTAGAACATGGCAACTTGATTGTCCGTCTGGACTAGTACAGACTGGTGAGCGACGAGATGGGAAAAGGCTCTCAGAGCTAGGCGTATTGCCCGTAGCTCCAGGAAGTATAGCTGTTGAGCAGCCTCCCAGGGGGTCCAGAGACCCTGAGTACAAGCCCCTTGGCAATGTGCTCCCCAACCTAGAAGAGAAGCATCTGTCGTCAGCACTTGAGAATGAGGAGGGGATTGAAAAACTACTCCGAGTACCAGATTCGGAAGATGAAGCCACCATTGCAGAGAGGAGACCAGCAGGTCGGATATTCTTACGGAGTCCGCTAGGCTCCCTGTGGCCTGATGCCACTGAGTGCGAAGGCGCCACTGAGCAGGCCGCATGTGCAGGCGGGCATTGGGGGTGACATGAACCGTGGAAGCCATATGGCCGAGTAGTCTCAGGAATTGCCTGGCAGAGACCAGGGAATTGCTGTGAAACTGCCTGGCCAGATCCATTAGCCTGTGGGCCCTGTCCATTGGCAGAAAAGCCTTCGCTTAAAGAGTGTCCAGCCTTGCTCCTATGAATTCTAAGTTCTGGAACGGGAGCAAAGCGGACTTTTCGAAGTTTATGACAAACCCCAAGTGCTGAAGCAGAGCCACAGTGCGAAGGGTGGCTTGATTGGCCTCCTGGGAAGACTGGCCCTTTATGAGCCAGTCGTCCAGGTACGGAAACATGAAGAGACCTTAAAGCCTTAGGTAGGCCGCCACCACTGCCAGGCACTTGGTGAACACCCTGGGAGCGGAGGTCAGGCCAAAGGGTAGTACTCTGTACTGATAGTGGTTTCCTCCCACAACAAATATGAGATATTGTCTGTGGTCTAGATGAATAAGGATGTGAGTATCAGCATCCTTTAGATCCAAGGAGCATAGCCAATCTCCCTGCTGGAGGTAGGGCAGCAGGATTCCAAGGGTAAGCATCTTGAACTTTTCCCTCTCCAGGAACTTGTTGAGGTTGCGTAAGTCTAGGATGGGTCTGAGGCCTCCTGTTCTTTTTGGTACCAGAAAGTACCTGGAATAAAAGCCGTGACCTCTCAGCCTGTTCCTTTAGTAGACTTGCCAACTCCTGAAAGAGTAGGTCCCTGTGCAGAGGAAGTCTCGGAGGCTCCCCTGGAAAATAGGAGGGAGGCACCTGGTGAAAATGGAGAAGATAGCCCTGTTGGACTAAATGAAGTACCCAGGTATCTGATGTGACGGCTGACCACCTGTGGGCAAAGTGGGCCAGCCGGCCTGCTGTGCTGAGAGAAGCCAGCTGAGGAGAAGAGGCTATGCGTTGTGAGTCAAAAACCCCCACCCTGCTGAGCAGGGGCCGGTGTTGGTGGCTTGGGGGCCTTCTGCCTACGGGGCCCATGACCCTGCCCCTTGGCCTGCTGACCCTGCTGGGGTGCTGCAGAGGTCTGATAATGAGGGTATTGTTTATAGGCAGATGACTTCCTCGGGTAAAATGACTTTTTTTCCGAGCCCTTCTTCTTCTGAAAAGGGGCAGAGGTCTTTCTAGAGAGCCTAGTCCTGGTCAGAGTCTCGGTCTCGAGTTCTGCAGCCTTTTCAGCCATGGGCTTGCCAAAGAGGTTTTCACCTCTGCAGGGGACATCGACCAACTTGTCCTGTACCCATGGCTCGAGGTCGGATGACTGTAGCCAAGCCTGTCGGCGGGCACCGATGCCGGCCCCGGCTACTCTGGCCGAAGCCTCGAAGCCATCGTAGGCTGCTCGAGAGATAAACTTTGAGCACTCTCGAATACCGGTGGACAAGGCCTGGAACCTCTGCAAAGGTTCCTCGGAGAGACCAGCAGAGAACTCGGCAATCTCCTTTGCCAGATCTCGGAGATACATGCCCATGTAGAGCTGGTATGTCTGGACACGGCAAGCAAGCATAGAGCCCTGGAAGCACTTCTTACTGAGGGCATTCAGGTTCCGGACCTCCCGACCGGGAGGCAACGAGGAGTGCATCTTCTGACTTTTCAGTCGATGCATGGCCAATTCCACAACCATGGAGTGATGCCGTAATTGTGCCTTTTGGAACCCGGGGCTCTTGCGGACTCGATAGATGGAATCGACCCACTTGCTTAACACCAGCGTCGAGGCCGGGGTCTCCCACATGCGGAAGAGCAGCCGCTCCAGCATCGGAGGAACCGGTGCAGTAAAGGCCTCCTTCGGGGGAGAGTCATACTGGAGGGCCTCGAGCTCCTCGGCTCGAGGCTCCTCCTCGGGATCCGCGGGGAAGGCCAAGGCCAAGGCCATGGCCATATCCCGCACGAAGTCCGAGAACCGGGTATCCTCCGGTGGGGATCGTCTCCGAGGCTCGGACTCCGGCGAGTCCAACGGGACACACCGAGTACGATAGGTATCGGGTGACTCTTCGTCCTCCGTCTCCCAGCCCGACTCCTCGGAGGAGGTGTCGAGCGGCTCCGGTCGGGCAGGCACCAATGCCTTCTGCCACGATGCAGAGGGTACCAGCGTCGACGACCTCGGTCCCGAATGGGAGGCCGAGGGAGACCGTGGCCGAGGATCGACTCGAGCCCGCATGGACTCAAGGATCGGCTCGCCCTTCGGGGTCGACTTGGATGTCGATGTCCCATGGTCATAAGAACATAAGATATGCCATACTGGGTCAGACCAAGGTCCATCAAGCCCAGTATTCTGTTTCCAACAGTGGCAAATCTAGGTCATATGTACCTAGCAGTTTCCCCAAGAGACAAGTTCCACAATGCTTGTACTGGGTCAAGCATTGATATCTTCGGTCACTTCTTAATAATGGTTTATGGACCTTTCCTCCAGGAACTTGTCCAAACCTTTTTTAAACCCAGCTACACTAACAGCCTTTACTACATCCTCCGGTAACAAATTCCAGAGTTTGATTACACGTTGAGTGAAAAAATATTTTCTTTTATTAGTCTTAAATAGTTTACCCTGTAGCTTCATTGCATGTCCCCTAGTCTTTCTATATTCTGATAACGTAAACAATCGATCTAAGTTTACCCGTTCCACTCCGTTCATTAATTTATAGACTTCTATCATATCTCCCCTCAGCCGAGTCTTTTCCAGGTTAAAGAGCTCTAACCTTTTTAGCCTTTCTTCATAGGAGTATCCTTCCATCCCCTTTAGCATTTTGGTGGCTCTTCTCTGAACCTTTTCTAAAATTGCTATATCCTTTTTAAGATACGGCGACCAGAATTGCACACAATATTCAAGGTGCGGTCTCACCATGGAACGATATAGAGGCATTATAATATCTTTTGTTTTATTTTCCATTCCTTTCCTTATCATACCTAGCATTCTATTTGCTCTCTTGGCCGAAGCTGCACACTGGGCCGAGGGTTTTAACATGGTATCCACAATGATGCCTAAATCTTTTTCCTGGGTGGTGGTTCCTAATGTGGAACCTTGCATCGTGTAACCATAGTTTGGGTTGTTCTTCCCTAGGTGCATAACCTTGCACTTGTTCACATTAAATTTCATCTGCCATTTTGATGCCCAGTCTTCCAATTTATCAAGATCCTCTTGCAATTTTCCACAATCCTCTTGGGTTTTAACAACTTTAAATAGTTTTGTGTCATCTGCAAATTTGATAACCTCACTCGTTATTCCACTTTCCAGGTCATTTATGAATATGTCAAAAAGCAGCGGTCCTAGCACAGATCCCTGGGGTTCACCACTATTCACCTTTCTCCACTGGGAAATTTGGCCATTTAGCCCTACCCTCTGCTTTCTATCTTTTAACCAGTTCCTGATCCACAATAGTACACTGGCTCCTATCCCATGACTCTTTAGTTTTGCCAAAAGTCTCTGATGAGGGACCTTGTCAAAGGCTTTCTGAAAGTCCAGATACACAATATCAACCGACTCACCTTTGTCCACCTGTTTATTCACTCCTTCAAAAAAACATAACAGATTAGTAAGACAAGATCTTCCTGTCTAAAGCCATGTTGGCTGTCTCCCATTAGGTTGTGACTATCTACATGCTGAGTAATTTTATTCTTTATGATGGTTTCTACCATTTTTCCCGGTACTGACGTCAGGCTCACCGGTCTGTAGTTTCCCGGATCACCCCTGGAACCCTTTTTAAAAATTGCTGTTACATTGGCGATCCTCCAATCTTCAGGTATTAGAGATGATTTTAATGATAGTTCACAGATTACTGATAGCAGGTCTGCAATCTCATATTTCAGTTCTTTCAACACCCTTGGATGTATACCATACGGACCAGGTGATTTGCTACTCTTCAGTTTATCTAATAGTTGTAAGACATCTTCCCGATGTATCGATATTTCCTTCAGTTCTTCCGCACCTTTAAATACCACTTCAGTCATGGGTAACATCCCTACATCTTCCTCAGTAAAGACCGAAGCAAAGAATTCATTCAGTCTCTCCGCTATCGCCTTGTCGCCTCTTAGTGCTCCTTTAACTCTTATCATCTAATGGACCAACTGACTCTCTCACAGGTTTTTTGCTACGAATGTACTTGAAAAGGTCTTTATTTCGCATTTTTGCTTCCGCAGCAAGCTTCTTCTCAAATTCTCTCTTTGCCTGCCTTATCAATGCCTTGCATTTGACTTGCCAGTGCTTGTGCTGTTTCCAGGTTTCGTCGTTTGGCTCTTTTTTTCCATTTCCTGAAAGATGCTTTTTTGGCAACAGCCTCTCTGACCTCACCTTTAAACCATGCTGGCAGTTTTTTGGACTTCCTTCCACTTTTCTTAAAGCGTGGAATACAGCTGGTCTGGGCTTCCAAGATAGTATTTTTCTACAACACCCAAGTTGATGTACGTCTTTAACCTTTGCAACTGCTCCTTTTAGTTTTTTCTTAACTGTTTTCCTCATTTTATCATAGTCTCCCTTTCGAAAGTTAAAAGGTAGCACTGTGGATTTCCTTACTGTCCCTCCTCCACTAATTAAATCAAAGGCGATCATCCTATGATCACTATTGCCAAGTGGCCCCAACACCCTTATCTCTTGCACTAGATCTGGTGTTCCACTAAGGACTAGGTCTAATATGGCTTCCCCTCTGGTCGGTTCATGAACCAGCTGCTCCAAGAAGCAGTCATTTATTTCATCTAGGAACTTTATCTCCCTAGCATGTCCTGACGTGACACTGACCCAGTCAATACCGGCGTAATTGAAATCACCCATTATTATTACTGCGCTGTAACTTTTGTTAGCTTCCTTGATTTCTTTGAGCATTTCATCATTTATTTGGTCATTCTGGCCAGGTGCTCAATAGTACACCCCCACTAACATTGCCTTCCCCCTTTTATATGGAATTTCAATCCATAGAGATTCTACAGCAGATTTTGTTTCCTGCAAAACTTTAATCCTTTCTGAGTCAATGCCCTCTCTAACATAGAGCGCAACCCCTCCACCAATTTGATCAGCTCTATCATTACAATATAGTTTGTACAGAGGTATCACAGTGTCCCACTGGTTGTCCTCCTTCCACCATGTCTCTGATATTCCAATCATATCTAACCTTTTATTTAGTGCTATATATTCTAACTCTCCCATCTTATTCTTTAGACTTCTAGCATTTGCATACAAGCATTTTAGAGAATGTATTTTATTCATGTTAATTTGGCTATTGTTAGACATGGGTAAATTGGGATCTTTAAGCTCTGTCTGCTCCATACTTGAGGGCATTTGGGCTACTTTACTCTTTTGTGGAACCTCTCTGCTTTTGGTAGTATCCTTCAAGGATACTTTCTTCCGAACCATCCGCTCTTGGGCGACTGTCGGCTTTCCCCTAATATCTAGTTTAAAAGCTGCTCTATCTCCTTTTTAAAGGTTAATGCCAGCAGCCTGGTTCCATCCCAGTTAAGGTGAAGCCCACCCCTTCGGAAGAGCCTCTCCTTTCCCCAAAATGTTCCCCAGTTCCTAACAAATCCGAAACCCTCATCTCTGCACCATTGTCTCATCCACGCATTGAGACTCCGGAGCTCTGCCTGCCTTTTGGGTCCTGCGCATGGAACAGGAAGCATTTTGGAGAATGCTACCCTGGAAGTTCTGGATTTCAACTTCCTACCTAAAAGCCTAAATTTTGCCTCCAGAACCTCCCTACCACATTTTCCTATGTCATTGGTACCGACATGTACCAAGACAGCAGACTCCTCCCCAGCACTATCTAAGACCTTATCTAGGAGGCGTTTGATGCACTTTTGAGACCAGCGATCAATGCCCGCTGCTGTTCCATGAAGGCAGCGAGGCTGCTCTCCAAGGCCGTCAACCCGAGTCTGAGCTCAGGAGACCCAGCAGCACCCGACTCGGGCCCCGATGGCATCGGGCCCGACGTCGGCTCCCTTGGAGGAGAGTCCACGAGGACTACAGCAGTCACGTGTCCAGGAGACTCCATCTCGAGACGAGGTTGCTTGGCAGGCCTCTTCGTCTCCGAAGACCCGGGACGGCTATGCGACCTGGCTCTCGAGGAACCAGGAGCGTCCACCAATGCCGCCCTAGCGGGTTTCTTCTTCCTGCGCTGTTCCCGCGAAGGAGACCCCCACTCAGAGGATCCTCGATGCTGCTCGGGGCCGGAGTCCTGAGACATCAAGGCCTCTGACGAGGTCCAGGCCCGTCCGGACGCAGAGTCAGAGAAGATCCTATGCTTCTGGTGCTGCCGACTCAACGCCTTCGAGGACATTTTGCCACACGGACCACAAATCATCGGGTCATGATCGGGTCCGAGGCGGCGGAGGCAGCAGTCGTGTGTGTCGGTAAGAGACATAAGTTTTACACCGATCACACTTTTTAAACCCGCTGGCAGCCATCGGGGGAAAAAGGGCCCCTGCGAGGTCAAAAGACAGGGCTGCCAGTGAAAAAAAGAAAAAATGGCGCGAACGCTAGTCACGAAGGATAAAAACCAAAAAAGGTGAGAGTGGGCTCGATACCGGCTTATCGGGCCCAGGCGGGAAAAGGATCCGGCGTCGAACCGAAGGAGAAGTACAAAAAATAGGGAAATCAACTTTTTCCTTGGCGAAAAATGAACTACGTCCATCGGGCTCCGCGGAAAAAAGACGACTGAGCAAGATGGCACCCTTGGGCGGTAAGGGGACCGCGCATGCGCGCTGCAATTCCCAAAGGCTTTCTTTGAAAGCTGGGGAAATGCTCCGCACGAGGGCTCCGTTGGCGCCGACGTCACCCATATGTGAGGACTGACTTCCTGCTTGGTCCTGGAGAATATTGATTTACTAGGTAGGCCCATCATAGTTAAAAACGAAATCAAATACCTTGGCATAATTTTGAACAAGGCATTGAACCTTAAATCTCACATTGCTAAAACTGCTAACAAGGCCTATCATCGTCTAAAGATTGTGAGAAAACTAAAGCCATTACGCCATCAAGACCATTTCCATACCGTTTGTCAGGCTCTCATCACCCCCCTCCTAGATTACGGAAATCTGCTTTATCAAGGCCTCCCTCAGCTAACTCTACACCCTCTCCAGATGGTTCAGAATACTGCTGCATGTATTATTACTGGTTCAGCAAAAGCGGACCATATCTCCCCTGTCCAACAACAATTGCACTGGCTTCCAGTAAGTGTCAGGTCAAAATTCAAGACATGTTTAATTATTTTTAGGATTTACAAAGACCTATCAGCAGATATAGTAACATAGTAAATGACGGCAGATAAAGACCAGCATGGTCCATCTAGTCTGCCCAGCAAGATGGCAAGAGTAGGTACACCTGTCGCTCTGTGCAGGCCACCCCTCCCCATGTCTTTGTTTAGGGGTAAACCCAACACACCAGGTAGGACACCCCTATTTGTTGAGACGTTATATGGTTCAGAAGTTAGATGGTACCATTTATTTTGTTTTTATCCTATTGCTGTAAAGGGATCCACTGTGTTTCTCCCATGCCTTTTTGAATTCAGTCACTGTGTTTGCCCCCACCACTTCCATCGGGAGGTCATTCCAAGCATCCACCACCCTTTCAGTGAAAAAATATTTCCTGATATTGCCCTTCAATTTACCACCTTGCAGCTTCATGTTATGCCCTCTAGTTTTACAGTTTCCCCGTCTTTGGAGGAGGTTTGTTTGTTCATCATTTCTCTTTAAGTATTTAAAGGTCTGAATCATATCTCCTCTGTCCCTCCTCTCCTTCAAAGTGTACATATTTAGCTCTTCAAGTCTCTTCTCATAAGGCTTCTGATGCAGGCTCCAAATCATTTTGGTCGCTTTCCTCTGAACAGTTTCCAGTCTTTTTACATCTTTTGCAAGATACGGTCTCCAAAACTGAACACAGTATTCCAAGTGAGGCCTCACCAGTGACTTATACAGTGGCATAGGTACCTCTTCCTTTCTGTTGGTAATCCCTCTTTGTATGCAGCCCAACATCCTCCTGGCTTTTGCCACCGCCTTGTCGCACTGTTTTGCCACCTTGAGATCATCAGAGATAATCACACCAAGGTCTTTCTCCTGAACCATGCATACCAACCTCTCGTCCCCTATCGCGTACATTTCCCTTGGATTTCGGCTACCCAAGTGCATGACACTGCACTTTTTCGCATTAAATTGTAGTTGCCGAGCATTAGACCAGTCTTCCAGCTTTTGTAGATCTTTCCTCATGTTAGCCACTCCCTCCGAGGAGTCCACTCTGTTGCAAATTTTTGTGTCGTCTTCAAAAAGACAGACTTTTCCCATTCAGTCCTTCCGCAATATCACTCACAAATACATTGAACAGTGCTGGGCCCAGGACTGAACTCTGGGGCACCCCGCTAATCACCTTCCTCTCATCCGAGTGAGCTCCATGTGCAATCACCTTCTGTCGTCTGTCAGTCAACCAGTTTACCATCTTGGGACCCATCCCCAAGCTACTGAGTTTGTTGACAAGCCTCCTATGAGGAACAGTATCAAAGGCTTTGCTGAAATCCAGGTAGATGACATCCATCGCATGCCCCTGATCTAGTTCCTTGGTTACCCAGTCAAAGAACTCAATCAGATTTGTTTGGCAAGACCATCCTTTGGTAAAACCATGTTGCCTCGGATCTTGCATCCTGTTGATTTTGAGAAAGTTCACTATTCGCTTTTTCAGGAGCACCTCCATTACTTTTCCCGCCACTGAGGTAAGGCTCACGAGCCTGTAGTTTGACACTTCTTCCCTGTCACCACTTTTGTGTAGAGGTACGACATCAGCCATTCTCCAGTCCTGAGGAACCTCTTCCGTTTCCAAGGATCTGTTGAAGACATCCTTTAACGGTCCTGCAAGAACCTCTGAGCTCTTTCAGTATCCTGGGATGTATCCCATCCGGTCCCATGGCTTTGTCCACTTTCAGTTTAGCAAGTTGTTCTAACACCTCGTCTTCTGTGAATGGTGTGGTATCTACTTCATTCCCATTTTTATATTTGGGAATCACAGCTGGTACATCTCCAGGATCTTCTTTAGTAAAAACAGAGCAGAAGTATTTGTTTAGCAATTTCGCTTTTTCAGTGTCACTTTCCACGAGTCCTTTCCCAGCACTTTTGAGTCCTGCAATTCCAACTCTGATCTTCTTCCTTTCCTGAATATACTTGAAGAAAGTTTTGTTGCCACCTTTAATATCTTTAGCCATCTTTTCCTCTGCCTTTGATTTTGCTATCCTTATTACTCTTTTAGACTCGGAGTTGGATCCTGTATTCATTTGTGTTCTTCTGTTTACAAGTTTTTGAATTTTGCGAAAGCTGTGTTTTTTGCCTTTATTTGAGCAGCCACCTTTTTGGAAAACTAAATAGGCCTCCTTCTCCTCTTGTTTTTATTTACTTTTCTTACATATTTATCGGTTGCCTCTTTTATTGCCTCCTTTAGTTTAGCCCATTGCAATTCCACTTCCTTTATCTCCTTCCAACCCATCATCTCCTCCTTTAAGTACTCTGCCATTTTATTGAAGTCAGTGTATTTGAAGTTTAGGACTTTGAGCTTACTATGATTGGCCTGTACCATGGCTTTTATCTCAAACCGCACCGTGTGATGGTCGCTGTTGCTCACAGGGGCACTCACGCAGACATTCAACACACTATCACCCTTTGTGAGCACTACATCAAGCGTTGAGATTTCCCTGGTTGGTTCCATCACCATTTGTCTAAATAATGCATCTTGGAGAGCATCCACAATTTTTTTGCTTCTTTCCAGATGTGCAGGAGTAATCCAATCCACATCAGGTAGATTAAAGTCACCCAATATGATCGCTTCCCCCTTTGTTGCTATCTTGGCAATATCTATAATCAATTCATTATCTCTCTCTTCAATTTGAGTCCGAGGTCTGTAGACTACAGCAATATGGATGACAGTGCCATCTCCTCTTTCCAACGCAATCCAGAGCGCTTCTTCTTTTCCCCATGTCCCCTGCATTTCAGTAGCTTTAATATTGCTTTTGACATACAAGGCTACTCCTCCTCCTTTTCCATTTTCTCTGTCTCTTCTGAATAGATTATAGCCAGCTATGGCTATATCCCAATCATGTGATTCATTAAACCATGTTTCTGTAATGGTAAACTGCGTCTGATGTTGTTCTGCTTTTGCTGGGGGTGGCATGCAGATGTTGACCTTCCACATCCGTCACCCCCTTTTCCTAGTTTAAATGCATATCCACATACTGCTTGAATTTTTCACTTAGGATTCTTTTCCCTGCGACAGAGAGATGTAGTCCATCAGCACAGTATAGTCTCTTCTTGGTCCATCTGTTGTCCCAGTTGCCAATAAATCTGAATCCTTCTTGTTTGCACCAGGTCTGGAGCCATGTATTAAAGCTGTTAGTGCGATGCAGCCTTTTTGTCCCCTTACCAAGAACAGGTAGAACTTCTGAGAATGCAACAGTGTTAACAACGTGCTTGAGTTTCTCTCCCAGAGATTGGAAGTCCTTTTGGGCTGTAGAGGCACTGTTTCTAGCCAGGTCGTTTGTGCCTAAGTGGATAATAACATCAAGTTTGGAGTGTTCACTTTTTGCGCTAAGTAATTCAACAACTTGGTTTGTATTCCTGCTGGCTGAAGAGCCTGGTAGGCACATGACTATCTTCTCTCCTTTAAACTGTGTTCCCAAGTTAGTGCCTCTGATGATGGAATCTCCAAGTAGTAGTAGTTTTCTGTTTGGTGGTTTTCTTCATATTTGGCGCTTTAGCAGGGGATTGGGCATTGTCTGACTCATTTAAGGGCCCTTCAGTTTCTTTGGATTGGGCATCCTCATTAGCCAAGGCAGAGAAGGCATTGTGCAGGGATATCTCTTGATGTATAGGATGTCTGTGTTACAGGTCACAATCTACCTGAACCCACTGTGATCCATTTGTTCCTGGGGCGTTTGATTCTTTGTGGGAGCGGTGGTGGACGTTGTTCAGTTTGTATCCTAGAAGAGGTGTGCTTCATTGCAGCCAGTTCCTCCCTCAATAGAGACACTTCTTTATGCATGGCAGCTAGGTCTTTCCTTAGTAGAGTCAGTTCTTCATGCATGGCAGCTGACTTTAGGCATATAGGACAAGCTCTTAGGCTCCAAATGATTCGTCTTTGAATGAAAGTACCGCAGTTATTGCACCGAATACACGACATGTTTATGCAGTCCCAGAAGAAGAAGAAAAGATGAAGACGATGTGGCTTTTAACCCAAGTTAGGAACGATAGATGGCAAGTATGTGACCACTATATAGGCAATGTAGCCCCTGGGGTGGGTGGGGGCAAATGCATTACAAAATATAACTAGAGATGTTATCAATAGACCAAGAAGAAGCAGTGCCAATAATGACAACATAATTGGTACCCCTGCTGGATACTGTAGGACTACACAAGCAACTTCAAAAAGAGCTCCTTCCTTACTGGCTTCCAAACTTTGGAACTCTCTCCCGATGGACCTTAGAATTATGACTGATATTAAAGATTTTCGCAAGGCCTTGAAGACCCTGATATTTGCTGAAACTTATGATTTGATATATAATCAATAGTTTTTACCAATAGGTCAATCTTATTACATTAATTCTTTTACTTTGTTAATGTCTTATCTACCCGTATGTTATTTGTAAACTTCCTTTTGTATTGTGACCACTTTGATTGAAGGATAAGATGGGATACAAATCTGTCTAAATAAAAAAATAAATCTGAGAAATGTCATGTAGTCTCCCATCCAGGGTAAGGTTCCAAATCCCCCCTCCCCCCAACAATTCCAGCCAAGAACTAATGACGCCCCATCGCCACAAACCTAAGTTGTACCTACGTTATGCCTTATTGCATAGCTACTCCCCTATAACAGGTGATCTCCGGGAACAGCAGGAATTTTGTCTTCACATATGGGTGATGTCAGTACCGATGGAGCCCATGCGGGAACTTTCCCCAGCATCCTATAGGAAAGCCTTTGGGAGTACTCACTGCACCTGTGTGACTGCCTTCCCGCTCTTCTGATTCTCTTTTCAGTTGGGGTTTTAGCTGAGAAGGAAGAGTAAAAATAACCCTTCAACTCTATGGGGAGGAGGGTGAGTTGTGAAGACTAAATTCCTGCTGTTTCTGGAGATCACCTGTTACAGACAAGTAAAACGTAGTTACTCACCTGTAACAGGTGTTTTCCAGGGAAAGCAGGAATCAGTCTTCACATATGGGTGACGTCGGTGCCGACAGAGCCCATGTGGAGAATTTCCTTCGTTTTCAAAGAAAGCCTTTGAGACATGCATATCACATATGTGTGGTCCCCTTCCTGCACAAGGGTGCCATCTTGCTCAGTCAGATGACATAGCAAAAAAGGACTTAATGTAGGGAGGCAACTCCAAGGGAAGGAGGGAGAGTGGTGAAGACTGATTTCTACTGTCGCTGGAGAACATCCGCTACAGGTGGGTAACTACGCTTTCTCCAGGAACAAGCAGGAGTCAGTCCTCACATATGGGACTCCCTAGCTCCAGGATGCCGAGGATCGAACCACAACAGGACCACTGGCAACCCATTGGGTAGCCGTGAGTTGCAGGTGGTAAGTCCCTGTTGAGAGATACTGCAAGACCCTAGCGTCCAGCGACACTAACACACTGGTAGCATGAACACAGAAGTGTTGGAGGGCAGGAGTTGCCTACACACTGAAAATATTACGGGGTACTGCCTTGTCCAAAGGTACTGTCCCTTGTGGGAATCACTCTCCAGGCAGTCATGTGCTATAAATGTAAAGATTGAAGCCCGCGTGGCGGCCCTGCAGATTTCCGGCACTGGCACTGAGCGGAGGTTGGCTACAGACATGGCCATAGCCTGCACATGTGTAGTGATTTGGTGCTCAAGGGAGAGGCCCACTCACTCACAGGCAAGGGCAATGCAATCCGCCAACCAAGTGGACAGAGTCCGTTTTGTTACTGGGAGCCCCAGTCTACTGGGGTCATATGAAACAAAGTACCGAGGAGCTTTGCGATGGGCCTAGGTCCTCTGCAGGTAGAAGGACAGGGCCCGCTTGCAGTCTAGTGTATGCAATATGAATTCCTCCCTGTCGGCGTGGGGCCATGGGAAAAAGGTGGGAAGGACCACCTCCTGGTTGAGGTGGAAAGGGGATACCACCTTGGGGAGGAATTTGAGGTGTGTGCGGAGCACTGCCCTGTTCTTATAGAACCTTGTATATGGCGGATCTGCCACCAAGGCCTTGAATTCACTCACTCCAAGTGGATGTAATGGCCACCAGAAAAATCACTTTCCAGGAGAGGTACCTCAGATGGAAGGTGGCCAGGGGCTCAAACGGCAGCTTGGTGAGTTGGGATAGCACCATATTAAGGTCCCATTCCGCCGCCGGAGGATGGAGAGGGGACTTCGACAGCAAGAGGCCCCAGAGGAACAGGGAGATCAGAGGCTGGTTTGAGAGGGGTTTCCCTTCTACCGGATGATGGTGAGCAGCTATGGTACTCAGGTGTACCCTCACAGAGTGAGACTTTAGGCCGGCGTGCAAAAGGTGCAGTAAATATTGTAGTATTAGTTGCACGCGGCAGGAGAAAAGATTCTCCTTTCTCTCCATACACCAGATAGAGAATCTTCTCTCCATTTGAAGGCATACGTTCATCTGGTGGAGGGTTTTCAGGAGGCCAACAGTTTCTCCTCCACTTCCCTTGGGAGACTGATAGGGGGCTACCCTTTCAGCAGCCATGCCATCAACTCTAGCGACCCCGGGTTGGGGTGCAGGAGGGAGCTCTTCTCCTGGGACAGAATGTCAAGATCCTGACCCAGCAGGACTGGGAGTGTCGCCAACAGGGAGAGCAATAGAGGCATCCAGGATTGCCATGCCCATCTGGGGACGATCAGGATCACTGATGCCCGCCTGTTATGGATTTTGAAGGTGGTCTTGGCCACCAGTGGAGTTGGAGGGAAGATACAGAGGCCTTCGGACCATGGGATCAGGAAGGCATCTGCTGCTACTCTCTCTGGGTGTGGCTGGCATGAGCAGAAATGGGGCAGCCGAGTGTTGTCCGGGGAGGTGAAAAGGTCCAACTCGGGCCTGCCACAGAGGCGGCAGAGTCTCTGCACCACCTTGGGGTGCAGACACCACTCGTGTGGATGGAGGACTCTGCTGAGCTAGTCCGCCAAGCAATTCTCCTGGCCTGGAAGGTATACTGTTTGTAGAAGCATTCTGTGGCATACCGCAAAGGAGAGGCGAACCACCACTTCCTGGCAGAGGGAGTAAGGACCTGTGCCTCCTTGCTTGTTCACATACCTGGCTACCTGGTTGTCCATCTGGATCAGCACAGGATAGTTGCATAGGAGGCGGCGGAATGTTTGCAGAGCCAGGAAAATGTCCCCGAGTTCCAGCAGGTTGATTTGCAGGAGTGACTTCTCTTGCAACCAGTTGCCTAGAGTGCAGAGGTCTCTGCAGTGTGCTCCCCAACCCAGAAGGGAGGTGTCCATGGTTAGGACCATCTGTGGTGCAGGTGCCTGGAATGGCATCCCCTCCTGGAGATGGTGAAGGGACTGCCACCAGTTGAGGGAGTCAGTCAGTTGGCGGGTGACTGATTCTGTCGCGCAACCTGACTGTGGCTTGGGTCCACTTGGAGTGGAGGCACCACTGGGCCGCCCGCATGTGCAAGAGTGCTATGGGTGTGACATGAACTGTTGAGGCCATATGGCCCAGTAACCGGAGACAGCGGCAAGCTGGTACCAACCAGCGTGTCTGTACCTCTCCCGCCAGCTGCATATGGCGGTGTGCCCTTTTCTTTGGAAGGAAGGCCTTGACCTGTAGCATCTCCAGCTGGGCACCTATAAACTCCAGGTTTTGGGCAGGAGAGAGTTGGGATTTGGGGTAGTTGATGACAAACCCCAGGTCATCCAGATAGGGGAAGACGAAAGCCCCTTGTAGATGCACATAGGCAGCCACGACCGCCAGGCACTTTGTAAAGACTCTGGGTGAGGAGACCAAGCCAAATGGAAGTACCCTGTACTGGCAGTGCTCTCCTCTCACTGCAAACCTTAGGTATTGTCTGTGGGAAAGGTATATCAGGATGCGAGTATACACATCCTTTAGGTCTAAGGAGCACAGCCAATCTCCCTGGTGGAGGCAGGGCAGCAAAGTTCCAAGGGAGAGCATCTTGAACTTCTTCCTCACCAGAAACGTGTTCAGGTTTCGCAGGTCTAGTATAGGGACAAGGAAATACCTTGAGTAGAAACATTTTCCCCACAGTTGTCTGGGTACAGGCTCTATCGCCTTGTCCCTGAGCAATCCCACAAGCTTTGACAGGAGCAAGGTCTGGTGAATGAGAGGCCACACCGGCTCTCCTGGAAAGAACCCCAGAAGTGTTTGTTGGAACCTGAAGAGATAGCCCTCCTTTTACCACTTCTAGGACTCTCTTAAAAGTGCCAGGTGGCCCCCTGTGGGCTGGGGAGGGTCTCTGGGGGGAGGGATAGAAGACCCTGCCTGGGGAGTCAAAAGCTCCCCCCCCTAAGCTGGGTGGGAGCTGATGTCTGAGGCTTCTGAGCCTTTGCCTTCCTCGGCCCATTGCCCTGGTTCTTGGACTAGGGGCCCTGTTGCTGTTTGCCCCGAAAAGGGCTGGTAGGGCCTTTGTTGAAAAGACCCCTTCCTTGGGAAGGGTGGTCTCTTTTCTGACAGTTTTTTTCCGGGGAATGGTTGAGGTTTTCCTCGAGAGCCTTTGTCTGGTCATAACCTCGGCCTCTATTTCGGCCACCTTGTTGGCCATGGGCTTGCCAAACACGTTTTCCCCGGTGCAAGGGACATCAAGCAACTTTTCTTACACCCATTGCTTGAGGTTGGAAGTTTGCAACCAGGCTTGGTGCTGGGCCCCGATGCTCGCTGCTGCTACCCGGGCTGCAGATCCAAAGCCATCGTAGGCGGCGTGGGAGAGGAACTTTGAACAGTCAGGGCTTGGAATCTCTGAAGGGGGTCCCTGGTGAGGTATACAGAGAAATCTGCCAGCTATTGGATGTACAACTTATAGGCCTGTATCCGGCAGCCCAGCACAGATCCCTGGAAGCACTTGCACCCAAGGTCATCGAGGGCTCTGGCTTTCCTCCCCAGGGGGACAGAAGAATAGTTCTGGCTTTTGAGTTTTTGCATTGAGGACTTCACGACTATTGAGGGGGAGGCCTCAACATCGGTCTCCCAGTCGGAGCCAGAGGACGTCGAGGATTCAGATGTTTGGGGCTCTCATGCCTCGAGGCTGGCTCAGAGGAATCAGGGTCTCCTGGTGGGTCTTGGGTCAGACTCCCAGAAACTGGCCAGGGAGGACTGGACACCTGAAGACTGGGACTGGGGCCTTGATAGGTGCAGAGGGCTTACCCGAAACCAGTGGTGCTCAGAGCCTGGCTTGACACCCAGGGGACTCCCTCACAATCAGGGGCCCAGTTGTCAGGACAGATGATAGGGACCAACCTGACATCACTGCCTGCTGCAAGGCCAGAATGGCAGAGAGATTCTGCTCCAGGTCCACCATTCTGGACTCAACAGGTGGTTTTGCAGCTTTTGGTGTAGGCGCCGAGGGTCTTGGACCCAACGCCAGCACTCTTGCAAGTGCATCGACAAGGACCACTGCCTCGGGGAGCTTTGCATAGTTGCCACCGGCTGAGGACTCCCTCTCAGAGACTTCAAGGGGTAGCTGCTCAGAGTCGCCCGATTCCCTCTATGGGACCTTACCAGGGTTCACCAGTGGAACCTTTCTGGCTTCGAAGATTTTTTTCTTTTTCTTTACAGGGAACGGCGTCTTTACGGAGGAGCCGCTGCCGCAGGACTCCAAAGACACCCGGGCCTCATGAGATGTGCTTGGCTTGGGGCTCAGTGTCAGGGATGCCGGTGCTGAGTCGGACCACGGAAACAACTTCTCCTGCAACTCCGACTGTTTCCTGTTGGTTCTTGGAGTCATGGCCTGGCACATGTCGCAGGTGGCACTGTTGTGGTCTGGGCCGAGGCAGTGCAAGCAGCAGTCATGGGTGTCTATAACAGATATGGTCTGACCACAGCGGCTGCACTTTTTGAATCCACCAGGGGACATGTTGGGAGACACCCAGCTGGGATCAACAACCCCGGGGTGAAAAAGGGCACAAACGCCAGTCGAAGCAAGCCTCGTTAAAAAAAAGGAAACAGCCGAGGAAGGCGTCGGCTCAAGGTGGGAAGAGGAATCGGTACGCAAACCGGGAAAAATCAAATTTTAAGGATACTTTTTTTTTTTTAAGAGGATTTTGCTGTAGAAACAGGACATGCGTCCATTGGGCTCTGCGGAAAAAAGGAGACTGAGCAAGATGGCATCCTTGGGCAGGAAGGGGACCACGCGTGCGTGGTAGCATTTCCAAAGACTCTGAAAGCTGGGGAAATGTTCTGCACGTGCTCCGTTGGTACAGACATCACCCATATGTGAAGACTGACTTCCTGCTTGTTCCTGGAGAACTACACTATTTCCAGGACCATGAAGGAATATAGTCTTCACATATGGGACTCCCTAGCTCCCAGATTTTCAGGAGACTTGGAACTCAGAGTGTGAAGGGTTGCTTCTGTGTGGGAAGAGTGTGTCATGGGAAGAAGACTGGAGGTATTACCGATTGATTGATCTGGAGGTCGGTCCTGGTTCCGGCACTGTTCAATATATTCGTGAGCGATATTGCTGAAGGACTGCATGGAAAAGTCTGTCTTTTTGCAGATGACACAAAAATTTGCAACAGAGTGGACTCACCCGAGGGAGTGCTTAACATGAAGAATGATCTACAAAAGCTGGAAGAATGGTCTAATGCTTGGCAATTAAGATTTAATGCAAAATGCGTGCAGAGTCATGCACTTGGGTAGCAGAAATCCAAGGGAAATGTACGTGATAGGAGGCAAGAGATTGGTGTGCACAGATCAGGAGAAAGACCTTGGAGTGATTATTTCTGAAGATCTCAAGGTGGCAAAACAGTGCGACAAGGCGGTGGCAAAAGCCAGGAGGATGTTGGGCTGCATACGAAGAGGAATTACAAGCAGAAAGGAAGAGGTACTTATGCCACTGTACAAGTCACTGGTGAGGCCTCACTTGGAATACTGTGTTCAGTTTTGGAGACCATATCTTGCAAAGGATGTAAAAAGACTGGAAACCGTTCAGAGGAAGGCGACCAAAATGATTTGGAGCCTGCATCAGAAGTCTTATGATAAGAGACCTGAAGACCTAAACATGTACACTTTGGAGGAGAGTAGGGAAAGAGGAGATATGTTTCAGACCTTTAAATACTTAAAGAGAAATAATGAACAAACCTCTTCCAAAGGCAGAGAAGCTGCAAAACTAGAGGGCAAAACATGAAGCTACAAGGTGGTAAATTGAAAGGCAATAACAGGAAATACTTTTTCACTGAAAGGGTGGTGGATGCTTGGAATGCCCTCCCAATGGAAGTGGTGGGGGTAAACACGGTGACGGAGTTCAAAAGGGCATGGGACAGACACAGTGGATCTCTTTACAGTAACAAGAAAATATCAAAATAAACTGAACCATCTAATTCCTCAACAAATAGGTGTGTTCTACATGGAGTGGTGGGTTCACCCCTAAACAAAGACATGGAGAGGGGTGGCCTGCACAGAGCGGCAGGTGTACCTACTCTTGACATCGTATTGGGCAGACTAGATGGACCATACTGGTCTTTATCTGCCATCATTTACTATGTTACTATACCACCACTTTTGGTAAAAAGTGAGTGTCCCCCCCATAGGACGACTTTGTCATGATGGAATCTGGTGTATGAGCCATCAAGGCTTGTAATTCACTGTTGCCGAGGACAGAGCAACTAGGAATATGACTTTCCAAGACAAGTATCACAGGTAAGCGGTAACTAAGGATTCAAACGAGGAGTTGAGAAGCTGTGCCAAGACCATGTTGAGATCCCATGTCCCAGGAGATGATCAAATGGGTGGTTTAGAGAGGAAGAGGCCTCTCATGAAATGTGCCACTATGGGGTACACAGAGATGTGATGTCCATTGATTGGTTTGTGAAAAGCTGCAATGGCACAGAGGTAAACTGATTGAATTGGTCTTTAGTCCTGAGGTGGACGAGTTCAATAGATATTGCAGATACTGATTCTTCGAAGGGATTGAGGTTGTCCTGTGAGTACCACAATCCTAATTTATGCCATTTGAACACGTAAGCCCGCCTGGTGGAGGGTTTTCTGGAAGCCTGGAGAATGTCTTACCTCCTGAGGAAGGTGGAGGATGCTGGAGCATCAACCCCTTCAGCAGCCATGCAGTCAGACAGAGAAATCGCAGATTGGGATATAGGACTGTTCTGTCATTCTGGGATAGAAGACCCTGACTGCAGCCCAGACGGATTGGTTGCATCAGTTGCAGTTCAAATAGAAGGGGAAACCAGGGTTGATGGA
Organism: Ichthyophis bannanicus; assembly: GCA_033557465.1. Lineage (NCBI taxonomy): Eukaryota > Metazoa > Chordata > Amphibia > Gymnophiona > Ichthyophiidae > Ichthyophis > Ichthyophis bannanicus. Next base: position 2,919,921 of record CM066043.1, read on the forward strand.
GCCAGAAGGGAGCTATAAGAATCGTAGTGCTTCTGTCAAGCTGGCGTTTTAAGAGGGTCTTAGGGGTGTGGGGGGAATGCATAAAGCAGTCCCTGACCCCAATGTAGGTGAAAAGCATCATTTGCTTGACTTAGCTTGGACGGAATGCTGGAAGAGAACTGTGGGAGTTTGCTGTTCTGTGGAGTGGCAAAGAGGTTGATAACTGGAGTTCCCCAGGCCTTGAAGATTTGTGCCACTGAGAGAAGGTCTAGACTTCTACTTGGAAGATGCGACTGAGCCTGTCTGCAAGGTGATTTTGATCATCAGGAATATACACTGCACGAAGGTGTATGTGGTGAGAGATGGAGAAGTTCCACAGGTGACAGGCCTCTTCGCAGAGGGAAAGTGAGCTAGTCCCACCTTGCTTGTTGACACAGAACATTGACACCTGGTTTGTCTGTCCTGATGAGCACCTGGCTGTTTGAGAGGTGGTGCTGAAACACCTGTAGGGCATTTGTGATTTCCCCAAGTTCCAACCAGTTAATCTGTAAGGATGACTCCTGAGTTGTCCACAGGTCTTGTGTGGACAAACGCCAGGTGGACTCCCCAACCCCGTTTGGATGCATCCGTGGTCAGGGTGTGAAGGTTAAGGCATCTGAAATGATGACCCTTCTAGTAGGTTTGCTGGGGTGCACATCCATAGGAGGGATTGGACTAGAGGGTAGGTGACCGAATGATGTCCCATAGGTGTCCTATGGATTGTGTCCATTGGGATGCTAGGGTCCCAATGCATTAGGCGCATATATAGCCTGTGTGTACTGTGGATGCCATGTGACGTAAGAGACGAAGGAAGTCTCGAGCTGTTGAGCTTCTCTGTTGATACATATGGGTGATTAGGGATACTAATCGGTCCATACGGTCTAGTGGCAGACTCTTGATAGCTGAGTGTCTAGCACTGTCCCTATGAATTCCAATCTTTGGGGTTGGGTTAGATGGGATTTTTGGAAGTTTACAACAAATCCCAGGTGTTGCAGCATTGCTAGAGTGCTTTTAAGAGAAGTGTAGAGCTCTCCTAGGAGAGTCTGCCTTTATCAACCAGTCATCTAAGTAAAGGAGGTAGGCTTCACAGGTAGGCTGCTACCACTGACATGCATTTTGTGAACACCCTGGGAGCAGATGCTAGCCTGAAGGGGAGGGCTCTGTATTGGTAGAGTGTTCTCTGAAAGGCAAAGCAAAGCTTTCTTGTGTCCTGGGTGTATCAGGATATAGGTATATGCATCTTTGATATCTAGGGAACATAGCCAATCTTGTTCTGCAAGTAGGGTAGGAGGGTCCCGAGGGAAATCATTTTGAACTTCTCCCTGAACAGGAATTTGTTGAGATTTTGGAGATTGAGGATAGGCTTGTATCCTCCTGACTTCTTTGGTATGAGGAAGTAAGGAGTGCAGAAGCCCTCGTGAAGGTCTTGTTTTGGAACCTCCTGTATGGCACCCTCTGTGAGCAGGCTAGAGATTTCCTCTGAGTAGGGCCCGGAGGATAGGATGGGGAGGATATTCACCCCTGAAGTGAGGCAGAGGAGGTTGTATGAAGTTTAGTCGGTACCCTTCCTGAATGATGATTAGGGTACACTGCTCTGAGGTGATCATTTGCCAATGGCTAGCAAAGAAACAAGTCAACCTGCTATTTTGGTTGGATTAGGCCCTTGCAAGAATAAGATGACCATGTTCCCCGGGACTGAGTCAAAAGCTGGGTGTCGCTTGTGGCTGAGCTGCTGCTTAGCTGTTCTGGGTTTCTTAGCAGATTTAGGCCCCTGTTTGCCTTGAGGCTTGTAAGAGGGTTGCGAATAAGAAGGGTAGAATCTTCTTTTTAGGCTAGAAGGGTTTCTTTGTTGTTTTTTTTTGAAAGAGTCAGCAGTCTTTCTGGAGAATTTCTTCAGAGTGGTAACAGTTTCAAGCTCTCCAGCTTTTTCTCTCCAGTTTTTACCAAGGAGATTTTCCCCAATGCAGGGGATGTTACCCAGTTTGTGTTGGACCCATGGACCTGGAGCAATGGGTCCAAGACAAACTGGGTAACATCCCCTGCACCGGGGAAAATCTCTCTGGTAAAAACTGGAGAAAAAAAGCTGGAGAGCTTGAAACTGATACCACTCTGAAGAGGTTCTCCAGAAAGACTGCTGACTCTTCAAAAAAACCCCAAAACCCCAACAAAGAAACCCTTCTAGCCTAAAAAGAAGAGATTCTACCCTTCTTATTCACAACCCTATTAACAGCCTCAAGGCAAACAGGGGATCCAGGTCCAAGCCCTGTAATCATGCTAGCCTTTGAGCACCAATAGCAATAGCTGATATTCTGCTGGTGGATTTGAATGCATCGAAGGCTGCCCTGTTCACAAATTTGGAGACATTCTGGCCTCTTTGCTTCTGGAATGAAAGGAAGGAAGGCTTCCCAATCCTTAATTTCTTAAAGGAACATTCAAATATATACGGTATAGGAATTGATCCTAATAGCCAACATGGAGGCCTGGAATGACCATCAAGCGAAGGCATCGAGGTTCCTTGATTCTCTGCCAGGGGGTATCGATGCATGTCTCTTACCATTTTTGATGCGGCGAATCGTTGATTCAACTACCATCGAATGATGTGGTAGCTGTGCTTTTTGAAAGCCTGGGACCTCCGGGACTTGATACATTGTATAAAGGCGTCTGCTGATGGGCAAGATTGTAAGCAAGGTCTCCCACATGGTAAGTATCAGGTTGTGTACGATCTTATGAAGATTGTTGCCTCCTTCAGAGCCATGGGGTACTGTAGAATTTCCAATTTCTCTGCCTGGGGCTCTGGTTTTGCCGCAGCTGGTATCGATAGCCCTGCCGCTATGTCTGAAATAATTTCTTGGAAGGTCATGTCCTCCAGCAGTGACTTTTGGGAGGAGGTGGTGCTTGGAGGGGACTGCTCCGATACTGATACCATATAAGAACATAAGATATGCCATACTGGGTCAGACCAAGGTCCATCAAGCCCAGTATTCTGTTTCCAACAGTGGCCAATCTAGGTCATATGTACCTAGCAGTTTCCCCAAGAGACACAAGTTCCACAATGCTTGTACTGGGTCAAGCATTGATATCTTCGGTCACTTCTTAATAATGGTTTATGGACCTTTCCTCCAGGAACTTGTCCAAACCTTTTTTAAACCCAGCTACACTAACAGCCTTTACTACATCCTCCGGTAACAAACTCCAGAGTTTGATTACACGTTGAGTGAAAAAATATTTTCTTTTATTAGTCTTAAATAGTTTACCCTGTAGCTTCATTGCATGTCCCCTAGTCTTTCTATATTCTGATAACGTAAACAATCGATCTACGTTTACCCGTTCCACTCTGTTCATTAATTTATAGACTTCTATCATATCTCCCCTCAGTCTCTTTTCCAGGTTAAAGAGCCCTAACCTTTTTAGCCTTTCCTCATAGGAGTATCCTTCCATCCCCTTTACCATTTTGGTGGCTCTTCTCTGAACCTTTTCTAAAATCGCTATATCCTTTTTAAGATACGGCGACCAGAATTGCACACAATATTCAAGGTGCGGTCTCACCATGGAACGATATAGAGGCATTATAATATCTTTTGTTTTATTTTCCATTCCTTTCCTTATCATACCTAGCATTCTATTTGCTCTCTTGGCCGCCGCTGCACACTGGGCCGAGGGTTTTAACATGGTATCCACAATGACGCCTAAATCTTTTTCCTGGGTGGTGGTTCCTAATGTGGAACCTTGCATCGTGTAACCATAGTTTGGGTTGTTCTTCCCTAGGTGCATAACCTTGCACTTGCCCACATTAAATTTCATCTGCCATTTTGATGCCCAGTCTTCCAATTTATCAAGATCCTCTTGCAATTTTTCACAATCCTCTTGGGTTTTAACAACTTTAAATAGTTTTGTGTCATCTGCAAATTTGATAACCTCACTCGTTATTCCACTTTCCAGGTCATTTATGAATATGTCAAAAAGCAGCGGACCCAGCACAGATCCCTGGGGTACACCACTATTCACCTTTCTCCATTGGGAAAATTGGCCATTTAGCCCTACCCTCTGCTTTCTATCTTTTAACCAGTTCCTGATCCACAATAGTACACTGCCTCCTATCCCATGACTCTTTAGTTTTGCCAAAGGTCTCTGATGAGGGACCTTGTCAAAGGCTTTCTGAAAGTCCAGATACACAATATCAACCGACTCACCTTTGTCCACCTGTTTATTCACTCCTTCAAAAAACATAACAGATTAGTAAGACAAGATCTTCCTTGTCTAAAGCCATGTTGGCTGTCTCCCATTAGGTCGTGACTATCTACATGCCGAGTAATTTTATTCTTTATGATGGTTTCTACCATTTTTCCCGGTACTGACGTCAGGCTCACCGGTCTGTAGTTTCCCGGATCACCCCTGGAACCCTTTTTAAAAATTGGTGTTACATTGGCGATCCTCCAATCTTCAGGTATTAGAGATGATTTTAATGATAGTTCACAGATTACTAATAGCAGGTCTGCAATCTCATATTTCAGTTCTTTCAACACCCTTGGATGTATACCATCCGGCCCAGGTGATTTGCTACTCTTCAGTTTATCTAATAGTTGTAATACATCTTCCCGATGTATCGCTATTTCCTTCAATTCTTCCGCACCTTTAAATACCACTTCAGTCATGGGTAACATACCTACATCTTCCTCAGTAAAGACTGAAGCAAAGAATTCATTCAGTCTCTCCGCTATCGCCTTGTCGCCTCTTAGTGCTCCTTTAACCCCTTTATCATCTAATGGACCAACTGACTCTCTCACAGGTTTTTTGCTACGAATGTACTTGAAAAGGTCTTTATTTCGTGTTTTTGCTTCCGCAGCAAGCTTCTTCTCCAATTTTCTCTTTGCGTGCCTTATCAATGCCTTGCATTTGACTTGCCAGTGCTTGTGCTGTTTCCAGGTTTCATCATTTGGCTCTTTTTTCCATTTCCTGAAAGATGCTTTTTTGGCAACAGCCTCTCTGACCTCACCTTTAAATCATGCTGGCAGGGCACCGCATGCCCTTGAAGCGGCCTTGCAGCTCCCTGGGGCGCACTTGCCGGCTAGGCTGACCAATAGCGTTTTATTGCAGGCGATGCGGCGTACTTGGCAGCAGCTAAATAAATACTGGGGCAGCAATCCTGCCGTGTCGTCCTGGCTACCCCTGAGGGGCAATGCTCAGTTTACCCCAGGTACTGATTCGGCCATTTTTCTACACTGGGAGAGAGCTGGTATTGACCGATTAGGAAATGTGGTGGATGAGGCTGGGAAATGTAAATCGCTAGCGAAGCTCATTGCGGAATATGGTTTGAATCGGGTCACTTCCAGCTTTGCTTATGCCCAACTCTCACACTATGTGGGCTCTCTCTCCCAGTCGGAGCTCTGTGTGGAGCATTCGACACAAATATTGGAATTTTTGAGCTTGGGAGCAGAGAGCCCCCCTTCTATTGCCGATTTGAAGAAGCGCTTGGATGCTCTTCAACGCCCCGTGGATTTCTCTGCGGTGGAGCAGGCCTGGGCACGGGACCTCGGCCGGGCGGTTGAACCGGGCTCCGTCTCGGCGGCACTACGTCAGATTCGATGCTTAGCGGAGGGGTCCCGATGGCGAGAGGTGCAATATAAATCCATATTGCGTGCACACTTTTCCCCAAGGAGGGCGTTGAGGAGTCATCTTGCCGAATCTGGCGGCTGCCCTAAGTGCTCGTGTTCCTTAGCGGACCTAGGCCATATGTGGTGGTACTGCCCGGTGATACAATCTTACTGGCAGCGCATTGGAGATTATCTTGGTGGGCTATTGCGTCAACGGGTCAACTGGACAGGGTTATTAGTAGTCCTGGATTGCTTGGGACCACTCCACCCTAAGGGGCGATGGGAGCGTCTTTTAGTGCGTAAGGCTTGTCTGGTGGGGAAAGGCCCTCTTCTCCGTCGGTGGAGGGAAGACGCGGCCCCTACATTTTGTGAATGGCGTAACTGTTTCCATCAGCTTATGCTTTTCGAGCGACGCCGTACACTGGGATCTCCCAGGCGGTGGGCTCACTTTCTCTTGCTTTGGATGCCGTACATTCAGAATTTGAGTCCTATCGCCCGCAGCGCGGTGCTTCAGGTTGGATAGAGACGCTCCTGGTTTAGTGTTGCGGACCTAGGGGGGGGAGGGGGGGTTTATTAGGGACAATTTCTGACCAATTTGTTCTGCCTGGTGATGAGGTTCTTGGCCTCCGGCGTTGGATCAGACACAACCACGCCTGGAGGGGTTTTGTAAATACATAATTTCTTGCTGGTGTTTTGTGAACCTGTTGATTGTTTATGCAGTTTGTTTTATTCAATAAACAGATTATATATAAATCATGCTGGCAGTTTTTTGGAATTCCTTCCACTTTTCTTAAAGCGTGGAATACAGCTAGTCTGGGCTTCCAAGATAGTATTTTTCAACAACATCCAAGCTTGATGTATGTCTTTAACCTTTGCAACTGCCCCTTTTAGTTTTTTCTTAACTGTTTTCCTCATTTTATCATAGTCTCCCTTTCGAAAGTTAAAGGGTAGTACTGTGGATTTCCTTACTATCCCTCCTCCACTAATTAAATCAAAGGCGATCATGCTATGATCACTATTGCCAAGTGGCCCCAACACCCTTATCTCTTGCACTAGATCTGGTGTTCCACTAAGGACTAGGTCTAATATGGCTTCCCCTCTGGTCGGTTCATGAACCAGCTGCTCCAAGAAGCAGTCATTTATTTCATCTAGGAACTTTATCTCCCTAGCATGTCCTGCTGTGACACTGACCCAGTCGATGCCGGGGTAATTGAAATCGCCCATTATTATTACTGCACTGTAACTTTTGCTAGCTTCCTTGATTTCTTGGAGCATTTCTTCATCCATTTGTTCATTCTGGCCAGGCCGACGATAGTACACCCCCACTGCCATCGCCTTCCCCTTTTTACATGGAATTTCAATCCATAGAGATTCTTCAGCAAATTTTGTTTCTTGCAAAACTTTAATCCTTTCTGACTCAATGCCCTCTCTAACATAGAGCGCAACCCCTCCACCAATTTGATCAGCTCTATCATTACGATATAGTTTGTACCCAGGTATCACAGTGTCCCACTGGTTGTCCTCCTTCCACCATGTCTCTGATATTCCAATCATATCTAACCTCTCGTTTAGTGCTATATATTCTAACTCTCCCATCTTGTTTTTTAGACTTCTAGCATTTGCATACAAGCATTTTAGAGACTGTATTTTATTCATATTAATTTGGCTATTGGTAGACATGGGTAATTTGGGATCTTTAAGCTCTGTCTGCTCCATACTCGAGGGCATTTGGGCTACTTTACTCTTTTTTGGAACCTCTGCTTTTTGTAGTATCCTTCAAGGATACATTCTTCCGAACCATGCGCTCTTGGGCGACTGTCGGCTGTCCCCTATTATCTAGTTTAAAAGCTGCTCTATCTCCTTTTTAAAGGTTAATGCCAGCAGCCTGGTTCCATCCCGGTTAAGGTGAAGCCCATCCCTTCGGAAGAGCCTCTCCTTTCCCCAGAATGTTCCCCAGTTCCTAACAAATCCAAACCCCTCATCTCTGCACCATTGTCTCATCCACGCATTGAGACTCCGGAGCTCTGCCTGCCTTTTGGGTCCTGCGCGTGGAACGGGAAGCATTTCGGAGAATGCTACCCTGGAAGTTCTGGATTTCAACTTCCTACCTAAAAGCCTAAATTTAGCTTCCAGAATCTCCCTACCACATTTTCCTATGTCATTGGTACCGACATGTACCAAGACAGCAGACTCCTCCCCAGCACTATCTAAGACCTTATCTAGGTGGCGCGTGAGGTCCGCTACCTTTGCACCAGGCAGGCATGTTACCAGGCATCCTCACGTCCACCAGCCACCCAGCTATCTACATGCCTAATGATCGAATCACCAACTATAACTGCTGTCCTAACCCTTCCCTCATGGGCACTTGGCCCTGGAGAAACCTCCTCGGTGCGAGAGGGGTTTACATCACCTGGAGGACAGGTCCTAGTTACAGGATCACTTCCTGCCACACCAGGGTGATGCTCTCCTGTCACGTGACCTCTCTCCTCCATGGCAACAGGGATGCTGCCAGACTGGAGTTGGGACTTCAGGACTATATCCCTGTAGGTCTCGTCTATGTACCTCTCTGTCTGTCTTATGCTTTCCAAGTCTGCTACTTTAGCCTCTAGAGAACGGACTTGTTCCCTCAGAGCAAAGAGCTCCTTGCACCTAGTGCACACGTAAGACCTCTCACCAGCTGGGAGAAAATCATACATGTGACACTCAATGCAAAAGACTGGAAAGCCCACATCCCGCTGCTGGACTGCTGTCTGCATCTTAGTTTTAAGTTTGTGTTTAGATCTTTAAGTTCTTTACGTACTAAAGGGTGCTATGGATATTTATACCACTAAAACTGTACCTAATAAGTTTAATATACCTTGTTCACCTGAAGCTTAATTAATCTCAGGTCCTTAGTGTATGACTGATTTGGGTAATGAGCTTCACCTGAGAGCATCTCCTGTCTTTTAAGTTGTGCAAGTACCTATAAAGCTGTGATTATCCCAGGGGAGGGTGGGTGTGGGGAGGGAAGGAGGGAGGGATATAACACTTATTAAAAGAGAGCTGCTACACAGTACCCTGTCCTGTGCTGCTGAGGTAAGCTATATTCTGATTTGATTTAAATTATAGCTCTTTGCTGCTGCTAGGCTCTAACCTATTATGAAATTTAAACTACAAGCTCTCTGCTGGATTCTAAATTTAACCAGAAAGCTCTCTTCTGTGTTTTAAATTGAAACTAAAAGTACTTTGCTGATGCTAGGCCCTGAGTGACTATGAAATTTAAACTACAGCTCTCTACTGGGTATGAAAGGTAACCAGAAAGTTCTTTTCTGTGTTTTAAATTGAATCTTAAACTGTTGCTACTAGGCCCTGACTGATTTAACAAAAAATAGTGGGTTCACAGATTAATTAGCTTTAAAAGAAAAAAATTCCTTTCAGAAAAATTCCCAGAAGTATATACTCACAATTTCAGATTTCTCTCCAGAAGTAACAGCCCCCCTTTCTAGTCCTTCAAGACTATACTGTAGTTCCTCAGAGTTGAGGGACCGATGATCTGAATCGGAGGCTTCAGAATCTGAGCTTGGTAAACGTTGTCAGTGCCAATGACCGTATGAATGGTGCTGCCAGTACAGATTGTGCTCGATGCCCCCCCCCCCCTTTCTATTCGGGCTGAGGTGCCGAACCTGGAATCAACCAAGATGATGCGGATACCAGTCCCAGTGTTGGAGCAGAGACATGGGGAATTTTGACAGGTCGTAGCACCTGTGGTGATACCAATGTCGGCACAGATACTGCTTCTGCTGTCGGTACCAATGTCGATACCGATGAAAGTGGTCCTGGAGACATCGATGCCTGTGGTACAGAGGCTACAAGGAGAGCAGCTAAAGTCTTCTCAATTGATAGCATGGATTGATCCAATGAGATTGCCAGTGTCTGTTTCAGAGACAGAATGGGGCTTGCAGCCACTGAACCAAAGCCCGGCACCAGGGGATCTGCCGAGGTCAAAGCCTCAGAGGCCTCCCGGTTCTCCACCGAGGCTTTGGAGGACAAGTCCTCCCACGGGGGGGGGGGGGGGTCGGTTTGGCGGTCAGCCTCAGAGGATGTCTTCAGGGAGTCTGTGTTTTGAACAGGACCTCTCCCTCGATCCTCTCAATGTCTCTTGATTCCTTGGATGAAGCTCGAGACTCCTTTGGATCCCATGGAGATTTTTATGTGGATCTTAAAGTCTTCTTTCTCTTAGGAGTTCAAACTATTCTTTGAGGTCGTTGAGGTTTTAGATACCTTTGAAGCAGATGAAGTTCGGGAGGATGTCGATGCCAATGAAACTGAATCTGATGGGAAAAGCTCCGACAACTTCGTGGCCCGGTTTCCTAGACCTCTCAGTCATCTGTTTACAGAGGGAGCAAGAGTGTGGGTCATGGCTGAGACAGAGGCATTTAAGGCACCACTCATGTGTGTACATGACAAATTGTTTGAGAATACTTGGTGCATTTTTTGAAACTGCTAGGGTGTTTCTCCATGATGGAAAGGGTAGGCCTAAGGCCTATGTGGGAAACGAGGCCCACGAAAGAACAAAATGAAACAATGAAAGTAACAATAGTAATCCTACCCGCTTCTGATCGCTGGAAGGAGCGGGCTACAAATGCTTGCTAAATAAAAAATAAAAAAAAAATAAAAACAAACAATGAAAGGACCAGAATTGGGGGTGATGCCGGGTGAAATAACAGAAAGATAGAAGCGCTATTCTGAGAAAGGTTTTTGCAGTGACAGGAAAAGCAAATTACTAATCATGCTGACTCCGCAGAAAAAGAAGAACTGAGGAGAGGGAGTCAGAACAGCGGGAAGGCAGTCACAGTGGAGTACTCCCAAAGGCTTTCCTATAGGACACTGGGGAGCATTCCCGTGCGGGCTCCTTTGGTACAGACATCACCCATAAGTGATGACTACATTCCTCCTAGTTCATGGAGATATATTGCATTGTACATAAGTTAATTTGTTATCCTGTCACAATACCCATTCTCCCCTTCCCCACCTGTTCAGCATTCATTGTACACAATGAAGTTATAACATAAACTGCTTTGATTGAAGGATAAGATGGTATAGAAAACTGGTTAAATAAAATATATATACATACCCTTTTGTGTGTCAGGAGTATACATTCTACCAGTGTTTCATGTTTCTGCTTCTTTCAGATTTTACTGAGCTGTTTAGCAGTAGACTCACATTTGTATGTACCAAGCTATACATCATTAAGTTGGATAACTATCTAGGTAATGACTTCTGTGCAAATGTCCTATTGTGTGTTATATCATTTCTTTTATGATTGATATTTCATATTTGAACATAAAAGAGCAGGACACTGGTTACCGTAGGACTACTTTATTCAGGTATGCATGAGGTCAACCCGACACGTGTTTCAGCCAGGAGGCCTTCAGAGGAATTTGTCCTCTATAGATAAAATAAAACAAACCCACACATAAAATTATGAAGACATAGTAAATAAATACATAAGTAATAGTAAAACACATTAAGAAAATATGTAATAAAAAAACAAAAAAAACCCCAACTTAATATCCCAGAGAAACAATTTGTAAAGCATGTTTTTATTTATTTTTTATTTATGCTAATTCAAATTTACACAAAGTACACACTTGTTACAGAAAAGAATGAAATAAAAGAAAAGAACAAAAAGAATAAAGGACAACCATCCCTATTTTTACACTCAGCATGAAGAACATTCACTAGCCCACAAAAAGAATAAAGGGGACGGCAAGACACAATCAGAGGAATAGTTTCAGGAATAAGACGAGACTAATACAGATTACTACTATTCACAAACCCAAAACCCCCGCCACGATACAGGGGGTAAGTGGAGTAGCTCAAGTTGCTAAGATGGAGCAACACCTTTACCGGCAACAAACCGAGTTAAGTGTGCTGGCTCAAAAAAAGTATAATACACCCTGATACTTAATTAAACATCTACACAGATAATGCAGGAAGAATAGCCCACCCAACTGCAAAACCTGGGGACGAAGCAAAAGAAACTGTTGCCTACGTTTCTGGGTAGCTTTAGAAACATCAGGAAACATCCTAATTACCCTCCCCCCCATAGAGGGCTCATTTCTAGCCTTGGAATATAATTTCAAAAGTAAGTCTCGATCAGGCTCAAGAGCTAAAGTCAGCAACAAAGTAGCCCTTGGGATAAAACCCAGATCTGTAATATCTAGAAACCAAGTTAAATACAAAGAGTCCATTGGTGGAGAATGTGCAGGCGAAGAAACTCCATGGTCGGCAATCGGCAAATAGAAAATCCTAGCCAAAGGAGGAACTGACTGCAGAGGAATTTTAAGAATGGAAGTAACATAAGAATTAAACAAATCCTTCGGCGAAACAGCTGGAACACGAGGAAAATTCAACAAGCGTAGATTTCTCTTCCTAACAGAATTCTCTAGCATTTCAATCTTCCCATGGATAGCAGTTAGATCTTTAGAAACAGTACCTGAAAAAGTTAGTGTCCTCCACTTTAACTTCTAACTGGGCCACCTTAGAGATTACAAAAGCCACCTCCTGCTTCTGATCTGCAGACTGAACCATAGAGACTAGGGCACTGTGGAGGCCAACAAGCTGGGATGAAAAAGAGTTCCAATGCCTGTAATTCTTCCCAAAGGGAATCCAGGGTAACAGCAACTGGACTTATTTTATTTATTTATTTTATTTTATTTATTTATTTACATTCTCTTATATACCACGCTATTCTGCATCAGTGCGGTTTACATTGAACAAACTGAAATTACATTCAACAGGACATTATAACTTGGAGATAACTATTTTACAGGGAACATGGGCTATGGAGGGTTAAGTGGCTTGCCTGGCTTAACCTCCTGAGTGCCGGTAGAAGTCAATGAGCGAGCACCCAACCCGTCCTCAGATTCCACGGCCAACAAGGACTCTCCAACTGCAACCGAGCTCTCCACCAATCCTGCTAGCTCCGCAGCCATGAGAACCTCTGCTGTGGAACTCCCCGCTAACCCTGGTGTGCCAGTCCCGAATCTCTCTGCACTGCGAGATTCTGCCTCTGCTGTTCAAGCCGTGGAGTGTGGGCTGAGCTGGAGGGATCCGTGCTTCCGGGCTAAGCGTGACCTGAAGTTCAGAGGGGCACATCAAGCCTCCTTCCGCTTCCGATGCCCCCAGCAAGCTATGCTTCGGAGAACGCTCTGCACCAACAGGCCTCACGAAAGCATCGAGAGGACCCTTAGCCGCAACCGTGCTCTTGGGTAAGTCCCAACATTTAGCCTTCTGTTTGCGAGGCATTTCAAGGTAAAGAAAGGAGGAAGTAGAAGGTACAATGTGGAGGCCGCCGAGCAGCGACTAACACGTGTCCGCCATCTTGCCGTAAGGCATGCTTTTAATTTGGAATGGAGATCAACAACTATTGGAAGGTTTCCTGGAGTGGATCAATACCCTAGATCATAATTTGAAGTCTCAAGCACATTTTAATGAAAGAAGAATTTAATTTTTAGATATTATGGTCATCCAAACTGAAGCAGGATTCATCACAGATCTCTCCAGAAAGCCCACAGATCATATTCATTTCCTGAATCACCCTAGCTTCCATAACAGTTCTCTATGTTTATTTCATTTGCTTGACCGCCCTTCAGTGGTAGTCAGAGCGGTTTACAATACATAAAACAAAGTAGGGCACAAGGCCAGAAAATTGAAAAGAAGTTTACAATTCTTGATAGGAAAGAGAAAGAAGGGCTAGTAAAGAGCAATAAAACATAGGGGAGGAGGTTACGGAAAGGGGGTGGGAAGGTTGAAGGCTAGGGAGAAGAGGTAGATCTTTAGATCACGTCTAAAAGTGTGGTGATGGGGTTCTAGACGGAGGGAGGTGGGAAGAGAGTTCCAAAAGGCAGGGCCTATGTAAAAGAAGGCGGAGGAGCGAGTGGACTGGAGGTGGGCAAGGGAGGGAGGGGGAAGTGTAAGGCGGTTGAGGTGAAAGGACCGAGGGGTGTGTCTAGGGGTATGGAAGTGGATGAGGTCTGCCAGGTATTGTGGGGTGGTAGTGTTAAGTACTTTGTGGACGAGAGTAAGTAGTTTAAACTGGATGCGAAAAGAAACGGGAAGCCAGTGAAGATGAAGGAGAAGCGGGGTTATGTGGTCTCTAGGGGAAGAGTGAGTGACGAGTCGGGCGGCAGTGTTTTGAATTCTCTGAAGTCGGGTTAATTGAGAGTTGGGTAGACCAGTGAAAACAGAGTTAGAAAAGTCAACGCGGGACATGACAAGTGATAATAGTAAAGTTGTGAGAGCGGAAGGAGAAAGGAAAGGGCGGATCGTACGAATTTGACGAAGGAAAAAGAAGGAAGTCTTGGTGATATGAGAAACATGAGCGTGGAAGGAAAGGTCAGAGTCAAAGAGCACACCAAGGTAGCGGAAGGTGGAAACCAGAGATATGGGAGTGCCAGAGAAAGATGGGGCTAATGAGGGGGATGGGCGACCGTGAGGAAACCAAATCGCAATTTAAAAAGCGCTATCGGGCGCGATCGGCATCCCCACCATCATCAGCTCTCCCTGGGCAGGGATCGAGCCTCCAGCGGGGTGCCGTGGCGGGAAAGCAGCCATTTGCAAGAAGTGCTGTCCAATCGGGGCAGCACTCCCCAGCTATAAGACAGCGCTATTGGGCGCGATCGGCATCCCCACCATCATCAGCTCTCCCTGGGCAGGGATCGAGCCTCCAGCGGGGTGCCGCAGCGGGAAAGTAGCCATTTGCAAGAAGTGCTGTCCAATCGGGGCAACACTCCCCAGCTATGACACACAGCGCTATCGGGCGCGCCCGCGCCTTGCGGGCCTCGCCAGAGGGCCCTTTGGCGTGGCCCTTAGGCGTGGACCGTGAAAACTAGACCGTACATTTGGACTCCCGTTTTGCAATCCACAATTCCCAGTTACATTCATGCAACAGCAGCTCAGGTACCTTATACTGTGTCAATGATGTTCCTTACCCGTTATAGCTTACATGCAGTAAAATAAGTTTCAACAGTGTAATATCTTTACTATATCTGACTAGCCTAAATTGTGGTGCATCATGTTCTTTCACTTAATATTTGCATGCTACTGTTAAAACTTATACCTGTACCAGAACAAAATTTCATGTGGTATATATATGTTATAGAGAAAACATATTTATTCAGAGCAGATTTGTTCACTATAACACTGGTAAGCACGTACCATATGTATGCAACAGTGTAAAACAGACCTGTACTTGAATTGACCAGACAGTAAAGGATTAGTCACCGAGTCTCTTCAACCACCGTTGTAACATTGTATTCTGCTATAACCTACACCTAGGAGAGAACATTTACACTTATTCCTTGCATGACAAAAGTGACTGAAACAATAACAGCCTGATTAAAACTATTCTTAGCTAGGAACCACGCCAAGTTATTCCTCCACCACAAGCCCCCTGCTTCACCCAACTGGCTCAGAAGGGTTCAAAATGGAGCACACAATCATCTCTTTAATGAGCCTTTACCTTCTCCTCATAATCTGGCCATCCAGCTCACTAGCCCTACTTACGTCACATAATCACATCTCTATAGTTTCGACTGGTGGGAGAAAATGGTCAGGTGACTCCTACCACTATTCTTCATGGGGCTAGCTATCCGCACCGCCACCACCTATTACACATCCCACTACAGCACTCTTCGAAAGCCAAGCAAGGTAAATACCTCTACCCTAGCGGCCTGAAGTGTGCACTCATTAACGCTCGCTCACTTCGTAAAAAGTGGCCAGCAATCACTGAAACAATAACATCCCATAAATTGGATATCATCATGGTCACTGAGACTTGGCTCTCCACGGAAGACAACACCATTCTCAATCAACTACTTCCATCCAATGTTGTTGCTTTCACCAGCCACAGGCAGAACAAAAGAGGTGGAGGAGTTGTTATAATCACCAGAACTGATCTCCAGTTCAAAATGGTCGAATCCAACAGCATTAACAACCTGGAAACTGTATCAATTTCTAACACATGCTCTATAAACCTACTCTACAGAGCGCCTACTGCGGATCCAGATAACCTGTCCACCATCATAAACATAGCATCCAACACCCATGGTCCAAATAAACCCAATTGGATCTTAGGTGACTTCAATCTTCCATCTTTACAGGACAATCAAACATCTGCATTTATAGAAGCCCTAGATATCCTGGGATACACTCAACTGGTGCAGAAACCTACTCACGCAAAAGGTAACATTCTGGACCTCATATTCGCCCCACAAGCAGTTCTGGAACCACCTCAAAATATCATGCTATCATTGACATCAGTACCATGGTCAGATCATAAGCTCATCACTTTTCAGATGCCTACCCTCAACAAGCCACAAAGGCCCAAAATGGATTCAAGCAAGACCTCTAACCCAACGACCAGACGTTTCCACCCATTTAATAGAGAACGCATCCTCGCCGAAACGGGCACGCTCTTTGATACGACTTCCCTAGACCTAGAGGAGCTGATCACTACCTGGAACAGCAAATTCAGCACAATCGCAATCCGCTCCCCAACAAGGCCCCAAAGAAAAGATCATCTGCCCCATGGTTCACAGCCGACTTGAAGGCATCACTAACCCTTCTACGGAGGCTGGAAAAGCGCTGGAGGAAGTCACACACCAGTAGTGACCAAGCAGCATACATCCAACACCTGCATACACATCGCAAAGCCATCACAGACAAGATGAAGCAACACCACACAGACACCCTGAAACGGTCAATGAATAAGCCGCATGACCTGTTCAACTTAGTCAAATCTCTTGCCAAAGAACCTACCCATGAGCAACTTGGTGGTATACACCCGCAGGACTATGCCGTCTTTATGCAATCCAAAATGTGCAAGACTGACAAAATAGTGATACCTGGGCCCCCCCCCCAGCGAACAAGAGTACCCAGCATCTCTAACATCATTTTCTACACCTTCAAAGAGAATTATCGAAGACACCTTCTCAGCCCTAAACACCACCACTGCACACACAGATCCTTGTCCAGCATTCTGGATAAAAGATTTGCGCTGTGACCTCGCCCCAATCATAGCCAACATGATAAGCCTATCCTTTAGCACTGGGTCTTTCCCCTCTACTCTCAAACAGACCTCCGTTAAACCTCTTTTAAAGAACACCAAGCTAGACCCCCAAAAGGTGGAGTCATACAGGCCCATATCCAGCATCCCGATGCTTGCAAAAATCATTGAAAAGATAGTGTACAAGCAATTACAAGATCATATCGACACCAACGCCCCACTAGATTCATCCCAACATGGATTCAGAGAGTCACATGGAGTTGAAACACTACTCAACTCTTTTCAACAATATAATTTCAGGCGTTGACAACATATGACATGGTTTTGCACTCATCTTTTTAGATATAGCAGCGGCTTTCAACTCTGTTTGCCACGAGATTCTCCTATGCCGGCTAAGAGAAAAAGGCATCAGCGGAACAGCGCTCGAGTGGTGCAGATCTTACCTGTCTGGAAGATGGCAACATGTCCGAGCAGACGGGGCTACATCCGAACCATTTCCACAAAGTCAAGGAGTGCCTCAAGGATCCTCCCTATCATCCTTGATGTTTAACATATACATCCAACCCATCTGCAACATCATTAGATCGTTCAATGTGAGTTGCATGTTATATGCTGACGACGTGCTGTTATACATGCCAATATCCCTTGATTGCCCAGACCTTACCCCTCTGACTAAATGCTTCAACACCATATCTGAATGGCTACTATCACAAAATCTGCGAATCCAACACAAGAAACGGAGGTTCTTTTCATCTTGAGAAATCCCATCTTCACAACACCCAGCTGTTTGAAGGTAAATAATGCAGAGCTACAAGTAAAATCAGCTATACATTACCTTGGGGTGACGTTGGACCAAAATCTCGACATGAAGCAACACATAGCTAACACTGTAAGAGCGGTCTACTTTAAAATCAGATCCCTCAGACACTTACGCCCGTTACTCGAACCAGACAACTTCCGCACCATTTACCAAGCCCTTATTCCTCATTTCGATTATTCAAACACCATCCTACAAGGACTCCCCCGAGCAACCTTAAACCCCCTGCAACTTGCTATGAACAGTGCAGCGCGGGTACTCTTCGGAGCCTCCAGAAGAGAGCATATCACACCCCTCCTGAAACAGCTGCACTGGCTCCCCATTCAATCCAGGACCAGTTTTAAGACCTTGTTGATGATGTTCAAAGCTACCAAGGGGCTCTCCTCCTCCTCTCTATCTGACCTCATCCAACCACTTGCACCTAGCAGACTAAGAAGAACAGCTGAGACCAATATGCTATCAATACCGAAAGAAACGACAAACTGCACCAAAACAACATCCAACCGAGCCTTCAGTCTCTGCGCCCCAAGTCTGTGGAACACCCTACCACCTCATATCAGAGCAATCCCCAACCTGAGCCAGTTCAGGAAGGCCCTGAAACATTTCCTCTTTATCAAATATCTCACTAACAGCTCTGAACCCCAGTCACACTCGAATAGTGCGTCCCCAACAATGTAAAACACCAAACAGTATCCTTTCCCTTTCAACTTCTTATGTATAGTTTACCTTGTTCTCCAAGTTCCATTTCCTGTTCAATGTAATGACCAGACATATGTATATTGTCGGATGTTGTTGTTCTATGTAAACCGCGCTGATCGCAAATAGTGCGGTATATAAGAAATGTAAATAAATAAAATAAATAAATAAAAAAGCAACTTACCATTCCTATGTATCAGACAGATTTGTTTTGATCAAACTGATTTTGAGAGGAATGCATACACCCCCTTGCCACTCGATTTAGCAAGAAAGGTTATCCTAAGTCATTCATTCAAAAGGCCTACCAGAGAGCTTGTGACACGCACCGCGATTCACTCCTCCACACCAAAGAGAAGTCCCCGAGTAAGAAAGTTGTTTGCCCCATATTATTTTCTACTCATTCTAAGAAGATTGCTTCCATTCTTAAAGAAAAGCGGCATATAGTTCAACCATCCTAGGGTTTGAATCCCAAGAGTTGACTATTGCTTACAAAAGGAACCAAAACTTATCTAACATCCTGGTCCCCTAGGCCCTACCTATTTCTCAAAGCAAACCACCGACTGTTGGACATTTAAAATGTGGTTCTTGTTCCATGTGCCACTCATCACCAAAAAGGGTTCCTTTGTACATCCAACATCACAGATTAAATATAGCCACTTAAGGATTTTATGAACTGTAATTCTGAAAACGTGATCTATGCAATCAAGTGTCCATGTAATTTATTTTACATGTAAAACCAGCCAGAGTGTGAAAACTAATATTATCGAACATCGCAGTGCCATCTGCTGCTCATCACTCCAAAAACTTCTTGTGAGTCACTGGATTGAAGCATCACATACCCTCTCTGATTTAAGGTTTCTAGTACTCGAGAAGGTATGTCCACTCTGGTGTGGTGAGGGACATCAACAAGACCCTCCTTAGATTGGAAGAGCGACTAATTCATGAGATAGATACATTACACACAAAGGGCTTCAACCAAGACATCGATCTTTCAGTTCTCTTATAAAGTCCACTTTTGCTTCTATATTTACAAGAACATGGTGGCGATAGCTCTGTGAGATAAGTCTGCAGTCCAATTTATCTTGGAACAAGTGCCCTAGGTTTCAGTTGTAACCTTCATTGGTATCACATATATATCTTCCCATAGCTTCTTAGATATCTTCTCCTTGTATATGTTGGTTTTATACAAATTTTAACAACAACTTTTTATTTTTATAATTTATACAGGATAGTGTCTTTTCCCCCTAATGAAATGTTGGTTTTATTTATTATTTATTATTTTTTATTTTCTTATTTATGTTTCTACTTATGGGCTGTGGCTGTTTCTTTTATCATTTTTTAATACTATTAGGAGATGACTGGGCAGGGGAGCATTGATGTTTTACTTCCGAGTGGGTACCCTAGTTTTTAACCACCTTGCTGATGAGTTTTATTTAATTACTTTACTGATGGGGTTTTACTTTTCTACTTTTTCATTTTTACCCGTTTAACACATTTTAAAATTTGGCTACTCTTATTTTATATATTACATATGTTCATATGACATATGCTCCCAGTTCAGCTGGCTTACCTATCAGTATTAAGGATGTATATTCACTTGGCATTGACCTGTGTGTTCGTCTCCTCCCTCCCTGGATGGTTTGGAAGTCATATGTCCTTTATATGACATGTCAAATTTTCAACTTTGGTTTTATTTCTCTGTTTATGTTTTTACTTATGGGTTGTGGCCGTTCTTGGCGTACTTTTTAAATCATTAGGGGAGGGATCAGGCATAACACCCTTGCAGTGTACTCCCCTTTGCAAGTACCCTTAACCTTTTTAACGCTGTTCCTAGTTTTATCTGGTTTTAACTAATCATTTATTTAATTATTTCCTCCATTTTTGTTAGCATTATCGGTTATAGCATAGTACGTCACCCCCCCCCTTTTTTATTCTGGTAATTTTTAAGGCTTTTATGTATCACATATTTGTTATGACATGCGCTGCCTATTTATTTAACTATTACTTTTATTAGTATTATTATTTATTATTTATTACAAGCTCTTATATACCGCACTATTGGTTTCAGCATACTACATCCCCCCTTTTTTATTTGACTTTTATGGCTTTTCATCCAGATAAGTTAAGGATTTGCTGAGTTTTCTAACAGCCATCACCTATTTATAATCAATGTACACAACTTCTGTACATCATCATATCTCAGCCAGCACATGATATACCACTCAACATTGTACATAATTCTAGTTCAAGTATCTTGAAACTGCATATATAGATTTACAAGAAACATTTAACTAAAACTAAACTGTTGATGTAAACTGCCTAGAGCAGTATTTGAAACCTGTTCCCTGTAAACCGCCTTGATTGCCTGGATAAAGCCTCATATAAATAAAAATAAATAAAACTTCCCACGAGATGCGCTACCATGCACTGCTATACTGTCCAATTGGTCTGTTTTTAGCAGTAGTACTAAGTATACTCACTGCCTATATGGCACCGATTCGTTTTTTCGCCTTCCTTTTAGGCGGTTTGAAAGGCTATCATATGTCCTCTATAAGACTTCAGTTTGACAGATACAGTTCTATCCGTATTCATGCTTGGATTTAACCTGCTTTTATGACTAATACCAATAATGCCTGTGGTTTTAGCACATGTTATGCATTCTCTTTGTAGGACATTGTGTCATGAAGGTCTTCTAACATCAACTACACTGCCCATTAATCGGCTCCAAATTGAGACATTTATACAATCTATGACTACTTTTTTAATTATAATGGGGTTGGACTACAGAGGTTAATCACCTCACTAAACGTTTTAACGTTTCTTTCCCCCCTCTCCACTTCCTACAAATTATTCAATATTTCTCGATGTCACCAACACCGTGAATTAAATTTGGCGGCACTACCCGAGATTACTCCTTTCACTCTAGACATGCCAAACACCAGAGGGTAATTCGAACACCTTTTCCTGCACTTGACATTTTTGGGGACGAAATTTGCCAATTTTAGTTAGTGCTGCCATGAGACATTAAATTCTGAATACCTCTGGGGTGATCGTACATGCAATTGATAAGCGGTTTGTGTTTCTTAGCATGGATGTTTGTCTTGTGTCCTCTGGATGGTTTCATCACTAATTTTATGGTGCATGAGATTGATCTTGCATTGTAGAGTAGAACACTATATTTTATATTGTACACCAATCTGTTTAAACCTAGGTGTTTTATCTTTAACGCCTGTGGTGACAACATTCTATTGGTAAGTAACTACACTCTTGTATGTCCACACATCACTCCAACTATTCCCAGCCACTTGGGTACACTACTTTACACTCCAGTCTGTTATAATTTCTCTAGTCCGCCATTTGGTTTTCCTTCCTCATTTCAATTGCAAGAGTCTTCTATGTATTCTATAGCTCTGCATGTAGTATGTATGGTCAAATTTTAGATTTACCACTTGACTCAATTTTTAATTTTATACTGTAGACATGTGTATTTTTAATTATGTTCAGCATGCTTTAAAAATTAATGTTTCTCTGTGATATTAAGTTGCTTTTTTTATAACATTCTTGTAATGTTTTTTAATATTACTTTTTATGTATTTATTTATTATGCTTTCATAATTTTGTGTGTTGTTTGTTATTTATTTTATCTATAGAGGTCAAATTTCATTGAAGAAGGCCTCCCAGCCGAAACACGTGTTGGGTTGACCTCATGCATACCTGAATAAAGTAGTTCTTCCACGGTAATCGGTGGCCTGCTCTTTTCTGTTCGTGCTGACACTACAGGAGGGGTGTTCTCTGTTCCGTGATATTTTATATTTTACACATTTTTTATTTGATGTTATTCATATATGAATGTATGATTCTTTAGTGTTTTATTTTAGACCCCTGATGCAGGCCACAAGGCTGAAACTTGGCCAAGTTGAGTCTTCTGAATAAAGGTGCTCGTTTACTAACTTTCCTGGTGTGGCCGTGCTCTTCTCCGCAGTCCATCTGTTGATAGACCGAGGAGGTGGTTCTTCTCTTTTCTTCTGTTCTTTGCACAATATTAGCAGAAAACTAACTTTGAAATACCTGTATGCAAATTCTAGAAGTCTAAAAAAATAAGATAGAGTTAGAATATATAGTAATAAATGAAAGGTTAGATATAATTGGCATTTCAGAGACCTGGTGGGAGGAAGATAACCAACGGGATACTGATACCAGGCTACAAACTATATCACAATGATAGGATCACACTGGTGGAAGGGAGGCTCTATATGTTAAAGAGGGCATTGGGTCAAACAGGACAAAGGTTTTGCAGGAAACAAAATACACTGTAGAATCTCTATGGATAAAAATTCCATGTAAGAAGGGGAATGGCAGTGAGGGTGTACTACCGTCTGCTTGGACAGAATGAACAAACAGATCATGAAATGCTAACATAAATTAGGGAAGCCAGCAAAGTTTACAACACAGTAATAGATTTAATTTATCTCAGTAATAACTGGCCCAATGCTAGGGAGATAAAGTTTCTTTTTTTTAAAATATTTATTTATAAAGATTTCTTACAACAATATAAGAAAAACAAATAAGTAAAAAAAATTTAACATAGCACATAATTAGTAACAAACATATTAACACAAGTCCACATCAAGGAGATGCTCAATATAACTATAGAGAAAAATCACGGTTAGCTACTGGTGAAAATATTTAAGCTCCATTAAACAAGCCAAGAGACAAGAAAATTCTAATTAACTTATACTGTTTAGCTAAGTCTTACCTTTAAGAAAATCAGATAATTGGTCCACTTCAAAGAAAACATACCGCTTACTCTGATAAACTATAAGACATTTGCAAGGGAATTTTAGATAAAATAAAGCACGAATAGCTACTACTTGTGGACAGACCTCCAAATAGGCCTTACGATGCTTTTGTGTAGCACGAGAAACATCTGGAAAGATCTGAATGGTTTGACCACAAAATTTCTCAGCCTTTTTCTGAAAAAAGGCACGCAAAATCCTATCTTTATCCATCTCTGAATAAAAGTAACCAATAATGTTGCTCTTGATGGTATATCACAAGAAGACTCCAGGAAACCTGAGATATCCAACGCAGAAGAAACTAAAATGATCAAACTCAGCCCCCTGGACCCCCTCCCCATCAAATAATGGAACTGATTTCCCCTGGGGAACATAATACATTTTTGACAAAACAATTGAATCCACATCAGTAAATAATAATACTTCCCTAAGATATTTCTGAAAAAGTATTAAAGGCGAGAGATAACGAGTTCGAGGGAAATTTAACAAGCACAAATTTTTTGAACGCAAAGAGTTCTCCAAAAGAAGAGACAAATGACAAAACATAAAATTACAAAAGTACTGGCCACTGGAGAGTGGCCAATGTTACATTTTTAAAAAGGGTTGCAGGGGTGATCCAGGAAACTACAGATCAATGAACCAGACGTTAGTACTGGGCAAAATGGTAGAAACCATTATAAAGAATAAAATTACTGAACAAGTAGATAATCATGGTTTAATGGGAGAAAGCCAACATGGATTTAGCCAAGGAAGAAGGTCTGAACGAACAGGTAGAATAAAGGTGAACCGGTTGATAGAGTGTAGCTGGATTTTCAGAAAGCCTTTGACAAGGTCCCTCATGAGAGACTCTTGGTGAAATTAAAAAGTGATAGGAAAGGAGGCAGTGCACTATTGTGGATCAGGAACTGGTTGAAAGAATAGAGCTAAATGGCCAATTTTCTCAATGGAGAAAGGTGAGTAGTGGAGCATTCCAAGAATCTGTGCTGGCCCACTGCTTTTGCAGATGACAAACTTATTCAAAGTTATTAAAACACAAGTGGATTGTAAAAAAATTGCAAGAGGACCTTGATAAATTGGGAGACTGGGTGTCCAAATGGCAGATGACATTTAATGTAGACAAGTGCAAAGTTATGCACTGAGGAAAGAACCCCCAAACTATGGTTACACAATGCAAAGTTCCACATTAGGAACACCAGCTGGGAAAAAACAGGCAACCTAGTGGATAATACATTGAAACCTTCTGTGCAGTGTGCAGCAGCAGCCAAAAAAAGCTAATAGAATGTTAGGAATCAAAGAAAGGAATGGAGAATAAAATGAAGGATATTATAATGCCTCTGTAGGAAAGATGTCTTACATATTGGGACATGGAACATACAAAGCATGAACAAAAAGGAAGTTGAAGATGGTCAAGAATGAAATGGAGCAAGTACAATTCTCTCTTGGGTATCAGTGAACTGAAATGGACAGGCTTCAGGCATTTCGCATCTGATGATCACATCGTCTACTATGCTGGAAATGAAAGAGACAATGAAGAAATGATGCTGCACTTATCAAGAAACTTGCACGAACTGTATTGAAATACAGTGCAATCAGTGACCGCTTAATTTCTATTCGTCTACGAGGAATACCCATCAACATAACTATAATTCAGGAATATGCTCCAGCAACAGTTGAAACTGACAAATCATGCTAACAGGATATCCTGATAGTCATGAGTGCTGGAGCGATGCTGGAGAAAAAATGATAGAATTCTGCAAGACCAACCATTTATTCATCTCTAACACCTTCTTCCAGCAACATAAGTGGCGACTGTACACATGAACTTCACTCAATAGATTGTACGAAAATCAAATTGACTACATCTGTGGAAGTCAACTATAGAAAAGTTCTATATCAAAGACAAAACCTGGAGCTGACTGTGGTACAGATCACAAACTACTAGTATACAAACTCAAACTAAAGTGAAGTGAAAAAGAGCAAATCACTCATGAAAGCAAAACATGACCTTGAGAATACAACAAAGGTACAAGTCCTTGCAACAGAAGACCAAGGACAATAAAGAGTAAGGAAAGAGGCCAGACCCTCTATATGTGGAATAACTATTGGATTAACCCCTACACTGACAGTGAATCGACCCTATCAGCCTTCATCAGGCAGTATCTCTCTCCAACAAAGACAGACAAATATAACTCAATAATATATAAAGCGTAGTTACTCATCTATAACAGGTATTCCCCAGGGACAGCAGGAATCAGTCCTCACATATGGGTGACGTCGGCGCTGACGGAGCCCATCCGGAGCATTTCCCCAGCTTTCAAAGAAAGCCTTTGAGATATGCCACCATGCATGCATGTTCCCCTTCCCGCCCAAGGATGCCATCTTGCTCAGTCAGATGACATAGCTTGGACAGCAGTAAAAACAAACAAGGTAGGGAGGCAACTCCCAGGGGAGGAAGGAGGGTTGTGAGGACTGATTCCTGCTGTCCCTTGAGAACACCTGATACAGGTGAGTAACTATGTTTTCTCCAGGAACAAGCAGGAAGTAAGCCCTCACATATGGGGCTCTCTAACTCCAGGCTGCCAAGGACTGAACTATAACCGCACCACTGGTGACCAATCGGGTAGCTGTGAATTGCAGGTGGTGAGTCCCCACAGAGACTCTGCAAGATCCTCGCATCCAGCAACGCTATCACTCCAGTAGCCTGAACACAGAAGGGTCGGAAGGCAGGAGTTGCCTACACCCCAAGAATATTACGGAGGACTGCCTGGCTGAAGGCACTATCCCTACAGGATTTGCTCTCCAGGCAGTAGTGAGCTGTGAATGTATGAACTGAGGACTATGTGGTGGCCTTGCAGATCTCCGTCAACAGCACCGAGAGGAGGTTAGCCACCGATGCGCTGTGATGCAGTGCTCAAGGGAGAGTCCAGCTTGCTCATAAGCGAGGGTAATACAGTCTGCCACCCAAGTGGACAGAGTTCGCTTAGCCATGGGGAGCCCCAGTCTGCTGGGGTCATAAGAGACGAAGAGCTGAGGAGCTTTTCGATGGGCCTGAATTTGCTGTAAGTAGGACAGGGCCCATTTGCAATTCAGTGTATGAAGCACTAGTTCCTCCCTACCAGTGCGAAGCCACAGAAAGAAGGTCCATCTCTTGGTTTAGGTGGAAAGGACACACCACCTTGGGGAGGAATTTGGGGTGTGTGCGGAGCACTACCCTGTTCTTAAAGAACCTTTGAGCATATGTGCGGGCCACCAGGAAGGCCACTTTCCAAGACAGGTACTGCAGGTGGCAAGTGGCCAGGGGCTCGAACAGCGGTTTGGTGAGCTGGGAGTGTATGCTGAGGTTCCACTCTGCCGCTGAAGGGCGGTGAAGGGGCTTAGATAACAGGAGGTCCTAGAGACCAGGGGCTGGCTTGAGAGGGGTTTAGCTCTGATAGGGTGGTGGTGAGCAGCTATGGCGCTCAGATGTACCCTCACTGAATTAGACTTCAGTCCGGTGTGTGACAGGTGCAGTAGATACTGGAGTACTAGTCACACCTGGCAAGAGAAAGGATTCTCATCCCTTTCCACACACCAGTTGGCGAACCTTCTCCACTTTAAGGCAAAGGCACAAGACCGTCTGGTGGAGGGATTTCGGGAGGCCAAGAAGATCTCTTTGACTTCCTCTGGAAGGTTGAAAATGGGCCAATGCTACCCTTTCAGCAGCCACAGCATTAGCGACCCCAAATTAGGGCAGAAGGGCGCCCTCCTCCTGGGGCAGAAAGTCCGGGGCTCGGCCCAGTGGGACAAGGGGTGCCACAGACAGAGAAAGCAGCAGAGGAAACCAAGGTTCTCTCGGCCATCTGGGAGCAATCAGAATTACTGATGCCTTCTCGCTCTGAAACTTGAAAAGGGTCCTGGCGACCAGGGGTGTTGGTGGGAATGTGTAGAGTAGGCCCTCAGACGGTGAGATGGAAGAATGACCGGCAACTATTTCTCCAGGGTGCAGCTGACAGAAGTAGAAGGGCAGCTGAGTGTTGTCCAGTGAGGTGAAGAGGTCCAACATGGGTCTGCCCCAGAGGTTGAAGGGCTGCTTTGTTACTCGGGTTCAAGCGCCACTTGTGTGGACAAATGACTCTGCTCAGCAGTTGTCCTGTGTCCAGGAGGTACACTGCTTGCAGAAGCATGCCGTTGCACGCTGCTTAGGAGAAGGGCCACCACCTCCTGGCAGAGGGAGTTTGACTCCATGCCCCCCCCTGCTTGTTGATATAAAACATGGTGACCTGGTTATCTGTCTCGATCGGGCTCTTCATACCCTTTTTTGAAGATTTAACTTGCCATCAAGCATGTAGACTGCCCCACCCATGCAGCGAGGCACACCTTGGACCAAATCTTTACTTCACTGAAGTCTCAATTTGCACCTCCTGTCGTCTCCACTGTCCCTCTTCCCTGGATGGACCACCTTTGCCTAATTTTCTCTCTGCCCCTGCCTTCCCTCCCCTCCTGGTGTAGGTCCTCCCTCGGACTGCTGTATCACACCATCCACAGTACAGGCATTTCCCTCAGCTGATACCCTTCTCCTTTCTAACTTTTCTGCACTCTCAAATGATGCCCAGGCCCAGACTTGGAATTCCGCATTGTCCACTGCACTTGACAAACTTGGCCCTCGGGTTTCTGTCCTGCTCTCACTCTTCCTTATTCCTGGTATCATTCTGGGCTTTATCTCCAAAGAACACACCTCCAGCATGCTAAACGTCGTTGGCAGAGGCGCCCTTCGCTGGTGACTCTTTCCATCTTCCAACAGTTACATAGTAACATAGTAAATGACGGCAGATAAAGACCAGCATGGTCCATCTAGTCTGCCCAGCAAGATGGCAAGAGTAGGTGCACCTGTCACTCTGTGCAGGCCACCCCTCCCCATGTCTTTGTTTAGGGGTAAACCCACCATTCCATGTAGGACACCCCTATTTGTTGAGACGTTATATGGTTCAGAAGTTAGATGGTACCGTTTATTTTGTTTTTATCCTATTGCTGTAAAGGGATCCACTGTGTTTGTCCCATGCTGTTTTGAATTCCGTCACCGTGTTTGCCCCCACCACTTCCTTCGGGAGGGCATTCCAAGCATCCACCATCCTTTCAGTGAAAAAATATTTCCTGATATTGCCTTTCAATTTACCACCTTGCAGCTTCATGTTATGCCCTCTAGTTTTACAGCTTCCCCGTCTTTGGAAGAGGTTTGTTTGTTCATCATTTCTCTTTAAGTATTTAAAGGTCTGAATCATATCTCCCCTGTCCCTCCTCTCCTCCAAAGTGTACATATTTAGGTCTTCAAGTCTCTTCTCATAAGGCTTCTGATGCAGGCTCCAAATCATTTTGGTTGCTTTCCTCTGAACAGTTTCCAGTCTTTTTACATCTTTTGCAAGATATGGTCTCCAAAACTGAACACAGTATTCCAAGTGAGGCCTCACCAGTGACTTATACAGTGGCATAAGCACCTCTTCCTTTCTGCTGGTAATCCCTTTCTGTATGCAGCCCAACATCCTCCTGGCTTTTGCCACCGCCTTGTCGCACTGTTTTGCCACCTTGAGATCATCAGAGATCATCACACCAAGGTCTTTCTCCTGAACCGTGCATACCAACCTCTCGCCCCCTATCGCGTACATTTCCCTTGGATTTCTGCTACCCAAGTGCATGACACTGCACTTTTTTGCATTAAATCGTAGTTGCCAAGCATTAGACCAGTCTTCCAGCTTTTGTAGATCTTTCCTCATGTTAACCACTCCCTCGGGGGAGTCCACTCTGTTATTGCCTCTATCGTGACATGATCCACTCCGCTAAAACAGTCCTATTACTCAAACCGTAACACTTCCTCTTCCAACTTCGACAATTCTATCTAACTCTCTGCTCTCTCTCCACACTTTATATCTTCTCTCCAGCCTTTGTGTCTTCCTCCTCTGCCCTGCCAGATCCTACAGACCTTGCTACCTTCTTCTCTGAAAAGGTCCTTTCCCTGCGCCTCACGTTTCCTTCCTATCCTCCTCCCTCCTTTCCCCTCCCTCCTCCCTATCCTGTATGTCATCCCACTCGGGCTCTTCCTTAATGCACACTTGGAGCTCTTTCCGCCTGGTCACAGCTACTGAACCTTTAAGGCCATCCACTCATCTCATAAGACTACTTGCCTACTAGATCTGATCCCCTCTCACTAACTCTCAAAACCTTTGCTTGTCATCTTTCAATATCTACTTTGCACGATAATTCAAGTCTTTCCTCAGGTTCTTTTCCAACTGTCTCAAAACATGCAATTGTTTGTCCCATACTTAAACCTTCCCTTGATCCTTCTGTTCTTGCTCACTGGCGCCCCGTGCCCAACCTTCCCTTTCTGTCCAAGATTCTGGAAAACTTGGTTTTCACATAACTATCCACACATCCTGATTCTACCCCCTCTACCCCCACCAATCTGGGTTCAGAAACGGTCACAATACGGAAACCATTCTTGCACTTGAACCCCTCTAAATCCACTGCCATGTGGTTTACCTTCAGAGCCCCCTCCCCCTACCTGGCCCCCATCATTTGCTTGACTCCTATCCCCCTGGTTTCCTCTTTCTGTTACCTTGGGGTTACCCTTGATTCCTCCCTCTCTTTTGTAGAACACATTTCGTCTGTTGCTCGCTGGTCATTCTTCCATCTTCGTCAAATCCATGCAGTCCGTCCTTTCCTCTCCCCAGCCTCTGACTACACTCCTTTCCCTCGTGAATTCCAGAATGGACTACTGTAATGTCACTCTAGCTGGCCTCTCGCAGTACCTCCTTCATAGATTCCAGCTCCTCCAGAATACTGCTGCTTGTATACTCGCTCACTCCTCTTGGCTTGACCACATCTCCCCACTGCTAACTCGTCTCCACTGGTTACCTGTCCCTTTCCGAATTCAGTATAAAATCCTTATATTTGTGCTGTCAGACGGCTGCCTGGGTGAGAATGTTCACAGTCTTGGCAAGTGCATATATCAATATGATTTGCAAGGGATTGTGGGCAATGCAGTCCATTCACACCAGACACAGCTGCTCACAATAATTAGTTGTGCTTGTGGTTAAAGCCAATAAGATATTTATTTATTGGGTTATTTCTCCCAACACAGATATGCTTGGTAGCACATAAATCAGGTTACTTGCTTTCAGTGTTAAACTTGGAAAAACAAAATCAGGAAAACAACATTTAAACTTGTCAGGCAATCAAAGCAAAAGAAATAAGACCTGGTTGGTAACAAACTGGTCTTTTCTGTAGGCTTTAGCTAATATTTTCTTAGCAGTGTATCAAACAACAAACAATATCCACAAAGAAGAGAAAAACTGTTCTTTTCAGGTTAACTTCTTATATCTTCCCACATAGATTCAGAAGTGATTCCCTCAGAGCTCACAAGCAATTAGGTAAGGCTCAATTGCTAGCAGTTACCCAGCTGAAACCCCTTAGCTGGCTTGCTTTCTACTGCGTGGCTAAAAATCCTACTCAGGAGCTTTTCTGAGTAGATTAAAGAACAAGTTTGTATTTCTTTGTGATGGTTGCTGTATTTTATAACAGAAAATCACCAAAGGAGTTTAGACAGAGAGCAATCCATGTAAACACATCCTTCATCTGCAATCCCTCCCTCTTCTTCAACAATCATGGGTTCAATATCATGGATTGGCAGAGATGAATTTCTCAATGGAGCACTTTCAGGAGAAAGCACAGTTACTTACCTGTAACAGGTGATCTCTGGGAACAGCAGGAATTAGTCATCACATATGGGTACGTCGGTACCGACGGAGCCTGCGCGGGAAAGCTCCCCAGCTTTTCAGATGAAAAGCTTTTGGGGCCTCCCACTGCACATGCGCGCTGCCTTCCCGCCTTCCTGACCAGCTCTCCTCAGTTCGAGTTTAAAGCTGAGACAATAGAGAGAGGACAGGAAGATAGATAGATAGAGAGACAACTCCTAGGGGAGGTGGGTGGGTTGTGATGACTAATTCCTGCTGTTCCCAGAGATCACCTGTTACAGGTAAGTAACTGTGCTATCTCCAGGAACAAGCAGGAATAAGTCATCACATATGGGGACTCCCTAGCTGAGATGCCTGGGAGATCCCCCTCCAAGGGTAACCATCTTCGTATGGATCTCAGGCATCCATTCTGGGAAGGTGGGCAGGAGTTGTTTAAGTATGGAACAGGTGTTTGAGGACAGCCTGACCAAACAAGGCATCCCGGCGGGAGTCCTTGTCCAAGCAGTAATGGGCTGTGAAGGTATGAACCGAGGCCCAAGTGGCTGCTCGACAGATCTGATCTATGGACACAGAGTGAAGATGAGCCATAGAAGTGGCCATGGCTCTCACATTGTGAGCTGTGACATGGCCTTCCAGAGAAATGTTCTTACTCTGGTAAGCAAAGGAAATACACTGAGCAATCCAGTTGGAAAGTGTGCGTTTGGTGACTGGAAGTCCCAAATGAGAAGGATCAAAAGCCACGAAAAGCTGAGAAGACTTTCGATGTGGCTGAGTCCTATTGAGGTAAAAGGCGAGAGCCCTTTTACAGTCAAGAGTATGAAGGTTCCTCTCTGCACTGGATGCATGAGGAGCCGGAAAAAAGACAGGTAGATATACCTCTTGATTAAGATGAAAAGGCAAGACCACTTTAGGCATAAAGTGGGGATTCGTCCTAAGGACCACCTTATCATGATGAAATCTGGTATAAGGTGGATTAGCCACCAAAGACTGCAGTTCACTGATGCGGCGAGCGGAAGTGACTGCAATAAGGAAAAGGACCTTCCAGGAAAGAAATTTCAGGGAGGTAGATACCAACGGTTCAAAAGGTGGCTTCATAAGTTGACCCAGAACTAAATTCAAGTCCCATGCTACCGGAGGAGGTCGGATGGGAGGTTTAGTGAGGGTTAGGCCTCTCATGAATCTTGCAATAAGAGGATGAGAGGAGACAGATTGTCCATTTATAGGTTTTAAGGATGCTGTAATAGCACTTAAATGGACTCGTACTGAATTCGTTTTGAGGCCTGCATTGGAAAGATGCAGGAGATAGTCCAGTAGAGAATTCAAAGGAAGTGCTAGAGGGTCAAGACCCTGTTGAGCACACCAAATGGAAAAACGTTTCCATTTGAAAGCATAGGAACGCCTGGTGGAGGGTTTCCTAGAGGCATAAAGGATATCTTTCACTGGTTGAGAAAGATTAAACTCTTGAAGACTTAAGCCTTCAGTAACCAAGCTCGGAGATGTAGGGACTTGGGGTTTGGATGCCACAAAGTCCCCTGCTCCTGAGACAGAAGGTCTGGTGCAGCTCCCAGGTCCAGGGAGGAACCCTGGGAGAGCTGTAGAAGGAGAGGGAACCACACTTGGCGTGGCCAGCGTGGAGCAATGAGGATCATGGATCCGTGATCCCTCTGAAGTTTGAACAGAGTCTTGGGAATCAAAGGAATGGGTGGAAAAGCATACAGGAATTCCTAACCCCAATGTAGGAGAAAGGCATCGTTGGCCTGAGCTCCCTGACACGGAGTCCTGGAACAGAACCGGGGAAGTTTGGCATTCCACAGATTTGCAAAGAGGTCTATGTCCGGGGTCCCCCATTCCTGAATGATTCTGCGTATCTGGTCCATATGTAGGGACCATTCGTGTGGGAGCAGAACTCGACTGAGTCTGTCTGCCCGAGAGTTTTGAACTCCTGGAAGATATACTGCCAGAAGATGAATTTGGTGCTCTCTGGCGAAGGCCCATAATCTGAGAGCTTCGTTGCAAAGCGACAGAGAGCCCGTCCCTCCTTGCTTGTTGACATAGAACATGGCTACCTGATTGTCTGTTTGGACTAGGACAGTCAGGTTGACAAGGAGGGTGTGGAAGACTGTGAGGGCAAGGAAGATTGCTCGCAGTTCCAGAAGGCTGATGTGAAGGGTGGTCTCCTGAGGAGACCAGGTGCCCTGAGTGGAGAGGTGCTGGAGATGAGCTCCCCACCCTGCTTGGGAGGCATCTGTTGTGAGGGTTGCTTGGGGCAACGAAGGTTGGAAGGGGATCCCCAACAACAGATTTTTGGAGGATGTCCACCACTGGAGAGACCAAAACAGTCGTTTTGAGGTGAGTATTTGGTCTGAGAGCAGTCCTGATGCTTGAGACCACTGGGTGGCCAAGGTCCATTGAGCTGCTCTCATGTGAAGACGAGCGTAGGGCACCACGTGTACCGTGGAGGCCATGTGGCCCAGAAGCTGCAGCATTTCTCTGGCTGACAAGTGGCTTCTGGACTGAGCCTGGGAGGCCAAGCTTATTAGTCTTTGGCCTCGGACCAGAGGGAGGTAGGCCCTTGCAGTGGTGGAGTCCAATTGGGCCCCTATGAATTCCAGAGACTGAGTAGGGATGAGTTGGGATTTGGGAATGTTTACCACAAGTCCCAGATATTGAAGAATACGCTTTGTGCGGTCCAGAGACATCTGGGCTTCTGACTGAGATGGAGCTCGGATGAGCCAGTCGTCCAGATATGGGAAGACAAAGATTCCCATGCCTCTGAGAAATGCGGCTACGACTGCCATGCATTTTGTGAAGACTCTTGGAGCAGAGGCCAGACCGAAGGGTAGTACTCTGTACTGTAAATGTTTTCCCTGGAACAGAAATCTTAGATATTTTCTGTGGGATGGATGGATGAGTATATGAGTGTACGCATCCTTGAGATCTAGAGAACAAAGCCAATCCTGACTCTGAAGGTATGGAAGGAGAAGGCCCAGAGAGAGCATTTTGAATTTCTCCTTGAATAGAAACCTGTTCAATTCTCTCAGATCTAGGATAGGTCTGAAGCCCCCTGTCTTCTTTGTTATGAGAAAGTAAGGGGAGTAGAAACCTAACCCCTGTTGTGGAGGAGGAACCTCCTCTACTGCCCCTTGGGCAAGAAGAGAAGAGACTTCCTGACCCAACAGGGTCAGAAGAGATGGGGGAGAACTGAAGTGCCTCACCATGGTATGGGGAGGAAGGCTGGAGAAATGAAGTTTGTAGCCCTCTCGGATAATAGAGAGGGTCCATTGCTCTGATGTGATTTGTTCCCATCTGGGAGCAAAATGAGCTAGCCTTCCAGGAATGGTGAGGGGCTCTGGTTGTTCTAGAGCCAGAAACAGCAAGTTCTCTAGAGGCAAGTCAAAACCCCTGAGGGGGTTGAGCCTGCTGGGGTGTAGCAGACACTGCAGGCTTTGACTTTACCTGCTTAGATTGTTGGCGCTTAGCCGCAAAGCGAGGCTGAGCAGATTGCTGGCCAGTATTTGTAGGAAATCTGGTCTTTTTATAGTAAGGCCTTTTAAAAGGCTTC
The DNA here is from genome assembly GCA_033557465.1 of Ichthyophis bannanicus. NCBI lineage: Eukaryota > Metazoa > Chordata > Amphibia > Gymnophiona > Ichthyophiidae > Ichthyophis > Ichthyophis bannanicus. Next base: position 2,954,175 of record CM066043.1, read on the forward strand.
TTTTTGGCAGGGGTAGAAGTAGACTTGGAAAGTCTATCTAGAGTGGCATTTTCTGCATCCATTTGAGCAGCTTTAATCTGCCAGTCTTCCCCAAATAAGTTCTCACCGGTACAGGGCAGATTCCTGAGGCCATCTACAACCCAGGGTTCTAGGTCAGAAGCCTGGAGCCAAGCGAGACGTCGGGCTGCAATAGCAATTCCCGAAGCTCTGCCTGCAACTTCAAAGGAATCAAAGGCTGCCCTGTTGGAGAACTTGGAGACCTCTGAAAGTTGTGTCACCATAGAAAAGAAGTCCGCCCTTTGATCATCAGGGATAAAGGGGGCAAAATTCTGTATTTTTAGGGCAAGTTGCCCAAGATACATGCCCATATAAAGGCTATAAGAATTAATCCTGGCTATAAGCATACTAGCCTGGAACATCTTTCTTCCAAAAGAGTCTAGGTTCTTACATTCTCGCCCTGGAGGGGTAGAAGAATGCCTTTTAGGACTCTTTATTTTCTTCATGGCAGACTTCACCACAATGGAGTGGTGAGGCAGCTGAGTTTTCTGGAACCCAGGCGAAGGAGGGACCCGATACATGGTGTCCAACCTGCGGGAATGGGGAGACAGTGTTAAAGGAGTCTCCCACAAATCCATCAAGTGTTCTTGAAGGATTTCATGGACAGGCAGAGTGACTGCCTCTTTAGGAGCTTTTGAGTATCCTAAAATGTCCAATTTTTTTGACCTGGGTTCTTTTTCAGAAGATGTAGCAATAGAAAGTGCTTTTGCTACATCAACAATGAAATCCTGAAAGGATAAATCCTCTGGAGGAGACATCCTCCTCTTTGGAGAAGAGGGCTCCTCAGGAAGAGTAAGCTCAGCAGAGTCATCAGAGGAATTGAATTCATCAGAAGAATCTGAGTCTTCCCTCTGTACTGCCAATGTACGATACGCATACCGATCGGTATCGACATCGGGCGTATCGGGCATGGGATCGGTCCCGGGGCGAAAGCCGGAATCCGGCATGCGGAACCGATCGACGTTTGGAAGTCGATGGTCTCGGTTCCGGTGTAGATACCGGAACCGGGGTCGGTACCGATGAAATCGGTACCGAGGGCGTCGCAGCCTTAATGAATGCCAGAACGGCTTGCTGCATGGTCTGGACAGTACTGCCCATAGACGCCACTACTGCCTGGATGTCGGTACCGGTATGGGCCGGTACTCCAGAGCAGTCCAACAGGTGATCGGTCGAGGCCGTGCTATCGATGTCAACCTGTGACCCCATGATTGCTTTGGAGGCCGGAACCTCCCGCCGGGGTTTTTTGGCCTGGGCAGAATCCTCGAACTCAGAATTGAGAGCCTCTCGATCTTTAGAAAGAGATTTGCTTTTAGAGGATTTGCCCACAGAAGTTTTGGTTACCTGAGATCCATCCGGAGAGGAAGACCTGGATGACTGTGATGCTTCTGAAGGAAACAGCACATGGAGCTTGTTGGCCCGGTTCTGCAAACCACGTTTAGACATCTGGGTGCAGGATGGGCAGTCCGGTATGGAGTGTTCAGGTCCCAAACATTTGAGACACCATTCATGGGTGTCTGTGACAGAAATGACAGCACTGCATTTGGTACATTTTTTAAAACCAGGGACTGGCTTCTCCATGAGGAGAATTTGTGTAGGCTTTAAGGCCTAACAACAGGTACCAAGCTGTGCTGAAGAAAATAAAAAAGTCTTTTTTTTTTTTTTTTATAAAGAAAGAAAGAGAGACCGGCGATACCGGTTTCGGTATGGGGAAGGCAGGTACGCGGTCTAAAGAAACAAACAAAAGTAACAAATTCTTCAGCGGTGACAGGAACACGACCTGCTGGCTCCGCGGAAAAAGAAGAACTGAGGAGAGCTGGTCAGGAAGGCGGGAAGGCAGCGCGCATGTGCAGTGGGAGGCCCCAAAAGCTTTTCATCTGAAAAGCTGGGGAGCTTTCCCGCGCAGGCTCCGTCGGTACCGACGTACCCATATGTGATGACTTATTCCTGCTTGTTCCTGGAGATTACTTGTTTCCCTGCTGTCTTTCAAGGTTATAGCTAGGGCATAGATCAGTGTTCATACCTGAGCTTCCATTGCTGTTAGAGTTCCTCTCTATATAGCCTGGCCAGTATGTAGTCCAGTTCTTATGTCCAGCCTTCCAATCCAGATCCCTGGACACTGGATCTCTCTTCACATACCTTCTGGCACGGGTCTTAGGGTCCCTTCCACGTGCAGCCGTCTCCCTCACAGGTACCGTCTGGAGATTCCTAGCTCTGCAGCACCATTCCTCTGGCTTTCCCCAGTCCAATGGTGTATGCTGGCCCTTGGAATGCCTCCCAGTATACGTACTGCTCCGGACTCTTCTAGACCTCTCAAAGGCTTTTCTCTTCTTTCTTCCAAAGGGTTTCTTGCCCTCTGTCCGTCCGCTTTGGCTTCTGCTTCTGATGATCCTCCAGATGAAACTGAGGATAATTCAGAGGATATCCAAGCTGATCATGAAGATGAGGATCCTGAGGATAATTCTCTGTAGAATAAACTCTACCTTTATTCTGCCTAGATGAGTGCTCCACCCCAACACAGCGCAGCTGTGCTGAATCAAGCCCTGCCCTTTGAAATGAGTGCTTAGGGATTACCTCATAGCCCTCCTGATTGAACACACGTTTCCCCACTTCAGCTCCTCTAATGGCTGTTGGAAACTAAGTGCATTCTGGGACTGGTAGTCTTTTATGGGAAAATTCTGTTTTCTTATTTCTACCAGAACTGACAGGTTGCTTGTTCAGAGTCACTTCACCTTTTCTATAGCTCCTTCTTGAGCTATGATAAGCTTCCTTATCACAGTGCACAGGACCATTCATACTTCCACTCCTCAGTATCTGGCCGATCTAATCCATTTTCATACTCCACACTGCTAAGTTCCATACACATCCATCACCTGGCTCTCCCGTCTGTATCCCAAGCACATTTGGAACGCACACAGGACTCTGCATTTTTCTTTTTAAGACCTGCCCTGTGGAATTCTCTCCTCCTTATCCTCCGTTCTGAACCATCATTCACTAAGTCTAAGGACACCCTGAAAACCCATCTTTTCCAGTTAGTATTTCCTTCCTGGATTCCCCCTCATTGACACCCCCATTGCGGTTTTGTCCCTGCATAGTTCTGGTGTCCTGAAGTGGCATCTCTTTTTGTCTCCTCCCTCTTTCTTTTTCCTGACCTGTCCTTTTCTTTCCTTCTCTTTCCCTGTACTATATGATAATGGTGGTCTTCCTTTTCTTGCCTCTATGCAGTCCTTGTATTTTTTTGTACACCGCTTTAATGCCTTGGCCTAAGCAGTCTATCAAGAACCAAAATAAAGAAAGATTCCCCTTTCTTTCCTAAATGAGATTCATCATTTAGGTCTACCACAATATCAGCTTCACCTTTTGCTACTAATTCAACACACAGCAGCCTGACTCCTCACACACTCCTGCACAGACCAAGTAACTCCTCTTCTTATTCACCTACGCTGGATCCCCTTCAGATCACAGTATATTTATAAGATACTTATACATAAAATCATTCACCCTGGCATTCCACAATAACTCACTGACCTCATTCACATGCACACCCCTCCCCATGTCCTCTGTGCGATCTACATTGTTGTCTGGTCCTTCCATCACCTGTACGTGCGCACCTTGAACAAACTCGACACTTTGCTTTCTTTTTACTTGGACCGGCACTATGGCATTAACTTCCAGCTCCACTCCGTTCTGAACACTCATTCACAAAGTTCAAAGCTATGCTAAAAAAACACCTTTTCCAACTTGCATTTGACACCCCCCCCCCCCGACCTGATTACATACCCTCTCTAACTATATCAGAGTTTTTCATTTCTCTGCCTTGTTTGCTTCTCTGTCCTTAACTGGGTGTTCTGTCCTCTTGGCTTTCCTGTTAAAATTGGCATTCTTTTCTAAGTTTCTAACTGCAGCCTTTTATTTTATTGTAAACCACTCTGATGCTATTGCTTGGGTGGTCAATCAAGAGACAAAATAAAAATAAAGAAAGATTAGCACAGGTCAGTGCCGCAGGTGGTGGCAGAACACTCATAGGGTCAAGAAAATTACCCTGAGCTCCAGAAAATTGAGTGACTTCTCCTGAGACCAACTGCTTTGTGGTCTCCACAATGCACCCACAACCTAGGAGGGAGATGTCTGTGGTCAGAGTCCTCTGTGATGCGGGATACTGGAGATAGCGCAAGTCTTGCCACCAGTTGAGAGACACTGGCAGTTGGCGGGTAAACATGACCCTGTCCCGAAGTCTGCCCATGGCTTGTGTTCACTGCGAGCGGAGGCACAACTGGGCTGTACGCATGTGTAAGTGGACTGAGGGTGTGACGTGGACCGTCAAGGTCATATGGCCCAGCAGGCAGAGGAGGAGATGAGCCAGCACTGACCGGCAGCGTTGTACCTCTGTCAGTTGACTGAGGCATTCTGCACTGTCTCTGGGGAGGATGGTCTTGATCTGTAACTTGTCCAACTGGGCACCGATGAACTCCAGGCATTGAGCTAGAGAGAGATGGGATTTGGGGTAGTTGATAATGAACCCCAGGTGATGGAGAGATTCATGCTCTATGGTCTGACGGATCTCCTAGGCTGTACCGCCCTTGATGAGCCAGTCATCCAGGTAAGGGAAGATGCAACACCGCCAGGCATTTGGTAAAGACTCTTGGCGAGGCGGCCTGGCTGAAGGGAAGCACCTTGTACTGGTAGTGCCCTCCTCCCACCACAAACCGTAGGTTCTATCTGTGGGAGGGGTGGATCAGGATGTGGTTACATGCATCCTTTAGGTCCAAGCAGTACAGCCAATCTCCCTGGTGGAGGTAAGGCAGCAGTGTTCCAAGGGAAAGTATCTTAAAATTTACTTACTTTTTTTTTATATGCCACCTTTCTACACGTCAAGGCAATGTACATAGAACACAACTGAGCAGTGTAGGAACATCTGCTTTACAAGGAACAAGAACTGATAAGATAAACATGCTTATGTTACATAGCACTTCTCCCTCACCAGAAAGCACAGTTACTTACCTGTAACAGGTGATCTCTGGGAACAGCAGGAATAAGTCTTCACATATGGGTACGTCGGTACCGACGGAGCCTGCGCGGGAACGCTCCCCAGCATCCAAAAAGAAAGCTTTTGGGAGCATCCCACACGCATGCGCGCTGCCTTCCCGCCCATTCACTTCTCTCATCAGTTGGGTTTGTAGCCGAGACCGAAGGAGGGAAGTAGACAAATGAGAGAGAGAGAGAGAGACAACTCCTAGGGGAAGTGGGTGGGTTGTGAAGACTTATTCGGAGTGGAGGAGTAGCCTAGTGGTTGGGTCAAGGTACTTCAGGCCGGAAGGTCGGGGGTTCAAATCCCACTAGAGGACAGCAACCTTGGGCCGGAAGGACTGGGGTTTCTAGTCCCACAGGTGCTCCTTGTGGTCTTGGGCAAGCCACTTAACCCTCCATAGCCCATGTTCCCTGTAAAATAGTTCTCTGTGTGTGCTGTGCTTTCCTGTCTAATCAATGTGTTTATACCTCAAAAATTTCCTGTCATGATTTGACAATTTCCAATTTGTAATCAAAAACCGCTGCTGATCGCTGGAAGTAGCGGTATACAAATGTATACTAAATAAATAAATAAATAAATTATTCCTGCTGTTCCCAGAGATCACCTGTTATAGGTAAGTAACTGTGCTATCTCCAGGAACAAGCAGGAATGATCTTCACATACGGGGACTCCCAAGCTAGAGATGCCTAGAGGAGGTCCCAGCGTGTTGCAAATCTAATCGATGGGCCATGCTATTTCCCAGAACCTCAGGCATCCAAGGGATGGAGGGTAGGAGTTGAACTAAAAAGGGTGTGCTGTGGGACAGCTTGACTAAACAAGGCGTCTAGAGGGGAGTCCTTGTGTAGATCATAAATGTTAGTAAATATTGGATTCCAATTTTCTAATGTGGACCTTAGACAAAAGTATTGCGAAAGTATTTGCTGAGGCTAATATGGGTCTGGTGCTAAGAGCCAGTACATTATCCTCAAAGAAAATACCTTACTGTGAAGTAGAGGAAAAATATTTTTGCAATACAGGCAGAGATCAGAAGCCTAAATGGCTAGAACTAATCCCAGAAGAAAAAACTGGGGGTGTTAAATGGGGTTGGACTTTGGATGAGAAGCTAAAGCTTCTGTAGGCCAAAGTTTGAAGCTCTTTGTCCTTGGAGCAGAAAAAGGATGTAGGAAAGAGGAGATAAATCTGACTGGTTTGCAGAAAAAGGATGGGTCTTTAAGACCCCTCTATCCAAATGAAAGAAACATTTGTAGTAGACGGTGTAGCCTCCAATTTCTTGAAGATCAGTAATGTCTTCCCTAAGTGATGTCACGTAGGATGATGACTTTACATGGAGAGCTTCAGATGTAATGTAACCGGAGTGGTTACAGCAAAAGAAGGTAGTTTCTAATTAACATAGAAATTGGTTGTCCATTTAAAACCCTATAGAATGCTGGAACAGCATTAATATGGACAGTAACAAGTCTTTCAGAGTGAGATATGTGTATTGAAAGAGAGACTTACTTAATAACAAGAAGAGGTAAGACCTGCTTGAGAATATGGATAGAGAACCCCTTACTGGTTACACGTGGAAGAACCATGAAGAAGGTTACATGGAAACCAATGGAATGTTCCTGGTCAGAAGGATAGGTCTAGATTTCTTTAAAAATTCTAGACTTTGAATAACCAGAAATGGAGATCTACGTGAAGGGGTGCAGAGAAATCCTTAGTCTTAAGACAACAAGTCTGGATCCTTCTATAACTTCAGTGTGGAGAAAAAGACGCAATAAAAGGGAATACCATATTTGCCCGTCTATGAGAGCAATATGAGTATCATGCGTTCTTTGTTCAGTATAAGCTCCAATGAAGTATTGGGAATTAGAAGGAATGCACTAGACAAGGACCGACTGCAGTGAAAAGAAATGCATCCCTGTTAGAAGAGTTCCACTGGAGATGTGGAACAACTCAGGGAATTAAGCAATACTTTATGCTTTCACGTGATCTAAGCCCTGGTTCATTTTCCCTAAAAGGAAATTTTAAGGAAGATGGTAAGAGTAGGAAAAAAACGGTCATGTGGGAGCATGACTGGGCAAAGTCTTTTAACCATCTGGAAGTTACCCACCAGGAATGGCTCTGACACTCTGGCAAAGGCCTATAGTTTCAGAGCTTTTTGTAGAATTGCAGAGAGCATGTTGTAGGTTGCTTAGCTGAGATCTGGCTGTTTAATTACCAGTGTGCAGCCTAATCTATTCTGTGGGAGCCAAAGAATTGAAGATGGCTAAGAATAGTAGACAGGCTGGTTGCCTGCAACGATAAATTGTCCAAGTAGGTTTTGGAACCTCTCTTGGAATTATCTGTTATTAAGGCAGCAGAAGAGGTTAGGTCCTATAGATTGGAAAAGGACCGACAGACAATTAGAAGTGACAAAACTCAATTATGGTCTGATAAGCTGTCTTAAAGGAAATATTTGAAAAGATTGCAGAGGGGAGAAACTCTGTATGGAAATCACTTACTGGAGTAGGTATTGAAGACAATCCTATGACTTAAAACAGGGGTCTCAAACACGCGGCCCGCGGGCCGCATGCGGCCCGCGGGAGAAGGTTGTGCGGCCCGCGACGGCTTCTGCTGCTGCCGTTGCCGAATCGACGGTCAATTAAAAAAAAATAAAAAACTGGCTTCTGCTGCTCTGTCCTGCGGCCCGTTCCCCTCTGCGCGAGAGCCCTGAATGTGCTTCCTCTGCGGCGTGCTTTTCAAGCCGCGAAGGGAGTATTTCCCTCTCGCGAGGCTTGAAAAGTGAATAGGCTTAAGCCGCGCGAGAGGGAAATACTCTCTTTGCGGCTTAAAAAGCATGCCGCAGAGGAAGCACACTCAGGGCTCTCGCGCAGAGGGAAAGGGGCCGCGGGACAGCTGATTTTCTGCTGCAGCAGAAGCCAGCAGCAGAAGCCAGGTTGTTTTTATATTTACCGGGGGGGGGGTATGACTGGAAATGGGCTATTGGCAGGGGGGGGTATGACTGGAAATGGGCTATTGGCAGAGGGGGGGGTATGACTGGAAATGGGCTATTGGCAGGGGGGGGGTATGACTGGAAATGGGCTATTGGCAGGGGGGGGGGGTAACCAAATCCCCATCAAACAATTCTCACAAAATTTGTATTAACCCACAAATAATTGCTGACCACTTTGCAAATAAACTTAAACTTAACAGCCAATTCACCCCACCTAATCTACCTATCTCAGATAATAACTTACAGGAATGGAAAGCCTTTCATCCTATTAGCAACAAGATGCTCCTTCAAACAATCTCCAACCTAAATACAACTACTTCTCTTCTTGATCCTTGCCCAGTGGCATGGATAAAATCAACAAAATCAGAACTTGCCACAGACATACTGAACATAGTAAATCAATCTCTTCAACAAGGATGTATACCAGATGCCCTCAAGAAGTCAGCTATCCGTCCGTTGTTAAAAAACAAAACTCTAGACAGCAATGACCCTACATCTTATCGTCCCATTGCAAGTATTCCATTCCTCGCCAAAATTATTGAAAAGATTGTGCAAACACAACTACAAGATTATATAGACTCCACGGTTCCATTAGATGATCATCAATATGGATTTCGACCACACCATGGTGTAGAAACGCTCCTGACGGCACTATTTGATACAATCATAAGAGGTATTGATAACACCAAGCAAGCCTTCATTCTCATATTCATTGATATCTCCTCGGCATTTGATACTGTAAACCATACCACGCTCATTTCAAGACTTTCTCAACTAGGCATCAAAGATAAAACTCTTGAATGGTTCATATCTTATTTACTAACCGGACACAATATGTTCAAATTGACCAAAATGCATCATCCCCTTTTCCGCAAGAGCAGGGCATCCCTCAAGGTTCTGCCCTATCAGCCCTATTGTTCAATCTCTATCTTCAACCTATCTGTTCCATATTTAAACGTTTCAAAATTAATTATCACATCTACGCAGATGACATTATGTTGTACTCACCATTTGATGTGTCTAACCCAGATTACTCCAACATTTGTCATTGCCTCGCTGAAGCTGAGCTGTGGCTGAAATCTATTAACATGTCTATTAATTTTAAAAAAACCGAAGCTTTATTTATAACAAGAAACACAAGCTTCACCCCTCCAATGGAAATCAACATTGGCAATAATTCTCTCCCTGTTAAAGATGAGATCAAATACTTGGGAGTCACTCTTGATAAGACCCTCAACCTCTCCAAACATATAAAACTAACTGTAAAAACAATCTATTTCAAACTAAGGACAATCCAACAACTTAGACCATTACTAGACAACACTGATTTCAGAACCATAGTACAAACACTCATTACACCACATTTAGACTACTGTAATGGTATTCTTCAAGGGACCTCAAAGAAAAATATCCACTCACTTCAATTGGCTCAAAATGTCACCGCAAGGATTATCTCCAAAGCAAAATTAACAGATCATATATCTCCGATTCTTTATTCTCTCCATTGGCTTCCAGTATCATGCAGAATCACCTACAAATCCTTAATCAATACTTTTAAGATTTTTAACAATATAGCTCCCTCCTTCTTATCCACTCTTATCAACATCCCGCTTGAAAACAGATCAAGAAGAAGAATTAACCTTCACATGCTACAAGTACCTGATTCTATCCGAAAAACAAGTCAAAAAACAAGCAACTCAGCGTTCTCATACTTTGCTCCTATGTTATGGAACAACCTACCAGCTGAAATCAGAGAAATTAAGGATCTTCAATTATTTAGAAAAAATCTAAAAACCCACCTATTCACCCTATACTACTATAACCTCCACAAGGAAGATAACCCTAACTCAGAGAAAACTTCTGATCAGCAGTCACTCACTGACCCTACCGAGACAGGCATAAACCCTTCACTCATTCACATTGTTCACCTAATTAAACTTTCCCTTTGAAAGCAAAATGTGAATAAGTATAATTAATGTAATATATTCCATTGCCGATGATTTACTATTGATAGCCAGTTATTTCATTGTATTATTGAGTTGCAATTTAATAGTTAAATGTTTACGTTTATAATTTTGTTCTATGTAAAAACCCTTGTTCTCTATTTACTATTCTTTGTATTTACTGTTCTTTTTACTAAAATGTTCTATGTAAAATAGTTCAAAACCTGTTCTATGTAAAATAGTTTCTAAACCCGTTCTATGTAAAATAATAGCATGCTATTATTAAATTTTGTTTACTTGTAAACCGCCACTGATCGCTGGAAGTGGCGGTATAGAAGAGATGTATAAATAAATAAAATAAATAAATAAATAAATGACTGGAAATGGGCTATTGGCAGGGGGGGGGGGTATGACTGGAAATGGGCTATTGGCAGGGGGGGGTATGACTGGAAATGGGCTATTGGCAGGGGGGGTTATGACTGGAAATGGGCTATTGGCAGGGGGGGGTATGACTGGAAATGGGCTATTGGCAGGGGGGGGTATGACTGGAAATGGGCTATTGGCAGGGGGGGGTATGACTGGAAATGGGCTATGGGGGGGGCTCGGAATGGAAATAGGCAGGTGGGGGTTAGGAAGGACTGGAGGTGGGCTGATGGGGGGAGTTAGGACTGGTAATGAGCTATGGAGGGGCTGACTGAAATGGGGTAATGGGGGTTAGGGCTGGAAGTGGGCTATTGGCAGGGGGGGTTATGACTGGTAATGGGCTATGGGGGGTCTAGGACTGGTAATGTGCTGGGGGGGTTGCTAGGACTGGAAATGGGCTGAGTGGAAGGGGGCTTGAACTGCAAATGGCTGATGGGGAGGGGGGCTTGGAATGGAAATGGGCTGTGAGGGGAGGGAGCTAGGATTGGAAATGGGCTGATGGGGGGCTAGGATTGGAAATGGGCTGATGGTGAGGCTAGGATAGGACTGGAAATGGACTGATGCAGGGACTAGAAGGGAGCGGATGCTGGGTGGGGCTGGAACTAGAAGGGAGCTGATGTTGGGGGAGGATTAGAATGGGATGGAGCTGGGAAAGTGAAATGGAGAGGGGAAAAATATTTTGTCTGGGAGAGAAGACAAATCTACAATTGGCCAGGTATTGTGAGAGTAAGTGGGGATTGAGGATGGAGGGGTAAAATTTGAGTGGATGAAATAGGAATGAGGAAAGAGAAAAAGGAGAAAGATTAGTATGTTAAAGCAGATGTAGAGAGAGAATGGAAAAAAAACTAGGAGAGAAGAAAGGGCAAATGGAAGCAGACGATGGAGAGTTAGCAGAAGACATGAGACCCCTACTCAACACACATGACTTTAGATCAGTGGTCAACTCCCTCATCACCCCCCACTTTGACTACTGCAATAGCATTCTAAATGGCCTACCACTAAAAAGCATATACCTCCTCCAAAGAGCACAAAACATATGTGCCAAGATGGTCACAAAAGCTAAGCTAACAGACCACGTGACCCCAATACTACTAGATCTTCATTGGCTCCCCATAAGCAGCCGAATAAAATATAAAATCCTCCTTACTACCTTTAAACTCCTCAATAACATCTCTCCCTCCCAACTATCTACCCTATTACAAACCCCATCAGAAACTAGAACACGAAGACAGAACGCAACCCACTCCCTCAACATAAAAACTAATTTCAGAAGGACCAGAGCAACGACAAGTGATAGAGCCTTCTCCTTTGCTGCCCCTACCCTCTGGAACGAAATCCCTTTAACCCTCCGCAAAATAAAAGACCTTCACCAATTCAAAAAAGAACTAAAAACATACCTTTTCACAAAACACTTTGAGATCCCCTACCAACAAAAAACCTCTCCGATACAATCACAGAAACACATTCACAGTTCTCAAGACAGAACAAATGATTAAACATAAGAAAGACACTTACTCTACTCTGCCTTACCCTACAGACAAAGATTTACACAAACAAATGGCTATATCTCTATTGTAAATAATACCGGTAACTCAATTATGTTGTGATGACCTGTACATAGTTTGAATAGTGTTATTCTAGTTAATGTTCAAAACATGTTCAATGTAACTAAACGTGTACATAGTTAACACAAGTTCCATGTAAAATATACAGAAGTATATTGATTTTTGTTCGATGTGAACCGCCCCTGATCTCTGGAAGGGGCGGTATATAAGAAACTGTTAAATAAATAAATAAAAAATAAGAAACCAGAAGAAAGTGGCTGGAACAATTGCAACTGAAAAAAATGCACAAAAGGTAGAAAAATATCTCTTTATTTTGAATTTATTAACTGGAATATGTCAGCTCTGGGAAATGTGCATCATTAATGTTTGCGCTTTGTTTAGTACAAGAGGAAATTAATTTATAGTTTTATTTCTACAGTGTTGTTGTACATTCCAAGTTTGGCTTTTGGGGTTCCCAGTTTAATTATTGTCTTCTTGTTTCTAAATCTTTTAGTCTTTCTTTATCCATACTCATTAAAGAGGCATGTTTACTAAAAGTTAGTGTATGGTAACATTATGCAAATATTTCTGCAAATGAGGTCCCTTATGCAAATGAGGCCCCGCGTCTTATGCGGCCCCCGGGTTACTTTACAAGTCCTCATTTGGCCCTCAAAGCAATTTGAGTTTGAGACCCCTGACTTAAAAGGTAAGCCCTCCAGTCAAATAGTATCACTCTTAGAGTGAAAGTCTCGACTAAGAGGGATAGAAAGTAATACAGAGTTGGGAAGACCTACAATTTGGTAAGGAGTGGGGTTTCTAGTCCCACAGGTGCTCCTTGTGGTCTTGGGCAAGCCACTTAACCCTCCATAGCCCATGTTCCCTGTAAAATAGTTATCTCCAAGTTATAATGCCCTGTTCAATGTAATTTCAGTTTGTTCAATGTAAACCACACTGATGCAGAATAGCACAGTATATAAGAGAATAAAAATAAATAAATAAAGTCTCTGAAAAAGGTAAAGCTCCCCTGCAATCAAAAGTATGAGATATCCTCGTACAGGACAACTGTCAAGGTGAAAAGCATAGCATACTTTGTAATTAGTTGTAACTCCTCTGTTTACTTTAAAAGGAGAGGAGAAACTGTTAGCTGTAGGGCATGATTATCCTTAATAGCTCTAAGAGCTAAAAGAATGGATTGCTCTTGGCAAGAGATTCATGCCTAAAGTGGAGGATTGAGCCAGTGTATCACTGACCTCTCAGTAAGGATGAGAAGAACTGTAAATGCTTCTGTTAAGAAGTACCAGTTCTGAAGCTCAAAAGGAAAGAGATTTAATGAATAAAATATCAGAAACCCTGCGACTGCTGAGTTTGCAGCTTTGGTTTTCTTAGCCTGGTATGATGTTGCCCTTCTTTGGAAACATCTGCATGATGGGTAGAAGATGAATAAAACGTTTTCCCTTTAGGGGAATAAAGTTTGTTAGGAGATTTTTTACTAGCTGGGATAGAGGAAAGTTTTGACAATCCTCCGAAAGCAACAATAGCAGTGTTTAACTGATTAGCTTGGAATAAAGCATCCTTGTTAAAGAGATTTTCACCAGTACAAGGAGTATTTCCCAGCCTTTCTTGTACCCATTTGTCCAAGACTGAAGCTTGGAGCCAGGCCATGCATCGTGCTCCTATGGATATAGCAGAAGTTCTGCTAATAGACTCAAAACAGTCCAGGGAAGCACGATTAAGGAATTTGGAGACATTTTGAGCATGACTAATATGAAAAAGTCTGCTCTTTTATGTTCTTGAAGAAAAGGGTTCAAAAGCTTTAAGTTCTTTGTGACCTCTTCAAGAGATAATCCCATATAGAAAATACATGAGATAATCCTTGCGGAAAGCATGGATGCCTGGAAGCATCGACGTCCAAAGGCATCTAAAGTCCTACTCACGACCTGGTGGATAAGAAGAGTGCTTCTTTGCACTCTTAATACGCCTCATTGCTGATTCTACAACAATAGAATGATGAGGAAGTTGAGCCTTTTGAAAACCTGGAGAAGGTGGCACCTTGTACATAGTGTCAAGTGTCTTAGAATGTGGGAATACCGTTAAAGGAGTTTCCCACATTCTTAATAGTAGATCTTGTAAGATCTGATGCAAAGGAGGCATGATCACCTCCTTTGGAATCCAGGGGAATTGCAGGGTCTCTGAATCCCCTGGTAGGGATTCTTTACTAGGTATAGAAATGGCAAGTAACTTTGCCATATCAAGCAGAAAAGCTTGAAAAGAAATCTCCCCTGAGAAGGACCCTCTAAAATGAGGGGTAAAGGCTAGACTTGTTCAAAATTCAGCCTTGGTACCGATGGATTCATTCCAGTCATTGGGATCAGAAGACTTGAAAGGATGAAGCATCGGGTTTTCCTTAAAGCAATGTCTTCGGTACCGCCCGAGGTCGGTACCAAGACGAGTCGGTACCGAATCTTCCATGCTAGAGATCGATTACAGGCTCGGCATCGAAGGAAGCGAGTCTGTCGAAGCAAGCATGGACGGTACTGACACCGATGCCGATACCGATACTCGAGGAACGGTCTTCAGCAACTCTAGCGGTACCGAAGTAGCCGAGAGCGCTAGACTGCGTTCATCGGTGAGGAGTGTTTCATCCATCACCATAGCCGATGCCGGGGTATTGGTAACGCTCGAAGCGGCCACAACCACCAAGCATGGCCCAGGTATGTTCATCGAGGTAAGAACCCCGGGAACAACCTGAAGCCCCGTTAATGCTTTGGAGCCCGAAGACACCTGCCGGGGCTTTATTGCCAAAATGTCTTCGAGGGCAAGGCCAGAGCCATATCGATACTGAGATCTACCATTTGAGGACTGGCTAGCCTTTACAGACTTTTGTTTGGTAACCTGATCCTGTGAAGAAGAAGATATTCTAAATGGTGACATCGAGTGTGATATGAACCGGGTATCGAGTTGTGCTCGATCCTGAAGACTTCTTCTGTTTGAGCTCCAGCAGGAAAGACACACCAGTGGGCAATGGTCAGGACCTAAACATTTTAGACACCAAGTATGAGTGTCTGAAAATATATCTGTACCGCCACACTTTGAGCATTTCTTAAGGATAGTGGCTGGCTTTTCCATAATGGAAGGATAGAGGCCTAGTGGCCTAGAAACTATCAGGCACTAAACAGGAAAAATTTCTAAAGAAGAAATTCTTTAGTAAAAAGAAAGAAAAGCACCAGCAGTACCGGTGGTGTCGAGGGAAGGCAGATGCGACCACAAAAAACAAAGGATAAAAAGAAGAATTTTCTGCGGTGACAGGAATACGTCCTGCTGGCTCTGCGGAAAACAGAAAACTGATGAGAGTGAATTTATTTATTTATAGTCTTTTTTATACCGCGCTATTCAGCATCAGTGCGGTTTACAGTAAACAATGAACACACACATTTCCAATAGTACTTTGTGTTTACATATGAACAGGAGATTCAACTTGGCTAACAGGGGAACTATATACAATAACAATATATACAAATCACAGAATAGTCATGTGCTCGTATGGTTTCAGGCAGTGGAGATTTTGGTGGATTCAGCAGTTTGTACTGAGCTTCTATTGATTTCCGGGTAATATAGGAGGAAGAGGTAGTGTTTCACGGCTTTTCTGAATTGGAATATGTCTGTGATTGTTCGGATGTGGTGAGGGAGGTTATTCCAGATCATTGGTGCATAAAATTTGTAGGCCCTGCTGGATGTTGACTTGGTGCATTTAGTTATTGATTTTGGGACTATCAAGGTGTTTTGGGCTACTGACCTTCTGTCTCTATTGTGGGGTGTTATCTGGATTAGCTCAGTTAGTGATGCTGACGAGAGACCTTTGGTGGCTTTGAAGGTGATTAGCAAGGTCTTAAATGTAATTCTACCTTGAATCGGAAGCCAGTGGAGTTGTTTCATAATGGAATGGGCGGGAAGGCTGCGCGCATGCGTGTGGGATGCTCCCAAAAGCTTTCTTTTTGGACGCTGGGGAGCATTCCCGCGCAGGCTCCGTCGGTACCGACGTACCCATATGTGAAGTCTCATTCCTGCTTGTTCCTGGAGATACTTGTTTAGGTTTTTCAGGTCTAGGATGGGCCTGAGGTCCCCAGTTCTCTGTGACAAAGAAGAAACAGTGTTGCATTTATTATTAAGAAGAAACTTGCAAGAACTGTAATGAAATACAATGTAATCAGTGAACGCTTAATTTCTATTCATCTACGAGGAATGCCCATCAGCACAACTATAATTCAAGTATATGCCCCAACAGCAGCTGCAGAAGAGGATGAAGTTGATGAGTTCTACGAAAAGTTGATGAGTTCTACAAAATACAAGCTGAAATTGACAGAACATGCAAACATATTCTGATAGTCATGGGTGATTGAAACGCAAAAGCTGGCAACAAAGGAGGTGGCAAAGTGGTTGGAAAATATGGATTTTGGCAGCAGAAATGAAGCAGGAGAAAGATTGATAGAATTCTGCAAGACCAACGATCTATTCATCTCAAACACCTTCTTCCAGCAACACAGATGGTGACTGTACAGAGGGACTTCACTCAATTGATTGTGAAAATCAATGGAAAAGCTCTATAAAATTAACAAAGACAAAACCTGGAGCTGACTCTGGTACAGATCAAACTACTAGTACGCAAACTCAAGCTAAAGTTGAAAAAGAGCAAGTCACTCAAGAACAAAACAAAATATGACCTTGAGAACATACCACTGTAATTTAAAGACTCCCTGCAAAATCAATTTGCTGCTTTAGATACAAATGACAAACATGAAAGCAGAAAAAGACCACATGGCCTATCCAGTCTGCCCTTCCATATTAACCACAACAGTCCCCTTTTTTCCTGTAGAGATCCTGTGTTTGTCCCATGCTTTTTTGAATTCAGATACAGTCCTCATCTCTACCAGCTCCGCTGGGAAACTATTCCACTCATCTACAAATCTTTCTGTAAAGAAGTATTAATGCATATTACTCCCTTTCACCCTGATCCTATGTCCCCTCGTAGCAGAGCTTGCTTTCAATTGAAAGAGGCTCTCCTCCTGTGCATTTATACCATGGAGGTATTTAAACATTTCAAACATATCACCTCTATCCTGCCTTTCTTTTAAAGTATACATATTAAGCTCCTTAAGTCTGTCCTCATATGCTTTATAATGAAGACCACTAATCATTTTAACCCTCTGCACTGACTCCAACCTGCTTATATCCTTTTGAAGGTGCAGTCTCCAGAACTGCACACAATATGCCAAATGAGGTCGCACCAAAGACTTATACAGAAGCACTATCTTTTTTATTTGGAGCTTAATATACAGCTTATACAAAAAGCATCAGAGTGGTTTATAATTATTAAAATAAGGTGGTACTGCTATGAAAGAGAAAGAGAACTCCAATAAATTCAAACAGGAAAGAAAGGGAAAGATAGAGGAAAGAGCAGACAAAGACTGCACTACACCGGGGAGAGGGCGGGGCTTGTCATCAACAAGGGGGTGGGGACAAAGGGGAAGGGGGGGCGGTCAAAGGAAGAACCTCCTTTCTTCTGCTGGCCATTCCTCTCCCTATGCACCCAAGCATCCTTCTAGCTTTTGCCGTCGCCTTTTCTACCTGTTTAGCTACTTTAAGATCATCAGACACAATCAAGCATAGGTCCCACTCTTGTTTTGTGGACAAAAGTACTTCACCCACTATACCATATCGCTCCCTTGGATCGCTGCATCCCAAATGCATGACCTTGAATTTTTTAGTATCAAGTCCCAGCTGCCAAATTCTAGACCATTCTTCAAGCTTAGCTAGATCCCTCCTCATGTAATCTGCACCTTCCGGAGTGTCTACTCTATTAGAAACATAGAAAAATGATGACAGAAAGAGACCACATGGCCTATCTAGTCTGTCCTTCCATATCAACTGCAACAGTCCCCTTTTTTCCTTTAGAGATCCTGTGCTTGTCCCATGCTTTTTTGAATTCAGATACTGTCCTTATCTCTACCACCTCCACTGGGAGACTATTCCATGGATCCAACACGCTTTCCGTAAAGAAATATTTCCACATATCACTCCTGAATCTATCCCCTTTCACCCTCATCCCATGTCCCCTCATAGCAGAACTTGCTTTCAATCAAAAGAGGCTCTCCCCCTGTGCATTTATGCCACGGAGGTATTTAAACATCTCAATCATATCACCTCTATCCCGCCTTTCCTCAAAGGTGTACATATTAAGATTTTGGTATCATCCTCAAAGAGGCAAACCTTACTTGACAGCCCTTCCGCTATATCACTAACAAAGATGTTAAAAAGAATCGGACCAAGGACAGATCCCTCGGGCACACTAATGGTAAACTCCTTTTCCTGAGAGTGAGCTCCATTTACCTGTATCCTTTGTCGCCTTCCACTCAACCAATTTCTAACCCAAGCAGTAACTTTAGGGTCCATCCCTAGGATGCTCAGTTTATAAGAAACCTGTGTGGAATGGTCTCAAAGGCTTTACTGAAATATAAATACATCACATCTAGGACTCCCTCGGTCCAACTGCCTGGTCACCCAGTCAAACAAAATCAATCAGATTTCCATGACAAGACCTGCCTCTGGTGAATCCATGCTGCCTTGGATCCAGTAATCTGTTGGACTCCAGAAACCTCACTTTTTTCACTTTCCGCAGCATTTCCAATAATTTACTCACCACAGAGGTTATAATAATAGGCCTGTAGTTTTCAACCACATCCTTACTTCCGCTTTTGTGTAAAGGGACCACACATGCCTTTCTCCAGTCCTCTGGCTCCACTCCCAACTCCAAAGAGGCATTGAAAAGGTCAGTGGAGCTCCTATAATGTCCCCAAGTTCCCTCTGTATTCCTGGATGTCTCTCATCTGGTGACATTGCTTTGTCTACTTTAAGTTTAGCCAGTTCCTTATGAACACAGTCTTCTGAAAATCGTTTAAGATGCCCCTTACTTCTGTTCCTGTTAGTGGGTGTTTTCTGAGATCCTGCTCCTGGTTCTTCATCTGCGAATACAGAACAGTAATATTTATTAAGCGATGACAGAGCTCCAGAAATGTTATGGGATGACACCAAGAAGGTTGTGATGGAAGAAAGTGAGAAGTCTCTACAAAAGGTTAAAAAGCGATAATGGCCAAAATAGATGACTGAAGACACTGAAAATTGCCCAGAAATGCAGAGAAACTAAAGCCAGAGGAGAGAGAGAGGCAATCACAGAACTGAACAGAGATTTCCAATGTGCAGCAAGACAAGACAAGGAGAAGTACTAACATAACATAAGAACATAAGATATGCCATGCTGGGTCAGATCAAGGTCCATCAAGCCCAGTATCCTGTTTCCAACAGTGGCCAATCTAGATCATACGTACCTAGCAGTTTCCCCAAAAGACAGGTTCCGCAATGCTTGTACTGGGTCAAGCATTGATATCCTGGGTCCCTTCTTAATAATGGTTTATAGACCTTTCCTCCAGGAACTTGTCCAAACCTTTTTTAAACCCAGCTACACTAACAGCCTTTACTACATCCTTCGGTAACAAATTCCAGAGTTTGATTACACTTTGAATGAAAAAATATTTTCTTTTATTAGTCTTAAATAGTTTACCCTGTAGCTTCATTGTATGTCCCCTAGTCTTTCTACATTCTGAAAACGTAAACAATTGATCTACGTTTACACGTTCCACTCCATTAATTTATAGACTTCTATCATATCTCCCCTCAGCCGTCTCTTTTCCAGGTTAAAGAGCCCTAACCTTTTTAGCCTTTCTTCATAGGAGTATCCTTCCATCCCCTTTACCATTTTGGTGGCTCTTCTCTGAACCTTTTCTAATAACGCTATATCCTTTTTAAGATACGGCGACCAGAACTGCACACAATATTCAAGGTGCGGTCTCACCATGGAACGGTATAGAGGCATTATAATATCTTTGGTTTTATTTTCCATTCCTTTCCTTATGATACCTAGCATTCTATTTGCTCTCTTGGCTGCCGCTGCACACTGGGCCGAGGGTTTTAACATGTTATCCACAATGACGCCTAAATCTTTTTCATGGGTGGTGGTTTCTAATGTGGAACCTTGCATTGTGTACCCATAGTTTGGGTTGTTCTTTCCTAGGTGCATAACTTTGCACTTGTCCACATTAAATTTCATCTGCCATTTTGATGCCGTGTCTTCCAATTTATCAAGATTCTCTTGCAATTTTCCACAATTCTCTTGGGTTTTAACAGCTTTAAATAGTTTTGTCTCATCTGCAAATTTGATAACCTCACTCGTTATTCCTCTTTCCAGGTCACTTATATGTCAAAAAGCAGCGGACCCAGCACAGATCCCTGAGGTACACCACTATTCACCTTTCTCCATTGGGAAAATTGGCCATTTAGCCCAACCCTCTGCTTTCTATCTTTTTTTTTTTTTTTATTGCGTTTTCAGTCAAATATACAAAACCAAAAATACAGTGGAAGGTCAATCCGAATATACAAAAATAAAGAAAACAATAAACAAAGCAGAAAAGATATCCAGGATAAAGTCCACATTATGGGATCAGTATAGTCCATCATAAAAGTAAATACAAAATAGCAATCAAGAGAACAATATCTCAACAATTGGAGGCAACATTCATTAATTATCAGTCCTAACAACAACCTGCCTTTCTTTCAGAAAATTTTCAAGATGTGACACTTCTGTGAATGTATACAAAGCATCCTCAAGGCCAATAAGGCATTTACATGGGAAACGGAGGAAAAAAGAAGCACCCAATGCCAATACACAGGGCTTAAGTTGTAAAAATTGCCTCCGCCGTAACTGGGTGTTCCGTGAAACATCAGGAAAAATGCTAACCATTTGCCCACAAAATTTAACAGATTTAAGTTTAAAGAAAGACCTGAGGATACGTTGCTTAACTTCCACAGAAGGAAGAGTTACTAACAAGGTGGCACGGGTAGAGATGTTATCCTGAGAGTCTTCAAGGAACGCCGTCAAATTATCAATTATCAACCTTATTTAATTTTTTAACAGTAGAGGGAATATAATACAAATGGGAAACCAATACTGGCTCAGGAAAAACTAATACTTCTTTAAAGAATTTTTCAAGCAAAATCCTATGTGAAAGTAAACTAGACTGTGGGAAATTAAGAAATCTCAAATTGCAGCTACGAGAAGAGTTTTCCAACGCTTCTATCTTAGCATGCAAAGACAGAGAATCTTTAATAGCCGCAACACTTGTAGCATGTAAAGAAGACACTTGCGCTTCTAATTTAGAAACAACAGAATCAACCTGTACAATTTTCTCGTCAAGCTGCCCGAGAGATTCGGTAGCAGCGTGCGAGTAAATGCACAGGGAATTCAATGAAACCATCATTTTACTATCAATGGACTGTAAAGCAGTCCAAATATCTCTGCTTTCTATCTTTTAACCAGTTCCTGATCCACAGTAGTACACTGCCTCCTATCCCATGACTCTTTAGTTTTGCCAAAAGTCTCTGATGTGGGACCTTGTCAAAGGCTTTCTGAAAGTCTAGATACACTATATCAACCGACTCACCTTTGTCCACCTGTTTATTCACACTTTCAAAAAAAACATAACAGATTAGTAAGACAAGATCTTCCTTGTCTAAAGCCATGTTGGCTGTCTCCCCTTAAGCCATGACTATCTACATGCTGAGTAATTTTATTCTTTATGATGGTTTCTACCATTTTTCCCCGGTACTGACATGAGGCTCACCGGTCTGTAGTTTCCCGGATCACCCCTGGAACCCTTTTTAAAAATTGGTGTTACATTGGCGATCCTCCAATCTTCAGGTATTAGAGATGATTTTAATGATAGTTCACAGATTACTAATAGCAGGTCTGCAATCTCGTATTTCAGTTCTTTCAACACCCTTGGATGTATACCATCCGGCCCAGGTGATTTGCTACTCTTCAGTTTATCTAATAGTTGTAATACATCTTCCCGATGTATCGATATTTCCTTCAATTCTTCCGCACCTTTAAATACCATTTCAGTCATGGGTAACATCCCTACATCTTCCTCAGTAAAGACCGAAGAAAAGAATTCATTCAGTCTCTCTGCTATCGCCTTGCCACTTCTTAGTGCCCCTTTAACTCCTCTATCATCTAATGGACCAACTGACTCTCACAGGTTTTTTGCTACGAATGTACTTGAAAAAAATCTTTATTTCGCGTTTTTGCTTCCACAGCAAGCTTCTTCTCAAATTCTCCCTTTGCCTGCTTTATCAATGCCTTGCATTTGACCTGCCAGTGCTTGTGCTGTTTCCAGGTTTCGTTGTTTGGCTCTTTTTTCCATTTCCTGAAAGATGCTTTTTTGGCAACAGCCTCTGACCTCCCCTTTAAACCATGCTGGCAGTTTTTTGGACTTCCTTCCACTTTTCTTAAAGCGTGGAATACAGCTGTGTTTTATAACCCAGCTGATGTTCATAGGGTCACTCATCCAGTTTGTGACATACTCTGTGATAGATTTCCAACAGAAGACTCAAAGAGATAATTTTTTTTCAGTGGTTATTTAATTCCTTACAGTAGTATGCAAACTTGTAAAAGGATTGGTTGAGATTAACATCTCTAAGGCAGAATATAGGGGTGAAACAGATTTTCACACTAGGTGTAAGCAGAAAGACTATTCTAGTGCGGCAGAGGACACACTTTCAGAATCACCAATTGTTTTTGTAAATGGTTTAATCCCATGAGTAAAAGGAACTTTTGAAACTTTAATAATAGATTGGCCAGCTAGAACAGCTGATGTAATTCTGGAAGGAGCTCGGTACAGTGGGCTGACATTTGATATGAAATGACTAAATTGCTCAGCTTGCAGATTGCTTCTATGTAACTTCCCAGGAGCAGGGGGAGGGGTAGGGTCAGAGCAAGAGGATGGTCAGAGAGCTGTTTCCCTCCTCCCCCTCCGGTAGCTGCTGATTTCACTCTATCCTGGCTGAATGGGAAGATATATCTCCAGCTGTATTCTTTCTGAAGTGCCGTTTCCTGCAGATGCCAGTATCATTCATCTTGGAGAACTGTCTTCTACTTTATGGACAGTGCCATGATCAGATATCAGATGTCTTTCTATCCCGCCTGTGAAGATCATCGTGAAACCTGGAATTCAGTTTCCTAGACTCAAGCTGTGTCCACTGCCAGCAGCTGTCGGTGAAGGAAGTTGTTCTGTGCTTGAAGATCCTACAACTTCTTTATGTAAGACTCCAGTTCCTCCTGTACTAAAGGCTGACGGTAAGACTTATAGATTTGTGCGAGTCCTACGAGACCTGCTTATTTTCAGTATGAATTGGCGAAGAAAAACCAGTTTTGTTTTTATTTTATTTCTTTTTGAAAGATACTAGTCCTGCATATTTTCACAGGCCCTAAGAACTGCATTATTTGATGTGAGACTCAACCATTCCTTTTTAGTTTATTATGTGGATGATTTGCTTTTATGTTTACCAAGTTATGACTGTTTGAAGGTTAATTTGTCTAAACTGCAGTTTGTATTTCAAAATGTTACTTCTCTGGGTGTTGCCCTAACATTCTCTGGTCTGCTAGATTGAAACCTATTTTGGTCATTGTTTTTTCCAGTAACACCAGTGTTAATGTGCAAGTGTCTGGGTTTATTAATTTTCTGTAAATAATAGCTTGCGAATTTCTCAGATCTTACTGCTCCGCTTTATGCTCATCTTGGGAAGAAGAATCTGAAAGCCTCATTGTACCCACATTAACACAATGGGAGGTTTGTTTTAAATGTAGGAATGTACTGGGAAATGTGCCATGTTTATTGTATACCATTCAACATGTTTGTGGCTATTTCTGATTTCTCTGCTATCTGTGTGCTTTTGTGAGCTTTCCCGACTGGTTGTAAGCCAGTGGGCTCTTTCTCAAAGCGAATTGATGAAGTGACTTTGGGACTCCCACTATGTCTATGTAGCAGTGGCTTTTGCAATTTAATTTTATTGATTTTCTGGTTCTACAGCGCCTCTTGCCAGCACAAGTTGCAGTTTTGAACTCCAAAGGACATCCTTCTGCTGGAGATTTGTGTCAAAGGACAACCATTTTGCAAACCAAAAAGCCGCTCTTTTGGTATCAGTGTCACTGACATTGCTATATTTAGCACCGCTAAATATGACTTTGTTTTCCTTTTCGTCTTTCTTGCAGCGATAGCAAGAAACTTTCTTTGAAACCCAGACTCTGACTTCATGCTGCTGGAAAGAGGATCATCTGCTTGTTTGTCCTGACCGTCTTTTGTTTCTACTTGCCCTGTTCCTGCATCATGAGCTTTATCGCTGTGGCTATGCATTTTGTCTTTTTGGTTCTCTGGTATCCCCTGAACTTATTGTTTTCTTTGGCACGGCTTGTCCGCACTGTTGCAGGACTGGCACTGTAGGGTTAGCATAGGGTCAGTTATTAAGATTCCTGCCTGCCGAACTCATTTAATTTTACTTTTGCAGTCTGTTCTGTAGATTTGCCCTGTGCCAGAGGAGGGGGGTGGTATTCATCTGGCGGTCACTTGTCTATTCCCAAAGGTCACTTATGCACTCTGATACAGGATTGAACTTTAAGTTGAACAAAAGCCCTTCCCTTTGTCCATATGGCAGTGTGTATTTCCCCCAGCCTGACAACATATGAAATAGTTACTGGACGTCCAGCTACTTCTCCACATGACTTGGCAGTTATCCGAGAC
The DNA here is from genome assembly GCA_033557465.1 of Ichthyophis bannanicus. NCBI lineage: Eukaryota > Metazoa > Chordata > Amphibia > Gymnophiona > Ichthyophiidae > Ichthyophis > Ichthyophis bannanicus. Next base: position 2,978,828 of record CM066043.1, read on the forward strand.
CCCCACTTGTTGTGCAGCGATATTCTGACTTATTGCTCACGGTTGCACTCAGTCCTGTCTGTTTCCCTTTTATTGCAAGTGAATCCTCAACGAGATGACAGGCTCTTCATATCCAGGATCATCAGAATCATCCCATCCGGACATGAAACCAGGGGATTGGGTCCTGATTAAAAATTTGCATCCAAAGACACTTCTGGCTCCGAAATTCCTAGGTCCATTTCGTGTACTTCTGGTGGGATATTCAGCCTGTAAAGTGGAAGGACATTCTCGTTGGATACATCTTACGCAGTGTAAGGCGGCTCCCTCACAAGATTCAGAAGATTCCCCGCATCCATGATTCGAGATATACAACGCAGACCTCTCGGACAACAGTGATAAGTAGAAAAGACTTTTTATGATTTAAAGTACTTTCAGTGAAAAGAATGGTGACATCACAGAAGATTATTGTATTAAGTAAATTCTAAATGGACCATTCATGCAAAATGCTCTTGTTTGGCATTTATAGTATTGCTTAGAGGGATGAGGTCATTTTAGATTAGTATTTTTTCTGATATATATGTAATGACCTTTAGGTACTTAACCTCTACTTCATAAATTTATTGAGCCTTAGAGGCTAATCATAGCTACAGTATATATCTTCATTATATAAAGGAGAGTATTAAGAAGAGTAGGTATATTTTCAGTTTTGGTTTAGTATATTATGAAGTAATTATAGTTTTAGATATTTAAAAGTTTTGCTAAAAATGTTTTTATATTTAATTTTAGTTATGATGAGGCATATTAGTAGTAGTAATGAGGTGCTGCAGTTAGAACCTTGGGAGTGTTATGATGAATATTCAAATATTTTCGAGTCACAGGTACACTCAGTGACAAAACATTTCAATTTATCAGACTGTGCAGTGTGTCTTCCATCTTTGACAGCTACTTAGCATGAATTTCTACCAAGAGTTAGGCCTAAGACCTTTGAAGAGTTTTGTGACATATGGTCTTATACAAAACACAGAACCTAGAGTACTTATCTGTACACATAAAGATATAGGGATAAAGATCCTATGTACAAGTTCCTATATTTCAGTAATTTACAATTAATGCCAGTTAAAGGGAACCAAGTGCATGATTATAGTTCTGGCTACCCTTTGAATGACTCTAGTTCAGACCTAAACATACCTAACTGGAGTCTCCCTTTACTAGGGTATTATCATCCCTGGAAACATAATTTGTCTGAAGGGCTTAAAGTAAAATGGACTCAGTGAACTTTGAATAATTGTATCCAGAATATATCTTGTCCTCAGAATTTGACAGTCTGGGAAGATGGCTTAGTGGCTTTAAAAGGAGATTATTTTGTGTGTGGTACGTTTGCATATACAGAGCTTCCCAGAGGTTGGTCAGGTACTTGTTATATAGCCCAATTAGATACCCCATGGCGATTTGTACCTTACCAGAACATTACTTTATCAACCCTGAACAATTCTATTAGAAGAAAAAGGGATGTTTCTTCACAGGATAAGGCCATAGAGGCTGCTCAACACCTGGTAGACACTACAAAACCTTTAACTAAATCCCAAATAGATGCATTCACAGGTACTGTGTGGCTTTCAACCCTTGGAGCTATAGCAATCACTAGAGAATAGGGTACCCAGGCAGTTGGTAACTTACAGCCCTAGATCTCACTGAGGCAATTACTTTTTGGTTCTTTGTAACATAGTTTTATGTTTCCTTTTATGTTAATAACCCACACATTGTTTTCCATGTAACCTAGTTCTTATGTAATCTAGTTTTATGTTCACCTAATGTTTAATGTAATGCAATATTGCACTGTTTTGCTATATTGTTGTTTTAAGTTCCTTGTAAACCGCCCCTGATCTCTGGAAGAGGCGGTATAGAAAAGCACACAAATAAATAAATAAATAAATTAGTGTTTTGCAAGGTGCTGTAAAAGTGTCAGCTTATGCAGCCCAGAACCGAATGGCTTTAGACTATCTCCTAGCAAAGGAAAATGGTGTGTGTGGAGTAATAGTTGGTTTTTGTTGTAGTATGCTTAATAATAGAGAAGTAGTAAAAGGCATATTGGATAAAGTTAGGAACCGTACATTTGTTTCAAATGATAGTGATGTAAGTTCTTTTTCAGCTCTATTTGATTCTGTTTCTTCATTTTGGAATTCATTATCCAGGCCTTTGCAAGGCATGTTAGCATCATTGCTTGGCTTGTTGGGGATTCTCATTCTGGGAGTATTAATTCTCTGTGTGATATCAGCCTGCTATAAGAAATCAGTAGAAGCACTGACCCCTACATTGATGTTACAGATTGACCCAGAATCTAGTTTTAATTCTACTTTAATGGCAATGTCTGAGTTTCCTTACTTTGGGAATGATTCTTTACAGAATCAGAGGAGGGACTGAATGTAAGTTTGTTTGTACAGGGTGGTGTACACAACCGGACTGTCTAAGTAAACCTGAGAAAGATTTAAAGTTGTTCAGAACTTTGCTTAGAAATAAACTTCATATATTTGCTTACTAAGTAGGTGAAGAGGTACATGTCCTGTAAATAAAGAAAAAGGGCAGCTTGTACTCCAGCCTTTTAGTCTCAGGGTTATTAGATATCAAGCAGTCAGCAGTAAACAGTTATGTCTTGGAATATATGTATGTCTCCTCATACTGACCTATGCTGATTAGAAGTTGACCTATGATGTGATAAATACGTAATACCTGACGTGTAACAATAAAGTGAAATTATGCTGTATCATCCAAAAGAGCCTTATAAATAAAGTAAACCATGGCTAACAGTTAGAAACAAGTTCTCTTTGTTTACTCTATTTGTTACTCTCCGCTAAAGCTTTGGTGTATTTATGTATCTATATAGAAGTGTGTGGTAATTTTATTGCTGTCTTTAGATTACCTTCTCATTGCTTTGAATGTAGTTTTCTGTGACTCCAAGAGCCCTGCAGGTTGCTGGTGAGGGGAGGGCAACAAAAGCCCACACAGGTGAGTAACTACTCTTTCTCCAGGACCAAGCAGGAAGTCAGTCCTCACATATGGGTGACTCCCTAGCTCTGGGCTACCAAGGAACCCAGGCTGAACAAGAGAACTCCCTCTAGTCCCAGCATCAAAGAAAGGCTTTTTCACTGACAGAACCTCCACCGGTAACCCAACAGAGGGCAGGAGTTGCCTAAACCTCAAAGGGATTCCGGAGTACTGCCTGGCCAAAAGCACTGTCCCTACGGGACTCCCTTTCCAGACAGTAATGGGCCGCAAACGTCTGGCTTGAAAACCAAGTAGCAGCCCTGCAGATATCTACCAACGGTACAGAGCGGAGATGAGCCACTGAGGCAGCCACTGCCCTGACACGATGGGCCGTGACCCGACCCTGCAAAAGAAGGTCAGCCGCCCTGTAAGCCCAGGTGATACAGTCAGCCACCCAGATGGACAAGGTACACTTGGACACAGCCAACCCCAAATTATTAGGGTCAAAAGAGATGAAGAGCTGAGTAGCCCTTCTGTGCCCCTGCGTACGGACCTCGAGGTAAGGTAGAAGGATAAGGCCCTCCTACAGTCCAGGGTATGCAGAACTGCTTCAGCCTGGCTTGCATGAGGCCTAGGGAAGAATGTTGGAAGAACCACCTCCTGGTTGAGGTGGAAAAAGGAGACAACCTTTGGGAGGAACTTTGGATGAGTCCTGAGGACTACCCTGTTCTTATAGAATCTGGTGTAAGGCCTGTCACAGACCAAAGCCTGAAGCTCACTCACTCGTCTAGCCGAGGTTAGGACTACTAAGAAGAGTGTCTTCCAGGACAGGAAGCATAGAGGACAAGTAGCCATCGGCTAAAAGGGTGGGCGAGTCAATTGCTGCAAGACCGCATTCAACTCCCACTCAGGAGCAGGACGACGGATTGGAGGCTTGAGCAAGAGCAAGACTCTGAGAAACCGGGACACCAAGGGGGTGGACTGATAGAGAATGGCCGTCCACCAGTGAGTGGTGAGCTGCTAGAGCTGAGAGGTGGACCCGAACAGAATTGGACTTAAGTCCCTGATTGGATAAGTGCAGTAAGTACTGAAGCACTACTGGAACCGTACAGGAGAAAGGATCCTCTGTACGAATCTGACACCACACAGAAAACCTTTTCCATTTGAGAGCATAGGTTTTCCTAGTGGATTGCTTCCTAGAGGCTAGGACAACCTCCTCAACTTCCTGAGGGAGGCCCCAGTGAGCCAGAACTACCCTTGCAGCCTCCATGCCATCAAATTGAGAGCTTTGAGATTGGAGTGCAGAAGGGAACCCTAATCCTGAGAGAGAAGGTCGGGTTGCAACCCCAGAGGTAGTGGGGGATCCACTGCCAGCTGAAGTAGAAGTGGAAACCAAGGCTGTCTGGGCCACCTGGGAGCCACCAGCAAGACCGAGGCCTTGTCCTGAAGAATCTTGAACAGAGTTCGGGCCACCAAGGGCGTGGGAGGAAACGCATACAGGAGGCCCTGAGACCAGGGAATCAGAAAAGCATCTGCTGCTACTCGCAGAGGATGCGGTTGCCTGGAGCAGAACTTTGGCAGCTGTTTGTTCAGTGGACTGGCAAACAGATCTATGGATGGAAGTCTCCATTTCAGGAAAATCTTCTGAACCACCAAAGGATGGAGCTGCCATTCGTGGGGCTGTAGAATCCTGTTCAACCTGTCTGCCAGGTAGTTTTCCTGGCCAGGGAGGTACACAGCCTTGAGGAGCATGCTGTGCTTGAGGGCAAACAAGCAAAGGTCTTGTGCTTCCTGGCAAAGGAGTCTGGACCCAGTTCCGCCCTGTTTGTTCACATAAAACATGGCTACCTGGGTGTCCGTTTGAACTAGGACAGACTGACGAGCCAGGGCTGGAGAGAAAGTCTTGAGGGCCAACCAAATAGCCCTGAGTTCCAGGAGATTGATTTGCTGTGCGGCTTCCCAGGGAGATCACAGGCCCTGGGTGCACTTGCCTAGACAATGAGCTCCCCAGCCCTGCAAGGAGGCATCTGTAGTCAACACAACTGTGAATCCAGGAATCTGAAAAGGCATCCCTTGCAGCAGATTGGGTGGATGTAGCCACCAGCTGAGGGATTTCAGAAATTGTCTGGACACCCTTATCCTGTCTCTGAGGCTGCCTGTGGCCTGTGACCACTGAGACCGAAGGCACCACTGTGCAGGCCTCATATGGAGCAGGGCATTGGGGGTCACAGTCTGGCGGAGACCAGTGACCTGCTGAGAAACTGACTTGCCAAGTTTATCAGTCTTTGGGCTCTGTCTTCGGGCAAGAATGCCTTTGTCAACAGAGTCCAACCTTGCCCCTATGAACTCCAAGTTTTGGGATGGGAGCAAAGGGGACTTTGCAAACTTTATGACAAACCCCAGGCTTTGAAGAAGAGCAATAGTTCTGAGGGTGGCTTGTCTGGCCTCCTGGCACGTCTGACCCCTGATGAGCCAGCCGTCCAGATAGGGGAAGACAGATACCCTGATTTCTCAGGTAGGCCGCCACCACTGCCAGGCATTTGGTAAAGACTCTGGGAGCGGAGGTTAGGCCGAAAGGTAGTACTCTGTACTGATAATGGTTTCCTCCCGCAATGAACCTGAGGAACTTTCTGTGGTCTGGATGAATGAGGATGTGAGTGTACGCATCCTTTAGATCTAAGGAGCATAGCCAATCTCCCTGCTGGAGGTAGGGCAGAAGGGTTCCAAGAGTAAGAATCTTGAACTTTTCCTTCTCCAAGAACTTGAGGTTTCGGAGATCTAGAATAGGTCGAAGGCCACCGGTTCTTTTGGGTACTAGGAAATACCTGGAGTAGAACCCTCGACCTTGTAAGTGGGGAGGCACAGGTTCCACTGCCCTGTCCACCAACAGACCTTGCAACTCCTGAAGGAGAAGATCTGCATGCAGGGGAGGCCATAGAGGCTCCCCTGGAAAGTATGGAGGAGGCAGCTGTTTGAAGTGTAGATGTCTTACTCTACCTGCCAATATCCCTGGACTGCCCAGACCTTACCCCCCTGACCAAGTGTTTCAATGCAATATCCGAATGGCTCCTATCTCAGAATCTGCGCATCCAACACAAGAAAACGGAGGTCCTGTTCATCTCCAGAAATCCCGAATTTACTCCACCCGACCACCTGGAAGTGGACAACGCCAAACTGCAATAAAATCAGCTATACGTTATCTTGGAGTCACATTGGATCAGAACCTCAACATGAAGCAACACATAGCCAACACTAAGAGCGATCTACTTCAAGATTAGATCCCTTAGACACCTACGCCCTTTACGCGAACCAGGCGACTTCCGCACCATCTATCAAGCCCTCATCATTCCTCATTTCGATTACTCAAACGCCATCCTGCAAGGACTCCCTCAGGCCACCTTACGTCCCCTGCAATTAGCCATGAACAGTGCAGCGCGAATTCTCCTCGGAACGCCAAGAAGAGATCATATCACACCCCTCCTGAAGCAGCTTCACTGGCTCCCCATTCAAGCCAGGATTAGTTTCAAAACCCTAGTGATTACATTCAAAGCGATCAAGGGGCTCTCCTCCTCTTCACTATGTGACCTCATCCAACCACCCACACCTAACAGGTTAAGAAGAACCACTGTAGACAACAGGCTAGCGATACCGAGAGACATGACAAAATGCTCCAAAGCAACATCAAACAGAGCCTTTAGACTATGCGCCCCAAGTCTCTGGAACTCCCTACCACCACACATCAGAGCTATTCCCAACCTAAGCCAATTCAGGAAGGCCCTGAAACACTTCCTCTTTATCAAACACCTTACTGACTGCCCCGAACCCCAACCACCAAACATGATCAATACCCGATAACCCCATCTGACAAGTATATAGTTACCCGTTTCCATGCCCTGCATATGTATATAGTTTACCCTGTTCTCCAAGTTACTTGTTCCTGTTTCAATGTAAGGACCTGACTTTGCTTATTGTCAGATACCATTTTGTTGTATGTAAACCGCGCTGATCGCAAATAGTGCGGTATATAAGAAATGTAAATAAATAAATAAATAAATAAAATAGAGCATAGCCCTTGTGGACTATGCTTAACACCCAATTGTCTCCAGTGATGAGTGGCCACTGGTGGGCAAACAGAGCGAGGTGACCTCCTGTGCAGGGTTGGGAGAGCAGGGATGGAGAGGCAATGCCTAAGGAGTCAAAAACCCCCACCCTGCTGAGTGGGAGCAGGGGCCGGAGGCTTGGGGGTCCTCTGCCTACGGGGCCCATTACCCTGCCCCTTGGCTTGCTGACCCTGTGGGGCAGCTTGTGCAGCCTGATATTGTGGTTACTGTTTGCAGGCAGCGTCCTTCCTCGGGTAAAAGGACTTTTTACCCGAGCCCTTCATTTTGTGAGAAGGGGCAGAAGTCTTTCTAGACAGCCTTGTCCGTGTGAGGTGCTCGGTCATGGGCTTGCCAAAAAGGTTTTCACCTCAGCAATGGACATCAACCAACTTGTCCTGAACCCATGGCTCGAGGTCCGATGACTGCAGCCATGCCTGGCGTCGAGCTGCGATGCCGGCTGCCTCAACATGGGCCGAAGCCTCAAAGCCATCGTAGGCAGCGCGGGACAAACTTAGAGCATTCCTGGATCCCCGAGGACAAGGTCTTGAACCTCTGCAAGGGTTCCCCAGAGAGACCAGCAGAGAACCTGGCCAGCTCCTTGGCCAGGTCTCGCAACTACATGCCCATGTACAGCTGGTAAAACTGGACATGTCAGGCAAGCAAGCATTGAGCCCTGGAAGCAATTTCTACCAAAACCATCCAGGTTTCAGGCCTCCCTGCCAGGGGGCACCGCGGAGTGCATCTTCTGACTTTTCAGGCGATGCATGGCCGATTCTACCACCATGGAATGGTGTGGTAGCTGCGCCTTCTGAAAGCCAGGACTCTTCCGGAGTCGATAGATCGAATAGACCTGCTTGCTTAAAACCGGCGCCGAGGCCGGTGCCTCCCACATACGGAAGAGGAGCTGTTCCAGCATCGGAGGAACCGGGACAGTAAAGGCCTCCTTCGGAGGAGAGTCGTACTGCAGGGCCTCGAGCTCCTCGGCTCGAGGCTCCTCCTCGGGGTCCGCAGGGATAGCCAACGCAGTGGCCATATCCCGAACGAACTCCGAGAACCGGGTATCCTCCGGAGGGGATCTACTCCGGGGTTCAGACTGCGGCGAGTCCGATGGGACGCACCGAGTCTTGAAGGTGTCGGGGGACTCCTCACCCTCCGTCCCCAATGCGGACTCGTCCGAAGAGGAATCAGGGTCCGACCTTGCACCAGCGTCGAAGCCCTCGGTCCCGACGGGAGGTCAAGGGAGGCTGTGACCGAGGTTGACCTCGAGCCTTTATGGCCTCGAGTATCGGCTCGGTCTCCGGGGTCGACTTTGATGTCGATGTCCCAGTGGTGGGGGCAGATGCGCCAGACAGGCTGGCCATCAGTTCCCGCTGCTGTTCCATGAAGGCAGAGAGTCTGCTCTCCAAGGCTGTCAACCTGAGACCCAGCTCAGGAGACTCAGCAGCTCCCGACTCGGGCCCCGGCGGTGCCGGGCCAGACTTCGGCTCCCTGGGAGGAGAGACCACGAGGACTACAGGGCTTACGTGTCCAGCAGACTCTGGCTCCAGTCGAGGAACTTTGGAAAGCTTCTCCTGTTCCACAGGCCCGGGGCGACGGTCGGGGGTCTGAGACCGATCTCTCGAGGAACATGGGACCTCTTCCGATGACGCCCTTACGAGCCGTTTCTTCCTCTTGCGTTCCCGGTCGGTGGACCCCCTGTCCGAGGAGCCACGACGGTGCTCGCGATCCGACTCCCGAGATGTCAAGGCCTCAGACGAGGTCCGGGCCCGGCCGGAGGCCGAGTCAGAAAAAAGCCTTTCCTTTTGGTGCTGACGACTTCGCAGTGCCTTGGAAGACATTTTCCCACATGGTCCACACGTCTTAGGGTCGTGATCAGGACCGAGGCACCGAAGGCAGCAGTCGTGTGTGTCAGTGAGAGACATCAGTTTCTTGCACCGATCACACTTCTTAAAACCGCTGGAAGCCTTCGGGGAAAAGAGTCCCCGCGAGGTCAAAGGACCGGCCTTCCAGGGAAAATGAAAAAAGGGCACGAACGCCAGGCACTAAGCGCAAAACCGAAAAAAGAAGATCGGGCTCGATACCGGTGTGCCGAACCCGGCGGGAGGGGAACCGGCGTCGAACCAGAGAAGAAAAATCGCAAACAGTCAACAATTTTTCGGGATGACTAGGACTCACGTCCGGTGGGCTTCACGGAAAATGAGAGACTGAGCAAAATGGCACCTTTAGGCGGGAAGGGAACCGCGCATGCGTGCCTACATTCCCAAAGGCTTTCATGGAAAGCTGGGGAAATGCTCCGCAAGGGCTCCATCGACGTCGATGTCACCCATATGTGAGGACTGACTTCCTGCTTGGTCCTGGAGAATTGGAGTATACAGAAGAGTTGTCTAGAGGGATTAGGAGCTGTAGTGATACAGTTTGAGAAAAAAGTCAATTTAGCCTGGTGGACAGAGGAGCGGTAATGCCAGTGATGTTCATGAAACTTTGCCAAGGTGTGTGTGGTGGGATGTTTTCACCAGATACGTTCAACTCGGCGCAAGTGGCCACGCAAAAGACACAGACCTGTATGATACCAAGGTTGTCTAGCAGAGGGGTGTTTGAACTGAGCTGGCTGAAGAGGTGCAAGCTGACCCAAAGTGGTGGACAAAGTGGAGTTCCAGACTGAGGCCTGAGTGCTCGGAGAGAAGGTAGAAAAGGTGTCCGGAAGAAGCTGATGTGCAGGAGGAAAACATTGGAGGATAAGGTAATACGGCGACGTAGAAGGATAGAGGAAGAGGGAAGGACTGATTTTGGGGCTGGTTGGGGGGGGCGGAAGGTCAAGTAGAAAGGTCAAACAGTGGTGATCTGTCCAGGGAAGAGGATGTACCACGAGCCGAGAGACTGTAAAAGGAGGGAATAATGGAATGATTAAGGGGTCGAGAGTGTGACCAGCTAAGTGGGTTGGACATAGGACAAGTTGCTGGAGGGAAAGGTCTTGTAAAAGAGCAGTGAATGATAGATCCTTAGCAGAGGTGGGGCAATCAAAGTGGATGTTGAGGTCTCCAACCACAATGAAATTAGGATAATGTAGGGAAATAACAGTAATAGTGTGAAGGAGAGCATCTCAAAGATAGGTTGGAAGAGAGGGAGGTGAATAAAGGACAAGAATATGGATAGGGAGAGGAGACTGGAGGCAGAAGAGAAGGAATTTGGGATATTGTAGGAGGTAAGAGGTAAGGTATACATGTAAACCGCTCTGATGCGTAAGTAAAGAGCGGTATATCAAATGCCTAAACCATAAACCATAAGCTGGGTTATAGGGAAAGAAGAGCGATAAAGAGTAGTTACTCACCTGTAACAGGTGTTCTCCAGGAGCAGCAGGAATCAGTCCTCACATATGGGTGACGTCGGCGCCGACGGAGCCCTCGTGCGGAGCATTTCCCCAGCTTTCAAAGAAAGCCTTTGGGAATTGCAGCGCGCATGCGCGGTCCTCTTCCCGCCCAAGGGTGCCATCTTGCTCAGTCTAATGACATAGCTAAAAGACAGCAAAAAAAAATTAGCAAAAACAAATCATATGACTGCAACTCCAAGGGGAAGGACGGGAGGGTTGTGAGGACTGATTCCTGCTGCTCCTGGAGAACACCTGTTACAGGTGAGTAACTACTCTTTCTCCAGGACCAAGCAGGAAGTCAGTCCTCACATATGGGACTCCCTAGCTTAAGGCTACCGGAGACCTCAAGCGGAAAAATGAGCTCCCTCTAGCTCGTCAGCACAGAAGGAAGGAATCTTCTCTGAGAATGCCCCCGAACGGTAGCCCAACACCAGGGCCGGAGGGGTAGGAGTTGCCTAAACCCCAAAGAGATTATGGAGTACTGCCTGTCCGAAAGCACGATCCCTGCGGGACTCGCTCTCAAGGCAGTAATGGGCCGCAAAAGTCTGGCTTGAAGACCAAGTAGCGGCCCGGCAGATGTCTGCCAATGGAACAGAACGGAGATGAGCCATTGACGCAGCCTTCACCCTGACACGATGAGCCGTGACTCGACCCTCCAATGAGAGGCCGGCTGCCCCATAAGCCCAGACGATACAGTCAGCGACCCAGATGGACAACGTACGCTTGGAGACAGGAAGCCCCAACTTATTGGGGTCAAAAGAAATGAAAAGCTGAACAGCCTTTCGATGCTCCCGCGTACGGTCAAGGTAGAAGGATAACGCCCTCCTACAGTCCAGGGTATGCAAGACCATCTCAGCCCGGCTGGCATGCGGCCTGGGAAAGAAGGTTGGAAGAACCACCTCCTGATTGAGGTGAAAAGGTGATACAACTTTAGGCAGAAACGTAGGGTGAGTCCGTAGGACTACCCTATTCCTGTAGAACCTAGTGTAAGGAGGATCAGACACTAGTGCCTGCAGTTCACTCACTCGCCTAGCAGAGGTGAAAGCTACCAGAAATAAGGTTTTCCAGGAAAGAAAACGGAGAGGGCAGGTAGCCATAGGTTCAAAAGGCGGACAAGTAATCCGCTGTGAGACCACATTCAGATCCCACTCAGGGGCCGGTGGACGTAAAGGAGGCTTAAGCAGAAGGAGGCCCCTGAGGAAACGAGCCACCAAAGGGCGGTTGGAAAGAGGCCTTCCGTCCACCGGCGAGTGGTGTGCTGAGAGAGCACTAAGGTGAACTCTGACAGAGTTAGACTTAAGGCCCAGATTGGAGAGGTAGAGCAAATATTGCAAGACTACCGCAACCAAGCACGAGAAGGGATTCTCGCTGTGCTGAGCACACCAGGCGAAGAATCTACGCCACTTAAGAGCGTAGGATTTCCTGGTGGATTGACACCGAGAGGCCAAGATTACATCCTCCACCTCTTGAGGCAGTAGTAGGGGAGCTAGGACTACCCTTTCAGCAGCCAGGCCATCAGATGAAGGGACTGGAGGTTGGGGTGCAAGAGAGACCCCTGATCCTGAGACAGGATATCGTGTCGAAACCCCAGAGGAATAGGCATGTCCACCGCCAGCTGTAGCAGAAGCGGGAACCACGGTTGCCTCGGCCACCTGGGGGCTATGAGAATCAATGAAGCACAATCCTTGAGGACTTTGAACAGCGTTCTGGACACTAGTGGAGTGGGAGGAAACGCATACAGAAGGCCTGTGGACCACAATATCAGAAACGCATCCGCTGCTACTCTGAGAGGATGCGGTTGTCTGGAGCAAAATCTCGGTAGTTGCTGGTTCAGAGGACTGGCGAAGAGATCCATGGTGGGGAGTCCCCACTTGAGAAAGACCTGCTGAACCACCAATGGGTTCAATCGCCATTCGTGTGGTTGCAGGATCCTGCTCAGTCTGTCTGCCAGGCAGTTTTCCTGACCTGGGAGGTAGACAGCCTTGAGAAGGATTCTTTGATTGACAGCCCAAGAGCACAGCCATTGTGCCTCCTGACAAAGAAGGAAGGAGCCTGTGCCGCCTTGTTTGTTCACATAGAACATGGCAACTTGATTGTCTGTCTGGACCAGTACAGACTGGTGAGAGGCGAGGTGGGAGAAGGCTCTCAGAGCTAGGCGGATCGCCCGTAGCGCCAGGAAGTTCATCTGTTGAGTAGCCTCCCAAGGAGTCCAGAGTCCCTGAGTACATGTCCCTTGGCAATGTGCTCCCCAACCTAGAAGAGAAGCATCAGTTGTCAGCACCTGAGAATGAGGAGGGGATTGAAAAACCACTCCGAGTACCAGATTCGAAAGATGAAGCCACCACTGCAGAGAGGAGACCAGGAGGTCGGATATCTTTACTGAGTCTGCAAGGCTCCCTGTGGCTTGATGCCACTGAGTGCGAAGGCTCCACTGAGCAGGCCGCATGTCGAGGCGGGCATTGGGGGTGACATAAACCGTGGAAGCCATATGGCCGAGTAGTCTCAGGAATTGCCTGGCAGAGACCAGGGAATTGCTGCGAAACTGGCTGGCCAGATCCATGAGCCTGTGGGCCCTGTCCAGAGGCAGAAAAGCCTTTGCTTGAAGAGTGTCCAGCCTGGCCTCTATGAACTCTAAGTTCTGGGACGGGAGCAAAGTGGACTTTGCGACGTTTATGACAAACCCCAAGTGCTGAAGCAGAGCCACAGTGCGAAGGGTGGCCTGGTTGGCCTCCTGGGAAGATTGGCCCCTTATGAGCCAGTCGTCCAGGTACGGAAACACAAAAAGACCCTGAAGCCTCAGGTAGGCCACCAGCACTGCCAGGCACTTGGTGAACACCCTGGGAGCAGAGGACAGGCCAAAGGGTAGTACTCTGTACTGATAGTGGTTTCCTCCCACAACAAACCTGAGATATAATAATATAATAATAATATAATATAATAATTTAACTAGCAATGTATATATGTTCTAATATGTTATACTTGTAATGTTACAATTTTCCTTGTAATTTATAATTATCTGTTCTATGTAAAATGTCCTGGTATATCTCATACCAATTAACCTACTGTTACATGTAAACCGCACTAGAAACATGGGAAAGAGCGGTATATAAATAACTGTTAAATAAATAAATAAATATTGTCTGTGGTCTGGATGAATAAGGATGTGAGTATACGCATCCTTTAGCTCTAGGGAGCATAGCCAGTCTCCCTGCTGGAGGTAGGGCAGCAGGATTCCAAGGGTAAGCATCTTGAACTTTTCCCTCTCCAGGAACTTGTTGAGGTTTCGCAAGTCTAGGATAGGTCTGAGGCCTCCTGTTCTTTTTGGTACCAGAAAGTACCTGGAATAAAAGCTGTGACCTCTCAGGTGGTGGGGCACCGGTTCCACAGCCTGATCTTGCAGCAGACCTGCTAACTCCTGAAGGAGTAGGTCCCTGGGCAGAGGGGGTCTTGGAGGCTCCCCTGGAAAGTAGGAGGGAGGTACCTGGTGAAAATGGAGAAGATAGCCCCTTTGGACTATGTGAAGAACCCAGGCATCTGATGTGACGGCTGACCACCTGTGGGCAAAGTGGGCCAGCCGGCCTCCTGTGCTGAGAGAAGCCAGCTGAGGAGAAGAGGCTATGCTGTTTGAGTCAAAACCCCCCACCCTGCTGAGCAGGGGCCAGTGTTGGTGGCTTGGGGGCCTTCTGACTACGGGGTCCCTGACCCTGCCCCTTGGCCTGCTGACCCTGCTGGGGAGCTGTAGAGGCCTGATAATGAGGGTATGGTTTATAGGCAGATGACTTCCTCGGGTAAAGCACAGTTACTTACCTGTAACAGGTGATCTCTGGGAACAGCAGGAATTAGTCATCACATATGGGTACGTCGGTACCGACGGAGCGCGCGCGGGAAAGCTCCCCAGCTTTTCAGATTAAAAGCTTTTGGGGCCTCCCACTGCACATGCACGCTGCCTTCCCGCCTTCCTGACCAGCTCTCGTCAGTTCGAGTTTAAAGCTGAGACAATAGAGAGAGAGGACAGGAAGATAGATAGATAGAGATACAACTCCTAGGGGAGGTGGGTGGGTTGTGATGACTAATTCCTGCTGTTCCCAGAGATCACCTGTTACAGGTAAGTAACTGTGCTATCTCCAGGAACAAGCAGGAATAAGTCATCACATATGGGGACTCCCTAGCTAAGCATCCCCCTCCAAGGGTAAACCATCTTCGTATGGATCTCAGGCATCCATCCAGGGAAGGTGGGCAGGAGTTGTTTAAGTATGGAACAGGTGTTTGAGGACAGCCTGACCAAACAAGGCATCCCGGCGGGAGTCCTTGTCCAAGCAGTAATGGGCTGTGAAGGTATGAACCGAGGCCCAAGTGGCTGCTCGACAGATCTGATCTATGGACACAGAGTGAAGATGAGCCATAGAAGTGGCCATGGCTCTCACATTGTGAGCTGTGACATGGCCCTCCAGAGAAATGTTCTTACTCTGGTAAGCAAAAGAAATACACTGAGCGATCCAATTGGAAAGTGTACGCTTGGTGACTGGAAGTCCCAAATGAGAAGGATCAAAAGCCACGAAAAGTTGGGAAGACTTTCGATGTGGTTGAGTCCTGTTGAGGTAAAAGGCAAGAGCTCTTTTACAATCTAGAGTATGAAGGTTCCTCTCTGCACTGGATGCATGAGGAGCCGGGAAAAAGACAGGTAGATATACCTCTTGATTAAGATGAAAAGGCGAGACCACTTTGGGCATAAAGTGGGGATTCGTCCTAAGGACCACCTTATCATGATGAAACCTAGTATAAGGTGGATGAGCCACTAAAGCCTGCAGTTCACTGATGCGGCGAGCCGAAGTGACTGCAATAAGGAAAACAACCTTCCAGGAAAGAAATTTGAAGGAGGTAGAGTCCAAAGGCTCAAAAGGTGGCTTCATAAGCTGACCTAGAACTAGGTTCAAATCCCATGCTACCGGGGGAGGTCGGATGGGAGGTTTAGTTAGGGTCAGGCCTCTCATGAAACGTGCAACAAGAGGATGAGAGGAGACAGGTTGTCCATTTATAGGTTTTAAGGATGCTGCAATAGCACTCAAATGGACCCTTACTGAATTCGTCTTAAGGCCTGCATTTGAAAGATGCAGGAGATAGTCCAAGAGGGAATTCAAAGGAAGTGCTAGAGGGTCAAGACCCTGCTGAGCACACCAAATGGAAAAACGCTTCCATTTGAAAGCATAAGAACGCCTCGTGGAAGGTTTCCTAGAGGCATGAAGGATATCTTTCACAGGCTGAGAAAGATTAAAGTCTTGAAGACTTAGGCCTTCAGTAACCAAGCTCTGAGATGTAGGGATTTGGGGTTTGGGTGCCACAAAGTCCCCTTCTCCTGAGACAGGAGGTCTGGCGCAGCTCCCAGGTCCAGGGAGGATCCCTGGGAGAGATGCAGAAGTAGAGGGAACCACACCTGGCGTGGCCAGCGGGGAGCTATGAGGATCATAGTCCCGTGATCCCTCTGGAGCTTGAACAGAGTCTTGGATATTAGAGGAATGGGTGGAAAGGCATAGAGGAATTCCTGACCCCAATGCAGGAGGAAGGCATCGTGGGCCTGAGCTCCCTGACACTGAGTTCTGGAACAGAACCGGGGAAGTTTGGCATTCCACGGACTTGCAAAGAGGTCTATGTCCGGGGTCCCCCATTCCTGAAAGATTCTGCGTATCTGGTCCATATGTAGGGACCATTCGTGTGGAAGCAGAACTCGACTGAGTCTGTCCGCACGAGAGTTTTGAACTCCTGGAAGATACACTGCAAGAAGGTGAATTTGATGCTCTCTGGCGAAGGCCCATAATCTGAGAGCTTCGTTGCAAAGCGACAGAGAGCCTGTCCCTCCTTGTTTGTTTATATAGAACATGGCTACCTGATTGTCTGTCTGAACTAGGACAGTCAGGTTGACAAGGAGGGTATAGAAGACCTTGAGGGCAAGGTAAATTGCTCGCAGTTCCAGGAGGTTGATATGAAGGGTGGTCTCCTGTGGAGACCAAGTGCCCTGAGTGGAGAGGTTCTGAAGATGAGCTCCCCACCCTGTCTGGGAGGCATCTGTTGTGAGGGTTGCTTGGGGCAACAAAGGTTGGAAGGGGGCCCCCAACAACAGATTCTTGGTGGATGTCCACCATTGGAGGGACCAAAATAGACGGCTTGAGGTGAGTATTTGGTCGGAGAGCGCTCCAGATGCTTGAGTCCACTGGGTGGCCAAGGTCCATTGAGCTGCTCTCATATGCAGACGAGCGTAGGGCACCACATGTACCGTGGAGGCCATGTGGCCCAGAAGTCGCAGCATTTCCCGGGCTGTCAAATGACTGCTGGACTGAGCTTGGGAGGCCAAACTCAGCAGGCGTTGGGCCCTGAGCTGAGGCAGGTAGGCCCTCGCAGTGATGGTGTCTAACTGGGCCCCTATGAACTCGAGAGACTGAGTAGGGATTAGTTGAGACTTGGGAAGGTTTACTACCAGTCCCAGATACTGCAGAAGACGCCTTGTGCGGTCCAGGGAAATTTGGGCCTGGGACTGAGATGGAGCTCGGATGAGCCAGTCGTTCAGGTATGGGAATATGAAAATTCCCAGGCCTCTTAGAATGGCAGCTACGACTGCCATGCATTTGGTGAACACTCTTGGAGCAGAGGCTAGACCGAAGGGGAGTACTCTGTACTGGAAATGTCCCTGAAACAGAAATCGAAGGTATTTTCTGTGGGATGGGTGGATGAGTATGTGTGTATACGCATCCTTTAGGTCTAGAGAACAAAGCCAATCCTGACTCTGAAGGTATGGAAGGAGAATGCCCAGAGAAAGCATTTTGAATTTCTCCTTGAAAAGAAATTTGTTCAATTCTCTCAGATCTAGAATTGGTCTGAAGCCCTCTGTCTTCTTTGGTATTAGAAAATAAGGGGAGTAGAATCCCGTCCCCTGTTGAAGAAGAGGGACCTCCTCTATTGCCCCTTGGGCAAGGAGGGAGGAGACTTCCTGACCCAAGAGGGTCAGGAGAGATGGGGGAGAATTGAACTGCCTCACCATAGTATAAGGAGGAAGGTCGGAAAAATGGAGTTTGTAACCCTCTCTGATGATAGAGAGGGTCCATTGCTCTGATGTAATTTGCTCCCATCTGGGAGCAAAGTGAGCTAACCTTCCGGGTATGGTGAGGGGCTCTGGTTGTTCTAGAGCCAGAAAAGTTAAGTTCTCTAGGGGCAAGTCAAAACCCCTGAGGGGGTTGAGCCTGCTGAGGCGTAGCAGACGCCGCAGGCTTTGACCTTGCCTGTTTAGGTTGCTGACGTTTAGCAGCAAAACGAGGCTGAGAGGATTGTTGGCCAGTATTTGTGGAAAATCTGGACTTCTTGTAATAAGGCCTCTTAAAAGACTTTTTTGTAAGGAGTGGAGGTAGACTTAGAAAGTCTATCTAAGGTGGCATTTTCTGCGTCCATTTGAGTGGCCTTAATTTGCCACTCCTCACCAAATAAGTTCTCACCTGTACAGGGCAGATTCCGTAAGCCATCTAGGACCCAAGGTTCTAGATCAGAAGCTTGGAGCCAAGCAAGACGTCGGGCTGCTATAGCAATGCCCGAAGCCCTACCAGCACCCTCAAAGGAATCAAAAGCTGCCCTGTTGGAGAACTTTGAAATATCCAAAAGGTGTTTCACTAAGAAAATGAACTCCTCCCTTTTATCCTCAGGGATGAAGGGGGCAAAATGCCGAACTTTTAGAGCGATTTCACTGAGAAACATGCCCATGTAAAGACTATAGGAATTAATCCTGGCTATAAGCATAGTAGCCTGGAAAATTTTCCTGCCAAATGAGTCTAGAGTCTTACATTCTCGCCCTGGAGTTGAAGAGTGCCTTTTGGTACTCTTTATCTTCTTCATTGCAGACTTCACCACAATAGAATGGTGAGGCAACTGGGTTTTTTGGAAACCAGGAGAAGGGGGGACACGGTACATGGTGTCCAACCTGCGAGAAGGAGGAGACAATGTTAGAGGAGCCTCCCATAAGTCCATCAAGTGTTCTTGAAGGATTTCATAGATAGGCAGGGTGACTGCCTCTTTAGGAGACTTAGAGTATCCTAAAATATCTAGTTTCTTTGATCTGGGTTCCTTTTCAGAGGATGAAGCAATAGAAAGACCTTTAGCTATTTCTATGATGAAGTCCTGAAAGGACAAATCCTCTGGTGGAGACATTCTCCTTTTAGGAGAAGGCGGCTCCTCAGGAAGATCAAGGGAGAACTCATCAGAATCATCAGAGGAGTTAAAATCCTCTGAAGAAGCAGAGTATCCTCTATGTGCTTCCAACGCACGATACGCATACCGTTCGGTATCGACATCGGGCGTACCGGGTATGGGATCGGTACCCCAGAGCAGCACAACAGGTGATCTGTCGAGGCCGCGCCATCGATGTCAACCTGTGACCCCATGATTGCTTTGGAGGCCGGAACCTCCCGCCGGCGTTTTTTGGCCTGGGCAGAATCCTCGAACTCAGAATTGAGAGCCTCTCAATCTTTAGAAAGAGATTTGCTTTTAGAGGATTTGCCCACTGGAGTTTTGGTTACCTGAGATCCATCCGGAGAGGAAGACCTGGATGACTGTGATGCTTCTGAAGGAAACAGCACATGGAACTTGTTGGCCCGGTTCTGCAATCCACGTTTCGACATTTGGGAGCAGGATGGGCAGTCCGGTATGGAATGGTCAGGTCCTAAACAAATAAGACACCATTCATGGGTGTCTGTAACAGGAATGACAGCACTGCACTTGGTACACTTTTTAAAAGCAGGAACTGGCTTCTCCATGAGGAGAATTTGTGTAGGCCTGAAGGCCTAACAAAGTACCAAGCTGTGCTGAAGAAAAGAAAAATATTTTTTTTTTTTTTTTTAAAGAAAGAAAGAGAGACCGGCAGTACCGGTTTCAGAATGGGGAAGGCAGGTACGCGGTCTAAAGAAAACAATAAAATTAACAATTTCTTCAGCAGTGACAGGAACACGACCTGCTGGCTCCGCGGAAAAAAAGAAACTGACGAGAGCTGGTCAGGAAGGCAGCGCGCATGTGCAGTGGGAGGCCCCAAAAGCTTTTCATCTGAAAAGCTGGGGAGCTTTCCCGCGCGGGCTCCGTCGGTACCGACGTACCCATATGTGATGACTTATTCCTGCTTGTTCCTGGAGATAAGGTCTTTTTTCCCGAGCCCCCCTTCTTTTGAGAAGGGGCAGAGGTTTTCCTGGAAAGCCTAGTCCTGGTCAGAGTCTCGGTCTCGAGTTCTGCAGCCTTTTCAGTCATGGGCTTGCCAAAGAGGTTTTCACCTCGGCAGGGGACAGCGACCAACTTGTCCTGGACCCATGGCTCGAGGTCAGATGACTGTAGCCAAGCCTGTCGGCGGGCACCGATGCCGGCCCCGGCTACTCGGGCCGAAGCCTCGAAGCCATCGTAGGCTGCTCAAGAGATAAACTTCGAGCACTCTCAAATACCGGTGGACAAGGCCTGGAACCTCTGCAAAGGTTCCTCGGAGAGACCAGCAGAGAACCCGGCAATCTCCTTTGCCAGGTCTCGAAGGTACATGCCCATGTAGAGCTGGTATGTCTGGATATGGCAAGCAAGCATAGAGCCCTGGAAGCACTTCTTACCGAGGGCATCCAGGTTCCGGGCCTCCCTGCTGGGAGGCACCGAGGAGTGCATCTTCTGACTTTTCAGTCGATGCATGGCCGATTCCACAACCATGGAGTGGTGCGGTAATTGTGCCTTTTGGAACCCGGGGCTCTTGCGGACTCGATAGATGGAATCAAGGCCGGGGTCTCCCACATGCGGAAGAGCAGCCACTCCAGCATCGGAGGAACCAGAACAGTAAAAGCCTCCTTTGGGGGAGAGTCATACTGGAGGGCCTCGAGCTCTTCAGCTCGAGGCTCCTCCTCGGGATCCGCGGGGAAGGCCAAGGCCTTGGCCATATCCCGCACGAAGTCCGAGAACTGGGTATCCTCCGGTGGGGATCGTCTCCGAGGCTCGGACTCGGGCGAGTCCGATGGGACACACCGAGTCCGATGGGTGTCGGGTGACTCTTCGTCCTCCGTCTCCCAGCCCGACTCCTCGGAGGAGGAATCGAGCGGCTCCGGTCGGGCGGGCACCGATGCCCTCTGCCCCGATGCCGAGGGTATCGGCGTCGACGACCTCGGCCCTGAACGGGAGGTCGAGGGAGACCGTGGCCGAGGATCGACTCGAGCCCGCATGGACTCGAGGATCGGCTCGGCCTCCGGGGTCGACTTGGACTTCGAGGCCCAGGTGGTCAGGGCAGATGCACCGGCGAGACCGGCGATCAATGCCCGCTGCTGTTCCATGAAGGCAGCGAAGCTGCTCTCCAAGGCCGTCAACCTGAGTCTGAGCTCAGGAGACCCAGCAGCCCCCGACTCGGGCCCCGACGGCGTCGGGCCCGATGTTGGCTCCCTCGGAGGAGAGTCAAAGAGGACAACAGCACTTACGTGTCCAGGAGACTCCATCTCGACACGAGGATGCTTGGCAGGCCTCTCCGACTCCGAAGACCCGGGATGGCTATCGGGGCTATGCGACCTGGCCCTCGAGGAACCACCGACGACGCCCTCGCGGGTTTCTTCTTCCTGCGATGTTCCCGCGAAGGAGACCCCCGCTCAGAGGAACCCCGACGCTGCTCGGGGCTGGAGTCCCGAGACGTCGAGGCCTCTGACGAGGTCCGGGCCCGGCCGGATGCGGAGTCAGAAAAAATTCTATCCTTCTGGTGCTGCCGACTCAATGCCTTCGAGGACATTTTGCCACATGGACCACAGATCAGGTCATGATCGGGTCCGAGGCAACGGAGGCAGCAGTCATGTGTGTCGGTAAGAGACATAAGTTTCTTACAGCGATCACATTTCTTAAACCCGCTGGTAGCCATCGGGGGAAAAAGGGCCCCTGCTAGGTCAAAAGACCGGGCTGCCAGGGAAAAAAGAAAAAAGGCAAGAAAGCCAGTCACAAAGGACAAAAACCAAAAAAGAAAAGGACTCGATACCGGCGTATCGGTCCGAGCGGGAAAAGGATCAGGCGTCGAACCGGAGAAAAAAGAGAAAATCAACTTTTTCCTCGGGGAAAAACGAACTACGTCCGTCGGGCTCCGCGGAAAAAAGAAGACTGAGCAAGATGTCACCCTTGGGCGGGAAGGGGACCGCGCATGCGCGCTGCAATTCCCAAAGGCTTTCTTTGAAAGCTGGGGAAATGCTCCGCACGAGGGCTCCGTCAGCGCAGACGTCACCCATATGTGAGGACTGACTTCCTGCTTGGTCCTGGAGAAAGGGCAGCAATGCCACCACCACCACTTTGGCCCACACGGGGGACAGAGAGAGCAGAAAAGCAAGGGGGTAAACATCTGGCAAGGAGGGGGTGTTCGCCATCTTTTATCCAGGTCTCAAAGAGACAAAGTATGTCTAGAGACTCTGAGGATAAGATCTTCTACTAGGAGGGGACACTGATCGTAAGGAGTGACAGATCTCTGCCTGCCTTTTGGGTCCTGCACATGGAACAGGAAGCATTTCTGAGAATGCTATCCTGGATGTTCTGGATTTCAACGTCCTACCTAAAAGCCTACATTTGGCCTTCAGAACCTCCCTACCACACTTTCCTATGTCATTGGTACCAGCATATACCATGACAGCAAGCTCCTCCCCAGCATTATCACACCAGGCAGGTATATTAGCAGGCAATCCTCACGTCCACCAGCCACCCAGCTATCTACATGCATAATGATCGAATCACCAACAGCTAACCCTTATCTCATGGGTATGTGGCCCTGGAAAAACCTCGTCGGTGCAGCGCAAGGTTTTAGCAACAGAATCACTTCCTGCCACACCATGGTGATGCTCTCCTGTCATGCAACACCTCTCCCTCCATGGCAACAGGAAAGTTGCCAGACTGGAGGTGGGCTGCAGAACTATGTCCCTGTAGGTCTTGTCTATATAAGAACATAAGATATCACAGGTACACTAAAAAAAATTTTTTTTTAAACTGCCTCTAATGTTTCGATTGATTTTTACGTTTTTTGGTGCGCTGAATCCAAATCTGGTAACCAATTTGCTCCATCACGTACAGATTTTTTGCTACATTGGGTTAGCAGTTTGAGGTGAACGTTTCAGATTGAGTGTGATCGAGATAAAAGTTTCTTGGATGAATTCTTTATACTAATTGTTTAGTAGTTATTCAAATAAGAATAAAGAAAATTGTAACAAGGCAGCACATAAGAATAGAGTAATGTCAACAAACACACTGTGATGGTAGCAAAATTGTCTGCACTTAAAACAGCCACATACATGTGCACAAACATTGAGCATATAAGAGCGAGGTTAGACACAAAGCAAAACAAAGAAATGTGCAAAAAATGTTGTACAGGTATGTATGTAAGAATAGAAAACGCAAACCGCACCATTGCAATACATGAAGACAAACACCCGATGGCGTGAAAATAAAATTCTAATAAATGAGATCCGACACTGTGGTAATAACTAGCAAATTTTTATTTCAAAGTTTAGTAAAAACACGATATTTGTCAACACAGTTTAGATTTTAAAGTCATTCTTGGGTCAATCAATCTTCTGGTGGGCCCGTTTCTTCTTCCCCCGAATGCTTCTCTTGGTGCGCTGCTTGGCGTATTTTTCATCTGGGGTTTCCCGCAGCAGCAACCAGCAGAAATCAGCCATCATAGTGGTGTTCCATCTTCCTTGGTACCTTCTCTCTGTGTCCTTGATGTCCTGGTGAAACCTTTCACCTTGTTCTTCACTGTACGCCCGCACGTTTTCGGGAAAGTAGTTCACATGGGAGTGCAAGAAATGGACTTTCAGGCTCATGTTACAGCCTTGTTCTTTGAAGCCATTGAGCATCCTGGCAACAATATCCTTATAGTTCTCATCCCGCCTGTTCCCCAAGAATTTGAGAACATCCCTGAAGGAATCCCAGGCTTCTTTTTCCTTCTCAGACATTGTTTTCACGAATGCTCCATCTGAAATGAGTTTCCTTATATCAGGGCCAACAAACACTCCTTCCTTTAGCTTTGCTTCAGAAAGTCGGGGTAACTTTGAGGAAAGGTACCAAAAGCACTCACCATCTTTTGGAAGGGACTTGATGAACTGCTTAATGAGACCCAACTTAATGTGGAGAGGTGGTAATAGAATTTTATCACGAGGTACCAAGCTCTCATGAAGAACATTTTTCTCACCGGGTCTCAAATACTCCCGAATTGGCCAGTCTTTTTTCCCCCAGTGTAGGTCGTGGGCCCGGCTATCCCACAAGCAAAGGAAGCAGGGATATATGGTGAAACCGGATTGCTGCCCTAATAGCATGGATAGAATTTTAAAGTCTCCACAAATCATCCACTTATGCTCATCATAACGAATCTTCTGAAGAATCAGGGCCAAATTCTCGTATTTTTCTTGGAGAATAACAGAGTGAGCAATAGGAACTGAAGCGAATGTGTTGCCATTATGAAGAACACCTTTTATGCTGTCTTTTGACGAATCAATGAACAGCCGCCATTCAGCAGGATCATACTTGAGTTTAAACTTTTCCATCACTCCGTATATATCGTTGCAAAATACCAAATCATCCTCTTTGCTGAAATACTTCAAAAATTGTGTCTCGCGGTTGCGGTACCAATAAAAAGTTGTTCCTGGTGACAATAGATTTTTCTGTTTAAGCCGAGAACCTAGCAGTTGGGCAGCATCTTTTGGGAGTCCTAAATCCCGGACTAAATCATTCAATTCAGCTTGAGAGAAAAGTTCAGGTTTCGGATCTGGTTCAGTTTCAAACTCGGAAGTACTGGACTCATCGGGAAAAGCCATCTGATGAGTCTCATCATGATCAGAACCGTCCACACAAATATGATCCAAAGATTTTGGTGGTTCAGGCACAGGTACTTCGTTGCTATGAGGCATAGGCCTAATTGCTGAGGGAAGGTTGGGGTAACTTATTACGTTCTTATTTTTTAAGTTGTATCCCTTCACAATGCAAGAGCAAAAATAGCAGTCATTGCTGTGGTCTCTTTCTTCACACCACATCATAGGTATTCCGAAACGAAATGCTTGTTTTTTTACCTTTCATCCATAAGCGTAGATCTTCCTCACATGTCTTGCACACTTTGTGAGGAGCCCACGGTTTGTCTTGATCGCCTAACCTCAAACTGAAATAGGCGAAATATACTTTTTTAATAAATGCAGAAATGTTCCTCTGCCGCTTTTTCACGGTATATTCCCCACAAATAAAACAAAAACTGTCCGGAGAGTTGACGCAACCTATGGCTCTGTGAGCCATCACAAATACACAGCACTGCAAACTACAACTGTAGTGAACCACTTCGGAATAAAGCTGGATTACGACTGAGCAAACAAAAGGTAATAATGAACTTGCAAGAAACTGAAATTTGACAGGAACGTTCATGTCGCAACCACCGTGTTTGAGCGAGCGAACGAGGCGAGGCGAACAGGAAAGAACATGCGCCAGCGCGAGTACTGGATTTAGCCCCCCGCCTCCCAACTGTCCTGTTAATGTATAAAATGAATACAAAACACTCTAAAATATCATGAGGGAGTGTTTCTAGTTAGTTAACCATTACAACCTCTATTTTGGGCCAAGAAAATAAACTGCAGTCGGCTAAAAAGAAATTATGTGAACATTCCTTATATGGGTAAGAAATCTAATTTTGCAAGAAAACGTGACGTGATGGAACATTTTGGCTATTTTTCCTGGATTCAGCACCCCAAAATCTATAGGAATCAGTTGCAAAACTGGAGACAGTTTTTTGGTAGTGTACCTGTGTATGCCATACTGGGTCAGACCAAGGTCCATCAAGCCCAGTATCCTGTTTCCAACAGTGGCCAATCAAGGTCATAAGTACCTAGCAGTTTCATCAAAAGATATAGGTTCCACACTGCTTATATAGGGTCAAGAAGTGATACCCTGGGTCTCTTTTAATAATGGTTTATGGACCTTTCCTCCAGGAACTCCCACTTTCAGAGATTCAGAGTGGCAGCTGAGGAAGTCCACTTCCACACTATTCACTTTGGCAATGTGCTGTGCCAACAAGGCTAGGAGGTTCTTCTCTGTCCTGGCAAACAGGAGATCCATTTCCAGGGCTACACAGGCACTTCTTGTGCCATCCTGCCAACTGACATAAGCCACCACCATGGCATTGTCTGAAAATATTCGAACTGCCTAGTCCTCGACCAGGGACCAGAAACACAGAAGAGCCAACCTGATGGATCTTGCCTCGAGGCAATTGATGGACTACACTGCTTCCCTCCGGTTCCAATGACCCTGAGCCATAGGGCCTCGGCAATGGACTCTCCAGCACAAGAGACTGGTATCTGTTGTCAGCAAGATCCAGGAGAAATTGTCCAGTGGCATGCCCTTCCTCAGATGACTGGGCTGCCACCACCTCTACAGGTTGGCCCTTACCCTCAATGTGAGCAGAAACCTGGCTCAAACTACATAAGAACATAAGATATGACTTGGTCTGACCCAGTACGGCATACTTATCTGTCTTCCTTATGTCCTCCAAGTCTGCTACTCTATAGCCTCCAGAGACCAAACTTGTTCCCTGAGAGCAAAGAGCTCCTTGCATCTAGTGCACAGACTGAGAAAATCATACATGTAACACTCACTGCAAAAGACTGGAAAACTCCCCTCTCGCTGCTGAACTGCTGCTGCATCTTAGTTTTACTGTTTTGTTTAGGTATTTAAATTGTTTACTTAAGCTTGCTGGGGATACTTATACAAATACAACTATACCCAATACATTTAATGGACTTTATTCACCTCAAGATTAATTGATCTCAGATCCGATGAGAATAGCCAGCCGCACCTGAAAGTGAATATAAGCACTTCCTTCCCTTTAATAGATTTAAGAGCCTATAAAACTAAGATTATTCCTGGGGTGGGTGGGAGGTAAAGAAGACAATAAAAGCTGGCATGCTACACTGTGTCCTAACTTGTGTGTCTAAAGTAAAGAGCTACCAATTTCCTGGGCAATTCACACAGCCCTTGGCTTGACAGAGGGGGCCTTTCAAATTTCCCCTTTGATATGTAAGTGTAGACCTTTTTTCCAGCTGTAGCAGTCCCTTTTGGAAAAGTCATTATACCATAAAGATCAAGTGGAGCAACAGCCATTTCAATCTGTACCTCATGATCAGGAATCATTGGTGATGAAAGAAGAAGTCAAAGCAGCATTGAAAGCCTTATCAAAGAACAAAGCACAAGCATTGATGGCATTCCCATTGCAGTATTACAGCAATTGGATGCAACTGTTACCATACTTACAAGGCTCTGCCAGAATTTGGTAAACATCATGGCTAACTGAATGGAAAAGATCAGTTTTTATACCAATACCGAAGAAAAGTGATCCAACTGACTATGGAAATTATCGAATAGCTCTGATCGCACATGCCAGCAAGCAGGGTTCATGAAAGGGCTAGGAATGGGAGACATCGTGGATGTGAGATGGATCCTTGAAAAGACTAAAGAATACCAAAAGGATATCCATATATGTTTTATGACTACAACAAGGCTTTTGACTGTGTAAACCATGAGAAACTCTGGGCCACACTAAGCAGCATGGATATACCAGAACACCTGATAGTTCTCTTGCACAACCTTTACATTTATCATTAAGCAGCATTTCACACGTAACAAGGAGAAACAGTATGGTTTAAAATCAGCAAAGGTGTATGACAAGGCTGCATACTTTCCCCTTATCTGTTTAATTTATATGCAGAACAAATTATCAGAAAAGCAGGACTGTATGAAGATGACCAAGATGTGAAGATTGGTGGTAGACTTGTCAACAACATTCGCTATACTAATGAAAGTGAAGACGATCGGAAACATTTGCTTCTTAAGATTTAACAGGGTTTTGTTTTTTTTTAATACCACTATCATTTCAGTCAAAGCTGGTTACATTCTAACAAACTTAGTAGCATACAATAAACACGGACACTGATACTGATAACTTGGAGTTTTCTGAGGCAATGAAGGGTTAAGTGACTTGCCCAAGGCCACAAGGAGTGCTAGTGGGAATTGAACCCTAGTCTCTTGGTTCTCAAACTAGGGCTCTAACCATTAGGCTACTTCTCCACTCCTCAAGGAACAGTCTTAAAACAGATGGAAGGATACCTCTATGAGGAAAGGCTTAAAAGGTTAGGGCTCTTCACCCAGATAAGAGACGGCTGAGGGGAGATATGATGGTGTAAAAAACTGATCTATATTTACCCTATCAGAAAGTAGAGAGACTACAGGACACACAATGAAGCTACAATGTAATCCATTTAAGAATAATGAAAGAAGAGATATTTTTTTGCTCAACATGTAATAAAACTATGGATTAGTAAAAGCTGTTACCGTAGCTGGGTTTAAAAAGGTTTGGACAAGTTCCTGGAAGAAAGGTGCATAAACCATTATTAAAGAGGACCCGGGAAATCCACTGCTTACCCCAGAACGAGCATTGTGGAACCTGTATACCTTTTTGGGAACCTGCCAGTTACTTGTGACCTGGATTGGCCACTGTTGGAAACAGGTTACTGGGCTTGATGGACCTTGGTCTGACCCAGTATGGCATTTCTTATGTGCTGGTAAATGGAGCTCACTCTGAGGAGAAGGATGTTACCAGTGGTGTATTGCAGGGATCTGTCCTTGGTCAGATTTTTTTTTTACATCTTTGTTAGTGATATTGCAGAAGTGCTGTCAGGGATAATACCAAAATCTGCAATAGAGTAGATACCGAAGAGCAGATAACATGAGGAAGGATCTAGCTAAGCTTTAAGAATGGTGAGATTTAATGCTAAAAAATGCAGGGTCAAGCATTTGGCTGCAAAAACCCAAGGGAGCGGTAGATTGTAGGGGGTGAAGTACTTCTGGCAACAAAAGAAGAGTCAGACCTGGGCATGACTCTTTCTGATGATCTTAAAGTGACTAAACAGGTAGGAAAAGGCAACCGCAAAAGCCAGAAGGATGTTTGGGTGCATAGGGAGAGAAATGGCCAGCAGAACAAAGAAGGTGATAGTGCCTCATTATAAGTTTTTGGTGTGACTTGATTTGGAGTATTGTGTGCAATTCTGGAGACCACACCTTCAAAAAGATATGAAGATATCTGTGCAGAGTGCAACTACTAAAATGGATAGTGACCTTCAATATAAAGAATATGAAGACAAAGATCTTAGTATATATAATTTAGAGGAAAAGTAGCATACAGGAGCTATGATAAAAACATTTAAATACCTCCCTTTGCATAAATGCACAAGAGGAAAGTCTCTTACGATTCAAGGTAAGCACTGCAAAGAGGACATAGCATGATGGTGAAAGGCAATAACCTCAGGAGTAATATGTAAAATATTTCTTTATGGTAAGAGTGGTATATCATGGAATAGTCTCCTAGTGGAGACAGTAGAGATGAAGCCATTATCTGAATTTAAGTGTGGGACAAACACAGGTGTCTCTAAAGTTAAAAAAGGGAATAATGTTTAAAATAAGAACACAAGATCAACTCCTTATCCCGCTCTAATGAAAACGCTACTAACAAAGTAGCACGAGTAGAAATTTCCTCCACAGAGGACTCTAAATAGTCTGACAGATTCAGACTCTGAACAGATAAACGATCCATTTCCCCAGTAAAAGCACCACCTACCTCCGAATTGGAAACCACATTCTCTCTAATACCAATAGGCAAATAATATATTAATATAATAAACACAGACAGGAAAAGTTTTTTGGGCAGTTGATACGGGTTTCCCCTGATGTGTGTCATACTACGCAATTGAAGAGGAAGGCCTTTCTTTTGCTTCGCCCTCGTGTTGTAGCTTTAGGGGCCTCCTTTATCCTTAAATATCCTTGTAAATGTGTTATCACACATCAGGGTAAATCCTGTATCTTTTTTGATTCAACTCAATTAGAAACTTTCTTCCATAGTGTTGGTTGACAGCTGCCTTTTGCTTAGTATAAAGGGGTTTTTGTTTAAATGTCTCCATCTCAGTTTTGGATTTAGTGCTTAATCTTTTCTTTTCACACTCCATATTGTGGGCTGGGAGTAAATAATTTGTGTAAATTAGTTTGGATTATGTATTATTGCCTTTTATTTCTTCTGTATTTCTTGTCTGTAAAGGATTGAAATTTCAATTTTTTAAAAAAAGCAAATGAGTGAGGTTATCAAATTTGAGGATGACACAAAACTATTTAAAGTTGTGAAAACCCAAGAGGATTGTGGAAAATTGCAAGAGGATCTTGATAAATTGGAAGACTGGGCATCCAAATGGCAGATGAAATTTAATGTGGACAAGTGCAAAGTTATGCACTTAGGAAAGAACAACCCAAACTATGGTTACACGATGCAAGGTTCCACATTAGGAACCACCACTCAGGAAAGAGATTTAGGTGTCATCGTGGATAATATGTTAAAACCCTCTGCCCACTGTGCAGCGGCAGCCAAGAGAGCAAATAGAATGCTAGGTATCATAAGGAAAGGAATGGAAAATAAAACAAAGGATAATAATGCCTCTCTATCATTCCATGGTGCGACCGCACCTTCAATATTGTGTGCAGTTCTGGTCGCCGTATCTTAAAAAGGATATAGTGTTATTAGAAAAGGTACAGAGACACCAAAATAGTAAAGAGGATGGAAGGATACTACAATGAAGAGAGGCTAAAAAGGTTAGGGCTCTTTAACCGGGAAAAGAGACGGATGAGTGAACATATGATAGAGGTCTATAAATTAATGAATGGAGTGGAACGAGTAAACATAGATCAATTGTTTACGTCATCAGAATATAGAAAGACTAGGGGACATGCGATGAAGCAACAGGGTAACCTATTTAAGATTAATAAGAGAAAATATTTTTTCACTCAGCGTGTAATCAAATTCTGGAATTTGTTACCGGAGGATGTAGTAAAAGCTGTTAGTGTAGCTGGTTTTAAAAAAGGTTTGGACAAGTTCCTGCAGGAAAGATCCATAAACCATTATTAAAAGGGACCCAGTATATCACTGCTTGACCCAAAGCAAGCATTGAGGAACCTGTCTCTTTTGGGGAAACTGCTAGGTACTTATGACCTAGATTGGCCACTGTTGGAAACAGGATACTGGGCTTGATGGACCCAGTATGGCATATCTTATGTTAGGGAAAAGCAGACTAGATAGGTCATATGATCTTTTTGTGCCGTCATGTTTCTACGTTTATATGTTTTTTATAAAACCAAGATCACCTCTCCCTCTCCCAATTAATTCTATGGCAGACTATTTTCTTTTTCACCCAGATATTCTCTTTTCGGTTACCATCGTCATTCCGTAAGTTTACGAAGGTCCATTCTCAGTAGCATATAGAGGCCATCTTTATGATCTAAAAAACCATTATACATTGGGTGTCTATTAACTACAATCATTTCAAGCAAGAGATTCCTGCCCTGTAGAACAAAACCTATTATTGAGTGAGCATAAGCCACTGTATTTTTTTCATTTTATCTATAACGAAAAAAAGATATAATACCAAACTGCTCTTCCAGCATTTCTAGAAAGGAAGCTGCCAAATCTACACTTCCATTGGTTTTTCATTTGCTAAGTGGGCATCAACCTGAGGCACCAAACATTTCCGCATTCCACTGACCAGTGAATTCCACGTACCCTCGTCTTTATGTTCATCCATATTCCGCATGCTGCAGTCAATCCTTAGTCAGCCATTAACAGCAACACGGCATATGACCCTGTGTCAGTAAAGCATAGTTACTCACCTGTAACAGGTGATCTCCAGGAACAGCAGGAATTTAGACCTCACATATGGGTATCGTTGGTACCGACGAAGCCTGCGCGGGAACGCTCCCCAGCATCCAATTAGAAAGCTTTTGGGAGCATCCCACAGCGCCTGCGTGCTGCATTCCCGCCTTTCAAAACTGCCTCTCTCCAGTTGAGTTTTAAAGCTGAGACAAAGAGAGAGAGAGGGAAAGGAAAGAGATAGAGAGATACAACTCCTAGGGGAGGTGGGTGGGTTGTGAGGACTAAATTCCTGCTGTTGTCGGAGATCACCTGTTACATAGATACATAGAAACATGATGACAGAAAAAGAGCACATGGCCTATCTAGTTAGTCCTTCCATATCAACAACTACAACAGTCCACTTACAGGTGAGTAACTATGCTATCTCCAGGAACAAGCAAGAATGTAGTCATCACATATGGGGACTCCCTAGCTTTAGATGCCAGGGAGAGACCCCAGAAGTTGTGCGTCCCTGAGAAGGGCTCCACTTCCCCCCATGGATCTCTGGCATCCTACCAGGGATGGTGGGTAGGAGCTGATTAGGTATGGAACAGGTGTTGGAGAACAGCCTGACCAAACAAGGCATCCCGGCGGGGGTCCTTGTCCAAGCAGTAATGGGCTGTGAAGGTCAATGTTCCCTCTAATTTTCTGTAGGCTGTGTGTGCATAAAATATCAGCTGTGCAGCTTTTGAAGGAAGGTTACATTTTTGTGCGCCACATA
This sequence comes from Ichthyophis bannanicus, assembly GCA_033557465.1. NCBI lineage: Eukaryota > Metazoa > Chordata > Amphibia > Gymnophiona > Ichthyophiidae > Ichthyophis > Ichthyophis bannanicus. The sequence goes on from CM066043.1 coordinate 3,010,738, forward strand.
ACGACACTCGGAGTTATATACTTTAAAATTTGACTACACGTCAGAATACAGTATGTACACCACATTGATTGTACTAGAACATATTGTAGAACTTGTGAAAATCGTAAATAGAAAACATTTAAAATTTTAAAGTTGTTGTGTATCAGAATTAGAACCGTAATTTTTCTGCGCTCTGTTGTAAAGTATGTGCGCTCGCTTGGCAAGCTGTGTGCGCGCGCACACAGCTTAGAGCAGTGATGGCTAACCTTTTTGAGCCCGAGTGCCCAAACTGCCGCACAAAACCAAAGAATTTCCTCAAAGTGCCAGCACGTCAATTTGCATAAATATTTGCATAATGCTAACATACACTAACTTTTAGTAAACATGTCTCTTAATGAGTGTATGGATAAAGACAGACTAAAAGATTTCTACATTACTATAATCCAGTGCCAACCGCCAGGCACATTAGGAACTACTACAAACACTGCCCATTTAGAACCAATAGCAAACCCGCCGTATCCTAACAGCACTACCAGGACTCACAAAGCATCACACCATACCTATCAAAAGGCAACACTGCAAATATTAAACCAATACATTTCAGACAATAACAATACATGACCTACTGGGGAAAGAGAACAAGTGGCAATGTCAAAAAGGAATTACATAAACAGAATACCTCAGCTCAGTTACACAGTTGCAATTGCTCCAGCCACTTTCTTCTGGTTTCTTCATGTTTTCTGCTAACTCTCCATCATCTGCTGTCCATTTGTCCTTTCTTCTCTCTTCTAGTTTTTTTTCCATTCTCTCTCTACATCCGCTTTAACATACTAATCTTTCTCCTTTTGCTCTTTCCTCATTCCTATTTCATCCACTCAAATTTTACCCCTCCATCCTCAATCCCCACTTACTCTCCCAATACCCGGCCAATTGTAGATTTTTTATCCCTCCCACACAAAATATTTTTCCCCTCTCCATTTTACTCTCCCAGCCCCATCCCATTCTAATCCTCCCCCAACATCCGCTCCCTTCTAGTTCCAGCCGCACCCAGCATCCAGTCCATACTAGTCCCTGCATCAGCCCATTTCCAGTCCTAGCAACCCCCCAACCCAATACCAGTCCTAGCCCCCCCCATCAACCCACTTCCAGTCCTAAACCCCCATCACCCCATTTTCAGTTTAAGCCCCCCCTATAACCCATTTCCAGACAGCCCCCATCAGCCCACAGCCCATTAGCAGTCCTACCCCCCCCAGCCCATTAGCAGTCCTAACCCCCCCCAGCCCATTAGCAGTCCTACCCCCCCCGCCCGCCCGCCCCCCCCTGCCCATTAGCAGTCCTAACCCCCCCCCTCCCTCCCTGCCCATTAGCAGTCCTAACCCCCCCTCCTCCTCCCTGCCCATTAGCAGTCCTAACCCCCCCTCCTCCTCCCTGCCCATTAGCAGTCCTAACCCCCCTCCCTGCCCATTAGCAGTCCTAACCCCCCCTCCTCCTCCCTGCCCATTAGCAGTCCTAACCCCCTCCTCCTCCCTGCTCATTAGCAGTCCTAACCCCCCCTCCCTCCTCCCTGCCCATTAGCAGTCCTAACCCCCCCCTCCTCCTCCCTGCCCATTAGCAGTCCTAACCCCCCCTCCCTCCTCCCTGCCCATTAGCAGTCCTAACCCCCCCTCCCTGCCCATTAGCAGTCCTAACCCCCCCTCCCTCCCTCCCTGCCCATTAGCAGTCCTAACCCCCCCCTCCTCCCTGCCCATTAGCAGTCCTAACCCCCCCCTCCCTCCCTCCCTCCCTCCCTGCCAATTAGCAGTCCTAACCTCCCTCCCTCCCTCCCTCCCTCCCTGCCCATTAGCAGTCCTAACCCCCCCTCCTCCTCCCTGCCCATTAGCAGTCCTAACCCCCCCCTCCCTGCCCATTAGCAGTCCTAACCCCCCCTGGCAAATCTTTAAAAAAAAAAAGCAGGCTCTGGCTGCAGCCGCGGCAGATTGCAATGTCCCGCGGGGCCCCCTCCGCCCGCTAAGCCCCTCTGCAAGGGCTTTCAGATTCGCGAGGGAGAGCATCTCCCTCGCGTCTCTGTTAAGCACGCAGGGGCTAATGGGAAATTTCCCATCAGTCCCTCGCGTCTAAAGGGGCTGATGGGAAATTTCCCATTAGCCCCTGCGGGCTTAACAGAGACGCGAGGGAGACGCTCTCCCTCGTGAATCTGAAAGCTCTTGCAGAGGGGCTTAGCGGGCGGAGGGGGCCCCGCGGGACGCTGCATTCTGCCCTTGCCGCGTCCGCGGCAGCAGTCAGAGCCAGCTTTTTCTTTTTTTGCGGACCTTCCCGCGTGCCAGCTGCAAGGCCTTCGCGTGCCACAGCTGGCACGCGTGCCATAGGTTCGCCATCGCTGGCTTAGAGGGAACAGTGGTGAAGGTATGAACCGAGGCCCAGGTGGCTGCTCGACAGATGTCGTTGATAGACACAGCATGCAGATGAACCATTGAAGCTGCCATGGCTCTCACATTGTGAGCTGTGACATGGCCCTCCAGAGGAAGATTCTTACTCTGATAGGCAAAGGAAATACACTGAGCAATCCAGTTAGATAGTGTTCTCTTGGAGACTGGAAGTCCCAAATGAGGGTCAAAAGCAACAAAGAGTTGAGAGGATTTTCTATGTTGCTGTGTTCTTTGTAAGTAAAAGGCTAAAGCTCTTTTACAGTCCAAAGTATGAAGGTTCCTTTCTGAATTTAATGCATGAGGCTTTGGAAAGAACACAGGTAGGTAGACCACTTGGTTTAGATGAAAGGGCGAGACCATCTTTGGCATAAAGCGTGGATGAGTCCTAATTACTACCTTATCATGATGGAACCTTGTATAAGGTGGATCAGCTACTAGTAAGCCACTAGTAGCTGATCCACCTTATACAAGGTTCCATCATGATAAGGTAGTCCTTAGGACTCATCCACGCTTTATGCCAAAGATGGTCTCGCCCTTTCACTGTTGCGACGTGCTGATGTGATTGCAATGAGAAAGATAACCTTCCAAGAAAGGAATTTCAAGGAGGTAGTAACTAAGGGTTCGAAAGGTGGCTTCATGAACTGACCAAGAAGCAAATTTAAGTCCCATGCCACAGAAGGTGGCTTAATTGAGGCTTAGTTAGCAGAAGGCCTCTCATAAATCTTGCTATAAGAGGATGGGAGGAAAGAGGTTGTCCATTTAGGGGCTTGAAGGAAGCTGCAATAGCACTCAAATGGACCCTCACTGAGTTAGTCTTAAGTCCTGCATTGGATAAATGAAGGAGATACTCCAGTAATGATTCCAGAGATATGGCAATGGGGTTAAGACCCTTCTGCGAACACCATATGGTAAACCTTTTCCACTTGAAAGCATAAGAGCATCTTGTGGAAGGCTTCCTGGAAGCATAAAGGATATCCTTTATCTGCTGAGGGAGGTTAAGATCATGGAGACCTAGGCCTTCAGCAACCAAGCCCTCAGATGCAGAGACTGGGGATTGGGATGCCATAACATTCCGTCCTCCTGAGATAGGAGATCTGGAGCAGACCCTAAACTCCAGGGAGGGGAGCTTGAGAGAGATGTAGAAGCAGAGGGTACCTACCACACTTGCTGTGGCCAATGTGAAGCTATGAGAATCATATGGCCTCTGTCTCTCTGAAGCTTGAACAGGATTTTGGGAATTAGGGGAATGGGTGGAAAGGCATACAGGAAGTCTTGACCCCAGTAAAGGAGGAAAATATCCCTGGCCTGAGCACCCTGAGCCGGAACTCTGGAACAGAACCGGGGAACTTTGGCATTCAACAGACTTGCAATGAGGTCTATGTCCGGGGTTCCCCAAATTTGAAAAATCTTGGCCACCTGGTCTGCATGCAGAGACCACTCGTGTGGAAGCAGAACTTGACTGAGTCTGTCTGCCCAAGAGTTTCGTATGCCTGGAAGATACACTGCCAGGAGATGAATCTGATGCTCTCTGGCGAGGGACCATACTGGCAAAGCTTCGTTGCAAAGTGACAGAGAGCCTGTTCCCCCCTAATTGTTCACGTAAAACATGGCTACTTGATTGTCTGTATGAATGAGGACTGTCTTGCAGCTTAGCAGGATGTGGAACACTCTAAGAGCAAGGAACATTGCTCTGAGCTCCAAGAGATTGATGTGTAGGTGAGTCTCCTGTTGGGACCAGGTGCCTTGGGTGGAGAGGTCTTGCAGATGAGCTCCCCAACCCATCGGAGAAGCATCTGTTGAGAGTTGCCTGGGTTAAGGGTTGTTGAAAAAGGGACCCCAGCAACAGGTTTTGAGTGAACTTCCACCACTGGAGGGACAAAATAAGGCGACTTGTGTTTGCTATTTTGTCTGACAGGCATCCTGATGCCTGGGTCCATTGAGTGGATAAAGTCCACTGGGCTGCCCTCATATGGAGGCGAGCATAGGGAACCACATGCACAGTAGATGCCATGTGGCCTAGTAGTTGTAGCATTTCTCGGGCAGTGAGATGAGGCTTTAGCACTGCTTGAGAAGCTAACTGCACCATGCGAAAGCAACGGGCCTGGGGGAGATAGGCCCTTGCCTTTCTGGTATCCAGGAAAGCTCCTATAAACTCTAAAGACTGAGTGGGAGTTAGATTGGATTTTGGGATGTTTATTACCAGACCTAAATACTGAAGGATACGCATTGTGCAGGATAGAGAAGTCCTGGCATGACTCTGTTGGGGCTCGAATGAGCCAGTCGTCTAAGCAGGGGAAGATGAATATCCCCTAGAGTGCGGAGAAATGCTGCTACAACAGCCATGCATTTCGCGAACACCCTTGGTGCTGAGGCCAGGCCAAAAGGAAGCACCCTGTATTGGTAGTGCTTTCCTTGAAAAAGGAACGAAGGAACCTTCTGTGAGTTGGATGGATGAGAACATGGGATCTAGAGAAAGTTGTTCTTGAGATCTAGAGAAAAAAGCCAATCCTGACTCTGAAGGTATGGCAGCAGAGTTCCCAGAGAAATCATCTTGAATTTCTCTGACTAGGAATTTGTTCAATTTTCTGAGGTCCAAGATATGTCTGTATCCCCCCGTTTTCTTTGGGATAAGGAAATAGGGGGAGTAAAACCCTGTACCCTGTTGATGGATGGGTACTTCTTCTATTGCCCCTTGGGCAAGAAGCATAGTGACCACCTGACCTAACAGGTTGATGAGAGGTCGGAGAATTGAACTGCCTTATTGTGGGAGGGGGCATGCTTAAAAAATGAAGCTTCTACCCCTCTTTTATGATGGAGAGTGTCCAATGCTCTGCTGTTATCTGCCCTCATCTGGGGGCAAAGTGACACAACCTTCCTGGAATGGTGGAAGGCTGTGGTCCAATGAGAGCCAGGAAGGCTAAGTTCTCTAGCTGAAAGTCAAAGGCCTTGTGGCGGCTGAGACTGCTGGGATGGCTGATGCTTAGCAGTCTTTGCTTTTCTTTGTTTGGGTGGTTGCTGACTTTTCCTGACAAGCTGACCTGCAGAATGTCCCTGAGGATAAGCAGGATAATATATTTTCTTTTTAGAAAAGAATGTTTTCTTGAAAGATTTCTTTCTTGCAGGATCAGCTGTGGAATTGGATAATCTATCCGAGGTGGAGTTGTCAGCATCCAACTCATTGGCCTTTTCCTGCCAATCTTTACCAAACAGGTTCTCACCAGTACAAGGAATATTTTCCAGTTTGTCTTGTACCCAGAGCTCCAGATCAGATGCCTGGAGCCAAGCAATTCTACGTGCACTTATGGCAATGCAGAGGTTCTGCTTATGCACTCAAAACAGTCAAAAGCTGCACAGTTGATAAATTTAGAAACATCTTGGGCATGCTTGACCAATGTGAGAAAATCCTGCCTTCTATCCTCAGGAAGAAGAGGACTCAAAGCCTGTTAACCACCTGTGACTTCCTTCAGGAACATTCCCATATATAGACTACAGGAACTGATCCTGACAGAAAGCATGGAAGCTTGGAAGACACGACATCCAAAAGCATCCAAAGTTATGCACTCACGTCCTGGAGGATTAGAGGCATGTCTCTTTGCACTCTTGATTCTTCTCATAGCTGATTCCACTGCAATAGAGTAGTGAGGAAGCTGAGTTTTCTGGAAACTGGGACAAGGAGGGACTCGATACAGAGTATCCAATCTACGAGAATGAGGAGAGGTGGTAAGAGGTGTCTCCCACATTCTTAACATGAGATCATGTAAGATCTCATGGATGGGCAAGGTAGCTGCGTCCTTAGGAGTTTTAGGATATTGTAAAATTTCCAATTCCTTTGCTCTGGGCTCTGTTTCAGGGGCCTCAGTAATGGACAGACCCCGAGCCACCTCCCTGATGAAATCCTGAAAGGAAATGTCCTCTGGAGAAGAAATCCTGCATTTAGGGGAGGAAGGCTCCTCCGGGAGAAGTATTCCCGCATCGACAGAACTGTCAGAATCCTCAGATTCCTCTGAGGACTCGAAGTACCTTCTGTCGGGATGCTCTTGAAGAGCCCGATACCCGTACTGACCGAAGTCGGTACCGAGGGGAATCGGTACCGGTGTAACGGTACCGGAAGGAATCGCATGACTGGGTGCCGGCAATGCGGACACCGATGTCGATGCTGTCGGTACCGGTACCGGTGCTGGAGTTGGAGTTGGTGCCGGTACCGGTTGAAATGTCTGACGCGGTTCCGAGGGTGTCGATGCCGCAAGGAGAGCCACCAGACTGCGTTCAATAGCCAGGACCCTCTGGTCTATCGACGCTGCCGATGCCTGGATGTCTGTACTGGAGAAGACCACCGGTACCCCAGAGCATGGCACCAGTAGTTCTGCCGAGGTCGAGGCCTCGAGAACGTCCTGGAGGCCCGATTAATGCTTTGGAAGCCGAAGCCTCCCGCCGGGGCAATTTTGCCGGTACAGAATCCTCAAGGGCAAAGCCAGAGGCATCAATGCTTAGAAGGAAATCTACCCATCAGCAAAGTACTTTTAGTTTAAATTTAAAACACAGAAGAGAGCTTTCTGGTTAAATTTAGAACCAGCATAATAAGTTAGAGCCTAGCAGCAGCAAAGAGCTATAATTTAAATCAAATAAGAATATAGCTTACTTCAGCAGCACAGGACAGGGTACTGTGTAGCTGCCCTCTTTTAATAAGTGTTATTTCCCTCCCTCCCTGCGGGAGATGGGGGCTCTCCAGTCTTTTGCATTGAGTGTCACATGTATGATTTTCTCCCAGTTGGTGAAAGATCTTAAGTGTGCACTAGGTGCAAGGAGCTCTTTGCTCTCAGGGAACGAGTCCGTTCTCTAGAGGATACAGTAGCAGACTTGGAAAACATAAAACAGACAGAGAGGTACATAGACGAGACCTACAGGGATATAGTCCTGAAGTCCCACCTCCAGTCTGGAAGCATCCCTTTTGCCATGAAGGAGAGAGGTCACGTGAGAGGAGAGCATCACCCTGGGGTGGCAGGAAGTGATCCTGTAACTAGGACCTGTCCTCCAAGTGATGTAAAACCCTCTCGCACCGAGGAAGTTTCTCCTGGGCCATGTGCCCATGAGGGAAGGGTTAGGACAGCCATTATAGTTGGTGATTCGATCATAGGCATGTAGATAGCTGGGAGGCTGGTGGATGTGAGGATCGCCTGGTAACATGCCTGCCTGGTGCGAAGGTAGCGGACCTCACGCGCCACCTAGATAAGGTCTTAGATAGTGCTGGGGAGGAGTCTGCTGTCTTGGTACATGTCAGTAACCAATGACATAGGAAAATGTGGTAGGGAGGTTCTGGAGGCTAAATTTAGGCTTTTAGGTAGGAAGCTGAAATCCAGAACTTCCAGGGTAGCGTTCTCCGAAATGCTTCCCGTTCCACATGCAGGACCCAAAAGGCAGGCAGAGCTCCGGAGTCTCAATGTGTGGATGAGACAATGGTGCAGAAATGAGGGTTTTGTATTTGTTAGGAACTGGGGAACATTCTGGGGAAAGGAGGGGCTCTTCCGAAGGGATGGGCTTCACCTTAACCGGGATGGAACTAGGCTGCTGGCATTAACCTTTAAAAAGGAGATAGAGCAGCTTTTAAACTAGATAATAGGGGAAAGCCGACAGTCGCCCAAGAGCGAATGGCTCGAAAAAATGTATCCTTGAAAGATACTACCAAAAGCAGAGAGGTTCCAAAAAAGAGTAAAGTAGCCCAAATGCCCTCGAGTATGGAGCAGACAGAGCTTAAAGATCCCAAATTACCCATGTCTACCAATAGTCAAATTAATATGAATAAAATACAGTCTCTAAAATGCTTGTATGCAAATTCTAGAAGTCTAAAAAATAAGATGGGAGAGTTAGAATATATAGCACTAAATGAGAGGTTAGATATGAATGGAATATCAGACATGGTGGAAGGAGGACAACCAGAGGGACACTGTGATACCTGGGTACAAACTATATCGTAATGATATAGTTTGATAGAGCTGATCAAATTGGTGGAGGGGTTGCGCTCTATGTTAGAGAGGGCATTGAGTCAGAAAGGATTAAAGTTTTGTAGGAAACAAAATTTGCTGTAGAATCTCTATGGACTGAAATTCCATGTAAAAAAAGGAAGGCGATAGCAGTGGGGGTGTACTATCGACCACCGGGCCAGAATGAACAAATGGATGATGAAATGCTCAAAGAAATCAAGGAAGGTAACAAACGTTACAGCGCAGTAATAATAATGGGTGATTTCAATTACCCCGGTATCGACTGGGTCCAGTGGCGTAGCGTGAGTTGTCAGCACCCGGGGCAAGGCAAGTAATTTGCGCCCCCTAACCCGTGGATTTTAGCACTCGAGTCTCTTCCACTAGATTAGTTAAAGAAACCCTTACCCCCTAAGCACATGTATTGTTTGTTATGAAAATACTGATGTAATTAAAGTAAAATGCATCTAAATACAAGTTTATTTTCAAACACTTTATTGAGTGCGAACATGCATTACACATTCTCCACATTTTCAGCAGGTCTATGAATACAAATCTACAAATGTAGTAACCTAGCATGGGCCATGCTATTATATGTCGCCTCACAACCATCGTAAACGACAAAAAATATCAAGAACAAAAACTAAACATCCCTCTCTCCATACTCCGCTGTCGGGATCTCTCTCCCCTGACGGACCCCCTCCCCCTTTGCCCCCTTCCCTGCCTAACCACAGCAACCCCATTAGCCCCCCGCCCCCCCCCCCAGTGTGCTTACCCACCATAATTGGGCTGCCCCCCCAAACCCCCGATATTACCCCCTCCCGCTAGACTGAGGAACCAAATACCAGTTATATTCTACGTTGTTTTTTGCCTTATTATTTATTTATTTTTTTTGTATTACTTTATTTCATATATTAAACGAGCCCTACAACCACGGCGTCCTTGCCCTGCCTTCCTTTTTTTTTTTTTTTTTTAACACCGTGGCCATAAACCTACTCACCTGCAAATCACTCCACAGCCGGCACGCTGATCTCCAAGCGATCCGAGGACACACCGGGCCCGATCAATGCCTCCGGCCCAGACCTGCTCCCTCCGCTGCCAACGACGCTCCCCAGCAACGATTCTGCCTCCTGGGCGCCCGATCGCATGTGCTCCGGCCACGCTGCAAACGCCGGAGCACATGCAGCTCCCGCGGCACTGATTGGCTCCGCTCAGCTCAACCTCGAGCGGAGCCAATCACTTTAAATGATGCGCGCAGCGTGCCTACCCTGACACGCCTCGCCTTCCTCCCCAAACGCGCGTGCAGGTTCCTGCACCAGGCCGGGCACCCGGTTACGAGCGGGCTCCGGGACCCTGCCCGCACCCTGTTACTTACCTGATGGCAGGGGGAAGGTCTCAAACACTATCAAGGATCCTAAAAACTCCTCTGTATCATAGTAACATAACATAGTAACATAGTAAATGACGGCAGATAAAGACCAATCAATACTTTATGACCAATACTTTATGACTATTATTATACACAATTTAGGATAGCTATCCAGAGGGTCGCCATGAGTCGACTCCGACTCGACGGCACTTAACAACCACATATATATATATAATATTATATTATATTATATATATTATTAGTATTATCAATACTTTATGACCAAATTTCAAACTGCTGAGTAGTTAAGCTTAGCTCCTCTAGCCCTAAATATGATTCAATAATTACTGACTTAAATAATATATCAGTGGTTCAAGCCACACCGATAAGCATCAGCACTTTAGTTACTAACTTCTATCACAGAAGTATTCCACACTTAACTTTCAATGGCGCTATTGTCCCTCATAAATTCTTGTAAGCAGTTTGCCCAACAAGGTCCTTGTTTCACCAAACGGCTTCATTGGGGGCCAGCAATCTGCATTCACCTCAAAGGGATTACCCTGCTTTTGTTTTAGGTGTGGTTTGAGCGACTGGCCGATTGCAGCGTCTACTGTGCCTTCGGACCGATTCGCACAGCCAGCACTGCAGAGAGCTGCGAGTGCGAGCGCGCCCCCCCCATGTTGCGCCCGGTGCGGCCGGCCCCCCCTGCACCCCCCACGCTACGCCTCTGACTGGGTCAGTGTCACGGCAGGACATGCTAGGGAGATAAAGTTCCTAGATGACAAATAACTGCTTCTTGGAGCAGCTGGTTCATGAACCGACCAGAGGGGAAGCCATATTAGACCTAGTCCTTAGTGGAACACCAGATCTAGTACAAGAGATAAGGGTGTTGGGGCCACTTGGCAATAGTGATCATAGCATGATCGCCTTTGATTTAATTAGTGGAGGAGGGATAGTACGGAAATCCACAGTACTACCTTTTAACTTTCGAAAGGGAGACTGATAAAATGAGGAAAATAGTTAAGAAAAAACTAAAAGGAGCAGTTGCAAAGGTTAAAGAGACTTACATCAAGCTTGGGTGTTGTTGAAAAATACTATCTTGGCAGCCCAGACCAGCTGTATCCCACGCTTTAAAAAAAGTGGAAGGAAGTCCAAAAAACTGCCAGCATGGTTTAAAGGTGAGGTCAGAGAGGCTGTTGTTGCCAAAAAAGCATCTTTCAGGAAATGGAAAGAAGAGCCAAACGACGAAACCTGGAAACAGCACAAGCACTGGCAAGTCAAATGCAAGGCATTGATAAAGCAGGCAAAGGGAGAATTTGAGAAGAAGCCTGCTTTGGAAGCAAAAACGCGAAATATTTTTTCAAGTACATTCGTAGCAAAAAACCTGTGAGAAAGTCAGTTGGTCCATTAGATGATAGAGGAGTTAAAGGGGCACTAAGAGGCGACAAGGCGATAGCAGAGAGACTGAATGAATTCTTTGCTTCGGTCTTTACTGAGGAAGATGTAGGGATGTTACCCATGACTGAAGTGGTATTTAAAGGTGCGGAAGAATTAAAGGAAATATCGATACATCGAGAAGATGTATTACAACTATTAGATAAACTGAAGAGTAGCAAATCACCTGAGCCGGATGGTATACATCCAAGGGTGTTGAAAGAACTGAAATATGAGATTGCAGACCTGCTATTAGTAATCTGTGAACTATCATTAAAATCATCTCTAATACCTGAAGATTGGAGGATCGCCAATGTAACTCCAATTTCTAAAAAGGGCTCCAGGGGTGATCCGGGAAACTACAGACTGGTGAGCCTCACGTCAGTACCGGGAAAAATGGTAGAAACCATCATAAAGAATAAAATTACTCAGCATGTAGATAGTCATGGCCTAATGGGAGACAGCCAACATGGCTTTAGACAAGGAAGATCTTGTCTTACTAATCTGTTGTGTTTTTTTTTGAAAGTGTGAATAAACAGGTGGACAAAGGTGAGTCGGTTGATATAGTGTATCTGGACTTTCAGAAAGCCTTTGACAAGGTTCCTCATCAGAGACTTTTGGCAAAACTAAAGAGTCATGGGATAGGAGGCAGTGTACTACTGTGGATCAAGAACTGGTTAAAAAAGATAGAAAGCAGAGGGTTGGGCTAAATGGCCAATTTTCCCAATGGAGATAGGTGAATAGTGGTGTACCCCAGGGATCTGTGCTGGGTCCGCTGCTTTTTGACATATTCATAAATGACCTGGAAAGTGGAACAAGTGAGGTTATCAAATTTGCAGATGACACAAAACTATTTAAAGTTGTTAAAACCCAAGAGGATTGTGGAAAATTGCACGAGGATCTTGATAAATTAGAAGACTGGGCATCAAAATGGCAGATGCAATTTAATGTGGACAAGTGCAAAGTTATGCACCTAGGGAAGAACAACTCAAACTATGGTTACACGATGCAAGGTTCCACATTAGGAACCACCACCCAGGAAAATGATTTAGGCGTCATTGTGGATAACATATTAAAACCCTCGGCCCAGTGTGCAGCGGCAGCCAAGAGAGCAAATAGAATGCTAGGTATCATAAGGAAAGGAATGGGGAGACTGCACCTTGAATATTGTGGGCAATTCTGGTCGCCGTATCTTAAAAAGGATATAGCGTTATTAGAAAAGTTTCAGAGAAGAGCCACCAAAATGGTAAAGGGGATGGAAGGATACTCCTATGAAGAAAGGCTAAAAAGGTTAGGGCTCTTTAACCTGGAAAAGAGATGGCTGAGGGGAGATATGATAGAAGTCTATAAATTAATGAACGGAGTGGAACTGGTAAACGTAGATCGACTGTTTACGTTATCGGAATATAGAGAGACTAGGGGACATTTATTTATTTATTTGTTTGCAGTCTCTTTTATACCGCGCTATTCGACATCAGTGCGGTTTACAATGAACATAAGAGTTGCACATCTCAATTTCGTGATTTGTGCTTACAGTGAAACAGGTATAATAACTTGGGTATACATTAAACAGGAAAATTAAACTTGGGTATGCATTAAGCAGGTATAACAGGTAAAATAGGGTATAAGTAACCAGTCCCTTAAACAAGGAGACACGATGAATAAATACAGTCTACTTTATGCAACAATATGAGTTATGCGGCATTGCATAAGTTTCTCATGGTGGTTGGAGGGGAAGGTGCGATTGCGAGTGATCAGTCTGGGAATGTGACGTGCATGAGTTTGAGGTGCTGCATTGAGATGTGAGAGTGGGTGAGTGTGGGGAGAAGACTGCATGCAATGAAGCTACAGGGTAAACTATTTAAAACTAATAAAAGAAAATATTTTTTCACTCAACGTGTAATCAAACTCTGGAATTTGTTACCGGAGTCTGTAGTAAAGGCCGTTAGTGTAGCTGAGTTTAAAAAAGGTTTGGACAAGTTCCTGGAGGAAAGGTCCATAAACCATTATTAAGAAGGGACCCAGGATATCAATGCTTGACCTAGTACAAGCATTGCAGAACCTGTGTCTTTTGGGGAAACTGCTAGGTACCTATGACCTAGATTGGCCACTGTTGGAAACAGGATACCTGGCTTGATGGACCTTGGTCTGACCCAGTATGGCATATCTTATGTTCTTATGTTCTTTTATACCCTTTGAGGACCGGCTAGACTTATGTTTAGTTTCCTGAGATCCGCTGGAGGAAGACAAAGCCCTGGAAGACGTCGATGCCACCGAAGCTGCATCAGAGGGAAACAGGGTACTGAGCTTGGCAGCTCGGTTCTGTCGACCTCTCTTGGACATCATGGCACAGGCCATACATTCCGAGATGGAATGGTCAGGACCTAAACATTTCAGACACCACTCATGGGTGTCGGTGACAGAGATGGTACCGCCACACTTGGTGCACTTTTTAAAACCCGAAGAGGGTTTTTCCATTATGGAAAAAATCTTGCGCCTAAGGCCCAAAATGGCGCGTGCACCTGAAAAAAATGGGAAAAAAAGTACTAAAAATTTTTTTTTTTAAAGAAAAGAAAGAAAAAGAAAAACCGGCGGTACCTGTAAAGCGTCGAGGAAGGCAGACGCGACCACAAAAAAAGGAAAACTTTCTGCGGTGACAGAAACACGACCTGCTGGCTCCGCGGAAAATGAAGAACTGGAGAGAGGCAGTTGGGAAAGGCGGGAAGGCAGCATGCAGGCGCTGTGGAATGCTCCCTAAAGCTTTCTAATTGGACGCTGGGGAGCGTTCCTGCGCAGGCTCCGGTGGTATCGACGATACGCATATGTGATGACTACATTCCTGCTTGTTCCTGGAGATTCCAATATGCAAAACATGAGCTTAAAAGAAACAAACATGATAGCAGAAAAGAGATCATATAGCTTATCTACTCTGCTCTTCAAACAAATAAGGGGAATTCTTTCCTTTTATTCATCAGTTATACCGTGTGCCTATCCCTGTGGGCTTTGAAAATTCATTTATTTATTTTATTTTGAGAGTTTTGTATACCGCCTTATCCTTCAATCAAAGCGGTCACAACACAATTGGGGGATACATTTTAACACGCAGGGATATGAGACACATACACTAATACTTACAGGGAACATGGGCAATGGAGGGTTAAGTGGCTTGCCCAAGACCACAAGGAGCATCTGTGGGACTAGAAATCCCAGTCCCTCCGGCCTGAGATTGCTGTCCCCAGGTGGGACTTGAACCCCCGGCCCTCCGGCCTGAAGTACCTTGTCCTAACCACTAGGCCACTCCTCCCATCGAGGACATCTTCATATGTCCAACAATCTGGGACATATGATCATTTACCTTCTTTAATCATCAATTCCAGCGTGAGTAAAAAAAAACCTCAGAGAAAGAGGTTAGCAAATCCAACATTCTTAGACCAGTTGCGGCTGTATTTAAAATAAGCTTACCTCTCAGGTGATCATTACATTTCTCAGTAGGCATTCCACAGATCACTACTCATCAATTCCTCCCATTTATCCTCTGGTTCACATTACTGAGGATCTCCATGCTTTTACTGATCATAGCCTACTAATTGTTTGCCTCTGTGGCAGTTCTCTGGATACAACCTTTCAACTAAACAAATAGCAGGTTTGTCTTCAACCAGAATGCCAGGTTCAGACTGCCTTGTGGATTGAGGTGTATGCCCAGGACATTTATTTTATTTTATTTATTTTAGCTGTATTTATATCCCGCTTTTCACCGGGTCCAAAGCGGTCAATTGGGAGATACATTTAACACGAGGGGATATGACACACATACGCTAATACTTACAGGGAACATGGGCAATGGAGGGTTAAGTGGCTTGCCCAAGACCACAGGGAGTACCTATAGGACTAGAAATCCCAGTCCCTCCGGCCTGAGATTGCTGTCCCCAGGTGGGACTTGAACCCCCGGCCCTCCGGCCTGAAGTACCTTGTCCTAACCACTAGGCCACTCCTCCCATCGAGGACATCTTCATATGTCCAACAATCTGGGACAAGCTGAACCCCAAGGCCAAAGAATGCATGTCCTACCAGATCACAGACATCCATGAAGCAATGTCATTCCATTAACAATTTTTCTCAAGACCTTCCTAGTCTTGTAATTCAGTCTTATTTTTCCACACCTGCACCCCTCTAGTATATATACCTAAGGGTCCAAAGGAGAACATCCATTACCACACCTGACTTGACTCAACTGAATTGCCTCATTTCGATAGATAGTTAATGCCTGGGATTCCCTAACCCCATCCTCAAAAGTACCAAAAGGGGCAGTACACCATACAACACAGCATGTTATAAGTCTGCAGTCACGTTCTCACATATAGAGTAATTACTCACCCTTAACAAGTGATCTCTGGGAACAGCAGGAATTTAGTCTTCACATATGGGTGACATCGATACCGATGGAGCCCGTGCGGGAACGCTCCCCAGTATCCAATGGGAAAGCTTTTGGGAGCATCCCACTGTGCCTGCGTTGCTGCCTTCCCACCTTTGGAACTCTCCCTTCTCAGTTGAGTTTGTAGCGGAGATAAAAGGAGAGAAGAGAGAAAAGAGAAACCCTACAACTCCTAGGGGAGGAGAGTGGGTTGTGAAGACTAAATTCCTGCTGTTCCTGGAGACCACCTTTTACAGGTGAGTAATTATGCTATCTCCAGGAACAAGCAGGATTGTAATCTTCACATATGGGGCTTCCTAGCTCCCAGATGCCAGAGAAATGACCTCAGAATCTATAGATTTGCCTCAGAATAGGCATCAAGAGGTCATGGACACTTCATGGATGTCTGGTATCATTAAATTCCGGGACAGAGGGTAGAAGTTGCCCTATGTCTGAAAGAGGTGCTGGAGTACAGCCTGACCAAACATGGCATCCCGGTGGGAGTCCTTGTCAAAACAGTAATGAGCAGCAAAGGTGTGTACTGAAGACCAGGTAGCTACTTTGCTGATTTCGTCAATGGCCATAAACCATAGGTTTGCCATCGAGGCAGCCACGGCACTAACATTATGGGAGGTGACGTGCCATTCAAGGGATATTCCTGCCTTAACATAAGCAAATGAGATTTAATCTGCTATCCAGTTGGACAGAGTACGTTTAGAAACTGGGAGACCCAAGTGACTAGGGTCAAAGGAAATGAACTGAGAAGCTTTACAGTGTTCGAGTCCTTTGACGATAAAAAGCTAAGGCATGCTTGCAGTCAAGGGTGTGCAAGATTGCCTCTGCCCTAGAGGAATGTGGTCTAGGGAAAAAGACAGGAAGGTAAATTGATTGAGTTGGACAGGAGACACCACCTTTGGCATGAAATGGGGGTGAGTCCTAAGGACAATCATATCATGGTGGAACTGGGTATAAGGTGGATCTGCCACCAAAGCCTGAAGCTCACTAATGCATCTAGCCGAAGTGAGAGGAACTTTAGTGTGATTGTGGCTTGAGGAGCTGCCCTAAGATGACATTAAGATCCCATGCCACCAGTGGTAGTCTGATGGGAGGCTTGGTCAATAAGAGCCCTCTCATGAAACACACCACAAATGGCTGTGAGGAGATAGGCTGTCCATCCGAGGGATGGTGAGAAGCAGCAATTGCACAGAGGTGAACCCTCACAAAGTTTGTCTTAAGACCAGAGGAAGAAAGAATTAGGAGATACTGAAGGAGAGACTCCACAGGAGCTGAAAGGGGATTAAGCTCCTTCTGGGAATACCAGGTGGAGAACCTATGCCACTTGAGCTCATAAGAACGTCTGGTGGACGGTTTCCTGGAGGCTAGCAGGATCTTTACTTCCTGAGTCAGGTTAAGATTTTGTAAGACTACACTTTCAGCAGCCAAGCCATGAGATGGAGAGACTGCGGATTGGGATGGAGTAGCTTACCTTCCTACTGGGAGAGGAGATCGGGAGCTGACCTGAGATTCAGGGGGCAAGTCTGAAACAGATGTAGCAGGAGAGGGAACCATGGTTGACATGGCCAGCACGGGCTATGAGAATCATGTTGCCCCTGTCTGCTTGAAGCTTGAAAAATGTTTTTGGAATCGGGGGTATGGGAGGAAAAGGCATACAGGAAATCAGCCCAGTTTGAAGGCATCCGTTGTCAGGTGACCCTACGAGAAAGTTTGTTGGGGTACACCATCATAAAAGGGACTTGGTGAGCAGGTCTGCAACTTGGATCCAGTCCTTGAGTGCCCCGGAGACCTGCTTCCACTGTAAAGAGTAGTTACTCACCTGTAACAGGTGTTCTCAAGGAGCAGCAGCAATCAGTACTCACATATGGGTGACGTCGGCGCCGACTGAGCCCTCGTGCGGAGCATTTCCCCAGCTTTCAAAGAAAGCCTTTGGGAATGCAGTGCGCATCCGCGGTCCCCTTCCCGCCCAAGGGTGCCATCTTGCTCAGTCTTATGACATAGCTAAAAGACAGCAAAAAACCAAAATGAAATATATGACTGCAAGTCCAAGGAGAGGAGGGAGGGTTGTGAGGACTGATTCCTGCTGCTCCTGGAGAAAGCACAGTTACTTACCTGTAACAGGTGATCTCTGGGAACAGCAGGAATAAGTCTTCACATATGGGTACGTCGGTACCGACGGAGCCTGCACGGGAATGCTCCCCAGCATCCAATCAGAAAGCTTTTGGGAGCATCCCTCGTGCCTGCGCGCTGACTTCCCACCCTTTCCACTTCTTCTCCTCAGTTGAGTTTCATAGCTGAGACAAAGGAGAGAAAGAGGAAAGGAAGATAGATAGATACAACTCCTAGGGGAGGTGGGTGGGTTGTGAAGACTTATTCCTGCTGTTCCCAGAGATCACCTGTTACAGGTAAGTAACTGTGCTATCTCCAGGAACAAGCAGGAATGAGTCTTCACATATGGGAACTCCCTAGCTAGAGATGCCAGGGGGAGATCCCATAAAATGCATGTTCCTGGATCAGGAGTGCATTTCCCACACAGGAATCTCCGGCATCCCATGAGGGAATGGAGGGTAGGAGTTGAGAATAGAAGAGCTCTAAGGAAAACAGCAAACCCAAGGACTACAGGAGAGGAGTCCATGGCATGTATGATAAGTACCATTAAAATTATTTAATGAACAGTTATAATATGGAGCTTACCTACTGGATTGTAGGAAGTAGAAAGCGTGATGGAGTCTACTGGATATGCAGTAGCGGAATCCTCAAGGTGACCTCACAGCAGTGAGGGTGAAGGTCCAGACCTGGAATTAGCAGGTGATCCAGGTGTCAACTGGGGTAGGATTAGAACGGCAGGTCTTCAATGGAAAGCTTTATGAGAAAAAGCTGAAAACTCTTTTAGGTACAGAGTCATAACATTGAGGACTAAAAGAAGAAGACTGACCGATTTGGACAACTAGCCCAGTCTTGGAGGGAAGAAGGATTATGGAAAAAAGCCCATATTCCCAAGCAGAACAATGTGTACTCAAAAACAATGAAGATGTACACTATCTTTCCTAGCTGATGAGAGATAGGAAAGATATTGAAGCTTGAATCTTCAAGGATAGGGAGACCTAGAGCAAAGCGGAAGCTGTTATCACCACAGTAGTGGTTGTGAGCATAACAGTCCCCACATACTAAGGAACAGTATGAAAAAGGGAGCCCACTGTCTGTAACCTCTGAGAAAGGTACAATTGCTATAGCATAGACAGTGAGGAGATAGTATGTAATACATATCGATCTATAAAAGTCTCCCAACAGATATATATATATATCTATATATCTAGATATGCAGAATATGTATCAACATATAAATTATGCACACACAGCTTACAGACATATGTATGTAGAGGCATATATGGAGATATTTACATACATGATAAGTCTGAAGATACACTAAGCCCCATAAGAACATTCACATGGGGAATGTGAAGGGGAAAGATTCATCCAATAACAAGAGGGTGAAACCCACTTGAGAGATATATAGAGAATCTATTTCTGTGGGCTAAGAGGATGCAGGAATGCAATCCAGTAAAATAACCAGGATGGTTGCGTGAAAAACAGAGGATAATATCAGTCTTTAAAGAGCAAGTCGAGAGTCCTTAAGAACTCTGACATGGTAGATAGGTAGAAACGCATAGAGGAGATACCAGGAGGAGCCACTGGAGGGACATAGGGGTATCATGCGTTACTAATAGCCTTGGATATTCACGCAGAAAAGCTTATATTCTGAATTATAACAGGAGACAAGAAGGTGTGGAGAACCCTCACAGTCATGAGAATGATTTACAAGCTTTTTTTCTACTATATAGAATAGCCCTCAGAGACAAAGATCAATGCTCTGTAGCAAGGGCCCATAGTAGAAAGCTTCTCTGAAGATTGCAGAGAGCATTGTGCAGGAGAATTATGAGATGAAACTGACTGAAGTCAGGTGTGTTGCCACATCCTAGGAAAAGGAGATGGCTAGAAAGAAGATAAGGTGAGAAGCCTAAAGTGAGTAGGATTATCCAAGATAGATGAGGACTAGCTTGGAATCACTACTGAGGCTAGACAAAAATTGTGGAAGATAGACTGGAACTTGTGGAAAAGTACCAGTAGTTCAATCACTGGAGCTCCTGCATGCACAGCAGCTGAAAAAGACAGCAGATCTTACTGTGCAAAACAAAGAGAAACAGACAAAGGGAGAGGAGATATTCCTGTCCCTGCCTGATGAGTTATCTTGAGAATGTATTCAAGGAAACAAAAAATCTACACTGGAATGAAAGCTAGAGAAGCTTTTCAGTATGGTCAGTCAGGGGAAACCCTGGATGAGAGGGGGAGGGTGACTTACCCATATGGCGAGTCAGCTGAAGGAAAAAATGTTCATGTTGGGACAGAAACTATCATGAGATAGTTGTAACCTCCCTTCTTGGTAGTAAGAGGAGAATTTTGTAACCCATGGACAAGGATATCTTGACAGCTTAGCATACTGAAAATGGAAAATCCCAGTGTAGAGCTTTAAGAAAAAACAGTGAACAAACTTCTGTTAAGAAGAGGTTAACTGTAGATTGTAACCTTCAGAACCTATGGTTGCTGGGTATGTTGAGACTGGCTAGAATTTGGAAACTTCAGACTAGGACGAGGTGTCCCTTGCTTGGGCACCTCTGGATGATGGGCAGGAGAAGAGTGAAACCTTCTTTTCTTAGGGAAAGAAGGCTTGGTAGGACATTTCCTACCTCCTGGGGAAGAAGGCGGCTTAGAATGGTCTCCAGAACCAGGGACGTCAGTGGAGCAATGAGCAACCTGACGTAAAGCCTCCTTATTGAAGAGATTTTCTCCAGTACAAGGAGAATTACCCAGTGTATGTTGTGCCCATCTGCTCAAGTCAGAAGCCTGGAGCCAGGCTCTACGACGTGCTCCAATGGCAATAGCAGAGGATCTGCTAACAGACTCAAAAGAGTCTAGAGAAGCACGAGAAAGAAACCAAGAGATATTCCGGCTATGATTAAGAAGCAAGGAAGAGTCAGCAGCCTTAAGCTCTGACAAAAAAAGGAGTCAAGAGAGATAATTTCTTTGTGACCTCCTGGAGTGTTAGACTCATATAAAATATATAGGAAATAATTCTTGATACCAGCATAGATGTTTGGAAGGTTTGATGTCCAAAGGCATCAAGTGCTCTAGAAGCACGACCTGGCGGATAAGAAGAATGCTTCTTCTTGCTTTTTACCTTCCTCATTGCTGAATCCACTACAATGGAATGGTGGGGAAGTTGATTCTTTTGAAACCCTGGAGAGGGGGGCACCTGATACAGAACATTAGCTGCTGTAGAAGGTGAGGGAACCCTTAAAGGTGATTCCCATATTCTCAGAAGAAGATCCTGCAAAGAATGATGTAAAGGAAGCATTATATTTCCCTTTTCTGCAGGAGAGCCTTGGTTAAGATTACAGCCAGGGATAGGAATAGCAAGAAAGGTTGCCATGTCAAGGAGAAACTTCTGAAAAGAAGGATCTCCAATGGGAAACATCCCTGGGAAGGCTAAAGTTGAAGATGCAGCCTGAGCACCAGAGGATGTACTGGTCTGGTGCAGAAAAAGAACTTTACTAGATGGATAATGATACTGGCAGTCACGATTTGAGGCAGTTAGTACTGCATCGTCTATGCCAGGTATCGATTCCAAACTAGGCAAGGCATGGAAAGGATCGATGGCACCGATGTAACTGCAGGAATCGACATCGATACCGATACCGGTAATGGCATCGAGGCCGTCATCGGAGGCTGCTCAAGTGGTACCGAGGTAACCAGAGAGTCTTGGTGAGTATCCTCGGTACTGCGTATCCGGAAACGACAAGGGTCGGTTCCAAGGCGCATCGGTACCCAGTCATCTAGACTAGATATCGATTCCAGACTCGGCATCGAAGGGAGCGAGTCTATCGATGCATGTCTAGAGTGCACCGACGTCGGTGGTGGTACCGGCGATGCTGATACAGGGAAGTCACTCTGGGTCGTATCGATCGGTCCCGAAGGTACCGAGGACGCCAGATGACGATCCCTGGTGAAGAGTGGAACACTCGACACCGGTGCCGATGCCGGGGTATCGGTACCGCTCGAAGCGGATACCACCCCCGAGCATGGCTTAGATACAGGAAAGTCAATCTGGAACGTATTGATCGGTCCCGAAGGTACCGAAGACGCCAGATGATGATCCCTGGTGAAGAGTGGGACATTCGACACCGGTGCCGGTGCATCGGTACCGCTCGAAGCGGATACCAACCCCGAGCACGGCTCAGGTATGTTCTGTGAGGGGTGAGCCCCAGGAACAACCTGAAACCCCTGAAATGCTTTGGAGCCCGAAGACTCCCGCCGGGGTTTTAATGCCAATGAGGTCTTGAGGGCAAGGCCAGAGCAGTCATCATACGTGGCATGAGACCTACCACTCAAGGATTGGCAAGTCTTAACAGACTGTTTGTGGGTTACCTGATCCTGTAGAGAAGAAAAACCTGGTGCCCTTACTGCAGGAGGGAAAACGGTATCGAGGGAAACTCGAAAGAGGGAAGGTCTTCTCTCAGCATTGCAGCCTGAGTTCAGGGGAAAAAGGGTCAGGACCCAAACAGGTTAGACACCAGAGATTGGAGTCTAAAAAGAAAACTGTGTTTCCACAGTGAAGGCACTTCTTAGGAGAAGGCGGCTCCATGATGGAGAGGCCTTGTAGGCCCAAAAAGTTAAGACAGAAACAGAGGGAAAAATCTCTGAGTTTAAGAAAAAAGAAAGAAAAAACCACCGGCGGTACCAGTGTCGGCGGGAAAAGCAGCCGCGACCACAAGAAAACAAGAAATAAAGTATTTAAAGAAAAAAGTTTCTACGGTGACAGGAGGAGGTCCTGCCGGCTCCACGGAAAAACGAAAACTGAGGAGAAGAAGTGGAAAGGGCGGGAAGTCAGCACGCAGGCGCAAGGGATGCTCCCAAAAGCTTTCTGATTGGATGCTGGGGAGCATTCCCGTGCAGGCTCCGTCGGTACCGACGTACCCATATGTGAAGACTCATTCCTGCTTGTTCCTGGAGATCACCTGTTACAGGTAACTACTGTTTCTCCAGGACCAAGCAGGAAGTCAGTCCTCACACATGGGACTCCCCAGCTCTAGACTACCGAGAACCCAAGAATCAAAATTAAATATCAAACCGCCCATAATCACTTAAAGATAGAGCTACACCAAAAAAGATTCCTACATGCAATAACCCCTAAAGAAAGAAACTATTTTTGTTGGAGCTGGTCGACACAGTGAATAGTGGACATTCTATGCACCACTGCGACTTCTCCTTTTTATTTTATTTTATTTTTTTTAATTTTTTATTTTCAAACTTATACATAAATCCAAGAATAACACTCTTGTACAGAAAGCAAATACTGTCCAGAATACAATCAAGAAAAATTTAAAGAATATTCAAAAGACAGATTATACCTTAACCACATTAAGGGGAGAGCTGGAGAAAAAAAAAAGAAAAACCAATACAACTATGTAATTTCTGCAATGCCCATAAAGACAAAATTAAAATAGATAACCCCATTTACTTAGGTATACAAGGAAGGAAAAAAATAATAAAATACAAAGTGTTCAACCAACATTCTCCTTACCAACAATAAAGGCCTCCAATTGGGAAGGCTCTAAGAAAACAAACTTATTCTGCTGAAATTGCACAAGGCACTTACAGGGAAATTTTTAAAAAAACGTAGCACCCAAAGCCAAGGTCCGAGGCTTTAAAACCAAAAATTTCTTTCTGCGTTTCTGGGTAGTCCTACAGACGTCGGGGAAAATCTGAATCGGAGAACCACAAAAATCAGCATTTTTTTTAGGAAAATAAAGCTTCAATATCAGATTCTTATCAGATACCAACTGAAAAGTAACAACTAAAGTAGCACATTGTGTTATGACTTCTGTAGAAGTTTCCAAGAAAGCAGAAAGGTCCAAAGAAATAGGAGCCGCCTCAGGCAGAGACTCATCCTGAGAAGAAGCCTGGGACCGTAGCCCGGGAAAAAGGTAATAAACATTTGATAATTTAATAAGGTCCACATCAGAAATCAATATTATTTCTTTAAAATATTTTTGTAACAATAACACTGGAGAAAGATAATGCGTTCTCGGAAAATTAATGAAACGCAAATTATGAACCCTGGAAACATTCTCCAAAAATTCTAATTGATGACTAACAACTAAACTTTCTCGAACATTAGACGAAAACGTAGCCTGTGCAACATTAAGCTGACCTTCCACCTTCTTAACACTTATCTTACAAGCAGACATACCAACTTCCAATTCAGTAAGCTTGGAAATAACATCAGTGGAAAATTGAGAAATTTGAGAGAAAGCTGATCGAACTGAAAGTTCAGTACGTGCTACCACAGCCCAAATATCGCTCAAAGTTATATTTTCAGGAGCAGTTAAAGATTCAACAACTGGAGCGAACCGGAGAGGAGCAGGCATATTTAAGACAGCAATATCTGGTAAGGAAGATGCCGTTTGCGAAGAAAAAGAGGCTGGCTGAACCAAATCATTCAAGCATGGAAAGCACAGTTACTTACCTGTAACAGGTGATCTCTGGGAACAGCAGGAATAGTCCTCACATATGGGTACGTCGGAACCGACGGAGCCTGCGCGGGAAAGCTCCCCAGCTTCCCAGAAAGGAAGCTTTTGGGGCCTCACAGCGCGCATGCGCGCTGCCTTCCCGCCTTCCTGACCAACTCTCCTCAGTTCGAGTTTAAAGCTGAGACAATAGAGAGAGGAAAGGAAAGAGAGAGAGAGAGAGATACAACTCCTAGGGGAGGTGGGTGGGTTGTGAGGACTATTCCTGCTGTTCCCAGAGATCACCTGTTACAGGTAAGTAACTGTGCTATCTCCAGGAACAAGCAGGAATGAGTCCTCACATATGGGAACTCCCTAGCTAAGATGCCGGGGAGATCCCCCTGCAAGAATTCCTCATGTCCCTATGGATGTCAGGCATCCATTCAGGAAAGGTGGGCAGGAGTTGTTTAAGAATGGAACAGGTGTCTGAGGACAGCCTGACCAAACAAGGCATCCCGGCGGGAGTCCTTGTCCAAGCAGTAATGGGCTGTGAAGGTATGAACCGAGGCCCAAGTGGCTGCTCGACAGATCTGATCGATGGATACAGAATGAAGATGAGCCATAGAAGTGGCCATGGCTCTCACATTGTGAGCTGTGACATGGCCCTTGGACAGTGTTCTTTTTGAGACTGGAAGTCCTAAATGAGAAGAATCAAAAGCAACAAAAAGTTGAGAAGACTTTCTATGTTGCTGTGTCCTTTGTAAGTAAAAGGCAAGAGCTCTTTTACAATCCAGGGTATGAAGATTCCTCTCTGCACTTGATGCATGAGGACCTGGAAAAAAGACAGGTAGATATACCTCTTGATTAAGATGAAAAGGCGAGACCACTTTAGGCATAAAGCGGGGATTTGTCCTAAGGACTACCTTATCATGATGGAACCTTGTATAAGGTGGATTAGCTTACGAATAAGTAATCAAACCTCTGATTCATACAAACTGGAAACCGGTTTACCTCAAGGATCAGCGTTATCAGCACTCCTATTTAACATATACATAAAACCTGTTTGCAATATCTTTAAAAAATTTGGTGTACTCTATCATCTATATGCAGATGATATCATGATGTACATTCCGTTCACAATTCCCAACTTACCGATGCAAACTTTGTCAGATTGCTTCAATGAAGTCACATCCTGGCTAAATACCCACAATCTCCAAATAAATCACTCCAAAACTGAAGTGCTAATCGTCACCAAAAACCAATCCTATACTCCACCTACACACATAACACTTCAAAACCAAGAAATTAAAATAAAAAATGAAGTAAGATATCTAGGTGTTATTCTAGATAAACACCTTACATTAGACACCCACATTAGAAACACCACAAAGAAAATCTATTTCAAACTCAAAATCCTTAAACAACTAAGACCCCTTGTATACATACATGATTTCATCAGCATAATTCAAGCCATCATAACCCCCCACTTTGACTTCGCTAATCTAATTTTATTGGGAATAACAAAACAAAACATTAACCATGTACATAGTTTTATTCCCCTGTTATCCAAGTTTATATCCCTTGTTTTATTGTAAACGCAATGTAATTTCTACATTGTTGTACATTCTGTTCCAATGTAAACCGCACTGATTGTAATAGCGGGGTATATAAGAGATGCAAATAAATAAATAAAAATAAATAAATAAAAGAATTCAACTTGCCCAGAATGCAGCAGCTCGGATAATAACGAAAGTACACACACATCAACATATAACACCAATACTTGAATCCCTTCACTGGCTGCCTATACAAAGTAGGATAGCATACAAAACATTGATAACCACATTTAAAACTCTAAACGACATGGCCCCAGTCACCCTAAGTAACCTAATCAGCAAAGAGCACTCAAAATCTACTCAAAGAAAAGGACAAACAAACAAACTAAAAACTCCCAAAGACTTCATAAAAGCAAATAAACTCACAAATAGAGCTTTTTCTCATGCAGCGCCTACAATATGGAATTCCCTCCCAGATGATCTAAGAATGCTAACCGAGATCATCGAATTCCGCAAAAAAGTGAAAACCTATCTCTTTTCTAAACATTACAACAACTCGGATCATCCCTCAATAGACTTAGATAATGGCTAACCAGTTTTTATCTAACAAATCCCAAATGACCCACACATACAATTCCTCATAGCTGATACTGTACTTTGAATAACGCTTAAGCCCCACATAATGTGTATTTGTACATAATGTATATAGTTTACACTGTTCTATACTGTTCTGTATTAACACTAGTTGTTTATCTTATTGTTATTTGTTCATATGATGTTTTATGTAAAACAAACTCCGATTTGTTATCTGTTGTTTATTGTGAACCGCAACTGAACTATGGAAGATGCGGTATATAAATCATTGTTAAATAAATAAATAAATAAAGCCTGCAGTTCACTGATGCGTCGAGCAGAAGTAATTGCAATAAGGAAAATGACCTTTCAGGAAAGAAATTTCAAGGAGGTAGTTGCTAAGGGTTCAAAGGGTGGCTTCATAAGCTGACCAAGAACCACGTTTAAGTCCCATGCCACCGGAGGAGGCCGAATGGGAGGTTTAGTTAAAGTTAGACCTCTCATAAATCTTGCAATAAGAGGATGAGAGGAAACAGGTTGTCCATTGATAGGCTGAAGAGATGCTGCAATAGCACTCAAATGGACCCTTACAGAATTGGTTTTAAGTCCTGCATTGGAAAGATGCAGGAGATATTCGAGTAAAGAATTCAAAGGTAGTGCTAGAGGGTTAAGACCTTTGTCAGCACACCAAATTGAAAATCTTTTCCATTTAAAAGCATAAGAACGCCTAGTGGAAGGTTTCCTAGATGCATGGAGGACATCCTTCACCTGTTGAGAAAGATTCAAGTCTTGAAGGTCTAGGCCTTCAGTAACCAAGCTCTGAGGTGAAGGGACTTGGGGTTTGGGTGCCACAAAGTCCCCGCCTCTTGAGACAGAAGGTCTGGAGCAGCTCCCAGATCCAGGGAGGGTGCCTGGGAGAGATGCAGAAGTAGAGGGTACCACACTTGGAGTGGCCAGCGTGGAGCTATGAGGATCATAGATCCTTGATCCCTCTGAAGTTTGAACAGAGTCTTGGGAATCAAAGGAATGGGTGGAAAGGCGTACAGGAAGGCCTGACCCCAATGAAGGAGGAAGGCATCCTTGGCCTGAGCTCCCTGACACGGAATCCTGGAACAGAACCGGGGAAGTTTGGCATTGCACGGACTTGCAAAGAGGTCTATGTCCGGGGTTCCCCATTTCTGAAAGATTTTGAGTACCTGATCCATGTGCAGGGACCATTCGTGTGGAAGCAGAACTCGACTGAGTCTGTCTGCCCAAGAGTTTTGGATTCCTGGGAGATACACTGCCAGGAGATGGATGTGATGCTCTCTGGCGAAGGCCCACAATTTTAGAGCTTCGTTGCAAAGCGACAGAGAGCCAGTCCCTCCTTGTTTGTTTATGTAGAACATGGCTACTTGATTGTCGGTATGAACAAGGACTGTCATGTTGATGAGGAGGGTATGAAAGACCTTGAGAGCAAGGAATACTGCTCGCAGCTCCAAAAGGTTGATATGAAGGGTGGTCTCCTGTGGAGACCAAGTGCCCTGAGTGGAGAGGTCTTGGAGATGAGCTCCCCAACCTGTTTGGGAGGCATCTGTGGTGAGAGTTGCTTGGGGTAACAAAGGTTGGAAGGGGGCCCCCAACAACAGATTTTGAGTGGATATCCACCATTGGAGAGACCAAAAAGACGTTTTGAGGTTGCTATTTGGTCTGAGAGAGCTCCTGATGCTTGGGTCCACTGGGTGGACAAAGTCCATTGAGCTGCTCTCATATGTAGGCGTGCATAAGGCACCACATGAACTGTGGATGCCATGTGGCCTAGCAGTTGTAGCATCACCCTGGCAGTCAAGTGGCTTCTGGACTGAATTTGAGAGGCCAAGTGCACTAGACGGTGGCAACGGGCCTGAGGAAGATAGGCCCTTGCAGTGGTGGTATCTAGCCAGGCCCCTATAAATTCGAGGGACTGAGTAGGGGTGAGTTGAGACTTTGGCAGATTGATGACAAGTCCCAGATACTGCAGTATGCGTCTGGTGTGGTCCAGGGAAGTCTGAGCCTCGGACTGAGATGGAGCTCGGATGAGCCAGTCGTCCAGGTATGGGAAGACAAATATTCCCAGAGTGCGTAGAAATGCAGCTACTATTGCCATGCATTTGGTAAATACCCTTGGAGCAGAGGCTAGACCGAAGGGAAGTACTCTGTATTGGAAATGTTTTCCCTGGAACAGAAACCGTAGGAATTTTCTGTGGGATGGATGGATGAGTTTATGTGTGTACGCATCCTTGAGATCTAGAGAACAAAGCCAGTCCTGACTCTGTAGGTATGGAAGGAGAGTGCCTAGAGAAAGCATCTTGAATTTCTCCTTGTATAGGAATTTGTTCAATTCTCTGAGATCCAGAATGGGTCTGTACCCCCCCTGTTTTCTTGGGAATGAGAAAATAAGGGGAGTTGAGGAAGAGGAACCTCTTCTATTGCCTTTTGGGCGAGAAGAGTGGTCACCTCCTGACCCAACAGGTACAGGAGAGAAGGGGGAGAATTGAATTGTCTCACCATGGAATGGGGAGGAAGGCTGGAGAAATGTAGTTTGTAGCCCTCTTTGATGATAGAGAGGGTCCACGGTTCTGATGTGATTTGTTCCCATCTGGGAGCAAAATGAGTTAACCTTCCTGGAATGGTGAGGGGTTCTGGTTTTTGTAGAGCCAGAAAGGTTAAGTTCTCTAGAATCAACTCAAAAACCATGAGGGGGTTGGGACTGTTGGATTGTAGCAGCCCCTGTAGACTTCGTTCTGGCCTGTTTAGTTTGCTGACGCTTAGGAGCAAAGCGAACTTGGGCAGATTGCTGGCCAGTATTTGTGGAAAATCTGGTCTTTTTATAGAAAGGTTTCTTAAAAGGTTTTTACTTGGCAGGGGTAGAGGTAGACTTAGAAAGTCTATCTAAAGCAGCATTCTCTGCATCCATTTGAGTGGCTTTGATTTGCCACTCCTTGCCAAACAGATTTTCACCTGTACAGAGCAGATTGCCCAAGCCTTCTTGCACCCAGGGTTCCAAATCAGAGGCCTGGAGCCAAGCGAGTCTGCGAGCAGCTATGGCAATGCCAGAGGCTCTGCTTGCCCCCTCAAAAGAGTCAAAGGCTGCTCTGTTGGAGAACTTTGAAACATCTTGAGTTTGCTTTAGCAAAAGAAGGAACTCCTCTTTCTGATCCTCTGGGATAAAGGGGAGAAACTGGCGTATCTTTAATGCAATCTCTTTCAAAAACATGCCCATATAGAGGCTGTATGAATTGATTCTGGCAATAAGCATGCTAGCTTGGAAGTTCTTTCTCCCAAAAGCATCCAGAGTCCTACATTCTCTTCCTGGAGGGGTAGAAGAGTGCCTTTTGGTACTCTATCTTTTTCATAGCAGACTTCACCACAATAGAGTGGTGAGGAAGCTGAGTTTTTTGAAAACCAGGAGAAGGAGGAACCCGATACATGGTGTCCAAACGTCGAGAATGTGGAGATAGGGTGAGAGGAGCCTCCCACAAGTCCATCATGTGTTCTTGAAGAATTTCATGTATGGGTAAGGTGGCTGCCTCTTTGGGAACCTTAGAGTATCCTAAAATATCCAATTTTTTTGCTCTAGGTTCCTTTTCAGAAGATACAGATATGGAAAGTCCTTTAGCTACTTCAATAATGAAGTCTTGAAAGGACAAATCCTCTGGAGGAGACATTCTCCTTTTTGGAGAAGAGGGCTCCTCAGGAAGAGTAAAAGAGACATCAGCAGAATCATCTGATGTATCAGAATCTTCAGAGGATTCAAAGTATCGCCTATTTGCTTCCAGAGAGCGATGCGCGTACCGACCGGTATCGACATCGGGCGTACCGGGAATCGGAACGGAATCGAGGAAATCTCCGGTACCGGAGACCGGAACCGGCATGCTACTGGAAGTAGATGCTCTGGGTACCGGTATCGGTTGCGGTACCGGAATCTGAGTCGGAACCGATTGTCGCGGTACCGATGGCGTTGCAGCATTAATGAAAGCCAATAAGGCCTGCTGCATGGATTGTACCGTAGTACCCATAGTCGCCACAACTGCCTGGATGTCGGTACCGGTGTTAGCCGGTACCCCAGAGCAGTCTAACAGGAGATCGGTCGAGGCCGTGCCATCGATGTCTACCTGTAACCCCATAGGAGGAGCTTTGGAAGCCGGAGCTTCCCGCTGGGGTTGTTTGGCTGGGGCAGGGTCCTCAGGGTCAAATGCAAGTGCCTCTCGCTGTTTAGAGGGAGATTTGCCTTTTGAGGACCTGCCTGAAGAATGTTTGGTTACCTGAGATCCATCAGGAGAAGAAGACCTGGAGGATGTTGATGCTGGAGTATCGGTAGAAAACAGCATATGAAACTTAGCTGCTCTGTTCTGTAAGCCCCGTTTGGACATCAGAGAGCAGGATGGACAATCCGAAATGGAATGGTCAGGCCCCAAACATTTAAGACACCACTCATGGGTATCTGTGACTGAAATAGTACTGGTACACTTGGTGCATTTTTTAAAACCAGATGCTGGTTTTTCCATGAGGGAGGGCTGAGAAGGCCTAGAGGCCTCACAGAAAAAATACACCAAGTGAGGAAAAAGTAAATTTTTTTTTTTAAAAGAAATAAACGAAAAAAGACCGGCGGTACCGGTCCGGAATCGGGGAAGGCAGACACGCGGTCAAAGAAACAAATTAAAATAACAATTTCTTCAGCGGTGACAGGAACACGACCTGCTGGCTCCGCGGAAAAAGAAGAACTGAGGAGAGTTGGTCAGGAAGGCGGGAAGGCAGCGCGCATGCGCTGTGGGAGGCCCCAAAAGCTTCCTTTCTGGGAAGCTGGGGAGCTTTCCCGCACAGGCTCCGTCGGTTCCGACATACCCATATGTGAGGACTCATTCCTGCTTGTTCCTGGAGATCAGCACTAACCTCTATCGCTCCCTGTAAACCGGGCGGGGTTAAACCCAAAATGGAGGACTTATCCGCGACGTCCTTTTTATTTTTTAAAGTTCTAAAACACTTAGCTTTGTTGATTTGTTAGGATAGCTGTGTGTAGAAACCGCCAGAAATTCGAACAAGATAAGACGATGTGCCACACGTTTCGGGTTGGTTTCCAAAATACCTCAACCCTGCTTCAGGTCCATCGTGTACCGGCTAATCTCCTTCCATTGTATAACTGAAGGGGCAAAGTCTTTCTTTATTCTCTTCGGCGTCTGACGTCACACGGATCAGATGATAGCTAGCATACAATCAAATTAAACCATTGCAACCAATAGGAGGGATCCATGATTTAGGAAAGCTCCTGTGGAGTACCAATGGAAATTTTTTTTATTTACAGAATAGTGTGCCAGTCCACTTGGGCATTCAAACCTAAAGGAGTGACTGTATTTAGTTGATAAATCCATTTTTGTTCTCGAAGCTGAAGGCATTGTTCTCGATACCCACCTCTCAGGTCTACAGGGATATGGTCCAATACGCGCCAGCGTAGTGAATCAAAATCATGAGAGAATGTCAGGCAATGATCAGCAATAGGAGCTGATACTGTCTTGGTCCTAAGCCTTGAAGCATGTTCCGAAAGGCGTAATTTAATAGGACGCTTTGTGCGTCCTACATAATATTTCAGACAAGGGCATATTATTAAATAAACCACGTATATAGAGGTACAATCTGTGTACCATCGAGTGGAATAAATTTGACGTATAGATATCGGTCCAATCAGTCCCTGAAATTGTCAGGGAACAATAGGCACACTCATTGCATGAAAAATGCCCTTGAGTCTCATGATGACGTATAGGACAATCAAGTGCATGAGTGGTCTTCATTATTAAATCACGAAGATTAGCTTTCCGTGAATATGCTATTCGTAAAGACTTATCCCGAAAACATGGATGTAGCTTTAATATAGGCCAATGCTGATGTAACAACTTTACTACCTTTGACATGTTTCTGGTGTAGGGAAGAACCCCAGTAACATCAGAAGGTCGAGAATCAGCCGGAGTCATGAGCCACTCTCGATGTAAATATCTGGCTCTCTTATAAGCCTTTCTAACTGTTAAAGGAGGATAGCCTCTCTAAATCAATCGTGTCGTTAATTCATCAGCATGACGACGAAAATCTTACAACGTTGAGCAGTTGCGGCGCAACCGCAAAAATTGCCCAAAAGGTAAACCTTACTTCAATGCTTTAGGATGATAACTATCATAGTGAAGCAAGGTATTACGTTGCACCGGTTTTTCTATAGAGAGTGGTGTCCAAGCAATTGGGAGTCTTATATATGGTGACATCCAAAACTTGTAGACTTGCCGGATCGATCTGTGCAGTAAATTGAATATTAGATTTATGAGTGTTAAGTCGATCGATAAACCTGTCTAATTCAAATATGGTACCTGACCCAAGAAAAAATACATCATTGATAAATCTTCTCCAGAATAAAACGAATTGAAAAGCTGGATCCGGATACACAAACTGATCTTCAAAAATTGCCATATAGATGGTTGCAATAGATGGGGCCACCGTTGCCCCATCGCTATTCCTAAAATTTGCTTATAAAATTGTTGTTGATATAAGAAATAGTTATTGTTTAAAACCAGATCCAGCATTTCTAATAGAAATGAACGTGGAATACGGGCCGGCAAGTCCAAAGGGTAATCAGCAAGATAAGCCAGTGCCTCATTCTGATTAATATTAGTATAAAGCGACTGGACATCAAGAGTTACCAAAAAATAGTAAGAAGTCACCTGATTGTATGACATCAATTGATTAAAAAAATCACCCGTATCTTTTATATAGGACTGCACTATCGCAGCGGCTGGTTGTAAAAAGATATTGCAGAATTTAGAGAGCGGTTCAAGTATTGAATCCTTACAGGATACAATTGGCCTCCCTGGTGGATTATGTAAAGTTTTATGAATTTTCGGCACTAAATAAAAAACTGGAACCTTAGGATGTTTTTTGGTCAAAAATTCCAGTTCTTGTTTAGTAATCCAGTTCCGAAAAAAAGCCCCAAAGATCAAAAGATAAATACGATCTTTCAAAGCTTCAGTGGGATCCATAATTAAACGAGTATAGGTCAAATTATTGTTTAAATGAACCTCTATTTCACGTTGGTACTGTGCGGGTAAGGATTCAATACTTGAACCGTTCTCTAAATTCTGCGATATCTTTTTACAACCAGCCGCAGTGAAAGTGCAGTCCTATATAAAAGATACGGGTGATTTTTTAAATCAATTGATGTCATACAATCAGGTGACTTCTTACAATTTTTTGGTAACTCTTGATGTCCAGTCGCTTTATACTAATATTAATCAGAATGAGGCACTGGCTTATCTTGCTGATTACCCTTTGGACTTACCGGCCCGTATTCCACGTTCATTCCCATTAGAAATGCTGGATCTGGTTTTAAATAATAACTCTTTCTTATATCAACAACAATTTTATAAGCAAATTTTAGGAATAGCGATGAGGGCAACGGTGGCCCCATCTATTGCAACCATCTATATGGCAATTTTTGAAGATCAGTTTGTGTATCCGGATCCAGCTTTTCAATTCGTTTTATTCTGGAGAAGATTTATCAATGATGTCTTTTTTCTTTGGTCAGGTACCAAATTTGAATTAGATAGGTTTATCGATCGACTTAACACTCATAAATCTAATATTCAATTTACTGCAGAGATCGATCCGGCAAGTCTACCATTTTTGGATGTCACCATATATAAGACTCCCAACGGCTTGGACACCACTCTCTATAGAAAACCGGTGCAACATAATACCTTGCTTCACTATGATAGTTATCATCCTAAAGCATTGAAGCAAGGTTTACCTTTTGGGCAAGTTTTGCGGTTGCGCAGCAACTGCTCAACGTTGCAAGATTTTCGTCTTCATGCTGATGAATTAACGACACGATTGATTCAGAGAGGCTATCCTTCTTTGACAGTTAGAAAGGCTTATAAGAGAGCCAGATATTTACATCAAGAGTGGCTCATGACTCCAGCTGATTCTCGACCTTCTGATGATGTTGTTACTGGGGTTCTTCCCTACACCAGAAACATGTCAAAAGTAGTAAAGTTGTTACATCAGCATTGGCCAATATTAAAGCTACATCCATGTTTTCAGGATAAGTCTTTACGAATAGCATATTCACGGAAAGCTAATCTTCCTGATTTAATAATGAAGACCACTCATGCACTTGATTGTCCTACACGTCATCATGAGACTCGAGGGCATTTTTCATGCAATGAGTGTGCCTATTGTTCCCTGACAATTTCAGGGGCTGATTGGACCGATATCTATACGTCAAAAATTTAATCCACTCGATGGTACACTGATTGTACCTCTATATACGTGGTTTATTTAATAATATGCCCTTGTCTGAAATATTCTGTAGGACGCACAAAGCGTCCTATTAAATTACGCCTTTCGGAACATGCTTCAAGGCTTAGGACCAAGACAGTATCAGCTCCTATTGTTGATCATTGCCTGACATTCTCTCATGATTTTGATTCACTTACGCTGGAGCATATTGGACCATATCCCTGAAGACCCGAGAGGTGGGGATCTAGAACAATGCCTTCAGCTTCGAGAACAAAAATGGATTTATCAACTAAATACAGTTACTCCTTTAGGTTTGAATGCCCAAGTGGACTGGCACACTATTCTGTAAATAAAAAAATTTTCCATTGGTACTCCACAGGAGCTTTCCTAAATCATGGATCCCTCCTATTGGTTGCAATGGTTTAATTTGACTGTATGCTAGCTATCATCTGATCCGTGTGACGTCAGACGCCAAAGAGAATAAAGACAGACTTTACCCCTTCAGTTATACAATGGAATGAGATTAGCCAGTACACGATGGACCTGAAGCAGGGTTGAGGTATTTTGGAAACCAACCCGAAATATGTGGCACGTCATCTTATCTTGTTCGAATTTCTGGCGGTTTCTACACACAGCTATCCTAACAAATCAACAAAGCTAAGTGTTTTAGAACTTTAAAAAATAAAAAGGAGAAGTCGCAGTGGTGCATAGAATGTCCACTATTCACTGTGTCGACCAGCTCCAACAAAAATAGTTTCTTTCTTTAGGGGTTATTGCATGTAGGAATCTTTTTTGGTGTAGCTCTACCGAGAACCCGAAGCTGAAAAATAAGTTCCCTCTAGAGCTTCAGCATGCGAGATAAGAATCTTCTCTGAGAACACCCCCGAACGGTAGCCCAACACAAGGGCCGGAGGGTAGGAGTTGCCTAAACCTCAAAGAGATTACGGAGTACCGCCTGTCCGAAAGCACTGTCCCTGTGGGACTCTCTCTCGAGGCAGTAATGGGCTGCAAAAGTCTGGCTTTAAGACCAAGTAGCGGACGGGCAGATGTCTGCCAACGGAACAGAGCGGAGATGAGCTACTGACGTAGCCTTCGCCCTGAAATGGTGGGCCGTGACTCGACCCTGCAAGGAGAGACCAGTTGCCTTGTACGCCCAGGCGATACAGTCTGCTACCCATATGGACAGGGTACGCTTGGACACAGGTAACCCCAGCTTATTAGGGTCAAAAGATATGAAGAGCTGAACAGTCCTTCGATGCCCCTGCATACGATCAATGTAGAAAGACAACGCCCTCCTACAGTCCAGGGTATGCAAGACCATTTCAGCCCAGCTGGCATGTGGCCTGGGAAAGAATGTTGGAAGAACCACCTCCTGATTGAGGTGGAAGGAGGAGACAACCTTTGGAAGGAACTTAGGATGAGTCCGTAAGACCACCCTGTTCCTATAGAACCGTGTGTACGGTCTATCAGAAACCAGAGCCTGTAGTTCACTCACACGCCTGGCCGAGGTAAGAGCCACTAAGAACAACACCTTCCAGGAAAGGAAGCATAAATGACAGGTAGCCATCGGCTCAAATGGTGGGCGAGTAAGTTGTTGCAAGACCACATTCAAATCCCATTCAGGGGCTGGTGGACGAATCGGAGGCTTGAGCAAAAGCAGGCCTCTGAGGAAGCGGGTTACCAAGGGGTGGACCGACAGACTGGCCCTCCACCGATGAGTGGTGCGCTGACAGAGCACTGAGATGGACCAAAACAGAGATGGATTTAAGGCCTGGGTCCGACAGGTAAAGCAGATACTGCAGCACCACTGGTACCAGGCAGGTAAACGGATCCTCTTGGCGTCGAGCACACCAGGCGGAGAACCTATGCCACTTGAGGGCATAAGATTTCCTGGTGGATGGTCTCCTAGAGGCCAAAACCACTACCTCCACTTCCCTAGGTAGAAGTAAGGGGGCTAGAACTACCTTTTCAGCAGCCAGGCCGTCAAATGGAGAGACTGGAGGATGGGGTGCAGGAGAGATCCCTGATCCTGAGACAGGAGATCTGGTTGCATCCCCAGAGGGAGTGAAGTGTCCACCGCCAATTGCAGAAGGAGTGGAAACCATGGTTGCCTCGGCCATCTGGGGGCTACCAGGACCAGCGAGGCCCTGTCCCGAAGAACCTTGAATAGGGTTCGGGCTACTAGAGGTGTTGGAGGAAACGCATACAGCAGGCCCGTAGACCAAGAGATTACGAAGGCATTTGCTGCTATTCGCAGAGGATGCGGTTGTCTGGAACAGAACCTGTATTGATACAACCAATTAGGTCTGATCTTCTGGACGAATTACTGCTGTAATTACTGCTGAACAGAACCTGGGCAGCTGACGGTTCAGTGGACTGGCAAAGAGATCGATGGATGGAAGACCACATTTCAGGAAGATCTGCTGGACCACTAGGGGATTCAACTGCCATTCGTGAGGCTGTAGAATCCTGCTCAACCTGTCTGCCAGATAATTTTCTTGGCCAGGTAGATAAACTGCCTGGAGAAACATGCCGTGCTTGACTGCAAAGGAGCACAGGGCCTGTGCTTCCTGACACAGAAGCAGTGGATCCTGTGCCTCCTTGCTTGTTCACAAAGAACATTGCTACTTGGTTGTCCATCTGAATCAAGATAGACTGGTGAGAGTGGGGACATGAGAGAAAGTTTGTAGAGCTAATCGAATAGCTCGCAACTCCAACAGATTGATCTGCTGTGTGGCCTCCCAAGGGGACCAGAGGCCCTGAGTGCACGGCCCCTGGCAATGTGCACCCCAACCCTGAAAAGAAGCATCGGTCGTAAGCACCTGTGTATGTGGTGGTGCTCGGAAAGGCACCCCTTTGATCAGGTTCGGGAGATGCAGCCACCACTGTGGGGAGGCCACTAGTAATTTGGACACACTTACTCTGTCTCTTAAGTCCCCTGTGGCGGGGAGTCCTTGTCCAAACAATAATGGGCTGTGAAGGTATGAATAGAGGCCCATGTGGCTGCTCGACAGATCTGGTCGATGGACACAGAATTTAGATGAGCCATAGAAGTTGCCATGGCCCTCACATTGTGAGCTGTGACATGGCCTTCCAGAGAAAGGTTCTTACTCTGGTAGGCGAAAGAAATACACTGAGCAATCCAAGTGGACAGTGTCCTTTTAGAGACTGGAAGTCCTAAATGAGAAGGATCAAAAGCAACAAAGAGTTGGGAAGACCTTCTATGTTGCTGAGTCCTTTGTAAGTAAAAGGCAAGAGCCCTTTTACAATCCAGGGTATGAAGATTCCATTCTGCACTTGATGCATGAGGACCTGGAAAGAAGACAGGTAAATATACCTCTTGGTTCAGATGAAAAGGTGAGACCACTTTAGGCATAAAGTGTGGATTGGTCCTGAGGACTACCTTATCATGATGAAACCTTGTATAAGGAGGATTAGCCACCAAGGCCTGTAGCTCACTGATGCGGCGAGCTGATGTGACTGCAATGAGGAAAATAACCTTCCAGGAAAGAAATTTCAAGGAGGTGGTGGCTAAGGGTTCAAAAGGTGGCTTCATAAGCTGACCAAGAACCAGATTTAAGTCCCATGCCACCGGAGGAGGCCTAATGGGAGGTTTAGTTAAAGTTAGGCCTCTCATGAATCTTGCAATAAGAGGATGAGAGGAAATAGGCTGTCCATTGAGAGGCTTAAGGGATGCTGCAATAGCACTCAAATGGACTCTTACTGAATTCGTCTTAAGGCCTGCATTGGAGAGATGCAGGAGATATTCCAATAGAGAATTCAAAGGTAGTGCTAGAGGGTCAAGACCCTTCTCAGCACACCAAATGGAAAACCTTTTCCATTTAAAAGCATAGGAACATCTAGTAGAAGGTTTTCTGGAAGCATGGAGGATATCCTTCACCTGCTGAGAAAGATTCCAACCTTGAAGGTCTAAGCCTTCAGCAACCAAGCCCTGAGGTGAAAGGACTTGGGGTTTGGGTGCCACAAAGTTCCCTCCTCCTGGGACAGGAGGTCTGGAGCAGCTCCCAAGTCTAGGGAGGGAGCTTGAGAGAGATGCAGAAGTAGAGGGTACCACACTTGGCGTGGCCAGCGTGGAGCTATGAGGATCATAGATCCTTGATCCCTCTGGAGCTTGAATAGAGGGAATTAAGGGAATGGGTGGAAAGGCATACAGGAAGTCTTGACCCCAGTGAAGGAGGAAGGCATCCCTGGCCTGAACTCCCTGACACGGTATTCTGGAACAGAATCGGGGAAGTTTGGCATTCCACGGACTTGCAAAGAGGTCTATGTCCGGGGTTCCCCACTCTTGAAAGATTCTGAGTACCTGGTCCATGTGCAGGGACCATTCGTGTGGAAGCAGAACTCGACTGCCCAAGAGTTTTGGATTCCTGGAAGGTATACGGCCAGGAGATGGATTTGATGCTCTCTGGTGAAGGCCCACAATCTTAAAGCTTCGTTGCAAAGCGACAGAGAGCCAGTTCCTCCTTGCTTGTTTATGTAAAACATGGCTACCTGATTGTCCGTATGAATGAGGACTGTCTTGTAGCTGAGCAGGGTATGAAAGACCTTGAGAGCTAGGAAAACTGCTCGGAGCTCCAAGTGGTTGATATGTAGAGAGGTCTCCTGTGGAGACCAAGTGCCCTGAGTGGAGAGGTCTTGTAGATGACCTCCCCAACCTGTTGGGGAGGCATCTGTTGTGAGGGTTGCTTGGGGCAACAACTGTTGGAAGGGGGACCCCAGCAACAGATTTTGGGTGGACTTCCACCACTGTAGAGACCAAAAGAGGCGCCTGGAGGTTGCTATTTTGTCTGTCAAACCCCCTGAAGCTTGAGTCCACTGGGTGGAAAAGTCCATTGAGCTGCTCTCATGTGAAGGCGAGCATAGGGGACCACATGCACTGTGGATGCCATGTGGCCTAGCAGTTGTAGCATCTCCCGGGCAGTTAAATGGCTCTTTGACTGAATTTGGGAGGCTAACTGCACTAGGTGTAGGCAACGGACCTGAGGAAGATAGGCCTTTGCAGTGGTAGTATCTAGCCAGGCCCCTATGAACTCAAGGGACTGAGTAGGGGTGAGCTGGGACCTTGGGAGATTTACCACAAGTCCCAGATACTGCAGAATGCGCCTTGTGCAGTCCAGGGCAGTCTGGGCCTCTGACTGAGATGGAGCTCGGATGAGCCAGTCGTCCAGGTATGGGAATACAAATATCCCCAGAGTGCGTAGAAATGCAGCTACTACTGCCATGCATTTGGTGAACACTCTTGGAGCAGAGGCCAGACCGAAAGGAAGCACCCTGTATTGGTAATGCTTCCCTTGGAAAAGGAAACGGAGGAACCTTCTGTGAGATGGATGGATGAGAACATGACTGTACGCATCCTTGAGATCTAGAGAACAAAGCCAATCCTGACTCTGAAGGTATGGAAGGAGAGTGCCCAGAGAAAGCATCTTGAATTTCTCCTTGCATAGAAATTTGTTCAATTCTCTGAGATCTAATATGGGTCTGTAGCCCCCTGTTTTCTTTGGGATCAGAAAGTAGGGGGAGTAAAACCCTGACCCTTGTTGAAGAGGCACTCCTTCTATTGCCCCTTGGGCAAGAAGGGCAGCCACCTCCTGACCTAGAAGGTCGAGGAGAGATGTTGGAGAATTGAAATGTCTCACCATGGTGTGAGGAGGAAGATTTGAGAAATGAAGTTTGTACCCCTCCCTGATGATGGAGAGGGTCCACTGCTCTGTTGTAATTTGCTCCCATCTGGGAGCAAAGTGAGCTAACCTTCCTGGAATGGTGAGAGGCTCTGGCTGTTTCAGAGCCAGAAAGGCTAAGTTCTCTAGCATCAAGTCAAAAGCCCTGAGGAGGCTGAGTCTGCTGAGTTGCAGCAGCCCCTGTAGGCTTAGGCCTGGCTTGCTTAGGTTGCTGACGCTTAGCAGCAAAATGACCTGTAGAAGATTGCTGGCCAGAAGCAGGATGGAATCTGCCTTTCTTGAGGAAAAAAGACTTCTTGAAAGGTTTTTTCTTTGCAGGAATGGAGGTTGACTTTGAAAGTCTATCCAGAGCAGACTTTTCTGCATCCATTTGAGTGGCTTTTATTTGCCAATCTTTGCCAAACAGGTTTTCTCCTGTACAAGGAAGATTTCCCAAGCCATCCTGGACCCAAAATTCTAGATCAGAAGCTTGGAGCCAAGCAATTCTGCGAGCAGCTATGGCAATGGCCGAAGCTCTGCTGGCACCCTCAAAGGAGTCAAAAGTTGCACGGTTGGAAAACTTTGAAATATCTTGAGTAAGCTTAAGCCAAATAAGAAATTCTTCCCTTTTATCCTCTGGAAGAAAAGGGAGGAAAGTGTAGCTTATCTGCAACTTCTTTCAGAAACATCCCCATATAAAGACTATAGGAGTTGATTCTGGCAATGAGCATACTGGCTTGGAAGATTTTCCTACCAAAAGCATCCAAGGTCCTGCATTCTCTTCCTGGAGGAGCAGAGGAGTGTCTTTTTGCACTCTATCTTTTTCATAGCTGACTCCACCACAATAGAATGGTGAGGAAGCTGTGTTTTATGAAAACCAGGACAAGGAGGGACACGGTACATGGTGTCCAACCTACGAGAATGAGCAGAGATAGTGAGAGTCTCCCATAAGTCAATCATGTGATCATAAAGAAACTCATGAATTGGCAAGGTGACTGCCTCCTTAGGAGTCTTGGGATAACCTAAAATATCTAATTTTTTAGCTCTAGGCTCTGATTCAGAGGTTACTGAAATAGAAAGCCCTTTAGCCACTTCTCTTATGAAGTCTTGAAAGGACAAGTCTTCTGGAGGAGACATTCTTTTTTTTTGGAGAAGGCGGCTCTTCAGGAAGGGCTATGGACTCTTCAGCAGATGCCTCCAATGCATCAGAATCTTCGGAGGAATCAATCGACTGTCAGGGTGCTCTTTCAAAGCTCGATATGCATACCGAGCCGTATCGACATCGGGCGTTATCGGTACCGGTTCGGTACCGATGGGCACCCCCTGGGCAGGGAACCGTTGTAGTCGACACCATGGCCGATGTCGATGCAGTCGGTACCGGTACCGGCACTGGTGCCGGTACCCGGGCTGATACCGACAACGGAGTTTGTTGTGGTATCAGCGGCGTCGCAGCTTGAATGAAGGCCGTGATAGCCTGCTGCATGGATAAAACATTCTGACCCATCGACGCCATGAATGCCTGGAATTCGGTACCGGAAGGTTGTGCCGGTACCCCAGAGCATTCTAACAGGTGATCGGTCGAGGCCGTGCCATCGATGTCAACCTGTAACCCCATAGGTGGAGCTTTGGAAGCCGGAGCTTCCCGCCGGGGTAGTTTTGCCGGTGCAGGATCCTCGAGGGCAAGCCCGGAGGCATCTCGATGCTTGGAAGGAGATCTACCCTTCGAGGACCGGCTGGTTTTATGTTTGGTTACCTGAGATCCATGGGAGGAAGAGGAAGCCCTGGAAGACGTCGATGCCACTGAAGCTGCATCACAGGGAAACAGAATATGGAGCTTGGCTGCTTGGTTCTGTAAACCTCGTTTGGACATCAAGGAACAGGATGAACAATCCAAAATGGAGTGGTCAGGACCCAAACATTTGAGACACCATTCATGGGTGTCGGTAACAGAAATAGTACCGCTGCACTTAGTGCATTTTTTAAACCCGGAGGCTGGTTTTTCCATGAGGAAAAGGTTTCGAGAGGCCTAAGGCCCAAAAAGGAAAAACACACTAAGTGAGGGAAAATATGGTTTGTTTTTTGGGGTTTTTTTTTTTAAGAAAAGAAAGACCGGCGGTACCGGTCCGACGTCGGAAAAGGCAGACGCGCGACCAAAGAAATAAAATAAAACAAAGAACTTCTTCAGCAGTGACAGGAACACAACCTGCTGGCTCCGTGGAAAAGAAGAACTGGAGAGAGGCAGTTGGAAAGGAGTGGAAGGCAGCGCGCAGGCGCTGTGGGATGTTCCCAAAAGCTTTCCTTTTTTGGAAAGCTGGGGAGCGTTCCCGCGCAGGCTCCGTCGGTACCGACGTACCCATATGTGAAGACTCATTCCTGCTTGTTCCTGGAGATAAGGGCTTTTCCCCCGAGCCCTTCTTCTTCTGAGAAGGGGCAGAAGTCTTCCTGGACAGCCTTGTCCTGGTGAGAGTCTCAGTCTCGATTTCTGCAGCCTTTTCAGCCATGGGTTTGCCAAAGAGGTTCTCAGCCCGGCAAGGGACATCGACCAATTTGTCCTGGACCCATGGCTCGAGGTCCGATGACTGTAGTCAGGCCTGATGGGCGTGCACCGATGCCGGCCACTACTACTCAGGCCAAAGCCTCGAAGCCATCATAGGCTGCTCGAGATATAAACTTCGAGCACTCTCGAATCCCCGATGACAAAGCTTTGAACCTCTGCAAAGGTTCCTCGGAGAGGCCAGCAGAGAACCCGGCAATCTCCTTTGCCAGGTCTCGAAGGTACATGTCCATGTACAGCTGGGTAAGTCTGGACACGGCAAGCCAGCATAGAACCCTAGAAGCACTTTCTACCGAGGGCATCCAGGTTCCGGGCCTCCCTGCCTGGGGGCACCGAGGAGTGCATCTTCTGACTCTTCAGATGAAGCATGGCCGATTCCACAACCATGGAGTGGTGCGGTAGCTGTGCCTTCTGGAACCCAGGGCTCTTACGGACTCGATAAATGGAATCGACCCGTTTGCTGAGAACCAGCGCCGAGGCCGGTGCCTCCCACATACGGAAGAGCAGCTGTTCCAGCATCAGAACCACCGGTACAGTAAAGGCCTTCTTCGGTGGAGAGTCATACTGGAGGACCTCGAGCTCCTCGGCTCGTCCGCAGGGAAGGCCAAGGCCTTGGCCATGTCCCTCACTAAGTCCGAGAACCGGGTATCCTCCGGGGGGGACCTTCTCCGAGGCGCGGACTCCGGCGAGTCCGACGGGACGCACCGGGTCTGGAAAGTGTCCAGAAACGCCTCGTCCTCCGTTTCCCACTCCGACCCCTCCGAGGAGGAATCGAGCGGCTCCGGTCGGGGGAAACCTTGGCCGAGGATCGACTCGAGACCGCATGGACTCGAGGATCGTCTCGGCCTCTGGGGTCGAATTGGACGTCGAGGTCCCGGTGGTCGGGGCAGATGCACTGATCAGACAGGCGATCAGCACCTGCTGCTGTTCCATGAAGGCAGCCAAGCTGCTCTCGAAGGCCGTCAACCTGAGTCCGAGCTCCACACGAGGTAATTTAGCAGGCTTCTCCGGCTCCGAGGACCCGGGACGGCGGTCGGGGCTATGTGACCTGGCCCTCGAGGGACCAAATGCATCCACTGACGCCGCCCTCGCGGGTTTCTTCTTCCTTTTGTGTTCTCATGAGGGAGACCTCCGCTCAGAGGAGCCCCGACGATGCTTGGGGTCGGACTCCCAAGACGTCGAGGCCTCTGACCAAGTCTGGGCCCGGCCGGACGCAGTCAGAGGAGATCCTTTCTCGTTGATGCTGACGGCTCCTCAACGCCTTAGATGACATTTTTCCATGCAGGCCACAGATCATCGGGTCATGATCGGGCCCGAGGCATTAGAGGCAGCAGTCGTGTGTGTCGGTGAGAGACATCAGTTTCTTACACCGATCACACTTCTTGAACCCACTGGCAGCCATCAGGGGGAAAAAGGGCCCCTGCAAGGTCAAAAGACCGGGCTGCCAGTGAAAAAAGAAAAAAAGGCGCGAACGCTAGTCTCGAAGGACAAAAACCGAAAAAGTAGCTCCGGGTTCGATACCGGTGTACCGCGCCCAGGCAGGAAGGGGAACCTGCGTCGAACCGGCAAAAAAACACAAATTCTTCGAAGAAAATCAACGTTTAACCGGGTGACCAAGACACATGTCTGTCGGGCTCCGCGGAAAAAAGACAACTGAGCAAGATGGCACTCTTGGGCGGGAAGGGGACCGCGCATGCGCACTGCATTCCCAAAGGCTTTCTTTGAAAGCTGGGGAA
The DNA here is from genome assembly GCA_033557465.1 of Ichthyophis bannanicus. Taxonomy (NCBI): domain Eukaryota; kingdom Metazoa; phylum Chordata; class Amphibia; order Gymnophiona; family Ichthyophiidae; genus Ichthyophis; species Ichthyophis bannanicus. The sequence continues at coordinate 3,055,300 of CM066043.1, forward strand.
ATGCTCTGCACGAGGGCTCCGTCAGCGCCAACATCACCCATATGCGAGGACTGACTTCCTGCTTGGTCCTGGAGAATGTCAGGGTCCATTGAGCTGTTCACATGTGCAACCAGGCATATGGTACCAAACGTACTGTAGAAACCATATGGCCTAGAAGTTGTAGCATCTCTCTGGCTGAGAGATGGTCCTCGAGTCATTCTTGAGATGTGAGCCGTACTAGTCGAGTACAACGGTCCTGGGGGAGAAATGCCCTTGACCATTGAGTATCTAGAAGAGCTCAAATGAATGGGAACTAGATGGGATTTTGGAAGATTTATCACAAATCCCAGATCTTGCAGTACCTGCATTGTACAAAGGGATAGATGAACCTCCTGTGAGGTGGCTGCCCTTATTAGCCAGTCATCTAAGTAAAGGAAGACGAATATCTCAAGAATCCTGAGATATGCAGTTACGACCGCCATGCACTTTGTGAAGACTCTTGGGGCAGAAGCAAGTCTGAAGGGAAAGACACTGTATTGATAGTGATTTCCCTGAAGATGAAGTGTAGATATATCCTCCTTCATCCATATCCCAGTGAGTATGTTTCCTTTAGATATAGAGAACATAGCCATTCTCAACTCTGGAAATAAGGTAGAAGGGTTTCTAGTGAGACCATCTTGAATTTCTCCTGGACTAGAAACTTGTTTAGGTTTCTGAGGTCTAAGATTGGTCTGTACCCTCCATTTTTCTTTGGTATGAGAAAGTAGGGAAAATAGAACCCCATCCCTTGTTGGGATGTTGGAACCTTTTCTATGGCACGCTGTGACAAAGAGGCGACCTCCTGATGCAGGAGAGCAGTGAGTGGGAGTTGAGAATAATATTCCCCCACTAGGGTGGAGGGGGAATGCTAATGCTTATAAATAAATGAAGCCTATACCCCTCTTGCGCTATGGCTAGTGTCCACTGCTCAGAGGTGATAAGATGCCACCTGTGGGCATAATGGCAAAGTCTGCCTGCTATGTGGAGGGGGGTGGGAGTTCTCCAGGGGCAGGGTGGCTAGGTTCTCTAGGAAGAAATCAAAAACTAGGCACAGATTGGGTCTGCACAACTGGTTGAGATTTAGGAGCCTGTGGCTTCTTCTGCTGCTTGGGAGGCTGTTGCCTCTGAGTACCCTGAGGGTGATAGAGAAGCCAGGGGGTAAGAAGGGTAAAATGTCTTCTTACAACAGAAAGCTTTCTTTGCCACTGCTTTCTTCTTGTCAGGATTGGCAGTTGTTTTAGAAAGCCTATTGAGGGTGGTATTCTCAGATTTTAACTGAGAAGCCTCATTTTGCTAATCCTTCCCAAATAGATTCTCACCTATACAGGGATTACCACCCAGCTTGTCTTGAACCCATTGTTCAAGGTCTGATGCTTGAAGCCATGCAATCCTACATGCATCAATGTAGATGGATACTGCTCTGCTAGTGCACTCAAAGCAGTCAAAGGTTGCCCTATTGACAAACTTCAAAACATTCTGGGCATGTTTGACTAATGTAAGATAGTCTGCCCTCTTATCCATCTGGGAGAAGAGGAACCATTGATCCCAGATCTCTAGTTATTTCCTTAAGGAACATATCCATGTAGAGTATGTATGAACTTATACAGGCTGAAAGCATGGAGGCCTGAAAGCACCACCGCCCAAAGGCATTGAGGGTTCTTGACTCCCTACCTGGGGAATTGGAGGAGTGCGCTTTAGAACTCTTAGTTCGACACATTGCTGATTCCACTACCATTGAGTGGCGTGAAAGCTGTGTTTTCTGGAAACTGGGACTCTCTGGTATTCGATACATGGTAACGAGTCGCCAAGTATGGAGAGAAATGGTGAGGGGCGTTTCCCACATCTGAAGCATAAGGTCCTGGAGTATTTGGTGACTAGGCAGAGTAGTCACCTCCTTAGGAGCTGTAGGTATTAGAGCTCCAATTCCTCTGCTCTGGGCGTAATGGAAAGGCCCCTTGCCATATCCTTGTTAAATTCTTGAAGAGACATATCTTCGGCAGGGGACATTCATCGTTGCAACGATGGTGAGGGTTCCACCGGAAGGCTTTGCATTTCTCGGGTACTGATCGATTCATCATCTGAAGAATCGGAATCAGAAGAGTCAAAGTATTGACAGGAGCGATGCTCCTGCTCTTGTAAGCTCCAGTACTGATCGAGATCGGTATTGGCCCGAGAGACTTGTCATACGGTATCTCGGAACCGGGAATAGACTCTAGGACCGGCATAGGCAGGAGTGTGTCGAGCGGCATGAAACCTGTCAACTGTACCGGTGCTGGCGGTATCGCTGGTAAAGTCCTAACCGGGACCAATGCCACCAACAGAGCTGCTTTAGACTCCACTCAATGGCCAGGAGATGCTCATCCATAGAGCTTGCTGATGCCTGGTTATCGGTACCAGAAGCATGGGCTACCATCCCAGAGCTTGGCACCAGGAGCTCTCCCAAGGTGGAGGACTCAGGAGCATCCTGGACCCCTTTGATGGCTTTAGAGGGGAGGTTCTCCTGCCGGGGTTGTTTGGCCAGTCGATGCAGCTCTAGCGCAACGCTCGAGGCATCTCTATGTTTAGATAGAGATCTACACTTGGGAGGTCAGCCTGCCTTCGAGGAAGACTTGTGCTTTGAAACCTGAGATCCATGAGAGGAAGCATATGCCCTCAATGACATCGAAGCGAGCGAAACCGCATCTGAGGCAAAGAGGGAGCCGAGTTTTGAGGCCCGATTCTATAGGCCTCTCTCTGTCATCTTTTTGCATAGGGGACATTTGGATGGCTGGTGATCTGGGCTGAGGCATTTAAGACATCAGTGATGGGTATCAGTTGCTACCACACTTAGAACATTTTTTAAAACCACTGATTGGTTTTTCCATCGTGTCTGTAGACTGAATGGAAGGCCTAAAGCTTAAAATGGCATTGATGCGCTTTTAGAAATTAAACTTCTTATTTATTTTTTACGGAAAGAAAAACTGAATTGAAGATATCGGTTCCAGCGTTGACGGGAAGGCAGACGTAACCACAAAAAACAAAAGAAGAAGAATGAAGGCATTTTCTGCGGTGACAGGATTTGATTCCTGCTGGCTCCGCGGAAAATGAAGAACTGAGGAGGGGAGAGTTCCAAGGACGGGAAGGCAGCAATGCAGGCACAGTGGGACGCTCCCAAAACCTTTCCTATTGGACGCAGGGGAGAGTTCCCACGCGGGCTCCATCAGTACCGGCATCACCCAAATGTGAAGACTACATTCCTGTTCCTGGAGATATTCTCCCTTCCACATTGAAAGCATATTAGATTACACATTATGTGTGTTATTTATGAATCTATGTTTAAATTGATTTTTTTTCTGTGTTCCTTTTCCTTGTGCTCATGCTGCATCTCACAGAGTGTATTATGATTTTATTTTGTATTATGTGTTTTATGTCATTACCATGTTATTATACTTTATTGTGTTACCTAAACTATAAAAACACCAAAGTGCCCCTGATGCAGGCAGACAATGCTGAAACACAGCCATGTCGGGCTGAATAAGTTTACTCTGTGGCTATTAATCTGCTCTGTGGTATTTTTCAATTATCTCTTCCTGTTTTTGCTTACTGTGGACTTCTATTGATAGGCATGGAGTGGAGGAGTAGCCTAGTGGTTAGAACACTGGCTTGGTAACCAAGCAACCAGGGTTCAAAACCCACTAGCACTCCTTGTGGCCTTGGGCAAGTCACTTAATCCTCCATTGCCTCGGAAGAAAGGCCTGGCAATCTACTTCCAGTGACACTGCCAAGAAAACCCAGGAGCTTCTGGGTCGCCAGGAGTCAGGACTGACTCGAAGGCACACATTGCATTTTTGCATTGATAGGAGGTATCCCCACTTTAGGGAGGGGGGAAGGGGATTTGCATTGTTGGAACGGAGTGGGACAGTTATGCCACATGGTGGCAGCCAGGTAGGAAGCTCAAGGAATGTACAGGATTACAACTCAGGCTTTTAAGGAAATGGTCCTGTGTTGGCACCATCTGATATCACATACCCAATATGTCAAAGGGAAAACGGTATTTTTGATGCTCCGTTTCTTGCACAGAATGATGGAGAGAGATCCCAACAGAACCTTTGCAAGCATCTCATTTCTCCTTCTAAAATGGGTTGTTTTTCTGCTTTGGATCATCACCACTTACCTGGTCTATCCACAGCTTGCCCACAATGATGTTATGCACTGTGGTGGTAACTTTTTTCCAGGTATAGTGATTGCCGGTTGCATGGAAGATACAGTGAATGGTACCTATGGAAGAAAAGTGAGAGAACGAACAGTAAGAATGATAAAGGGAGAAAACAGATTGAAAGGCTGTTATAAAAAGAAACAGGGATAGAAAGAGTGGTGACAAAAGGGATGAAAATAAGACAGTGGTACAGAGTAGTCAACAGCTTTGTGCATACTGGTATCAAGACAGACAGGTATACTGAAAAAGAAAATTCCAAAGAAATTAAGAAGCAGGCCAGCTTATGCTCTACAAAGAGAGATCAGAAGCTTTACTATACTGAGTTAGACAAATAATTCATTGTCGCCTAAGGCAATGAAAGTCAATACTACCATATGAAGCAGGGGTCAGAAATTTTATTTTATTTATTTTTATTTAAAAGGATTTATATCCTGCTTTATCCTTGAATCAAAGTTTAACAAATAAAAAAACCAAAACTAATATTTAATAAGGTGATACTTTAAAGCCATAACTTAACAGATTTTTTGAGTAGCTTGAGGGGTGGGGGGAGAAGCGACTAACACCCCCTTCCTGTTCTGCATTAACTACTGAAAGCTACACAAGAAATGTGTTAAGTTAAATGATTTAACAAGATGCTATCCCTTTGGATATTTGCTTTTCTCTCATTACACATTACTTTTGTGCATTCCAGTGTACTATGTTGCAAGGAGGCCCATCCAGAGTCCAGGGGGGAACAAAGACAGGGAATTCACCCTAGTAAAGGGCCCCCTTTACTCAAGTCAGGGTAGGAAAACCATAAACACCTCCAGGGATCAGAAAACTTCCACGTGGACCACATTTCATTCTCCCCCTAGTGGAATGAAGGGGAGAGGATACAAGGCTCAGAACCCTTTAGGCAGTGAATGCTTCAAGCACTCAGGTGCCCGGAGTCAGGCTGATTGTCGTCACCTGAGTAGAGTGGGGTTGGAGCTAGAGCCCTGGAAGTATAAACCCAGAGCAGAGTATGATTCAGTGGAAAGGAGAAGCAGGAAGCCAGGCTGAGCAGAGCAGAGGAACGGAGCGTCCAGCTGGAGAGAGTGCTATTTGGCATGTAGCACAGCTGCAGGAGAGTTTGGAGCCAGGAACAAGAGAGACTCCAAGATCCCCCGGGAGGCTGTTAGCAGAGCAGGACGGGGAGTCAGAGCCTATGCAGCTGGGAGAGCCTGAGGTGAAGCTGACTGAGGAGGACACTCCCATGGACTGTACCTTGTGCCAAGCTATAAACCTGGGAACGTGAGAAAGCAAGCCAGTCCTGAAAGAAGGTTATCCAGGAAAAAGGTACCCTTATTCCACAAGCAGGGTGGCTGTGTTTCCCTGGTGTTTATAAAGGGGAAGTTTACCACAGACTTTAAATGTGCTTTTTGTTTGTGCTTTAGCCAGCAAGGCTAAGAAGGGAATACAATAGGCTTGCTGGTAAAGACTGTGTATCCTGCAATAGAGAACCTTTAAAACTGCATTTTGTGGTTGGAAATATTTTGGACAATTTTTGCTTCAAAGAATCCTGAACCAACAATCCTATGTGTGGTATGAGCGAACCATTGCGTATATAAAAATAATAAATTTCTGTCATTTGTCTTACCTACTTGAGCCTGACTACAGCTTTCTGCATGGTGCACTCATACAGCTACTACATTTCCCAGAGGGCATTGCAGGGAAAGTAGTTACTCACCTGTAACAGGTGTTCTCCAGGAGCAGCAGGAATCAGTCCTCACATATGGGTGACATCGAAGTCGATGGAGCCCTTGCGGAGCATTTCCCCAGCTTTCTATGAAAGCCTTTGGGAATACTGCACGCATGAGCGGTCCCCTTCCAGCCTAAAGGTGCCATCTTGCTCAGTCTGATGACATAGCTAAAAAACAGCACACAAATGTAAAAATAAACTATGTACAACTGCAACTCCCAGGGGAGGAGGGAGGGTTGTGAGGACTGATTCCTGCTGCTCCTGGAGAACACCAGCTACAGGTGAGTAACTACTCTTTCTCCAGGACCAAGCAGGAAGTCGGTCCTCACATATGGGTGACTCCCCAGCTCTGGGCTACCAGGAACCCAGGCAGAACAAGAGAACTCCCTCTAGTCCCAGCATCAAAGAAAGGCTTTTCACTGAAAGAACCTCCACCGGTAGCCCAACGGAGGGCTGGAGGGCAGGAGTTGCCTAAACCTCAAAGAGATTCCGGAGTACTGCCTGGCCCTATGGGACTCCCTCTCCAGGCAGTAATGGGCCGCAAATGTCTGGCTTGAGGACCAATTTGCAGCCCTGCAGATGTCTGCCAACGGTACAGAGCAGAGATGAGCTACTGAGGCAGCCATAGCCCTGACACGGTGGGCCGTGACCCGACCCTGCAAGGGAAGGTCAGCCACCCTGTAAGCCCAGGTGATACAGTCAGCCACCCAGATGGACAAGGTACACTTGGACACAGCTACCCCCAAATTATTAGGGTCAAAAGATATGAAGAGCTGAGTAGCCCTTCTATGCCCCTGCGTACGGTCAAGGTAGAAGGATAAAGCCCTTCTACAGTCCAGGGTGTGCAGGACCGCTTCAGCCTGGCTTGCATGAGGCCTAGGGAAGAATGTTGGAAGAACCACCTCCTGGTTGAGGTGGAAAGAGGAGACAACCTTTGGGAGGAACTTTGGGTGAGTCCCAAGGACTACCCTGTTCCTACAGAAGTGAGTGTAAGGCTTATCACAGACCAGGGCCTGAAGCTCACTCACTCGCCTGGCCGAGGATAGGGCTACCAGGAAGAGTGCCTTCCAGGACAGGAAGCGGAGAGGACAAGTAGCTATCGGCTCAAAAGGTGGGCAAGTCAGTTGCTGCAAGACCACATACAACTCCCACTCAGGAGCTGGAGGACGTACAGGAGGCTTGAGCAAGAGCAAACCTCCGAGAAACCGGGACACCAAGGGGTGAACCGACGGAGTGTCCATCCACCAGTGAGTGGTGAGCTGCTAGAGCTGAGAGGTGGACCCGAACAGAATTGGATTTAAGTCCCTGATTGGATAAGTGCAGCAGGTACTGAAGCACTACTGGTACAGCACATGAGAAAGGATCTTCTGTACACAGCTAACACCACATAGAAAACCTTTTCCATTTCAGGGCATAGGTTTTCCTAGTGGACTGCTTCCTAGAGGCCAGGATGACCTCCTCAACTTCCTGAGGAAGGCCCCAAGGAGCCAAAACTACCCTTGCAGCTTCCAGGCCATCAAATTGAGAGATGAGACTGGGGTGCAGAAGAGAGCCCTGATCCTGAGAGAGAAGGTCGGGCTGCAACCCCAGAGGCAGTGGGGTGTCCACTGCCAGCTGAAGCAGAAGTGGGAACCAAGGCTGCCTCGGCCATCTGGGAGCGACCAGAAGGACCAAGGCCTTGTCCTGAAGAATCTTGAACAGGGTTCGGGCCACCAGAGGCGTGGGAGGAAACGCATACAGGGGGCCCTGGGACCAGGAAATGAGAAAAGCATCTTCTGCTAGCCGCAGAGGATGCGGTTGCCTGGAACAGAACATGGGCAGCTGCTTGTTCAGGGGACTGGCAAACAGATCTATGGATGGAAGTCCCCATTTCAGGATAATCTTCCGAACCACTAAGGGATGGAGCTGCCATCCGTGGAGCTGCAGAATCCTGCTCAACCTGTCTGCCAGGGAATTCTCCTGGTCAGGAAGATAAACAGCCTTGAGAAACATGTTGCGCTTGAGCGCAAACAAGCAAAGGTCCAGTGCCTCCTGACAAAGGAGCCTGGACCCAGTGCCGCCCTGTTTGTTCACATAAAACATGGCTACTTGATTGTCTGTTTGTACTAGGACAGACTGGTGAGCCAGGGTTTGAGAGAAAGTCCTGAGGGCTAAGCGAATAGCCCGTAGTTCCAGCAGCTTGATTTGCTGCGTGGCCTCCCAGGGAGACCACAGGCCCTGGGTGCACTTGCCCAGACAATGTGCACTCCAGCCCTGTAGGGAGGCATCGGTGGTCAACACCACTGTGTACCGAGGCATCTGAAAGGGCACCCTTTGCAGTAAGTTTGCCGCCTTTGATTTGGTTGATCACTCCCTTCTTCTGTCTCATCTACGTGAAGCTGGCCTCTGTAGCACTGTATATCGATGGTTCCACTCTTTTCTTTCTTCTAGATCTGCTGCAGTCCTTTCCTCCTCTCCATCCGTTCCCCCCTCAGACCCTTTTCCCCTTCCCTGCGGAGTCCCACAGGGCTCCGTTCTCGCACCTTTGCTCTTCAACCTCTTTCTGACTCCTCTCACCTTGTTGATACAACAGTTTGGGATCACGGCCTTCTTTTATGCAGATGACATTCTTCTTCTCTATCACACCTCCCCTGTTTGTCCTGATCTTGCCCCCCTTAACCTGTGTCTAACTGCTGTCTCCGACTGGTTAACTAATAACTGCCTCCATCTCAACACCTCCAAAACTACTGCTATTTGGTTTTCCCACGGTCATCAGCCCCCCTCTCTGGCCCCCTCTTTCTCTGGTTCACCTATCTCTCTTGTTCCTACTTTTCGTTATCTTGGTGTACTTTTCGATTCTGACCTTTCCTTTTCAGCCCACATTTCCCATATCTCCAAAACCTCTTTCTACTACCTCCATCAGACCCGGGCAATTCGTCCTTTTCTTTCTCCCTCTGCTCTTACTACTCTGCTTCTATCACTGGTTATTTCTCGCATTGACTTTGCCAATTCCATTTTCACTGGTCTCACCAAGCTCCAACTGTCACGTCTTCAACGAATCCAAAATACAGCCGCTCGACTTGTGTCCCACTCCTCCCCCAGAGACCACGTCACCCCCCTTCTTTTCCGCCTTCACTGGTTACCAATTTCCTTCCGCATTCAGTTCAAACTACTCACCCTTGTTCATAAAGCACTTCACATCTCCACTCCTCAATACCTGGCTGACCTCATCCACTTTCACACTCCCAGACACACTCCCCGCTCCTTTCATCTCAACCGTCTCACACTACCCCCTCCCTCCCTAACCCACCTGCACTCTACCCGTTCCTCAGCATTTTTTTTCCTAGGCCCTGCCCTCTGGAACTCCCTTCCCACCGCCCTCGCCTGCAACATCACCCTACCTTCAAGCTGGATCTAAAGACTCGCCTTTTCTCCCTTGCCTTTGGCCCTCCCTCCTCTCACCCCTAACCTTTTTTCCTATACCCTTTGATATCAACCTGCTCTCCCATTTTCTCTCTACAAAGTAATTGTAACTCTCTTTCTACTTTTCCGGCCTTGTGCCTTGCTGTTACTGTAATATTTTATTATCATTGTAAACCGCTCTGCTATTTTGAAGGGCGGTCTATCAAATAAATAAACAAACATAAGTTGGGGGGGGGTGCAGCCACCATTGCAGGGAGTTCAAGAATGGCTTGGACACCCTTACTCTGTCTCTGAGGCTCCCTGTGGCCTGTGTCCACCGAGTTCTGAAGCACCACTGTGCAGGTCTCATGTGGAGCCGGGCATTGGGAGTCACATGTACTGTTGAAGCCATGTGGCCGAGAAGCCTCAGACAGAATCTGGCGGGGACCAGGGACCTGCTGAGAAACTGGGTTGCCAAGCTGATCAGTCTTTGGGCTCTGTCCTCTGGCAAGAAAGCTTTTGCCTGCAGAGAGTCTAGTCTTACCCCTATGAACTCCAAGTTTTGGGAGGGGAGCAAAGTGGACTTCGCGAAGTTTATGACAAACCCCAGGTGTTGAAGTAGAGAAATAGTGCGGAGGGTGGCTTGCCTGGCCTCCTGGCACGTCTGACCCCTGATGAGCCAGTCGTCCAGATAGGGGAAAACAAAGATACCCTGATTTCTCAAGTAGGCCGCCGCCACTGCCAGGCATTTGGTAAAGACCCTGGGGGCGGAGGTGAGGCCGAAAGGCAGCACTCTGTACTGATAATGTTTCCTCTCACAATGAACCTGAGGTACTTTCTGTGGTCTGGATGAATGAGGATGTGAGTGTAGGCATCCTTTAGATCTAAAGAGCATAGCCAATCTCACTTGTAGAGGTAGGGCAGAAGTGTTCCAAGAGTAAGCAGAGTGGAGGAGTGGCCTAGTGGTTGGGGCAAGGTACTTCGGGCCGGAAGGTCGGGGGTTCAAATCCCACTAGAGGACAGCAACCTTGGGCCGGAAGGACTGGGGTTTCTAGTCCCACAGGGTGCTCCTTGTGGTCTTGGGCAAGCCACTTAACCCTCCATAGCCCATGTTCCCTGTAAAATAGTTCTCTGTGTGCTGTGCTTTCCTGTCTAATCAATGTGTTTATACCTCAAAAATTTCCTGTCATGATTTGACAATTTCCAATCTGTAATCAAAACCGCTGCTGATCGCTGGAAGTAGCGGTATACAAATGTATACTAAATAAAATAAATAAATAAAAATAAGCATCTTGAACTTTTCCTTCTCTAGGAATTTGTTGAGATTTCTGAGGTCGAGAATAGGCCTGAGGCCTCCGGTTCTCTTTGGTACGAGGAAGTACCTGGAGTAGAAACCGTGACCTTGTAGGTGGGGAGGCACAGGCTCCACCGCCTGGTCTCGCAACAGACCCTGAAGCTCCTGCAGGAGGAGGTCTGTGTGGAGAGGAGGACTTGGAGGCTCTCCTGGAAAGTAAGGAGGAGGCAACTGATGAAAATGGAGCCGGTAGCCCTTGTAGACTATGCTTAAGACCCAACTGTCTCCTGTAATGGGTGGCCACCTGTGGGCAAACAGGGCTAGTCGACCTTCTGTGCAGGGATGGGACAGCAGAGACGGAGAGGCTATGCCTTAAGAGTCAAAAGCCCCCACCCTGCTGAGTGGGAGCAGGAGCCAGAGGCTTGGGGGTCTTCTGCCTATGGGGCCCCATGTCCCTGCCCCTTGGCCTGCTGACCCTGTGGGGGACCTGGGGAGGCCTGGTAAGGTGGGAACTGTTTGTAGGCAGTCACCTTCCTCGGTTAAAAGGACTTCTTACCCAAGCCCTTCTTCTGAGAAGGGGCAGAAGTCTTCCTAGACAGCCTTATTTATTTTATTTATTTATTTAAAGTTCTTATATACCGCGCTCTCTCATCAGCGCGGTTTACAGTAAACAAAGTGCTCACAGATAGCAACATGCTGTCGTGAGCTTATATGTAACAGGGGATCTAACAGGGTTCAACTTAGGAAAACTTTGTACATCTTAATTATACAACTATATACAATGGTATATTTCTTGTTATACAGAAGCGATGGATCAGATTATACAACTATGGACAATGGTAGATTTCTTGTTATGTAGAAGAGATGGATCAGATCGATTTTGGTTTATAGAGGGGGCTTAGGAAAGTTGAGAGGGTAGGAGATGGTAACTGGTGTTGGGAGAAGTGTAAGAGGAACAGGTGGTGTTTTATAGCTTTTCTAAATTGCTTGAGGTCCTTAATTGCTCTTATGGAGGGAGGAAGGTTGTTCCAGCATCTAGGGGCGAAGTATGAGAAAGCTCTTTCCGTGGTTGCATTTGAATGCTTTGTGGAGTCGGTTGGGATGGTTAGGGTATTGGCTGTTGCAGATCTCCTGGATCTGGTATCAGGGGTGTGAGTGAGGAGTGTGCAGATTGCAGGGAGCGCTAAGTTATTGATGGCCTTAAATGTTGTAAGTAGCGCTTTGTATGTAATTCTGTGAGGGATTGGGAGCCAGTGTAACTCCTTTAATATAGGGGTTATATGATCACTCCTTGAGGCTCCATGTAGGATGCGAGCAGCGGTGTTCATTGCTAATTGAAGCGTGTTTAGGGTGCTTTTTGGGAGGCCGTGGAGAACTATGTTTGCGTAGTCAAAGTGGGGAGTGACTATCGTTTGAAAGATGGTGCGGAAGTTGTCGGGATCGAGCATGTTTTTGAGGTGTCTGAGGGTTCTAATCTTGAAGTAAATGGTTTTCACTGTTCGGTTTATGTGCTCTTTGAAGTTTAGGCGATGGTCCAGAGTTACACCTAGATATTTTATGGTGGTTTTGACTGGCAGTTCGGCGTCCCATACTTTTAGGGTAGATGGGGATGAAAATTCCTTATTCTTGGTGATGATTAAAACTTCGGTTTTTTTGAAGTTTATTCTCATGTTCTGTGTGAGAAGCCAGTCTGCTATTGCATCGAAGCACTCTACTACAGGGGTCTCAAACACGCGGCCCGCGGGCCGCATGCGGCCCGCGAGACAACATTGTGCGGCCCGCGACGGCTTCTGCTGCTGCTGCTGTTGCCGCCGTGGCAACGGCAGAATCGACGGTCAATTTTAAAAAAAAAAAAACTGGCTTCTGCTGCTCAAGCAGCAAAATCAGCTGTCCTGCGGCCCCTTCCTCTCTGCCCGGAGATCCCCAAGAGTGCTCCATCAGCGGGTGCTTTTCAAGCCGCGAAGAGAGTATTTCCCTCTCGCGAGGCTTGAAAAGTGACTAGGTTTAAGCCGCGCGAGAGGGAAATACTCTCTTCGCGGCTTAAAAAGCACGCCGCAGATGAAGCACACTCAGGGCTCTCCGCACAGAGGGGAAGGGGCCGCGGGACGGCTGATTTTCTGCTGCAGCAGCAGAAGCCAGGTTTTTTTTAAATTTACCTGGGGGGGGGGGTGTAGGACTGGAAATGGGCTATTGGCAGGGGGGGGTATGACTGGAAATGGGCTATTGGCAGGGGGGGTTAAGACAGGAAATGGGCTATTGGCAGGGGGGGTGTATGACATGAAAAGGGCTATGGTGGGGGCTAGGACTGGAAATGGGCAGGTGGGGGTTAGGAAGGACTGGAGGTGGGCTGATGGGGGGAGTTAGGACTGGTAATGAGTTATGGAGGGGCTGACTGAAATGGGGTAATGGGGGTTAGGGCTGGAAGTGGGCTATTGGCAGGGGGGGTTATGACTGGTAATGGGCTATGGGGGGGGGGTAAGACTGAAAATGGGGTGATGGGGGTAAAACTGGACGTGCGCTATGGGGAGGTTAGGACTGGTAATGGGCTATGGGGGGTCTAGGACTGGTAATGGGCTGGGGGGGGTTGCTAGGACTGGAAATGGGCTGAGTGGAAGGGGGGCTTGAACTGCAAATGGCTGATGGGGAGGGGGGCTTGGAATGGAAATGGGCTGTGAGGGGAGGGAGCTAGGATTGGAAATGGGCTGATGGGGGGCTAGGATTGGAAATGGGCTGATGGTGAGGCTAGGATAGGACTGGAAATGGACTGATGGGGGGACTAGAAGGGAGCGGATGCTGGGTGGGGCTGGAACTAGAAAGGAGCTGATGTTGGGGGAGGATTAGAATGGGATGGAGCTGGGAAAGTGAAATGGAGAGGGGAAAAATATTTTGTCTGGGAGAGAAGAAAAATCTACAATTGGCCAGGTATTGGGAGAGTAAGTGGGGATTGAGGATGGAGGGGTAAAATTTGAGTGGATGAAATAGGAATGAGGAAAGAGAAAAAGGAGAAAGATTAGTATGTTAAAGCAGATGTAGAGAGAGAATGGAAAAAAAACTAGGAGAGAAGAAAGGGCAAATGGACAGCAGACGATGGAGAGTTAGCAGAAGACATGAAGAAACCAGAAGAAAGTGGCTGGAACAATTGCAACTGAAAAAAATGCACAAAAGGTAGAAAAATATCTCTTTATTTTGAATTTATTAACTGGAATATGTCAGCTCTGGGAAATGTGCATCATTAATGTTTGCGCTTTGTTTAGTACAAGAGGAAATTAATTTATAGTTTTATTTCTACAGTGTTGTTGTACATTCCAAGTTTGGCTTTTGGGGTTCCCAGTTTAATTATTGTCTTCTTGTTTCTAAATCTTTTAGTCTTTCTTTATCCATACTCATTAAAGAGGCATGTTTACTAAAAGTTAGTGTATGGTAACATTATGCAAATATTTATGCAAATGAGGCCCCTTATGCAAATGAGGCCCCGCGTCTTATGCGGCCCCCGGGTTACTTTACAAGTCCTCATTTGGCCCTCAAAGCAATTTGAGTTTGAGACCCCTGCTCTACTAGTACCATGAAATCTGGTCGAGTGATGTTGATTGGTGTGAAAATGAGCACATCATCTGCATAGATTAAAGAGGATACTCCGAATGAACGAGTGATCTCACACAACGGCTGCATGTAGATATTAAAGAGTAGCGCCGAGAGGGAGGATCCTTGAGGGACTCCTTGTTTCAACTGAAATGATTCTGAGGTGTTTGTTCCCATACGAACATGTTGCCAGCGCTCTTCTAGGTACGATTTACACCAATCCAGTGCTAACCCCTGGATCCCTTTGCATTGGAGTCGGGTTAGGAGTTTGTTATGGTCCACTGAATCAAATGCTGCGGAGATGTCAAGAAATATTAATGCAAATCCATTTTTGATGCTGTCGATTCCAGTGATGAGAGTGTTGGTTAATGAGGTCAGCAGTGTTTCGACTCCATGAGCTTCCCTGAAGCCATGTTGACAGGGGTCTAGTGGAGATGCGGTGTCTATATGTTGTTGGATCTGGATTTGTGTTATCTTCTCGATTATTTTAGCTAGAAAGGGGATGCTGGCAATTGGACGATAGGATTCTTCCTTTGTTGAGTCTAGTTGGTTGTTTTTTTAGAAGAGGTCTTATGGAGGTCTGCTTGAGAGCTGATGGGAAGGTACCTGTTGAGAATGATTGGTTTATGATTTTCGATATGCACGGGCTGAGTTCAGATCTCATTGCTTTTATCCAGTGTGCTGGACATGGATCATTTGCTGCTGTGGTTGTGTTTATTCTGGTGACAATGTCTTCAATATGTTTTGTGGAGGGGGGTACGAACTTGTAGAGTGGGTTCTCAGGTACATGAAATTGGGAAGGTATCAAGGGGGGGGGCTAGTGATGTTTTGATGGCTTTTGATTGGATGTAGTTGGCGTACTTTTGGGGGTGTATGGATTCTTGCTGTGGCGGGGATGATTCTGTGGTTAGTACTCTTACGAGGTTAAAGAGCTCTCGTGGCTTGTTTAGAGAGCGGTTGAGGAGTTCTGAGTGATAGGCTTTTCTGGTGAACCAGACCGCTTCACGGTGGGTTTTTAGATGGGTTAGGTATAAAGCTTGGTCAGAGGAGTTCTGGGATTTACGCCATCTTCTCTCTAGCTTCCTCAAAAGAGTGAGGGATTTCTTTAGCTCTGGGGTGAACCATGGTGCCGATGGTTTCTTATCCAAAAGGTTATCCAGAGTTGGGTGGCTATTAGCTGTGGATAATTCCGAGTATTCCTTGAGGGTGTTGTTCCAGTTGTCAACCATGTCGTTGATGTTGTCCGATGGTCGGGTCAATTTTGGGAAGACAATGTTCATGATTTCTTCCTTATCAAATGGTTTGAATCGTCTGTGGTTTGTTGGAGCCCGTTTTATAGTGTGGTTGACTGATTTTTGCTGTACTGGTATCTTGAATGATAGGAGTCCTCGTGAGGTGCTCAGTCTCAAGCTGTGCAGCCTTCTCGGCCATGGGCTTGCCGAGAAGGTTTTCACCTCGGCAAGGGACATCGACCAACTTGTCTTAAACCCATAGCTCGAGGTCCGATGACTGCAGCCATGCCTGGTGTCGAGCCGCGATGCCGGCTGCCTCAACACGGGCCGAGGCCTCGAAGCCATCATAGGCTGCTCGGGACATTTATTTATTTAGCTGTATTTGTATCCCGCTTTTCACCGGGTCAAAGCGAAATTACATAAAAGGGGGGGGGGGATTTACGTATAAGGGCGGGGCCATCACCAGGGAGGCTACATTGATGATTTCAGCATAAGACATAGGACAGACTTTGGACTTGGACAGATTTTGGACATGGTCGAGTTAGTATAGTTTGAGTTAGGTGGTCATGGTGGGTGAGATCAGAGGTTATTGTGCTTTTTTGGTGGGGGTTATGTTGAGGTATTCCTGAAATAGGATGGTTTTCAGCTGTTTTCTAAAAGATAGTAGATCAGTGTTGTTTCGGAGAGAGTTCCATAAGGATGGAGCATACAGTTCAAAGGCTCGATCGCAGGTCCGTTGCGAGCATTTGGTTCTTTTGTGCGGGATGGTGAGGGAGTTGCTGGAGGCTTGTCTGGTAGTTCTGCCATGAGCTGGTCAAGAGTAGGGTGTTAAGTTGGGAGTTCCGTGTTTGATGTATGGCTTTGTGGGTGAGTAGGATGGCTTTGTATTTAGTCCTTGCTTCGAGACATGAACTTAGAGCATTCCCGAATCCCCAAAGAAAAGGCCTTGAACCTCTGCAAATGTTCCCCGGAGAGACCAGCAGAGAACCCGGCAAGTTCCTTCGCCAGGTCCCGCAAGTACATGCCCATGTACAGCTGGTAGGACTGGACACGGCAAGCAAGCATCGAGCCCTGGAGGCACTTTCTACCAAACACATCCAGGTTCCAGGCCTCCCGGCCGGGGGGCACCGCAGAGTGCATCTTCTGGCTCTTCAGACGATGCATGGCCGATTCCACCACCATGGAATGGTGTGGTAGCTGCACCTTTTGAAAACCAGGGCTCTTACGGAGTCGATAAATGGAATTGACCAGCTTGCTTAAAACCAGCGCCAAGGCCGGTGCCTCCCACATCCGAAAGAGGAGCCGTTCCAGCATCCGAGGAACCGGAACAGTAAAGGCCTCCTTCGGAGGAGAGTCATACTGGAGGGCCTCGAGCTCTTCGGCTCGAGGCTCCTCCTCGGAGTCCGCGGGGATCGCCAATGCAGTGGCCATATCCCGAATGAACTCTGACAACCGGGTATCCTCTGGGGGGGGGGGGGGGGGAAAAAATCCGGGGCTCGGACTGCGGTGAGTCAGACGGGACGCAACGAGTCCTAAAGGTATCGGGGGACTCCTTGTCCTCCGTCTCCCAGGCGGACTCGTCCGAAAAGGAGTTGGGCTCCGACTGTGTGGGGCCCAGCAGCACCTGCCCCGATGCCGAAGGAACCAGCGTCAACACCCTCGGTCCCGACCGGGAGGTCGAGGGTGACCGCGACCGAGGTCGACCTCATAAGAACATAAGATATGCCATACTGGGTCAGACCAAGGTCCATCAAGCCCAGTATTCTGTTTCCAACAGTGGCCAATCTAGGTCATATGTACCTAGCAGTTTCCCCAAGGGACACGGGTTCCACAATGCTTGTATTGGTTCAAGCATTGATATCTTGGGTCCCTTCTTAATGTTGGTTTATGGACCTTTCCTCCAGGAGCTTGTCCAAACCTTTTTTAAACCCAGCTACACTAACAGCCTTTACTACATCCTCCGGTAACAAATTCCAGAGTTTGATTACACGTTGAGTGAAAAAATATTTTCTTTTATTAGTCTTAAATAGTTTACCCTGTAGCTTCATTGCATGTCCCCTAGTCTTTCTATATTCTGATAAGGTAAACAATCAATCTACGTTTACCCGTTCCACTCCGTTCATTAATTTATAGACTTCTATCATATCTCCCCTCAGCCGTCTCTTTTCCAGGTTAAAGAGCCCTAACCTTTTTAGCCTTTCTTCATAGGAGTATCCTTCCATCCCCTTTACCATTTTGGTGGCTCTTCTCTGAACCTTTTCTAAAATCGCTATATCCTTTTTAAGATACGGCGACCAGAATTGCACACAATATTCAAGGTGCAGTCTCACCATGGAACGATATAGAGGCATTATAATATCTTTTGTTTTATTTTCCATTCCTTTCCTTATCATACCTAGCATTCTATTTGCTCTCTTGGCCGCCGCTGCACACTGGGCCGAGGGTTTTAACATGGTATCCACAATGACGCCTAAATCTTTTTCCTGGGTGGTGGTTCCTAATGTGGAACCTTGTATCGTGTAACCATAGTTTGGGTTGTTCTTCACTAGGTGCATAACCTTGCACTTGTCCACATTAAATTTCATCTGCCATTTTGATGCCCAGTCTTCCAATTTATCAAGATCCTCTTGCAATTTTCCACAATCCTCTTGGGTTTTAACAACTTTAAATAGTTTTGTGTCATCTGCAAATTTGATAACCTCACTCATTATTCCACTTTCCAGGTCATTTATGAATATGTCAAAAAGCAGCGGACCCAGCACAGATCCCTGGGGTACACCACTATTCACCTTTCTCCATTGGGAAAATTGGCTATTTAGCCCTACCCTCTGCTTTCTATCTTTTAACCAGTTCCTGATCCACAATAGTACACTGCCTCCTATCCCATGACTCTTTAGTTTTGCCAAAAGTCTCCGATGAGGGACCTTGTCAAAGGCTTTCTGAAAGTCCAGATACACAATATCAACCGACTCACCTTTGTCCACCTGATTATTCACTCCTTCAAAAAAACATAACAGATTAGTAAGACAAGATCTTCCTTGTCTAAAGCCATTTTGGCTGTCTTTCATTAGGTCATGACTATCTACATGCTGAGTAATTTTATTCTTTATGATGGTTTCTACCATTTTTCCCAGTACTGATGTCAGGTTCACCGGTCTGTAGTTTCCCGGATCACCCCTGGAACCCTTTTTAAAAATTGGCGTTACATTGGCGATCCTCCAATCTTCAGGTATTAGAGATGATTTTAATGATAGTTCACAGATTACTAATTGCAGGTCTGCAATCTCGTATTTCAGTTCTTTCAACACAATTGGATGTATACCATCCGGCCCAGGTGATTTGCTACTCTTCAGTTTATCTAATAGTTGTAATACATCTTCCTGATGTATCGATATTTCCTTCAATTCTTTCGCACCTTTAAATACCACTTCAGTCATGGGTAACATCCTTACATCTTCCTCAGTAAAGACTGAAGCAAAGAATTCATTCAGTCTCTCCACAATCGCCTTGTCGCCTCTTAGTGCTCCTTTAACCCCTTTATCATCTAATGGACCAACTGACTCTCACAGGCTTTTTGCTACGAATGTACTTGAAAAGGTCTTTACTTCACGTTTTTGCTTCCGCAGCAAGCTTCTTCTCAAATTCTCCCTTTGCCTGCCTTATCAATGCCTTGCATTTGACTTGCCAGTGCTTGTGCTGTTTCCAGGTTGTGTCGTTTGGCTCTTTTTTCCATTTCCTGAAAGATGCTTTTTTAGCAACAGCCTCTCTGACCTCACCTTTAAACCATGCTGGCAGTTTTTTGGACTTCCTTCCACTTTTCTTAAAGTGTGGAATACAGCTGGTCTGGGTTTCCAAGATAGTATTTTTCAACAACAGCCAAGCCTGATGTACGTCTCTAACCTTTGCAACTGCTCCTTTTAGCTTTTTCTTAACTGTTTTCCTCATTTTATCATAGTCTCCCTTTCGAAAGTTAAAAGGTAGTACTGTGGATTTCCTTACTATCCCTCCTCCACTAATTAAATCAAAGGCAATCATGCTATGATCACTATTGCCAAGTGGCCCCAATCACCTTATCTCTTGCACTAGATCTGGTGTTCCACTAAGGATTAGGTCTAATATGGCTTCCCCTCTGGTCGGTTCATGAACCAGCTGCTCCAAGAAGCAGTCATTTATTTCATCTAGGAACTTTATCTCCCCAGCATGTCCTGACGTGACACTGACCCAGTCGATACTGGGGTAGTTGAAATCACCCATTATTATTACTGTGCTGTAACTTTTGTTAGCTTTCTTGATTTCTTTGAGCATTTCATCATCCATTTGGTCATTCTGGCCAGGCGCTCGATAGTACACCCCCACTGCCATTGCCTTCCCCCTTTTACATGGAATTTCAATCCATATAGATTCTACAGCAGATTTTGTTTCCTGCATAACTTTAATCCTTTCTGACTCAATGCCCTCTCTCTAACAGAGCGTAACCCCTCCACCAATTTGATCAGCTCTATCATTACGATATAGTTTGTACCCAGGTATCACAGTGTCCCACTGGTTGTCCTCCTTCCACCATCTCTCATATTCCAATCATATCTAACCTCTCATTTAGTGCTATATATTCTAACTCTCCCATCTTATTTTTTAGACTTCTAGCATTTGCATACAAGCATTTTAGAGAATGTATTTTATTCATATTAATTTGGCTAATGTTAGACATGGGTAATTTGGGATCTTTAAGCTCTGTCTGCTCCATACTTGAGGGCATTTGGGCTACTTTACTCTTTTGTGGAACCTCTCTGCTTTTGGTAGTATCCTTCAAAGATACATTCTTCCGAACCATACGCTCTTGGGCGACTGTCAGCTTTCCCCTAATATCTAGTTTAAAAGCTGCTCTATCTCCTTTTTAAAGGTTAATGCCAGCAGCCTGGTTCCATCCCAGTTAAGGTGAAGCCCATCCCTTCGGAAGAGCCCCTCCTTTCCCCAGAATGTTCCCCAGTTCCTAACAAATCCAAAATCCTCATCTCTGCACCTTTGTCTCATCCATGCATTGAGACTCCGGAGCTCTGCCTGCCTTTTGGGTCCTGCACGTGGAACAGGAAGCATTTCGGAGAATGCTACCCTGGAAGTTCTGGATTTCAACTTCCTACCTAAAAGCCTAAATTTAGCCTCCAGAACCTCCCTACCACATTTTCTTATGTCATTGGTACCGACATGTACCAAGACAGCAGACTCCTCCCCAGCCCTATCTAAGACCTTATCTAGGTGGCGCGTGAGGTCCGCTACCTTCGCACCAGGCAGGCATGTTACCAGGCGATCCTCACATCCACCAGCCACCCAGCTATCTACATGCCTAATGATCGAATCACCAACTATAACGGCTGTCCTAACCCTTCCCTCATGGGCACATGGCCCTGGAGAAACCTCCTCGGTGCGAGAGGGTTTTACTTCACCTGGAGGATAGGTCCTAGTTACAGGATCACTTCCTGCCGCACCAGGGTGATGCTCTCCTGTTACGTGACCTCTCTCCTCCATGGCAACAGGGATGCTGCCAGACTGGAGATGGGACTTCAGGACTATATCCCTGTAGGTCTCGTCTATGTACCTCTCTGTCTGTCTTATGCTTTCCAAGTCTGCTACTTTATCCTCTAGAGAACGGACTCGTTCCCTGAGAGCAAAGTGCTCCTTGCACCTAGTGCACACGTAAGACCTCTCACCAACTGGGAGAAAATCATACATGTGACACTCAATGCAAAAGACTGGAAAGCCCCCATCCCGCTGCTGGACTGCTGTCTGCATCTTAGTTTTAAGTTTGTGTTTAGATCTAAGTTCTTTACTTATTAAGGCTTGCTATGGATATTTATACTAATAAAACTGTACCTAATATGTGTAATATAGCTTGTTCACCTGAAGCTTAACTAATCTCAGGTCCTTAGTGTATGACTGATTTGGGTAATGAGCTTCACCTGAGAGCACCTCCTGTCTTTTAAGATGTGTAAGTACCTATAAAGCTACGATTATCCCAGGGATGGGTGGGTGTGGGGAGGGAGGGAGGGAAATAACACTTATTAAAAGAGGGCTGCTACACAGTACCCTGTCTTGTGCTTGTGAGGTAAGCTATATTCTGATTTGATTTAAATTATAGCTCTTAGCTGCTGCTAGGCTCTAACATCTTATGAAATTTAAACTACAAGCTCTCTGCTGGGTTCTAAATTTAACCAGAAAGCTCTTTTCTGTGTTTTAAATTTAAGCTAAAAGTACTTTGCTGATGCTAGGCCCTGAGTGACTATTAAATTTAAACTACAAGCTCTCTGCTGGGTATGAAATGTAACCAGAAAGTTATCCTCTGTGTTTTAAATTTAAACTTAAACTGCTGCTACTAGGCCCTGACTGATTTAACAAAAATAGTGGATTCACAGATTAATTAGTTTTAATACAAAGAATTCCATTTAGAAAATTACCAGAAGTATATACTCACAGTTGCAGATCTCTCTCCAGAAATAACAGTCCCTTTTTCTAGTCTTTCAAGACCCGCCTTCATGGTCTCGAGTATCGGCTTTGTCTCCGGGGTCGACTTCTACGTCAATGTCCCGGTGGTCGGGGCAGATGCGCCAGCAAGGCTGGCCATCAACACCCGCTGCTGATCAATGAAGGCAGACAGTCTGCACTCCAAGGCTGTCAGCCTGAGTCCAAGCTCAGGAGACTCAGCAGCCACTGACTCGGGCCCCGGCGGTGCCGGGCCCGACGTCGGCTCCCTGGGAGGAGAATCCTCAAGGACAACAGGACTTACATGTCCACCAGACTCCGGCTCCACACGAGGCATTTTGGACGGCTTCTCCTGTTCCAAGGGCCCAGGACGGCGGTCGGGGGTCCGAGACCTAGCCCTCGAGGAGCCGCCCTCGCGAGTCGCTTCTTCCTCTTTCGCTCCCGATTGTGGGACCCCCTGTCCGAAGAACCCCGACGATGCTCGAAGTCAGACTCCCGAGACATCGAGGCCTCAATGAGGTTCGGGCCCGGCCGGAGGCCGAATCAGAAAAAAGCCTTTCCTTTTGATGCTGTCGACTTCGCAGTGCCTTAGTGGACATTTTCCCACAGGGCCCACAGATCTTAGGATCATGATCGGGACCAAGGCACCGAAGGCAGCAGACGTGTGTGTCGGTGAAAGACATCAGTTTCTTGCACCGATCACACTTTTTGAAACCACTGGAAGCCATCGGGGAAAAAAGAGCCCCTGCAAGATCAAATGACCGGCCTTCCAGGGAAAAGAGAAAAAAGGGCGCGAACGCCAGCCACTAAGGGCAAAAACCAAAAAAAGAAAGACGGGCTTGATACCGGTGTACCGAACCCGGTGGAAAGGGGAACCGGCGTCGAACCAGAAAAAAACCACGATGAAATCGTAAGGAAATCACAAGAAAAATCTAACTTTTCTCCAGGTGACTAGGACGAACGTCCGACGGGCTCCTCGGAAAAAGAAAGACTGAGCAATATGGCACCTTTAGGCAGGAAGGGGACCGCGCATGCGTGCAGTATTCCCAAAGGCTTTCATAGAAAGCTGGGGAAATGCTCCGCAAGGGCTCCATCGACGTCGATGTCACCCATATGTGAGGACTGACTTCCTGCTTGGTCCTGGAGAATTAGTTTAAAAAAGCTGAAAAAGCATACAGCAGAAAGTTCCTTCAATAATCCATGCCCCTCTAACCTAGAGGCGAGTGGTGTTGGCGTGACAACTAATAAGGCAGGGAACAAGAATTAAACTCTTGACAAAATGGGATATGTTTTAAGCTTCTTTGATTCTAATAGTTTATTTAACATTTCTTATATACTGCCTTTCAAGATATCAAGGCAGTTTACATTGAAGAAACTGAAATTACATTGAACAGGGCAATATAATTTGGAGATAACTATTTACCTTCATCAAAACCAACACCACAGCAATACCACTGAAGAACGAAGTGAAATACCTCGGAATAACACTCGACAGAGAGCTGAACCTACAATCACACATAAGAACCACCACCGAGAAAGCATACTACAAGATGAGAGTAATCAGACACCTCAAACCACTACTCACACAAGACCACTTCCACACAGTCTGCCAAGCGCTTATAACTCCCATCCTCGACTTCTGCAACCCGATCTATAGTGGCATGCCAAAACACTCACTCAGGCCACTTCAGATGGCTCAAAACACAGCAGCCAGAATAATCACCGGCTCTCCAATACAAGCCCACATCACACCCATACTAAAAGACCTCCACTGGCTCCCAATCAGCCACTGCATCAAATACAAAATGATACTAAACATTTTCAGAATCAAACACAAAAACTCCACACTCAGCCTACAACCCCTCATACTCCCCAATGCAAGCACCAGACCTAGAAGAAAGACCACAGCTGATACACTCAACACCCCAAACTACACAAAAGCATGCAAATCCACCACACAAAGAGCCCTATCACTGGCAGCTCCAAAAATATGGAACACACTCCCAGATGAGCTACGGTCAACTGAAGATCCAAAGGACTTCCGAAAACACCTAAAGACATTGCTCTTCACCGAATACTATGGCCTAAGCAAGTAACCAGACCATACAGACTCAGACCAACCACAGATCAGAAGCAGACTCGATTGAAGATCAACCACAGTAAGCTGCAGAAACAGCAAACCCTTGTATATAACTGTAAAAAGCACATGTTGTAAATAGATCACACTAATCAACACACTTGCACCCATGCACCCTCACTGTACATAAACTCACACACACTCCATTACCACTGATTGTTTGATGTGCACACCGCCTTGGTTTAAGGATAAGGCGGGATAGAAATACCCTTTAAATAAATAAATAAATTCACAGGCAAGGGCAGCCCAAGTGGGGGGTGCGGGGCCATGTGTGGACACTCGGCGTGGGGCCTCATTTGCATAAATATTTGCATAATGTTAGCATACACCAACTTTTAGTAAACATGCCTCTTAATGAGTGTATGGATAAAGACTGATGTCAGTACCAGGAAAAATGATAGAAACCATCATAAAGAATAAAATTACTCAGCATGTAGATAGTCATGGCCTAATGGGAGACAGCCAACATGGCTTTAGACAAGGAAGATCTTGTCTTACTAATCCTGTTATGTTTTTTTGAAGATGTGAATAAACAGGTGGACAAAGGTGAGTCGGTTGATACAGTGTATCTGGACTTTCAGAAAGCCTTTGACAAGGTCTCTCATCAGAGACTTTTGGCAAAACTAAAGAGTTATGGGATAGGAGGCAGTGTAATACTGTGGATCAGGAACTGGTTAAAAGATAGAAAGCAGAGGGTAGGGCTAAATGGCCAATTTTCCCAATGGAGAAAGGTGAATAGTGCTTTTTGACATATTCATAAATGACCTGGAAAGTGGAATAACGAGTGAGGTTATCAAATTTGCACATGACACAAAACTATCTAAAGTTGTTAAAACCCAAGAGGATTGTGGAAAATTGCAAGAGGATCTTGATAAATTGGAAAACTGGGCATCAAAATGGCAGATGAAATTTAATGTGGACAAGTGCAAAGTTTTGCACCTAAGGAAGAACCACCCAAACTATGGTTACACAATGCAAGGTTCCACATTAGGAACCACTAAACAGGAAAAAGATATAGGCGTCATTGTGGATAAAGCATAGTTACTCACCTGTAACAGGTGATCTCCGGGAACAGCAAGAATTTAGTCTTCACATATGGATATTGTCGGCACCGACGGAGCCCGCACTGGAATGCTCCCAAGCGTCCAATTAGAAAGCCTTTGGGAGCATCCCACAGTGCCTGCGTGCTGCCTTCCCGCCTTTCCCAACTGCCTCTCTCCAGTTGCGTTTTAAAGCTGAGACAAAGAGAGAGAGAGAGAGAAAAAAGGAAAGAGAAAGATAGAGAGATACAACTCCTAGGGGAGGTGGGTGGGTTGTGAAGACTAAATTCCTGCTGTTCCCGGAGATCACCTGTTAGAGGTGAGTAACTATGCTATCTCCAGGAACAAGCAGGAATGTAGTCTTCACATATAGGGACTCCCTAGCTTTAGATGCCAGGGAGAGACCCCAGAAGTTGTGTGTCCCTGAGAAAAGGGCTCCACTTCCCCCCAGGGATCTCTGACATCCAACCAAGGATGGTGGGTAGAAGTTGATTAGGTATGGAACAGGTGTTGGAGAACAACGTGACCAAACAAGGCATCCCGGCGAGAGTCCTTGTCCAAGCAGTAATGGACTGTGAAGGTATGAACCAAGGCCCAAGTGGCTGCTCGACAGACGTTGTCGATAGAGACAGAGTGCAGATGAGCCATTGAAGCTGCCATGGCTCTCACATTGTGAGCTGTGACATGGCACTTCAGAGGAAGATTCTTACTCTGATAGGCAAAGGAAATACACTGAGCAAACCAGTTGGAGAGTGTTCTCTTGCAGACTGGAAGTCCCAAATGAGAAGGATCAAAAGCAACAAAGAGTTGAGAGGACTTTCTATGTTGCTGTGTTCTTTGCAAGTAAAAGGCTAAAGCTCTTTTACAGTCCAAAGTATGGAGGTTCCTTTCTGCATTTGATGCATGAGGCCTTGGAAAGAACACAGGTAGGTAGACCACTTGGTTTAGATGAAAAGGCTAGACCACCTTTGGCATAAAGTGTGGATGAGTCCTAAGGACTACCTTGTCAGGATGGAACCTTGTATAAGGTGGATCAGCCACTAGTGCCTGCAACTCACTGATGCGACGTGCTGATGTGATTGCAATGAGGAAGATAACCTTCCAAGAAAGGAATTTCAATGAGGTAGCAGGTAAGGGTTAGAAAGGTGGCTTCATGAGCTGACCAAGAACCAGGTTTAAGTCCCAAGTCACCGGTGGTAGCTTACTGGGAGGCTTAGTTAGAAGGCGGCCTCTCATGAATCTTGCTATAAGAGGATAGGAGGAAATAGGTTGTCCATTCAGAGGCTTGAAAGAAGCTGCAATGGCATTTAAATGGACTCTTACTGAGAAAGTCTTAAGTCCTGCATTGGATAAATGAAGGAGATACTCCAGTAATGATTCCAGAGGTATCGCAAGGGGGCTAAGACCCTTCGGTGAGCACCATATAGTAAACCTTTTCCTCTTGAAAGCATAACAGGAAGTTTTTCTGGAAGCATAAAGGATATCCTTTACTTGCTGAGAAAGGCTAAAATCATGAAGATCTAGGCCTTCAGCAACCAAGCCCTGAGATGCAGAGACTGGGGATTGGATCTGGAGCAGATCCTAACTCCAGAGAGGGAGCCTGAGAGAGATGTAGAAACAGAGGGTACCACACTTGCCATGGCCAATGTGGAGCTATGAGAATCATATGGCCTCTGTCTTTCCGAAGCTTGAACAGGGTTTTGGGAATTAGGGGAATGGGTGGAAAGGCATAAAGGAAGTCTTAACCCCAATGAAGCAGGAAAGCATCCCTGACCTGGGAGCCCTGAGCCGGACTTCTGGAACAGAACCGAGGAAGTTTGGCATTCAACGGACTTGCAAAGAGGTCTATGTCCGGGGTTCCCCAAATTTGAAAAATCTTGGCCACCTGGTCTGCATGTAGAAACCATTCATGTGGAAGCAAAACTCGACTGAGTGTCTGCCCAAGAGTTTTGGATGCCTGGAAGATACACTGCCAGGAGATGAATCTGATGCTCTCTGGTGAGGGCCCATAGGGTGTGGAACACTCGAAGAGCAAGGAAGATGGCTCTGAGCTCTAAGAGATTGATGTGTAGATGAGTCTTCTGTGGAGTCCAAGTGCCTTGGGTGGAGAGGTCTTGCAAATGAGCTCCCCAACCCATTGGTGAAGCATCTGTTGTGAGAGCTGCCTGGGGTAAGGGTTGTTGAAAAGGGGGCCCTAGCAACAGGTTTTGAGTGGACTTCCACCACTGGAGGGACAAAATAAGGCAACTTGTGTTTGCTATTTTGTCTGACAGGCATCCTGATGCCTGGGTCCATTGAGTGGATAAAGTCCACTGGGCTGCTCTCATATGGAGGCGAGCATAGGGAACCACATGCACAGTAGATGCCATGTGGCCTAGTAGTTGTAGCATTTTCGGGCAGTGAGATGAGGCTTTAGCACTGTTTGAGAAGCTAACTGCACCATGCGAAGGCAGCGGGCCTGGGGGAGATAGGCCCTTGCCTTTCTGGTATCCAGCAAAGCTCCTGTGAACTCTAAAGACTGAGTGGGAGTTAGACTGGATTTTGGGATGTTTATTACCAGACCCAAATACTGAAGGATACGCATTGTGCAGGATAGAGAAGTCCTGGCCTTTGATTCTGTTGGGGCTTGAATGAGCCAGTCGTTTAAGTAGGGGAAGACGAATATTCCTATAGTGGGAAGAAATGCTGCTACCACAGCCATGCATTTCGTAAACACCCTTGGCAGTGTATCTTCCAGGCATACAAAACTCTTGGGCAGACAGACTCAATCGAGTTCTGCTTCCACACGAGTGGTCTCTGCATGCAGACCAGGTAGCCAAGATTTTTCAAAATTGGGGAACCCCGGTCATAGACCTCTTTGCTAGTCCGTGGAATGCCAAACTTCCCCGGTTTTGTTCCAGAATTCCGGCTCAGGGGGCTGAGGCCAGGGATGCTTTCCTCCTTTACTGGGGTCAAGACTTCCTGTATGCCTTTCCACCCATTCTCCTAATTTCCAAAACCCTGTTAAAGCTTCAGAGAGACTGAGACCGTATGATCCTCATAGCTCCTCATTGGCCACGGCAAGTGTGGTACCCTCTGCTTCTGCATCTCTCTCAAGCTCCCTTCTCTGGAGTTAGGGTCTGCTCCAGATCTCCAGATGTTATGGCATCCCAATCCCCAGTCTCTGCATCTGAGAGCTTGGTTGCTGAAGGCCTAGATCTCCATGATCTCAACCTCCCTCAGCAAATAAAGGATATCCTTTATGCTTCCAGGAAGCCTTCCACAAGACGCTCTTATGCTTTTAAGTGGAAAAGATTTACCATATGGTGTTCGCAGAAGGGTCTTAACCCCATTGCCATACCTCTGTAATCATTAATGGAGTACCTCCTTCATTTATCCAATGCAGGACTTAAGACTAATTCAGTGAGGGTCCATTTGAGTGCTATTGCAGCTTACTTCAAGCCAATAAATGGATAACCTATTTCCTCCCATCCTCTTATAGCAAGATTTACGAGAGGCCTTCTGCTAACTAAGCCTCCCATTAAGCCACCTCCTGTAGCATGGGACTTAAATTTGGTTCTTGGTCATCTCATTAAGCCACCTTTCAAGCCCTTAGCTACTACCTCTTTGAAATTCCTTTCCTGGAAAGTTATCTCTCTCATTGCAATCACATCAGCACGTCCCATCAGTGAGTTGCAAGCACTACTGGCTGATCCACCTTATACAAGGTTCCATCATGACAAGGTAGTCCTTAGGACTCATCCACGCTTTATGCCAAAGGTGGTCTCGCCTTTTCATCTTAACCAAGCGATCTACCTACCTGTGTTCTTTCCAAGACCTCATGCATCAAATGCAGAAAGGAACCTTCATACTATGGACTGTAAAAGAGCTTTAGCCTTTTACTTTCAAAGAACACAGCAACATAAAAAGTCCTCTCAACTCTTTGTTGCTTTTGATCCTCCTCATTTCCGACTTCCAGTTTCCGAGAGAACACTGTCTAACTGGATTGCTCAGTTCAGTGTACTTCCTTTGCCTATCAAAGTAAGAATCTTCCTCTGGAGGGCCATGTGACAGCTCACAATGTGAGAGCCATGGCAGCTTCAATGGCTCAACTACACTCTTTCTATCGACGACATCTGTCGAGCAGCCACCTGGGCCTCGGTTCCGCTGGGATGCCTTGTTTGGTCAGGCTGTTCTCCAACACCTGTTCCATACCTAATCAACTCCTACCCACCATCCCTGGTAGGATGCCAGAGATCCATGGGGGGAAGTGCGGCCCTTCTCAGGGACACACAACGTCTGGGGTCTCTCCCTGGCATCTAAAGCTAGGGAGTCCCTATATGTGATGACTACATTCCTGCTTGTTCCTGGAAATAGCATAGTTACTCACCTGTAACAGGTGATCTCCGGGAACAGCAGGAATTTAGTGTTCACAACCCACCCACCTCCCCTAGGAGTTGAATCTCTCTCTTTCCCTTTCCCTCTCTCTCTCTTTCTCTCAGCTTTAAAACTGAACTGGAGAGAGGCAGTTGGGAAAGGTGGGAAGGCAGCACGCAGGCGCTGTGGGATGCATCCAAAAGGTTTCTAATTGGACACTGGGGAGCGTTCCCGCACAGGCTCCGTCGGTACAGACGATACCCATATGTGAGGAATAAATTCCTGCTGTTCCCGGAGATCAACTGTTACAGCTAACTATGCTTGCTTTCCTTGAAAAAGGAACCGAAGGAACTTTCTGTGAGTTGGATGGATGAGACATGAGTGTACGCATCCTTGAGATCTAGAGAACAAACCAATCCTGACTCTGAAGGTATGGCAGCAGAGTTCCTAGAGAAATCTGGAATTTCTCTTTGAACAGGAATTTGTTCAATTCTCTGAGGTCCAAAATAGGTCTGTGTCCCCCTGTTTTCTTTGGGATAAGGAAATAGGGGGAGTAAAACCCTGTACTCTGTTGAGGAATGGGTACCTTTTCTATTGCCCCTTGGGCAAGAAGTATAGTGACCTCTTGATCTAAGAGGTTGATGAGAGAGGTCTGGGAATTGAACTGTCTTACCATTGTGGGAACGGGCATGCACAGAAAGTGAAGCTTGTACCCCTCTTTTATAATGGAGAGAGTCCAATGTTCTGCTGTTATCTGTCCCCATCTGAGGGCAAAGTGACACAACCTTACTGGTATGGTGGAAGGCTCTGGTCCATTGAGAGCCAGGAAGGCTAAGTTCTCTAGATGGAAGCTAAAGCTATCCATGAGATGTCCTGCTTTATATGCCTTTCAACACAGACAAATTGGACCTATCCTCACTAAGTAACTGCTTTGATGCCATATCGCAATGGCTCTTGTCACAAAACCTAAGGATTCAACATAAGAAGACAGAGGTGCTCTTCATGTCAAAGAACCCGAGCTTCAGCCCCTCACAGTTCCTGAAGGTGAAGGATGCTGAGCTACAATCAAAACCCAACATAAGATATCTGGGCGTTACACTCGACCAGAACCTTGACATGAAAGCACATATAGCCAATACTGTAAGAATCATATACTACAAAATCCGGTCACTAAGACATCTTCGCCCCCTGCTTGAACCTGAGGATTTTCGCACCATCTACTAGGCTCTGATCATGCCTCACTTTGACTATGCTAATGTCATTTTGCTAGGCCTCCCTCAATCCACCCTGAACCCCCTACAGCTCGCAATGAATAGCGCTGCGAGGGTTCTCTATGGGGCATCTAGATGTGAGTATGTGTCACCCCTGCTAATGCAGTTACACTGGCTTCCTATACATGCCAGGATCATATTCAAAACATTACTACTTACATTCAAAGCAGTAAATAGTCTCTCCCCCACATCATTAACCGAACTCATCAAACCCATAGCCCCGAATAGATCAAGGAGATCAATTGCAGTAAATTCGCTAATGGTTCCCCGCGAACTTACTAGAAGCACCTCAGCAACAGCAAACCGGGCTTTCAGCCTTCGTGCCCCTAAACTCTGGAATGCACTACCGCCAGATATTAGAGCAATCAACAGCCTACTGCAATTTAGAAAAGCCCTCAAACACTACTTATTCCTTAAATACTTCTCTGTGAAGCATAGACACACCGAATCACCTATTGAACCAGAATTTCCCACTTAGTAAGGTTCTACGGGCCTGTCTTAAATCTCATCTGCGCTATCATTTAAGATGTTAATAGTTCACTGTTATATTCCGTTATTCTTAATCACATTGCTATCCAGGTTTTATGACCCCAGTTACTGATTTTACCCTGTTATCCAAGTTTTATGCCCCTGTTTATTGTAACTCAGACGCTTGCTTATGGTGCTGAATTTTTGTTCGATGTAAACCGCGCTGATGTCAAATAGTGCGGTATATAAGAAATGTAAATAATAATAATAATAATAATAATAATAAAGGCCTTGTGGAGGGTGAGACTGCTGAGACGGTTGAGGCTTAGCAGTCTTTGCTTTCTTTTGTTTAGGTGGTTGCTTACTCTTTCGGGCAGGTTGACCTGCAGAACGTCCCTGCTGGGAATAAGAGGGATAAAACCTCTTCTTTCTGGAGAAGAATGGTTTCTTGAAAGATTTCTTCCTTGCGGGATCAGCTGTGGCTTTGGATAATCTATCCAAGGTGGAGTGGTCAGCATCCAACTCATTGGCTTTCTCTTGCCAATTTTTGCCAAATAAATTCTCACCTGTACAAGGGATATTGCCCAGTTTGTCCTGCACCCAAAGCTCCAAATCAGATGCCTGGAGCCTGGCAATTCTACATGCACCTATGGCAATGGCAGAAGTTCTGCTTATGCACTCAAAACAGTCAAAAGCTGCACGGCTGACAAACTTAGAAACATCCTGGGCATGTTTGACCAGTGTGAGAAAATCCTCAAAACCTCTAAATCTCCTGTGACTTCTTTAAGGAACATTCCCATATACAAAATATAGGAACTGATCCTGGCAGAAAGCATGGAAGCCTGGAAAGTACGACGTCCAAAGGCATCCAAAGTTCGACACTCACGTCCTGGAGGATTAGAGGCATGCCTCTTTGCAATTCTGATCCTTCTCATAGCTGATTCCACTACAATGGAGTGGTGAGGAAGCCGAGTCTTCTGGAAGCCAGAACAAGGAGGGACTCGATACGGTATCCAGTCTACAAGAGTGAGGAGAGGTGGTAAGAGGTGTCTTCCACATTCTCAACATGAGATCATGCAAGATCTCATGGATAGGCAAAGTAGCTGGCTCCTTAGCAGCCTTGGGATATTGTAAAATCTCCAACTCCTTTGCCCTGGGCTCTGTTTCAGGAGCCACAGTAATGGACAGACCACGAGCCACCTCCCTGATAAAGTCCTGAAAGGAGATATCTTCTGGAGGAGACATCCTGCGTTTAGGAGAGGAAGGCTCCTCTGGGAGAAGTATTCCGGTACCGATGGAGGTGTCAGAATCCTCAGATTCCTCCGAGGATTCAAAGTACCTTCTGTCCGGATGCTCTTGAAGAGCTAGATACCCGTACCGACCGAAGTCGGTGCTGGGGGGAATCGGTACCGGTTTATCGGTACCGGAGGGCATAGCATGAGTGGGTGCCAGCAATGCGGACACCGATGTCGATGCTGTCGGTACCAGTACTGATACTGGTGCTGGAGTCGGTTGAACTGTCTTGACGCAGTTCCAAGGGTGTCGATGCTGCAAAGAGCCTCCAGAATGCGCGCAATAGCCAGGAACCTCTGGTCTATCGACGCTGTCAATGCCTGGGTATCGGTCCCGGAGAAAGAAGCCGGTACCTCAGAGCATGGCACTAGTAGGTCGAGGCCTCAAGAACATCCTGGAGCCCCGATAATGCTTTGGAAGCTGAAGCCTCCCGCTGGGGCAATTTTGCCGGTACAGAACCCTCAAGGGCAACGCCAGAGGCATCTCGAGGACATCTCTGAGGATCGGCCAGACTTATGTTTAGTTACCTGAGATCCATGGGAGGAAGACGAAGCCCTGGAAGACGTCGATGCCACAGAGGCTGCATCGGAGGGAAAAAGGGTGCTGACTTGGCAGCTCGGTTTTGTCGACCCCTCTTGGACATCATGGCACAGGCCATACACTCTGAAATGGAGTGGTCAGGACCTAAACATTTAAGACACCACTCATGGGTGTCGGTGACGGAGATGGTACCGCCACACTTGGTGCACTTCTTAAAACCCGAAGTGGGTTTTTCCTTTTAAGGAAATTTTGGGCCCAAGGCCCAAAAAGGCACGTGCATCTGAGGAGGAAAAGTTTGGGAAAAGAAAACTAGAGATAGAGATAGAGAGACAGCGAGATAGATATAGAGATATATAGATAATTTTTTTTTTTTTAAAGAAAGAACCGGCGGTACCGGTATAGCGTTGAGGAAGGCAGACGCGACAACAAAAAAGAAGGAGAATGGAAACCTTTTCTGCGGTGACAGGAACGACGACCTGCTGGCTCCGCGGAAAACGAAGTACTGGAGAGAGGTAGTTGGGAAAGGCGGAAAGGCAGCACGCAGGCGCTGTGGGATGCTCCCAAAAGCTTTCTAATTGGAAGCTGGGGAGCGTTCCCACGCGGGCTCCGTCGGTACCGACGATACCCATATGTGAAGGCTACATTCCTGCTTGTTCCTGGAGATACCGCCTGGCTTAAATGAAAAGGTGAGACCACTTTTGGCATAAAGTGTGGATGAGTCCTAAGGACTACCTTATGATGAAATCTCGTGTAAGGAGGATCAGCAACTAGTGCTTGCAATTCACTGATGCGGCATTCTGATGTGATTGCAATGAGAAAGAGAACTTTCCAGGAAAGGAATTTCAAGGAAGTAGTAGCTAAAGGTTCAAAAGGCGGCTTCATGAGCTGCCCCAGAACCAAACTGAGGTCCCATGCCACTGGAGGTGGCTTAATGGGAGGCTTAGTTAGAAGAAGGCCCCTCAAATCTCGCTATGAGAGGATGAGAGGAAATAGTTTGACCATTTAGAGGCTTTAAAGAAGCTGAAATAGCACTTAAAACTAACTCAGTAAGAGTCCATTTAAGTCCTGTATTAGATAAATAAAGGAGATATTCCAGTAGTGATTCCAGTAGTGATTCCTGAGGTATCGCAGAGGGCTGAGGACCCTTTTGCGAACACCACATGGAAAACCTTTTCCACTTGAACGCATAAGAACGTCTTGTGGAAGGTTTCCTGGAAGCACAAAGGACATCCCTTACTTGTTGAGAAAGGTTAAGACCAGGCATGTCTATGCTCTCAGCAACCAGGCCCTGAGATGCAGGGACTGGGGATTGGGATGCCACAACATCCCGTCCTCCTGAGACAAGATATCTGGAGCAGATCCTAACTCCAGAGATGGGGCTTAAGAGAGATGTAGAAGCAGAGGATACCACACCTGCCGTGGCCAATGTGGAGCTATGAGAATCATGTGGCCCTTGTCTCTCTGAAGTTTGAATAGGCTCTTGGGAATTAGGGGAAAGGGTGGAAAGGCATATAGGAAGTCCTGACCCCAATGGAGGAGGAAAGCATCCCTGGCCTGAGATCCCTGAGCCAGAATTCTGGAACAGAACCGGGGAAGTTTGGCATTTAACGGACTTGCAAAGTGGTCAATGTCCGGAGTTCCCCAAATTTGGAAAATTTTGCTACCTGGTCTGCATGGAGAGACCATTCGTGTGGAAGCAGAACTCGACTGAGTCTGTCTGCCCAAGAGTTTTGAATGCCTGGCAGATACACCGCAAGATGAATCTGATGTTCTCTGGTGAGGGCCCATAGTTGCAAAGCTTCGTTGCAAAGCAGCAGAGAGCCTGTTCCCCCCTGCTTGTTCACGCAGAACATGGCTACTTGATTGTCCATCTGAATGAGGACTGTCTTGTAGCTGAGCTGGGTATGGAACACTCGAACAGCAAGGAAGATTGCTCTGAGTTCTAGGAGATTGATATGTAAGCAGGTCTCCTGTGGAGACCAGGTGCCTTGGGTAGAGAGATCTTGCAGATGAGCTCCCCAACCCACCTGAGAGGCGTCTGTCGTTAGTGACCTGTGGTAGGGGTTGCTGGAAAGGGGAGCCCACCAACAGGTTTTGGGTTGACCTCCACCATTGTAGGGACAAAATAAAGCGACTTGTGTTTGCTATTTTGTCTGATAGGCAGCCTGATGCTTGAGTCCACTGAGTGGATAGAGTCCATTGGGCTGCTCTCATATGAAGGCGAGCATAGAGAACTATGTGCACAGTAGAGGCCATGTGGCCTAAAAGCTGAAACATTTCCCGAGCAGTGAGATGAGTTTTCAACACTGCTTGGGAGGCTAGATGCACCATGCGAAGGCAGCTAGCCTGAGGAAGATAGGCCCTTGCCTTTCTTGTATCCAGCAGAGCTCCTATAAACTCTAGAGATAGAGTGGGAGTTAGGCTGGATTTTCGGATGTTTATGACTAGGCCCAAATACTGGAGAATACGCATTGTGCAAGCTAGAGAAATTCTGGCCTTTGACTCTGATGGGGCTCGAATGAGCCAGTCGTCTAAGTAGGGGAAGACGAATATTCCTAGAGTGCAGAGAAATGCTGCCACTACAGCCATGCATTTCGTGAACACCCTTGGTGCTGAGGCCAGGCCGAAAGGAAGCACCCTGTATTGGTAGTGCTTTCCTTGAAAAAGAAAATGAAGGAATCTTCGGTGAGTTGGATGGATGAGAACAAGAGTGTATGCATTCTTGAGATCTAGAGAACAAAGCCAATCCTGACTCTGAAGGTATGGCAGCAGAGTTCCTAGAGAAATCATTTTGAATTTCTCTTTGAACAGAAATTTGTTCAGTTCTCTGAGGTCTAAAATGGGTCTGTGTTCCCCTGTTTTCTTTGGAATAAGGAAATAAGGGGAGTAAAACCCTGTGCCCTGTTGGGACATGGGTACATGTTCTATTGCCCCCTGGGCAAGAAGTAAATTGACCTCTTGACTTAAACTGAGTGTTGAGGGAGGGTTGAGAAGTGAACTGTCTTACCACTGTAGGAGGGGGCATGCTGAAGAAATGAAGCCTGTACCCTTCTCTTACAATGGAAAGAGTCCATTCTTCTGCTGTTATTTGCACCCATCTGGGGGCAAAATGACACAACCTTCCTGGAAAGGTGAAAGGCTCTGGCCCATTCAGGGCCAGGAAGGCCAAATTCTCTAGATGGGAGTCAAAGCCCCTGCGGAGGCTGAGTCTGCTGGGCCAGTTGAGGCTTAGCAGGCTTTGATTTCCTTTGCTTTGCGGGCTGTTGTCCCTTTCGGGCGGACTGACCTGCAGAATATACTTGCTGAGTATAGGAGGGGTAAAACCTCTTCTTTTTAGGGAAGAATGGTTTCTTGTAGGATTTCCTCCTTGCAGGATCAGCTGTAGCTTTCGATAATCTATCTAAAGTGGTGTTATCAGCATCCAGCTCATTAGCTTTCTCTTGCCAATTTTTGCCCAAAAGATTTTCACCAGTACAGGGGATATTCCCCAGTTTGTCCTGTACCCAGAGCTCTAAGTCAGATGCCTGGAGCCAGGCAATTCTGCGAGCTCCTATGGCAATGGCAGAGGTTCTGCTAATACACTCAAAGCAGTCAAAAGCTGCACAATTGACAAACTTGGAGACATCCTGGGCATGTTTGACAAGAGTAAGGTAATCCAGCCTGTTATCATGAAGGATAGGGCTCATAAGCTCTAGATCTCCTGTGACCTCCTTAACGAACATTCCCATATATAGGATGTAGGAACTAATCCTGGCAGAAAGCATAGAAGCCTAGAATGTTCGACGCCCAAAGGCATCCAGAGTCCTACATTCACGTCCTGGAGGATTAGATGGATGTCTCTCTGCACTTTTGATCCTTCTCATGGCTGACTCAACCACTATGGAGTGGTGTGGTAACTGGGTTTTTTGAAACCCAGGACAAGGAGGCACTCGATACATGGTATCTAGCCTACGGGAATGAGGATAGATGGTAAGAGTTGTTTCCCACATTCTTAAACATGAGATCATGCAAGATCTCGTGAATAGGCAAAGTAGCCACTTCCTTAGGAGCCTTAGGATATTGCACAATCTCCAACTCCTTTGCCCTGGGCTCTGTTTCAGGAGCCACTGTGATAGAAAGACCTCTAGCCACCTCCCTGATGAAATCTTGAAAAGATATATCCTCTGGAGGAGACATCCTACGTTTAGGGGAAGAAGGCTCCTCAGAGATAAGTACTCCGGCATCGACAGAGCTGTCAGAATCCTCAGTCATCGGAGGATTCAAAATATCTTCTGTCTGGATGCTCTTGTAAAGCACAATACCAGTACCGATCGAAGTCGGAACTGGAGGGGTCCAGTATCGGCTTGTTGATACCTGAGGAAACAGCATGACCCGGTGTCGGTAACGCCATTGGCGATGTCAATGCTATCGGTACCGGTATCGGTGCTGGAACCGGTTGTACCGTCTGAAGCGGTCCCGAAGGCACTGATGCCGCAAGGAGAGCTGCCAGATTTGCGCTCAATAGCCAGGAATCTCTGGTCAATTGATGCTGCCAATGCCTGGGTGTTGGTAACGGACGAAGGAGCTGGTACCCCAGAGCATGGCACCAGTAGTTCTGCCGAGCTTGGGGCCTCGAGAACATCCTGGAGCCCCGATAGTGCTTTGGATGCCGAAGCCTCCCGCCGGGGCAATTTTGCCGTTACAATTTCCTCAAGGGCAACGCCAGAGGCATCTCGATACTTGGAAGGAGATCTACCCTTTGAGGACCGGCCAGATTTATGTTTGGTTACCTGAGATCCATGGGAGGAAGACGAAGCCCTGGAAGACGTCGATGCCACGGATGCTGCATCAGAGGGGAAAAGGGTGCTAAGCTTAGCAGCTCGGTTCTGCCAACCCCCTCTTCGACATCATCCCACAGGCAACACACTCCGAGATGGAGTGGTCAGGACCTAAACGTTTAAGGCACCACTCATGAGTGTCAGTGACAGAGATGGTACCGCCACACTTTGAACACTTCTTGAAACCCGAAGCGGGTTTCTCCATACTGAGGAAAATTTTGGGCCTAGTGCCCAAAATGGCACGTGGCGCCCTAGAGGAAAATTTTAGGAAAAAATATATATATATATTTTTTTTTTTTAAAGAAAGAAAAAAAAAAAAGAAAGAACCGGCGGTACCGGTATAGCGTCGAGAAAGGCAGACGCTATCAGAAAAAAGATAAAAATACGGGATAATTTCTGCGGTGACAGGAAAACGACCTGCTGGCTCCGCAGAAAACAAAGAACTGGAGAGAGGCAGTTGGGAAAGGCGGGAAGGCAGCACACAGGCGCTGTGGGATGCTCCCAAAGGTTTTCTTATTGGACGCTGGGGAGCGTTCCTGCGCGGGCTCCGTCGGTGTCGACGATACCCATATGTGAAGACTACATTCCTGCTTGTTCCTGGAGATTATGTTAAAACCCTCGGCCCAGTGTGCAGCGGCAGCCAAGAGAGCAAATAGAATGCTAGGTATCATAAGGAAAGGAATGGAAAATAAAACAAAAGATATTATAATGCCTCTATATCGTTCCATGGTGAGACTACACCTTGAATATTATGTGCAATTCTGGTCGCCGTATCTTAAAAAGGATATAGCAATATCAGAAAAGGTTCAGAGAAGAGCCACCAAAATGATAAAGGGGGTGGAAGGATACGCCTATGAAGAAAGGCTGAAAAGGTTAGGGCTCTTTAACCTTGAAAAGACTGCTGAGGGGAGATATGATAGAAGTCTATAAATTAATGAACGGAGTGGAACGGGTAAACGTAGATAGATTGTTTACATTATCAGAATATAAAAAGACTAGGGGACATGCAATGAAGCTACAAGGTAAACTATTTAAGACTAATAAAAGAAAATATTTTTTTCACTCAACATATAATCAAACTCTGGAATTTGTTACCGGAGGATGTAGTAAAGGCTGTTAGTGTTGCTAGGTTAAAAAAAAAGGTTTGGACAAGTTCCTGGAGGAAAGCTCCATAAACCATTATTAAGAAGGGACCCAGGATATCAATGCTTGACCCAGTACAAGCATTGTGGAACCTGTGTCTTTTGGGAAATCTGCTAGGTACGTATGACCTAGATTGGCCACTGTTGTAAACAGGATACTGGGATTGATGGACCTTGGTCTGACCCAGTATGGCATATCTTATATTCTTATGACTAAAAGATTTCTACATTATTATAATCCAGTGCCAAACGCCAGGCACATTAGGAACTACTACAAACACTGCCCATTTAGAACCCATAGCAAACCCGCCGTATCCTAACAGCACTACCAGGACTCACAAAGCACCAGACCCTACCTATCAAAAGGCAACATTGCCTGATATTAAACCAATACATTTCAGAGAAAGCACAGTTACTTACCTGTAACAGGTGATCTCTGGGAACAGCAGGAATAAGTCTTCACATATGGGTACGTCGGTACCGACGGAGCCTGCGCGGGAACGCTCCCCAGCTTCCCAAAAAAGGAAACCTTTTGGGAGCATCCCACAGCGCCTGCGCGCTGTCTTCCCGCCTTTCCTAACCGCCTCTCCCCAGTTCGAGTTTTAAAGCTGAGACAAAGAGAGAGAGAGGAAAGGAAAGATAGACAGAGATACAATTCCTAGGGGAGGTGGGTGGGTTGTGAAGACTTATTCCTGCTGTTCCCAGAGATCACCTGTTACATGTAAGTAACTGTGCTATCTCCAGGAACAAGCAGGAATGAGTCTTCACATATGGAGACTCCCTAGCTAGAGATGCCTGGGAGATCCCCAAGGTTATGAGACCCTGAGAAGGGCTCTACCTCCTCCTATGGATCTCAGGCATCCATCCAGGGAAGGAGGGCAGAAGTTGATTAACCCTTTCAAGGCCGAGCCCAAAACTCTTGGGATCCAAACTTCTGACTAAATATTCCTATCAAATGGTATATAATACATGACCATAGCAGAAGGAAAATCACTATTAGAACATATTGAATAAGACAGGTACAATTTTCCTGAAACATGCAAAAATTAACTCGGCTTCAGAATGTGGATTAAAAATTTAAAGTAGGCCTTGAAAGGGTTAAGAATGGAGCAGGTGTTTGAGAACAGCCTGACCAAACAAGGCATCCCGGTGGGAGTCCTTGTCCAAACAGTAATGGGCTGTGAAGGTATGAACCGAGGCCCAGGTGGCCGCTCAAGAGATCTGGTCAATGGACACAGAATTTAGATGAGCCATAGAGGTGGCAATGGCCCTCACATTATGAGCTGTGACATGGCCCTCCAGAGAAAGGTTCTTACTCTGGTAGGCGAAAGAAATACACTGAGCAATCCAATTGGACAGTGTCCTCTTAGAGACTGGAAGTCCCAAATGAGAGGGATCAAAAGCAACAAAGAGTTGAGAAGACTTTCTATGTTGCTGTGTCCTTTGTAAGTAAAAGGCGAGAGCTCTCTTACAATCCAGGGTATGAAGATTCCTCTCTGCACTTGATGCATGAGGACCTGGAAAAAAGACAGGTAAATACACCTCTTGAT
The DNA here is from genome assembly GCA_033557465.1 of Ichthyophis bannanicus. NCBI lineage: Eukaryota > Metazoa > Chordata > Amphibia > Gymnophiona > Ichthyophiidae > Ichthyophis > Ichthyophis bannanicus. The sequence continues at coordinate 3,095,807 of CM066043.1, forward strand.
TAAGATGAAAAGGTGAAACCACTTTAGGCATAAAGTGTGGATTGGTCCTAAGGACTACCTTATCATGATGGAACCTTGTATAAGGTGGATTAGCCACTAAGGCCTGCAGTTCACTGATGCGGCGAGCTGAGGTGACTGCAATGAGGAAAATAACCTTCCAGGAAAGAAATTTCAAGGAGGTGGTGGCTAAGGGTTCAAAAGGTGGCTTCATAAGCTGACCAAGAACCAGATTTAAGTCCCATGCCACTGGAGGAGGCCTAATGGGAGGTTTAGTTAAAGTTAGGCCTCTCATGAATCTTGCAATAAGAGGATGAGAGGAAATAGTCTGTCCATTGATAGGCTTAAGGGATGCTGCAATAGCACTCAAATGGACCCTTACTGAATTTGTCTTAAGGCCTGCACTGGAGAGATAGCGTAGTTACTCACCTGTAACAGGTGTTCTCCAGGAGCAGCAGGAATCAGTCCTCACATATGGGTGACGTCGGCGCCGACGGAGCCCTCGCGGAGCAATTTTCCCCAGCTTTCAAAGAAAGCCTTTGGGAATTGCAGCGCGCATGCGCAGTCCTCTTCCCGCCCAAGGGTACCATCTTGCTCAGTCAGATGACATAGCTAAAAGACAGCAAAAATTAGCAAAAACAAAAGCATAAAACTGCAACTCCAAGGGGAGGAGGGAGGGTTGTGAGGACTGATTCCTGCTGCTCCTGGAGAACACCTGTTACAGGTGAGTAACTACGCTTTCTCCAGGACCAAGCAGGAAGTCAGTCCTCACATATGGGACTCCCAAGCTTAAGGCTACCGGAGACCCTAAGCACAAAAATGAGCTCCCTCTAGCTCAGCAGCACAGAAGGAAGGAATCTTCTTTGAATACGTCTCCAACCAGTAGCCCAACATCCGGGATGGAGGGTAGGAGTTGCCTATACCTCGAAGAGGTTACGGAGGACTGCCTGTCCGAAAGGACTGTCCCTGCGGGACTCCCTCTCCAGGCAGTAATGGGCTGCAAAAGTCTGGCTTGAAGACCAAGTAGCGGCCCGGCAGATGTCTGCCAACGGAACAGAGCGGAGGTAAGCCACTGACGTAGCCTTCGCCCGAACACGATGAGCGGTGACTCTACCTTCCAGCACGAGGCCCGCAGCCTCGTAAGCCCAAGCGATGCAGTCCGCAATCCAGATGGACAGAGTACGCTTGGAGACAGGGAGCCCCAACTTGTTGGGGTCATAAGACACGAAGAGCTGAACAGTCCTTCGGTGCTCCCGCGTACGGTCAAGGTAGAAGTTCAGCGCCCTTCTACAGTCCAGGGTATGCAGGACCATTTCAGCTCGGCTGGAGTGTGGCCTGGGAAAGTAGGTCGGACGTACCACCTCCTGGTTGATGTGAAAAGGGGAAACCACTTTAGGAAGAAACTTAGGGTGAGTCCATAGGACTACCCGGTTCTTAAAGAACCTAGTGTAAGGAGGATCAGATACCAGGGCCTGCAGCTCACTAACGCGTCTAGCAGAAGTGAGGGCCACCAAGAACAAGGTTTTCCAGGAAAGAAAACGAAGAGGACAGGTAGCCATAGGCTCAAAAGGCGGACAGGTAATCCGCTGTAAAACCACATTAAGATCCCAGTTCGGGGCTGGCGGGCGCAAAGGTGGTTTAAGGAGTAGGAGGCCCCTGAGAAAACGAGCCACCAGAGGGTGGCTGGAAAGAGGTCTACCATCCACCGGTAGGTGATGCGCAGAAATAGCACTGAGGTGGACCTTGACCGAGTTTGACTTAAGTCCAAGATTGGAAAGGGAAAGCAAGTACTGCAAGAACACTGATGTTGAACAGGAGAAGGGGTCTTGCGACTGCTGAGTACACCAGACGGAGAACCGACGCCACTTAAGAGCGTAGGACTTCCAGGTGGAAGGCCTCCTGGAGGCCAAGACGACCTCTTCCACATCTGGAGGTAGCTGGAGAGGAGCAAGGACTACCCTTTCAGCAGCCAGGCCATCAGATGAAGGGACCGAAGGTTGGGTGCAGGAGCGTCCCCTGATCCTGCGAGAGGAGGTCGGGCTGAAACCCCAGAGGAAGAGGGGTGTCCACCGACAGCTGCATCAGAAGCGGGAACCAAGGTTGTCTCGGCCACCGGGGAGCCACTAGGATCACCGATGCCTTGTCTCTGAGAACTTTGAAGAGCGTCCGAGACACCAGAGGCATGGGTGGAAAGGCATACAAGAGGCCTGTGGACCATGGAATCAGAAAAGCATCCGCCGCTACCCGGAGAGGATGCGGCTGTCGAGAGCAGAATCTGGGAAGCTGCCGGTTCAGAGGACTGGCGAACAGATCCATGGTGGGGAGGCCCCACCGGAGAAAGATCCGCTGAACCACAAGCGGATCCAATCTCCACTCGTGCGGTTGGAGGATCCTGCTCAGTTTGTCTGCCAGGTAGTTTTCTTGACCTGGGAGATAGACAGCTTTGAGGACGATGTTGCGATGGAAGGCCCAAGAGCAGAGCTTCTGTGCTTCCTGACAGAGAAGGAAGGAGCCGGTTCTGCCTTGTTTGTTCACGTAGAACATGGCAACCTGATTGTCTGTCTGGACAAGTACCGACTGGTGAGAAATCAGGTGAGAGAAGGCTTTGAGCGCTAGGCGGATGGCTCTGAGCTCCAGGAAGTTGATCTGCTGAGCGGACTCCCAAGGAGTCCAGAGACCCTGAGTACAAGTCCCTTGGCAATGTGCTCCCCAACCCTGGAGAGAAGCATCGGTCGTCAGGACCCGAGAATGTGTGGAGGGCTGAAAAGTCACCCCCAGCATTAGGTTTGGTAGATGAAGCCACCATCGCAGAGAGGAGACCAGCTGGTCGGAGATCTGTACGGAGTCCGCTAGGCTCCCAGTGGCCTGATGCCATTGTTTGCGAAGGCACCATTGAGCAGGTCGCATGTTCAGGCGGGCATTGGGGGTTACATGGACCGTGGAAGCCATATGGCCGAGCAGTCTCAGAAATTGCCTGGCCGAGACCAGGGAATTGCTGTGAAAGCGGCTGGCGAGATCCATGAGCCTTTGGGCCCTGTCCAGAGGCAGGAAGGCCCGCGCCTGAAGAGTGTCCAACCTGGCGCCGATGAATTCTAGATCTTGAGAGGGGAGCAAAGTGGACTTTGCGAAGTTTATGACAAAACCCAAGTGCTGGAGCAGAGTCACAGTGCGATGAGTAGCCTGAGTGGCTTCTTGGGCAGACTGGGCCCTGATGAGCCAGTCGTCCAGGTATCGGAACACAAAGAGACCTTGAAGTCTCAGATAGGCCGCCACCACTGCTAGGCATTTGGTGAACACTCTGGGGGCGGAGGATAGGCCGAAAGGTAGTACTCTGTACTGGTAATGGTGTCCGCCCACAACAAACCTGAGGTATTGTCTGTGGTCCGGATGAATAAGGATGAGTATACGCATCCTTTAGAACTAAGGAGCATAGCCAGTCTCCCTGCTGGAGGTAGGGCAGCAGGATTCCAAGGGTAAGCATTTTGAACTTTTCCTTTGCAAGGAACTTGTTGAGGTTTCGCAAGTCTAGGATGGGTCTGAGGCCTCCTGTTCTTTTCGGAATCAGGAAGTATCTGGAATAAAACCCTTGACCCTTCAGGTGTTGGGGCACCGGTTCCACGGCTTGTTCCTGAACAAGACTTGCTAACTCCTGAAGGAGTAAGTCCCTGTGCAGAGGGAGTCTGGAAGGCTCCCCTGGAAAGTAGGAGGGAGGTACCTGGTTTAAATGAAGAAGATAGCCCTTTTGAACTATCTGAAGCACCCAGGTATCTGTGGTGATGCTGGACCACCTGTGGGCAAAGTGGACCAGCCGGCCTCCTGTGCTGAGAGAAACCAGCTGAGGGGGAGAGGCTATGCTGAGAAAGTCAAAAACCCCCACCCTGCTGAGCAGGGGCCGGTGGTGCAGGCTTGGGGGCTTGCTGCCTACGGGACCCATTACCCCGTCCCTTGGCCTGCTTTCCCTGTGGGGGAGCTGGTGAGGCCTGATACTGAGGGTAGTATTTATAGGCAGCCGCCTTCCTCGGGTAAAAGGGCTTTTTCCCCGAGGCCTTCTTCTTTTGAGAAGGAGCAGAGGTCTTCCTTGAGAGACGAGTCCTGGTGAGAGTCTCCGTCTCGATTTGTGCAGCCTTCTCATCCATGGGCTTGCCAAAGAGGTTATCACCTCGGCAGGGGACATCGACCAACTTGTCCTGTGTACCCAGGGCTCGAGATCGGACGTCTGAAGCCAAGCCTGGCGGCGTCCACCGATGCCGGCCGCGGCTACTCGAGCCGAAGCCTCAAAACCATCATAGGCTGCTCGAGAGATAAACTTGGAGCACTCCCGAATACCAGCAGACAAGGATTGGAACCTCTGCAAAGGTTCGTCGGAGAGACCAGCAGAGAACCCGGCTATTTCCTTAGCCAGGTCTCGGAGATACATGCCCATGTAGAGCTGGTATGTCTGGACTCGACAAGCAAGCATAGAGCCCTGGAAGCACTTCCTACCGAGGGCATCCAGGCTTCGGGCTTCCCTACCAGGGGGCACCGAAGAGTGCATTTTTTGACTCTTCAGTCTATGCATGGCCGATTCCACCACCATGGAATGGTGTGGTAGTTGTGCCTTTTGGAACCCGGGGCTCTTGCGGACTCGATAAATGGCATCGACCCGCTTGCTTAACACCGGCGACGACGCCGGGCTCTCCCACATGCGGAAGAGAAGCCGTTCCAGCATGGGAGGAACCGACTCGATGCCCTCCTCGGGATCCGCAGGGAAGGCCAAGGCTTTGGCCATATCCCTCACGAAGTCCGAGAACCGGGTATCCTCCGGGGGGGACCGTCTCCGAGGTTCGGACTCGGGGGAGTCCGAAGGGACACACCGACTCCGAAAGGAACCAGGTGACTCTTCGTCCTCAGATTCCCAGGCCGACTCCTCGGAGGAGGAGTCGACAGGCTCCGGTCGGGCGGGCACTGATGCCATCCGCCCCGACGCCAAGGGAGTCGGCGTCGACGACCTCGGTCCCGAACGGGAGGCCGAAGGAGACCTCGACCGAGGATTGACTCGAGCCCTCATGGACTCGAGGATCGGCTCGGTCTCCGGGGTCGATTTGGAGGTCGACGTCCCGGCGGTCAGGGCAGAAGCGCCAGCGAGGCCAGCGATCAATGCCCGCTGCTGGTCCAAGAAGGCAGACAAACTGCACTCCAAGGCCGTCAACCTAAGTCCGAGCTCAGGAGACCCAGCAGCCCCCGACTCGGGCCCCGACGGCGTCGGGCCCGACGTCGGGTCCTTCGGAGGCGAGTCCACGAGGACAACAGTACTTACGTGAGCGGGCAAGTCCACCTCGAGTCGAGGATGTTTTGACGGCCTCTCCGACACCAAGGACCCGGGACGGGAATCGGGGCTATGCGACCTGGCCCTCGAGGAACCAGGAGCGTCCACCCATCCCGCCCTCGCGGGTTTCTTCTTCCTATGATGCTCCCGGGTAGGAGACCCCCTTTCAGAGGAACTCAGACGATGCTCAGGACCAGAGTCCCGAGACGTCGAAGCCTCTGACGAGGTCCGAGCCCGGCCAGAGTCAGAGAAGATACGCTCCCGCTGGTGCTGCCGACTCCTCAATGCTTTTGAGGACATTTTGCCGCATGGCCCGCAGATCATGGGGTCATGATCTGGGCCGAGGCAGCGGAGGCAGAAGTCATGAGTGTCTGTAAGAGACATAAGTTTCTTACAGAGGTCACACTTTTTGAAACCACTGGCCGCCATCGGGGGATAAAGGGCCCCTGCGAGGTCAAACGACCGGGCAGCCAGGGAAAAAGGAAAAAAAAAAGCGCAAAATCTGTCACGAAGGACAAAAAAACGAAAAATAAAGGACGGACTCGCAACCGGCGTCGCGAGTCCGGGCGGGAAAAGAACCGGCGTCGAACAGAGAAAAAATAGAGAAAAATCAACTTTTCTGAGGGGATTCACAGGCAACGTCTGTAGGGCTCCGCGGAAAAAAGAAGAATGAGCAAGATGGCACCCTTGGGCGAGAAGAAGACCGCGCATGCGCGCTGCAATTCCCAAAGGCTTTCTTTGAAAGCTGGGGAAAATTGCTCCGCAAGGGCTCCGTCGGCGCCGACGTCACCCATATGTGAGGACTGACTTCATGCTTGGTCCTGGAGAAGCAGGAGATATTCCAATAGAGAATTCAAAGGTAGTGCTAGAGGGTCAAGACCCTTCTCAGTACACCAAATGGAAAACCTTTTCCATTTAAAAGCATAGGAACGTCTAGTAGGTGGTTTTCTGGAAGCATGGAGGATATCCTTCACCTGCTGAGAAAGATTCCAACCTTGAAGGTCTAGGCCTTCAGCAACCAAGCTCTGAGGTGAAGGGACTTGGGGTTTGGGTGCCACAAAGTCCCCTCCTCCTGGGACAGGAGGTCTGGAGCAGCTCCCAAGTCTAGGGAGGGAGCTTGAGAGAGATGCAGAAGTAGAGGGTACCACACTTGGCGTAGCCAGCGTGGAGCTATGAGGATCATAGATCCTTGATCCCTCTGGAGCTTGAACAGAGTCTTGGGAATTAAGGGAATGGGTGGAAAAGCATACAGGAAGTCTTGACCCCAGTGAAGGAGGAAGGCATCCTTGGCCTGAACTCCCTGACACGGAAGTCTGGAACAGAACCGGGGAAGTTTGGCATTCCACGGAGTTGCAAAGAGGTCTATGTCCGGGGTTCCCCACTCTTGAAAGATTCCGAGTACCTGGTCCATGTGCAGGGACCATTCGTGTGGAAGCAGAACTCGACTGAGTCTGTCTGCCCAAGAGTTTTGGATTCCTGGAAGGTATACGGCCAGGAGATGGATTTGATGCCCTCTGGCGAAGGCCCACAATCTTAAAGCTTCGTTGCAAAGCGACAGAGCCAGTTCCTCCTTGCTTGTTTATGTAAAACATGGCTACCTGATTGTCCGTATAAATGAGGACTGTCTTGTAGCTGAGCAGGGTATGGAAGACCTTGAGAGCTAAAAAAACTGCTCGGAGCTCCCAGTGGTTGATATGTAGAGAGGTCTCCTGTGGAGACCAAGTGCCCTGAGTGGAGAGGTTTTGCAGATGAGCTCCCCAACCTGTTTGGGAGGCATCTGTTGTGAGGGTTGCCTGGGGCAACAACTGTTGGAAGGGGTACCCCAGCAACAGATTTTGGGTGGACTTCCACCACTGGAGAGACCAAGAGAGGCGCCTGGAGGTTGCTATTTTGTCTGACAGAGCCCCTGATGCTTGAGTCCACTGGGTGGACAAAGTCCATTGAGCTGCTCTCATGTGAAGGTGAGCATAGGGGACCACATGCACTGTGGATGCCATGTGGCCTAGCAGTTGTAGCATCTCCCGGGCAGTTAAATGACTCTGACTGAATCTGGGAGGCTAACTGCACTAGGCGTAGGCAACGGGCCTGAGGAAGATAGGCCCTTGCAGTGGTAGTATCTAGCCAGGCCCCTATGAACTCTAGGGACTGAGTAGGGGTGAGCTGGGACTTTGGGAGGTTTACCACAAGTCCCAGATACTGCAGAATGCCCCTTGTGCAGTCCAGGGAAGTCTGGGCCTCTGACTGAGATGGAGCTCGGATGAGCCAGTCGTCCAGGTATAGGAATACAAATATTCCCAGAGTGCGTAGAAATGCAGCTACTACTGCCATGCATTTGGTGAACACTCTTGGAGCAGAGGCCAGACCGAAAGGAAGCACCCTGTATTGGTAATGCTTTCCTTGGAAAAGAAAACGGAGGAACCTTCTGTGAGATGGATGGATGAGGACATGTGTGTACGCATCCTTGAGATCTAGAGAACAAAGCCAATCCTGACTCTGAAGGTATGGAAGGAGAGTGCCCAGAGAAAGCATCTTGAATTTCTCCTTGCATAGAAATTTGTTCAATTCTCTGAGATCTAATATGGGTCTGTAGCCCCCTGTTTTCTTTGGGATTAGAAAGTAGGGGGAGTAAAACCCTGACCCTTGTTGAAGAGGTACTTCTTCTATTGCCCCTTGGGCAAGAAGGGTAGCCACCTCCTGACCTAGAAGGTCGAGGAGAGATGTTGGAGAATTGAAATGTCTCACCATGGTGTGAGGAGGAAGGTTTGAGAAATTAAGTTTGTAGCCCTCCCTTATGATGGAGAGGGTCCACTGCTCTGCTGTAATTTGCTCCCATCTGGGAGCAAAATGAGCTAACCTTCTTGGAATGGTGAGAGGCTCTGGCTGTTTCAGAGCCAGAAAGGCTAAGTTCTCTAGCATCAAGTCAAAAGCCCTGAGGAGGCTGGGTCTGTTGAGTTGCAGCAGCCCCTGTAGGCTTAGGCCTGGCCTGTTTAGGTTGCTGACGCTTAGCAGCAAAACGACCTGTAGATGATTGTTGGCCAGAAGCAGGATGGAATCTGCCTTTCTTGAAAAAAGACTTCTTGAAAGGTTTTTTCTTGGCAGGAATGGAGGTTGACTTTGAAAGTCTATCCAAAGCAGAATTTTCTGCATCCATTTGAGTGGCTTTTATTTGCCAATCTTTGCCAAACAGGTTTTCTCCTGTACAGGGAAGATTTCCTAAGCCATCCTGGACCCAAGATTCTAGATCAGAAGCTTGGAGCCAAGCAATTCTGTGTGCAGCTATGGCAATGGCCGAAGCTCTGCTGGCACCCTCAAAGGAGTCAAAAGCTGCACGGTTGGAAAACTTTGAAATATCTTGAGCATGCTTAAGCCAAATAAGAAATTCTTCCCTTTTATCCTCTGGAAGAAAAGGGAGGAAAGTGTGCAGCTTATTTGCAATTTCTTTCAGAAACATACCCATATAAAGACTATAGGAATTGATTCTGGCAATGAGCATATTGGCTTGGAAGATTTTCCTACCAAAAGCATCCAAGGTCCTGCATTCTCTTCCTAGAGGAGCAGAGGAGTGCCTTTTTGCACTCTTTATCTTTTTCATAGCTGACTCCACCACAATAGAATGGTGAGGAAGCTGTGTTTTATGAAAACCAGGACAAGGAGGGACACGGCACAAAGTGTCCAATCTACGAGAATGAGGAGAGATATTGAGAGGAGTCTCCCATAAGTCAATCAATGACGTTCCCTGTAAAACAAACTTGCTTTGTTAATTGTTGTTCACTGTGAACCGCAACTGAACTTTGGAAGATGCGGTATATAAATGTATGTATAAATAAATAAAATAAAAAAAAATCATAAAGAATCTCATGAATTGGCAAGGTGACTGCCTCCTTAGGAGCCTTAGAATAACCTAAAATATCCAATTTTTTAGCTCTAGGCTCTAACTCAGAGGTTACTGAAATAGAGATCCATTTAGCCACTTCTCTTATGAAGTCTTGAAAGGACAAGTCTTCTGGAGGAGACATTATTTTTGGAGAAGGTGGCTCTTCAGGAAGGGCTATGGATACTTCAGCAGATGCTTCCGATGCATCAGAATCTTCGGAGGAATCAAAGTATCGACTGTCAGGGTGCTCTTTCAAAGCTCGATACACGTACCGAGCCGTATCGACATCGGGCGTTATCGGTACCGGTTCGGTACCGATAGGCATCCCTAGGCAGGGAACCGCTGCAGACACCATGGCCGATGTCGATGCAGTCGGTACAGGTACCGGCATTGGTGCCGGTACCTGGGCCGATACCAACAACGGAGTTTGTTGTGGTATCAGCGGCGTCGCAGCTTGAATGAAGGCTACGATAGCCTGCTGCATGGATAGAACATTCTGATCCATCGACGCCATGAATGCCTGGAATTCGGTACCAGAAGGTTGTGCCGGTACCACAGAGCATTCTAACAGGTGATCGGTCAAGGCCGTGCCATCGATGTCAACCTGTAACCCCATAGGTGGAGCTTTGGAAGCCGGAGCTTCCCGCCGGGGTAGTTTTGTCGGTGAAGGATCCTCGAGGGCAAGCCCGGAGGCATCTCGATGCTTGGAAGGAGATCTACCCTTCGAGGACCGGATGGATTTATGTTTGGTTACCTGAGATCCATGGGAGGAAGAAGCAGCCCTGGAAGACGTCGATGCCACTGAAGCTGCATCAGAGGGAAACAGCACATGGAGCTTGGCTGCTCGGTTCTGTAAACCTCGTTAAGACATCAAGGAGCAGGACGAACAATCCAAAATGGAGTGGTTAGGACCCAAACATTTAAGACACCATTCATGGGTGTCGGTAACAGAAATAGTACCGCTGCACTTAGTGCATTTTTTAAACCCGGAGGCTGGTTTTTCCATGAGGAAAACGTTTCGTGAGGCCTAAGGCCCAAAAGAGGAAAAACACACTGAGGGAAAAATATTTTTGTTTGTTTTTTATAAGAAAAGAAAGAAAGACCGGCGGTACCGGTCCGACGTCGGGGAAGGCAGACGCGCGACCAAAGAAATAAAATAAAACAAAAAACATCTTCAGCAGTGACAGGAACACGACCTGCTGGCTCCGCGGAAAAGAGGAACTGGGGAGAGGCGGTTAGGAAAGGCGGGAAGGTGCTGTGGGATGCTCCCAAAAGCTTTCCTTTTTTGGGAAGCTGGGGAGTGTTCCCGCGCAGGCTCCGTCGGTACTGACGTACCCATATGTGAAGACTCATTCCTGCTTGTTCCTGGAGATTACATGACCTACTGGGGAAAGAGAAGTTGCAATGTCAAATAGGAATTACATAAACAGAATACCTCAAGCTCAGTTACACATGCAGAACAGACCATCACCTAACAAGGAATCACAATTTAGAAACAGGAAGACAATTAAACTGGGAACCCCAAAAGCCAAACTTGGAATGCCCACCACCACTGTAGAAATAAAAGGTGAAATTAGTCTTACCTGCTAATTGTAGTTCCTGGAGTGGAACCAGCCTAGTCCCGGAACCTCTGGGTTGCCTATCTTATCCAGCAGCTTGAAGACTGAGAAACTCCTCTTTTTCTGTGACATCACCAGTATATCTCCTCGGTGTCCGCCCCCTGTCACCAGTGACCTATTGACAAAGCAGACTCCCCGGAGAAACAATTAAGCATATCAAAAACGAAGACACTTATCTATGCCTAAAGAAGAACCACCCCGGAGAAAACCCCCCCCCAGGCAACTCCGAGACTGTAAGACCTGTAGAGGCCATCCCTTCTCCCCCCGAAAACACAGAAAGGGAGAAAAGGAAAAGACCCCCAAAACAACAAACAATCATAGCGCGGCACTAAACCGCGTCCCTTGCCGAAAGGACAAGCACAGCCCAATACGGAAACACGACTCACCTGTTAGGATATGGACACTTCAGGCTATCGCCAGCCCCACACCGGGAGGGATACGGGACTAGGCTGGTTCCACTCCAGGAACTACAATTAGCAGGTAAGACTAATTTCACCTTCCTGTTCGTGTCCCCAGCCTAGTCCCGGAACCTCTGGGTTAGTACCAGAGCAGTGAAAAACACCTATACATGGGAGGGACCTGGCAGAACAGCCTGAAGTACTGCAGATCCAAAAGAGGACTCCTCTGTCCTCTGCACATCCAGCCGATAGTGCCTCGCAAAGGAGTGCAACGTCGTCCACGTCGCCGCCTTACAGATCTCTTCCGGCGAAATCGATCGGAATTCCGCCCAGGAAGCAGCCTGAGCCCTGGTAGAATGGGCCCGCAACCCCTCCGGGACCCTCTTACCGGACAGCACGTAGGCCGACGAGATAGCTTCCTTGATCCAGCACGCAATGGATGCCTTTGACGCCGCTTCCCCGCGGCGCGGCCCCACAAGGAGGACAAAGAGCCAATCCGATTTCCGAAACGACTCCGTCCGGCGTAAATACTTTTTCAAAGCCCGGACATCCAGCAGATATAAACCCCGGGACGCTGCCCCTCTATCCTCGGAGAAGACCGGAAGAGAGATTTCCTGATTCACGTGGAAAGCCGAGACCACCTTAGGCAGGAAGGCCGGAACAGTCCGCAAAACCACCTTAGTCGGAAAGAAGGAAAGATAAGGCTCCCTGCAGGAAAGGGCCTGCAGCTCAGACACTCGCCTTGCCGAACAAATTGCTACTAAAAAGACCACCTTCAGGGTAAGGTCCTTGAGCGTCGCACAAGCCAGCGGCTCAAAGGGAGGCAGCCGCAAGGCATCCAAGACTAAAGGAAGATGCCACTTGGGGACAATCTGTCGAGAGGGCGGCCGGAGAAGAGACACCGCTCTGAGAAAATGCTTGACATCCCGCTGAGACCCCAACGACTGACCTGAAATCCGGCCCGTATAACAGGCCAATGCCGCCACCTGAACTCGTAACGACGCCGCAGCGAGACCTTTGTCAAAGCCATCCTGAAGGAAATCCAAGATCTGGGAAACAGAAGCAGACAAAGCTGCGCACTTCCAAGCCCCACACCATGCTTCGAAAATGCGCCACACACGCACGTACGCCAAAGACGTGGACCGCTTCCGGGACTTCAACAGCGTTGTTATCACCGTCGACGAGTAACCCCTAGCTCTTAATCGAGCCCGCTCAAGAGCCAAGCCGTAAGCGAGAATCTGTCCACGTGCGGCATCACGAGGGGACCCTGTGTCAGAAGATCCGGCCGGCATGGGAGTCGCAGGGTTTTGCTACCAGCAAGCGTACCAGGTCCCCGTACCAGGGACGCCGCGGCCAGTCCGGCGCTATGAGAATTACGCATCCGGGGAACAGCGCTATGCGCTGCAGTACCCTCCCGATTAGGACCCAGGGAGGAAAGACATACAACAGCTGACCCACTGGCCAGGCTTGCATCAGGGCATCGAGACCTTCCGACATCCGTTCCCGCCGCCTGCTGAAAAAGCGGCTGGCTTTTGCGGAGGCAAAGGTCGCCATAAGATCCATGACCGGACAGCCCCACCTGCGAGTCACCATGTCGAACACCTCGGGATGCAGGACCCATTCGCCCGGGTCCACCTGCACCCTGCTGAGGAAGTCGGCCTGTGTATTGTCTACCCCGGCCACATGCGCTGCTGACAGATCCGAGAGATGCGCTTCCGCCCAAGCGCACAGGGATTCAGCTTCGGCCTCTAGCGCCATACTGCTCGTGCCCCCCTGCTTGTTGATGTAGGCGACCGCTGTCGCATTGTCGGACAACACCCGGATCGCCTTCCCCTCGAGGAGCGACCCCAGCTCCTGTAAGGCCAGGGTCACCGCCCGGAGCTCCAACCTGTTGATGGGCCAAGACTGCTCCAGCAGACTCCAGCGCCCCTGCACAAACGTGCCCTGGCAGTGAGCTCCCCAACCCAGCAAGCTGGCATCCGTCATCACCGCCAACCACCCTGGAGCTTCTAGCGACCTCCGCCGCTCCAGCAAGTCGGGGATTAACCACCAACGCAGAGCATTTCGGGCTTCCTCCGGGCAAACAAGCCGGCGGGACAAAGGATCCCGCTGATGCGACCAGCGCCGGAGTAACGCTCTTTGCGCTCTTTGTGCATGTGCGCTCTTGCCCACGGCACTGTCTCGATCGCAGCCACCATGGTTCCCAGTAACTGAAGGTACCGCCACGCGGAGGGGGCCTTGAGCTCCAAAAAACTCCGCACGAGCCTGCGTAGAGTCTGCGCCCTTTGGCTTGTCAGAAACACCCTCACCGCCTGAGTGTCGAAACGCGCTCCCAGGTACTCGAGACTTTGGGAAGGGGGCAGATGGCTCTTTTTCAAGTTGACGATCCACCCGAGGCTTTCCAAGAACGCTATCACCCGGGCCGTAACCCTCTCGCTCTCGACCCTGGATTTCGCTCGAATCAGCCAATCGTCCAAATAAGGATGTACCAATATCCCTTCCTTGCACAGGGCCGCCGCGACCACCACCATCACCTTGGTGAAGAGACTCGGCGCTGTCGCTAAACCGAACGGAAGAGCTTGGAACTGAAAATGCCCGCACGGGACCGCGAATCTCAGAAACCAGTGGTGTTCCGCCCTGACCAGGATATGCAGATATGCCTCTGACAGGTCTAGGGACGAGAGAAACTCGCCCTTCTGCACCGCCACGATAACGGACCGAAGAGTTTCCATGTGGAAATGCGATACCTTCAGACAACGGTTGACGCCCTTGAGATCGAGAATCGGCCGGACCCCGCCGTCCTTTTTCGGGACGACGAAGTAAATAGAGTACCGACCGCAACCGAGTTGGTCTCAGGGAACTGGAACGATTGCTCGGAGGTCCAGGAGCCGTTGAACCGTCTTCCGCAGGGCCGCACACTTCGCGACGGACTTGCCGGGAGACAGCACAAATGAGTCCCGCACCAGGCTCGCGAACTCCAAAGCGTAGCCCTCTCGAATTATTTCCAGGACCCATTGATCGGTTGTGATGTGGGCCCAGGCAGGAAAGAACTCCCGGAGCCGCCCCCCTACAGGTAGCGGGGGCGCCTGGGCCCCCCTTATTTCATTGTTGCTTCTTGAAACTAGAGGTGCCGGCGGAGGAGGGACCAAAGCCCCTGCCCGCTCCCCGGAATCCTCGAAACGCCGGTGCGCGATACGAAGGGCGCCCCCGCGCACTGGCCCCGAAGCGCTGGGAGCGAAACCGCCGAAAATCCCGGGTCTGCCCCCGCCCCCCAGGCGCACCCTGGGACGGCTTAGGCTTATCCTCGCGCAGGCGGCCACCCTTGGTCTCCCCGAGGTCCTTCACAAGCTTCTCCAGGTCCTCTCCAAAGAGTAAACGCCCCTTAAAGGGGAGCTTACTCAGCCTAGCCTTGGAGGAACTATCCGCCGCCCAATTGCTAAGCCACAGGTATCGCCGTGCAGCGACCGCCGAAGCCATACTCTTAGAAAGGCCCCGCATAAGATCATAGTGAATATCCGCCAGGTAGGCTGCCCCTGACTCCAATCGGGCCGCCTCCCCTGCCAGCGGACTCGTCTGATCCTGCTGCACTTGCTGTGCCCAGCGAAGACAGGCCCTAGCGACCCACGCTCCACAAACGGCAGCTTGAAGCGAAATAGCATTGATGTCGAAGACCTGCCGCAGTAAAACATCCAGCTTCCGGTCCTGAACATCCTTAAGGGCCGCACTGCCCTCAACAGGAATAGTCGTCTTCTTAGTCACTGCCGAAACAGCAGCATCCACCTTTGGCGACTTAAAGACCTCCTTATCCTTGTCCAACGGGTACAGGCGACCCATTATCCGAGCACCTTTCAAGGGCACTTCCGGGAGGTTCCATTCCTCCTGAATCATCTCTTGGAAAACCCTGTGCACAGGGAACGCCGTTTGGGTCTTACGGAACACCTGTAAGAGAGGATCTTCCAGAGGCTCATCCACGGCTGCCCCCGGCACAGGCATGTTGAGCGCCTTTAGCGTCTCGGCAATAAGAGCAGGAAGTTCTTCCCTCCGGAAGACTCTAACTACCCTAGCCTGTTCCTCCCGCTCTGATATCTCCCCCTCTTCCAGCTCTTCTTCCAGGAGCATACTGCGCTCCTCCTCATCTGAAAGAGGCGCTTCCGAAACTTCCGAAGGGTCCTGCAAGGCACCCTTCCAGGCGAGGCCGCTTATCTGCACCAAACGCAGCCACCGATATGGAGGAGGCCGGGCGTTTCCTAGCTCCACTGCTCTCTGGAGATGGACCCGGCTGCGCAGGGCCACCCAACACAGCCTGCTGCAGAAGGGCCACAAACTGCGGAGAAAAAATGGCAGAAAGGTCCGCAGGGAGCGCCGCCGGCGCAGAGGGCGAGAGTCCCACTGAGGAAGGCCCCGGCACAGGATCCTCCTGGGACAACTCCGGAGCCGTCGAAAGCGCGGGTTCGGAAACGCACTCTGCGGCGCCCGGCAGAACCCCTGCATCTAGATGTGAGCCTTCCGCCTCCCCCGCGCAGGCTTTGCAAACCCCCGCGCTGGAGAATTTTTTGGAACCGCAAACCACACATTGCGGTTTGGAGGGCATTGCAAGCCCTTACCCAAGCGGATGCCCGCCTGCAGAAACTCTAGAGGAACGCAGACAAGGCACACTAGATCCTGCTTAACAGAATACCAAACCAGGCAAAGCCACCTGCCCCCCCCCCACCCGCAAAGACCGGAAGGGCACAGGCAGCCTAGTCCTTCCCGAACTTCTGCTGCCTTTTTATTTTGATTTTAGTTTGAAAAACGCAGCGGGAAGGTATAGCCAGAAGCAAGGTATGACCGGAAAGCGAGGGAAAAAGTAAACCGAGGTGCACGCGGCCGCCGCGCGGCTAGGCCACCACGCGGCCGGGCCGCCGGTCAAAAGCGCGCCAAAATGCCTCGCGACTAAAAACAGGCCGCGCGTCTGCAACGCTTACCTCCGGCATTGAAAAACGCTGCCCGTTAGTCCCCAGTGTCCGGTATCGCCGCAGGCCAGGAGAGCAGAAGCGGCTCCGGTAAAGGCCTACCTAACAGCTCAAATGGTAGAATCAGAGCCGTCGCGGCGTAGGCATGCCCAGGAGCGCTAGCAGGCAAAGCATCTGCGTGGCACCGTCAGCCTTGTAGGAGTAAAGGTACGCCGAAGCCTGCCCCCGCAATCCCACAAATGCTACTGCCTGTCAGGAGACCCGCGAAGGAAGGTAAGAGCAGGACTCAAACCCAGCCCCAGCACACAAGCGGGAGGGGGGAGAGAAAGGTAGAGGAATAAACGCAAAATAAAGCAAGAGGGGAAAAGAAACCGGCCTATTGAAATCTGACAGTCTGCAGAGGCTTAAGGGCACAGGACACTGACCAGCCAACACTATCCCAAAATTAAAAGTACACTAATGCTGGTGATCCTTAATGGTTTCTCACACAAGCCCAGACCCCCTGGGCTCCCATCTATCCAGCTGCTTGAAGACTGAGGTAACTGGTGACAGGGGGCGGACACCGAGGAGATATACTGGTGATGTCACAGAAAAAGAGGAGTTTCTCAGTCTTCAAGCTGCTGGATAAGATAGGCAACCCAGAGGTTCCGGGACTAGGCTGGGGACACGAACAGGAACTATAAATTAATTTCCTCTTGTACTAAAAGCGCAGATGTTAATGATGAACATTTTCCCAGAGCTGACATATTCCAGTTAATAAATTCAAAATAAAGAGATATTTTTCTACCTTTTGTGCCTTTTTATTCAGTTGCAATTGCTGCAGCTACTTTCTTCTGGTTTCTTCGTGTCTTCTGCTAACTCTCCATTGTTCTGCTGTCCATTTGTCCTTTCTTCTCTCTCCTAGTTTTTTTTCCATTCTCTCTCTACATCTGCTTTAAACATACTAATCTTTCTCCTTTTGTTCTTTCCTCATTCCTATTTCATCCACTCAAATTTTACCCCTCCATCCTCAATCCCCACTTACTCTCCCAATACCTGGCCAATTGTAGATTTTTCTTCCCTCCCACACAAAATATTTTTCCCCTCTCCATTTCACTCTCTCAGCCCCATCCCATTCTAATCCTACCCCAACATCAGCTCTCTTCTAGTTCCAGCCCCACCCAGCATCCGTTCCCTTCTAGTCCCCGCATCAGCCCATTTCCAGTCCTAGCTCCCCCATCAGCTCATTTCCAATCCCAGCCCTCCATCAGCCAATTTCTAGTCCTTTCCTAGCCCCACCATCAGCCCATTTCCAATCCAAGCCCATGAGCCTACTTCCAGTTCTAGCCCCTCCATGAGTCCATTTCAATCCAAACCCCCACCACAGCCCATTTCCAGTCCTATCCTAGCCCCTCCATCAGCCCATTTCCTGTCCTACCTCCCCCCCACTCAGTCCATTTCCATTCCTAGGTCCCTCCCATCACAGCCCATTTCCATTCCTAGCTGCCCCTCCCCATCAGCTATTTCCATTCCAATACCCCGTCCACATCAGCTAATTGTAGTTCAAGCCTCCCCTTCCACTCAGCCCATTTCCAGTCCTAGCAAACCTCCCCAACCCATTACCAGTCCTAGCCCCCATAGCCCATTACCAGTCCTAAGCTCCCTGTCAGCCCATTTCCAGTCTTAGCCCCCCCCATAGCCCATTAACAGTCCTAACCACCCCATCAGCACACTTTCAGTCCTAACCCCCCCATCACCCCATTTCCAGTCTTAGCTCCCCCCCATAGCCCATTACCAGTCCTAACCCCATCAGCCCACCTCATGTCCTAACCCATCAGCCCATTTTGAGTCCTATCCCCCCCATAGCCCATTACCAGTCCTAACCCCCCCCCCCCATCAGCCCACAGCCCATTAGCAGTCCTAACCCCCCTCCCCCCATCAGCCCAGGGAAAGTTTAAAATAAAAAAAGCTAGCTGCTGCTGCTGCCGCCATGGCAGCGGCAGAATCGAGTGTCCCATGGCCCCCCTGCCCGGCAGAGCCCTCCCTCCCTGTATCAGTCCCTTCGGCACGGCTTTCAGAGCCACACAGCGAGAGTTTCTCCCTCACAGCTCTGTTAAGCCCGCCGGGGCTGATGGGAAACGGGCATTTCCTGTTTCCCATCAGCTCCAGCAGGCTTAACAGTCGCGAAAGGGAAACTCTCCCTTCACAGCTCTGAAAGCCGTGCCGAAGGGACTGATGCAGGGAGGGAGGACCCAGGGGGCCCCCGCAGGACACTCGATTCTGCCGCTGCCATAGCAGCAGCGGCAGCAGCAGCCGCCAGCTTTTAATTACTTTTAAAGCAGAATGTTGTTTGCGCGGGGCTCTGTGCAAAAAACATTCTCGCTCAATGGATGGGCTGGCCCTGTTTACAGGGAACATGGGTAATGGAAGGTTAAGTGGCTTGCCCAAGACCACAAGGAGCACCTGTGGGACTAGAAAACCCAGTCCTTCCAGACCAAGGTTGCTGTCCTCTAGTCGGATTTGAACCCCCGACCTTCCGGCCTTAGGTAACTGCCCCAACCACTAGGCCACTCCTCCCATCCTGCTTTGAGGATGTTAGAAGCTAATCCAGCTTCTAAGAATTCCCAGCTTTCATGGTAGAGTAGGACACAGAATGGAAACCTCTCCTAACTTTAACAGACTATTAAAAGGAATGGAACAGTTCAGGATTTATCCTAATATTCTTAGTTATAACAGCAGCCTATGACTCCATAATCCACAAGCACATGCTAGTAAGACTGCAAGAAATAGGCCTTATAGATAGAATGCTAAAGTGATTCAATTCTTACTTAACCAATCAAACTCAACAAGTGAAAATGGGTGACAGCACATCTACCCCATTCAACCAAATGCTAGGCATCCCTCAAGGCTCATCATCAGCTCTATTTAATTTATATATTCAACCAAATGTAAAATAATCCAGGGATTTAAAACTATCACTTGTATGCAGATGATATCATGCTGTAAACGCAAATTAATACTAAACAGCCAAGCCTCACAAAAATAGAAGGAATGCTTCGTTGACATTGCCACATGGCTAGCCAACCATAGACTATGGATTAACTACAAGACGACGGAAGTCATCTTTATTACAAGAGAACTCCTTCACCGCACCGGAAACTATAAAAATAAATGAAACAGTTATTGTTAAAGTTACTACGTTCATTTAACTCTGACACACCTTGTTAGCACAGTTCCATGTAATGTTTTGTTTGATATAATATTGTTACCGTTATTAAGTTCATTGTAAACCACTTTAATTCCGGAAAGGCGTTATATAAGTGCACAAAAATAAATAAAATAAATGGTACATTCTCTGTTCCAGCAGTTAGAGAACATACATACAACATGGATACCTGTAATCTCACTTATAAGATCTACTTGTGCTAAATCACTCCCCTTGTTGCTCACTCTCTTATTGGTCTTACCAAGAGGCATGATGGAAAGGTATTTGCCACGAAACTTGCTGGTGATTTTTATCTCCTGGCGCAAGGTCCAACCATTTTTGGAATCTGTATGGTGGGCAGCTGCAGGTGGGTGATGACTTACCTGGAAGGCAGAAAAGTCACATTTAGGCACAAATACATACAAGAATTTCACATTTTGTGTCATTTGCAGAACATTACATACATATATTAAGCTGGATGTCTGGTATCCAGCTTATTTTATTTCTTTAACTAGGCTTATATACTGTTCTTCCAAAGCGGTGTACATTCAGGTACTATATATATATATATATCATTTTCCCTTGTCCCTGAAGGGCTCACAATCTATGTTTTTGTACATGAGGCAATGGAGGGTTAAGTGGCTTGCCTAAGGCCGCAAGAAGCACCTGTGGGATTAGAAACCCTAGTCCTTCCGGCCCAAGGTTGCTGTCCTCTAGTGGGATTCAAACCCCTGACCCTCTGGCCCAAGGTAACTTGCCCCAACCACTAGGCCACTCCTCCCTCGAAACTTGATCTGCCAAGTAGAAAATCTGCTTTGAATTCAAAGCTAGCTTCTGTGCCTCAGATTGGCTGGTGCTGTAAAATGCTGCAAAGGTAATGTTAACACTTTGCTAATCAAACATTGATCAAGGATCATATATGCAAAACCTTTGTATATAATCTGCATAAATAATACACCAAATTTTCAATCTCAACAGTTACTTCATCTGGGCCAGGGCTCTTCTAGGTTGGGGCTCATTTTAACCTACTTTCCAGCTCTTTTGTTGTTGCTACAGGCCATTCCATAAGTTTGATGTTTGATTTTTCTCAATGTTCCTGTATGTAGGGTAACCATTCTGCTTCTTGATTGTGCTCTATGGGGTCCTCATATAAGCTTCTCCAGAAGGTTTCTGTTTCAGCTTTGGTTGGTGGTGTTTTTATCATATTAATGCTCTTTTTCAAGTCCTTATACAATTGTTTTGGGTTCTCTCTAAATAGTTTATTTTGATATTTTATCTGTTTTCTTCATATATAGAAATTACACTTACCTGGTAATTGTAGTTCCTGGAGGATCCAGTTTAGTCCTCCACAGCGGGTAGTGCACCTCCTCCTGCAGCTAGGAGACTGGACCAATCAAACTCTTCTCTGTGATGTATACTGCTGGAGCTCCCATCAGCCCCCCAGTGAACTGTCAACAAGCAAACTAAAGAGAACAAGATAGATAACACAGAAAGAAAACCCCTCCCATAATAAACCCGACTCCTTCCCCAAACGAGGGAGCCGGAACCGTGCACATCGCGTCGCCCTGGACCACTGAGCCAAAGAAAGGCGTTGCGACACCATCAAGGGAAAGGAAGACAGGAGCAAAGAGCGAGGAAAACCCCGGGCTCGAGGAAGCTCAGTCAACCAACATAAGCAGCTCAAGCTCACCCGATGGCAGCGCGCCGGACAGAAGAAGAAAACTTGCGGGAGGGAGTGAGGACTAAACTGGATCCTCCAGGAACTACAATTACCAGGTAAGTGTAATTTCTATTTCCTGAGCGGCTATCCAGTTTAGTCCTCCACAGCGGGATGTAACAGAGCAGTATTCAGCGGGAGGGACCACCCCACCCGGTGCGCAAAACCGCAAAACCGCAGAACCAAAGCCGGCATCTCTAGAAGCAAGGACATCTAGCTGGTAGTGTTTACTAAAGGCATGGAGCGACGACCAAGTAGCCGCTCTACAAATGTCTACTGGCGGAACCAAACTGTGCTCCGCCCAGGACGTCGCTTGCGCTCGAGTAGAATGGGCCCGCAAGCCAAGTGGAACCACTTTCCCATGCAAAATGTACGCCGACGCAATTGCCTCTTTAATCCAGTGCGCAATAGAAGACTTTGATGCCGCCTCCCCCTTACGTTTACCGCCAAACAGAACGAACAGGTGATCTGTCTTACGAAACGACTCGGTGACTCTGAGATATCGGCGGAGAACCCGCCGAACGTCCAGACAATGCAGCTCTCGAGCCGCAGCCGTATCCGGGGAGGCAAAGACCGGAAGAAAGACGGCCTGATTCAGATGAAAAGGGGAAACCACCTTAGGAAGGAAAGAAGGCACAGGTCGCAAGATCACTCGATCCTTAGAGAACGACAAGAATGGCTCACGACAGGAAAGCGCCTGCAACTCCGAGATACGCCGAGCCGAACAGATGGCCACCAAGAACACTGTCTTCAACGTGAGATCTTTAAGAGAAGCCTGGTTAATAGGCTCAAAGGGCCGCTGAACTAAAGAGCGCAAAACTAAATTCAAGTCCCAGGGAGGAACAAGAACTCTTCGCGAAGGACGCAAACGAAGCACGGCCCGCAGGAAACGCTGCACATCCGCGTGGCCCCCAGGGGGATCCCCAAGACCTTCCCCCGGTAACACGCGAGGGCCGCCAATTGTACCTTCAATGAACTAGCAGCTAGACCCTTGTCAAAGCCGTCTTGCAAAAAACTGAGAATGGCCGGGATGGAAGCCGTCGCGGCTCGAAGATTGCACCGCGAACACCAATCTTCAAAAATGCGCCAGATGCGTACGTACGCGAGAGAGGTAGAAGGTTTACGCGCACGAAGGAGAGTCGCGATAACCGCCGCCGAATAGCCCCGCCGTCTCAACCTAGCCCTTTCAATAGCCAGACCGTAAGCGAGAACCGAGCCACCTGCGGCATCCGCAGCGGACCCTGAACCAGGAGATCCGGTAAGGACGGTAACCGCCACGGCTTTCCGGCGAGAAGCCGAATCAGATCCGCGTACCACGGACGGCGGGGCCAATCTGGAGCTACCAGAACAACATTTCCCGAATGCGCCTCTATGTGTTGAATCACCCGTCCGATTAACGCCCACGGAGGAAAGACGTAGAGGAGCCCGGCGGTCGGCCAAGGGTGAATGAGAGCGTCTATGCCCTCGGACATGGGTTCCCGGCGCCTGCTGAAGAACCGAGATGTCTTGGTCGACTGAAAGGTCGCCATGAGATCCATGATCGGCGGCCCCCATCTGCGTACTATTTGAGAGTAGACCTGCGGATGGAGTTCCCACTCTCCGGCATCCACCCGCACTCTGCTGAGGAAATCCGCCAACACATTCTCCTTCCCTGCGATATGCACCGCCGAAATCGCGAGAAGCCGAGGCTCCACCCACTGGAACCACAAATCGGTCTCCTCCTCCATCGCTCTGCTGCCTGTGCCGCCCTGACGGTTGAGATATGCTACCGTTAAAGAGTTGTCGGATAGAATTCGCACTGCCCGGCCGATCACCAAGGATTCGAACGCCTGAAGCGCCCACCTCACCGCTCGTAACTCGAGACGGTTGATCGACCAAGCCGTTTCCAGGGGCGACCACTTTCCCTGCGCGAAGCGATTGTCGCAATGAGCTCCCCAACCCGTCAGGCTCGCATCTGTTATGACCAGTAACCAGAGCGGCTGTTCCAGAGGAACCCCCGCCCGCAACGTCTTCGAGCTGAGCCACCAACGGAGGGACAGGCGTACTCGTCTCGGGCAAGGCAACCGCCTGCTCATTGAATCCGTTTGATTCGACCAACGCTGCAAGAGCGCACGTTGCAGGGGACGCATATGAAACCGGGCCCAGGGAACTACATCTAGCGTCGCTGCCATCGTCCCCAAGACCCGAAGGTACCACCAAGCGGATGGGACCGGAAAGGCTAAAAACTTCCGAACCAGAAGGCGCAAGGCTTGAGCCCGGCGATCCGGTAGAAAGACCAGTCCCCGCGCCGTATCGAAGCGAACACCGAGGTATTCGAGGGACTGAGTTGGAACTAAGTGGCTCTTTTTGTGGTTGACCACCCAACCGAGAGACTGTAGCAGAGCGATGACCTTGTTGGTGGCGAGCAAACTTTCTGCCTGGTCCTTTGCTCGAATTAGCCAATCGTCGAGATAAGGGTGAACCAAAACCCCCTCCATTCGCAAGGCCGCCGCCACGACCACCATGACCTTGGTAAACACTCGAGGTGCCGTGGCCAGGCCGAAGGGCAGCGCTTGAAACTGGTAGTGTCCCCACGGAAGAGCAAATCGCAGGAACCGTTGATGAGCCGCTCTGATCGGAATATGCAAGTAGGCCTCTGAAAGATCGAGAGAGGTAAGGAACTCTCCCTGACGCACCGCCACTAGGACGGATCTGAGAGTTTCCATGCGAAAGTGAGGCACCCGAAGGCAACGATTCACCCCTTTGAGATCTAGAATAGGACGAATAGCACCATCCTTCTTTGGCACCACGAAATAAATAGAGTACCGACCGGCTCCGAGCTCGGAAGCTGGAACAGGCACCACCGCCCCCAAATCTAGGAGGCAGTTCAAGGTTTCGCGCACGGCGGACAGTTTCTGAGGACCCTTGCAGGGCGAGAGAACAAAGGCATCGCGAAGAGGACACGCAAATTCCAGCGCGTAGCCCTCCCGGATGATTTCGAGGACCCACTGGTCCGAATTTATGTGGACCCAGGAAGAAAGAAAATGACGAAGACGACCCCCGATCACAGGACCTTCTCCCGGGGTCCACCTCGCTTCATTGCGGCTTGCGATTAAAGGACGAAGAGGACGAAGGGGAGGCAGAGGAGAAACCTCTTCCCGCTCCTCGAAACCCTCGAAATCCCGAGGATCGAGAGGCAAGGCATCCGCGTTGGAAACTCCCAAACCTAGGAGACCGGAATCTGCGAAAATCTCGAAACGGACCTCTAGCCGAAGACAGACCTCTAAGTTGGCGAGGCTTATCCTCCGGAAGCCTACCACCCTTAGACTCGCCGAGGTCCTTGACCAACTTATCCAGATCGTCGCCAAACAATAGCTTGCCCTTAAAGGGAAGTTTACTGAGACGCGCCTTAGAGGAGCCATCAGCTGCCCAATTACGCAGCCAGATAGATCGTCGCGCCGCGACGACAGAAGCCATACTGTTAGCTAAAGTACGAATCAAGTCATAGTGAACATCAGCCAAATAGGCAGAACCCGATTCTAAGCGGGCCACTTCGAGCAATCCCTGTTGGTCGAGATGGGAGTCTTGACACAAATGCTGAGCCCAACGCAAGCAAGCTCGGGAAACCCAGGCTCCACAAATAGAAGTCTGCAAGGCTAAGGCATTAGTCTCGAATGCCTGCTTCAATAAGCCATCGACCCTTCTATCCTGGGTGTCCTTCAAAGCCGCACTGCTCTCAACCGGAATGGTGGTCTTCTTAGTCACAGCGGAAACCGCAGCGTCAATCCGTGGGGAACAAAATTTCTCCTTGTCCTTGTCCACCAGTGGGTAAAGACGATTCATCGTTCGGATACCCTTCAACCCGGAGTCAGGGCGATCCCATTCAGCCTGGATCATCTGGTCGACCACTCAGTGGAGTGGGAACACTGTTTGAGAATCACGGACCGCCTGAATAAGAGGGTCCTCAATCTCATCGTCCGCAGGACGCCCGACCGTCAGATTCAGGGCTTGCAAAGACTCTGTGATCAAGGGAAGCAACTCCTCTCTGCGAAAAAACTCGTATAATCCGAGCCTGCTCCTCCGGCTCCGGAATCTCCCCTTCTTCCAAGTCCTCGACATGGTCGTCAGGTTCCACATCAGACCAGTCCTGTTCCTGCCAAGGGGCATCCGAAGGCTCCACGTCAGAAACCCAGGGCCGCTTAGCAGCTTTAGGGGCACCTCCCCTCGCCTCTTCCGCCTGGATAGACGGCGGGAGCGATGGGACCGCGCCGGGATCAGCACTTTTCCCCAAGCGGCCCCTTTGAAAGGCCTGATGCATCAGTAGAACGAACTCCGGAGAAAAATCACCCCAGGGAACCTCACTAGCCCCCGTAGCCGGAGCACTCCCAGGCGCCGAGGAGACCAGGGCAAGGGAAGGAACGAGAGCCTCTGGAGACAGCTCAACTCCCCCTGAGACTGGGGAAGCCCCCGACTCTGGAGGGTCACTGGAGTCCAAGGGCTGCTGCAGTCCTGAAGAAACGCAGGAGCAGCACTTGAAAACCCCCGCGTCAGAAAGAGAGCCCTTACGGGAGCCACAGATAACACACTGCAGTCGCCGGGACATGAGGCTGGAATAAGAATGGAGGACTTGGCTGAAGCCCCTTCTGGAGATCAAGTACAAAAATTTTTTATTTTTTATTTATTTATTTTTTTTATTTTCGGTCACAGGGTAACACTGTATAGCGCTGCCAGCCTGAAGAAAGTCAAAAAATATATACCAGGTAGTCGGACGGTACCTTTCAGGACCCTGCACAGCCCTGTCCCGATGAAAAGAAAAACGGAGCCGAAAACAAAATGGCCGCCAGCACAACGAGGCTAAGAAAAAAGGGTGCGAAAACAAAGCAAATGAGGGAAAATAATATAGAAAATAAACCTCAGCTAAATCGCAGGCCGAAGCAGAGTGGGAAAAAGAAAAAAACTGCCCAAAAGGACACTTACCGCAAATCGAGGAAGGAGCAGAGCACCGGAACTGACTGAGGGAAAGGGAGAAGCAATGGACCCGCGGTGAGAAATAAAACTGACAGGGACCCTAAATGAGGAGGATTCCTCTCAGAAAGTGCATCATCCTTAAAATATCCTCCCAAAAAAATGAGAGGTAGAGATGCTGATGGTGGCCAGAGCCTCCCTCCGATCTGTCCTGGAGGTGAAATCACAGGCTAGAAAATACAGCCGACCTGCTTCAGCTGAGCAGTGAGCAGACGGTCAGTGCAAGCTCGGCTCCCTCCTATGAAAGCATTTAAAGGTACAGACCCTTAAGTTGTAAAAAAAACAAAGAAAGGCATAACAAATGAAAGAAAAAGGAAATTAATAGATATAAGGACCCCTAAGTGAGCCCACAGAAGGCTCACACCGCCTCCTGCTGCAAGGAGACTGGACACACTGGGGGGCTGATGGGAGCTCCAGCAGTATACATCACAGAGAAGAGTTTGATTGGTCCAGTCTCCTAGCTGCAGGAGGAGGTGCACTACCCGCTGTGGAGAACTAAACTGGATAGCCGCTCAGGAACTCAGATTCCTAAACCTTGACAAGGAAACCTTCCTAGGCAACTTCTTACTGCACATATAGACCATAGCCCAGATGGCATCGACACACTAATCCACAACTGGAACCAATCAATAAGTGCAATCACCACAAGGCCACAGACAAACACTAAAGCACAGTTACTTACCTGTAACAGGTGATCTCTGGGAACAGCAGGAATTAGTCCTCACATATAGGTACGTCGGTACCGACGAAGCCTGCGCGGGAAAGCTCCCCAGCTTCCCAGAAGGAAAGCTTTTGGGGCCTCCCACTGCGCATGCGCGCTGCCTTCCCGCCTTCCTGACCAACTCTCCTCAGTTCGAGTTTAAAGCTGAGACAATAGAGAGAGGAAAGGAAAGAGAGAGAGAGATACAACTCCTAGGGGAGGTGGGTGGGTTGTGAGGACTAATTCCTGCTGTTCCCAGAGATCACCTGTTACAGGTAAGTAACTGTGCTATCTCCAGGAACAAGCAGGAATAAGTCCTCACATATGGGGACTCCCTAGCTGAGATGCCCGGGAGATCCCCTGAAGGGCATGAGACCCTGAAAGGTTCCTCATCTTCCTATGGATCTCAGGCATCCATTCAGGGAAGGTGGGCTGGAGTTGTTCAAGAATGGAACAGGTGTCTGAGGACAGCCTGACTAAACAAGGCATCCCGGCGGGAGTCCTTGTCCAAACAGTAATGGGCTGTAAAGGTATGAACCGAGGCCCAGGTGGCTGCTCGACAGATCTGGTCAATGGACACAGAGTTTAGATGAGCCATAAGAGGTGGCCATGGCTCTCACATTGTGAGCGGTGACATGGCCCTCCAGAGAAAGGTTCTTACTCTGGTAAGCAAAAGAGATACACTGAGCAATCCAATTGGACAGTGTTCTTTTAGAGACTGGAAGTCCTAAATGAGAAGGATCAAAAGCAACAAAGAGCTGAGAAGACTTTCGATGTTGCTGTGTCCTGTGGAGGTAAAAGGCAAGAGCTCTTTTACAATCTAGAGTATGAAGGTTCCTCTCTGCACTGGATGCATGAGGAGCTGGAAAAAAGACAGGTAAATATACCTCTTGATTAAGATGAAAAGGGGAGACCACTTTAGGCATAAAGTGGGGATTGGTCCTAAGGACCACCTTATCATGATGGAACCTTGTATAAGGTGGATTAGCCACTAGAGCTTGCAGTTCACTGATACGGCGAGCTGAGGTGACTGCAATAAGGAAAATAACCTTCCAGGAAAGAAATTTCAAGGAGGTAGTGGCTAAGGGTTCAAAGGGTGGCTTCATAAGCTGACCAAGAACCAAGTTTAAGTCCCATGCCACCGGAGGAGGTCGAATGGGAGGTTTAGTTAAGGTTAGGCCTCTGATGAATCTTGCAATAAGAGGATGAGAGGAAACAGGTTGTCCATTGATGGGCTTAAGGGATGCTGCAATAGCACTCAAATGGACTCTTACCGAATTCGTTTTGAGTCCTGCATTGGAGAGATGCAGGAGATATTCCAAAAGAGAATTCAAAGGAAGTGCTAGAGGGTTAAGACCCTGTTGAGCACACCAAATGGAAAATCTTTTCCATTTAAAAGCGTAAGAACACCTAGTGGAAGGTTTCCTAGAGGCATGGAGGATATCCTTCACTTGCTGCGAAAGATTAAAGTGTTGAAGGTCTAGGCCTTCAGTAACCAAGCTCTGAGGTGAAGGTACTTGGGGTTTGGGTGCCACAAAGTCCCCTCCTCCTGAGACAGGTGGTCTGGAGCTGCTCCCAAGTCCAGGGAGGGGGCTTGGGAGAGATGCAGAAGTAGAGGGTACCACACTTGGCGTGGCCAGCGTGGAGCTATGAGGATCATAGCTTTCCTAACCAGGGCTCCACACATCAAACAGGGAACTTTTACTTGAGCACAGTAGGTTGCTGAACTCTGTAACCTCCTCAGGTTCAGAAACTGCTAACTAATCAAGAGTTAGTGGGCCTGTTTCCTGAGTGCAGTTGAAGCCTGCATAAAAACCTCCTGTGCCCTGCCCTTTTGAGGCTTTCCTAACCAGGGCTCCACACATCAAACAGTAAGGGAACTTTT
Source organism: Ichthyophis bannanicus (assembly GCA_033557465.1). Taxonomy (NCBI): domain Eukaryota; kingdom Metazoa; phylum Chordata; class Amphibia; order Gymnophiona; family Ichthyophiidae; genus Ichthyophis; species Ichthyophis bannanicus. Next base: position 3,124,442 of record CM066043.1, read on the forward strand.
ACTTGAGCACAGTAGGTTGCTGAACTCTGTAACCTCCTCAGGTTCAGAAACTGCTAACACCTAATCAAGAGTTAGTGGGCCTGTTTCCTGAGTGCAGTTGAAGCCTGCATAAAAAGCTCCTGTGCCCTGCCCTTTTGAGGCTTTCCTAACCAGGGCTCCACACATCAAACAGTAAGTAAGGATTTGAGGGTTTCTTTGTTTTTTGTTTTGTTTTTGTTTTTTTACATTGCTAGCTCTCTGACTGGGAGCTCTTAAAAAGGGTTTTGTGTATATTTTTTAAAGCAAGGTTACTTTCATTTTTCCTGTTTTAGGGGAACTTTTACTTGAGCACAGTAGGTTGCTGAACTCTGTAACCTCCTCAGGTTCAGAAACTGCTAACACCTAATCATGTGTTAGTTCCCTCCCTACCCACCCCGACTCCCACCCACCCCTAGTGAGCAGTCTTGCTTTATAGGGCACCTCCCCCTTTAACAAATCACAGTGAATTGGACCAGCACATTTTGAATATAATTAAAGAGATTTAACTGCTTTTTCTCTGAAAGGACAGCTGCGAAACCGGCTGGTACTTGGTAGATCTCTCCCTTTTTCTTTAACAGATACCTAAGCTCCACAAACAGGACAATGGCTGGGAAAAATCGTATTGCTAAAGCTGTTGCCCTCGTTACAGCTTCTGCCTCGGTCCAGACAGAGGTCCTAATGCCAGTTGAGGAACCGGTTCCATGTGCAGGGTGCCTGTATGCTGAAGCTCTGAGGAAACAAGTGGAGGAAATCAGAGAGGAGGTGGCGAGGCTGAGGAGCATTCAAGACAGTGAGAAGTACATTGATGAGATGCTTCTTGCAGCAACCAGGCTCTCCAGCACAGGAGAAGATGGGTGCCAACAGAATGTCGATGGTTGGACAAAAGTCACCAGAGCCTGCAAAATCACCAATCCAACTTCTCCAGCCCTTGAATTGAAGAACCATTATGCAGCCCTGGAAGTGGAGGAGGTGAAAGCATCCCTGGAAAGGGAAGAACCAGAGTTCAAGTACCCCATAGTTGCGGAATCAGTGACCAGAAGGGAAACGAAGGGTAGTGGTGGTTGGAGACTCTCTTCTGAGGGGTACTGAGGCGTCCATCTGCCGACCAGACTTGATGTCCATAGAGGTATGCTGTCTGCCTGGTGCCAAGATCCAAGATGTTACGGAGAGTTTGCCGAGACTCATCAAGCCCACTGACTATTACCCAATGTTGCTAATCCATGTTGGAACAAATGATACTGCCAGGTATACCTCGGAACGTATCAAAAGTGACTTCATGGCTCTGGGACAGAGGGTGAAGCAGGTAGGTGCACAGGTGGTGTTCTCTTCAATCCTCCCTGTTGAGGGTAAAGGCCAAGGCAGAGAGGATCGCATCCTGGAGATGAATGCATGGCTGCGTGGATGGTGTCTTCGAGAGCGTTTTGGTTTCCTAGACCATGGGATGCTGTTCCAAGGGTTGCAGAGCAGAGATGGCATCCATCTGTCCAAGAAAGGTCAACGCATCTTTGGTAGTAGACTGGCTAATCTACTGAAGAGGGCATTAAACTAGATTCGTTGGGGATGGGTGAAGAAAGCCCCCAGGTAGGTGATACATTAAATACCTTTATGGAAATGGGTAACAGGGGTAACATATGGAAAGCAGTGTGTATTAATGACCGTAGCATGGGAAATAAGATCCCTGAAGTTGAAGCTTTGGTGGGAGTGGCTGACTTGGATTTAGTGGCAGTTACAGAAACATGGTTCACAGAAAACCATGACTGGGATGTAACTATACCTGGCTATACTTTATTCAGAAAGGACAGGGTAGGAAGAAGGGGAGGAGGAGTGGCACTATATGTAAAAACTACTATTAAAACTTTGGAATTACAGAGCTTAAAAGGGAGAGAGGAGGCATTGTGGGTTAAACTAGAAAGAGGGAAAGAGAAATCTATTTGCATTGGTGTGATATACAGACCTCCCTCACAAGAGGACGAGGTGGACAGAGTTAATTGAAGACATACGCAGCATTGCTAGGAAAGGGGAAGTGCTACTGCTAGGAGATTTCAATATGCCAGATGTTGATTGGCACATTCCTGCTGCAGTATCATCAAGAAGTAAGGAGATCCTGAATTCTCTACAGGGAAAACTATTCAGGCAATTGGTAACAGACCCCACACGTGAAGGGGCCATACTGGACTTGGTGCTTACCAATGGTGAAAGTGTTTCTGATGTTGTAGTGGGAGATCATTTTGCATCCAGTGATCACCAGATGGTGGGGTTCAGTATTAGGACTAGGGCTGTTAGAATCCATTCCAAGGTGAAGATCTTAGACTTTAGGAAGACTAACTTTGCGAAGATGGGCCAATACCTCAGGGAGTCTTTAGTGGGATGGGAACAGCTGGGGGATGTAGAAAAACAGTGGGCAAAACTGAAAGGGGGTATTTTAAAGGCAACCAACCTTTTTGTTAAAATGGTAAATAAAGGCAAAAGGAACATGGTTTTCGAAGGAAGTAGCTGAAAAAGTGAAGAAAAAGAGGGAGGCCTTCATGAAATACAAGAGATCACAGAGAGAGGAAGACAGGCATCTGTATTTGGAAAAACTTAGAGAAGCTAGCAAAGTAGTCAAGAAGGCAAAGATTCAAAAGCAGGAGGAAATAGCCAATGCAATAAAATGGGGGGATAAGACATTTTTCAGATATATTAGTGAGAAAAGGAAGGGCAAAAGTGGTATTGTCAGACTCAAGGGTGCAGGGGGGAATATGTAGAAGCTGATAAGGATAAAGCGGAATTGCTTAACAAATATTTTTGTTCTGTGTTCACAGATGAAGAACCAGGAGCAGGACCTCAGAAAACACCCACAAATAAGAACAGAAGCGAGGGACACCTTGAACAATTTTCAGAAGACTGTGTTCGTGAGAAACTAGCTCAACCTAAAGTAGACAAAGCGATGGGACCGGATGGGATACACCCTAGAATACTGAGGGAACTTGGGGACGTTCTAGCAACTCCACTGACTGACCTTTTCAATGCCTCGTTGGAGTCGGGAGTGGTGCCAAAGGACTGGAGAGAGGCTCATGTGGTCCCTTTACACAAAAGCGGAAGTAAGGAGGTGGTTGAAAACTACAGGCCGGTTAGTTTAACTTCGGTGGTGAGTAAATCATTGGAAACGCTGCTGAAAGAGAAAATAGTGAGGTTTCTGGAGTCCGGCGGATTACAGGATCCGAGGCAGCATGGATTCACCAGAGGCAGGTCTTGTCAGACAAATCTGATTGATTTCTTTGACTGGGTGACCAGGGAGTTGAACCGAGGGAGAGCTCTAGATGTGGTGTATTTAGATTTCAGTAAAGCCTTCGACACTGTTCCTCACAAGTGACTTATAAACAAACTGAGCACCCTAGGGATGGACCCTAAAGTTACTGCTTGGGTTAGAAATTGGTTGGGTGGGAGGCGACAAAGAGTACAAGTAAATGGAGCTCACTCTGAGGAAAAGGATGTTACCAGTGGTGTGCCGCAGGGATCTGTCCTTGGTCCGATTCTTTTTAACATCTTTGTTAGTGATATAGCGGAAGGGCTGTCGGGTAAGGTTTGCCTCTTTGCGGATGATACCAAAATCTGCAATAGAGTAGACACCCAGGAAGGTGTAGATAACATGAGGAGGGATCTAGCTAAGCTTGAAGAATGGTCTAGAATTTGGCAGCTGGGATTTAATGTTAAAAAATGTAAGGTCATGCATTTGGGCTGCAGCAATCCAAGGGAGCAATACAGTATAGGAGGTGAAGTACTTTTGTCCACTAAAGAAGAGCGGGACCTAGGCGTGGTTGTGTCTGATGATCTTAAAGTAGCTAAACAGGTAGAAAAGGCGACGGCAAAAGCTAGAAGGATGCTTGGGTGCATACGGAGAGGAATGGCTAGCAGAAAAAAGGAGGTGATAATGCCTCTGTATAAGTCTTTGGTGCGACCTCATTTGGAGTATGGTGTGCAATTCTGGAGACCGCACCTTCAAAAGGATGTGAACAGGATGGAGTCGGTGCAGAGGGTTGCTACTAAAATGATTAATGGGCTTCATTATAAAGCATATGAGGACAGACGTAAGGATCTTAATATGTACACCTTAGAGAAAAGGCGGGATAGAGGTGATATGATTGAGATGTTTAAATACCTCCGTGGCATAAATGTTCAGGGAGAGAGCCTCTTTCAATTGAAAGCAAGTTCTGCTACGAGCGGACATGGGATGAGGGTGAAGGGAGATAGATTCAGGAGTGATATGCGGAAATATTTCTTTACAGAAAGAGTAGTGGATCCGTGGAATAGTCTCCCAGTGGAGGTGGCAGAGATGAGGACAGTAACGCGGCCGCGTTCAGCGAGGTACGCTGCTTCAAAGCCATAAAAGCTCAGCGCCTGCGATGATGTGATACTGTCCTCCATGCTGTCTCTCTGCTTACCTGCCTTGCATTTTACGTGTATGTTCTGTCTTCCCAGTGTTTGCCCTTTAAATTCGGGCCAACAGTCACCTGTCTGCAAGTGGTCTCCTCCCCCCCAGGAAGTCTCGCGGCCGCGTGAACGCGGCTGCGTTCAGCGAGGTACGCTGCTTCAAAGCCATAAAAGCTCAGCGCCTGCGGCGCTTGTCGCCGCGGCGCGCGACGGGGGCGCGCACCGAAGGAGCGCACCTAAGGAGCACGTCGTGCTCCTTAGGGGCGCTCCTTGAGGCCGCTCCGTCCGCGAGGCCCGCGTTCCTGCTCTCTCCTGGCCACAGATGCTGTCCATTCTACTCTGCTTTCTTTGGCTTCCGAAGGCCGTCGCGCTTTCTCCGTCGTCCCATCTTCATTTGGAAGCCGCTCCTGACCTGCTCCCGGTAGGTGTGTTATCCCCTCACTTTCCCCTTTCCACGTTGCACACGCGCAGTTCCATGGCCTCCATACCTGTCTTCTGGGGCAGATGGCCTGACCATCCGCCCCGTACACGCTTCCGCTGTATTTCTAACCTCCGTGTCTGTCCGCTTGCTCTTCCGCGACCTTCCCAGGCCTTGGCTCCTCTTGATCCCCCTCCGGTCTCCCTCTCTATTGGTCTTCTCAACTGCCGCTCTCTGCGGAAGAAAACTCTTCTCGTCCAAGACCTTGTTCTCCGATCTGCCTTTGCCCTTACCCTCCTCACAGAAACGTGGCTCAGGGACGGCGAGGATGCTCTCCTAACCCGCTGTCTTCCCCCCGGATACTCTGCCGTTTCTACTCCACGTCTTGGTCGGTCTGGTGGCGGCGTAGCCGTCTTGCTCCACCCGTCCCTTTCCTTTACTCAGGTCTCTTCCCCATTGTTACACTACCCCGAATCCCTTCTAATTCGCCTCCACACCTCCCCCCCCCCCATTTATGTTCTTCTTATTTACTCCCCCCTGCCCTTCGCGCTGAGCTCTGGGACGCCCTTCTCCTAACCTTAATGGATATCTCTCTAGCTTTTCCCCAAACACTTATAGCAGGAGACTTTAATCTCCATATTGATTCCCCTGTCTCTTCTAGAGAACACTCCTTTCTCTCCCTCCTTCATCATCTCTCTCTCATACAACATGTCTCTATCCCCACTCACCAAGCAGGTCATATTCTTGACCTTGTTCTGACACCCTCCTCCTCTTGCCTCACAGTTTCTGACATTAGTTCTACCAGTCTTCCTTGGTCCGACCACGTTTGCCTTGCCATGTCCTGCTCCTGGCCAGGAAGTTCTCCCATTTTGGCTTCTTCCTCATCTCCCACCTCCCAATCAGAACGTCTTTCCCGCTCCCTTACGCCCTCTACAATCCAGCAATTTCCTCCAGCACAGGAAATTCTGCCCCCAGATTTCTCTCTTCTCTCGCCAAATTCACAGGCAACCCTCTGGTCCTCAGTCCTCTCCACTACACTCGATCATATCGCCCCCCTACGTCCCTGTCCACCTCGCCGTCGGCCCTCACACCCATGGTACCACAGTGGCTTACGGCTGCTTCGCTCTCATCTCCGCAGAGTGGAGCGGCTGTGGCGCAAGGCCCCCTCTCCAGCTACTCTAACGTCTTTCAACTCTCATTACTCCTACTACAAATCACAGGTACACAATGCCAAACGCACCTATTTCTCGAATGCCATTACCAATGCTCCTAACCAGACCCGACACCTTTATTCTACATTCCAATCCCTTAAGAACATAAGAACATAAGAAATGCCATACTGGGTCAGACCGAGGTCCATCAAGCCCAGTATCCTGTTTCCAACAGTGGCCAATCTAGGTCATACGTACCTAGCAGTTTCCCCAAAAGACACAGGTTCTGCAGTGCTTGTACTAGGCCAAGCATTGATATCCTGGGTCCCTTTTAATAGTGGTTTATGGACCTTTCCTCCAGGAATTTGTCCAAACCTTTTTTAAACCCAGCTATACTAACAGCCCTTACTACATCCTCCGGTAACAGATTCCAGAGTTTGATTACACGTTGAGTGAAGAAATATTTTCTCCTATTTGTCTTAAATAGTTTACCCTGTAGCTTCATTACATGTCCCCTAGTCCTTCTATATTCTGCTAGCGTAAACAATTGATCCACGTTTATCCGTTCCACTCCATTCATTAATTTATACACCTCTATCATATCTCCCCTCAGCCGTCTCTTTTCTAGGTTAAAGAGCCCTAACCTTTTTAGCCTCTCTTCATAGGAGTAGCCTTCCATCCCCTTCACCAATTTGGTGGCTCTTCTTTGTACTTTTTCTAATAACTCTATGTCCTTTTTAAGATACGGTGACCAGAATTGCACACAATATTCAAGGTGCGGTCGTACCATGGAGCGATACAGAGGCATTATAATATCCTTTGTTTTATTCTCCATCCCTTTCCTTATGATACCTAGCATTCTATTTGCTTTCTTGGCCGCCGCTGCACACTGGGCGGAGGGTTTTAACATGTTATCCACGATGACTCCTAAATCTTTTTCCTGGGTGGTGGTTTCTAATGTGGAGCCTTGCATCGTGTAACTATAGTGTGGGTTGTTCTTTCCTAGGTGCATAACTTTGCACTTGTCCACATTAAATTTCATCTGCCATTTGGATGCCCAGTCTTCCAATTTATCCAGATCCTCCTGCAGTTTTCCACAATCCTCTTGGGTTTTAACAACTTTAAACAGTTTTGTGTCATCTGCAAATTTGATAACCTCACTAGTTATTCCCTTTTCCAGGTCATTTATGAATATGTCAAAAAGTAGCGGACCCAGTACAGATCCCTGGGGTACTCCACTATTCACCTTTTTCCATTGGGAATATTGGCCATTTAGCCCTACCCTCTGCTTTCTATCTTTTAACCAGTTCCTGATCCACAATAGTGCACTGCCTCCTATCCCATGACTTTTTAGCTTCGCCAAAAGTCTCTGATGGGGGACCTTGTCAAAAGCTTTCTGAAAGTCCAGATACACTATATCAACTGACTCACCTTTGTCTACCTGTTTATGCACACCTTCAAAAAAACAGATCAGATTAGTAAGACAAGATCTTCCTTGTCTAAAGCCATGTTGGCTGTCTCCCATTAGGCCATGACTATCTACATGCTGTGTAATTTTGTTCTTTATGATGGTTTCTACCATTTTCCCTGGTACTGACGTCAGGCTCACCGGTCTGTAATTTCCCGGGTCACCCCTGGAACCCTTTTTAAAAATTGGTGTTACGTTGGCGACCCTCCAATCTTCAGGTATTACAGATGATTTTAATGAAAGTTCACAGATTACCAATAACAGGTCTGCAATCTCATATTTCAGTTCTTTCAACACTCTGGGATGTATACCATCCGGTCCAGGTGATTTGCTACTATTCAGTTTATCAAATAGTTGTAATATATCTTCCCGGTTGTAGCGATATTTCTCTCAATTCCTCTGCAGTATCACCTTTAAATACCACTTCAGTCTTGGGTAACATCCCTACATCTTCCTCAGTAAAGACCGAAGCAAAGAATTCATTCAGTCTCTCTGCTATAGCCTTGTCTCCTCTTACTGCCCCTTTTACCCCTCTATCATCTAATGGTCCAATTGACTCTCTCACAGGCCTTTTGCTACGAATGTACTTGAAAAGTCTTTATTTCGTGTTTTTGCTTCCGTAGCAAGTTTCTTCTCAAATTCTCGCTTTGCCTGCCTTATCAATGCTTTGCATTTAATTTGCCAGTGCTTGTGCTGTTTCCAGTTTTCATCATTTGGCTCTTTTTTCCATTTCCTGAAGGTTGCTCTTTTGGCAGCAATAGCCTCTCTGACCTCACCTTTAAACCATGCTGGCAGTTTTTTGGACTTTCTTCCACTTTTCTTAATGCGTGGAATACAGCTGGTCTGGGCTTCGAGGATAGTATTTTTAAATAACACCCAAGCTTGCTGTAAGTCTTTAACCTTTGGAACCGCTCCTTTTAGTTTTTTCCGAACTATATTCCTCATTCTATCATAGTCTCCCTTTTGAAAGTTAAAAGGTAGTACTGTGGATTCCTTTACTATCTGTCCTCCACTGATTAAATCAAACATGATCATACTATGATCACTATTGCCAAGTGGTCCCAACACCCTTATTTCTTGCACCAGATCTGGCGTTCCACTAAGGACTAGGTCCAGTATGGCTTCCCCTCTGGTCGGTTCATGAATCAGCTGCTCCAAGAAGCAGTCATTCATTTCATCTAGAAACTTTATCTCTTTAGCTTGTCCTACTGTGACACTGTCCCAGTCGATACCGGGGTAATTGAAATCACCCATTATTACTACTCTGTTGTGGCTTTTGTTAGCTTCCTTGATTTCTTTGAGCATTTCATCATCCATTTGTTCATTCTGGCCAGGTGGTCGATAGTATACTCCCACTGCCATCACCTTCCCCTTCATAAATGGAATTTCAATCCATAGAGATTCTACAGCAAATTTTGTTCCCTGCAAAACTTTAATCCTTTCTGACTCAATGCCCTCCTACATAGAGCGCAACCCCTCCACCAATTTGTTCAGCTCTATCATTACGATATAGTTTGTATCCAGGTATCACAGTGTCCCACTGGTTATCCTCCTTCCACCATGTCTCTGAGAGTGCAATCATATCTAACCTCTCATTTAGTGCTATATATTCTAATTCTCCCATCTTATTGTTTAGACTTCTAGCATTGGCATACAAGCATTTTAGAGACTGTATTTTATTAATATTAATCTGGCTATTGGTAGGCATCGGTAATTGGGAATCTTTATGCTCTGTCTGCTCCTTACTCAAGGGCATTTGGGCTACTATACTCCCTTTTGGAACCTCACTGCTTTTGGTAGTATCCTTCAAGGATACCTTTGTCCGAACCATGCGCTCCTGGGTGACTGTCGGCTTTCCCCTATTTTCTAGTTTAAAAGCTTCTCTCTCTCTTTTTTAAAGGTTAATGCCAGCAGTCTGGTCCCATCCTGATTAAGGTGAAGCCCATCCCTTCGGAAGAGCCCCCCCTTTCCCCAGAATGTTCCCCAGTTCCTAACAAATCCAAAACCCTCATCCTTGCACCATTGTCTCATCCACGCATTGAGACTCCGGAGCTCTGCCTGTCTTTTGGGTCCTGCACGTGGAACAGGAAGCATTTCGGAGAACGCTATCCTGGAAGTTCTGGATTTCAACTTCCTACCTAAAAGCTTAAATTTAGCCTCCAGAACTTCCCTACCACATTTTCCTATGTCATTGGTACCAACATGTACCAAGACAGCAGACTCCCCCCAGCACTATCTATGATCCTATCTAGGCGGTGCGTGAGATCTGCTACCTTCACACCAGGCAGGCATGTTACCAGGCGATCCTCACGTCCACCAGCCACCCAGCTATCTACATTCCTAATGATTGAATCACCAACTATAACAGCTGTCCTGACCCTCCCCTCATGGGGACATGGCCCTGGAGAAACGTCCTCGGTGCGAGAGGGTTTTACATCACCTGGAGGACAGGTCCTAGTTACAGGATCACTTCCTGCCACACCAGGGTGATGCTCTCCTGTCACGTGACCTCTCTCCTCCATGGCAACAGGGATGCTGCCAGACTGGAGGTGGGACTTCAGGACTATATCCCTGTAGGTCTCGTCCATGTACTTCTCTGTCTTTCTTATGTCTTCCAGGTCTGCTACTCTAGCCTCTAGAGAACGGACTCGTTCCCTGAGAGCAAAGAGCACTTATTTCCCTACATGCCCCCTCACCTGATTTCTCATCTCAGCCTGCTCCCCCTCCCACGCAGTTAGCCTCTTTCTTTAGTGATAAAGTAGCATCCTTGAGAGCATCTCTACCCTCCTGCCCCGCTCCAATCCCCTCCCCCCCTCCCATTCCATCCCCCCCGCCTATTTCGCAGCTTTCTCACTGTTGGGCTTCCTTTGACCCAATCACAGCTCCAGAACTCCATCACCTTATTTCCTCATCTAAGACGACCTCCTGTGCCCTTGATCCTATTCCCTCTTCATGGCTTCTCACCCCCTCCCTTGGGCTCCTTCCCTTTATCCTCACTATGTTTAATTCTAGCCTGTCCACCGGAATTTTTCCCTCTCCCTGGAAACACGCTCTTATACGCCCCATTCTGAAAAACCCCTCTCTGGATCCTCTACTCCCTGCTCACTACCGTCCTGTCTCTAATCTCCCTTTTCTTTCTAAGCTACTGGAGAAATACGTCTTTGCCCTACTCTCTCACCACCTTGCATCCATTAATTTCCTTCACCCTCGCCAGTCTGGGTTCCGTAAGGGTCACAGTGTTGAAACGGTTCTTTTGGCTTTCACAAATGCTTTACATGTAGCACAAGATTGTGGTGATATCTCGGTGGCAGTTGCTCTAGATCTCTCTGCAGCTTTTGACTTGGTCGATCACTCCCTACTTCTACAACGCCTACGGGACGCGGGTCTTTGCAGCACAGTCCACCATTGGTTCCACTCTTTTCTCTCCTCTCGGTCCTGCTCGGTTCTTCCTTCCTCTTCTTCTCTTCCCCCTTCTGATCCCCACCCCCTCCTCTGTGGGGTCCCTCAAGGTTCTGTCCTTGCACCACTTCTTTTCAATCTCTTCCTAGCCCCTCTTGCCTCTCTTATACAACAGTTTGGTATCTCCTCTTTCTTCTACGCTGATGACATTCTGCTACTTCACCACACTTCACCCTCTAGTCCCGATCTCTCTGCACTGGATTCCTGTCTCTCAGCCGTGGCAAACTGGCTAACACTTAATTGTCTTCATCTAAACTTGACTAAGACTATCGCTATTTGGTTCACTCACGGTGCTCCTTCCCCTTCAATGGCCCCCTCTTTTTCTGGCTCCTCTGTGCCTCTGGTCTCCACTTTCCGGTACCTTGGTGTACACTTCGACTCCAATCTGTCCTATCATACACACATTTCTCACATTACTAAAACATCCTTTTTCTTCCTTCGTCAGCTCCGCTCTGTTCGTCCCCTTTCTCTCCCCCTCTGCACTCACTACCCTGGTGCTTTCCCTGGTTATGTCCCGTGTGGATTTTTCCAACTCACTTTTCATTGGTCTCCCCAAATCCCAACTGAATCGCCTGCAACGCATCCAAAATACTGCAGCACGCCTCCTTACGCACACCTCTCTCCGTGACCATATTACACCTCAGCTATTTCATCTCCATTGGTTGCCTGTCCCCTTCCGCACCACTTTCAAACTATTAACTCTGGTCCATAAAGCCTTCCATAACAGCACCGCCCAGTACCTATCAGATCTCCTCTACTTTCATTCTCCCAGATACACCCCTCGCTCTTTTCACCTCAACCGTCTCACTTTGCTTTCCCCCTCCCGTGCTCATCTACAATCCACTCGTTCCTCTGCCTTTTTTTTTGCTGGCCCCGCCCTTTGGAATTCTCTCCCTTCCTCCCTCCGTTTAGAACCCCAATACAATGTCTTTAAGCAAAACCTCAAGACTCACCTGTTTTCCCTAGCGTTTAATCTTCCCTCTCCCTTTGTGTGACTCTACTATCCTCTCTCCTCCTTCCTTCTGACGCTTCCCCATGTTGTTCTGTCTCATCCTGCCTCTTCTCTTCTACTATCCTTTTTAAAAAAATTGTACATTTCTTTTCCTTCTCGTTGGCCTTTGGCCTTCTTTTACTAAAATTGTTTTAATTGTGCACCGCCTTGGTTATTTCAGAAAGGCGGTTTTTTATCAAATAAATAAACATAAACATAAACATAACTGAATTCAAAAAAGCATGGGACCAACACAGAGGATCTCTAAAGGTAAAAAGTGGACTGTTGTAGTTGTTATGGAAGGACAGACTAGATGGGCCTTGTGGTCTTTTTCTGTCATCATGTTTCTATGTTTCTATCATGAACCCTTGATCCCTTTGAAGTTTGAACAGAGTCTTGGGAATCAAAGGAATGGGTGGAAAGGCATATAGGAAGTCCTGACCCCAGTGAAAGTGGAAGGCATCCTTGGCCTGAACTCCCTGACACGGAATCCTGGAACAGAACCGGGGAAGTTTGGCATTCCACGGACTTGCAAAGAGGTCTATGTCCGGGGTCCCCCATTTCTGGAAGATTCTGAGTACCTGATCCATGTGCAGGGACCATTCGTGTGGAAGCAGAACTCGACTGAGTCTGTCTGCCCAAGAGTTTTGGATTCCTGGAAGATATACTGCCAGGAGATGGATTTGATGCTCTCTGGCGAAGGCCCATAATCTTAGAGCTTCGTTGCAAAGCAACAGAGAGCCAGTCCCTCCTTGTTTGTTTATGTAAAACATGGCTACTTGATTGTCCGTATGAATAGGGACCGTCATGTTGCTGAGGAGGGTATGAAAAACTCTGAGAGCTAGAAAGATTGCTCGAAGTTCCAATTGGTTGATATGAAGGGTGGTCTCCTGTGGAGACCAAGTGCCCTGAGTGGAGAGATCTTGAAGATGAGCTCCCCAACCTGTTTGGGAGGCATTTGTTGTGAGGGTTGCTTGGGGCAACAATGGTTGAAAGGGGGCCCCCAACAACAGATTTTGAGTGGACATCCACCATTGGAGAGACCAAAAGAGATGTTTGGAGTTTGCTATTTGGTCTGAGAGAGCTCCGGATGCTTGAGTCCACTGGGTGGACAAAGTCCATTGAGCTGCTCTCATATGTAGGCGAGCATAGGGCACCACATGTACTGTGGAGGCCATGTGGCCTAATAGTTGTAGCATCTCCCTGGCAGTCAAGTGGCTTCTGGACTGAGTCTGGGAGGCTAAGTGCACTAGACGTTGGCAACGGGCCTGAGGAAGATAGGCCCTTGCCGTGGTGGTATCCAACCAGGCCCCTATGAATTCCAGGGACTGAGTAGGGGCGAGTTGAGACTTTGGCAGATTGATCACAAGTCCCAGATACTGCAGAATGTGTCTGGTGCGATCCAGCCAAGTCTGAGCCTCGGACTGAGATGGAGCTCGGATGAGCCAGTCGTCCAGGTATGGGAAAACAAAAATTCCCAGGGCTCGTAGAAATGCAGCTACTATTGCCATGCATTTGGTAAATACCCTTGGAGCAGAGGCTAGACCGAAGGGAAGTACTCTGTATTGGAAATGTTTTCCCTGGAACAGAAACCGTAGGAATTTTCTGTGGGATGGATGGATGAGTATATGTGTGTACGCATCCTTGAGATCTAGAGAACAAAGCCAATCCTGACTCTGTAGGTATGGAAGGAGAGTACTTAGAGAAAGCATCTTGAATTTCTCCTTGCATAGGAATTTGTTCAATTCTCTGAGATCTAGAATAGGTCTGTACCCCCCTGTTTTCTTGGGAATAAGAAAATAAGGGGAGTAAAACCCTGACCCCTGTTGAAGAGGAGGAACCTCTTCTATTGCCCTTTGAGCAAGAAGGGTGGTCACCTCCTGACCTAACAGATTCAGGAGAGAAGGGGGAGAATTGAAACATCTCACCATGGTATGGGGAGGAAGGCTGGAGAAATGTAGTTTGTAGCCCTCTCTGATGATAGAGAGGGTCCATTGTTCTGATGTGATTTGCTCCCATCTGGGAGCAAAATGAGTTAACCTTCCTGGAATGGTGAGAGGATCTGGATGTTTTACAGCCAGAAAGGTTAGGTTCTCTAGAGTTGAGTCAAAAACCCTGAGGGGGTTGGGACTGCTGGGCTGTAGCAGCCCCTGCAGGTTTTGCCCTGGCCTGTTTAGGCTGCTGACGCTTAGGAGCAAAGCGAGCTGCAGAAGATTGTTGGCCAGTATTTGTAGCAAATCTGGCCTTCTTATAGAAAGGCTTCTTGAAAGATTTTTTCTTAACAGGGGCAGAGGTAGACTTAGACAGTCTATCTAAAGCAGCATTTTCTGCATCCATTTGGGTGACTTTGATTTGCCACTCCTTACCAAACAGATTCTCACCTGTACAGGGCAGATTTCCCAACCCATCCTGGACCTAGGGTTCTAGGTCAGAGGCCTGGAGCCAAGCAATTCTGCGAGCCGCTATGGCAATACCTGAGGCTCTGCTAGCACCCTCAAAGGAGTCAAAGGCTGCTCTGGTGGAGAACTGATAAATCCTGGGTATACTTTAGCAAAATAAGGAACTCCTCCTTTCTATCCTCTGGGATAAAGGGGAGAAAATGGCGTATTTTCAATGCAATCTCCTTCAGAAACATGCCCATATAGAGGCTGTATGAATTGATTCTAGCAATAAGCATACTTGCTTGGAAGATTTTTCTACCAAAAGCATCCAAAGTCCTACATTCTCTCCCTGGAGGAGTAGAAGAGTGTCTTTTGGTACTCTTTATCCTTTTCATAGCTGACTGCACCACAATAGAGTGGTGAGGGAGCTGAGTTTTTTGAAAACCAGGAGAAGGAGGGACACGATACATGGTGTCCAACCGACGAGAATGTGGAGATAGGGTGAGAGGAGTCTCCCATAAGTCCATCATGTGTTCTTGAAGAATTTCATGAATGGGCAAGGTGACTGCCTCTTTGGGAACCTTAGAGTATCCTAAAATATCCAATTTTTTTGCTCTAGGTTCTTTTTCAGAGGTTACTGAAATAGAGAGACCTTTAGCCATTTCAAGAATGAAGTCTTGAAAGGACAAATCCTCTGGAGGAGACATTCTCCTCTTTGGAGAAGAGGGCTCTTCAGGTAGAGTTAGGGGATACTTCAGCAGAGTCATCTGATGAATCAGAATCATCAGAAGACTCGAAGTATCGTCTGTTTGCTTCCAGGGATCGATAAGCGTATCGACCGGTATCGACATCGGGGGTACCCGGAACCGGATCGGTACCGGGGAAAACCCCGGAACCGGGAACCGGAATCGGTATCCTGGTCGATGTGGATGCCTTGGGTACCGGTATCGGTTGTGGTACCGGAACAGGAGTCGGTACCGATGGCGTCAAAGCTCTAATAAAAGCCATAATAGCCTGCTGCATGGATTGAACTGTATGATCCATAGACGCCACGACTGTCTGAATGTCGGTACCGGAAGAATGAGCCGGTACCCCAAAGCAGTCTAACAGGTGATCGGTCGAGGCCGTGCCATCGATGCCAACCTGTAACCCCATAGGAGGAGCTTTGGAAGCTGGAGCTTCCCGCCGGGGTTGTTTGGCTGGGGCAAGGTCCTCAGGGTCAAGCCCGGGGGCATCTCGATACTTGGAGGGAGATTTGCCCTTTGAGGACCTGCCAGAGGAATGTTTGGTTACCTGAGATCCATCAGGAGAGGAAGACCTGGAAGATGTCGATGCTGGAGTATCTGTAGAAAACAGCATGTGAAACTTGGCTGCCCGGTTTTGTAAGCCACGTTTAGACATCAAAGAACAGGATGGGCAATCCGGAATGGAATGGTCAGGCCCCAAACATTTAAGACACCATTCATGGGTGTCTGTGACTGATATAGTACCGCTACACTTGGTGCATTTTTTTAAACCAGAGGCTTGGTTCTCCATGAGGGAGAATTCTGTGAAGGCCTAGAGGCCTCACAGAACAAACACACCAAGTGGGGAAAATAAGATATATATTTTTTTTTTTTGTAAAGAAATAAAGAAAAAAGACCGGCGGTACCGGTCCGGAATCGGGGAAGGCAGACACGCGGCCAAAGAAACAAATTAAAATAACTTCAGCGGTGACAGGAACACGACCTGCTGGCTCCGCGGAAAAAGAAGAACTGAGGAGAGTTGGTCAGGAAGGCGGGAAGGCAGCGCGCATGCGCAGTGGGAGGCCCCAAAAACTTTCCTTCTGGGAAGCTGGGGAGCTTTCCCACGCAGGCTCCGTCGGTACCGACGTACCCATATGTGAGGACTTATTCCTGCTTGTTCCTGGAGATCCACAAACTTCACACATTCAAAGCTTGGTACTCTACATTACTAAAGGATGCCAAGTATAAACTCAGACACCTACAGACAAGATGGAGAAGAATAAAGCACACCTGGTCTTCACAGCTTTGTCTGAGCTGCCTGAGTACCAAACTCGAGCAAATACTAAAAAAGAATACCACATCAAACATCTCAAAATCACAAAACCGTCTCAGAGAACTATTCCAAACAGTGAAATCCCTACTCAAAGCCCCCACCCAAAAGACAAACAATGTAATCTCTCCACAAACCCTAGCCAACCACTTCCAAAACCTGATATCTTTACAAAACCATATAAGAATACCAACAACCACAGGCCAAAACAACCCTTCTGCAGCTACTTGAAGCTCATTTACACCTGTAAGTCCTGAACAGCTAGAAAACATCATTGTCAGCCTAAACAGCACAACCTTCTCACTTGATCCATGCCCAGTCAGCTGGATCAAGATAGCTCGCACTGAGCTATTCCCCATGATCCATAAAATCACCCAGCTCTCCCTTACACATGCCCCTCCTGCACTCAAAAGAAAAGACACTGGATTAGATCTCAAGCTACCCTCTTCATATAGGCCCATCTTAAGTTTACCATTACTTTCAAAAATCATCGAAAAACCGTACTGTTTCAATTTCACCACCACGTCGATACAAATACAAAAATGGACCCCCAGCAATATTAATTCAGGCCCAAACACAGTGTGGAAACACTTCTAACAGACTTAATGAACAAGCATATCAGAGGAACCAATACACCACACCAGACCTTCCTAATGCTATCCCTAGACATCAAGGCCACTTTAGACTGAGCACCATAATTATTTTGCTCCAATGTCTATAGTCACTAGGCCTATCAAGCATGACCTTAAAAGGATCAACATCTTAATGGCTTGCATCACGCCCAGTGCCCTGAACAGAAAGCATAGTTACTCACCTGTAACAGGTGATCTCCGGGAACAGCAGGAATTTAGTCCTCACATATGGGTATCGTCGGTACCGACGGAGCCTGCGCGGGAACACTCCCCAGCATCCAATTAGAAAACGTTTGGGAGCATCCCACAGCGCCTGCGTGCTGCCTTCCCGCTTTTTACAACAGCGCCTGAGTGCTGCCTCCCTGCTTTTCCCAGCTGCCTCTCTCAAGTTGAGTTTTAAAGCTGAGACAAAGAGAGAGAGAGGGAAAGGGAAAGAGAGAGAGGGAAAGGGAAAGAGACAGAGATGCAACTCCTAGGGGAGGTAGGTGGGTGGGTTGTGAGGACTAAATTCCTGCTGTTCCCGTAGATCACCAGTTACAGGTGAGTAACTATACTATCTCCAGGAACAAGCAGTAATGTAGTCATCACATATGGGGACTCCCTGGCTTTAGATGCCAGGGAGAGACCCCAGAAGTTGTGCGTCCCTGAGAAGGGCTCCACTTCCCCCCATGGATCTCTGGCATCCAACCAGGGATGGTGGGTAGGAGTTGATTAGGTATGGAACAGGTGTTGGAGAACAGCCTGACCAAACAAGGCATCCCGGCAGGAGTCCTTGTCCAAGCAGTAATGGGCTGTGAAGGTATGAACCGAAGCCCAGGTGGCTGCTCGACAGATGTCGTCGATAGACACAGAGTGCAGATGAGCCATCGAGGCTGCCATGGCTCTCACATTGTGAGCTGTGACATGGCCCTCCAGAGGAAGATTCTTACTCTGACAAAGGAAATACACTGAGCAATCCAGTTAGATAGTGTTCTCTTGGAGATTGGAAGTCCCAAATGAGAAGGATCAAAAGCAACAAAGGGTTGAGAGGACTTTCTATGTTGCTGTGTTCTTTGTAAGTAAAAGGCTAAAGCTGTTTTACAGTCCAAAGTATGAAGGTTCCTTTCTGCATTTGATGCATGAGGCCTTGGAAAGAACACAGGTAGGTAGACCACTTGATTTAGATGAAAGGGCGAGACCACCTTTGGCATAAAGTGTGGATGAGTCCTAAGGACTACCTTGTCATGATGGAACCTTGTATAAGATGGATCAGCTACTAGTGCTTGCAACTCACTGATGCGACGAGCTGATGTGATTGCAATGAGAAAGATAGCTTTCCAAGAAAGGAATTTCAAGGAGGTAGTAGCTAAGGGTTCAAAAGGTGGCTTCATGAGCTGACCAAGAAGCAAATTTAAGTCCCATGCCAGAGGTGGCTTAATGGGAGGCTTAGTTAGCAGAAGGCCTCTCATAAATCTTGCTATAAGAGGATGGGAGGAAATAGGCTGTCCATTTAGGGGCTTGAAGGAAGCTGCAATAGCACTCAAAATGGACCCTCACTGAGTTAGTCTTAAGTCCTGCATTGGATAAATGAAGGAGATACTCCAGTAATGATTCTAGAGCTATGGCAATGGGTTTAAAACCTTTCTGCGAACACCATACGGTAAACCTTTTCCACTTGAAAGCATAAGAGCGTCTTGTGGAAGGCTTCTTGGAACCATAAAGGATATCCTTTATCTGCTGAGGGAGGTTAAGATCATGGAGATCAAGCCTTCAGCAACCAAGCCCTCAGATACTAAGACTGGGGATTGGGATGCCATAACATTCCGTCCTCCTGAGATAGGAGATCTGGAGTAGACCCTAACTCCAGGGAGGGAGCTTGAGAGAGATGTAGAAGCAGAGGGTACCACACTTGCCGTGGCCAAAGTGGAGCTATGAGAATCATACGGCTTCTATCTCTCTGAAGCTTGAACAGGGTTTTGGGAATTAGGGGAATGGTTGGAAAGGTATACAGGAAGTCTTGAACCCAGTAAAGGAGGAAAATATCCCTGGCCTGAGCCCCCTGAGCCGGAATTCTGGAACAGAACCGGGGAGGTTTGGCATTCCACGGACTTGCAAAGAGGTCTATATCCGGGGTTCCCCAAATTTGAAAAATCTTGGCCACCTGGTCTACATGCAGAGATCACTCGTGTGGAAGCAGAAATCGACCGAGTGTCTGCCCAAGAGTTTTGTATGCCTGGAAGATATACTGCCAGGAGATGAATCTGATGCTATCTGGCAAGGGCCCAGAGTCGCAAAGCTTTGTTGCAAAGTGACAGAGAGCCTATTCCCCCCTGCTTGTTCACGCAGAACATGGCTACTTGATTGTCTGTATGAATGAGGACTGTCTTGTAGCTGAGCAGGGTGTGGAACACTCGAAGAGCAAGGAAGATTGCTCTGAGCTCCAAGAGATTGATATGTAGATGAGTCTCCTGTGGAGACCAGGTGTCTTGGGTGGAGAGATCTTGCAGATGAGCTCCCCAACCCATCGGAGAAGCATCTGTTAGAGCTGCCTGGGGTAAGGGTTGTTGAAAAGGGGGCCCTAGCAACAGGTTTTGAGTGGACTTCCACCACTGGAGGGACAAAATAAGGCAACTTGTGTTTGCTATTTTGTCTGACAGGCATCCTGATGCCTGGGTCCATTGAGTGGATAAAGTCCACTGGGCTGCTCTCATATGGAGGTGAGCATAGGGAACCACACGCACAGTAGATGCCATGTGGCCTAGTAGTTGTAGCATTTTCGGGCAGTGAGATGAGGCTTTAGCACTGTTTGAGAAGCTAACTGCACCATGCGAAGGCAGCGGGCCTGGGGGCGATAGGCCCTTGCCTTTCTATTACCCAGCAAAGCTCCTGTGAACTCTAAATACTGAGTGGGAGTTAGACTGGATTTTGGGATGTTTATTACCAGACCCAAATACTGAAGGATACGCATTGTGCAGGATAGAGAAGTCCTGGCCTTTGACTCGGTTGGGGCTCGAATGAGTCAGTCGTCTAAGTAGGGGAAGACAAATATCCCTAGAGTGCGGAGAAATGCTACTACCACAGCCATGCATTTCGTGAACACCCTTGGTGCTGAGGCCAGGCCAAAAGGAAGCACCCTGTATTGGTAGTGCTTTCCTTGAAAAAGGAACCAAAGGAACCTTCTGTGAGTTGGATGGATGAGAACATGAGTGTATGCATCCTTGAGATCTAGAGAACAAAGCCAATCCTGACTCTGAAGGTATGGCAGCAGAGTTCCAAGAGAAATCTTCTTGAATTTCTCTGACAAGGAATTTGTTCAATTCTCTGAGGTCCAAGATAGGTCTGTATCCCCCTGTTTTCTTTGGAATAAGGAAATAGGGGGAGTAAAACCCTGTACCCTGCTAATGGATGGGTCCTTCTTCTATTGCCCCTTGGGCAAGAAGCATAGTGACCTCCTGACCTAACAGGTTGATGAGAGAGGTCGGAGAATTGAACTGCCTTATCATTGTGGGAGGGGGCAAGCTCAAAAAATGAAGCTTGTACCACTCTTATGATGTATAGTGTCCAATGCTCTGCTGTTATCTGCCCCAATCTAGGGGAAAAGTGACATAACCTTCCTGGAATGGTGGAAAGCTCTGGTCCAACGAGAGCCAGGAAGACTAAGTTCTCTAGCTGAAAGTCAAAGGCCTTGTGGAGGCTGAGACTGCTGGGACGGTGGAGGCTTAGCAGTCTTTGCTTTTCTTTGTTTCGGTGGTTGCTGACCTTTCCTGACAAGCTGACCTGCAGAACGACCCTGCTGAGAATAAGCTGGATAATATCTTTTCTTTTTAGAAAAGAATGGTTTCTTGAAAGATTTCTTTCTAGCAGGATCAACCGTGGACTTGGATAATCTATCCAAGGTGGAGTTGTCAGCATCCAACTCATTGGCCTTTTCCTGCCAATCTTTACCAAACAGGTTCTCACCAGTACAAGGGACATTCCCCAGTTTGTCTTGTACCCAGAGCTCCAGATCAGATGCCTGGAGCCAAGCAATGCTACATGCACCTATGGCAATGGCAGAGGTTCTGCTTATGCACTCAAAAAACTCAAAAGCCGCACGGTTGACAAATTTAGAAACATCTTGGGCAGGTTTGAGCAATGTGAGAAAATCCTGCCTTCTATCCTCAGGAAGAAGAGGACTCAAAGCCTCTAAATCACCTGTGACCTCCTTCAGGAACATTCCCATGTATAGACTATAGGAACTGATCCTGGCAGAAAGCATGGAAGCCAAGACGTCCAAAAGCATCCAAAGTTCTGCACTCACGTCCTGGAGGATTAGAGGCATGCCTCTTTGCACTCTTGATTCTTCTCATAGCTGATTCCACTACAATAGAGTGGTGAGGAAGCTGAGTTTTTTGGAAACCAGGACAAGGAGGGAATCGATACAGAGTATCCAGTCTACGAGAATGAGGAGAGGTGGTAAGAGGAGTCTCCCACATTCTTAACATGAGATCATGCAAGATCTCATGAATGGGCAAGGTAGCTGCCTCCTTGGGAGTTTTGTGATATAGGAAAATTTCCAACTCCTTTGCTCTGGACTCTGTTTCAGGGGCCACAGTAATGGATAGACCTCGAGCCACCTCCCTGATAAAATCCTGAAAGGAAATATCCTCTGGGGGAGACATCCTGCGCTTAGGGGGAGGAGGGCTCCTCTGGGAGAAGTATTCCTGAATCAACAGAACTGTCAGAATCCTCAGATTCTTCTGAGGACTCGAAGTACCGTCTGTCCGGATGCTCTTGAAGAGCCCGATACCCGTACCGACCGAAGTTGGTACTGGGAGTAATTGGTACCGGATGGCATCGGATGACTGGGTGCCGGCAATATGGACACCGATGTCAATGTCGATGCTATCGGTAACGGTACCGGAGTTGGTGCTGGAGCCGGTGCCGGAGTCGGTGCCGGTACCGGCTTAACTGTCTGACGCTGTTCCGAGGGCATCGATGCCGCATGGAGAGCCGCCAGACTGCACTCAATAGCCAGGACTCTCTGGTCTATCGACGCTGCCGATGCCTGGGTGTCGGTACTGGAGAAGATCGCCGGTACTCCAGAGCATGGCACCAGTAGTTCTGCTGAGGTCAAGGCCTCGAGAACGTCCCGGAGCCCCGATAATGCTTTGGAAGCCGAAGCCTCTCGCCAGGGCAATTTTGCCGGTGCAGAATCCTCAAGGGCAATGCCAGAGGCATCTCGATGCTTAGAAGATCTACCCTTTGAGGACCGGCTAGACTTATGTTTAGTTACCTGAGATCCATGGGAGGAAGACGAAGCCCTGGAAGACGTCGATGCCACCGAAGCTGCATCAGAGGGAAACAGGGTACTGAGCTTGGCAGCTCGGTTCTGTCGACCTCTCTTGTGATATCATGGCACAGGCCATACATTCTGAGATGGAATGGTCAGGACCTAAACATTTCCGACACCACTCATGGGTGTTGGTGACGGAGATGGTACCGCCACACTCGGTGCACTTTTTAAAACCCGAAGAGGGGTTTTCCATTATGGAAAATATCCTGGGCCTAAGGCCCAAAATGGCACGTGCACCTGGAAAAAAAGGGAAAAAAGTACTAAGAATTTTTTTTTTAAACAAAAGAAAGAAAGAAAGAAAACCCGGTTGTACCGGTGAAACGTTGAGGAAGGCATACGCGACCACAAAAAAGAAGGAAAATTTTCTGCGGTGACAGGAACACGACCTGCTGGCTCCGCGGAAAACGAAGAACTGGAGAGAGGCAGTTGGGAAAGGCGGGAAGGCAGCACGCAGGCGCTGTGGGATGCTCCCAAAAGCTTTCTAATTGGATGCTGGGGAGCTTTCCCACGCAGGCTCCGTCGGTACCGACGATATCCATATGTGATGACTACATTCCTGCTTGTTCCTGGAGATCAGGTTATCTCTAGGAACAGCAGATATTTAGTCTTTACATATGGGCAACATCAGGTACCAGAGCCTGCACCACTGCCTTCCCGCTCTCCCAACTCCCTCTCCTCAGTTGAATTTCTAGCTGAAGTAAAAAAACAGAAAAACAACCCTACAACTGCAAGGGGAGGAGGGTGGGTTGTGAAGACTAAATTCCTGCTGTTCCCAGAAATCACTGCTACAGGTGAGTAAGTGTAGTTACTCACCTGTAACAGCTGTTCTCCAGGGACAGCAGGAATCAGTCCTCACATATGGGTGATGTCGACGCAGATGGAGCCCTGCATGGAGCTTCTCCCCAGCTTTCAAAAAAAGCCTTTGGGAGACATCACGCATGTGCGGTCCCCTTCCTGCCCAAGAGTGCTATCTTCTTCAGTCAACATGGCAGCCAAAAATGGACAACAACTCCAAAGGGAGGAGGGAGGGTTGTGAGGACCGATTCCTGCTGTCCCTGGAGAACATCTGTTACAGGTGAGCAACTACGCTTTCTCCAGGAAGCAGGAAGTCAGTCCTCACATACAGGACTTCCTAGCTCCAGGCTACAGAGGACCAGCATAAAACAGGGGCACGGCCTGGTTGTGGGCAGCCGCAGGCAAATCCTGATGACAGACTTGAGGGACCCTAGTGTCCAGGGAGAACTATGGCTACTGTAGCCTGAACAAGATGGGTCAGAGGGCAGGAGTTACCTAAACCCTGAAGAGGTTATGGAGTACGGCCTAGCTGAAGGACTCCCTCTCCAGGCAGTAATGGACTGCAAAAGTTTGGACTGAGGACCAGGTGGTAGCCTGGCAGATGTCTGCCATGGGCACCAAACGGAAACCCGGCGACAGAGGTCACCATCGCCCAGACATCGTGCACCATGACTCAGCGCTCCAGAGGGATACCAGCTCGAATGTGAGCGAAGGCAATGAAGTCCACCACCCAGATGGAAGTGTCCATTTGGTGACAGCCAGCCCCAGATGGCTAGAGTCAAAGTAGATGAAAAGCTGTGCGGCTAAACAGTGGTCCTGGGACCGCTGCAGATAGGACAGGGTTTGCTTGCAGTCCAGGGTATGGAGACCACCTTTGGGAGAAACTTTGGGTGAGTGTGAAGCAGAACCCTGTCCTTGTAGAATCTGGTGTAGGGTGGCTTGGCCACCAAGGCCTGAAGCTCACTGACCCTGCGAGCAGAGGTTAGTGCCACCAAGAAGGCAACCTTCCAGGAAAGGTAGCGTAAGGAACAGGTAGCCAAGGGCTTGAAGGGAGGCTCAGTAAGCTGTGTCAGAACCACACTGAGATCCTACTCTGCTGGGGTTGGCCAGATGGGAGGTTTGGAGAGCAATAAGTCCCACATGAACCTGGTAATAAGGGGTTGCATTGACAGAGGCTTGCCTTCCATTGGACAGTGGATGGCAGAGAGTGCACTCAGATGCACCTGGACAAAGTTGGACTTAAGTCCGGACTGTGAGAGGTGGAGGAGATATTGAAGGACCGAATACACCGGGCAAGAAAATGGGGCCAATTGGTGCTCTGTGTACAACATGGAGAACCGGCGCCACTTGAAGGTGTAAGCCCGTCTCATGGAGTCCTTATGAGAAGCTAGAATAATTTCCTCCACCTCAGAGAGGTTAAGGGGAAGTAAGGTGACCCGTTTAGCCACCAGGCCACAAGGGACAGAGATCTCAAGTTGGGATGGAGGATCAAGCCGATTTCCTGTGTCAGAAGTCCCAGGGAGCTCCTGAGAGGAACCGGGAATTCCATCAAGAGACTGAGCAGCAAAGGGAACCAGGGCTGTCTGGGCCACGATGATCATCAACGCCTTGTCCCAGTGGACCTTGAGGATAGTCTGGGCTATCAAGGGTGTGGGAGGGAAGGTATACAGCAGGCCTCTCAACCACAAGATGAGGAAGGCATCTGCCGCCACCCGGGAGGAGTACGGTTGGGGGCTGCAGAACCAGGGCAGCTGAGCATTTCTCAGGCTGGCGAAGAGGCCCAGGCTGGGGCAGCCCCACAGCCAGAAAAGTCAGAGTGCTATCTCTGGGTCAAGGTGCCATTCGTGCAGTTGGAGGACCCTGCTCAGCCTGTCTGCTAAGACATTGTTCTGGCCTGGTATGTAGACTGCCTTGAGGAGGATCCTGTGGCAGATTGCAAATGAACAGAGGGTCACAGGCTCCTGGCAGCGGCATTAAGAGCCTGTGCCACCCTGCTTGTTCATGCAGAACAGTCACCTGGTTGTCCGTCTGGACGAGCAAAAACTGGTGCTGCAGGTGGTGCCGAAAAGCCTTGAGAGAAAGGAAAACCGCTCTGAGCTGTGGCTAGCTCTTCTCGGGGGACCAGGCTCCCTGAGTGCGGAGCTCTCCACAATGGGCACCCCAGCCCATCAGGGAGATGTCTGTCATGAGGACCCTCTGGGGGTTTGGGGACTGGAAAGCCATGCCCACTTCCAGTTGCTGAGCACCTTGGCACCAGGTAAGGGACTCTGTCAGCTGTTGAGACACCATGACTCTGTTGCAGAGTCGGCTGGTGACCTCAGACCACTGGGACTGGAGGCACCACTGAGTTGTCATGTGGAGGCGGGCATCAGGACCGTGAAGACCATGTGGCCCAGGAGGTAAAGCAACATTTGGGCCTACACTGTGTGGTGCCACTGTACCTCAGCCGCAAGCTAACCCGCCCTGTCAAGAGGGAAGAAAGCCTTGGCCTGGACAGTGTCGAGGCGGGCCCCGATGAACTCCAGTGCTCGAGTCGGGGTGAGCTGGGATTTTGGACAGTTTATCACGAAACCCAGGTGCTGTAAGACCTGAATGGTACAGCCAGTGGTCTGCCAGCCTCTGAGGCCATGTCCCCTTTTACCAGCCAATCATCGAGTAGGGGAAGGCACAGGTCTTCTGGAGGTGGAGACAGGCTGTCACCACCGCCAGACATTTGAAGACTCTTGGGGAGGAGGCAAGGCCGAAGGGAAGAAACCCTCCAAAGACCACCTTGTGGTCACCTCCAAAGACAAACCTCAGGTACTTTCTATGACTGGGATGGATAAGGATATGGGTGTGAGCATCCTTTAAATCCAAGGAGCATAGCCAATCTCCCTGCTGGAGTTAGGGCAGCAGTGTTCCAAGGGAGAGCATCTTTAACTTCTTGCACATCAGGAACTTGAGGTTCCTCAGGGTCCAGGATGGGCCTTAGGCCCCCTGTCCTTTCGGGACCAGGAAGTACCTGGAATAGAAACCCTTCCCCCTGGAGGGGAGAAATACAGGTTCCACACTGCCTCATCCTTGAGGAGGCCCGCGAGCTCCTGCAGTAGCAGGACTGGGTGTAGGGGAGACTGAGGGGGTTTCCAGAGAAAAAAGGGCAGAGGAGTCTGTTCCGGGCGCAGAAGGTAGCCCTCCCAGATGACCTGGATAGTCCAGGTGACTGAGGTGATGTGGGCTCACCAGTGGGCAAAGTGGACCAGGCGTCCCCCTGTAGGGTGCTGATCCTCCAGAGGGAAAGGGGCTATGCTGATGGCATCAAAACCCCGACCCAGGCGGGGCTGCGGCCAGTGTTTGGGTCTTCTGACCCTTGGGCTTGCGCGGTCCCTGGCCTGTGCCTTTGCCCTGGGAACCCTGCTGAGGAGTTTGGGCAGGCAGGGTAGCCCCGATAGCGTTGACTTTTCTGAAGGAAAAGGGGCTTCTTCTTGGGAAGAGTGGCAGTCTTCCTTGAGACACAGGTCCAAGTAACATACTCTGTCTCGATCTCAGCTGCCTTATCCTCCATGGGCTTGCCAAAGAGCTGTTCGCCAAGACACAGGACATCCAGAAGTTTTTCCTGCACCCACTGCTCGAGATCTGATGATCGCAGCCAGGCCTGGTGTCGAGCGCCAATGCCAGCGGCAGCCACTCTGGTAAGGGATTTGAAGCAGTCGTAAGTGGCTCAGGAGATTTATTTATTTATTTATTTATTTATTTATTTAACAGTATTTCTAAACCACCTTATCTTAATAATCAAGGTGGTATCACAGCAAGCAATCAGGTAAAGTGTGTGTGTTGTACATGCGGTGAGGATAAAACTTAGTTGTGTGAAGGATGTGTTGGGTGCTTGATTTGTTTGAGCTATATACAGGGTGGGCTATTTACAGTGGTGCTAGAATCATATTTTATATATATTCAGTTGTTTGGGAGGATTGGAGTGCTGTTATCCATTCTCTTAGGTTATGTGATGTGAGAGAATGGATAACAGGAGATGTATTTGGAGCACTCCGTGACAGACTTTGTTAGAGTCTGGAAATGGCAGAGTTGGTCCCCATTGAGGCCAGCAGTATAGCCGAGCTCCTTGGCCAGATCCCGCAAGAACATACCAATGTAAAGTTGGTACGCTTGAATGCAGCAAGCCAGCATTGAGCCCTGGTAGCATTTGCGCCCCAGGGCATTGAGTGTGTGGGACTCTCTGCCCAGGGGCACTGAGTGCATTTTCGGGCTTTTTTGCCGACGCATGACCGACAACCACCATGGATGTGTGTGGGAGCCGCGCCTTGCGGAATCCCAGCCCCTGCTGGACCAGATACATCATATCAAGCCGACGGCTCACAATGGGGACAAGAGGCTGGGGTCTCCCAGATCCGGAGGAGAAGCCGGGTGAAGATGGAAAGCACCAGGACCGTCAGGATCGCCTTTGGCCTCGTACTGGAGGATGCCCAATTCCTCTGTACACAGGTCCTCCTCCGACTCAGTCATGAGTGAGAGAGCCCATGCCATATCCCTGACAAATCTGAGGAAAGAGGTATCCTCGAGTGGGAAACGGCACTTGGCAGCTGGGGGAGATGGGTCTGAGAGGAAGTCTCAGTGGGCCCGAGACTCTGGGGACATCTCGACGTCGGACTCCCAATCAGAGTAATCTGAGGAGGACTCGAGGTCCTCTGGCTGCAGGAGAGCCGGCAATTCCAGACTCGGATGCTTCAAGGCGGGGGCATGGCCGGAGCCAGAGGCACTCACCTGCAAAGATCTCGCTCCTGAGGATTGGGAGCAAGAACGAGACCCTCGCTGAGGATCTGCCCGAGGCATCTGGCTCTCAGTGATCACAGTGGCGGCCCGGAGAGTCCTAGATGTCGAGGTCCTTGCGGTCTCAGTAGGGCCAAGGGTCAGCATCCGCTGTGATGCAAGGAACACAAACGCTGCATTCCAAGGCCAGCACGCGTGCTTCCCACTTGGAGGTCACAGCCATGGACAGCGACACTGGCATGACTGGGTCAGGCATTGAGAAAGAAAGGGGATCCTCAATGGGCGTGACTCGGGAGTCCACGATCCATCACCAGAGGCCACTACCTCTGCCCTGGACACCTTAATTAGGTATTCCTGCTCCTGTTCTTTGGTAGCTCTGTGGGAAATAAGTGACCGAGCATGGGATTTCCCATGCTTGTCTGCTTCCCTGGACGAGACTCTCGAGGTCTTCCTCTTATGCGCACGCTCCGGTGACCCTTGCTCAGAATGTCGACAAGCCCACAGAGCAGCTGCAGAGGCTTTACACAAGTCCAAGGATCCGTGCGATGCCTTCGAGCATGAGGCTACCAGGGAGACCAGGGTTGAGTCTGCCTTGTGGAAGATGTCGCCCTGCTTAAGCCGACGGTTCTGTATGGCCTTAGCAGACATTTTCTTGTACAAGGCGCATTCCTCCGGGTCGTGGTCTGCAGCCAGACACTGGAGTGAGTGACAATTTTGGAGCACCGATCACATTTCTTTTTTTTAAAGCCGGTAGCCATCAGAGCAAAAAGAACCCAAGCGAGATCGAAGACCCTTGACACAGCCAGCAGTTAAAAAGGTCATGAAGCACTGTGATGGAAAAAAAAAATCAAAACAGAAAAGTTTTTCGAGGCCTGGTGCATTTGCAGTGGGTCTCGGGCGGGAAATGAGCCGGCACAAGCTGGAAAAGTACAAAAATAGTACGAGAAAATCAACTTTTTTTTCCGGGGGATGACAGGCAGTGACATCTGTAGGGCTCCACAGAAAGAGGGAGACCGAGCAAGATGGCACCTTTGAGCGGGAAGTGGGGACCACACATGCGTGGTGGCATATCCCAAAGACTTTCTTTGAAAGCTAGAGAGATGTCAATGGAGCCCTGTGCAGAGTGTCAACGTCACCCATATACGAGGACTGACTTCCTGCTTGTTCCTGGAGAAACTACGCTATTCTCCAGGAACAAGCAGGAATGTAGTCTTCACATATGGGACTCCCTAGTTTCTAGATCTCTGAAGAGTTGGACCAGGTCAAAAAGTCAGACAAGGTCATTTGAACCTAGACTTCCCCGACAAAAAGATCTGGCAAGAAGTGAGCAAGTGGTAGGAGTTGTTTCTATGTCCCAAAGAGATACTGAAGGACTGTCTGGCCAAAGGCCACATACTGGCAGGAGTCCTTGCCCAAGCAGTAGTGGGCTGCAAAAGTATGGATAGAGGACCATGTAGCCATACGTAAAATCTTGTCAATGGCTACTGAATGAAGGCTAGCCACAGAGGTGCAACTGCTTGGACATTATGAGCAGTGACATGTCCCGTGAGGGAAAGATCTGCCTTTTCATATGCGAAAGAAATGCAGTCTGCTATCCATCTGGAGATGGTACGTTTGGTTACTGGAAAGTGCAAGTGAGTAGGAGCAAAGGAGACAGAGTTGGGAGGATTTCCTAATATCTTCTGTCCTTTGAAGATAGAAAGCTAGAGCCCTTTTACAATCAAATGTATGCTCATGTAGGCTCAAAAAACCCCAACAAATGGGAAAGCTTTCACATAGTTGATCAAAAGCACCTCCTTAAGATCATAACAATGAACACCACCACAACCTCCCCCCTTGACCCATGCCCAGTATCATGGATCAAGTCCACTAAAGCTGAACTCGCCACAAACATCCTACACATAATTAATCAATCACTCTCACAAGGCATCATGCCAGATGCCCTCAAACTCACGTCCTTCTGGCCCATCCGAAAAAATAATACACTAGATCCAAAAGACCCAAACTCATACAGGCCAATAGCCAGTATACCGTTCATTGCTAAGTTAACAGAAAAAAATCATCCAACTCCAATTGCAAGACTATACTGACCTCCACCAATTCGGGTTCTGCCCCTTCCACGGCGTTGAAACCGTGTTAACAACACTGATGGACAACCTCATTAGAGGTACAGATGACAAACAAGGATTCATCCTCCTTTTCATAGATATAGCCTCCGCATTGGATAACATCAACCATAACACACTAATCGAAAAGCTGGCAAATATGGGAATAGAAGGCACTGTCCTTAAATGATTTATATATATATCACACTGTGTCCAATTAGGCCAAGACACCTCAGAATCATTCCCTCAAGGACAGGGAATCCCACAAGGCTCAGCCCTCTCAGCCCTTCTTTTTAACCTATACCTACAGCCCATCACGAATATATTTAGAAAATTCAAAATTAACCATTATATTTATGCCGATGACATCATGCTCTATCCCCATAAACACGAGCTACGCCTCATACCACAATCTATCTGGAATGCATCAGAGAGGCTGAATCCTGGCTAGGGACCAACTACCTCAGCATTAACTTTAAAAAAACTGAAGCTATGTTCGTATTGAGAAAATACGATGCAATCCATCCAAAAACCATCATAATCAACAGCCAACCCTGTTAAACAAGAGGTAAAATACCTACGGATAATATTAGATCACACACTCAGTATGCTCCCCCACATAAAGCAAACAGTAAAAACTGCATTCTTTAAACTAAAAACCGTACAGCACCTAAGACCCCTTCTCAATACCCATGATTTCAAGTCTGCAGTCAACTCATTAATTACCCCCCACTTTGACTATTGTAATAGTCTACTGAATGGCCTGCCACTTAAAAACACAAATATACTACAAAGAGCCCAGAACATCACTGCCAGGGTGGTCGCAAAAGCTCGCTAGCTGATCACATCACCCCCATTTTATATGAACTACACTGGCTCCCAATAAACAGCCGGATAAAATATAAAATACTCCTTACAACATTCAAACTGCTCAATGACATCTCCCCCTCCTACCTAACCACCTTCCTACACTCCCCACCAGAATCCAGATCACGCAGACAAAATGCAAGTCACTCACTCATACCCAAAACCATCTGCAAGACAAAGAAAACCACAAGCTCCAGAGCCTTTTCTTTTGCTGCCCCCACCCTCTGGAATGAACTTCCGCTAACTCTCCGCATGACAAAAGACCTCCACCTATTCCAAAAAGGACTCAAAACACTCCTTTTCACTGAACACTTTGAAAACCCAACTGAAACCCCTCTCTCAACAAATACAGAACCAACCTACTAACTTCTCCCCTCCCTCGCCCCCTACTTAAACCCCAGAGCCTTGCCCCACTCATCCGAAGAAAAAGCTAAGTTTAGAATAGGCTGACTCCTGTATATATGTAAATAGAAAGTTGACACACAAGTTTGTACAATATGTTCCCTGTAAATAGTTAATACCAATGTTCCATGTAAAAGTTGTTCAATTGTTAACTGTAAACCGCCCTTGATTTCTGGAAGGGGCGGTATAGAAGAAATGTATAAATAAAAATAAATGTAAGGTTGCTTCCGCACGAGAAGCATGAGTTTTGGGAAAAAGACCGATAGGATCACTGAATGACTGAGATGGAAAGGAAACATCACTTTCAGTAGAAAGTGAGGATGTATCTATAGGAAGACTGTCATGATGAAAGAGTATATGGAGCATGAGCCATTAAGGCCTGCTACTCACTGATGCATCTGGCTGAGTTCAGGGCAATGAGAAATAGAACTTTCCAAGATAAATATTATAGGTATGTGGTTTCTAGGGGCTCAAATGGAGATTTAAGGAGAGCCAATACCACATTAAGATCCCACTCTACCGGAGGTGGCCAAAGGAGCGGCTTGGTGAGGAGTAGGCCCCTTATAAAACATGCCACAAGTGATACCGTGGAGATAGGCCTACCCATCCACGGGCTTGTGAAAAGCTGAAATAGCACTTAGGTGCATCCGCACTGAATTTGTTTATAGTCCTAAAGAGGACAAATGCCAAAGATATTGAAGCAGCATGGGCACCGATGCTTCAAAATGATTTTGATCATTTTGAGAGCACTATATCTGCTCCATATGAAAAAGAGTACATCTTTCTGGAGGAAAGGAGAATATCCTTTACAGCAGTAGAAAGGGATAGATTCTGATAGATTACGCTCTCAGCATCCATGTGTATTTGGGGAAACTGCTAGGTACATATGACCTAGATTGGCCACTGTTGGAAACAGGATACTGGGCTTGATGGACCTCGGTCTGACCCAGTATGGCATTTCTTATGTTCTTATGTTCTTATGTCAGACGGAATGACTGCAGATTGGGATGGAGGAGTGTTCTGTTGTGCTGAGATAGAAGACCTGGCCTGGATCCCAAAGGGATCGAAGTAGTTCAAGTTAGCTGAAGTAGAAGGGGAAACCATGGCTGACAAGAACCAGCGAGGGGCTATGAATATCATGGATCCCTTTGTCTGCTTGTAGTTTTAGGAGGGTCTTTGGGATCAGGGGACCTGGAGGGAAACACAAAGGAGTCCTCGACCACAGTGGATCATGAAGGCATCAGACGCCAGACTGAATTTGGATGGTATCCTGGAGCAGAACTGTGGGGGCTGAGAGTTCTATGGAGTGGCAAAGAGATCTATCACTGGGGTTCTCCAGATTTGGAAGAGTTCTGCCACTGCTGTTGGATCTAGGGACCATTCATGAGGTTGTAGGATCTGACTCAGCTTGTCTGCCAGGAGACTGGATTCTCCTGGAAGGTAAACTGCACATAGATGCATGTGGTGGAGAATGGTGAATTTCCATAATTTGCAGGCTTCCTAGCATAGGGGAAGGGAGCCTGTTCCACCTTGTTTGTTTATATAAAAGGAGGAGGAGGAGGAATGGCCTAGTGGTTGGGGCAAGTTACCTCAGGCCGGAATGTCGGGGGTTCAAATCCCTCTAGAGGACAGCAATCTTGGGCTGGAAGAACTGTGGTTTCTAGTCCCACAGGTGCTCCTTGTGGTCTTGGGCAAGCTACTTAATCCTCCATTGCCCATGTTCCCTGCAAGTATTAGTGTATGTGTCTCATATCCCCTCATGTTAAATGTATCCCACAATTGTGTTGTGACCACTTTGATTGAAGGATAAGGTAGTATACAAAACTGTCTAAATAAATAAATAAAACATTGTGATTTGGTTGTCTGTCCTTACTAGGACCTGACTGTCAGAGAGGTGGTGCTGGAAAACTTGGAGGGCACAAAGTTCAAGAAAATTGATCTGCTGTGTGGATTCCTGGGTTGTCCACAGACCCTGTGTGGAGATTGAATCTAGATGTGCTCCCCAACCCAGCTTGGAGGAATCTGTCATCAGCGTATATTGAGGTTGGGGCATCCAAAAAGGTGACCCTACAAAAAGATTTGTTGGGTTGCACCACCATAAAAGACTCAGAGGATGTGTGACTTGGATAACATCCTGTAGATTCCGAGTGGCTTAGTCCACTGAGATGAGAGCGTCCACTGTGCCTGTCACACGTGGAATCTTGCATAAGGAACTACATGGACTGTGGAAGAAATGTGTCCCAATAGGCATAGGAAGTCTCGAGTCGTGGCCATCTGTTGTTGGCGCATGTGGATGGCTAGGTTTGCTAATCTGTTCATGCAGTCCGCAGGAAGGCAGGCTCTGGATTGTTGTGTCCAGTATGGCTCCTATGAAGTCCAATCTCTGTTTTGGAGTGAGGTGAGACTTTGGAAAGTTTATCACAAAGCCTAGATGCTGTAAAAGAGCAAGAGTGCTTTTTTGAGATGAGCAGAGTCCAGCCAGTCGTCTAAGTAAGGGAACACAAAGACACTGTTGCTTCTGAGATGTACTGCCACCATGGCCATGCACTTTGTGAAGACCCTTGGTGCAGATGCCAGACTGAAGTGAAGGACCCTGTATTATTAATGGGTGCCTTGGCAGGTGAAATGAAGATACTGTCTGTGGTCTGGGTGTATCAAGATGTGGGTGTAGGTCTCTGAGGTCTAGATAGAGGCAGTCGTCTTCCTGTATTAGGGAAGGAGGGTTCCCAGAGAGATCACCTTGAATTTTAACTTTATGAGAAATCTGTTTAGCTCCCTGAGGTCAAGAATGGGTCTGTGGCCTCCTGATTTCTTTGGAATGAAGAAGAATAGAAGCCTTTGAGCAGTTGGTTTGGGGGTGGGGAGGGGAACTGCTTTGATGGGTTCTTGGGAAAGGAGAATGCTTACCTCCTGCCTGAGCAGGGCATCCAGGGGAGGTTTGGTGGGAAAATCTCCTCTGAAGTAGCGAGTAGGAAGTTCTTAAATATTTAGTTGGTAACAGTTCCAAATTATGTGATGGAATGCCACTGTTGTGCAAAATGAGAGAGTCTCTCTAGGATGGCAGTGTTCCTCTATGTGCAAGAGAAGACTGGCTGTTAGTAAAGGCTGTAAAGGTTGTTTGTAAAGGCTGTTA
Source organism: Ichthyophis bannanicus (assembly GCA_033557465.1). Taxonomy (NCBI): domain Eukaryota; kingdom Metazoa; phylum Chordata; class Amphibia; order Gymnophiona; family Ichthyophiidae; genus Ichthyophis; species Ichthyophis bannanicus. The sequence continues at coordinate 3,158,802 of CM066043.1, forward strand.
GTGTAGTGTTTAAAAAAGGTTTGGACAAGTTCCTGGAGGAAAGGTCCATAAACCATTATTAAGAAGGGACCCAGGATATCAATGCTTGAACCAATGCAAGCATTGTGGAACCTGTGTCCCTTGGGGAAACTGCTAGGTACATATGACCTAGATTGGCCACTGTTGGAAACAGAATACTGGGCTTGATGGACCTTGGTCTGACCCAGTATGGCATAACTTATGTTCTTATGGCTGTGCTCCCTATGTGGGAGTCAAAAACTAGTTGTAGTTGGTGCTTGATAGGCAGGCTGTGGCTTGGCTAATCAGGGCTTTTTTGCCTGCTTTGGACCCTGTTTTTATTGGGTCTGATAGACTGATTGGGAATATGAGGGGTAGGACCTCTTTCTTAGGGTAGAAGGGTTTGTTAGGTGCTGTCATCTTACAAGGGCCAGCAGTCTTTCTAGAGAGACTCTTAAGGGTTGTGTCATCGATTTCGAGCTCTCCCGAATTCTCCCTCCAGTTCTTCCCAAAAGGAATCTCCTCGGTGAAGAGGATATTGCCCAATTTATCTTGGACCCATTGTTCTAAGTCCAAAGCCTGTAGCCAAGCCAGTTGCCTTGCACCTATTGCAACAGAAAGAGGCTCTACTGGATGGCCAAGTACCTGAAGGAGGAGTTGGTAGGATGGGAGGGGTTAAGGGAAGTGGAAATGCAATGGACTAAACTAAAGAAAGCAATAAAAGGTGCAATAGATACATACATAAGGAAAATAAATAAAAACAAGAGGAAAAGGAACACTATTTGGTTCTCCAAAGAAGTGGCTGCACAAATAAAGGCTAAAAATACAGCTTTCACAAAATTCAGAAGAATGCAAACAGAGGAACACAGAAAAGAATGCAAGATCAAGCTAAAAGAGACAAAAAGAGAAAGGATAGCAAAATCAAAGGCAGAAAAAAAGATGGCTAAAGATGTGAAGTGTGGCGACAAGACTTTTTTCAGGTATATTCGGGAGAGGAGAAAAATCAGAGATGGAATTGCAGGACTCAAATGTGCTGCGAACAGATTCGTGGAAAGTGACAATGAAAAAGCAACAATGCTAAACAAATACCTCTGCTCTGTTTTCATTAGAAAAAATCCTGGAGAAGGATCACCTGTGATTGACATATATATAAATGGGAACGGAGTAGATACCACACCATTAACAAAAGATGTATTAGAACAGCTTGCAAAACTGAGAGTGGACAAGTCTATGGGAACTGATGGCATACACCCCAGGATACTGAAAGAGCTCAGAGATTCTTGCAGGGCCTTTAAAAGATGTTTTTAATAGATCCTTGGAGACAGGAGAAGTTCCACAGGACTGCAGAAGAGCTGATGTGGTACCCCTCTCCACAAAAGTGGTAAAAGGGAAGAAGTGACAAACTACAGGCCAATAAGCCTTACCTCTGTGAGGGAAAAATAATGGAGGTGCTTCTGAAAGAGCAAATAGTAGACTTCCTTGAAACCAAGGGTTGGCATGATCCGAGGCAACATGGTTTTACCAAAGGATGATCTTGCCAAACATGATTGAGTTCTTTGACTGGGTGACCAGAGAACTAGATCAAGGGCATGCGATGGATGTGATCTACCTAGATTTCAGCAAAGCCTCCTCATAGGAGGCTTATCAAACTCAGCTTGAGGATGGGTCCCAAGATGGTAAACTGGATCAGAAATTGGTTGACTGACAGACGACAGAAGGTGATGGTAGACGGAACTCACTCGGATGAAAGGAAGGTAATTAGCAGTATGCCCCAGGGTTCGGTCTTGGGACCGGTACTGTTCAATATACTCTTGAGCGATATTGCCGAAGGGCTGAATGGAAAAAAGTGTCTTTTTACAGATGACACCAAACTTTGCAACAGAGTGGACTCCGAGGGAGTGGGGAACATGAGGAAAGATCTACAAAAGCTGGAAGAATGGTCTAATGCTTGGCAGTTAACATAGAAACATGATGACAGAAAAAGACCACATGGCCTATCTAGTCTGTCCTTCCATATCAACCACTACAACAGTCCCCTTTTTTCCTTTAGAGATCCTCTGCATTTGTCCCATGCTTCTTTGAATTCAGATAATGTCCTCATCTCTACCACCTCCACTGGGAGACTATTCCACGGATCCACCACTCTTTCCGTAAAGAAATATTTCCGCATATCACTCCTGAATCTATCCCCTTTTACCCTCATTCCATGTCCCCTCGTAGCAGAGCTTTCCTTCAATCGAAAGAGGCTCTCCTCCTGTGCATTTATGCCACAGAGATATTTAAACCTCTATCCCGCCTTTCCACTAAGCTGTAGATCCTTAAGTCTGTCCTCATATCTGTTCATTCAATGTTCAATGTTGACTGCTTGATATATACTGACGACGTGCTACTCTATATGCCTTTCTCAACCGACCAGCTTGACCTCTCTCCACTGACAGACTGCTTTCACGCAGTGGCTAATTGGCTCCAGACCCAAAACCTCCGAATACAGCACAAGAAAACAGAAGTTCTCTTCATCATGAGGAATCAGAACTCCCCTCCAACCTACCCTACCTAAAGGTCAAGGAAGCGGAGCTGCAAACAAAGTCCACAATCCGATACCTTGGAGTCACATTAGACCAACGCCTGGACATGAGGGCGCACTTAAGCAACACGGTAAGAGCAGTCTACCATAAGATCCGGACACTCAGACACTTACGCTCCCTGCTAGAACCAGACGACTTCCGGACAATCTTTCAAGTGCTGGTTATCCCACATTTCGATTACACCAATGCAATTCTACAAGGGCTCCCACATTCCACACTGGGTCCGCTCCAGCTCGCAATGAATACCGCGGCTAGAGTTCTATATGGTGCCTACAGGCATGACCATGTGACAACCATCCTGAAACAGCTCCACTGGCTCCCTATCCACGGTAGAATTTCCTTCAAGATCCTACTGCTGACCTTCAAGGCCATCAACAGGCTCTCCTCCACCTCACTCTCAGAGCTTATCCACACTACTCCCCCCAACACACTAGTAACACTGAAAGCAGTAACACAATGCATCCAGGCAACAGCAAGCAGGGCATTTAGGTTCTGCGCACCCAGATGCTGGAACGCCCTTCCACCTAGCATCCGGGCAAATCCCTGACCTAACAATTTAGGAAGGCTTTGAAGCACCACATCTTCCTCAAACACTACCCGGACGATTGCGCACCATTAACCGCGCCCCCTTCTAGTTCCAATGCACTATGAATACTCTGATTCGACTTGATGTGATGCCTATATGTAAATAGTTTCCCCGGTTTTACCCAAGTTTAAGCACCTGTTCTTTGTAAATGCAGATTCCGGTACTGTATAAGCTTTCTGTTGTCATGTAAACCGCACTGATGTTGAACAGCACGGTATAAGAGAGACTAAATAAATAAAATAAATAAATATGCTTTATAATGAAGACCACTAACCATTTTAGTACTCGCCCTCTGTACTGACTCCAGCCTGCTTATATCCTTTTGAAGGTGCGGTCTCAAGAATTGCACACAATACTCCAAATCTACATACTGTAGATACATAATGTAGATAATCTGATAATATTGTACATAGTTCCCCCAGTTGAATTCCGAGTTTAATCTCCTTTTTCATTGTAAGTGCCTATTTGGCACAGTATCGTATGTAAACCGCGCTGATTTTTAAGAGTGCGGTATATAAGAACAATAAAATAAATAAATAAATGAGGTTGCACCAAAGACTTATACAGAGGCACTATCACTTCCTTTCTTCTGCAGGCCATTCCTCTCCCTATGCACCCAAGCATCCTTCTAGCTTTCACTGTCGCCTTTTCTACCTGTTTAGCTACTTTAAGATCATCAGACACAATCACGCCTAGGTTCCGCTCTTCTTTGGTGGACAAAAGTACTTCACCCCCTATACTATATTGCTCTCTTGGACTGCTGCAGCCCAAATGCATGAACTTGCTTTTTTTTAACATTAAATCTCAGCTGCCAAATTCTAGACCATTCTTCAAGCTTAGCTAGATCCCTCATGTAATCTACATCTTCCTGGGTGTCTATTGCAGATTTTGGTATCATCCGCAAAGAGGCAAACTTTACTTGGCCCTCAACCAGAGACCAGAAATGCAGACGAGCCAACCTGACGGCCCTCCCCCCGAGGGAGCTGATGGATTACACCACTTCCCTGTGGTTCCAGTGACCCTGGGCCATTCGGTCTTGGCAATGGGCTCCCCCAGCTTGAGAGACTAGCATCCCTCATCAGGAGGATCCAGGAGAAATCGTCCAGCAGCAAGCCCTTCCTCAGATGACAGGGCTGCTGCCATCACCATAGGCTGGGACCATCATCAATGACAGCAGGAGTCTGCAATGGAACTCCTGAGAGCTTGGGGACCAACAAGCCAGCAAAGTCCGCTGGAGCGGTTGTATGTGAGCACATGCTCATGGCACCATCTCTATGGTCGCCGCTAGCAACCCAAGGAGTTAAAGATAATCCTAAACACTGGGAGCCTGCTGCACACAAAATAGCACCAGGAAATCCAACTGCCTTTTGATTTTCTCCTCTGGAAGGAAATCTCTGCCCACTTGATTGTCGAAAAGTGCTCCGAGAAACTCTAGAGACTGGGAATGCAGCAGCTGATTCTTTTCTTGATCCATTACCCAGCCAAGGCGATACCACTTGGGACACCACCCGAGATACTTCTAAAAGGGAACAGCCCCAGGTGCGGGAATTGTTCTGATATGGATAGACACAGATCCCTTGGCATCACAGTCAACACCGTGACTCTGGAGAACTTCCTTGGGGCGGTGGATAGCCCAAATGGGAGTGCTGCATACTGATAGTGACAGCCCAGCCAAGCATGGAAAAATGCAGATATATCTGCTAATTCGCCTGGGTTGGGATGTGAAGGAACACTTTGGCAAGATCCAGAGAAGCCAAGAACTCTCCTCGGTGCACCACTTGAATTATTAAGTGCAAAGTATACAGCCGGAAGCACAGGATACACAAGTGCTCGTTGATCCCCTTGATATCCAGAATGGGCCAGAAGGAATTGTCCTTTTTTGACACCACAAAATAGATGGAGTATCTGCCCTTGCTCCGCTTGTCTGGGGGAAAAGGCACTACGGTCCTTAGGAGAAGCAACTTGCACAAAATGGACTGCACTGCAGCACCTTTGATTGTAGATTCGCAAGGTGAAATGACCAAAGCATCTGGAATCTGCTCCTTGCATTCTAAGACCTATCTGAACTGAATAGTGTCTAGCACCCAGCGATCCTTGGCGACCCAGGCCCATTCCTGCAAGAACAGGTGAAGCTGGCCTCCAACCAGACGAACCAGGGAATGGGCTCCCAAACCTTGGATCCCGAGCCGCTTAGTCTCCGATGTGTTTCCTTACCATTCCCCTAGATATAGCCTTGTCCTCAGCTATTTTGTTGTCTGTTTTGACTAGGCTATAAGCTCTGATGAGTAGTGACACTTTTTAAAATGTGTCTGTATAGCACTGCATACACCTTGTGGTGCTAAATGAGTGATCAGTAGTAGTAGTAGTAGTAGTAGTAGTAAAGGCCAGTTGGGCCAGCTGCACTTTGGAGGAGGAGTTCACCACCCAGTGCCGCAGCCAGATCCATCTCCATGACAGTAGTAGAGCACAGTCCCTGGAAGCCAAATGTACCAAGTCATAAATAGCATCCAAAAAAAAGGCCGCAGTAAACTTCAAAAGAGAGGTATCAACATCTGGCAGAAGAGACTGAATCGAGTGAAACAGGGCTCAATTCGTCAGGCTGTCACATAATTGACAACTGAAGAATAGCTGTCCAACTGGCTCCTCAACAAGGCATCCACCTTTCAGTCCAGAGGATCCTTTAAGGCTGAGCTGCTTTCCTCAGGGATGGTGATCTGTTTAGTAACTACTGTGACCTGTGCATTCACCTTGGGAATATCAAACCACACCACACACTCCTTTTCTGGGAAAGCATACATCTTATACACACTTAACCACCGATGAAAAGAGCTGGGAGAATCCCACTCTGACAGGATCATATCCTTGATCACCTCTGGGAACAGGAGAACAGTAGTGGATTTCCACACCCCTTATAGAAGTGGGTGCATCATCAGCTCCTGCTCCGTGTCCCTTCAGCATCTTCCAAGTCCAAGGTGGATGAAACCCTGGCAATTAATGCCATCAGTTCCTCCCTCTGGAATAGGTATATCACCCTGGGCTCATCACAATTCTCTGAAGGCAAGAGCACTTCCTCATCCACATCATAGCCCAGTATAGCAGTATAGCATGGACTGATTATAAAAAAGCTTTTGACAGCGTTCCACACTGTTGGATAATAAATTAGCTTGAAATGTATAAAATAAGTCTTGGTGTGATAGACTACATTAAGTTCACTATAACAACGTGGCAAACCACATTCGGAGACAGGAATGATAGACTGTCCATCTTCATAACATTAAGATCCATTAAGGAATATTTCAGGGCAATTCCCTGTTGCCACTTCTGTTTTGTGGTACTTAATCCTATGAGTGCTCTCAACTCTTTGAGATACAGATTTAACCTGAATCCTAGAGAAGGTAACAACCCAAAATCAACATCCCATCTACCATTTGTAGACTATCTGAAGCTCTACAGTTCCAGTGACCAACAATTAGTAGAGCAACTCTGTATATTGAAAAGCTTTTCTGATGACATGAGGATGACTTTTGGCCTTGAAAAATGTGCTATGGCAACTTTTGATTTATTTTTTTTTATAAAGAGGAAGACTGAGCAAAGTTGAGAACATCTCCTTGACTGAGGGCTGTGACATCAAGGACCTTGAAGAGGAACGTGTATATACTGTAAGTATCTTTGAGTAGAGGAAGCAGAAATTACTGAGAGAGAAGATCAGTAAAGGATTAGTACAGGAGATTAAAATCATTATTAAAAAGTACTTTAACATCACAGAATTAAGATACAAGCCATCAATCAGCTGGAAATTCCTATACTCTCATACAGCTCTGGAATATGCAAACAAGAAATTTCCTCTATACACAAAGTAATTTACAACAATCAGTATATGCCAAGACTGTATATTCCTAGAGCTGGAGGAGGACTAGGCTTCATAGATATCGATTACACCTACAGAGCTACTATGATAGGCCTCCAGGCCTACCTGACAGCATCATCAGATTCAAATATGCAAAAAGTGCTGAAATATGAAAGTAAACGTCCAGAATCTGTCTCCATCTTCAAACGTGGACAAACGATAACTAGAAGGAATGCACGAGAATCCAAAAACACACATAGGAAAGGAAGCAACAGAATATGCAAAACAAGAGAAAAAATCTCTTCAAAGAAACAGATCAGCAAACGAGGAAAAACAAATGGCAAATGCACAAATACAGTGGGAAATGCAAAGTATTACTCCAGGAACCCTTTGTCAATCAAGAATGGACACATGAATGGTTAAGGAGAGGTGAAGTGAAATTGAAGGATGAGAGACTGATAGATGCAGCCCAGGACACTGAATTATGGACAAGATGGTTTACAATAAGCATTGTAAAAAACTAGCAAAAGAGACGTATGTCTATTCTATAAGAAACAGCCGTTAACAGTGACTCACCTCATAGCTGGCTGTGAAGTTCTGATGGCAGAAAATTTCTATGCAGAAAGGAACAAAGTAGCATGCCTCATCCATTGGAAACTCGATAAACTCATCTCCTTTCCTCCTTTAAACTTGGGGGATCACGTGATGCGGTGAGCGGAGCAGACGTGAGTGTGCTGAGCTCCGGAGCTTCCCGCTTATTTTTTATATTACTAGAGCAGCCAACCCCACGGCAAAAAACACCGGCAGACATCGGAAGACCTCGGGAAGAAGAGACACAAACCGGCTTATCAGAAACCCGTTAAATGGCTGCTAAACCGGCACGTAAGGAGAAGAGCCGTGCAGGGGAGCCCAAGATGGCCGACCACGTGACAGCAAGCAACAGAGGAATGCAGGAAGCAGATATGGTGGAGGAAGTCTCAGCGACTGTGGTGGCTGCATTAGAAAATAAATTCCAGGACATTTCAGAGACACTGCAGCAGGTGAGCCAAGCAATAAAAGAAATCGGTCCCCGGATTGAACGGGCAGAGAATTGCATATAGGATACAGAGGACATGCAAGAGAGACACAATAAAACTATAAAGAAAATGGAGGATCTACTTAAGCAACAAAGAGAAAAAATTGACAACTTAGAAAACAGAGGTAGGAGGAAAAATCTCAGTTTTGTGGGAATTGCAGAAACAGATACTGAATTAAGGGGCTACCTAGAAACATGGCTGCCATGGAACTATAAGTTGAATGTGGACACGAGTCCCATTATAATCGAAAGAGCGCATAGACTGGGTCAGTGGAAGGATGGATCACGGAGGCCGCATGTGGTATAGCAAGGTTCTTGAATTTTGCACAAAAAACTGATATTGCGGGCAGCAAGGACACATATGGATAGTGGAGGAACTGACACAGCACAAGGGAAGGTGCTAGTGTTTCAAGATTACTCTGTGGTGTTGAGTCAACGCAGAAGAGAATATTCAGAGATCTTCAGCGCGCTGATCCAGCTCAGTTGAGAATAGATCATCAGAAGCAGCAGCATTACTTCACATCTCCAATAGCAGCGCAAACCTTCATAAATACACTCCCAACGGAGGACATGGGCCTTGGATAAGAAGGAAATGAGAATGGTTGGGGGACTCATGGAAACCCTTTCAAATAAAAAAGAGAATGGAGGGAGAGATGATAAAGAGGGGAGTTATGCTCCCTGATAAGAAATTAGTTAAATGTTCATATGGAAAGGACTGGAATATTAAAAAAGGACAGCCATAAAGAGTGGTAGTTCTTTTGATGGTAGGAATTATAGCCCAGAAACTAATACCATGTTCAATCCCAGAATGATGGTAAATTCTAAAGGGTGAACATTGCTGGAAGATATAGGTTGATATGAGTATATTGTATGCTCAAGGTTAAAGTCCAGAGATTATATTTTCACTGTCATCATATGTAATGTATCAGTTAATGTTTAGTGGGTGCCTTAAAAATAAGAATGGGGGTCAGGATTTAAATACAAAGGCAAATAAGATGTCTCTAATTACCTAAGTACTGGATAATATCAGGGTAGGATCTTGAATGCTGTGTAGATAATAATGCTATGAGTTAGCCCTATGGTGCTATTTTAACCTTATGTAGGGAGGGCATGGGGCCTTTACATACGGATGTATTTATTTGGTTTCAAGGCCCAGTTCTCACCTGAAGAATGGAAAGAAGTGACTGATACATCAAAAAGGGTGGATATGGTGTATGACAGGCAGGATGGATAAACCCCTAAAAGCTGAGTAAGAGATTTACAGTAGGGAGGAGCCTCAAATCTATTTTTTTAATCTATTCTTTTAAAATCTATTTTTATGATAGGGAAAGTACTTATGGAATATATGGCTCGAAATGTATAGGGGGATGGGGGAAGGGGAAATAGCTGGTATAAGGGTGGAGTGATTAAAGGGGATATGATGGTAGAGAAGGGAGTAACTGATAAGGGCGACTAGGGGAGTTAGATGGAGGGGAAGAGAATGATATGAGAAGGATTAGGGGGAGGCGCCGAAGTGGAGAGTGGGACTCCACACATCACAATCCTCACAGAGGGCTCCAAAAGCGAGCACAGAAGGGGATGGTCTAGGGAGAGGGAGGGGGAAGGAGTCAAGAAGAATTGTTACTAAATAAGGGAAGGAATAAATCACAAAAGGGTTTTCAAGTGCAAGTCTTAGGGAATGATTGGAATCAGGACAAAATAAAAAGGGGGGAAGCTTATTGGCGAGTAGAGTGGGGGTCCGGGCTGGGGGGGGACTCCCATTAGATAACTGGGAGGTAACTGTACAATCTAAACTTCAGCTAACGCTGATAGAATGAGTAACAAGAAGAAAATGAAAATAGTGTCATGGAATGTATGCGGTTTGGGGAGCCCCCTGAAAAGAAAAAGCACTGCAGGCACTTAGGGATAAAAATACAGATACTGCATTTTTGCAGAAAATGCACCAAATTGCCTTAGCACATGGAAAATTGAAAAGGTGGAGGGATGGGGAAGTTCACGGGGCGGCATCGGAGGGAAAACAGCAGGGGTAGTAATCCTGTTTCATAAACAACTGGATTTTGTGTTGGAGAGGAGTATTCTAGATCCAGATGGAAGACATATAGTGGTAACAGGACAGCTGGAGAAGCAAAAAGTGGTTCTGATAAACGTTTATGCTCCAAATACGTATGAAGTCAGTTATGATAAATTATCTAAGTGGCTTGAAGAATGGGGACATCTTCTTGTAATAATGGGGGGGGGGGGGGGGACTTTAATTTTTACAATGGGATGCTAGACATGGCATCCATCTGTCCAAGAAAGGTCAACACGTCTTCGGTAGTAGACTGGCTAATCTACTGAAGAGGGCTTTAAACTAGATTTGATGGGGATGGGTGAAGAAAGCCCCCAGGTAAGTGAAAGCCCCCAGGTAGGTGATACCCATTTCCATAAAGTTATTTAATGTAACAAGGGTAACATATGGAAAGCAGTGTGTATAAATGCCCGTAGCATGGGAAATAAGATCCCTGATGTTGAAGCTTTGGTGGAAATGGCTGACTTGGATTTAGTGGCAGTTACAGAAACATGGTTCACAGAAAACCATGATTGGAATGTAACTATACCTGGCTATACTTTATTCAGAAAGGACAGGGTAGGAAGAAGGGGAGGAGGAGTGGCACTATATGTAAAAACTACTATTAAAGCTTTGGAATTACAGAGCTTAAAAGGGAGAGGGGACGCATTGTGGGTTAAACTAGAAAGAGGGAAAGAGAAATCTATTTACATTGGTGTGATATACAGACCTCCCTCACAAGAGGAGGTGGTGGACAGAGTTAATTGAAGACATGCGCAGCATTGCTAGGAAAGGGGAAGTGCTACTGATAGGAGATTTCAATATGCCAGATGTTGATTGGCACATTCCTGCTGCAGTATCATCTAGAAGTAAGGAGATCCTGGATTCTCTACAGGGAGAACTATTCAGGCAAATGGTAACAGACCCCATACGTGAAGGGACCATACTGGACTTGGTGCTTACCAATGGTGAAAGGGTTTCTAATGTTGTAGTGGGAGATCATTTTGCATCCAGTGATCACCAGATGGTGTGGTTCAGTATTAGGACTAGGGCTGTTAGAATCCATTCAAAGGCGAGGATCTTAGACTTTAGGAAGACTAACTTTGCGAAGATGGGCCAATACCTCAGGGAGTCGTTAGTGGGATGGGAACAGCTGAGGGATGTAGAAAAACAGTGGGCAAAACTGAAAGGGGATATTTTAAGGGCAACCAACCTTTTTGTTAAAATGGTAAATAAAGGTAAAAGGAAAAGGAGACCGCTATGGTTTTCAAAAGAAGTAGCTGATAAAGTGAAGAAAAAGAGAGAGGCCTTCATGAAATACAAGAGATCACAGAGAGAGGAAGACAGGCATCTGTATTAGGAAAAACTTAGAGAAGCTAGCAAAGTAGTCAAGAAGGCAAAGATTCAAAAGGAGGAGGAAATAGCCAATGCAATAAAATGGGGGGGATAAGACATTTTTCAGATATATTAGTGAGAAGAGGAAGGGCAAAAGTGGTATTGTCAGACTCAAGGGTGCAGGGGAGGAATATGTAGAAGCTGATAAGGATGAAGCAGAATTGCTTAACAAATATTTTTGTTCTGTGTTCACAGATGAAGAACCAGGAGTAGGACCTCAGAAAACACTCACAAATAGGAACAGAAGCAAAGGACATCTTGAACAATTTTTAAAAGACTGTGTTCGTGAGAAACTCTCTCAACTTAAAGTAGACAAAGCGATGGGACCGGATGGGATACACCCGAAAATACTGAGGGAAATGGAAATTACACTTACCTGGTAATTGAAGTTCCTGGAGGGTCCAGTTTAGTCCTCCACATCCGGGTAGTGCACCTCATCCTGCAGCAAGGAGACTGGACCAATCAAATCTTTAGAAACGTAGCTTGCTTACTGCTGGAACTCCCATGAGCCCTCCAGTGAACTAGTAACAAAGCAGACTAAAGAAAGAACAGGTTAAGGAAAGGTCTAAAACCCATAAAAGGCCCCCACCGAGATGTTGCAGAACCCCCTCCCCAAACGAGAGGACTGAAACGCTGCACCTTGCTTCCGTACCCTGTCCGAATACCGACAGGCAACACCGGAAGCTGAAGAAACAGAAAGGTAAAAGAGAAGATCGGGAACAAACCCGAGGGAATGAAAATCCATGGAATGCTAATCCAAGGGAAATGGACTCCACAATGCGATATAACTATTTAGTTGGTATTCTTTGAGTAGGAGCCTTCAAGGCAACCGACAATCGAGCAGAACGGCCAAAGCGCGCCGCCAAGCCAGAGCAAAGGAAAAATCACGGGCGGGAAGGAGGACTAAACTGGACCCTCCAGGAACTTCAATTACCAGGTAAGTGTAATTTCCATTTCCTGAGCGGGTGTCCAGTTTAGTCCTCCACATCCGGGATGTACCAGAGCAGTTAACAACGGGGGGGTCTTGGCAGGCGGCGCGCAAGACCGCAGAACCAAAACTGGTATCCCGAGCCGCTGCCACATCCAGACGATAATGTTTACTAAAGGCATGGAGGGAGGACCACGTCGCCGCTCGACAAATGTCCAAAGGAGAAACAAAACTATGCTCCGCCCAAGACGCAGCCTGCGCCCTAGTGGAATGAGCTCGCAGTTCCAAGGGAACAGACTTTCCCTGCAAAAGATAGGCCGACGCAATGGCCTCTTTAATCCACCGAGAAATGGAGGCCTTAGCCGCCGCCTCCCCTTTTCGCGGACCCCCAAATAGCACGAACAAACGATCAGACTTTCGAAACAGCGCGGACACCTTAAGATACTGTCGCAAGACCTGACGAACATCAAGTTTATGTAGTACGGAGTCGGACTCGGAAGAAGATCCCGGGGCGAAAACAGGCAAAACCACGGGCTGATCAACGTGAAAGGGAGACACCACCTTAGGCAAGAAAGAAGGCACTGTCCGCAAAATCACCCTATCGCTAAGAAAGGATAAAAAGGGGGGCTCGACAAGAAAGCGCCTGAAGTTCCGAGACACGACGTGCCGAGCAGATGGCTACGAGAAAAACGGCCTTCAAAGTTAAGTCCTTTAGAGAGGCATTGCGGAGAGGCTCAAAGGGCGCCCGAGTCAAGGCCTGTAGTACCAAGTTTAAATCCCAGGGAGGCAAGCAACCTTGCGAGAGGGACGCAAGCGAAAAACAGCTTTGAGAAAACGCCGAATGTCCACATGAGATGAAAGAGGGACGTCGTGAATTTTGCCGCGGTAGCATGCCAAAGCGGCAATCTGGACTTTCAACGAGCTAGCGGCCAGACCCTTGTCGAACCCGTCTTGCAAAAAACTAAGAATGACCGCAACGGAAGTAGCAGCAGCCCGGACCTCATGCCGAGAACACCAATCCTCAAAAATCCTCCAAATGCGAATATAGGAGAGGGAGGTAGAAGGTTTCCGCACACGCAGTAGGGTGGAAATAACCGCTGAGGAATACCCTCTCTTCCTCAACCGAGCCCTTTCAATGGCCATACCGTAAGCGAGAACCGATCCACCTGAGGCATGCGCAGAAGCCCCTGCACCAGAAGATCCACCAGGGGAGGGAGCCGCCACGGCACGCCGTCGAGCAGGCGCACCAGATCCGCGTACCACGGGCGACGAGGCCAATCTGGCGCTACCAACAGGACCTTTCCGCGGTGGGCCTCGATGCGTTGAACCACCCTGCCAATCAGAGCCCACGGCGGAAAAGACATACAGAAGGGCGAACTCGGGCCAAGGTTGGAGAAGCGCGTCGATACCCTCGGACATCCGCTCCCTTCGCCTGCTGAAGAAACGAGCCGTTTTGGCCGATGCGAAGGTCGCCATGAGATCCATGATGGGCAGACCCCACCGACGAACTATTTGAGCAAACACCTGGGTTTAGTTCCCACTCCCCGGCGTCTACTTTTACACGACTCAGAAAATCTGCCATGACATTGTCCTTTCCCGCGATATGCGCTGCCGAAATGGCCAGGAGACGCGTTTCCACCCAATCGAACAGCGCATCCGCCTCGACCTCCAGGGGCATGCTGTCTGTGCCGCCTTGTCGGTTGACATATGCCACCGCCGTCACGTTGTCCGACAGAACTCGAACCACACGACTGCGTACCGACTCCTCGAAGGCTAGTAGTGCTAGGCGAATCGCATGGAGCTCGAGCCGGTTGATCGACCACAGAGCTTCCAGCGGGGACCATATCCCCTGGGCAAACCGCTCCTGACAGTGGGCTCCCCATCCTGAGAGACTCGCATCCGTGATGACCGGCAACCAGAGGGGCTGCTCCAAGGGAGCCCCCGACCGAAGCGACAGCGGGGATAGCCACCATTGTAACGCCAGCCGAAGCCGGCGGGGACACAACAACCGGCGGTTGAGAGAGTCCGACTGATGAGACCAACGACGCAACAGAGCACGCTGAAGAGGTCGCATATGAAATCGGGCCCAAGGAACTACTTTCAGAGTCGAAGCCATGGTTCCCAACAAGCGGAGATACGACCAGGCTGATGGAGCCGGATCCGCTAGGAACAGCCGCAGGAGCTGACGCAATTTCTGGGCACGGCGATCCGGGAGAGACACGATCCCGGAGGCCGTATCGAAACAAACACCCAGATACTCGAGACGCTGAGTCGGCACTAACTGACTCTTGGAGAAATTGATTACCCAGCCGAGATCCTGCAGCAGACGAACCACCTTGTCCGTGGCCTGCCGACTTTCCTTTGCGGACTTCGCTCTGATTAACCAATCGTCGAGATAGGGATGCACCAGCACACCCTCCTTGCGTAAGGCCGCCGCGACCACCACCATTACCTTTGTGAAAATGCGAGGAGCGGTGGCCAGGCCGAAAGGTAGCGCCTGAAACTGGAAATGACCCCAGGGAAAGGCAAATCGGAGAAACTTCTGATGTTCTGGCCGAATGGGAATATGCAGATAGGCTTCGGTGAGATCCAGCGAAGTCAAATACTCTCCTTTGCGCACGGCGACTATGACGGAACGGAGAGTCTCCATCCGGAAATGAGGCACCCGAAGACAACGGTTCACGCCTTTGAGATCGAGAATAGGACGAACCGAGTCGTCCTTCTTTGGCACCACGAAATAAATGGAGTAGCGACCGAGTCCGCGCTCGTTCGCCGGAACCGGAACGACGGCACCCAGCGCCAACAAGCGCTGCAACGTTATCCGAATGTCTAGTTCCTTCTGCGCCCCTTTGCAGGGAGAGAGGACAAAGGAATCTTTTGGAGGGATGGCAAAGTCCAATGTATAACCGTCCCTGACGATCTCGAGGACCCAACGGTCCGAAGTAATGTGGGCCCAAGAGGGAAAAAAGTCCCGAAGGCGTCTGCCTATAACAGGAACTCCCTCCGGAGCCCGCCTCATTTCATTGCGGCTTGCGACTAAAGGAAGAGGAGGCCCCGGAGGAAGCGATGGAGAAGCCCCTACCAGCCCCTCGGAAACCACGAAAGGACTGAGACCGAGAAGCAAAGCGACCTCGCTGGGAAGGCCAAAGGCGAGTCGACTGAAAGCGCCGAAAATCCCGAAAGGAACCCCGAGGCGCTGAAAAAGATCTAGCGGTCTTAGGTGAGTCCAAGGGTGGACGCCTCCCGGAGGACAAGCCCAACTCTTTCACCAATTTGTCCAAGTCCTCCCCAAAGAGCAGCTTACCCTTAAAGGGAAGCCGGCTAAGGCGAGACTTGGAAGAAGAATCGGCGGCCCAATTACGCAACCAAAGGGACCTGCGCGCCACCACCAACGAAGCCATGCTGTTCGCCATGGTACGAATCAAATCATAATGAACATCCGCCAGATAAGCGGACCCCGACTCTAGGCGAGCAACCTCAAGCAACGCCTGCTGATCAAGGGAAGAATTCTGACGCAAACGCTGAGCCCATCTCAAAGAAGCTCTAGCAATCCAGGCCGCACAAATCGAAGCCTGCAGCGATAAAGCATTCGTCTCGAAGGCCTGCTTCACTAATCCATCCACCTTCTTGTCTTGAAGGTCCTTTAAGGCCGCACTGCCTTCTACCGGAATCGTGGTTTTTTTGGTCACCGCCGAGACCGCCGCATCAACCCGAGGAGACTTGAAAATCTCTTTATCCTCTGCTTTCAACGGATAAAGGCGATGCATCGTTCGAATGCCCTTCAAGCCAGCATCCGGATGGTCCCACTCGGTCTGAATCATCTGAGCTACCACGCGGTGAACAGGGAAGACAACCTGAGAATCCCGAACCGCCTGAATAAGAGGATCCTCCAAAGTATCGGCCTCCGCAGGAGCCGGCGCTGAGAGATTGAGAGTCTGAAGGGCCTCCGAGATAAGGGGAACCAACTCCTCCTTACGAAAGACCCGAACGATCCCAGCCTGATCCTCAGGGTCTGGGATTTCACCTTCTTCTAGATCATCGCCACTGCCTTCAAGGTCAGCCTCCAGCTTGAGGTTCTGAACCCCGAAATCTTCACTCACGAAGTCCGCAGGGCGCGACTTCCTAGCCGCCTTTGAGAGCGGCTCCAGCGGAACTGATACAGACGGCAGAGGGACGACAGCAGAGGAAGAGGCCTCAGGCCATCTGCCCAACTGCCCCAACTTGAACGCCTGGTGCATAATGAGCACGAAATCTGGAGAAAAATGCATGAGAGCCGAGGAAGCATCCCCTTGTGCTCCAGAGACTCCGGACCCCGGAGCCGGAGAGCCAGAAGCCCCAGGCGGCAACAGAGGCCCCGGAGGAAGATCAACTTCAGAAGACAGCGGAGCCACCACATGCTCTGCTGAAGAAGGGGCGTCCTCCTGCTGTTCCAAGACAGAGGAGACTGCAGCGCAGCTGGAGCAGAAGCCAGCGGCAGAGACGGAACGCCTACGCAAACCGCAGACCAGGCATTGCGGTTTAGAAGACATAATGAATATGTGGCTAGCGTTATATATATTATTGCCTTAGTTGCCTTTTTTTTTTTTTTTTTGCTTACAGGTAAACAGGGCAGCTGGAATAAAAATAAGGCACGCTGAGAGAACCGGGAACAGAGCCCAGCTGTAATCAGAGCCCGCGGGCTAAAACCTCTGTTGATTTAACCCTTTTTTTTTTTTTTTCTAAACCCAAAGGAAAGGGAAAGAAAAGGGCTCCAAACGGAGGGGAAAACAAAAACGCTGCAAAAATAAAGCAATTGAAGGCAAGTGAAAGAAAAGAACCGCCAAAAGTAAAAATCAAAATGGCCGCCGCGAGGGATTTGCGCCGGGGAAAAAGGGCGCCAAAACTCAGGTAACCGCAAAAAGAAAGTAAAAACCGCGACAGCAAAGGGAAGCCCCGAAAATAGAACACTTACCCCGGAAAGGTGGAAATACAGCCAAACAGATCGGCGCTCAGCAGGACCGGCAAAAGTCAGAGAGCCCGAGTGCTGTGAAGCAGACCAACACCGGATCGCAGCCGGAGTGTCTAGACGCGAGTGCAGGACAAAGCAGCACAAGGACGCGCCGCGGGTAGACTGATCCTGCCCCCGAGCAGTCCTGGGGGAGCGATCAGAGCAGCAGGTAGAGGGGCTGCAGGCAAGGAACTAGGGGGGAAGAGCAGTGCAGTTCAGCCTCTCCACTCTGTGTCACAGACACACGCTGCTAAACCCTTTTTTTTTTTTTTTTTTTTACAAGCCAATTAAAGAAACAGGAAAGAATTCAAAGAAAGCAAAGAAATCAAAGGAAATGAAAAGGAAACTGGAGAGAACCCAAGCAATATGAAGAAGTGAGCCTAGCTCCAGGCTCACACCACCTCCTGCTGCAAGGAGACTGGACACACTGGAGGGCTCATGGGAGTTCCAGCAGTAAGCAAGCTACGTTTCTAAAGATTTGATTGGTCCAGTCTCCTTGCTGCAGGATGAGGAGCACTACCCAGATGTGGAGGACTAAACTGGACACCCGCTCAGGAACTTGGGGACATTCTAGCAGCTCCACTGATTGACCTTTTCAATGCCTCTGAGTCGGGAGTGGTGCCAAAGGACTGGAGAGACGCTCATTTATTTTATTTATTTATTTTATTTAGCACACATTTATATACCGCTCTTTCCCAAGTATCAAGTGCGGTTTACAGAGAACAAAAAAAATTTAAGGTACATGGATAATCACAAAAGCGGAAGTAAAGATGTGGTTGAAAACTACAGGCCGGTTAGTTTAACTTCGGTGGTGAGTAAATTATTGGAAACGCTGCTGAAAGAAAATAGTGAGGTTTCTGTAGTCCAGCGGATTACAGGATCCGAGGCAGCATGGATTCACCAGAGGCAGGTCTTGTCAGACAAATCTGATTGAGTTCTTTGACTGGGTGACCAGGGAGTTGGACCGAGGGAGAGCCCTAGATGTGGTGTATTTAGATTTCAGTAAAGCCTTTGACACTGTTCCTCACAGGCGACTTATAAACAAACTGAGCACCCTAGGGATGGACCCTAAAGTTACTGCTTGGGTTAGAAATTGGTTGGGTGGGAGGCGACAGAGTACAAGTAAATGGAGCTCACTCTGAGGAGAAGGATGATCTCCAGGAACAAGCAGGAATGAGTCTTCACATATGGGTATCGTCGGTACCGGCGGAGCCTGCGCGGAAACGCTCCCCAGCGTCCAAAAGGAAAGCTTTTGGGAGCATCCCACAGCGCCTGCGCGCTGCCTTTCCTAACCGTCTCTCTCCAGTTCTTTTCCGCGGAGCCAGTAGGTCGTGTTCCTGTCACCGCTGAAGAAGTTCTTTATTTTATTTTATTTCTTTGGTCGCGCGTCTGCCTTCTTCGATGTTGGACCGGTACCGCCGGTATTTTTTTTTTTTTTTTTTTTTTTTTTTTAGAAGAAAGACTACTATTTTTCACTTCTGTGCATTTTTATTTTGGCCTTAGGCCTATGAGAAATTCTCCTCATGGAGAAGCCTGCTTCCGGGTTTAAAAAGCGCAAGAAGTGCAGCGGCACTATTTCTGTCACTGACACCCATGACTGGTGTCTAAAATGTTTGGGTCCTGACCACTCCATCACGGATTGTGAGTCCTGTTCCATGGTGTCTAAAAGAGGTCTACAGAATCGAGCAGCCAAGCTCAGTACCCTGTTTCCCTCTGATGCAGTTTCGGTAGCATTGACGTCTTCCAGGGCTGCTTCTTCCTCCCATGGATCTCAGGTAACCAAACTCAAGTCCAGCCGGTCCTCGAAGGGTAGATCTCCCTCTAAGTATCAAGATGCCTCCGGGCTTGCTCTCGAGGAATCCGCACCGGCAAAATTACCCCGGCGGGAGGCTCCGGCTTCCAAAGCTTTATCTATGGGGTCACAGGTTGACATCGATGGCTCGGCCTCGACCCATCACCTGTTGCCATGTTCTGGGGTACCGGTGGTTCCCACTGGTACCGATATCCAGACATTGGTGGCGTCGATGGATCAGAATATTCTGACCATGCAGTGTGCCATTACGGCATTCATACAAGCTGCGACGCCTTTGGTACCGCAACAAACTCTGTTGTCGGTACTGGTTCCAGCACACGATATCGGTTCCGGTGCCGGTACTGATTGCATCGACATCGGCTTCGGTGTCGACTGCAGCGGTACCCTGTTCTGTGATGCCCATCGGTACCGATCACTCCCGATGTCGATACCACTCGGTACGCGTATCGGGCTCTGAAGGAGCATCCAGATAGGCGATACTTCGATTCCTCTGAAGACTCTGATGAATCAGAGGTTTCTGTCGAAGCATCGGTACACCTTCCTCAGGAGCCCTCTTCTCCAAAAAGAAGAATGTCTCCTCCAGAAGATTTGTCTTTTCAAGACTTCATTAGGGAAGTGGCCAGGGGCCTCTCCATTTCAGTGGCCCCTGAAGCAGAGCCTAGAGCCAAAAAATTAGATATCTTACAATACCCTAAGGCTCCTAAAGAGGCAGCTACTTTACCAATTCATGAGATCCTTTATGATCACATGTTGGGCATATGGGAGACAGCTCTCACCACCTCCCCTCATTCTCGTAGGTTGGACACCATGTACAGTGTTCTTCCTTGTCCTGGCTTTCATAAGACTCAGTTTGCTCACCACTCTATTGTGGTGGAGTCTGCTATGAAAGCACAGTTACTTACCTGTAACAGGTGATCTCTGGGAACAGCAGGAATTAGTCTTCACATATGGGTACGTCGGTACCGACGGAGCCTGCACGGGAATGCTGCCCAGCTTTCAATCAGAAAGCTTTTGGCAGCATCCCTCGCGCCTGCGCAGTGACTTCCCGCCTTCTCCACAGCCTCTCTTCAGTTGAGTTTCAGAGCTGAGACAAGGCGAGGAGAGAAAAGGAAAAAAATAAAAAAGATGCAACTCCTAGGGGAGGTGGGAGGGTTGTGAAGACTAATTCCTGCTGTTCCCAGAGATCACCTGTTACAGGTAAGTAACTGTGCTATCTCCAGGAACAAGCAGGAATGAGTCTTCACATATGGGGACTCCCTAGCTGGAGATGCCAGGGGGAGATCCCATAAAAATGCAAGTGCCTGGATCAGGGGTGCATTTTGTCTCCAGGAATCCCCGGCATCCAATGTGGGATGGAGGGTAGGAGTTGACAATAAAGGAGCTGTGAGGAAAGAAACAGCATAGTCAAGGACTAGAGGGTTCTACAGACTACAGGAGTCCTTGGTAGATATGATGAGTAGCATTAAAACACATTTAATGTACACTTAAAATATGCAGCTTACCTACTGTATTGTAGGAAGTAGAAAGCATGATGGAGTCTACTGGATAAGCAG
Organism: Ichthyophis bannanicus; assembly: GCA_033557465.1. Taxonomy (NCBI): domain Eukaryota; kingdom Metazoa; phylum Chordata; class Amphibia; order Gymnophiona; family Ichthyophiidae; genus Ichthyophis; species Ichthyophis bannanicus. The sequence continues at coordinate 3,179,615 of CM066043.1, forward strand.
TGGCGGAATCTTCAAGGTGACCTCTCAGTAGTGAGGATGAAGGTCCAGACCTGGAGGTAGTAGATGATCCAGGTGTCAACTGGGTAGGACTAGACGTCAGGTCTTCAATGGAAAGCTTTATGGGAAAAGCTGAAAACTCCTTTAGGCATAAGGTCATTAACATTGAGGACTAAAGGAAGAAGACTGACGGAGTTGGAGAACTAGCCCAGTCCTGGCGGGAAGAGGGGGACTGGAAAACCCCTATTCCCACGGAAAACAGTTGTGTACTCGAAGATAAAGATGTACACTGTTTTTCCTAGCTGGCGAGAGATAGGAAAAATATTGAAGCTTGATGCTTCAAGGACATAAAGAAAAAATGGAAGATGTTAGCACCAAAGTGGTTATTGGTGCCTAACAGTTTCTGTATCGTAATATGGTATGGGACGTAGGGCGACAGACTGTCTAAAAGCTCTAGGAGGTAAATCATGTAGTATAGACAGTAAGGGTGATAGTGTATAAGACAGACCAACCCTTAAGAAGCCCCCCATCAAACACATATACATAGGGATATATATATGTGGCTGGAATATATATATATAAATATATATATATATATATGTCCAGATGTGTATATTAGGATATGGGTGGTGAAATATATATCAAATATATATATATATATATATATATATATATATATATATATATATATAGAGGTATGATATACCTAGATATTTGTAAATTTGTGGGGCATGGTTTAGCACCAGAGTAATGATATAGGTATGTAGACATATATGGAGATGCTACATACAAGACAAGAGATTGAAGATACATGTCTACCACCCAGCCCCATAATTGTACATGGGGAATATAAAAGAAAAAGATTCTGCGTTCTACAAGAGGGTGAGCCCACTTGGGATATGTATAGAGAATCTATTTTCGTGGGTTGAGGGATGCAGGAAGGCAATTCAATGAGATAACCGTGATGTTCGCGTGAGAACAGATGAAGATATGAATCTGTAAGGAACAAGGCGGGAGTTCCACAGAACACCGACATGGTAGATGCCTTGGATTTTCACGCAGAAGAACTGATATCTCGTGTTAACACCCCAGGCTAGAGGGGGTGTGGAGAACCCTCACAGGTATAGGAAGGGTTTATAAGTTTTTCTCTAATAGAGGAACTTCAGAGACAAGGTCAATGCTCTATAGCAAGGCCCTCATAGTAGAAAGCTTCTCTGAAGACTGCAGAGAGCATTGTGCAGGAGAGCTATGAGATAAACTGACTGAAAGTCAGGTATGTTGCCATATCCTAGGAAAGGAGATGGTTAGAATAATGTGAGAAAGCCTAAACGAGTAGGAGGATCCAAGATAGCTTGGAATCACTACTGAGGCTAGACAAAATTTTGAACAAGGGACTGGAACTTGGAAAAAGTCCCAGTAATACAATTATTGTAACTCCTGCAGGCAGAGCTGCTGACGGAAACAGCAGAGAGATTGTCCTGTGCTGAATAAAGAAAAACAGACAGGAAAAGAGAGGGGATATCTCTTCTCCCTGTCTGGGGAACGAGCTTGCCAGAGAAGCAGTTCAGTATGGTAGCCCTCAAGTAGTTGGAGGGTGACGTACCCATTGCGTAAGTCAACTGAAGGAAAAAATGTTCAGTTGGGATAGAAACTATCAGGTGATAGTTGCAACTGCTCTTCTAGAGAGTAAGAAGAGAAGTGTGTAGTCCCTGAACAAAATAATTTTTTTGACAGGTTAGTACACTGAAAAAGAAAAGCACAGTGAAGAAACTTCTAAGATGTAGAAGTAAAGTGTAAGTTACAATTCCCGGGTCCCTATGGTTGCTGGGAATGCGGAGACTGGCCAGAACTGGAGGACTTCAGACTAGGTTGAGGTGTCCCTTGTTTAGGTACAGCCGAATGATGGGCAGGAGATGAATGAAACTTTCTTTTCTTAGGGAAAGAAGGTTTGGTAGGACATTTCCTACTATTTGAAGAAGGAGGTGGCGTAGAATGGTTTCAAGTGGAAGAAGAGTCAGTGGAGCATTGAGCAACCTGACGTAAAGCCTCCTTATTAAAAAGACCTTCGCCTGTACAAGGAGAATGAGCTAGTATAGTTTGTGCCCGTTTGCTCAAGTCTGAAGCCTCAAGCCAGGCTCTGCGACATGCTGCAATGGCAATAGCAGAGGATCTGCTAATGGACTCAAAAGAATCTATAGAAGCACGAGACAGGAACCAGGATATATTCCGGCTGTGATTGATGAGCAAGGAATAATCAGTAGCCTTGGGTTCTGGTAAAAAAGGGGTCAAGAGAGACAATTTCTCTGTGACTTCCTGGAGTGTAAGACTCATGTGAAAAATATATGAGAACACTCTGGAAGCCAGCATAGAGTTTTGGAAGGCCTGACGGCCAAAAGCATTGAGTGTTCTTGAAGAACAACCTGGCGGAAAAGAAGAATGCTTCTTCTTGCTCTTAACTTTCCTCAGTGCCGATTCCACTACAAGGGAACGATGAGAAAGTTGAGGCTTTTGGAACCCTGGAGAGGGTGGCACTCGGTACCGAACCTCAATGTCTGTAGAAACTTGAGGAAGTCGTAAGGGCAATTTCCAAACCCTGAGAAGGAGATCCTGCAGAGCAGGATGTAAAGGAACGTTTATATTTTCCATTTGTGCCGGTGAGCCATGAGTAGGATCACAACCAGGGATAGAAATATTAAGAAAGGTTGCCATATCCCGGAGAAAAGCCTGGAAAGACTGATCTATGGGAACCATCCCTGGTAAGGCTAAAGAAAGAGCCTGAACATCAGAGGACGTACAGGGTACTGCACCAATGCCAGGTATCGGTTCCAAACTAGGCATCGGTGCAAGAACAGGCATCAACATCGATACTGATAAAGGATTAGCAGGTGAAGTAGCCATCGGGAACTGCTGTAGTGGTACCGAGATCATGAGGGAGTTATGGCTAGGATCTTCGGAACTGCCTATCTGGAAACGACAGGAGTCGGTTCCGGGACGCGTCGGTACGCAGTCCTCGAGACTCGATATCGACTCAAGACTCGGCATCGAAGAGAGCGAGACTATCGATGCATGTCTCGACAGTTCCGACGCCGGTGGCAGTATCGGCGATGCCGATACCACTAAGGCAGCCTGGGTTACATCGATCGATACCGACGGTACCCAATGAGCACCTATCCACCCCGATGCCGATGCTAGGGTATCGGAACCGATTGACGCCGGTACTGTCCCGGAGCATGGCTGAGATTGAGGGAAGTCAATGCGGTGCATATCGATTGGTCCCGAAGGTACCGAGGATGCCCGATGACGATCCCTGGTGAAGAGTGGAATACTCGACACCGGTGCCGATGCCAGAGGCTCGGTACCGCTCGAAGCGGATACCACCCCCGCGCATGGCTCAGGCATGTTCTGTGAGGGGTGAGCCCCAGGAACATCCTGAAACCCCTTTAACGCTTTGGAGCCCGAAGACTCCCGCAGGGGTAATGCCAATGGATTCTTGAGGGTAAGGCCGGAGCCGTCACCATGCTGGGCATGGGACATACCACTCAAGCATTGACTAGTCTTAATAGACTGTTTTTGGGTTACCTGATCCTGTGAAGTACACCCATCCAGCCACAAACAGTAACGCCAAAGCTGTTCATCTGGGTGCCGGGAAAGACTGGATATGACGACCAGAATATGCAGCAGCAACTAGAGTTCAACACGCCGGCAGAAGTACCCTCACCGACCTCCATCCTTCATCAGCAGCTCTGTGATACCAACGTACAGTCAACCAGCTGGAGCTCCCTTGAAGTAGAACTACCTTCCATCACAAAAGAAACAGACCATCCATCGATCTCAGCAAGTATAACACTCCCTAATGATTTAGCTATAGAAGAGACTTCCAACATACCAAATTATAGCGATATACTGTTGTCAGTAGACCTTACTGTTATCAATAGACCTTACTGTTGTCATTAGACCTTACGGTACTATTAAGAGCCACATTTACTGTTGTCAGTAACCCATGTAATATTACTAGTAATCTCATATACTGTTGTCAATAACCCTTGATATCAGTAACCCATATAACATAGTCAGTAGCCTCATATACTGTTATACTACTGTCAGTAACCTATATAACACTGTCAGAAGACCATATTGCACTGTTAGAAACACTTTTACTGTTGTCAGTAAACTACTTAACACTATTAGTAGCCTCATATACTGTTGCCAGTAGCTTAATGTAATACTACTACTAGAAGTCTCATATATTGTTGTCACTAACCTATATAGCATTGTTAGTAGCCTCATATACTGTTGTACTATCATCAGTAACCCTCCACCTAATACATAATGTCTCCAATAAAATGTACAAACCTCTCCCTCACTCTCCTACTAATAACACTCCTAACACAACACATTTACACATACAAATCCAATCAAAGCCCCTACACCAACATCCCCATTATTCATAACCACTATCAGAACCCATATAGCATCCCCACCACACAAAACTTATTTCAAAACCCACAACACATAACATACTCGCACTCCCACAACCATTTTTCTCGTCACGACTCAGGCAGACGCCCCCACAGACTTATCCAAATAAAATGTCAATCACAAAACAATATAAAGGACAACACAGCTAATATAGACACTAAAACCAAGCTCTACCTAATAAATATCAGATCCATACGAAACAAAATACCAATAATCAATGATATGATAAAAGATAAAAACCCAGATATTATCTTCATCACTGAGACATGGCTCTCACCCACAGACACCATACTATTAAATCAAATAACCACGCATCAATATGATGTATTCAACTGCCATCGCAATATAAAAAGAGGTGGTGGCGCACTCATACTTACCAAAAAAGTCCTACAATACACCTTAACAAGCCTGAATAATATAGATGGAATGGACATCATTAATATACAAAGCAAAACCATGGCACTCTCCCTCATATATAGACCACCCTCAGCTGACCAAAAAAACCTAGCCTCCATCCTTGAACTTGCATGCACAGCATCACAAAACAAACCACTAGTAATTCTAGGTGACCTAAACCTCCCCTCACTAAATAAACCCCAATCAGATAACTTCTTGGATGCCATGAACCAAATGGGATATACACAGATAGTTCATACCCCCACACACATAAAAGGTAACATTTTAGATCTCATCTTCCTCCCTTCCTCCCTTAATAACCATCAACAATTCACACCCCCAACTACAACAGAAGTACCATGGTCCGATCATCACCTCATAACACTCCACCTCCCAGCACAAGCAACACCAAATACAACAAGCACATCTCCCCATTTATCACGCTTTGCCCACTTTGACAAGGATACATTCCTTAACAAAGTATTACCAGCACTCAACGAAAACCTCACTGACATCAATTCCGCTATAAATCACTGGAACCCAACAATACAGGAAGCAGCTATCCCCACACGTAATAGGCATAGACAAACGAAAAAGTCAGAAAAATGGTTCACCAAAGAACTAGCAAAACTAAAAAAACAACTAAGAAAACAGGAAAAGAGATGGAGGAAAACTAAAACAGATGAAAATAAATCACAATATATGAACACACTTAACGAATACAAAAACGCAATAAACAAATCAAAAAAGGGATTACCACTCTAAAGTAATAAATCTAGCCATCAACCGACCTAGAGAACTATTTTCAATTGTAAAAACATTAACTAAAACAAAGAACTCCGAGCCAAAGCTACCAACAATAAGCATTCAAACCTTAGCATCTCATTTTGCCGAAAAACTAAAATCTAAACCCAATACTCTAACACCAATACTGACTACAAACACCGATATCAATAACAACTGGACAACTTTCCACACTGTGGATCGAAAACAGCTCATTAAAATCATAACAATGATCAATACTACAACCTCCCCACTCGATCCTTGCCCAGTGTCCTGGATTAAACATACAAAGGAAGAACTTGCTGAAAACATCCAATACATGGTGAACCTGTCCCTTTTGCAGGGCATTATGCCTGAGGCTCTAAAGCTCACAACGCTTCGCCCAATAATAAAAAACAATAAACTTGACTCAAAAGACCCCAATTCATACAGACCGATAGCTAGCATTCCTTTTATAGCTAAAATTATAGAAAAGTCAATTCAACTACAATTACAAGAGCATATTGATGAACATAAACCCCTTGATTCACACCAATTCGGTTTTCGCCCTTTTCACGGAGTGGAAACCCTCTTGATCACACTGATTGACCACCTCATCAAAGGCACAGATGTCAACAATCAAGGTTTCCTACTACTCTTTATTGACATCTCGGCCGCCTTTGACAACATCAACCACCCCACCTTGATTAACAGACTAGAAAACTTAGGAATAGGTGGAACTGTTCTCAAATGGTTCAAGTCCTACATCACACAGACTAATACGTGTCCAAATAGATCAAGAAGCATCAGAAACCTTCCCCCAAGGACAAGGTATACCTCAGGGATCAGCCCTTTCTGCCCTTCTATTCAACTTATACCTGCAACCTATCACAAACATATTTAGAAAACACAAGATTAATCACTTTATATATGCTGACGATATCATGCTCGTTATCCCCATAACCACAAAAAACCACACTTACGGCAACCTAGCTGAGTGCATGGCTGAAACCACCTCTTGGATGGAAACTAACTACCTCAGCATTAACCTTAAAAAAAACGGAAGCAATGTTCGTTACAAGAACACCTGTGACTGAGGACACGTTTCCAACAACAATCTCAATCAACAATACATCTATACCTGTTAAAAAAGGGGTAAAATACTTGGGTGTAATAATAGCCAGCCTCACCTCCTTCAGAAAGGCTATAAAACACCACCTTTTTCTAATTCACTATCCTGAAACCTTGCCCGAAAAACATAATTCATTTTCACTCACACCACACATATACTGCCCTATCACACAACATGAAAATGGCTAGATACTCATCCCCCTTAGACCTACGCATTCCCCCATCTGACCTATAAATGCCCACGGTTTACTGGAATACTTAACTCTATGTAAATATTTGTACATACCATGTGAATAGTTTCCCTGTTATCCCAGTTTGTTTATGCCTTGTTCTATGTAAGCACATTGTGATATTTAATGCATTGTTGCTCTGTTCAGTTTTACTGTAAACCGCGCTGATTTCAATAGCGCGGTATATAAAAAATAAAAATAAATAAATAAATAAAATAGACCATACCCTCACCATGACACCACACATAAAGCAGACAGTAAGAACCATATTTCTTAAACTCAAAACCATACAACATCTAAGGCCCCTCTTGGATACACATGACTTTAGATCGGTTGTCAATACACTCATCACACCCCATTTTGATTACTGCAACAGTCTCCTGATTGGCCTACCACAAAAAAACACATACCTATTACAAAGAGCCCAGAACATCTGCGCAAAGGTAACTACTAAAGCTCGCCTAACAGACCATGTGACCCCTATACTCCTAGAACTACATTGGCTCCCTATAAACAGCCGTATCAAATACAAAATTCTCCTAACAACATTCAAGCTTCTAAATGACTTCGCCCCATCACATCTAACAACATTACTTCAGACCCCATCTGAATCGAGAGCTCGCAGACAAAATGCAGTCCACTCACTTGACATACCAAAATCATTTAAGACGACTAAAAAATCCACAAGTGACAGAGCCTTCTCGTTCACCGCCCCCATGCTCTGGAATGATCTCCCACTAGACCTCCGCTCCATAAAGGACCTTGCCCAATTTCGGAAGGAACTCAAAACATATCTATTCTCTGAACACTTCCAAATCTCCTACCCACTAGCTCTGTTCCACAACATCCTCAGACACACCAACTCAGAACCCCCCTAAACCACAACTAGATAACCTCACACAGCCCCCTCACACACATACAAAATTCTTGGTAAAATGGAAATAAATTCCACCACACTCACATGATGCACAATTATCTTGTAAACCACTGTATAGAATCACTTGTAAATAACCTATGTAAATAGTTTGGACAGTTTTTACACCTGTCACTACTGTAAAAAGTTAGAAAGTTTCTGTTTCAATGTAATGTATACAGTAGTACACATAATTTGTTAATCTATTCCATGTAAAAAGTTAGAAAGTTTCCTGTTCCATGTAAAGTATACAGTAGTATACATAATTTGTTCCATGTAAACCGCCCTTGATCACTGGAAGGGGCGGTATAGAAGAAATAAGTAAATAAATAAATAAATAAAAAGTAGAGAAACCGGGTACCCTCACTGCCGAAGAAAAAACGGTATCGAGGGAAACTCTAAATACTGAAGGTTTCCTCACAGAATTATCTCCTGACAAGTCAGGGGAAAAAGGGTCAGGACCCACACAGTTGAGACACCAACTATTGGTGTCTAAAAAGAAACAGGTGTTTGCACATCGGATGCACTTCTTAGGAAAAGAAGGCTCCATAATGAAAAGGCCTAGTAGGCTTAAGAAGTTAAGGCAAAAAAATTGAAGAAACGTTTTACAGAATTTAGTCAAAAAACCACCGGCTGTACCGGTGGTAGCGGGAAATACAGCCGCGACCACAAGAAAACAAAAAACTAAAGTAATTAAAGCAATTAAAAAGAAAAGTTTCTGCGGTGACAGAAGGACGTCCTGCCGGCTCCGCGGAAAAACGAAAACTGGAGAGAGGCTGTGGAGAAGGCAGGAAGTCACTGCGCAGGCGCGAGGGATGCTGCCAAAAGCTTTCTGATTGAAAGATGGGCAGCATTCCCGTGCAGGCTCCGTCGGTACCGACGTACCGATATGTGAAGACTCATTCCTGCTTGTTCCTGGAGATTAGGATAAAGAGTGCAAAAAGGCACTCATCTAATCCTCCAGGAAGAGAATGCAGAACCTTAGATGCTTTTGGCAGGAGAATTTTCCAGGCCAATATGCTTGTTGCTAGAATCAACTCCTATAGTCTCTATATGGGGATGTTTCTAAAAGAAGTTACAGATCACCTACAAACTTTATCTCCTTTTGTTTCAGAAGATAAAAGAGAGGAGTTTCTCACAAGGCTTAAACATGCCAAGGATGTTTCCAAGTTTTCCAACCGTGCAGCCTTTCACTCTTTTGAGTGTGCTAGCAGAGCCTCGGCTATTGCCATAGGTGCACGCAGAGATGCTTGGCTACAAGCTTCTGATTTGGAACCCTGGGTTCAGGATGGACTAGGAAACCTTCCTTGTACAGGTGAAAACCTTTTTGGCAAAGATTGGCAAGCAAAGGCCACTCAGATGGATGCTGAAAATTCTGCTTTAGATAGACTTTCAAAGTCTACTTCTGCTCCTGTTAAGAAAGGTTGTTCAAAAAGGGATTTTTTCCCAAAAAGGGGAGATATCCTGGTTATGGTCAACAGGCATCTTCTGCAGGTCGTCTGGCTGCAAAGCGACAGCAACAACCTAAACAGGCCAAGACTAAGGCTGCAAGGGCTGCTACGGCCCAACAGCCTCAGCCTCCTCAGGGCTTTTGACTTTCAACTAGAGAACTTAGCCTTTCTGGCTCTAAAAGAACCAGAGCCTCTCACCATTCCAGGAAGGTTAGCTCACTTTGCTCCCAGGTGGGAACAAATCACAGCAGAGCAATGGACCCTCTCCGTCATAAGGGAGGGGTACAAGCTTCATTTCTTAAACCTTCCTCCTCACACCATGGTGAGACAGTTCAATTCTCCAACATCTCTCCTCGACCTTCTGGATCAGGAGATTGCTACCCTTCTTGCCCAAGGGGCAATAGAAGAAGTACCCCTTCTTCAACAGGGCTCAGGGTTCTACTCCCCCTACTTTTTTATCCCAAAGAAAACAGGGGGCTACCGACCCATATTAGATCTCAGAGAATTGAACAAGTTTCTATGCAAGGAGAAATTCAAGATGATTTCTCTCGGTGCTCTCCTTCCATACCTTCAGAGTCAGGATTGGCTTTGTTCTCTAGACCTCAAGGATGCGTACACCCATGTCCTCATCCATCCAACAAACAGAAGGTTCCTTCGGTTCCTTTATCGAGGAAAGCACTACCAATACAAAGTGCTTCCTTTCGGTCTGGCCTCTGCACCAAGAGTGTTCACAAAATGCATGGCAGTAGAAGCTGCATTTCTACGCACTCTAGGGATATTCGTATTCCCATATCTGGACGACTGGCTCATCCGAGCTCCATCACAGTCAGAGGCCCAGACTTCCCTAGCCTGCACAAGGCGTGTTCTTCAGTATCTGGGACTTGTAATAAACATCCCAAAATCCAATCTCACCCCTACTCAGTCTCTGGAGTTCATAGGGGCCTTGCTGGATACCACAACTGCAAGGGCCTATCTTCCCCAAGCCCGTTGCCTACGCTTGGTGCAGTTAGCCTCACAAATTCAGTTAAAATCCCATTTAACTGCTCGAGAGATGTTACAACTATTAGGCCACATGGCATCCACTGTGCATGTGGTTCCCTACGCTCGCCTTCACATGAGGGCAGCTCAATGGACTCTGTCCACCCAATGGACCCAGGCATCAGGGTGCCTGTCAGACAAAATAGCAACCTCCAGTCGCCTCTTTTGCTCTCTCCAGTGGTGGAAGTCCACTCAAAATCTGTTGCTGGGGTCCCCCTTTCAACAGCTGTTACCCCAAGCAACCCTTACAACAGATGCCTCTCCAAGGGGTTGGGGAGCTCATCTACAAGATCTCTCCATTAAAGGCATCTGGTCTCCACAGGAGACATCTCTACATATCAACCTCTTAGAGCTCAGAGCAATTTTTCTAGCTCTCAGAGTCTTCCACACCCTACTCAGCTACAAGACAGTCCTCATCCACACGGACAACCAAGTAGCCATGTTCTACGTGAACAAGCAGGGCGGGACTGGCTCTCTGTCGCTTTGCAACGAAGCTTTGAGATTGTGGGCCTTCGCCAGAGAGCATCAAATTCATCTCATGGCAGTGTATCTTCCAGGGGTTCAAAACTCTTGGGCAGACAGACTCAGTCGAGTTCTGCTTCCACACGAATGGTCCCTCCATGGGGACCAGATAGCCAGGATCTTCCGAATTTGGGGAATCCCGGACATAGACCTGTTTGCAAGTCCGTGGAATGCCATACTTCCCCGGTTCTGTTCCAGGATTCCATGTCAGGGAGTTCAGGCCAGGGATGCCTTCCTCCTTCATTGGGGGCAAGACTTCCTCTATGCCTTTCCACCCATTCCCCTAATTCCCAAGACACTGTTCAAACTTCAGAGAGACAAGGGGTCTATGATCCTCATAGCACCACATTGGCCACGCCAAGTGTGGTACCCTCTACTTCTGCATCTCTCTTAAGCTCCCTCCCTGGACTTGGGATCTGCTCCAGACCTCCTGTCTCTGGAGGAGGGAACGTTGTGGCACCCAAATCCCCAGTCTCTTCACCTCAGAGCCTGGTTGCTGAAGACCTAGCCCTTCAAGATTTGCATCTTTCTCAGCAAGTGAAGGATATCCTTTATGCTTCCAGAAAGCCTTCCACTAGACGTTCCTATGCTTTTAAATGGAAAAGGTTTACCATTTGGTGTGCAGAGAAGGGTCTTAACCCTCTTGCAATACCTCTGAATTCTTTACTAGAGTATTTGCTGCATTTATCCCATGCAGGCCTTAAAACGAATTCAGCAAGAGTCCATTTGAGTGCTATTGCAGCATCCCTTAAACCTCTCAATGGACAGCCTATTTCCTCTCATCCTCTTATAGCAAGATTCATGAGAGGCCTTCTTTTAACTAAACCTCCCATTAGACCACCTCCAGTGGCATGGGACTTGAATCTGGTTCTTGGCCAGCTTATGCAGCCACCCTTTGAACCCTTAGCCACTACCTCCTTGAAATTCCTTTCTTGGAAGGTTATTTTTCTCATTGCAGTCACTTCAGCTTGCCGCATCAGTGAGCTGCAAGCCTTAGTGGCTAATCCTCCTTATACAAGGTTCCATCATGACAAGGTAGTCCTCAGGACCAAACCGCACTTTATGCCTAAAGTGGTCTCACCTTTTCATCTGAACCAGGAGGTGTATTTACCTGTCTTTTTTCCAGGACCTCATGCATCAAGTGCAGAGAGGAATCTCCATACCCTGGATTGTAAGAGAGCGCTGGCTTTTTACTTACAAAGGACACAGCAACATAGAAAGTCCTCTCAACTCTTTGTTGCTTTCGATCCCTCTCATTTAGGACTTCCAGTCTCTAAGAGAACTCTGTCCAATTGGATTGCTCAGTGTATTTCTTTCGCCTACCAGAGTAAGAATCTTTCTCTGGAGGGCCATGTCACAGCTCACAATGTGAGGGACATGGCAGCCTCTATGGCTCATCTAAATTCTGTGTCCATCGACCAAATCTGTCGAGCGGCCACCTGGGCCTCGGTTCATACCTTTACAGCCCATTATTGCTTGGACAAGGACTCCCGCCGGGATGCTTTGTTTGGTCAGGCTGTTCTCAAACACCTGTTCCATACCTAATCAACTCCTACCCCCCATCCCTGGTTGGATGCCTGAGATCCATGGGGGGAGGTAGAGCCCTTCTCAGGGACTCACAACCTTGGGGATCTCCCTGGCATCTCTAGCTGGGGAGTCCCCATATGCGAAGACTCATTCCTGCTTGTTCCTGGAGATAGCACAGTTACTTACCTGTAACAGGTGATCTCTGGGAACAGCAGGAATAAGTCTTCACAACCCACCCACCTCCCCAGGAGTTGTATCTCTATCTTTCCTTTCCTCTCTCTCTCTCTCTCTTTGTCTCAGCTTAAAACTCGAACTGGAGAGAGGCGGTTAGGAAAGGCGGGAAGGCAGTGCGCAGGCGCTGTGGGATGCTCCCAAAAGCTTTCCTTTTGGACGCTGGGGAGCGTTCCCACGCAGGCTCCGTTGGTACTGACGATACCCATATGTGAAGACTTATTCCTGCTGTTCCCAGAGATCACCTGTTACAGGTAAGTAACTGTACTTTATCAGTGGTGTGCCCCAGGGATCTGTCCTTGGTCCGATTCTTTTTAACATCTTTGTTAGTGATATAGCGGAAGGGCTTTCAGGTAAGGTTTGCCTCTTTGCGGATACCACCAAAATCTGCAATAGAGTAGACACCCAGGAAGGTGTAGATAACATGAGGAGGGATCTAGCTAAACTTGAAGAATGGTGTAGAATTTAGCAGCTGGGGTTTAATGTTAAAAAATGTAAGGTCATGCATTTGGGCTGCAGCAATCCAAGGGAGCAATATAGTATAGGGGGTGAAGTACTTTTGTGCACTAAAGATGAGCGGGACCTAGGTGTGGTTGTGTTTGATGATCTTAAAGTAGCTAAACAGATAGAAAAGGCGACGGCAAAAGCTAGAAGGATGCTTGGGTGCATACGGAGAGGAATGGCTAGCAGAAAAAAAGGAGGTGATAATGCCTCTGTATAAGTCTTTGGTGCGACCTCATTTGGCGTATAGTGTGCAATTCTGGAGACCGCACCTTCAAAAGGATGTGAACAGGATGGAGTCGGTGCAGAGGGTGGCTACTAAAATGATTAGTGGTCTTCATTATAAAGCATATGAGGACAGACTGAAGGATCTTAATATGTACACCTTAGAGGAAAGGAGGGATAGAGGTGATATGATTGTGATGTTTAAATACCTCCGTGACATAAATGTTAAGGGAGAGAGCCTCTTTCAATTGAAAGCAAGTTCTGCTAAGAGGGGACATGGGATGAGGGTGAAGGGAGATAGATTCAGGAGTGATATGCGGAAATATTTCTTTACGGAAAGAGTAGTGCATCCGTGGAATAGTCTCCCAGTGGAGGTGGTAGAGATGAGGACAGTAACTGAATTCAAAAAAGCATGGGACAAACACAGAGGATCTCTAAAGGTAAAAAAGGGACTGTTGTGGTTGTTATGGAAGGACAGACTAGATAGGCCATGTGGTCTTTTTCTGTCATCATATTTCTATGTTTCAATGTGTAATGGAACAGGCCATGGATAGGTCTGGACCGGTAAGATGTAATAAATATAAGAGCACAATGGCTCAATGGGATATGTGATGGATACGAATTAGTAGACTACTGGAGAGCCATACATCCAATGGATCGTACACTCACATATCAAGAGCTCACAATACAGGATCGAGGATAGATTCATTAGGACCATCCGGATGGTTTGATAGAGTCCTCCAAACGAAGATTGGACCTACAGTGTTATCGGACCATGCAATGATATGGATGGATATGACGTGGGGAACTAGTACGGCGGGGTATAAATGGAGATATCCTCTGCAATTTGCCACGGATAATGAGTTTAAAGTATATATGCAGGCACGGTGGGAGGAGTACGTACAAAATAATAAAAATCATAGGGACAATCCAATTCTGTTTTGGGAAATGGCTAAGGTGGTGTTGTGTGGGCATATTATTGGATATACGGTAGCTAAGAAAAAGAGGGCTAGACAATATCTCCTACAATTAGAAAAAGATTTTTGTAAAGCGAAGAGTAGATTTGCTGCTGTTCCTACAGTTGGGAAGAAACAAGCAATGATTAAATTACAGATAGATGTTCATACACTGCTACAGAATAGGGCCACAAATTCTATATTATTTTACAAATACCGATTACACAGATTTGGGAACAGGTCAGGTAGGTTTATTTTATTTATTTATTTTATTTAACATTTCTTATATACCGCCTTTTATGATATCAAGGCGGTTTACATTGAACAAACTGAAATTACATTATAACTTGGAGATAACTATTTTACAGGGAACATGGGCTATGGAGGGTTAAGTGGCTTGCCCAAGACCACAAGGAGCACCTGTGGCCCAAGGTTGCTGTCCTCTAGTGGGATTTGAACCCCCGACCTTCTGGCCTGAAGTACCTTGCCCCAACCCCTAGGCCACTCCTCCACTCCAAGAGGTTGATGTCGAGTTGATAAAAGGTGGTATGGGGAAACAGCAAATTGGTGCCCTCAGGGATATTGGAGGTCAGATATGTAGGACGCAAGCCCAGCTATCAGAGATTTTTAGGCAATACTACCAGCAATTATACGATGAGGAGGGGACGAATGTAGAAGGAAAGATGAATGAATTTCTGAGGAAAATTAAGTTACCGTCTGGATGACCTGCAAAGTGAATCACTTAATGTACCAATAACAGCAGCGGAGGTAATAAGTATTATTAAGACAGTGCTGACATGTTGAGCACCAGGGCTGGATGGATTTAGGGGAGAGTTTTATAAATTAATGAGTAATAGGATTGACCCAGATATGGCAGAATACTTTTTGGACTTGGTGAGGAAAAAAATTTTCCCTCTGAGAAAAACCAGACTGTAATCACAGTGCTACCCAAACCAGGGAGGGACCCTATGCTACCTAGCTCATACCGGCCGATATCACTTCTAAATGTGGATGTGAACATTTTGGCAAAAATTATGGCGGAAAGATTGGCACCATATCTGACTAGCTTGATCCATGAAGATCAAGTAGGGTTCGATCGGGGCAGATGTGTGCTGAAAAACATGCGAAGAGTATTAATGGCTTTGCAGTGGGGTGGTGGATGGGGGGTAGGGGGAGGAACCTGTGCTTGTCAGTTTTGATGCAGTAAAGCACAGTTACTTACCTGTAACAGGTGATCTCTGGGAACAGCAGGAATTAGTCCTCACATATGGGTACGTCGGAACCGACGGAGCCTGCGCGGGAAAGCTCCCCAGCTTCCTAGAATGGAAGCTTTTGGGACCTCCCACTGCACATGCGCGCTGCCTTCCCGCCTTCCTGAACAGCTCTCCTCAGTTTCGAGTTTATAGCTGAGACAATAGAGAGAGGACAGGAAGACAGATAGATAGAAGATACAACTCCTAGGGGAGGTGGGTGGGTTGTGAGGACTAATTCCTGCTGTTCCCAGAGATCACCTGTTACAGGTAAGTAACTGTGCTATCTCCAGGAACAAGCAGGAATAAGTCCTCACATATGGGACTCCCTAGCTGAGATGCCTGGGAGATCCCCCTCCAAGGGTTCGCCATCTTCGTATGGATCTCAGGCATCCATCCTGGGAAGGTGGGCAGGAGTTGTCTAAGAATGGAACAGGTGTTTGAGGACAGCCTGGCCAAACAAGGCATCCCGGCGGGAGTCCTTGTCCAAACAGTAATGGGCTGTAAAGGTATGAACCGAGGCCCAGGTAGCGGCTCGACAGATCTGATCAATAGAAACAGAGTGCAGATGAGCCATAGAAGTTGCCATGGCTCTCACATTGTGAGCTGTGACATGGCCTTCCAGAGAAATGTTTTTACTCTGGTAAGCAAAGGAAATACACTGAGCAATCCAATTGGAAAGTGTACGCTTGGAGACTGGAAGTCCCAAATGGGAAGGATCAAAAGCCACGAAAAGTTGAGAAGACTTTCGATGTGGCTGAGTCCTATTAAGGTAAAAGGCTAGAGCTCTTTTACAATCCAGAGTATGAAGGTTCCTCTCTGCACTGGATGCATGAGGAGCCGGAAAAAAGACAGGTAGATATACCTCTTGATTAAGATGAAAAGGCGAGACCACTTTGGGCATAAAGTGGGGATTCGTCCTAAGGACCACCTTGTCATGATGAAATCTTGTATAAGGTGGATTAGCCACTAGAGCCTGCAGTTCGCTGATGCGGCGAGCGGAAGTGACTGCAATTAGGAATAGTACCTTCCAGGAAAGAAATTTCAAGGAGGTAGAAAATAACGGCTCAAAAGGTGGCTTCATAAGCTGACCAAGCACTAGATTCAAATCCCATGCGACCGGGGGGGGTCTGATGGGAGGTTTAGTGAGAGTCAGGCCTCTCATGAATCTTGCAACAAGAGGATGAGAGGAGATAGGTTGTCCATTTATAGGTTTCAGGGATGCTGAAATAGCACTTAAATGGACTCTTACAGAATTCGTCTTAAGGCCTGCATTGGAAAGATGCAGGAGATAGTCTAAGAGGGAATTCAAAGGAAGTGCCAGAGGGTCAAGGCCCTGCTGAGCACACCAAATGGAAAAACGTTTCCATTTGAAAGCATAAGACCGCCTCGTGGAAGGTTTCCTAGAGGCATGAAGGATATCTTTCACAGGTTGAGAAAGATTAAAGTCTTGAAGACTTAAGCCTTCAGTAACCAAGCTCGGAGATGTAGGGATTTGGGGTTTGGGTGCCACAAAGTCCCCTCCTCCTGAGACAGAAGGTCTGGTGCAGCTCCTAAGTCCAGGGAGGATCCCTGGGAGAGCTGTAGAAGCAGAGGGAACCACACTTGGCGTGGCCAGCGTGAAGCTATGAGGATCATAGAGCCGTGATCTCTCTGGAGTTTGAATAGAGTCTTGGGAATCAGCGGAATGGGTGGAAAGGCATATAGGAACGCCTGACCCCAATGGAGGAGAAAGGCGTCCGTGGCCTGAGCTTCCTGACACGGAGTCCTGGAACAGAACCGGGGAAGTTTGGCATTCCACGGACTTGCAAAGAGGTCTATGTCCGGGGTCCCCCATTCCTGAAAGATTCTGCTTATCTGGTCCACGTGTAGGGACCACTCGTGTGGCAGCAGAACTCGACTGAGCCTGTCTGCTCGAGAGTTTTGAACTCCTGGAAGATACACTGCTAGCAGATGAATTTGGTGCTCTCTGGCGAAGGCCCATAATCTGAGAGCTTCGTTGCAAAGCGACAGAGAGAGCCCGTCCCTCCTTGTTTGTTTATGTAAAACATGGCCACCTGATTGTCTGTCTGAACCAGGACAGTCAGGTTGGCAAGGAGGGTATAGAAGACCTTGAGGGCAAGGTAAATTGCTCGCAGTTCCAGGAGGTTGATATGAAGGGTGGCCTCCTGTGGAGACCAAGTGCCCTGAGTGGAGAGAGTTTGCAGATGGGCTCCCCACCCCAATTGGGAGGCATCTGTTGTGAGGGTTGCTTGGGGTAGCAAGGGCTGAAAGGGAGCCCCCAACAACAGATTCTTGGTGGATATCCACCAATGGAGGGACCAAGACAGACGGTTTGAGGTTTGTATTTGGTCTGAGAGTGCTCCCGACGCCTGAGTCCACTGGGTGGCCAGGGTCCATTGAGCTGCTCTCATATGAAGACGAGCATAGGGCACCACATGTACTGTGGAGGCCATATGGCCCAGGAGGCGTAGCATTTCCCTGGCTGTCAAGTGAGTACTGGACTGGGCTTGGGAGGCCAAGCTCAGCAGACGCTGACCCCGAACCAGTGGAAGGTAGGCTCTTGCAGTGGTGGTGTCCAACTGGGCCCCTATGAATTCTAGAGACTGAGTAGGGCTGAGTTGAGACTTGGGAAGGTTTACCACCAGTCCCAGATACTGCAGAAGGCTCCTTGTGCGGTCTAGGGAAATCTGGGCCTGCGACTGAGTTGGAGCTCGAATGAGCCAGTCGTCCAGATATGGGAATACGAAAATCCCCATGCTTCTGAGAAATGCGGCTACGACTGCCATGCATTTGGTAAAGACTCTTGGGGCAGAGACGAGACCGAAGGGAAGTACTCTGTATTGGTAATGACTTCCCCTGAACAGAAAGCGAAGATATTTTCTGTGGGATGGATGGATGAGTAGATGTGTATACGCATCCTGCAGGTCTAGAGAACAAAGCCAGTCCTGACTCTGAAGGTATGGAAGGAGAATGCCCAAAGAGAGCATTTTGAATTTCTCCTTGTACAGAAATTTGTTCAATTCTCTCAGATCTAGGATTGGTCTGAATCCCCCTGTCTTCTTTGGAATGAGAAAATAGGGGGAGTAGAAACCTGACCCTTGTTGATGAAGAGGAACCTCTTCTATGGCCCCTTGGGCAAGCAGAGAAGAGATCTCCCGATCCAACAGGGCTAGGAGAGGAGATGGAGAATTGAAGGGTCTCACCATGTGATGAGGAGGAAGGTTGGAGAAATGAAGTTTGTAACCCTCTCGGATGATAGAGAGGGTCCATTGCTCTGTTGTGATTTGTTCCCATCTGGGAGCAAAGTGAGCTAACCTTCCAGGTATGGTGAGAGGTTCTGGTTGGTCCAGAACCAGGAATGGCAAGTTCTCTAGGGGCAAGTCAAAACCCCTGAGGGGGTGGAGCCTGTTGAGCTGCAGTAGCTGCTGCAGGCTTTGCTCTTGCTTGTTTCTTTTGCTGACGTTTAGCCGCAAAACGAGGTTGAGAAGATTGCTGGCCAGTATTGGAAGCATATCTGGCCTTCTTATAATAAGGCCTCTTGAAAGACTTCTTCTTAGTGGGAGTAGAAGTGGACTTAGAAAGTCTCTCTAAGGTGGCATTTTCAGCGTCCATTTGAGTGGCTTTAACTTGCCACTCTGCACCGAATAAGTTCTCACCTGTACAGGGCAGATTCCGTAAGCCATCTAGAACCCAGGGTTCCAGATCAGAAGCCTGGAGCCAAGCCAGACGTCTGGCTGCAATAGCAATGCCAGAAGCTCTGCTGGCTCCCTCGAAGGAATCAAAGGCAGCTCTGTTGGAGAACTTAGAAACATCTGAAAGTTGTTTCACTACAGAAAGGAAGTCCTCCTGTTTATCCTCAGGGATAAAGGGGGCAAAATGCCGCACTTTCTTGGCAAGTTCCCCTAGGAACATGCCCATATAGAGGCTGTAGGAATTAATCCTGGCTATAAGCATACTAGCCTGGAAGATTTTCCTACCAAAAGAGTCCAGTGTCTTACATTCCCTTCCTGGAGGTGTAGAAGAGTGCCTTTTAGTACTCTTGATCTTTTTCATTGCAGACTTTACCACAATGGAGTGGTGAGGCAATTGAGTTTTCTGAAAACCAGGAGAAGGAGGGACCCGATACATGGTGTCCAACCTACGGGAATAAGGAGACAGAGTTAAAGGGTTCTCCCAGAAATCCATCAATTGTTCCTGAAGGATTTCATGGATAGGCAGGGTAACTGCTTCTTTAGGAGACTTAGAGTATCCTAAAATATCCAACCTTTTTGACCTTGGTTCCCTTTCAGAGGAGGTAGTGATAGAAAGGCCTTTAGCCATTTCTAAAATAAAGTCCTGAAAGGACAAATCCTCTGGAGGAGACATTCTCCTTTTTGGAGAAGAAGGTTCCTCAGGAAGGTCAAGGGAGAGCTCTGCAGACTCAGAGGAGCCAAAATCCTCAGAGGAATCGGTGTATTCTCTAGTTTCCTCCAACGCACGATACGCATACCGATCGGTATCGACATCGGGCGTACCGGGTATGGAAGCGGTATGGAGCGAAAGCCCATACGGTACCGATTTGCGTTTAGAAGAGGAAGGCCTGGGTTCCGGCATGGCGGACGATACCGGAACCGGGCCCGGAACCGCTGGAAGCGGTACCGATGGCGTTGCAGCTTTAATGAAAGCCATGACGGCCTGCTGCATGGATTGGACAGTATTGCCCATAGACGCCACGGCTGCCTGGATGTCGGTACCGGTATGGGCCGGTACCCCAGAGCAGTCCAACAGGTGATCTGTCGAGGCCGTGCCATCGATGTCAACCTGTAGCCCCTGAATTGGCGTTTTGGAAGGCAGAGCTTCCCGCCGGGGCTGTTTGGCTGGGGCAGGGTCCTCAAAACTAAGAGCCTCTCGATGCTTTGAAGGAGATTTGCCCTTTGAGGACTTGCCCACAGAAGGTTTGGTTACCTGAGATCCATCCGGAGATGATGACCTGGATGACTGTGATGTTGGATTCTCTGAAGCAAACAGCACATGGAATTTGTTGGCCCGGTTCTGCAGCCCACGCTTAGACATTTGGGAGCAGGAAGGGCAGTCCGGAATGGAGTGGTCAGGCCCCAAACATTTAAGACACCATTCATGGGTGTCTGTGACTGATATTACAGCAGTACACTTGGTACACTTCTTAAATCCAGGGGCTGGCTTCTCCATGTGGAGAATTCAAGTAGGCCTGAAGGCCTAACTGAAGTGACCAAGTGCTGAAAAATAATAAAAGAAAAAGAAAATAATTTTTCAAGAAAGAAAAAGGAAGACCGGCGATACCGGTATCGGTATGGGAAGGCAGGCACGCGGTCTAAAGAAACAAAACAAAAAACTACAATTTCTTCAGCGGTGACAGGATACACGACCTGCTGGCTCCGCGGAAAAAGAGAAACTGAGGAGAGCTGTTCAGGAAGGCGGGAAGGCAGCGCGCATGTGCAGTGGGAGGTCCCAAAAGCTTCCATTCTAGGAAGCTGGGGAGCTTTCCCGCGCAGGCTCCGTCGGTTCCGACGTACCCATATGTGAGGACTTATTCCTGCTTGTTCCTGGAGATAGGCTTTCGATGTTGTGAATTGGACATATATGTTTGGAAAGAATACGGGGAGATAATAGATTAGGTGGAGCAGAGTGTGGAGGTGCGGAATTTAAATTGGCCGCGTTTGTGTACGATATTCTGGTATATCTAGTCAACCCCAATGAAAAGCTGACCTGCATGTTAGAAATATTTGCAGTTTTCGGGGAATTCTCAGGCCTTAAATTGAACCTAGATAAATCAGAGGCGATGCCCATATGAGAGACAGATAAAGTGGAGTGGAAAGGACCTTTCCCACTTAAGTGGAGTATGGATCGTTTTAAGTACCTAGGTATATGGCTACCGGGAGACACCCGTCAGATTTATCGTGCAAATATACGGTCATTGATGGAAGATACATAGTCTAGATTAGCAAGATGGCAATCACTTCCCCCGTCATTGAGTGGCCGTATAGCCTTATTTAAAATGGTTATATTTCCTAAATGGTTGTATGTTTTGCAAATATTGCCTATTATGTTGAAACAAAAAGATCTGTGAGCACTAGAAAAGGTGCTCAATAAGTTTCTTTGGAATGGTCGCAGACCACGTATATGGGGATGCCCGAAATGAGACGCTATAATCTTGCGTGCATTTTTTTATTTATTTATTTATTTATTTAACAATTCTTTTATACCGCGCTATTAAAATCAGTGCGGTGTACATAGAACAAGAACATACTACAATGCATACAGGTAACATTGAGTTTTACATTGAACAGGGAACTTCAACAATAGGACAACCGGGGGAACTATGTACAGATTAACTTAATGGCATATCTTGTTTAATGTTTTGCAACACATTAAAGACTGGCTCTATGATATGGCTGTTTATACTCCACTGACTATGGAGAGGAACTTGGTGAGACCATATGCACTACGATATGTACTTCACGCTGGCTATAAATCACTACCTATGGAGATAAATAAATAAAATAAATATGATTATGTATTTAACAGATTTTATATACCTTTTTTCTGCACTGCAAAATGGTTTACATTGAACAAAAAAGGAAAGTTCACATCTAACAGTTAAAACTATGTACAGGTAACTTTGGTATAGATGATGCAGCGTTACATGGAACAAAAGTACAAAATTATAAAAAGTAACAATTTACAGATGGCCTGGAGCCTGTGTGGTGAGGCGTTGAGTTTGTCTAACTGGGGAAAGGGCTGTGTGAGGGGAGTAGGGGAATGTGGTAATGGTGAGGAGCGCAGGAGGGTTGGGGGAGTGAGTGGTAGACATGTTGAGAGGGCTTGGGGTAAAATCTTGTGAGGGATTTGTCAGTGGATGCATTAAAATGTTCTTTGAATATAAAAGTCTTGGTGTTGAGTCTGTTGTTGGGGCGCTCGATTAGTAGTTGCAGCTGTTCTGTCGTAGTGTTAGAGAGGGCTCTGTGGTGAGGACGATGATCTTAAACCTGATGCAATTGGTAGCCAGTGTAGAGATTTTAGTATAGGTGTGATGTGGGAATGCCTGGTTGCTCCAGCAATGAGACTTGCAGCTGCGTTCTGGGCTAGCTGTAGGGGGGGGGGGGGGGCGATGGTGGTCTTAGGTAGTCCTTGTAGAATGGAGTTGCAGTAGTTGAGAGGGATGATGGAAGCTTGGCAGACTGTACGGAAGCTAGGGTAGAAGAGGACGGAGGTTATGCAGGGTTCTGATTTTGTAGCAGATGTTTTTAGTGATGATTTGGATATGAGGCTGGAAGTTTAAGTGGTCCAGGGTTACACCAAGGTACTTGATCTGAGGTTTGACTTGTATTTCAGTGTTACCCAGTTTGATGCTCTGTGGGGGGGTTGAAGCTGGGATCTCTAGAGATGTGGAGAAGCTCTGTTTTGCTGCAGTTGATTGCGAGGTTGTGCAGCTGTAGCCATGCGATGACCTCTGTGAAGCAGATAGCAATGGTGGAGTAGTCAGGGAGGTGGTGTTGAACGGGGTGAAGATTACACAGGTACACTACCAAAAAACTGCCTCCAGTTTTGCAACCGATTCCTATAGATTTTGGGGTGCTGAATCCAGGAAAAATAGCCAAAATGTTCCATCACGTCACGTTTTCTTGCAAAATTAGATTTCTTACCCATATAAGGAATGTTCACAATTTCTTTTTAGCCGACTGCAGTTTATTTTCTTGGCCCAAAATAGAGGTTGTAATGGTTAACTAACTAGAAACACTCCCTCATGATATTTTAGAGTGTTTTGTATTCATTTTATACATTAACAGGACAATTGGGAGGCGGGGGGCTAAATCCAGTACTCGCGCTGGCGCATGTTCTTTCCTGTTCGCCTCGCCTCGTTCGCTCGCTCAAACACGGTGGTTGCGACATGAACGTTCCTGTCAAATTTCAGTTTCTTGCAAGTTCATTATTACCTTTTGTTTGCTCAGTCGTAATCCAGCTTTATTCCGAAGTGGTTCACTACAGTTGTAGTTTGCAGTGCTGTATATTTGTGATGGCTCACAGAACCAGAGGTTGCGTCAACTCTCCGGACAGTTTTTGTTTTATTTGTGGGGAATATACCGTGAAAAAGCAGCAGAGGAACATTTCTGCATTTATTAAAAAAGTATATTTCGCCTATTTCGGTTTGAAGTTAGGCGATCAAGACAAACCGTGGGCTCCTCACAAAGTGTGCAAGACATGTGAGGAAGATCTACGCTTATGGATGAAAGGTAAAAAACAAGCATTTCGTTTCGGAATACCTATGATGTGGCGTGAACAAAGAGACCACAGCAGTGACTGCTATTTTTGTTCTTGCATTGTGAAGGGATACAACTTAAAAAATAAGAACGTAATAAGTTACCCCAACCTTCCCTCAGCAATTAGGCCTATGCCTCATAGCAACGAAGTACCTGTGCCTGAACCACCAAAATCTTTGGATCATATTTGTGTGGACGGTTCTGATCATGATGAGACTCATCAGATGGCTTTTCCCGATGAGTCCAGTACTTCCGAGTTTGAAACTGAACCAGATCCGAAACCTGAACTTTTCTCTCAAGCTGAATTGAATGATTTAGTCCGGGATTTAGGACTCCCAAAAGATGCTGCCCAACTGCTAGGTTCTCGGCTTAAACAGAAAAATCTATTGTCACCAGGAACAACTTTTTATTGGTACCGCAACCGCGAGACACAATTTTTGAAGTATTTCAGCAAAGAGGAAGATTTGGTATTTTGCAACGATATATACGGAGTGATGGAAAAGTTTAAACTCAAGTATGATCCTGCTGAATGGCGGCTGTTCATTGATTCGTCAAAAGACAGCATAAAAGGTGTTCTTCTTCATAATGGCAACACATTCGCTTCAGTTCCTATTGCTCACTCTGTTATTCTCCAAGAAAAATACGAGAATTTGGCCCTGATTCTTCAGAAGATTCGTTATGATGAGCATAAGTGGATGATTTGTGGAGACTTTAAAATTCTATCCATGCTATTAGGGCAGCAATCCGGTTTCACCAAATATCCCTGCTTCCTTTGCTTGTGGGATAGCCGGGCCCGCGACCTACACTGGGGGAAAAAAAAGACTGGCCAATTCGGGAGTATTTGAGACCCGGTGAGAAAAATGTTCTTCATGACAGCTTGGTACCTCGTGATAAAATTCTATTACCACCTCTCCACATTAAGTTGGGTCTCATTAAGCAATTCATCAAGTCCCTTCCAAAAGATGGTGAGTGCTTTCGGTACCTTTGCTCAAAGTTCCCCCGACTTTCTGAAGCAAAGCTAAAGGAAGGAGTGTTTGTTGGCCATGATATAAGGAAACTCATTTCAGATGGAGCATTCGCTGAAACGATGTCTGAGAAGGAAAAAGAAGCCTGGGATTCCTTCAAGGATGTTGTTCTCAAATTCTTGGGGAACAGGCGGGATGAGAACTATAAGGATATTGTTGCCAGGATGCTCAATGCCTTCAAATAACAAGGCTGTAACATGAGCCTGAAAGTCCATTTCTTGCACTCCCATGTGAACTACTTTCCCGAAAACTTGGGGGCGTACAGTGAAGAACAAGGTGAAAGGTTTCACCAGGACATCAAGGACGCAGAGAGAAGGTACCAAGGAAGATGGAACACCACTATGATGGCTGATTTCTGCTGGTTGCTGCTGCGGGAAACCCCAGATGAAAAATACGCCAAGCAGCGCACCAAGAGAAGCATTCGGGGGAAGAAGAAACGGGCCCACCAGGAGATTGATTGACCCAAGAATGACTTTAAAATCTAAACTGTGTTGACAAATATCATGTTTTTACTAAACTTTGAAATAAAAATTTGCTAGTTATTACCACAGTGTCGGATCTCATTTATTAGAATTTTATTTTCACACCATCGGGTGTTTGTCTTCATGTATTGCAATGGTGCGGTTTGCGTTTTCTATTCTTACATACATACCTGTACAACATTTTTTGCACATTTCTTTGCTTTGCTTTGTGTCTAACCTCGCTCTTATATGCTCAATGTTTGTGCACATGTATGTGGCTGTTTTAAGTGCAGACAATTTTGCTACCATCACAATGTGTTTTGTTGACATTACTCTATTCTTATGTGCTGCCTTGTTACAATTTTCTTTATTCTTATTTGAATAACTACTAAACAATTAGTATAAAGAATTCATCCAAGAAACTTTTATCTCGATCGCACTCAATCTGAAACGTTCACCTGAAACTGCTAACCCAATGTAGCAAAAAAATCTGTACGTGATGGAGCAAATTGGTTACCAGATTTGGATTCAGCGCACCAAAAAACGTAAAAATCAATCGAAACATTAGAGGCAGTTTAAAAAAAAATTTTTTTAGTATACCTGTGTTATTATGTCGTCCGCATAGAGTTGGTATCCAACATTGAGGCTTTGGAGGATGTGACAGAGGAGTCTGATGTAGATGTTGAGGAGGGAGGAGAGGGCCGATCCTTGAGGTACTCCTTGGGGAAGGGTAAAATGGGGACGATGATTGGTTTCCAGTTCTCACTTGTTGGGTTCGTTGGATGAGGTAGGAATAGAACCATTGAAGGGGGTTGCCTCGGATGCCGATGGTGCAGAGTTGATTGATGAGGATCTGGTGGGATACTGTGTTGAAAGCTGCAGTATGTCCAGGAATAGTAGGATATAACCTGAGTAGGGGTTTTCTGTGCCAATTGTGAGTATGTTAAGAAGGGAAGTGAGGAGGGTTTCCGCACTGTGATATGGGCGAAATCCATGCTGGTTGTCAAGTGGGGCAAATCTGTCCAGGTGCTCATGAAGTTGAATTTGCACTGATTTTTTGATGATTTTGGAGAGAAATGGGATGCTGGCAATGGGTCTGTAAGATGCAGGTGAAGTAGGATCCAGGTTGGGTTTCTTCAGAAGAGGTCTAATGGAGGACTGCTTGAGTGAAGGGGGGAGGTAGGCTTGATTGAGGGATGCTTGGAGGATTGTAGAGATGTGCGGAAGCATCAGGGTCTTTGTTTGATCCATGTTACTGGACAAGGATCTATTGGGGGGGGGGGACATTGATGAGGGTGATGATGTTCTGGATTTCTTCTGGATGGACATTATGGAAGGAGGTCCAAAGCTGGGTTGAGGAGGATGAGAGGATGTTAGGTGGAATGGTTAGGATAGATACGGTGGGGTGGTTGTGTTTATCTATGAGAAAGTCTGCCATCACTTGGGGGAGGATGTCGTCTTCTTGGTGCAGCTGAGATGGATCGCTTGTGAGATTTCTGACGAGTTGAAAGAGTTCTCTGGGTTTGTTTATGGCTCCAATGAGTAAGTTGCTGTGGTGTTCCCATTTGGCGTTGAGCGTGTTGGTGGAGTATAATGCACGCTGGTCACAGTAGATGTTCAGCAGCTGTGGGTCTTTAGTTTTTCTCCAACTTCACTCTAGTTTTTTTAAGTAGTCTCTTCTGATTTTTGAGGTGGGAGGAGTACCAAGGGGTGTGGTGTCGAGGGGTTTTAGGATGGTTGCGCTTGAGAGGCCGAGGCTATGATGTTGCTCCAGGTTTGAATGAGGAGATCAAGATCTGAGTGTTGCAATGCTTGCCTAAGGCGAGGAATGGTTTGATGGATAAAGGTGTCTTCATTGAAGTTAGTAAATCTTCTTGCTGTCTGAGGTTTAGGCAGGGTGGGATGTTTGGGTTGAGGGTTGGGTAGGGTGAAGGAGATGAGGTGATGATCAGACCATGGTACAGGAGTGGACGAGTGAGTGATTGAATGGGGGGAGGAGAGAAATTCATTGGGAAGGAAGAGCAGGTCCAGGACGCCTCCTTTTTGGTGTGTAGATGTCTTGACAAGTTGGGTGAATTGTAGGTCTTTCATGGCTTGGAGAAAGGCGTTGCTGTGGGTGGGGTCTGCTGAGGGTTGGTTAAGGTCTCCAAGTAGGATGAGTTGTTGGCGTGGGACAATGGAGCAGACAACTTCGAGTAGGGAGTCAAGTTGGTCTGCCTTGTGGTGTGGAGCTCTCTATACGAGGCATATGGTAAGGCATTTGTTGCTTATGGTGAGAATGTCAAGTCCATGAGAGGAAGATGTGCTAGAGGTGGTGAAGCGTAGTTGTTTGTTGGAGGATGCAGACTCCTCCTCCTCTGCTGATAGTTTGAGGGCAATTGTGGATATTGTGGGTGTTGCTGTTAAGTTGATTGAGGAGTACATTGTCTGCCTTGGTGAACCATGTCTCCGTGATGCAGAGAAGGTCAATTGCGTTGTCGACAACGTGGTCAGTGAGGGTTTCAATTTTGTTCCTGGCGGATCGGGCATTGATAAGACTGCATTTAATTGGGTGGGTGGGGTGTGTATCCGGGAGTGTTGTCATAGAGGGGTGGGACGTAGGAATGTAGAGAAGGCGTGACTGTATTGCTGATTGTAATGGGGAAATGGAGTGTAGTGAGTTATGGGCTTTGGGAGATGAATGATGGGGATGAAGGAGGGAAGGGTAAGGCATGTTGAGAGGCTGTGTGCCAGTAGAGTTAAAATATATAGAAGTGTGAGCTATTTGGGTAGTATATCTTTTTTTTTTTTGCCTTACTTGTTTGGTATGAGTGGGCTGGGGTGGGGGAGGAGATTGAGGGAGTGCTGCGTGGGAGACGTCTATAGCAGGAGAAATCTCTGCTTCTGCTCCCTGTGCTGTACGCCAATCGGGCGGGCAGATGGGGGATGTTCACACCCTTCGGGGTGAAGAAATTCAAATGGCCGATAGTCCTGATAGGCAGCCAAATTCAGTTATCTGGATAGACCACCTTTAAGATCAGCTGAGATCCCTGCCAGCGTTCCTTGCCTAAGGCATGGGCCCGCTAGGAATGGGCGCGCCTGATGGCGCTGCCGCTGTTTAAACTCCCTCGTTAGAGGTCCTGATTGGCCTCGGGCATTTGAGCGGGGAGGGGATCTCCTTTCCGTTCCCTCGTCTGGTGTCCGTCGGGGGGTCGGCTGCCTGGAAAATATTGGTGGGTGTGATGAGACAGGCTTGGAGGGCACTATGCAAATTGGGGAAGATAAACCATGAAGTGACTCCTTTCCCCCCTTTAATGGAAATGTTTTTTTATGGCAGGTGTTGAAGGTGGTATTTTTAAGAAATGGGAGGAGAAGGGATTGGACAGCATAGAACATGTGGTGAATCAAGAGGGAATACTACTATCATTAGGGGACCTCCAAGTATGGTATGATCTGGATGTACGGCACGTACTACATTACTATCAACTGAGAAGTTCCTTTAAAACCCTACCTCAGGGAGACTTGCAGGGTAGGGCCAGCTCAACAGAAGAGTTACTTCATTTGAGAGGAGGGGGGGGGGGGTAAGCATCTCTACACTGCAAAAACAGATAGTGAATATGCAGGAAAGGCGGTTGGAACAGGTATTAGCAGAGATGTGGTCACGGGAGTTAGGGTAACCGATCGAAGAGCAGGATATATTGGAAGCCTTTGAGGGTATTCCTAAGATTTGTTTATTTATTTTATTTAGACAGTTTTGTATACCACCTTATCCTTCAATCAAAGCGGTCACAACACAATTGGGGGATACATTTAACACGCGGGGATATGAGACACATACACTAATACTTACAGGGAACATGGGCAATGGAGGGTTAAGTGGCTTGCCCAAGACCACAAGGAGCATCTGTGGGACAAGAAACCCCAGTCCTTCCGGCCCAAGGTTGCTGTCCTCTAGTGGGATTTGAACCCCCGACCTTCCGGCCTGAAGTACCTTGCCCCAACCACTAGGCTACCCCTCCCTCCCAGTAATGCAAAGGACAGGAACATGCAATACAAAATACTTAGGCGAATACATCATCCCCCAATAGGGTGTTTAGGGCAGGATGTATACCCACATCTGAGTGCCCACATTGTGGACTTGTGGGTGCTAATTTGGGACAAGTTCTGAAAATGTCCAGAGATGATTAAATTCTGGAGGGATATTTAAGGATAGAGAGGTTATCCTTGGGGTTCAGATTATAATGGACACTCAGATAGCGGTACTGGGATTGGTGTCTCAACTTGAGTTGGGGGGGGGGCCGCAGAGGAAATGGGTGGGGAAGGTATTAATGGAGGCACGACATTTGGTGCTCAATCACTGGCTAACGCAGCAAAGGCCGGGAAGGAAACAGTGGGGAAAAGCAGTTTGGAAGTTACTGATAGAACATGCAGGGACAAGAATGAATAGAAATTTACAATCCACCTTTTTGCCTGAATGGGGACCATACATTGAACAGTTGCCTCCCAGGGATAGGGGCCTTATAATCAATACATTATAAAGCTTTAGAGCAATGTGTAGTGGAAGACTAGAGGAGCCGGGAGGAAAGCATAATTACTCACCTGTAACAGGTGATCTCCGGGAACAGCAGGAATTTAATCCTCACAAATGGGTAGCGTCGGTACCGACAGAGCCTGCGCGGGAACGCTCCCCAGCGTCCAATTAGAAAACCTTTGGGAGCATCCTGCATGCTGCCTTCCCACTTTTCCCAACTGCCTCTCTCCAGCTCAGTTTTAAAGCTGAGACAAAGCGAGAGAGAGAGAGAGAGAGAGAGAGAGAGAGAGAGGGAAAGAGAAAGAGATAGAGAGATACAACTCCTAGGGGAGGTGGGTGGGTTGTGAGGACTAAATTCCTGCTGTCCCCGGAGATCACCTGTTACAGGTGAGTAACTATGCTATCTCCAGGAACAAGCAGGAATGTAGTCATCACATATGGGGACTCCCTAGCTTTAGATGCCAGGGAGAGACCCCAGAAGTTGTGTGCCCTTGAACAGGGCTCCACCTCCCCCCATGGATCTCTGGCATCCTACCAGGGATGGTGTGTAGGAGTTGAATAGGTATGGAACAGGTGTTGGAGAACAGCCTGACCAAAAAAGGCATCCCGGCGGGAGTCCTTGTCCAAGCAGTAATGGACTGTGAAGGTATGAACCGAGGCCCAGGTGGCTGCTCAACAGATGTCGTCGATAGACACAGAGTGCAGATGAAACAAAACAGGAAGCGGCAGGTTCGACACCCAACACCTTTATTAATACAAAATAAGTGGCCTAAACCCAACAAAGGACCGTGTTTCGTATATCACATCATCAGGGGTTATCAGGGCACACTGAAAGGTGTGTGATGTGCATAGACTTCACCAGGCTCTATTGAGTCAATGGAAGTCGCTAATATCTAAAAAACCTCTATTGGAAACATTCAAGGATAAAACTGCAATACCGCATGATGTTCCTCAAAGTTCCTCTGCTCGTTTGAGTGGCTAGCGCTGTTTTCTTTGTGGGTCCTACAGAGTGCAGATGAGCCATTGAGGCTGCCATGGCTCTCACATTGTGAGCTGTGATATGGCCCTCCAGAGAAAGGTTCTTACTCTGATAGGCAAAGGAAATACACTGAGCAATCCAGTTGGAGAGTGTTCTCTTGGAGACTGGAAGTCCCAAATGAGAAGGATCAAAAGCAACAAAGAGTTGAGAGGACTTTCTATGTTGCTGTGTTCTTTGTAAGTAAAAGGCTAAAGCTCTTTTACAATCCAAAGTATGAAGGTTCCTTTCTGCATTTGATGCATGAGGTCTTGGAAAGAACACAGGTAGGTAGACCGCTTGGTTAAGATGAAAAGGCGAGACCACCTTTGCCATAAAGCGTGGATGAGTCCTAAGGACTACCTTGTCATGATGGAACCTTGTATAAGGTGGATCAGCTACTAGAGCTTGCAACTCACTGATGCGACGTGCTGATGTGATTGCAATGAGAAAGATAACTTTACAGGAAAGGAATTTCAATGAGGTAGTAGCTAAGGGTTCAAAAGATGGCTTCATGAGCTGACCAAGAATCAAATTTAAGTCCCATGCTACAGGAGGTGGCTTAATGGGAGGCTTAGTTAGTAGAAGGCCTCTCATAAATCTTGCTATAAGAGGATGGGAGGAAATAGGTTGTCCATTTATAGGTTTGAAGGAAGCTGCAATAGCACTCAAATGGACCCTAACTGAATTAGTCTTAAGTCCTGCATTGGATAAATGAAGGAGGTACTCCAGTAATGATTTCAGAGGTATGGCAATGGGGTTAAGACCCTTCTGTGAACACCATATGGTAAATCTTTTCCACTTGAAAGCATAAGAGCGTTGCTGTGGTGGTCACGTGATGCGGTGAGCCTAAGCGGACGCATGTAGCTTGGGCTCCGGACCCCTCTTCCATGAAACATGAAATATTGCCGTTTTTATCAGTGGCTTGAAGCCGATTTTGTGGATAGTGCTTGGAAGAACCGCTGGGCATCTAGTGGAAGGCAACGTGTGGCGATGGCGGCTGCAGCTAAGGCAGGGCGGCGCGATAAAGAGCGACTAACTGGCGCTCCAAAAATGGCGGAGTCTCCCCCGAAACCCAGTACCGCGGCCTCCCCTACCCTGACTGAGGACATCACAGCAGCGGTTACTACTGCCTTGGCTTCCCAATTTGAAGTGCTGCACGCCAAGATGGACGTGCTTCAGAGCTCTTTCGGGGCGCTGGGGGAGCGGATCCAAGAGGCCGAGACTCGCCTTACCCAAGCCGAGGAGGGCGTGGAAGATCTGAAACGGGAGCTGCTGGTGTTACAAAAGGCCTCTGCAGCCCACGAGGCGAAGCTGGATGACCTCGAAAACAGGTCCCGGCGAAATAATGTACGGCTCTTAGGGATCGCGGAATCTGTCCCAGAGAAGGAGCTGCGTGGCTATGTAGAGAATCTGGCAGCATTTTTGCACAGCGGAGGGGATCCAAGCCGGTCCATAGTGGTCGAAAGAGCCCATAGAGTGGGACCCAAGCCACAATCTGGGAACCACCGACCCAGGGTGGTCCTAGCCAAATTCCTCTGCTACACACAGAAAGATGCGGTGCTTCGAGCGGCAAAGCAGAGAGGTATCGTTGAATGGGAGGCGGCGAAGATCCGGATCACCCAGGACTACTCTGCCGCCCTGAGCCAACGCCGGAAAGCCTACGCCCCATTGTGCCAACAGCTTCTTGAGGCCGGGGTGCGGTTTAGTGTACAATACCCCGCCAGACTCCATGTGCTTTCCCAGGGCTCGCACCGTGCCTTTGAATCAGCGGCGGCAGCCCGGCCCTATGTGGAGCAGTTGCTGTCCAGAGATGAGACCCGCCCGGCCGACCAGTGAGTTTATCGACATCTGCCTGTGGACTTGAGACCTACCAGCTAAAGGGGAAGACGCGAGGCCCAATCCTGGGTCTTGCTTGAATGTGGGCCCCTACCGTTGTCGGTATGGGCATTGGACCTATCACTTGGTGGTCTCCTGGCCTCCGTGCGGTGACGGCCGGAGGAAGCATGGCCCACGACAGTGACGGGGAGCCAGGGATCGCTGCCTCCACAATGGCGAGGAATCCGTAGGCCTCTCTGGCAGGGGCCTGGGCTTAGTGCCACGTGTAATGGAGGCCCTCCACGGTTGGACTACTGCGGGCTTACTGCCTTGATCCAGCCCCGCCCAGACTGCTTGTTTTCTCCCGAGCGACGAGTGGACTTGCCTTGAGCAATGGACATGTTCTTCACCTGTTTTGTTTTGGTAACCTTTGTGTGCGCTGTTCCTGTTTGCTAACATGTTGTGAGTTCACCGGGGGGGGGGCGGGGGTTCGGGGGGGGGGGCGGTGTTGAATGGGGGAGAGTGTGGGTAAAAACGTGAATGGGAGAGAAGGAGGAAGGTAAATCATGTCAGCCTGCGGGAGAGGATTGGGGGAAGGGCTGTGTGTGAAGTGTGTCGGGGATTGCTTGGTTGATGGATGTTTGGGGGATAGGATGGGGGGGGGGTTTGAAAGGTTAGATGGCACTGCCTAATGGGCAGGTTGGTTTGGCTGGAGGGTTGACTTCCCTGGGCTGACTACCTGGTGTGTCTGTAGGGGAGTGTGCTTGGGTGGGGTTTCAACTCACTGAGGAGGCTGGTCTGTCTGGGAGAGGGGGGTCCTCATGCATCCTAAGTGACCCGGATGGGAGTGGGAGGGAGGTTAGCAGTCGAGAGTAGGTGGCGGAGGGTGTATAGGGGGGAGGTGGGGGTTAGGGAGTTGGAAGGGGGGGGAAGGGTTGGATGGGTAGGGAGTGGGGTGGGCTTGGGGTGGGGGGTGAACTGGGGGGCCGCGGGGGGCACGGCAACACTGTGACGGGAGCGATAGAAGCTTGTACGGGGGTGTCCTAGGAATAGTGGGGAGGCCCCAGGCTGGGGGGGCCCCGCCTCTCAGTTTTTCTCTTGTGGCTGATGCAAATTACCTGACCCTTCACGACCCACCCTGAAGGTTATTTCTTGGAACATCTGTGGTATGGGCAGTCCCATTAAGCGATATAAGGTGTTGCAGAACTTGGCTAGGTTGAAATGTGATATAGCAATGTTACAAGAAACTCACCAGACGGCGGAAGAGCACGCTAAATTGCAAAGGATGTGGGTGGGGCAGTGTTGGGGAGCCCCGGCTGCGGGAAAGGAAGGGTGGAGTGGTCATACTGATCAGCAAACAGACCCGGTTTGAGTTACTCCAGGAGTATTCTGATCCGGAAGGCCGATATATTTTGGTTCATGGTCACCTGGAAGGACGGCCGGTGGTACTGGGCTGTGTGTACAGCCCCAATGCGCTGAGTCGGGTGTTTTATGATTGTCTGGCGTCTCGCTTGGAGCAATTGCCTGACGTCCCCCTTATTCTTGCTGGCGATTTTAACGGGGTTCTGGATGCCGGACTAGACGTGTCGGGTGGGGGAGAGGTACAATCGCGTGTCCCGACGATGAAGGTTCTCCGAGGTTTCTGTCGACGGCTGGGCTTGGTGGACCCGTGGCGACTGCTCCACCCGGAGGAGAGGGATTTTACCCATATGTCGAGAGCGCATGGTACCAGTGCTCGCTTGGACTATGTTCTAGTGTCGGAGCAGCTGTTCGCACGGGTTGAGGAGGCGCAGATTGGCCCCTTGGCGGTGTCCGATCACGCTCCGGTCTGGATCGAGCTTGGCGGGGGGGCCCAGCCGTGTCAACTAGGGTCTGGCGGTTCCCATTGGGCCTGTACCAGGACGCGGAATTTCGGCCTTATCTTGTTGAGCGCTGGCAGGAATTTCTTCGTTATGAGCAGCATCAGGACACGCCGGAGTTGCTTTGGGAGACGGCGAAAATCGTGCTAAGGGGGGACATTATTGCGTATGTGGCTAGGAAGCGGCGACTATTGGCGCGGCAAATTGTCCAGCTGGAGAAGCAGGTGGTGCGTGCTCGGCGGCGCTGTGCGGGTGCTCCTGGCGTGGTGAACCGGCGACGACTTTGGGAGTTGCAGACGTCTCTTAACGAGCTGCTTCACCAGCGAGCGAAGAAATCATACATGTATTACCGCTACCAGCTCTTTCGTTTCGGTGATAGACCTGGGAAACTTTTGGCGCGTTGCTTACGCGGCCACCGGGGCCACCGACATAGTGGCGGCGCTACGGGATGACCAAGGAGCCTTGCACAGGGATAATGCAGGTATCGCCCGAGTGTTTCGTTCCTTTTTCCAGAAATTGTATGCCCGGAGGGGGGGAGCTCCGGAAGCTATGCAGCAGTACGTACAGGAGTTGTCCGCAGCGCAGAGGGCCGCTCTGGACGAGCCGGTGACGGTGGACGAAGTCCAGTGTGTGGTACAGCGGGCGGCCTGTTGTAAGGCCCCGGGGCCGGATGGCTTTGGAGCCGAGTTTTACAAGCTCCTGGGTGAAAACCTACCCCCAACCTTAGTGGCGGTCTACCACCGACGGGTGGCACAGGGGCGTTTCACGTGGGGCACTAACCACACGCATATTTCCCTCATTCCTAAAACCGGGAAGGATCACACTCAGGCGGCTTCGTATCGACCCATCTCATTGTTGAACTTCGATCTGAAAATTTTTGCGAAGGTGCTGGCTGATCGGTTGGCGTTAGTGCTGGGGGACTTGATTCATGAGTCACAGGTCGGGTTCGTAAAAGGGCGCTACGCCGTGCGGAATCTACGGAAGCTGCTCGCCTCTTTAGAATGGGTCCGGGAACAAGAGCTCCCGTCCTTGGTAATTAGTTTCGATGCCAAAAAGGCGTTTGACCAGGTTCAATGGGAGTACCTGCAGTTTTTGCTGCCTCAATATGGGCTCGGTGCCCCTTTCTGCCGGATGGTGGACTTGCTCTATACCGATCCCACAGCGGGGGTCCTATGTAATGGGGTGTATTCGGATTCATTTCGTTTGGAACGCGGTACGAGGCAGGGCTGTCCGCTTTCTCCTTTACTCTTTGTGTTATCTTTGGACCCGCTGATTCGGAAGATCGAGGGATCCCCTGCGATCGGTGGGATTCGTGTCTGTTCCAGTGGCTTCAAGCTGGCCCTTTTGCCGACGATCTCCTGGTCCACCTCTCTTCTCCCCAGCAGTCACTTCCGAGGCTGCTCGAGGAGCTGTCGTTGTATGGACGGTTCGCGGGCTTGCGTATAAATACGACCAAATCGGAAGCCTTGGATGTGGGGGGTACGCTGCGGGAGAGCTGGTCAGGGCAATTCCCGCTCCGATGGGCTGCGGACTCGATTATTTACTTGGGTATCGTGTTAACCCGGAAATTGACATTGTTGTACCCGACTAACTTCGAGCGTATCTTATCCAAGGTCCGCACGCAGTTGTGGGCTTGGACACCCCTCCCCTTGTCTTTGTTAGGTAGGGTGGCCGCCATGGGAATGGTGATCTTCCCACGCGTGCTCTATTGGTTGCAGACGCTCCCCGTGTGGCTCCTAAAGCGTGACTTGGCGCGCTTGGAGCGAGAGATTAGGGGATTCCTTTGGAAAGGTTTCAAGGCCCGTATTCCGATGGCGCGATTGCAGGGGGGCTGGAGGTCCGGGGGAGTGGGGGTTCCTGACCTGTGGAAATACGCCCTGGCCTGTCAGGCCCGCCATTTGAGTGATTGGTTGGGGGACACGGAGACTTATACCCCGCGGGGTCTTGAGGCAGCCTTTGCGGCACCCCACTCCTTGGAAGCGGTCTTACACTTGCCACGTGCGGTCCTGCCGTCTCGACTATTGAACAGTCTGTTGCTACAGACAACCCGCCACACCTGGCAGCAGCTGAATAAGTACTGGGGCAGTGACGCTGGGGCTTCTTGTTGGCTGCCCATACAGGGTAATGCCTGCTTTTTGCCTGGATCGGACTCGGCCCCTTTCCGTAAGTGGTGGCGCGCGGGAGTGCGCCGCTTGGGGCAGGTAGTGGACCCCACTGGATGCTGTAAGGCGCTGGAGGCATTATGTAGGGAATATGAGTGGTCTACGGGACCCTTGACATTTGCGTACGCGCAGATCTCTCATTATATCGGCTCTTTGCCGCGGAGGGAGCTCACGGTAGAGCATTCGAGGCGTATTCTGGAGTTTTTTGCGCTTGGGGCGGACACTCCGCCGACGATTGCTGACTTAAAGAAGCGCTTGCATCAGTTGGACGCACCCCCGGATTATTCAAGGGTGGAAAGCCTTTGGGCGAGAGAGCTGGGTAGAGAAGTTGCCTGTGGCTCTGTCCGGGCGGCCCTTGGTAGGCTCGCGCAGCTTGTGGCCGGCGCTCGCTGGCGAGAGGTACAATTCAAATGTATCCTTCGGGCCCACTTTTCCCCGCGGCGGGCATTTCGGAGCCACCTTGCTCTCCATGGCGGATGCCCCAAGTGCCCGTGTACACTGGCCGATCTGGGTCACATGTGGTGGGGTTGCCCATCTATTCGGAGGTATTGGCGCTCTATTGAGACCTATATGAGTGGGCTGTTGGGTCAGCAGTTGTGTTGGTCAGGGACTCTGGTAGTGCTGGATCAGTTGGGACCACTCCACCCGAAGGGTAGATGGGATAGGGTGTTGGTGCGAAAGGCCTGTCTGGTGGGTAAGGGCCCCATTCTTAGTCGTTGGAGGGAGCCAGCGGCCTCCACCTTCTGTGAATGGCGCAACAGCCTGCATCAGCTCCTGCTCTTGGAGCGGAGGGCGGCCTTGCGGCGCCCCCGGGCCTGGGCCACTTTCTTACTGATTTGGCTGCCCTATATTCAACGCTTGAGCCCCAGGATACGCAGTGAAGTACTTAAGTTGGAATAATGGAGGTCAGGGACCTACATCCCCGGACAACGGAATGGGTTTAAGTTGCTGGTGTTGCTGTGCTTCCCGCGGAGGGGGGGGGGGGAAGGGGGGGTGTTCAGAACTCAGTGCCTTTAGCGTTATCGGTGCTCTGTTCTGGTTGGGCTCCCGGGTGGTGGACAAGACACAGCCCCGCCTGGGAGGCGTTCTCTACTTGTAAAAGCGAAAGTGGTACATGTTGTTTGTTGTTGGTTATTTGTACCTTGACATATTTAATAAACAGAGTTTTGAAAAAAAAAAGAGCGTTGCTGTGTTCTTTTTAAGTAAAAGGCTGAAGCTCTTTTACAGTCCAAGGTATGAAAGTTCCTCTCTGCATTTGATGCATGAGGCCTTGGAAAAAACACAGGTAGGTAGACCGCTTGGTTCAGATGAAAAGGCGAGACCACCTTTGGCATAAAGTGTGGATGAGTCCTTGTCATGATGGAACCTTATATAAGGTGGATCTGTTACTAGCGCTTGCAACTCAAGGAGGAGTGGAGGAGTGGCCTAGTGGTTGGGGCAAGGTACTTCAGGCCGGAAGGTCGGGGGTTCAAATCCCACTAGAGGACAGCAACCTTGGGCTGGAAGGACTTGGGTTTCTAGTCCCACAGGTGCTCCTTGTGGTCTTGGGCAAGCCACTTAACCCTCCATAGCCCATGTTCCCTGTAAAATAGTTATCTCCAAGTTATAATGCCCTGTTCAATGTAATTTCAGTTTGTTCAATGTAAACCGCACTGATGCAGAATAGCGCGGTATATAAGAGAATGTAAATAAATAAATAAATAAATAACTCACTAATGCGACGTGCTGATGTGATTGCAATGAGAAAGATAACCTTCCAAGAAAGGAATTTCAAGGACGTAGTAACTAAGGGTTCAAAAGGTGGCTTCATGAGCTGCCCAAGAACCAGGTTTAAGTCCCATGCCACCGGTGGTGGCCTAATGGCAGGCTTAGTTAGAAGAAGGCCTCTCATAAATCTTGCTATAAGAGAATGAGAAGAAATAGGCTGTCCATTTAGAGGCTTAAAGGAAGCTGCAATAGCACTCAAATGGACTCTTACTGAGTTAGTCTTAAATCCTGCATTGGACAAATGAAGGAGATACTCCAGCAATGATTCCAGAGGTATCGCAAGGGGGTTAAACACCCTTCTGCGAATACCATATGGTAAACCTTTTCCACTTGAAAGTATAAGAGCGTCTTGTGGAAGGTTTCCTGGAAGCAAAAAATCTCTTACTTGCTGAGGGAGATTAAGATCATGGAGATCTAGGCCTTCAGCAACCAAGCCCTGAGATGCAGAGACTGGGGATTGGGATGCCATAACATTCCGTCCTCCTGAGATAGATCTGGTGCAGACCCTAACTCCAAGGAGGGGGCTTGAGATAGATGTAGAAGCAGAGGGTACCACACTTGCCATGGCCAATGTGGAGCTATGAGAA
Organism: Ichthyophis bannanicus; assembly: GCA_033557465.1. Lineage (NCBI taxonomy): Eukaryota > Metazoa > Chordata > Amphibia > Gymnophiona > Ichthyophiidae > Ichthyophis > Ichthyophis bannanicus. The sequence goes on from CM066043.1 coordinate 3,218,707, forward strand.
TCATATGGCCTCTCTCTCTGAAGCATGAACAGGGTTTTGGGAATTAGGGGAATGGGTGGAAAGGCATACAGGAAGTCTCAACCCCAATAAAGGAGGAAAGCATACCTGGCCTGAGCCCCTTGAGCCGGAATTCTGGAACAGAACCGGGGAAGTTTGGCATTCCAGACTTGCAAAGAGGTCTACATCCGGGGTTCCCCAAATATGAAAAATCTTGGCCACCTGGTCTGCATGTAGAGACCACTCGTGTGGAAGCAGAACTCGACTGAGTCTGTCTGCCCAAGACTTTTGTATGCCTGGAAGATACACTGCCAGGAGATGAATCTGAGGCTCTCTGGCGAGGGCCCATACTCGCAAAGCTTGGTTGCAAAGCGATAGAGAGCCTGTTCCCCCCTGCTTGTTCACGTAGAACATGGCTACTTGATTGTCCGTATGGATGAGGACTGTCTTGTAGCTGAGCAGGGTGTGGAACACTCAAAGAGCAAGGAAGATTGCTCTGAGCTCCAAGAGATTGATATATAGATGAGTCTCCTGTAGAGACCAGGTGCCTTGGGTGAGAGGTCTTGCAGATGAGCTCCCCAACCCATTGGAGAAGCATCTGTTGTGAGAGTTGCTTGGGGTAAGGGTTGTTGAAACAGGGACCCCAGCAACAGGTTTTGAGTGGACTTCCACCACTGGAGGGACAAAATAAGCAGACTTGTGTTTGCTATTTTGTCCGACAGGCATCCTGATTCCTGAGTCCATTGAGTGGATAAAGTCCACTGGGCTGCCCTCATATGGAGGCGAGCATAGGGAACCACATGCACAGTAGATGCCATGTGGCCTAGTAGTTGTAGCATTTCTTGGGCAATGAGATGAGGCTTTAGCACTGCTTGAGAAGCTAACTGCACCATGCGAAGGCAGCGGGCCTGGGGGAGATAGGCTCTTGCCTTTCTGGTATCCAGCAAAGCTCCTATGAACTCTGAAGACTGCGTGGGAGTAAGATTGGATTTTGGGATGTTTATTACCAGACCCAAATACTGAAGGATACGCATTGTGCAGGATAGAGAAGTCCTGGCCTCCGACTCTGTTGGGGCTCGAATGAGCCAGTCGTCTAAGTAAGGGAAGACGAATATCCCTAGAGTGCAGAGAAAGCACAGTTACTTACCTGTAACAGGTGATCTCCGGAACAGCAGGAATTAGTCTTCACATATGGGTAACATCGGCGCCGACGGAGCCCGCACGGGAATGCTCCCCAGCATCCAAACAGAAGGCTTTTGGGAGCATCCCTCATGCCTGCGCGGTAGCTTCCCGCCCTTCCTACTGCCTCTCCCCAGTTGAGTTTCATAGCTGAGACAGAAGGAGAGGAAGAGGAAGGAAGAGAGAAAGAGATACAACTCCTAGGGGAGGTGGGTGGGTTGTGAAGACTAATTCCTGCTGTTCCGGAGATCACCTGTTACAGGTAAGTAACTGTGCTATCTCCAGGAACAAGCAGGAATGAGTCTTCACATATGGGGACTCCCTAGCTGAGGGTGCCAGGGGAGATTCCAGAATGCGCGTCCCTAGACAGGGCGGCATCGCCCAACCTGGATCCCCGGCATCCCCTGAGGGATGGGGGGTAGGAGTTGAGAATAGATGCCAAGGCACAGCAACCTAAAGACGACAGAGGGAGTCTTCAAACCCACGTCAAGTATCATTAAGCAGTTAATGATCCAGACAATCTAGAGCTTACCTACTGGATTGTAGGAGGCAGAGCTGCGACGGGTACTGTAGATGCGAAGTCTGCAAGGGAACTGCACCGCAGTGAGGATGAAGTTCCCAGTCCGGGCGGGCTGGAGACGCAGGCGTCAACAGGCACTGGAGAGGACGGCAGGTCTTCACGAGGAGCTCTATGAGAAGCTGAGAACTCCGGAGGAGCAGAGTCCCCAACCTTGAGGACTAAGCAGAAGACTGGCCGATCTGGGAGAACCCAGCCCGGAGAAGAAAGGAGTGTACCCCGGAATACCGAGGGGTACACCGTCTTCCCTAGCTGACACGGGATAGGAAGACATTGGGTTTGAAAACCTCCAGACAAGGAGGCATAAACAAAAAGGGGGGCTGTTGACTTCACAGCAGCAAGTTTAAACAGAACCGGTCCCAAAACCCGAGCCGCAGAACGCAGGCAAGTGGGCTGGCCGGACCCCGTAGAAACCACAAACGGCAGTACCGACAATTGGGGAGATAGTCGGCAAGACACAGGGCGCTATAACATCTCCCAAAAGTGCCCACCTGTACCGATATTTATTTATTTAACATTTTTTTATTTATTTAACATTTTTTATATACCGCACTATTTACATCAGCGCGGTTCACATGTAACACAAATGTCCAGTGTGGGGAAACTACATTGGACTTACAATAAACAGGAATTTGAACTTGGAGAACATGTCAAACTATGTACATCACTCTTCGATCTATCTATGCATGTATTTAAAATCCATTGTGAGGTGTAGAGTTAAGGTCGGTCAGGTGATTAACCGGGAGAGGAGGGACGGAGGGTCGGAGAGGGCGATTGGATGGATGGTGGGTAGGGATGAGGTGTGGCTACGTAATGTCTTCTAAGTTGGGGAAGCATTGCAGGAAGAGGTAGTGCTTCAAAGCCTTTCTGAATTGGTGAAGGTTGTTTATGGCACGGATGTTGGTTGGTAGGTTGTTCCAGCATGAAGGTGCTGATAGCGCAAAGGCGCGGTCTCTGGTGGTTTTCGTACATTTGGTGATGGGTTTCGGGAGTATTAGGGAGTTGGTGGCGGCGGATCTTCTCAGTCTGTTGGGTGGGGTGAGTTGAATAAGTTCAGAAAGGGCGCTGGCTGTGCATTTGTTGATGGCTTTGAAAGTTATTGTTAAGATTTTGAAGGTGATCCTATGGCGTACTGGGAGCCAATGTAGCGTTTTCAGGATGGGGGTAATGTGCTCCCTTCTAGAGGCTTGGTGAAGGGTTCGGGCTGCAGTGTTCATTGCTAGCTGCAGCGGTTGTAGAAGAGTGCACTTCGGAAGGCCGTGGAGAATGGAGTTCGCATAGTCGAAATGGGGCATCACCAGTGACTGAAAGACTGTTCGAAAGTCCTCTGGCTCAAGTAGAGGTCTGATGTTACGTAACATACGGATCTTGTGGTAAATAGCTTTTGAGATGTTGCTTATCTGGGCGTCTATATATCCAACAACCTATATCTGGGCGTTTATATATCCAACAACCTATACAGATGTATATCGGGCTATAGGCGGGCCCGGGAACGCCCACCCAGGTACTAACGTGTACGCAGGGGAACAATACTGCGAGCTCGGAACTGCCCCTGATCCACAGGAGAGCGCCCATCTGGAGGGTGGCGGGAGAAGGGCCATCCAAGTGATGAGCCTATTTGCGTGGTACAGGGGCAGATTGGAGAGAGGAGCAGTATGGTTGCGTGAAAGGCCAAGCAGTTGAGGAAAAAGCACACCAGGAGCAGTAGGCCTCCGATGCAACTCCCTGGCAGTCACGCAGAAAAAAACTTGTCCTCCGTCCCACAAGGAAGACAAGGGGACAGAAAAGCCATATAGCCACGGTGTGACTGTGTACGTCACCCCCGTCATATAGGAAAAGGACATACAGGGACAGGGGCCAATGCCCTTCGCTGCTCTGAAGAAGGCAGGGAGCGGTGTAGAAGACTGACAGGAGTCAGACATGTCGCCACGTCCCAGGAGCTAGGACGCGGGCCTTCGGAGAGCGTTAGTGCGCCAGATAGCCGAAGTGGCATGCGGGAGCATTAATAGCACACTGGGACTCTCGCTCGCGCAGCAACTGGACAGAACCAGGTGGTCTCCCTGTAAGAACAGAGAAGACAGACAATAGGGCGGGGATGGTCTGGCCCTGTCGAGGATTTGTCCGGACCATGCTTGGGGGGGGGGGGGTGGGAGGTAGCGGCGAGGGTCTACACTGGAAGAAGGAAGAGTCAGTGCGTGATCCCTTCAAGCAGGAGAACCCCGGGAGAGGAGATTTCGAAGGACGCCCCGAAGGGTAAGTCAAATGAAGGATAGAATAGCCATGTGGAGCCAGGCTATCCTAGTGTAGTGGAGGTCCCCCTCCACAACGAGGGAGGGAGCTCCTTAAACTCCTGAACGAGTATCCGAACCACTTGACCTACTAAAAAGGACCCCAGTGTAGAGCTGGAAATAAACCTCTGGAAAGAGAAGTTAAGCGCAACTGCCGCATACAGGAGCCTAAGGCTGCTTGGCATGAGTACCCTGGCGGAGCACTGAGCAACCTGACGCAAAGCCTCGCCACTGAAGAGGTTTTCCCCAGTGCACGGGGAAGTACCCAGATTATGCTGTGCCCAGCTGCACAAGTCGGAAGCCTGCAACCAGGCTGTACGACGCGCCCCGATGGCAACAGCAGAGGACCTGCCAACAGACTCAAAAGAGTCCAGGGCAGCACGAAAAAGGAACCAAGAGATATTCCTGCAATGGTAAAGGAGCAAGGAATAGTCGGGGGCCTTAGTGGCCGACACAAAGGGAGACAAAAGAGATAACCTCTCGGTAACCTCCCGAAGTGCCAGGCTCATATAGAAAATATATGAAAGGATTCTGGAAGCCAACATGGACGTCTGGAAGGTCCGTCACCCAAAGTTGTCCAGCGCCTTAGACGCACGATTCGGGGGGCAAGAAGAGTGCTTCTTCTTGCTGCCGACCTTCCTCAGCGCCGATTCCACCACAATGGAATGATGGGGAAGCTGGTGCGTCTGAAACACCGGAGAGGGGGGCACCCGATATCGTGCGTGCATGGCTGTAGACAGCGCAGGAACCTGCAAAGGCGAGCGCCAAATCCCGAACAGAAGATCCCGCAGGGAAGGATGCAGAGGAAGCATTACGGCTGCCTGTTCCGCAGGACCCGGACTTAGCGAGGGGCCTGGGAGAGGAATGGCAAGCAAGTCCGCCATGTCAAGGAGAAAATCCTGAAAAGACGGTTCTCCCAGCGGAGCTATTCCGGGGGAGGCCGAGGTTGAAGGGCCCACTTGGCCACCAGGGGACCCTCCGTGCTGGTGCACAGGAGGAATCGCTCTAAACAGAGGAGGATACTGGCAGTCCCGACTCGAGGCGGTTGGTACTGCATCGTCAGAGCCCAGGATTGATTCCAAGCTGGGCATCGAAGGGAGCGGCCTCGGCCCCGACCCCGACTTCGGGGGCGGGACTGCCCCCGAAGCAGCCAGCGAAGGCGGATGGAGTGGCGCCGAGGCAGCCGGAGAGCCGGCAAGCTCTGCACTGCGCTGTCGGAAGAGACTGGGGTCGGCTCCGAAACACGTCGGAGCCGCGCCTTCAAGACTGGAGATCGATTTGAGACTGGGCATCGAACCGAGCGAAGCCAGCGACGCCTCCCTAGAGGGCCCCGGTGGCGGCGGCGCTGCCAATCCTGGAAAGCGGATCGGGATCACGTCGATCGGCGCCGCAGGCATCGAGGGCCTCCCAGGCCGAAAGTCGGCGAAGAGGGAAATACCCGAAGCCGCCTCTGCCGTCGGGAGAGAGGCCCTTCTAGACGCCGGGGTTCTCCCCATGCCCGTTTTACCAAGTGGGAAAACCTTGCGGGATGTACTAGCCGGTCTCGAGGGTACCCAGGTAACCCGCCGATGAGCCCCGGTGGGGAGAGAGACGCACCGCCCCGGCGCCATGGCAGCGGCGCTTCTCTGGGCCGGAGCGACCGAAGGTCCCGAGGCCTCCCGCGGGCAGACTCTAGTGACGAGTGGGGGGAGGTCGGCGCTGTCCGGGGTCGGCCCCGGCCCCGCGCAATGTTGGGGTGCCGAACCGCCTGTCTGGGACAGATCGATCGGCTCAGAAGGTGGAGCCAGATGACGACCTCCGATGAAGAATGGGGTACTCGACCCCGAAGCCGCCGCCAGGGGGGCGGGGCCACTCAAGGCCAGTACCGCCCCCGCGGAAGCCTGGACCAAGTCGGTCGGCCCTGAAGGAACCGAGGACACCCGATGCCGATCCCCGGCGAAGAGTGGAACACTAAACGCCGACGCCGAGGAATCGGTACCGCTCGAAGCGGGCACCACCTCCACGCATGGCAGGGATGTAGGCACGCCAGACCGGGTCGAGTCGGTAAGCCCCGAAGGCAACGATGACACCAGCCGACGATTCCCAGCCACGCACAGCTGGGAGACAGGAAAGCCAGGCTGGGTCAAGTCGATCGGCCCCGAAGGTACCGAGGACACCAGCTGACAGTCCCTGGCGAAGAGTGGAACACTCGACGCCGGTGCCGATGCGTCGGCACCGCCCGAAGCGGGTACCACCCTCGAGCATGGCTCGGGAATGTTCTGTGAGGAGCGAACCCCAGGAACAACCCGAAACCCCGTGGAGGCTCTGGAGCCCGAAGACTCCCGCCGGGGTTTATGGGGCTTGAGGGGAAGGCCGGAGCCGTCATCATGCCGCGCATGAGACTCACCCCTCAAGGTTTGGTTAGTCTTAACAGACTGTTGTTGGGTTACCTGATCCTGGAGAGAAGAGAAAAACCGATGACCGCACCTCAGGGGGAAAGACGTCATCGAGGGACACTCGAAAAAGGGAGGGTCTCCTCCCGACGCTGAAGCCCGGAGAACCGGGGGAAAAAGGATCAGGGCCCAAACAGGAGAGACACCAGGCGTTGGAGTCTAAGAAGAAAATGAAGTCTCCACAGTGGGGGCACTTCTTAGGGGAAGAAGGCTCCATGCTGGAAAACCCGGTAGGCCTCAGAGGGCTCGAGGAAAAACTCCTCGAAGGAAAAATATGGAAGTAAGGAAAATAAGGCACCAACGGTGCCAGTGTCAGCGGGAAAAAAGAAGAACCGCGACCACAAGAAACAGAAAAAGAAGAAAAGAAGAAAAAAAGTTTCTGCGGAGGCAGGAGGTACGTCCTGCCGGCTCCGCGGAAAAACGAAAACTGGGGAGAGGCAGGCGCGAGGGATGCTCCCAAAAGCCTTCTGTTTGGATGCTGGGGAGCATTCCCGTGCGGGCTCCGTCGGCGCCGACTTTACCCATATGTGAAGACTCATTCCTGCTTGTTCCTGGAGATATGCTGCTACCACAGCCATGTATTTCATGAACACCCTTGGTGCTGAGGCCAGGCCAAAAGGAAGCACCCTGTATTGGTAGTGCTTTCCTTGAAAAAGGAACCGAAGGAACTTCCTGAGTTGGGTGGATGAGAACATGAGTATACGCATCCTTGAGATCTAGAGAACAAAGCCAATCCTGACTCTGAAGGTATGGCAGCAGAGTTCCCAGAAAAATCATCTTGAATTTCTCTTTGACAAGGAATTTGTTCAATTCTCTGAGGTCCAAGATAGGTCTGCATCCCCCTGTTTTCTTTGGGATAAGGAAATAGGGTGAGTAAAACCCTGTACCCTGCTGATGGATGGGTACTTCTTCAATTGCCCCTTGGGCAAGAAGCATAGTGACCTCCTGACATAAGTTGATGAGAAAGGTCGGAGAATTGAACTGCCTTATCATTGTGGGAGGGGGCATGCTGGAAAAATGAAGCTTGTACCCCTCCCTTATGATGGAGAGTGTCCAATGCTCTGCTGTTATCTGCCCCCATCTGGGGGCAAAGTGACATAGCCTTCCTGGAATGGTGGAAGGCTCTGGTCCCACAAGAGTCAGGAAGGCTAAGTTCTCTAGCTGAAAGTCAAAGTCCTTGTGGAGGCTGGGACTGCTGGGATGGCTGAGGCTTTGCAGTCTTTGCTTTCTTTTGTTTGGGTGGTTGCTGACCTTTCCTGACAAGCTGACCTGCAGAACGTCCCTGCTGAGAATAAGCTGGATAATATCTTTCCTTCTTAGAAAAGAATGGTTTCTTGAAAGATTTCTTTCTAGCAGGATCAGCTGTGGACTTGGATAATCTATCCAAGGTGGAGTTGTCATAATCCGACTCATTGGCCTTTTCCTGCCAATCTCTACCAAACAGGTTCTCACCAGTACAAGGGATATTTCCCAATTTGTCTTGTACCCAGAGCTCCAGATCAGATGCCTGGAGCCAAGCAATTCTACGTGCACCTATGGCAATGGCAGAGGTTCTGCTTATGCACTCAAAGCAGTCAAAAGATGCACGGTTGACAAATTTAGAAACATCTTGGGCATGTTTGACCAATGTGAGAAAATATGATAATTACACTTACCTGGTAATTGTAGTTCCTTGAGTGACGGACAGTTCAGTCCTCTACCTCTGGGTTGTCAACCTCCTCCTGCAGCTTGGAAACTGGTATGTCAGAATCATGACATCACTGGATATAGCCTGCTGATCTCTCTCCTCGGATCCAGTGTGAACTATTAACAAAAGCAGACTCAAAGGAGCAACAAATAAGTAGCCAAACAAAAACCAATATCATCTTAACTAACCTGAAAATTTTATACTCCCCATCCGTTGGCAAGGTTTTCTTACCCCCTACACTGCCACAACGAGGATAGGAAAAGTAACTAGTCTGTGAAATATCGTAAAACAGACTCACCTGTAACACTAGTTTTCTGGTCCATAGCGTCGATCCCCTCCTGAAAAACCCATGGGTGGGATGGAGGACTGAACTGTCGTCACTCAAGGAACTACAATTACCAGGTAAGTGTAATTATCATTTCCTTATCGTTCCTCCAGTTCAGTCCTCTACCTCTGGGATGTACCAGAGCAGTCAACATTGGGAGGGACCCCGCAACCCGGCCCGCAACACCGTCGAACCGGGCATCTGAACCAGCAGCGACGTCCAAACGGTAATGCTTACTGAACGTGTGCAGCGACGACCAAGTCGCCGCCCTACAGATTTCCCCTGGCGGAACCAAACTGTGTTCCACCCAGGAGCACGCTTGCGCTCTGGTGGAATGCGCCCGCAATCCCTCGGGCACAACTCGACCTTGAAGCAAATAGGCGGAAGCGATCGCCTCCCGGACCCACCTGGCAATAGATGCTTTAGCCGCCGCCTCACCTTTGCACACGCCACCAAACACAAACAAGCGATCCGATTTGCGAAAACACTCCGTCACCTTCAAATATCGTCGCAATGACCTTTTGACATCCAACCGACGTAAACTGCGATCCTGTTCGTCGCCTGGCAATGAACCGAGAACAGGCAAACACACCGCCTGGTTGAAGTGGAAAGGAGACACCACTTTAGGCAAAAAGGAAGGAACCGGACGAAGGACCACCTTCTCCCTGGAAAATATCAAGAACGGTTCCCTACACAACAAGGCTTGCAATTCCGAGATGCGCCGAGCCGAACAGATCGCCACGAGGAAGACAGTTTTCAACGTCAAATCCTTCACCGAAGCCCAGAGCAACGGCTCAAAGGGAGGCTTGGATAACGCCGCCAATACCAGATTGAGATCCCAGGACGGAAGCAACACCCTACGCGATGGCCGCATCCTGGAAACCGCTTTCAGAAAGCGAACTACATCTGGGTGAGCACCCAGTGGCACGCCCTGCACCTTGCCCCGATAGCAGGCCAGGGCTGCCAATTGAATGCGTAAGAAACTTGACGCAAGACCCTTATCAAAACCATCCTGCAGAAATCCCAAAATGGAAGGTATGGCAACCGTAGCTGCTCTAATCTGATGCCTCAAAGACCAATCTTCAAATATGCGCCAGACACGCACATACACCAAAGAGGTGGACTGCTTCTGCGCCCTAAGCAGAGTAGCCACTACTGCCGCCGAAAAGCCTTTTTTCCTCAACCGAGCCCTTTCAATGGCCATACCGTAAGCGAGAACCGATCCACTTGGGGCATGAACAGGGGACCCTGCCACAACAGGTCTGCCCTTGCCGGCAACAGCCAAGACTGACCGTCTAGGAGACGTACGAGGTCTGCATACCACGGACGCCTCGGCCAGTCGGGCGCTACAAGAAGCACCCTGCCCAGAAGAGCTCCGATCTTTTTAACCACCTGGCCTATCAACGCCCACGGGGGAAAGATGTAGAGCAGTCCCACTGTCGGCCACTGCTGTAACAGTGCGTCGATGCCCTCTGACATCCTTTCTCGCCTCCTGCTGAAGAATCGACTGGCTTTTGCCGACTGAAAGGTTGCCATTAAGTCCATGACGGGCATCCCCCAACGCTCTACGATCTGAGCAAATATGTCGGGATGGAGCTCCGCACTCTGCTGAGAAAGTCTGCCGTGACACTGTCCTTTCCGGCTATGTGCGCCACCAAAATCACCGGCAACCGCGTCTCTACCCACGTGAACAACATATCCACCTCTTCCATCGCTGCACTTCCTGTGCTGCCCTGGCGGTTGATGTAGGCGACTGTCGCCGAGTTGTCGGAGAGAACCCGAACCGGACGCCCCAAAACCAAATCCTGGAAAGCCCGAAGCGCCAGTGCCACTGCTCGAAGCTCCAGCCGATTGATAGACCAGGACGCCTCCTGGGGCGACCAAGCCCCCTGCGCAAACCTGCTCCCGCAGTGGGCTCCCCACCCCGTCAGGCTGGCATCCGTTAATAACGCCATCCACTCCAGTTGTTCCAAGGGCATGCCGGCCGCCAGAGATGCCCTGCGGAGCCACCACTGCAGAGACAGTCTGACCTTCCCTGGACACGGCAGTCGCTTGCTCAAGGGATCGGACTGATGAGACCATCGGCGCAGAAGCGCTCTTTGCAGAGGTCGCATATGCAGCCTGGCCCACGGCACCGCTTCCAAGGTCGCCACCATCGTTCCCAAGACCTGAAGGTAGGACCATGCTGAAGGCGCCGGGATGGACTGGAACTTTCGAACCAGCTCCCTGAGCGCTTGCGCCCTCTTGTGCGGCAGAAACCCTAGACCGTTCCTTGTGTCGAACCGCACTCCAAGATACTCGAGGTCCTGAGAGGGCTGCAGGCGGCTCTTGGCTGGATTGACCACCCAACCAAGACCCTGCAGGAATTCCACTACTCTGTCTGTCACCCGAACACTCTCCGACTTGGATTTTGCCCGAATTAACCAATCATTGAGATAAGGGTGCACTAAAATCCCTTCTTTGCGCAACGCCGCAGCCACCACCACCATAACCTTTGCCAAAGTCCGCGGTGCTGTAGCTAGACCGAAGGGTAATGCCTGGAACTGATAATGTCCCCAAGGAAAGGCGAACCACAGGAATTTCTGATAAGCTTCTTGGATAGGAATGTGCAAATACGCCTCCGAGACGTCCAGAGACTATGACAGAGCGCAAGGTTTCCATCCGGAAATGCGGCACTCGAAGGCAACGATTTACGGCTTTCAGATCTAAAATAGGACGTAATGTTCCGCCCTTCTTTGGCACCACGAAATAAATGGAATACTGACCCATCCTGTACTCTGCCTTCGGCACCTCCACAACCGCCTGCAATTGAAGACGACGATCTAAGGTGCCTCAGATTGCTAGAACCTTTTTGGCACCCCTGCACGGAGACATGACGAACGAATCCCACACCGGCCTGGCCAACTCCAGTGCATAGCCCTGCTGAATTATCTCCAACACCCAGCGGTCGGAGGTGATGCGGGTCCACACTGGAAGGAACTCCTGAAGCCGCCCTCCTATGGGAGTCTCCCCCGTCGGGACCCTCCTCATCTCATTGTGATTTGCGAGCTGCGGGAGAGTGGCTGGAGGAGAAACCTCTATTAGCCCCATGGAAGCCGCGAAAGCCCTGGGCTCGAAATGGAAAGCGCCCCCGCTGAAAGGAGCCGAACCGCGTTGAACGAAATCTGCGAAAATCCCGAGCTTGACCTCGATAGCCTTGGACAGATTTCCCTTGCTTCGGCTTATCCTCCGGAAGTCTACCCGCTTTGGACTCCCCGAGGTCCTTTACCAGCTTATCCAAATCCTCGCCAAACAGCAAACCTCCCTTAAACGGCAGTTTGCTGAGACGAGACTTGGACGAACCATCCGCCCCCCAATTTCGCAACCACACCGATCTGCGAGCAGCCACCACAGACGCTGTACTATTTGCCAGAGCCCTGATCAAATCATAATGCACGTCCGCCAGATAAGCCGCCCCGTACTCCAGGTGCCCCAGCTCCTTGAGCTCAAGATCCATGTGCGCAGACTTCCTTAGCTGCTGCACCCAACGCAAACACGCTCTAGCCACCCAGGCCCCACAGATGGAAGCCTGCAGCGAAAGAGAATCCGCCTCAAAGGTTTGCTTCAACAAACTATCTACTTTCCGGTAATGGGCATCCTTCAACGCCGCACTGCCCTCCGCTGGGATGGTAGTCTTTTTTGTAACTGCCGAGACCACCGCGTCCACCCGCGGTGCTCTGAACCATTCTTTATCCTTATCAGCCAAAGGATAGAGCCTATTCATAGTTCGTATGCCGCGAAGTCCCGCTTCCGGCCAATCTGCACGGAGACTGGTCACACTGGATCCGAGGAGAGAGATCAGCAGGCTATATCCAGTGATGTCATGATTCTGACATACCAGTCTCCAAGCTGCAGGAGGTTGACAACCCAGAGGTAGAGGACTGAACTGGAGGAATGATAAGGAACCTGTCTTCTATCCTCAGGAAGGATAGGACTCAAAGCCTCTAAATTACCTGTGACCTCCTTCAGGAACATTCCCATGTATAGACTATAGCAGCGATGGCGAACCTATGGCACGCGTGCCAGCTGTGGCACGCGAAGGCCTTGCAGCTGGCACGCGGGAAGGTCGCACATTAAAAAAAAAAAAAGCTGCCCGCTGCCGCCGCGGCGGCATGGAGTGTCCCGCGGGGCTCCCTCTGCCCGGCGGGACTCTCCCGGCGCTGCTCAGCCCCTCTCTGCCGGCTTGCAGAGACGCGAAGGGAGAGTCTCCCTCGCGTCTCTGTTAAGCCCGCAGGGGCTGATGGGAAATTTCCCATCTGCCCCTGCGGGCTTAAGAGAGACGCGAGGGAGACTCTCTCTCCCTTCGCGTCTCTGCAAGCCGGCAGAGAGGGGCTGAGCAGCGCCGGGAGAGTCCCGCCGGGCAGAGGGAGCCCCGCGGGACACTCCATGCCGCCGCAGCGGCAGCGGGCAGCTTTTTTTTTTTTTTTTATTGCCATGAGCCGAGGGAGGGGGGTTAAGACTGGCAATGGGCTAGGGAGGGAGAGAGGGGGGTTCAGACTGGCAATGGGCTAGGGAGGGAGGGAGGGGGGTTAAGACTGGCAATGGGCTAGGGAGGGAGGGAGGTTAAGACTGGCAATGGGCTAGGGAGGGAGGGGGGTTGAGACTGGCAATGGGCTAGGGAGGGAGGGGGTTGAGACTGGCAATGGGCTAGGGAGGGAGGGGGGTTGAGACTGGCAATGGGCTAGGGAGGGAGGGAGGGGGTTGAGACTGGCAATGGGCTAGGGAGGGAGGGAGGTTAAGACTGGCAATGGGCTAGGGAGGGAGGGAGGTTAAGACTGGCAATGGGCTAGGGAGGGGGGGAGGGGGGTTGAGACTGGCAATGGGCTAGGGAGGGAGGGAGGGGGGTTGAGACTGGCAATGGGCTAGGGAGGGGGGGTTAAGACTGGCAGTGGGCTGGGGAGGGGGTTAAGACGCAGTGGGCTATGGGGGGGAGTTAAGACTAGCAATGGGCTGTGGGCTGATGAGGGCTGGCAATGGGCTATGAGCTGATGAGGGCTGTCTGGAAATGGGGTGATGGGGGGGTTAGGACTGGTAATGGGCTATGGGGGGGTTAAGACTGGTAGTGGGCTGATGGGGGGGGTTAGGACTGGTAATGGGCTATGGGGGGGTTAAGACTGGTAGTTGGCTGATGGGGGTGTAGGACTGATAATGGGTTATGGGGGGGCTAGGGACAGGAAATGGGCTGATGGGGAGGGGGTAGGACTTGAGGTGGGCTGATGTGGTTAGGACTGGTAATGGGCTGTGGGCTGATGGGGGGGTTTAGGACTGGCAATGGGCTATGGGGGGCTGACTGGAAATGGGCTGATGGGGGGTTAGGACTGGTAAAGGGTTATAGGGGGGGGCTTAAACTGAAAATGGGGTGATGGGGGTTAGGACTGGAAGTTGATTGACGGGGGGCTAGGACTGGTAATGGGTTGGGGTGTTGCTAGGACTGGAAATGGGCTGAGTGGAAGGGGAGGCTTGAACTGCAAATAGCTGATGGGGAGGGGGCTTGGAATGGAAATGGGCTGTGAGGGAAGGGAGCTAGGACTGAAAATGGGCTGATGGAACAGCTAGGATAGGACTGGAAATGGGCTGTTGGGGGGAGCTAAGATTGGAAATGGGCTGTGGTGGGGGCTTGAATTGAAATGGACTCATGGAGGGGCTAGAACTGGAAGTAGCTCATGGGGGGGCTTGGACTGGAATTGGGCTGAGTGGAGGGGAGCTATGATTTGACATGGGCTGATGGTGGGGCTAGGATTGAAAATGAGCTGATGAAGGGACTTGGACTGGAAATGGGCTGATGCAGGGACTAGAAGGGAGCTGATGTTGGGGGAGGATTAGAATGGGATGGGGCTGGGAGAGTAAAATGGAGAGGGGAAAAATATTTTGTGTAGGAGGGATGAAAAATCTACAATTGGCCAGGTATTGGGAGAGTAATTGGGGATTGAGGATGGAGGGGTAAAATTTGTGTGGATGAAATAGGAATGAGGAAAGAGCAAAAGGAGAAAGATTAGTATGTTAAAGCTGATGTAGAGAGAGAGAGAGAGAAAGGAAAAAAAACTAGAAGAGAGAAGAAAGGACAAATGGACAGCAGACGATGGAGAGTTAGCAGAAAACATGAAGAAACCAGAAGAAGGTGGCTGGACCAATTGCAACTGAAAAAAAATGCACAAAAGGTAGAAAGATATCTCTTTATTTTGAATTTATTAACTGGAATATGTCAGCTCTGGGAAATGTGCATCATTAACATCTGCGCTTTGTTTGGTACAAGAGGAAATTCCTATTTGACGTTGCCACTTGTTCTCTTTCCCCAGTATTCTCTGAAATGTATTGGTTTAATATTTGCAGTGTGTTGCCTTTTGATAGGTAGGGTATGGTGCTTTGTGAGTCCTGGTAATGCTGTCAGGATACGGCGGGTTTGCTATGGGTTCTAAATGGGCAGCGTTTGTAGTAGTTCCTAATGTGCCTGGCGGTTGGCACTGGATTATAGTAATGTAGAAATCTTTTAGTCTTTCTTTATCCATACACTCATTAAGAGACATGTTTACTAAAAGTTAGTGTATGGTAACATTATGCAAATATTTATGCAAATAAGACCACTTATGCAAATGACGTGCTGGCACTTTGAGGAAATTCTTTGGTTTTGTGCGGCAGTTTGGGCACTCGGGCTCAAAAAGGTTAGCCATCACTGGACTATAGGAACTGATCCTGGCAGAAAGCATGGAAGCTTGGAAGACACGACGTCCAAAAGCATCCAGAGTTCTGCACTCACGTCCTGGAGGATTAGAGGCATGCCTCTTTGCACTCTTAATCCTTCTCATAGCTGATTCCACTACAATAGAGTGGTGAGGAAGCTGGTTTTTTTGGAAACCAGGACAAGGATATTATATACAGCTCACAGAAACACCCAACACCTCCTCAACAAAACCAAAATGTATCCTCACCTCATCACTCTTCTTTGTGTTTACCTTCTCACAGACTGGATCAAGACCTCAACTGCCTACTCTTCTTCCACCATTCATATCCCTATCCTCAAAAACCACGGAAAAAAATGGTCCAGTAACTCTTACCATTATCCAGCTAAGGAAGCTCGCATACGGCACTCCCACTTGATTCACATCGCATTACTCCAAAACAGTAACCCCAAGCAACAAGACTCCCCACCTTCCCAAAGCCTAAAATGTGCCCTTATAAATGCTCGCTCGATTAGAAAAAAATGGCCTGTAATCCAAGATATAGTTACCCATCACAATCTTGACGCACTCTTGATCACTGAAACCTGGCTATCAAAAGAAGATAATGTCCTCATTAACCAACTCATTCCACCAAATTTCTCCATACACACAACTCACAGAGAAAACAAGAAGGGAGGAGGAGCACTCATTCTCACCAAGTCTGAACTCCTTTTCAATACAGTTAACTCCTACAGCTCAGACAATCTGGAAATTATCACCATAGTGAACAAGCAATGCTCCATCAACTTGATTTATAGAACCCCGTCAAGCTCCCAGGACGACCTTCCCACCATATTGGACATTGCTGCCAATACCAGCAACTTCAACACTCCAAACTGGATAATGGGAGATCTCAATCTCCCATCACTACAGCAACATCAGTCATCTTCATTCCTCCATGCCATCGAAAGTCTTGGATATCAGCAACTAATCATGGAGCCCACACACATCAAAGGAAACATTCTTGACATGGTCTTCGCCCCACAATCTGCTTCTACACAAAACAGCAACGTGATAAAATCTATCAATAATGTACCATGGTCAGACCACAAACTCATAATCCTACAAATTCCCTTGGACAACACTCATTCCGTAAACAACAGAAACCTTGACAACACACCAAGAGCCCCATCAAGAGGCTTTCAGCCCTTCAATAAGGATTTTATAATGACAAATACCCAACCACTCCTCAACGATACAACACTTAACCTGGAAGAAGCAATTGAAGCCTGGAATAACAGCCTCAATGCCATTGCTATTCAACCACACAAAAACAACACTTCAAGGAAAAGAACCTCCGCTCCATGGTTCTCTCCCGATCTGCGAGATTCTCTTACGCACCTTAGAAGACTCGAAAAACGCTGGCGCCGATCACCTGCCACTGATGATCATACAGCTTACAATCTCTATTTAGCAACTCACCGTGAAGCAATCACAACCAAGAGGAAGCAGTATCACACTGAGATGCTCAAAAGATCATTAAACAAACCCCTTGATCTTTTCAGCCTAGTAAAATCACTATCAAATGAACCATCATCAGAACAAAAACATGATATTCACCCACAAGAATTTGCTGATTATTTGCAATCTAAACTTCTACAGACGGATGAGCTACAGAAAGTAGATATCCAAGAATCAACCTGCCAAAACACCTTAACATCACTTTCCGCACCTTCAGCTAAACAAATTGAAGACACAATCTCCTCACTCAATACCTCCACCGCTCAAACCGATTCTTGCCCAGCCTTCTGGATCAAGGATCTTAGAAGTGCTTTTAGTCCGTTCATTGCAAGAATCATGAACCTCTCATTTACAACTGGATCCTTCCCATCTGCTCTAAAGCTCACATCCATCAGACCACTTTTAAAAAAACCCAAACTAGACCCAAAAAGAGCTGACTCATACAGGCCTATTGCTAGCATTCCCCTCCTAGCAAAAATCTTTGAAAAAGAGGTGCAACGCCAAATTCAAGACCACATAGATTCCACAGCCCCTCTCGACTACTTTCAACATGGATTCAGGGAACATCATGAAGTTGAAACACTCCTCACCACTCTCCTCAACAACTTACTCACCAGCATAGACAACATCCGCCAAGGCGTTGTGCTAATCTTCTTAGATATAGCAGCAACGTTTGACTCGGTAAATCACGAGATACTCATTACACGTTTGAAGGAAAAAGGCATCGGTAGTTCAGCTCTGGAATGGTGTAAATCTTACCTGGACACCAGAATGCAATATGCAAAATCTGCAACGGGAGAATCAAATCTCTTCCATCAAAAACAAGGTGTGCCACAAGGGTCATCTCTCTCATCTCTCATGTTTAACATCTATATGCAGCCTATCTGCAATATCATCAGATCATTCAACGTGAAATGTATGATATATGCAGATGATATCCTACTTTATATGCCATTTTCTACAATGCAATTAGACCTACTGCCCATAATAAATTGCTTTAATGCAGTATCAGAATGGCTTCTCTCACAGAACCTCCGCATCCAACACAAGAAAACTGAGGTTCTCTTTGTTACGAGAGACCCCAACTTCATTCCACCATCACATATAAGTGTGAAAGGAGCTGATCTAGCCACAAAAGAAACAATAAGATACCTTGGAGTCACACTGGACCACCGTCTCAATTTGAAAACACATGTAAACAATATTACAAAAGCTGTGTACTTCAAAATACGCACACTCAGGCATCTACGCTCATTACTGGACCCAGACGATTTTAGAACCATCTTCCAAGCACTCATCTTGCCGCATTTCGATTTCACCAACTCAATTCTACAAGGTCTCCCACAATCCACCCTAAGTTCTCTTCAACTTGCCATGAATACTGCTGCAAGGATTCTACAAGGAGCGTCCAGGAGCGATCATGTGACGCCAATCCTCAAACAGCTTCACTGGCTCCCGATACAAGGCAGGCTCGAATTCAAAACCGTAATCCTCACATACAAGGCCATCCATGGTTTATCTGCAAACTCACTAATTGATCTCACACAAACACTACCACCAACAAGATCCAGAAGACAAATAGCGATAAACACCCTAATAATGCCGAAGGCCATAACTTGTAGCCGATCAACAGCGAACAGAGCCTTCATGTTCTGCGCCCCAAAACACTGGAACTCCCTACCACCCGAAATTCGTGCCATAACTAACATAGGCCAATTCAGAAAGGCCCTCAAGCATAACCTATTCATCAAATACTACCCTACATAAAGCTTCCCTTCTCAAGCATAACCTATTCATCAAATACTACCCTACATAAAATGCAAAATATTCACTACAAACTTAACCACATTGCCTCCTTTCCCAAGCTCCACTGTCAATCTCATGTAAATACCTCTCTCATGTGATCAAATTAACAGACCAACATTCTATGTATATAGTTTTACCCCCATATTATCCAAGTTTATCGTATCCAAGTTTATCTTCCTGTTTTATGTAAAACCGAGCAGCCTGTTCTGGTCTTTGGTTCTCTGTAAACCGCGCTGATTGTAAATAGCGCGGTATATAAAAAATTGTAATAAATAAATAAATAAGGAGGGACTCGATACAGAGTATCCAGTCTGCGAGAATGAGGAGAGGTGGTAAGAAGTGTCTCCCACATTCTTAACATGAGATCATTCAAAATCTCATGAATGGGCAAGGTAGCTGCCTCCTTAGGAGTTTTGGGATATTGTAAAATTTCTAACTCCTTAGCTCTTGGCTCTGTTTCAGGGGCCACAGTAATGGACAGACCCTGAGCCACCTCCCTGATAAAATCATGAAAGGAAATATCCTCTGGAGGAGACATCCTGCACTTAGGGGAGGAGGGCTCCTCTGGGAGAAGCATTCCTGCATCGACAGAAGTGTCGGAATCCTCAGATTCTTCTGAGGACTCGAAGTACCGTCTGTCCGGATGCTCTTAAAGAGCCCGATACCTGTACTAACCGAAGTCGGTACCGGGAGTAATCGGTACCGGGGTATCGGTACCGGGAGGCATCGGATGACTGGGTACCGGCAATGCAGACACCGATGTCGATGCTATCGGTACCGGTACCAGGGTCAGTGCCGGTACCGGTTGGATTGTCTGTCGTGGTTCCGAGGGCGTCGATGCCGCAAGGAGAGCCGCCAGACTGCGCTCAATAGCCAGGACACTCTGGTCTATCGACGCTGCCGATGCCTGGATGTCGGTAGCGGAGAAGACTGCCGGTACCTCAGAGCATGGCACCAGTAGTTCTGCAGAGGTCGAGTTCTCAAGAACATCCTGGAGCCCCGATAATGCTTTGGAAGCTGAAGCCTCCCGTTGGGGCAATTTTGCCAGTGCAGAATCCTCAAGGGCAATGCCAAAGGCATCTCGCTGCTTAGAAGGAGATCTACCCTTTGAGGACCAGATAGACTTATGTTTAGTTACCTGAGATCCACGGGAGGAAGACGAAGCCCTGGAAGACGTCGATGCCACCGAAGCTGCATCAGAGGGAAACAGGGTACTGAGCTTGGCAGCTCGGTTATGTTGACCTCTCTTGGACATCATGGCACAGGCCATACATTCCGAGATGGAATGGTCAGGACCTAAACATTTCAGACACCACTCATGGGTATCGGTGACGGAGATGGTACCGCTACACTTGGTGCACTTTTTAAACCCCGAGGAGGGCTTCTCCATCGTGGAAAAATTCCTGGGCCTAAGGCCCAAAATGGCGCGTGCTCCTGGAAAAAATGGGAAAAGTACTCAGAAATTTTTTTTTTTTTGTAACGAAAATAAAGAAAAAACTGGCGGTACTGGTAAAGCATCGAGGAAGGCAGACGCGACCACAAAAAAGAAGAAACGTTTTCTGCGGTGACAGGAACACGACCTGCTGGCTCCGCATAAAACGAAGAACTGGAGAGAGGCAGTTGGGAAAGGCGGGAAGGCAGCACGCAGGTGCCGTGGGATGCTCCCAAAAGCTTTCTAATTGGACGCTGGGGAGCGTTCCCGTGCAGGCTCAGTCGGTACCGACGATACCCATATGTGATGACTACATTCCTGCTTGTTCCTGGAGATTAGGATAATTCCCTAAGATTTGGAAGATGGGGGGGATGGGAGATATGGGGGGGTAGTGGGAGGTAGGGGTAGAAAGAAAAGGGGGGAGGGAGGGGGAAAGTGGTGGTTGCTGTGAGAGGATGTATAAAACAAAAAAGGGGGAAGTTGGGGGAAGGAATGGGGAAAGGGTAAAGAGCTAATAATTATAATCGCATTAGCAATGTGCTGTGCTTTACTGCTCGTTAATATGAGATGTTTGATATCTGTATGTTATATTGAAGTGTTAACAATGTTGATTTTGATTGTTAATAAAAATGATTCAAACTAAACTTACTACTTGCTCTTCTGATCCTATCTCCACCTGTCAAAACTCCATTTCCTCTTCTATCATCCCTTCCATCTCACTTCTCACTCTCCACTGCCACAGTTCCTGCAGTCTTCAAGCATGCTGTGGTCACACCTCTCCTTAAGAAACCTTCTCTTAAAATGGAACAGGGAAGAACTATCATAGTTTGGCCGGATAGCAGCTCTCTAGATGATGCTCTTACCTTGCCTGCTTTATTTTTTTCAGGTTCTCCCACTTCGGGTACCACGAATGGTGCTTCAACGTTTATAAAGGAAACTGTTTTTATTTGTGTGGCGATATCAGCTGCCACGGATAGCGCAGAGAATACTGTATGCTACACGCCATAAGAGGGGGCTGGGAATGTCGGACATAGCATACTATTACTTAGCAGCTCAAATGAGGCAGGTTATGGAATGGCGCGATTTGGAGAAAGGTAAGCGTTTCTGGTCTATTAAACAATATTGGGTAGGGGGTTAACGGTTGAATCATATTCCATGGGTGGTGAAAGGTACATTACGAGGGGAGTGGACTGAGAATCCTTACATTCATCACTTATGGGGTAAATGGAGGAGGGGGTGGCGCAGAGTGGACTCCCTCCATATGGTTTCGATGCTGGCCCCGATTGGTGCTACTCTGGATTTTGGTCTGGGAAGAGAGGGGATTTTTTTTTAAAGCGTTGGGCTGATCGGGGCCCATATATGTTTGAGAAATTGTTAGAGTCGGGGGGAAATTAAATCATTTGAAAAATTGAAGGAGGAATATGAACTGGGAACGCGGGACTTTTTTGCTTATCTGCAGGTGGTTCATTTTCTGAAACAAAAGAACCATAAGGGGAGAAATGAGGAGGGGTTTAATGCCCTAGAAGCCTTATGGCTGGGACATCATCAATCTAGAGGGTTGATTTGCCTGCTATATACCAGCCTGCACGTCTCGAGGGGGGCGGGAGAGAAATTTGGTTATATGAAGGAATGGGAAAGGGATTTAGGGGTAAGTTGGGATGAGAATGAATGGAAGTCCATATGCATGGGGGCAGCAAAATCATCACTATGCACCACAATTAAGTAGAATGCATATAAATTGTTGATGAGATGGTATTATACCCCGGTAAGGTTCCAGCAGATGTTTTCAGTGGTCTCAGACCAATGTTGGCGAAGCTGTGGGGCCAGAGGGTACTTACCTACATATGTGGTGGGAATGCCCAGTGGCCAAGTCTTACTGGGTACAGATCAGGAAGCAGATGGGGAATATCTTTGGGGTAGTGTTCGATGGTTGCCCCATATTTTTTCTGTTGGGGGTTTGGCCAGATACTTTACAACATAGATGGTGCAGACCGATACGGACATGCATAATTGCAGCTCGTTGTGAGCTAGCATGGAAATGGAAGCAGAAAAGTTCCCCGGAGTTGGAATATTGGATAAGCAGACTCCAAAAAGTGACCCCTCATGGAGCGTTTGACAGCGCTCCATAGTAATAAGGGGGGAACGTTTGATCAACAATGGAGACCGTTAGTGGACTATTTACAATCACACTGAATCCTGTAGGGGAGCGGGCAGGGGGAGGGGAAAGGGATGGGGGAAAAGGTTAGCTGTATAAAAGATTGTTTGAATATTCTGACTATCATGTGAAGGGGCAGAAATCTGAGCTGTATTGGATATTAAAATATGATTATAAAAACAGTTAAAAAAAAGAGAAGAACTTTCTCTTGACCCTAGTTGTCCTAATTATCGACCCATCTCCCTTCTTCCCTTCATTTCTAAACTTCTTGAACATGCAGTCCTCCGCCATCGTCTTAAATATTTAACTCTCAAGCCCTGCTGGATCTGGCTTTCGTCCTTACATTCTACTGAGACGGCACTTGCCAAGGTCTCCAGTGACTTGTTCCTGGCTAAATCCAAGTGTCTTTACTCTATCCTCATCTTCCTTGACCTTTCTGCTGCTTTCGACATGGTTGACCACCATTTTCTCCTTGACACATTGTCCTCACTTGTTTTAGGGACTCTGTACTGACTTGGTTCACTCCTTATTTATTTTATTTATTTAGCAAGCATTTGTAGCCCGCTCCTTCCAGCGATCAGAAGCGGGTAGGATTACTATTGTGAAACTGCCGAATCAAGGCAGGTACAAATTTTGTTTACATACAGATTGTCAGAAAAGCACATCATACAGAGTTAACACTTCTTAGCTATGGGGGAGTTCATTTACATATATACATAAATACATATATACATATATACATAAATACATATATACATATATATCTCTACCATCGCTCTTTAAATGCTTCTTCTGGTGGCTCCTCCTCTACTGCTACCCCACTCTCAGTTGCTGTATCCCAGGGATCTGTTCTCTGCCCTCTCCTTTTCTCTCTTACACCCAAGTCCCCTTGGTGCTCTCATCTCCTCTCATGGATTTCAGTATCATTTTTATGCCAATGATTTTCAGATCTCTTTCCACACCTGATATCTCTTCGACGCCCCAGACCCACATCTCTGCCTGCTTGTCTATCACCACCTGGATGTCTCAGTGCCGTTTGAAATTAAATATGGCCAAGCTGAACTTATTTTTCACCCTAAGCCTTCCTCCCCCTTCCTCTCTCTGTGGATAACTCTTCTACTTCCTGTTTCCTTGGCCTGCAACCTTGGGGTCATCTGACTCCTCCCTTTTCTTCTCCTCACATATTCAACTGATAGCTAAAACCTGTCATTTCTTTCTCTATATCAACGACAAAATTCACCACTTCCTTTCTGAACACACTACTAAAACATTTGTCCACTCTAATTACTTCACTGTCTTGACTATTGCAACCTCCTTCTTGCTGGCCCTCCCTCTTAGTCACCTTTCTCCCCTTCAATCTGTTCAGAATTCTGCTGCACCACTAATCTTTCACCAGTCTCGATGTACTCTCATAACTTGTCTTCTCAAATTACTTCATTGGCTTGCTTTCCATTTCTGTATCCAATTCAAGCTGCTTCTTCTGACTTACTGTATAAGTGCACGGACTCTGCCACTCTCTACCTTTCCTCTCTCTACACCCCTCCTCATGAATGCTGCTCTCCTATAGGCTTACTTCTCTCTTTGCCCTTTTCTTCCACTGCCAACTCCAGACTTCGGTCCTTTCATTTTGCTGTTTCTTATGCCTGGAACAGGCTCCCTGAATTTACGCATCAGGCTTCATATCTCTGCCGCTTTTCAAGTCCATGCTGAAGACTCACCTCCTTGAAACTGCTTTTGGATCCTGACCCCTTTTCCTTATGTCTCCTCAACCTTCGCTTTTCCCCTTATTCTTATCTTTTGTCTTGTCTGTCTTGGATTCTAAGCTCTAATGAGCAGGGATCTTATTATGTTTGTAGAGCGCTGCATATGCCTTGGAGTGCTTTATAAATGTTTAATAGTAGCAGCAGTAAACACTACATCATCTGTCCCTGAAAAGCACTGGATCATGACCCTAAGAGAAATACAGAGAATGAAGATGTTATGATCACCTGGGACATTACCATTCCAAAGGGGAAAAAAAAACTGGATGCGAGGAAACCCGACAGTGGTAAAGGAGAAAAACACCAGAACGGTACTGATACCCCGATCTACAGCCAAAATGCTTCTGAAATAAATTCAGTCATACTTTACTAAGTCTGGGTCACCGAGAATGAAAATCATGCTTAAAATGGTATACTGGCTCATTTTCTATTGACACTGCTAGGTCAGTAACATAAGAAAAAAAAGAAATGCCATACTGGGTCAGACCAAAGTCCATCAAGCCCAGTATCCTGTTTCCAACAGTGGCCAATCCAGGTCACAGTACTTAGCAGTTTCCCAAAAAGAAACACAGGTACTGTGGTGAAGACTCCCCTCCAGAGGAAATGGAGATAGAGGAAAATCCTGATAGAAGGGATGACACACAGGATTTCCAAAACTGACTTGGAAAAAACAGTTATCGGCTGAGCTGAAGACAAGCCCCAGCCCAGGGGAGGAGTTTATTTTATTTATTTATTTTATTTACATCTCTTATATACCGCACTATTTGCGATCAGCGCGGTTTACATAGAACAAACAATATCCGACAATAAACAAGAGTCAGGTCATTACAATGAACAGGAGCAGTAAACTTGGATAACAGGGGAAACTATCTACATGTGTGGAACATTGAACAAGGTAACTGTATATATGAGAGATGGAGTTATTGTGTGTTGCTCATACATGGTGGCTGGGGTTCGGGGGAGCCTGAGAGGTATTTAATGAAGAGGAAGTGTTTTAAACTGGCTCAAGTTGGGGATAGCTCTGATGTGTGGTGGTAGGGAGTTCCAGAGGCTTGGGGCACTCAGACTGAAGGCTCTGTTTGAAGTTGATATGGCGCATCTTGTCATCACTTTTGGTATTGCTAGTATGTTGGCTGCAGAGGTTCTTCTTATCCTGTTGGGTGTGGGTGGTTGTATGAGGTCACATATTGAAGAGGCGGATAACCCGTTGATGGCTTTGAATGTCATCACTAAGGTCTTGAAGCTAATCCTGGCTTGGATGGGGAGCCAGTGAAGCTGCATCAGGAGGGGTGTGATGTGCTCTCTCCTTGGTGCTCCAAAGAGGATTCGCGCAGCGCAGTTCATGGCAAGTTGTAAGGGATGTAAGGTTGTCTGGGGGAGTCCTTGTAGGATGGCGTTTGCATAGTCAAAATGAGGGATGATGAGGGCTTGGTAGATGGTACGGAAGTCGCTCAGCTCGAGTAGAGGACGTATGTGTCTGAGGGATCTGATCTTGAAGTAGATTGCTCTTACTATTTTTGCTATGTGCTGCTTCATGTTGAGGTTCTGATCCAATGTGACTCCGAGATACCGTATGGCTGATTTTACTTGTAGTTTGGCGTTGTCTACTTCCAGTTGGTTAGGTGGAGTGAATTCTGGATTTCTAGAGATGAACAGGACCTCAGTTTTCTTATGTTGGATACGCAGATTTTGGGAGAGGAGCCATTCTGATATTGCATTGAAGCAGTTGGTTAGTGGGGTGAGGTCCGGGAAATCCAGTGATATTGGCAGGTACAGTAGGACATCGTCTGCGTAAATCATGCAACTCACATTGAAGGATCTGATGATGTTACAGATGGGTTGGATATAAATGTTAAACATAAGTGACGATAGGGAGGATCCTTGAGGGACTCCTTGACTTTGTAGGAATGGCTCGGATGTGGTTCCGTTTGTTCGTACATGTTGCCATCTTCCAGACAGGTAAGACCTACACCACTCAAGCGCTGTTTCGGTAATGCCTTTCTCTCTTAGTCGAATCAGGAGAATCTCGTGGCGGACTGAGTCAAAGGCTGCCGCAATATCTAGAAAGATAAGTGCGAAACCTGTACGTGAGTTGTCAATGCCTGAGATTATGGTGTTGAAAAGAGTAGTGAGTAGTGTTTCCACTCCGTGTGACTCTCTGAACCCGTGTTGTGATGGATCTAGAGGTGCGTTAGTGTCCACATGATCTTGTAGCTGCCTGTAGACTATTTTTTCAACGATTTTGGCGAGCATCGGGATACTGGATATGGGTCTGTAAGACTCGACCTTTTGAGGGTCTAATTTGGTGTCTTTAAGCAGCGGTCTAACGGAGGTCTGTTTGAGCGTGGATGGGAATGACCCGGTGCTGAATGATAATCCTATCATTTTAGCTAAGATTGGGGCAAGGTCGGATCGCAGATCTTTTATCCAGAATGCTGGACATGGATCTGAGTATGAAGTAGAGGTATTTAGGGTAGCAATGGTGTCTTCGATAGTTCTCTTAGACGGAGTGGTAAAAGTGGTTAGAAACGCTGTGCGTGCTTTGTCATCAGGAGGGACTGGTATCATCATCTTGTCAGTCTTGCATAGTTTTGATTGCATAAATACGGCGTAATCCTGTGGGTGTATAGATCCTGTGCGTTCCGGAGTCGGTTCTTTGGCAAGATATTTGACCAGGTTGAAGAGGTCATGCGGTTTGTTTAATGAACGTTTCAGAGTGTCAGTGTGATGTTGTTTCATCTTGTCCGTGACTGCCCTGCGATGTGTGTGTAGGAGTTGGATGTATGCTGCTTGGTCACTGCTGGTACGTGATTTCCTCCAGCGTTTTTCCGATCTTCGTAGGAGGGTTAGTGACGCCCTTAGGTCAGCTGTGAACCATGGTGCGGATGGTCTTTTCTTTGGGGCTTTAGATGTGGGGGGACGGATTGCGATCGAGCTGAGTCTGCTGTTCCACGTGGAGATTAGGACATCTAGGTCTTGTGAGGTATTGTCAAGGAGAGAGTTTGTTTCAGCCAGGATGCGTTCTTTGTTAAATGGGTGAAATCTTCTGGTATTTGCGGTTGTGTTTGTTTGTGAGTTCGTAATGGGTCTCAATGACTTGATGGGGGTCGGAATTTGAAAGGAAATGAGCTTATGATCCGACCATGGAACTGCTGTTAGTGATAACGTGATGTTTTGTGCTTGCTGAAGCACCGTTTGTGGGGCGTATATCAGGTCGAGAACGTTGCCCTTTGTGTGTGTAGGTTCATGAACCAATTGGGTGTATCCCAAGATATCTAGGGCTTCTGTGAAGGCGGCTGCTTGATTGTCCTGTAGGGATGGTAAGTTAAAATCTCCTAGTATCCAGTTAGGTTTATGTGGAACATGGGTATTTGATGCTAAGTTTATGATATTGGAGAGGTTGTCTGGATCCGCAGAGGGCGCTCTATAAATAAGGTTTATGGAGCAAGAGTGGTTGGAAATAGATAATGTTTCAAGGGAATTGGTGTTGCTGGCTTCTTCCATTTTGAATTGAAGGTCAGATCTGGTGATGATGGCAACTCCTCCACCCCTTTTGTTTTGCCTGTGGCTGGTGAAAGTGACGAAGTTGGGTGGGAGAAGTTGGTTGAGGATGGTATTGTCTTCCGGTGAGAGCCAGGTCTCGGTAATCATAATGATATCTAAATTATGATGGGTTATTGTTTCAGTGATTGCTGGCCATTTTTTGCGAAGTGATCGAGAGTTAATGAGTGCGCACTTCAGGCTGTTAGTGTGTGGGCGTTTATTTTGCTTTAGTTTTGGGGAATTTTGTAGAGGGATATGAACTAGATGGGGGCGGCGTGGATAGCTCGCTCCATGATAAAGGTTGTTGGAGTCATTGGGCCATTTTCTTCCGCTAGTATAGAGCGTTGGGATGTGGTTTTGTGATGTCATTAGTGCTAGTGAGCTGGATGGCAAAATAGTGAGTAGCAGGTAGAGACTCAATAGAGTGAGGATTATGTGCTTCATTTTGGGTCTATCTGTGCCGGTGCAAAGTTAGGCTGCAGAGTTAGGCTTCAGCACTGATTGGGCACGCCCAGGGGAACGACAGGGAGTGCCAGGAAATGAAGCCCTTTTTAAATCCTCAGACAGGATTGGCAACGGAGGCAGCAAGGCTGACAAGGCAGGCAGCAAGAAACGAAGCAGATGAGAAGCAGCTTCCAGTGCACGTTGGTCTTCAGGAGAAACTTGGAATCAAAGGGGAAAAACACTAGAACCCTGGGAGAAGGCAGAACCCTGGAACAGTAAGCCTTGGAGCCCAATATACTCTCAAGGAGATCCTTACTACACAGTAGAGCCTAAACGTGAGAAGGCTAGCAAACCCAGCTCTTGGAGAAAAGGTATTTTGTCTGGTGGCTAACAGTGCTATAAAAACCAGGAACCAAAACAGGAAAGAAGTTTTTCTGAGAGAAATTCCCCTAGCAGAAGAACTAGCCATAAGGCTCCTGAGTTTCTAGAGAGGAGAGAGTCCTGGAAGAAAGGTGCCTGTTCTTATGCCAAAGTCTCTGATAAAGGTAAAGCTGAATTTCCTAATTTTAATGCCTTGCTGGAGAAACCCTTTTATTGTGCTGACCTCCCTAAGCCAAACTCTGCAACAGGAGCAGATAGTGAGTGGGGGAAGGGTGTGACCCTTACCGGAGACTATCAAGCAGCTAAAGAGCAGCTACAGGCTGAATTGCTTCTAAAAGAGTTTCAGCAATTTCTGGAGCTAAAGTCAGGGAAACATAAGAAACCTGATGAAGAGAACAATTGCCTTAGCCCAGATGAATGTATGCAGATAGATAATGATGTGACTACCTTGAGTTATGATCCTTGTGCAATGGATTGCTCTTTATGTTTTAGAGAGTAACAGTGTAAAGAAGCATCTGGAGTTTGTATGAGAAGAATACAAAGCGTTTGCTATACCTGTTGCCTAGTCGTGAAAGTTCACAAATTGTTTTCACCTGTTTCTGTAAAGCCACGCTGTGAGGAGAACAGCTGTTACTGTGAGGCTGCAATAATCCCAAGCAACCTGTCAGACGGCTGCCTGGGTGAGAATGTTCACAGTCTTGGCAAGTGCATATATCAATATGATTTGCAAGGGATTGTGGGCAATGCAGTCCATTCACACCAGACACAGCTGCTCACAATAATTAGTTGTGCTTGAGGTTAAAGCCAATAAGATATTTATTTATGGGGTTATTTCTCCCAACACAAATATGTTTGGTAGCACATAAATCAGGTTACTTGCTTTCAGTGTTAAACTTGGAAAAACAAAATCAGGAAAACATTTGAACTTGTCAGGCAATCAAAGCAAAAGAAATAAGACCTGGTTGGTAACAAACTGGTCTTTTCTGTAGGCTTTAGCTAATATTTTCTTAGCAGTGTATCAAACAACAAACAAAAATACACAAAGAAGGGGAAAAACTGTTCTTTTCAGGTTAACTTCTTATATCTTCCCACATAGATTCAGAAGTGATTCCCTCAGAGCTCACAAGCAATTAGGTAAGGCTCAATTGCTAGCAGTTACCCAGCTGAAACCCCTTAGCTGGCTTGCTTTCTACTGCGTGGCTAAAAATCCTATTCAGGAGCTTTTCTGAGCAGATTAAAGAACAAGTTTGTATTTCTTTGTGATGGTTGCTGTACTTTGTAACAGGAAATTACCAAAGGAGTTTAGACAGAGAGCAGTCCATGTAAACACATTCTTCATCTGCAACGTCTCCCCTTTCAACAATCATGGGCTCAATATCATGGATTGGCACAGATGAATTTCTCAATGGAGCACTTTCAGGAGAATACTTGTTTCCCTGCTGTCTTTCAAGGTTATAGCTAGGGCATAGATCAGTGTTCATACCTGAGCTTCCATTGCTGTTAGAGTTCCTCTCTATATAGCCTGGCCAGTATGTAGTCCAGTTCTTATGTCCAGCCTTCCAATCCAGATCCCTGGACACTGGATCTCTCTTCACATACCTTCTGGCACGGGTCTTAGGGTCCCTTCCACGTGCAGCCGTCTCCCTCACAGGTACCGTCTGGAGATTCCTAGCTCTGCAGCACCATTCCTCTGGCTTTCCCCAGTCCAATGGTGTATGCTGGCCCTTGGAATGCCTCCCAGTATACGTACTGCTCCAGACTCCTCTAGACCTCCCAAAGGCTTTTCTCTTCTTTCTTCCAAAGGGTTTCTTGCCCTGTCTGTCCGTCCGGTTTGGCTTCTGCTTCTGATGATCCTCCAGATGAAACTGAGGATGAGGATCAAGATGAGGATATCCAAGCTGATCATGAAGATGATGATGATGAGGATAATTCTCTGTAGAATAAACTCTACCTTTATTCTGCTTAGATGAGTGCTCCACCCTAACACAGCGCAGCTGTGCTGAATCAGGCCCTGCCCTTTGAGATTAGTGCTTAGGGATTACCTCATAGCCCTCCTGATTGAACACACGTTTCCCCACTTCAGCTCCTCTAATGGCTGTTGGAAACCTGGTGCATTCTGGGACTGGTATTCTTTTATGGGAAAATTCTGTTTTCTTATTTCTACCAGAACTGACAGGTTGCTTTGTTTAGAGTCACTTCACCTTTTCTATAGCTCCTTCCTGAGCTATGATAAGCTTCCTTATCACAAACCACACGAGGCAAAGCTGAGTAGAAGCTACCATGACTGTGTAAAGCTGAGTTAAAGCTATTTGATTTCAGTTGTTTTCCTGACTTCCTGATTTCACCTTTATGTTGAAAGTTGCACCTTTACGTTATGCACCTTTGAATTGTAATGCGTTGAAAATATCCCCACAACAAATAAATTTCTTGCAAGCCTTATCACTTGAGTCACAACTACAACTTTCATCCCTAAAGAAAAAAAAACAAGTGTACTACGAATCCCAGCATTCAGAGGGATCAGTACCAGCTTTATTCATAAGGGACATTATATAAGGCCACTCCTGCCTGTAAGCTCTAGGGCCCAGGCAGGAGCGTCGCAGTACTACAATGCTTGTAATTAGGGCAAGAAGTGGATTACCTGGTCCTCTTTAATAATGGTTTATGGACCTTTCCTAAAGGAACTTGTCCTAACCTTTTTTAGCTATACTAACAGCTTTTACTAGAGTTTGATTACGCACCGAGTGAAAAAATATTTTCTCTTATTAGTCTTAAATGGGTTACACTGTAGCTTCATTGCATGTCCCCTAGTCTTTCTACTTTTTGATGGTGTAAAGAATCAATTTAAGTTTACCCGTTCCATTCTATTCATTAATTTATAGAGTTCTATCATATCTCCCCTTAGTTGTCTCCTTTCCAGGTTGAAAAGCCCTAACCATTTAAGCCTCTTCTCAGAGGGATATCCTTCCATCCCCTTTACAATTTTGGTGGCTCTTTTCTGCAGCTTTTCTAACTCTAAGGATAACGTCAGCACCGATGGAGCCCGCCTGGAAGCATCACCCTAACTTCCAAAGAAAACCTTTGGGAGATGTACCACGCATGCATGGTCCACTTCCTGCCTACAGTGCCATCTTGCCTCAGTCTAATGACATGGCTAAGACTGCAAAAAACTTAACACGCAGTAAAGAAGCAACTCCAAAGGGAGGTGGGAGGGTTGTGACGACATTCCTGCTGTTCCCAGAGAACACCTTTTGCAGGTTAGTAACTACGCTTTCTCTGGGAACAAGCAGGAAGTTAATCCTCACATATGGAACACCCCAGCTAAAGGCTACCCATAACCTGTAAAAATGCCACAGAGATCTGCAAAGGATGAGCAGTAAGGAGCATCAGCAGTTGAGTCCCTAACTGAGAGACCCAAGTGTCTGGCGGGGAACCAGCACTCCGGCAGCCTGAACACAGAAAGGTTGGAGGGCAGGAGTTGCCTACACCCCGAAGAAATTAGAGTACAGTCTGACTGAAAACACTGTCCCGTCAGGATTCCCTCTCCAGGCAGTAGTGAGCTGTGAAGGTATGGACCAAAGACCAGGTTGCGGTCTGGCAGATTTCTATCACAGGTACGGAACACAGGTTTGCTACAGAGGTAACCAGAGGTAACCATGGCCCTGACATGGTGTGCCATGACTCTCAGGTCCAGTGAGATCCCCGCCTCCTCATAGGAGAGAGTAATGCAGTCCATCACTCAAGCAGTTTGCTTAGTTACTGGGAGCTCCAGATGGCTGGGGTCAGGATATGAAAAGCTGCAGTGCTTTGCAGTGGCCCCGAGTCTGTTGCAGATTGGATTATAAAAGGGCCCTGTCCTAAGTAGAAGAACAGTCTCCACCCTGTCGGCATAAGGCATGGCCTTGTCTTGGCCCGTGAGGTAGATTGCTCTTAGGAGCATCCCTCTGTATGTCACAAGAGCAGAGGGCTGCCGCCTCCTGGCAGAGGGAGTATGACCCTCTGTCCCTTTGTTAACGTAGAACATTGAGACCTGGTCGTCATCTGGACTAACACTGACTGGTGCTGCAGCCGGTGGCAGAAGGCTCTGAGATCCAGAAATATCACCCAGAGCTCCAGCAGATTGATTTGCATCTGGGACTCTGTCTGGGACCAGCTGCCTAACATCTGGAAGCCCTCACAATGCACTCCACAGCCCCGTAAGGAGACATCCATGGTGAGGACCTTCTGAGGGATGGGTGCCTGGAAGGGCAATCCCAGCTCAAAGGTGACGAGAGATCTGCCACCAGCCAATGAAGTCAGCCTGCCTGTGGCTTGTCTCCACTGAAAGTGGAGACACCATTGGACCACTCACATGCAGTTGGGCGTATGGGGTCACATGAACCATAGAGTCCATGTGGCCCAGCAGGTGAAGAAGCAGCCGGTCATGTAGTGACTAGCATTGCTGTACAGGAAGAGCATTTTGAACTTTTCCTTTATCAGGAACTTGTTCAGATCTCGCAGATCCAGGATGGGCCCGAGACCCCCTGTTCTTTTGGGGATGAGGAAATACTAGGAGTAGAAGCAGGTGCCCTAAAATATGTTTTGGCACTAGCTCTACCGTCTTATCCTCGAGGAAACCTGCGAGCTCGGTGAGAAGCAGGGTGTGGAGGAGGAGAGGTCTTATGGGCTCTCCTGGAAAGTAAGAGGGTGGCATCTGCCGTAGATAAAGAAGGTAGCTCTCCTTGACAACTTGTAGGACCCAGGCCTCTGAGGTGATGGTGGGCCACCTGTGGGCAAACAGAGCCAGCTGCCTTCCTGTGGGCTGTAGAGGACTCCTAGGAGAGAGGTGGTCATGCCCAGCTTCTCCCTGGTTTAGCCAGGGCCGGTGCCTGGGACATGGGGGTCTTTTGCTTACAGGGGCCATAACCCTACCCATTTATGCTGTTGGCTGTGCTGTGGGGCCGAAAAGGCCTGAAACTGTGAGATACTACCAAAGTCGCCCTTTTTCCACGGGAAAAAGGGCATCTTTCCTGGGGCCTTCTTACAGAGCTACACTGAGGTCTTTGAGAGTCTGGTCCTCGTTAGGAAGCAGTCTCAAACTCTGCTGCTTTGCTTGCCATGGGTTTCCTGAAGAGGTCCTCTCCAATACAGGGGACATCAATAAATCGGGAACTGGTTAAAAGATAGAAAGCAGAGGGTAGGGCTAAATGGCCAATTTTCCCAATGGAGAAAGGTGAATAGTGGTGTACCCCAGGAATCTGTGCTGGGTCCACTGCTTTTTGACATATTCATAAATGACCTGGAAAGAGGACTAACGAGTGAGGTTATCAAATTTGCAGATAACACAAAACTATTTAAAGTTGTTAAACCCCAAGAGGATTGAGGAAAATTGCAAGAGGATCTTGATAAATTGGAAGACTGGGCATCAAAATGGCAGATGAAATTTAATGTGGACAAGTGCAAAGTTATGCACCTAGGGAAGAGCAACCCAAACTATGGTTATACAATGCAAGGTTCCACATTAGGAACCACCACCCAGGAAAAAGATTTAGGCGTCATTGTGGATAACATGTTAAAACCCTCGGCCCAGTGTGCAGCGGCGGCCAAGAGAACAAATAGAATGCTAGGTATCATAAAGAAAGGAATGGAAAATAAAACAAAGGCTATTATAATGCCTCTGTATCGTTCCATGGTGAGACTGCACCTTGAATAGTGTGTGCAATTCTGGTCACCGTATCTTAAAAAGGATATAGTGTTATTAGAAAAGGTTCAGAGAAAAGCCACCAAAATGGTAAAGGGGATGGAAGGATACTCCTATGAAGAAAGGCTAAAAAGGTTAGGGCTCTTTAACCTGGAAAAGAGACGGCTGAGGGGAGATATGATAGAAGTCTATAAATTAATGAACGGAGTGGAACGGGTCAACGTAGATTGATTGTGTACTTTATCAGAATATAGAAAGACTAGGGGACATGCAATGAAGCTACAGGGTAAACTATTTAAGACTAATAAAAGAAAATATTTTTTCACTCAACGTGTAATCAAACTCTGGAATTTGTTACCGGAGGATGTAGTAAAGGCTGTTAGTATTTGTTAGTGTAGCTGGGTTTAAAAAAAGGTTTGGACAAGTTCCTGGAGGAAAGGTCCATAAACCATTATTAAGAAGGGACCCAGGATATCAATGCTTGACCCAGTACAAGCATTGTGGAACCTGTGTCTTTTGGGGAATCTGCTAGGTACGTATGACCTAGATTGGCCACTGTTGGAAACAGGATACTGGGCTTGATGGACCTTGGTCTGACTCAGTATGACATATCTTATGTTCTTATGTTCTTAATTTGTCTTGAACCCATTGTTTGAGGTCAGATGATTGCAGACATGCCTAGCATCGGGCACAGAACGAACACTGAACGAACGAACCCAAAGAGCAACGCCAAGGTGAGCTGGCTGAGGAGTGGTTAAGAAACTGGTAAGAAAACCAGATAGAAATGAGAAAATAGAGACACTGAGGGCTCCACGAAAAAAAGGACACTAAGGCAAGATGGCACCCTTGGGTGGGAAGGGGACCACGCATGCACTGTGCTGGGCAGATGCTTCTGCGCATACTCCGTTGGAGCAGACTCACCCATAAGCGAGGACTGAATTCCTGCTTCTTACTGGAGAATTCTTAAGATACAGCGTCCAGAATTGAATACAATATTCAAGGTACAGTCGCAACATGGAACGATACAGAGGCATTATAATATCCTTTGTTTTATTCTCCATTCCTTGCCTTGATTCCTAGCATTCTGTTTGCCTTCTTGGCTGCTGCTGCACACTGGGTGGAGGATTTCAATGTGTTGTCCATGACGACGCCTAAATCTTTTTTCTGGGTGATGGTTCCTTATGTGGAACCCTGCATTGTGTAACCCTAGTTTTGGTTGTGCTTTCCTAGGTGCATAAAACTTTGCACTTGTGTACATTACATTTCATTTGCCATTTGAACGTCCAGTCTTTGAATTTATCAAGGTTCTCTTGCAATTTTTTTACAATCCTCTTGGGGTTTTAACAACTTTGAATAATTTTATGTCATCTGCAAATGTGACTACCTCATTTGTTGCTCCCATTTCCAGGTCATTTGCGAATATGTTAAAAAAAACAGCGGACCCAGCACAGATCTCTAGAGTACTCCACTATTCACTTTTCTCCATTGAGAATATTGTCCATTCAGCCCTACCCTCTGCTTTTTATCTTTTAACCAGTTCCTGATCCACAATGGTACACTGCCTCCTATCCCATGACTTTTTAACAAAACCACAAGGCTCTCATGAGGGACCTTAAAGGCTTTCTGAAAATCCAGATACAACTATATCTACTGGCTCATCTTTGTCTACCTGTTTATTCACACCTTCAAAAAATATAACAAATTAGTAAGACAAGACCTTCCTTGAGTAAAGCCATGTTGGCTTTCTCCCAACAAACCATGATTATCTACATGCTCATTAATTTTGTTCTTTTTAATGGTTTCTACCAATTTGTCCGGTACTGATGCCAGCATTTAGCTCCCTGGATCACTCCTGGAACCCTTTTAAAAAATTGACTTTACACAGTATTTGCTTTCACAGCAAGCTTCTTCTCAAATTCCGTCTTTGCCTGCCTTATCAATGCCTTGCATCTAACTTGCTAGTGGTTATGTTGTTTCCAGTTTGTCATTTGGCTCCCTTTTCCATTTCCTGAAAGAAGCTTTTTTGGCTACAACAGTCTTTGACCTCACCTTTAAACAATGCTGGTAGTTTTTTGGACTTCCTTTCATCTTTCTTAAAGCGTGGAATACAGTTGGTCTGGGTTTCCAAGATAGTATATTTAAACAACGCCCATGCTTGAAGTAAATCTTTAACCTTTGCAACTGCTCCTTTTAGTTTTTTCTTACTATTTTCTCCATTTTATCATAGTCTCCCTTTTGAACGTTAAAAGGCAGCACTGTGGCCCTAACACCCTTATCTCTTGTACCAGATCTTGTGCACCACTAAGGATTAGGTCCAAAATGACTTTCCCTCTTGTCAATTCATGAACCAGCTGCTCCAAGAAGCAGCCATTTATTTCATCTAGAAACGTTCTCCAGAGGATGTCGTGTCATGATACTGACCCAGCCGATACCGGGTAATTGAAATCACCCATTATTACTGTATTGTAACTTTTGTTAACTTCCCCGATTTCTTTGAGCATTTCATCATCCATTTGTTCATTCTGGCCAGGCGTTCGGTAGTACACCCCCCCTCCCCCCCCCCCACACACACACTGCTATCGCCTTGCCCTTTTTACATGGCATTTCAATCCATAGAGATTCTATCGTGTATTTTGTTTCCTGCAATACTTTAATGCTGTGTGACTCAATACCCTCTCTAACAGAGCGCAACCCCTCCATACGACCTTGACTTTGGAATTGCTAAAGATATGCGAGTTATAACGGAAAAGGATCTCAATTTAAACCATAAATTACTAAAATACATGCACATCTTCAACTGGATTTGTGATAAATATATTTTTTGTTTGGATAGTACTTGCTTTTCAGACAGAATAACGAATGAAGCAATTTGAAGGTGCTATTGCAACATACATGATACAAATTGCATTAATGTTATTCCTAGAAGTCACAGATGTAATCCTGCGCAACATTTTCTAAATGAACGTGACATGTCAGCAGTATTTTGGCTATAGAACAGTCTTCTTAGTGTTTGATTTTGCTGTTTGGCCAAAGTGAGAGATGCCTCGTAATTGTTTGAACAATGCAGATCACTTCTGCTACGTTTGTGGTGAAGTGACTTTTGCATCACAAAAAGGCAGTATTAACGCTTTGATTAAGAAAGCCTACCACCTTTACTTTGGCTGCAAAATTGGAGAGCAGGACAAGAGCTGCACTCCCATACACATGCTGCAAAATCTGTGCATTAAATCCTCGCCAGTGGTTGAATATGAAAAGAAAATCCATGCCTTTAGCAGTGCCAATGACTTGGAGACAACCGACAGATCATATCAGCAATTGTTACTTCTGCATGGTGCCTCCTGTTGGGAAATGTTTGTCGAAGAAGAAAAAGTGGACTTCGCAGTATCCAAACATTCTATCAACTATATACCCAGTCTCCACAGAGGAGGAATGCCGGTTCCTAATACTCCAGAATCATTCTCACTTGTGTTAGGAGAGGAAGAAGGGGAATAAACTTGTGGTCCTGAAACATCAATGTCACGATCCAGATTTTCTCCCATCCTCCTCCTCTGAACTACATCTCACAACACAAGGTGAATTGAATGACCTTGTCAGGGATTTAGAACTACCTAAGAGTAAGGCAGAACTGCTGGACTCCAGACTGTCAGAAGATATTAGGATTTCCAAGTTCCATGATCATCAAAAGGATCTTGTTACATTCTTCTTCATAGAAGGTAATCTTATAGTCTGCAACAATATCATTTGTCTAACAGCAGCCCTTAACATCATTTATCATCCAGATGAGTGGAGACTGTTCATTGATGAGTCTTTAAAGCCATTTTGCTGCCATGTTTTGCCATTGATTCCAGTAGTCCACATGAAGGAAATCTATGACAGTATAAAACAGCTGTTGAGATGCCTAAACTATGACCATCAGTAGCAGCTTTGTGGTAATTTGAAAGTCATTGTTCTATTGCTCGGTCTGCAGACTGGATAAAAAATGCTACTGTTTTCTCTGTGAATGGAATAGTCGTGCAAAAGATTCCTACTACATCTAGAGAGAATTGCCACTCCAACAATCGTTGGCGCCTGGGAAGAAAAGTGTGCAGCATCCACCACTTTTTGAATCAAGGAAGATTTTGTTTTCATTAAGCCGGGTCTAATGAAAAATTTTGTCAAGGACATGGACAAAACAAAACCAGCTTTCAAGTATCTCAGTGGGAAATTTCCAAGACTAAGTGAAGCTAAGATAAACGAAGGTGTCTGTTGGTTCTGAGATTCGTGAACTTCTTTGAGATAATGTATTTAACCATGCACTACGTGGCAAAGAGGATGGCATAGAAAGTCTTCCAGTTAGTGGCAACATGTTCTCAGAAACAACAAAGGCAGACAACTACCGGGAGTTGGTGGAAAAAAACTCAATGCATACAAAAGTCTTGGCTGCAACATGTCACTAAAGATTCATTTTTAGCACTCATCTTGATTTTTTTCCTACCAAATTGCAGATCAATAAGCGATGAGCATGGTGAGCGATTTCATCAGGATGTTGCAGCAACGGAGGAAAGATATCAAGGCAAAGGAAGCCCATCAATGCTTGCTGAAGAGTGACAAAGGATACTTCATTTGCAAGAGATACTTCATTTACAGAATACAAGACACAAGCCAAGAAACGCCGCATAGTTTCCTGCTTTCTGTTTCATACTAATTTTTTAATAAATTGTATTTTAATAACCCTTTGGCTTTTTTCTTTATTTTTTTATTGGAATCTCAATGACTAATAAAGCATACACATTGTTGCAGAAATGCAGGTTTAAAAAAAAAAAAAAAAAGATATAATCTAGACCACACTTATCAACCACATCAAATGCTTCAAGGTCACATCTAGCAAAAAAAGGAAAGCTTTAGTAAAAGGAAAACAAACACAAAATACCCACTTAAACAATTATGGCAGTGCATCGTATTGATCATTCCAAACCCCAAATACTAAACCCACCTCAAAGAAATCAGGACTCATAGTTCTTAAGAAAACCTCCAAATGAGCCAGATTCAGAAAACAACAACTTTTCCCCTGATGCCCTACCACACACTTGCATGGGAATTGAAGAAAAAAATGTAGCTTAAGGAGAGATTTTAATGTCTTTGGCTGATTTTTAAACTTTTAAACAAAGACAGGTGAAATATTATCAAGGACATATAGATGGCAACCATAAACACATGAAAAGATCTAGGTTTATAATTTGTGATTAAAACTACTTCCAACATGCTATATATACAGTACATGTAAAATGGAAAAGCTTAAATATCTTGGAAACCGTAGCCAATCAGCTGTTTTAATTGTCATTTTTTAATTCAGTGCATCAAACTCCATAAGAATAGGCAGATTTTTTTCTCTGAAGCAGACAACTTTTAGAAAATTGTAGACCAGTGAGGTGTCTGTTCCAGGTGATTATTCTGTGAATTGTGTGGAAAGGCAGAAGATCCTGAAGTTAGAGACCACGAAAACGTGGCAGAAAGATACAGAAATATTTCCCATTGTATTGGGAGCCACAGGCTTGATAAAGAATAACTTCCAAGCACAACTTGACAAATTACCCATACCTGGTACATTTTACAAACTCCAGAAGGAAGCTCTCTTTGGCACGATGCAAGTATTCGCCACATGTACTTAGTGCTGAAAGTGAGCACGCCAAAATTGATGTTATCATCCACTTGGGTACAAATGACCTGGCTAGAAACAGTGCCACCACAGTTCAAAGGGACTTTCAAACTCTGGGGGAGAAACTAAAGCCCATTGTTAACACTGTAGCATTCTCAGAAGTTCTACCTGTTCTTGGTAAGGGGGCAGAAAGGCTAAATCGCATAAACAGCTTTAACGCATGGCTCCAAACCTGGTGCAGAGGAAGGATTCCGATTTATAGGCGACTGGGGAAACAGATGGACCAACAAGTGACTATACTGTGCTGATGGACTACATTTCTCTGACACAGGGAGAAGAATCCTAAGTGAAAAATTCAGGCAGTGTGTGGATACGCATTTAAACTAGAAAAAGGGGGTGACGGATGTGGAAGGTCAAGTTCTGGACGTCACTCCCTGCAAAAGCAGAACATCAGAAACAGACGCTTTTAAACCACACATCAAAAACAAGTGGGAAGAAGTGGACAGAACAAAATCAATGCAAAACACACACAAGTCAGTTAAATGCTGGAAAGCAATGAGCTCAAATGCTCGAAGCTTATCCAAAAAGTTCCAGACCTGGAAGCCCTAATGGTGGAAATGGACTTGGACATTGTGGCCATTACAGAAACATGGTTTAATGAATCGCATGATTGGGATATAGCCATAGCTGGCTATAATCTATTCAGAAAAGATAGAGAAAATGGAAGAGGAGGAGGAGGAGCCGCCTTGTATGTCAAAAGCAATATTAAAGCTACTGAAATGCAGGGGCATGGGGAAAAGACGACGCGCTCTGGGTTGTGTTGGAAAGAGGAGATGGCACTATCATCCATACTGCTGTCTACAGACCTCCAACTCAAATCGAAGAGTTAGATAACGAATTGATTATAGACATTGTCAAAACAGCCACAAAGGGGGAAGCGATCATATTGGGTGACTAATCTACCTGATGTGGATTGGATTACTCCTTCTGCAAATCTGGAAAGCAGCAAAAAAATTGTGGATGCTCTGCAAGATGCACTACTTAGACAAATGGTGATGGAACCAACAAAGGAAAGCTCAATGCTGGATTCAGTGCTCACCAACGGTGATAGCGCGTCAAATGTCTGCGTGAATGCCCCTGTGAGCAACAGCGATCATCACACGGTGTGGTTTGAGATAAAAACCAAAGTGCAGTCCAACTATAGCAAGCTCAAAATCCTAAACTTCAAAAACACTGACTTCAATAAAATGACCATGTACCTAAAGGAGGAGTTGACAGGGTAGAAGGAGATAAGGGAAGTGGAATTGCAATGGGCTAAACTAAAAGTGGCAATAAAAGGGGCAACAGACAAATATGTAAGAAAAGTAAATAAAAACAAAAGAAGGAAACCTATTTGGTTTTCCAAAGTGGCTGCTCAAATAAAGGCAAAACACACAGCTTTTGGCAAAATTCAAAAGCTTGCAAACAGAGGATACAGAAATGAGTACAGGATCAAACTCAAAGAGACAAAAAGAGAAATAAGGATAGCAAAATCAAAGGGAGAGGAAAAGATGGCTAAAGATGTTAAGTGTGGCGACAAAACTTTCTTCAGGTATATTCGGGAAAGGAAGAAGATCAGAGGTGGAATCGCAGGACTCAGAAGTGCTGGGAACGGACTCGTGGAAAGGGACATTGAAAAAGCAAAATTGCTAAATACTTCTGCTCTGTTTTTACCAAAGAAAATCCTGGAGAAGGAACAACTGACTCCCAAATATAAAAATGCGAATGAAGTAGATACCACACCATTCACAGAAGATGATGTGTTAGAAAAACTTGCGAAACTGAAAGTGGACAAGGCCACGGGACCAGATGGGATACATCCCAGGATACTGAAAGAGCTCAGAGAGGTTCTTATCTTTATCTTTATTCCATCACTTGATAGACCGCTTTGACAAAAACACTAAGCGGTTTACAATAAAATAAAGGTCAGGCGCCGCAAATCATAGAAAAGAACGCCATAAATAACAGGAAAGAGAAAGAAAAAGGACAGAATAAAAACAATTAAAACCAAAAACCCGACCAGAACTCTGGGGGGTCAGACACAAAGACAAATCCAAAGGACAAAACAAAAGAAAAACAAAAACAGGAGACAAACCCAATAACACCACGAATGGACCAATTGAGAACTTCAAGGAGGGACATGGGAGGTAAATCAAAGGCTAATTGGAACAGATGGGTTTTGAGTAGTGTCTTAAATTGAGGATAGGAAGGTTCTAAACGGAGG
The DNA here is from genome assembly GCA_033557465.1 of Ichthyophis bannanicus. Taxonomy (NCBI): domain Eukaryota; kingdom Metazoa; phylum Chordata; class Amphibia; order Gymnophiona; family Ichthyophiidae; genus Ichthyophis; species Ichthyophis bannanicus. Next base: position 3,260,504 of record CM066043.1, read on the forward strand.
GAAGATGGTAATGCATTCCACAATACAGGACTGAGAAAAAAGAAGGCTGAATGACGAGTTTGTTCCAGATGTGCCTGTGATGGGGAAGTTAGGGACAAACGATTTGCATGTAAAGAGCAGAGCTGGCGATATGGAGTATAAAGGGAGATAAGGTCTGCAAGATAAAGGATTATTAGTATGAATAGCACGGTGCGTCAAAATGAGAAATTTATAATGGAAGCGAAAGCGGAGAGGCAACCAGAGTAGATGAAGAAAAATGGGGGTGATGGGCAAATGTGATGAGACGGGCTACAGTGTTTTGAATAAGTTGTACACGTTGAAGCAGGGCCATTAAAGGATGTTTTCAACAGTTCATTGAAAACAGGAGAAGTTCCTCAGGACTGGAGAAAGAGTAGTTACTCACCTGTAACAGCAGGTGTTCCCCAGGAGCAGCACGAATCAGTCCTCACATATGGGTGACGTCAGCACCGACGGAGCACTCGTACGGAGCATTTCCCCAGCTTTCAAAGATGGCACCCTTGGGTCCCCTTCCCGCCCAAGGGTGCCATCTTGCTCAGTCTGATGACATAGCTAAAAGACAGCAAAAAATTAGCAAAATAAATCATATGACTGCAACTCCAAGGGGAGGAGGGAGGGTTGTGAGGACTGATTTCTGCTGCTCCTGGAGAACACCTGTTAAAGGTGAGTAACTACTCTTTCTCCAGGACCAAGCAGGAAGTCAGTCCTCACATATGGGGACTCCCTAGCTTAAGGCTACCGGAGACCTCAAGCGGAAAAATGAGCTCCCTCTAGCTCATCAGCACAGAAGGAAGGAATCTTCTCTGAGAACGCCCCCGACCGGTAGCCCAACACCAGGGCCGGAGGGTAGGAGTTACCTAAACCCCAAAGAGATTATGGAGTACTGCCTGTCCGAAAGCACTGTCCCTGCAGGACTCCCTCTCAAGGCAGCAATGGGCCACAAAAGTCTGGCTTGAAGACCAAGTAGCGGCCCGGCAGATGTCTGCCAACGGAACAGAGCGGAGATGAGCCACTGACGCAGCCTTCGCCCTGACACGGTGAGCCGTGACTCGACACTCCAACGAGAGGCTGGCTGCCCCATAAGCCCAGGCGATACAGTCAGCGACCCATATGGACAACTTATGCTTGGAGACAGGGAGCCCCAACTTATTGGGGTCAAAAGAAACGAAAAGCTGAACAGCCTTTCGATGCTCCCGCGTACGGTCAAGGTAGAAGGATAACGCCCTCCTACAGTCCAGGGTATGCAAGACCATCTCAGCCCGGTTGACATGCGGCCTGGGAAAGAAGGTCGGAAGAACCACCTCCTGATTGAGGTGAAAAGGTGAAACAACTTTAAGAAGAAACTTAGGGTGAAGTCCGTAAGACTACCCTATTCCTGTAGAACCTAGTGTAAGGAGGATCAGACACTAACGCCTGCAGTTCACTCACTCGCCTAGCAGAGGTGAGAGCTACCAGAAACAAAGTTTTCCAGGAGAGAAAAAGGAGAGGACAGGTAGCCATAGGTTCAAAAGGCGGACAAGTAAGCCCCTGCAACCACATTCAAATCCCACTCAGGGGCCGGTGGACGCAAAGGAGGCTTCAGCAGAAGGAGGCCTCTGAGGAAACGAGCCAAAGGGTGGTTGGAAAGAGGCCTGCCGTCCACCGGCGAGTGGTGTGCTGAGAGAGCACGAAGGTGAACTCTGACAGAGTTAGACTTAAGGCCCAGATTGGAGAGGTAAAGCAAATATTGCAACACTACCGCTACCAAGCACGAGAAGGGATTCTCGCTGTGCTGAGCACACCAGGCGGAGAATCTACGCCACTTAAGAGCGTAGGATTTCCTGGTGGATTGCCGTCTAGAAGCCAAGACATCATCTTCCACCTCTCGAGGCAGTTGTAGGGGAGCCAGGACTACCCTTTCAGAAGCCAGGCCATCAGATGAAGGGACAGGAGGTTGGGGTGCAAGAGAGTCCCCTGATCCTGAGACAGGAGATCGTGTTGAAACCCCAGAGGAAGAGGGGTGTCCACCGCTAGCTTCATCAGAAGCGGGAACCACGGCTGCCTGGGCCACCTGGGGGCAATGAGAATCAATGAAGCCCCGTCCCTGAGGACTTTGAACAGCATTCTGGACACTAGTGGTGTGAGAGGAAACGCATACAGTAGGCCTGAGGACCACGAGATCAGAAACGCATCCGCTGCTATTCTGAGGGGATGCGATTGTCTGGAGCAAAATCTCGGGAGTTGCCGGTTCAGAGGACTGGCAAAAAGAACCATGGTGGGGAGCCCCCACCTGAGAAAGATCTGCTGAACCACCAATGGGTTCAATCTCCATTCGTGTGGTTGTAGGATCCTGCTCAGTCTGTCCGCCAGGTAATATTCCTGACCTGGGAGGTAGACAGCCTTGAGAAGGATCCCGTGATGGACAGCCCAAGAGCACAGCCGTTGAGCCTCCTGACAAAGAAGGGAGGAGCCTGTGCCTCCTTGTTTGTTCACATAGAACATGGCAACTTGATTGTCCGTCTGAACCAGTACAGACTGGTGAGAGGCGAGGTGGGAGAAGGCTCTCAGAGCTAGGCGGATCGCCCGTAGCTCCAGGAAGTTTATCTGTTGAGTAGCCTCCCAAGGGGTCCAGAGACCCTGAGTACATGTCCCTTGGCAATGTGCTCCCCAACCGAGAAGAGAAGCATCTGTTGTGAGCACTTGAGAAGGCGGAGGGGATTGAAAACCCACTCCGAGCACCAGATTCGGAAGATGAAGCCACCATTGCAGAGAGGAGACCAGTAGGTCGGATATCTTCACTGAGTCCGCTAGGCTCCCTGTGGCTTGATGCCATTGAGTGCGAAGGCTCCACTGAGCAGGCCGCATGTGCAGGCGGGCATTGGGGGTGACATGAACCGTGGAAGCCATATTTATTTATTTATTTATCTATTTCTTCTATACCGCCCCTTCCAGAGATCAGGGGCGGTTTACATGGAACAATTGCATACATTTGCATAACATTACATAGAACAAGAACTTCTTAACTTTTTACATATAACAGAACAGTAAATTGTCAGAACTATTTACAGGGTGTATACTTTTGTATACTGTTGAATTTACAGGGGAATGTCAGAGAGCTGGCATTGCTATTTATAGAAATTATTTACAAGAATACCTGATTCGCTATTCAGGTGTGTGTGTGTGTGTATGTATGTGTGAGTGTGTGTGTGTATAAGTGTGCGTGTGTTTGTGTGTGTATGTGAGTGGGTTTGTGTGTGATGGAATTTATTTCCATTTTTTCTTGGGTTGTTTGGGGTGTCTTTGGGGGCTGTTAGAAGAGGAGTTGTGTGTTCAGTTAATTGTGTTTCTGCGGGTTTTTTTGTTTGTGTGTCTGTGGACGCTGTGTGTCTGGACTTGGAGGGTAGGGGATTCCGAAGTGCTCAGAGAATAGGTATGTCTTGAGTTCTTTCCTGAATTGGGAGAGGTCCTTTATGATTCGGATGTCTATTGGGAGGTCATTCCAAAGTGTGGGAGCGGTGAATGAGAAGTCTCAGGAATTGCCTGGCAGAGACCAGGGAATTTCTGCGAAACTGGCTGGCCAGATCCATTAGCCTGTGGGCCCTATCCAGAGGCAGAAAAGCCTTTGCCTGAAGAGTGTCGAACCTGGCCCCTATGAACTCCAAGTTCTGGGACGGGAGCAAAGTGGACTTTGCGAAGTTTATGACAAACCCCAAGTGCTGAAGCAGAGCCACAGGGCGAAGGGTGGCCAGGTTGGCCTCCTGGGAAGATTGGCCCCTTATGAGCCAGTCGTCCAGGTACGGAAACACAAAAAGACCCTGAAGCCTCAGGTAGGCCGCCACCACTGCCAGGCACTTGGTGAACACCCTGGGAGCGGACAGGCCAAAGTGCAGTACTCTGTACTGATAGTGGTTTCCTCCCACAACAAACCTGAGATATTGTCTGTGGTCTGGATGAATAAGGATGTGAGTATACGCATCCTTTAGATCTAAGGAGCATAGCCAGTCTCCCTGCTGAAGGTAGGGCAGGAGGATTCCAAGGGTAAGCATCTTGAACTTTTCCCTCTCAAGGAACTTGTTGAGGTTTCGCAAGTCTAGGATGGGTCTGAGGCCTCCTGTTCTTCTTTGGTACCAGAAAGTACCTGGAATAAAAGCCGTGACCTCTCAGGTGGTGGGGCACCGGTTCCACAGTCTGATCCTGTAGCAGACCTGCTAACTCCTGAAGGAGTAGGTCCCTGTGCAGAGGGGGTCTGGGAGGCTCCCCTGTAAAGTAGGAGGGAGGTACCTGGTGAAAATGGAGAAGATAGCCCTTTTGGACTATGTGAAGAACCCAGGCATCTGATGTGACGGCTGACCACCTTTGGGCAAAGTGGGCCAGCCGGCCTCCTGTGCTGAGAGAAGCCAGCTCAGGAGAAGAGGCTATGCTGTTTGAGTCAAAAACCCCCACCCTGCTGAGCAGGGGCTGGTGTTGGTGGCTTGGGGGCCTTCTGCCTACAGGGCCCCTGACCCTGCCCCTTGGCCTGCTGGGGAGCTGTAGAGGCCTGATAATGAGGGTATTGTTTATAGGCAGATGACTTCCTCGGGTAAAAGGTCTTTTTTCCCCGAGCCCTTCTTCTGAGAAGGGGCAGAGGTTTTCCTGAAAAGCCTAGTCCTGGTCAGAGTCTCGGTCTAGAGTTCTGCAGCCTTTTCAGTCATGGGCTTGCCAAAGAGATTTTCACCTCGGCAGGGGACATCGACCAACTTGTCCTGGACCCATGGCTCGAGGTCGGATGACTGTAGCCAAGCCTGTCGGCGGGCACCAATGCCGGCCCCGGCTACTCAGGCCGAAGCCTCGAAGCCATCGTAGGCTGCTCGAGAGATAAACTTCGAGCACTCTCGAATACCGGTGGACAAGGCCTGGAACCTCTGCAAAGGTTCCTTGGAGAGACCAGCAGAGAACCCGGCAATCTCCTTTGCCAGGTCTCGAAGGTACATGCCCATGTAGAGCTGGTATGTCTGGACACGGCAAGCAAGCAAACAGCCCTGGAAGCACTTCTTACTGAGGGCATCCAGGTTCCGGGCCTCCCGGCCGGGAGGCACCGAGGAGTGCATCTTCTGACTTTTCAGTCGATGTATGGCCGATTCCACAACCATGGAGTGGTGCGGTAACTGTGCCTTTTGGAACCCGGGGCTCTTGCGGACTCGATAGATGGAATCGACCCGCTTGCTTAACATCGGCGTCGAGGCCAGGGTCTCCCACATGCGGAAGAGCAGCCGCTCCAGCATCAGAGAAACCGGAACAGTAAAGGCCTCCTTCGGGGCAGAGTCATACTGGAGGGCCTTCAGCTCTTCAGCTCGAGGCTCCTCCTCCTCGGGATCCGCGGGGAAGGCCAAGGCCTTGGCCATATCCCGCACGAAGTCCGAGAACAGGGTATCCTCCGGTGGGGATCGTCTCCGAGGTTCGGACTCGGGCGAGTCCGATGGGACACACCAAGTCTGATGGGTGTCAGGTGTCTCTTCGTCCTCCGTCTCCCAGCCCGACTCCTCGGAGGAGGAATCGAGCGGCTCCGGTTGGGCGGGCACCGATGCCCTCCGCCCCGACGACGAGGTTATTGGCGTCGACGACCTCGGCCCCGAACAGGAGGTTGAGGGAGACCGTGGCCGAGGATCGACTCGAGCCCGCATGGACTCGAGGATCGGCTCGGCCTCCGGGGTCGACTTGGACGTCGAGGTCCCGGTGGTCGGGGCAGATGCACCGGTGAGACCGGCGATCAATGCCCGCTGCTGTTCCATGAAGGCAGCGAAGCTGCTCTCCAAGGCCGTCAACCTGAGTCCGAGCTCAGGAGACCCAGCAGCCCCCGACTCGGGCCCCGACGGCATCGGGCCCGACGTCGGCTCCCTCGGAGGAGAGTCAACGAGGACAACAGCACTTACGTGTCCAGGAGACTCCATCTCGACACGAGGATGCTTGGCAGGCCTCTCCGACTCCGAAGACCCAGGACGGCTATCGGGGCTATGCGACCTGGCCCTCGAGGAACCAAGAGCGTCCACCGACGCCACCCTCGCGGGTTTCTTCTTCCTGCGATGTTCCTGCGAAGGAGACCCCTGCTCGGAGGAACCCCGATGCTGCTCGGGGCTGGAGTCCCGAGACGTCGAGGCCTCTGACGAGGTCCGGGCCCGGCTGGACGCGGAGTCAGAAAAAATTCTATCATTCTGGTGCTGCCGACTCAACGCCTTTGAGTACATTTTGCCACACAGACCACAGATCGGGTCATGATCGGGTCCGAGGCAACGGAGGCAGCAGTCATGTGTGTCGGTAAGAGACATAAGTTTCTTACACCGATCACATTTCTTAAACCGGCTGGTAGCCATCGGGGGAAAAAGGGCCCCTGCTAGGTCAAAAGACCAGGCTGCCAGGGAAAAAGAAAAAAGGCGCGAACGCCAGTCACAAAGGACAAAAACCGAAAAAGAAAGAAAAGGACTCGATACCGGCGTATCGGTCCAAGCGGGAAAAGGATCCGGCGTCGAACCGGAGAAAAATAGAGAAAATCAACTTTTTCCTCGGGGAAAAACGAACTACGTCCGTCGGGCTCCGCGGAAAAAAGAAAACTGAGCAAGATGGTACCCTTGGGCGGGAAGGGGACCGCGCATGCGCGCTGCAATTCCCAAAGGTTTTCTTTGAAAGCTGGGGAAATGCTCCGCACGAGGGCTCTGTCGGCGCCGACGTCACCCATATGTGAGTACTGACTTCCTGCTTGGTCCTGGAGAATGGCTGATGTCGTACCTCTACACAAAAGTGGTGACAGGGAAGAAGTGTCAAACTACAGGCCCGTGAGCCTTACCTCGGTGGCGGGAAAAGTAATGGAGACTCTTCCGAAGGAGCGAAAAGTGAACTTTCTCAAAACCAACAGGTTGCAAGATCCGAGGCAACATGGTTTTACCGAAGGATTATCTTGCCAAACAAATCTGATTGAGTTCTTTGACTGGGTGACCAGAGAACTAGATCAGGGGCATGTGATGGATGTCATTTACCTGGATATCAGCAAAGCCTTTGATACTGTCCCTCATAGGAGGCTTATCAATAAACTCAATAGTTTGGGGATGGGTCCCAAGGTGGTAAAACTGGATCAGAAATTGGTTGATTGATAGACGACAGAAGGTGATGGTAAATGGAGCTCACTCGGAGGAAAGGAAGGTGATTAGTGGGTGCCCCAGGGTTCGGTCCTAGGCCCGACACTGTTTAATGTATTTGACTGATATTGCTAAAAGACTGAATGGAAAGGTCTGTCTTTTTGCAGATGACACGAAAATTTAAGAACATAAGATATGCCATACTGGGTCAGACCAAGGTCCATCAAGCCCAGTAGCCTGTTTCCAACAGTGGCCAATCTAGGTCATACGTACCTAGCAGTATCCCCAAGACACACAGGTTCCACAATGCTTGTATTGGGTCAAGCATTGATATCCTGGGTCCCTTTTTAATAATGGTTTATGGACCTTTCCTCCAGGAACTTGTCCAAACTTTTTTTAAACCCAGCTACACTAACAGCCTTTACTACATCCTACGGTAACAAATTCCAGAGTTTGATTACACGTTGAGTGAAAAAATATTTTCTCTTATTTGTCTTAAATAGTTTACCCTGTAGCTTCATTACATGTCCCTTAGTCTTTCTGTATTCTGATAGCGTAAACAATCGATCTACGTTTACCCATTCTACTCCATTCATTAATTTATAGACCTCTATCATATCTCCCCTCAGTCATCTCTTTTCCAGGTTGAAAAGCCCTAACCTTTGTAGCCTCTCTTCAAAGGAGTAGCCTTCCATCCCCTTTACCATTTTGGTGGCTCTTCTCTGTACCTTTTCTAATAACGCCATATCCTTTTTAAGATACGGCAGCCAGAATTGCACAGAATATTCAAGGTGCGGTCGTACCATGGAACGATACAGAGGCATTATAATATCCTGTGTTTTATTTTCCATTCCTTTCCTTATGATACCTAGCATTCTATTTGCTTTCTTGGCCACCGCTGCACTTTGGGTGGAGGGTTTTAACATATTATCCACTTTGACTCCTAAATCTTTTCATGGGTGGTGGTTCCCAATGTGGAACCTTGCATCGTGTAACCATAGAGTGGGTTGTTCTCCCTTAGGTGCATAACTCTGCACTTGTCCACATTAAATTTCATCTGCCATTTGGATGCCCAGTCTTCCAATTTATCCAGATCCTCCTGCAGTTTTGGTAACCTCACTAGTTATTCCCTTTTCTAGGTTATTTATGAATATGTCAAAAGGTAGTGGACCCAGTAGAGATCCCTGGGGTACTCCACTATTCCTTTTTCCATTGGAAAAATGGGCCATTTACCCCTACCCTCTGCTTTCTATCTTTTAACCAGTTCCCGATTCACAATAGTACACTGCCTCCTATGCCATGACTTTTTAGTTTTGCCAAAAGTCTCTGATGAGGGACCTTGTCAAAGGCTTTCTGAAAGTCCAGATACACTATGTCAGACTCACCTTTGTCTAAATGTTTATTCACAACTTCAAAAAAACATATCAGATTAGTAAGACAAGATCTTTCTTGTCTAAAGCCATGTTGGCTGTCTCCCATTAGGCCATGACTATCTACATGATGTGTAATTTTGTTCTTTATGATGGTTTCTACCATTTTCCCCCGGTGCTGACGTCAGGCTCACCAGTCTAATTTCCCAGATCACCCCTGGAACCCTTTTTAAGAATTGGCGTTACATTGGCGACCCTCCAGTCTTCAGGTATTACAGATGATTTTAATGAAAGTTCACAGATTACTAATAGCAGGTCTGCAATCTCATATTTCAGTTCTTTCAACACTTGGATGTATACCATCCGGTCCAGGTGATTTGCTACTCTTCAGTTTATCAAATAGCTGTAATACATCTTCCCGGTGTAGCGATATTTCTCTCAATTCCTCTGCAGTATCACCTTTAAAAACCACTTCAGTCTTGGGTAACATCCCTACATCTTCCTCAGTAAAGATCGAAGCAAAGAATTCATTCAGTCTCTCCGCTATAGCCTTGTCTCCTTTTACTGCCCCTTTTACCCCTCTATCATCTAATGGTCCCAGGCCTTTTGCTACGAATGTACTTGAAAAAGTCTATTTCATGTTTTTGCTTCCGTAGCAAGTTCCTTCTCAAATTCTTGCTTTGCCTGCCTTATCAATGCTTTGCATTTAACTTGCCAGTGCTTGTGCTGTTTCCAATTTTTGTCATTTGGCTCTTTTTTCCATTTCCTGAAAGATGCTTTTTTTGGCAGCAACAGCCTCTCTGACCTCACCTTTAAACCATGCTGGCAGTTTTTTGGACTTTCTTCCACTTTCCTTAATGCGTGGAATACAGCTGGTCTGGGCTTCCAGGATAGTATTTTTAAACACCCAGTCTTGATGTAAGTCTTTAACCTTTGCAACCGCTCCTTTTAGTTTTTTCTTAACTATATTCCTCATTTTATCATAGATTTAACATAATCTGCAACAGAGTGGACTCCCCCGAGGGAGTGCTTAACATGAGAATAGATCTACAAAAGCTGGAAGAATGCATTAAATCTTAATTGCCAAGCATTAGACCAAAGAAGTGCAGAGTCATGCACTTGGTTAGCAGAAACCCAAGGGAAATGTACGAGATAGGGGGCAAGAGGTTCGTGTGCACACATCAGTGTGATTATTTCTCTAGATCTTAAGGTGGCAAAACAGTGCGACAAGGCAGTGGCAAAAGGCAGGAGGATGTTGGGCTGCATACGTAGAGGAATTACCAACAGAAAGGAAGAGGTTCTAATGCCACTGTATAAGTCACTGGTGAGGCCTCACTTGGAATACTGTGTTCAGTTTTGGAGACCGTATCTTGCAAAAGATGTAAAAAGACTGGAAACTGTTCAGAGGAAGTTGAGCAAAATGATTTGGAGCCTGCGTCAGAAGCCTTATGAGAAGAGACTTGAAGACCTAAATATGGAGGAGAGGAGAGATAGGAGAGTTATGATTCAGACCTTTAAATACTTAAAGAGAAATAATGAACAGAGAAATAATGAACAAAGAAACCTCTTCCAAAGACAGGGAAGCTGTAAAACGAGAGGGCATAACGAAGCTGGCAAGGTGGAAAATTGAAAGGCAATGTCAGGAAATACTTTTTCACTGAGAGGGTGGTGGATGCTTGGAATGCCGTCCCGATGGAGGTGGTGGGGGCAAATACAGTGACAGAATTCAAAATGGCATGGGACAGACACAATGGATTCATTTATATCAACAGAATAAAATCAAAATAAACTGAACCATCTAACTTCTCAACAAATAGGTGTGTTCGGCATGGAGCGGTGGGTTCACCCTTTAACAAAGACATGGGGAGGGGTGGCCTGAGGGGTGGCCTGCACAGAGTGGCACCTACTACTGCCATCTTATTGGGCAGATTAGATGGACCATACTGGTCTTTATCTGCCGTCATTTACTATGTAATAAGTGGAAAAGAGTAGTTACTCACCTGTAACAGGTGTCTCCAGGAGCAGCAGGAAGTCAGTCCTCACATATGGGTGTCATCGGCGCCAATGAAGCCCCAAGCGGAGCATTTCCCCAGCTTTCCATGAAAGCCTTTGGGAATGCAGGCACGCATGCGCGGTTCCCTTCCCGCCTAAAGGTGCCATCTTACCTCAGTCAAATGATATAGCTAAGAACAGCACACAAAAATGGAAAATAAACTATGTACAACTACAACTCCCAGGGGAGAAGGGAGGGTTGTGAGGACTGATTCCTGCTGCTCCTGGAGAACACCTGTTACAGGTGAGTAACTACTCTTTCTCCAGGACCAAGCAGGAAGTCAGTCCTCATATATGGGTGATTCCCTAGCTCTGGGCTACCGAGGAACCCAGACTGAACAAGAGGACTCCCTCTAGTCCCAGCTGCTAAAAAAGGCTTGTCACTGACAGAACCTCCACCGGTAGCCCAACAGAGGGCAGGAGTTGACTAAACCTCAAAGAGATTCCGGAGTACTGCTTGGCCAAAAGCACTGTCCCTACGGGACTCCCTCTCCAAAACAGTAATGGGCCGCAAAAGTCTGGCTTGAAGACCAAGTTGCAGCCCTGCTGATGTCTACCAAGGGCACAGAGCGGAGATGAGCCAGTAAGGCAGCCATTGGCCTGACACGATGGGCCGTGACCTGACCCTGCAAAGGAAGGTCAGCCGCCTTGTAAGCCCAGGTGATACAGTCAGCCACCTAGATGGACAAGGTACGCTTGGACACAGCCAACCCCAACTTATTAGGGTCAAAGGAAACGAAGAGCTGAGTAGCCCTCCTATGCCCCTGCGTACGGTCAAGGTAGAAGGATAAGGCCCTCCTACAGTCCAGGGTATGCAGGACTGCTTCAGCCTGGCTCGCATGAGGCCTAGTGAAGAATGTTGAAAGAACCACCTCCTGATTGATGTGGAAAGAGGAGACAACCTTTGGGAGGAACTTTGGGTGAGTCCTGAGGACTACCCTGTTCCTATAAATCCTGGTGTAAGGTCTATCACAGAACAGGGCCTGAAGCTCACTCACTCGCCTAGCCGAGGTGAGGGCTATCAGGAAGAGAGTCTTCCAGGAAAGGAAGCATAGAGGGCAAGTAGCCATCGGCTCAAAGGGTGGGCGAGTCAGTTGCTGCAGGACCACATTCAGCTCCCACTCAGGAGCAGGACGACAGATGGGAGGCTTGAGCAAAAGCAAGCCCCTGAGAAAGCGGGACACCAAGGGGTGACTTGAGAGACAATGTCCCTCCACCAGTGAGTGGTGAGCTGCTAGAGCCGAGAGGTGGACCTAAACAGAATTGGACTTAAGTCCCTGATTTGATAAGTGCAGTAAGTACTGAAGCACTACTGGCACAGTACAGGAGAAAGGATCCTCTGTACATAGCTGACACCACACAGAAAACCTCTTCCATTTGAGGGCATAGGTTTTCCTAGTGGACTGTTTCCTAGAGGCTAGGACAACCTCCTCAACTTCCTGAGGTAGGCCCCAGGGAGCCAAAACTACCCTTGCAGCCTCCAGGCCATCAAATTGAGAGCTTTGAGATTGGGGTGCAGAAGGGAACCCTGCTCCTGTGAGAGAAGGTCGGGTTGCAACCCCAGAGGTAGTGGGGAATCCACTGCCAGCTGAAGCAGAAGTGGAAACCAAGGCTGCCTCGACCACCTAGGAGCTACCAGCAGGACCGAGGCCTTGTCCTGAAGAGTCTTGAAAAGAGTTCGCCCACCAAGGGCGTGGGAGGAAACGCATACAGGAGGCCCTGAGACCAGGACATCAGAAAAGCATCTGGTGCTATCCTCAAAGGATGCGGTTGCCTGGAGCAGAACTTGGGCAGTTGCTTGTTCAGCGGACTGGCAAAGAGATCTATCCAAGGGAGACCCCACTTCAGGAAGATCTTCTGAACGACCAAGGGATGCAGCTGCCACTCGTGGGGCTGCAGAATTCTGCTCAACCGGTCGGCCAGGCAGTTCTCCTGGCCTGGAAGGTACACCGCCTTGAGAAGCATGTTGTGCTTTAGGGCTAAGGAACAAAGGTCTTGAGTCTCCCGACAAAGGAGCTTTGACCCAGTCCCGCCCTGTTTGTTCACATAAAACATGGCTACCTGGTTGTCTGTTTGAATCAAGACTGAACGGTGAGCTAGGGCCGGAGAAAAAGCCTTGAGAGCTAAGCGGATAGCTCGAAGTTCTAGGAGATTGATCTGTTGGGCTGCCTCCCAGGGAGACCAGAGGCCTTGAGTGCACTTGTCCAGACAATGAGCACCCCAGTCCCGCAGAGAGGCGTCGGTGGAGAGGACCACTGAGTATTCTGGCATTTGGAAGGGCATCCCCTTCAGCAGATTGGGTGGATGTAGCCACCAGCTGAGGAAGGCCAAAAGGGGTCTGGACAGCCTTATCCTGTCTCTTAGGCGGCCTGTGGCCTGAGACCACTGAGTCCGAAGGCACCACTGTGCAGGCCTCATATGGAGCCTTTTATTAAAATATGGGAAAACACTCCACATTAACTTGCATCAATATTGCAGAATGCCAGTAATAAATCTTAAGCTGTACTATTCCCATATGTAGTCTCAGACCTTTATCGCGCTGGTATCCACCACTAGAGTGGAAAACAAATAGCGCTTCAATTGCATCAATGACTACTGGGAAAAACTTTTTTTTGTGTGTAAAAGCTTTTCTGTTGAATGTATATCACCGATATTCCCCCACCGTGGTATTCTAAACGCTATTGTACAATTTCAATAATTTCAAACACTCTTATCTCTATCCACATGGTCTTAGTGGTTCGCTGAAAATTCTCTTAGTGTTTCTCAAAATTCTCGCGGTTGATTTCAAATTCTCTTGGCATTTCTCAAAATTCTCGTAGTTGATCTCTACGCCTCCTCTTTGAGCGTTTCAGTCCTTAACGGAGTTTCTTCAGGAGGATTACTGACTTCTGCCCGCATCTCTCAATGTCTTCAGGTGATTCAAAAAAACGCCCCGACGCCGGGGGCACCAGCGTCGACACCCTCGGTCCCGAACGGGAGGTCGAGGGAGACCTCGACCAAGGATGACTTTGAGCCACGAGGGTCTCGAGTATCGGCTCGGTCTCTGGGGTTGACTTCGAAGTCGATGTCCCGGTGGTCGGGGCAGATGCACCAGAAAGGCTGGCCATCAGTGCCCGCTGCTGCTCCATGAAGGCAGACGATCTGCACTCCAAGGCTGTCATCCTGAGACTCAGCTCGGGAGACGCAGCAGACACCGACTCGGGCCCTGGCGGCGCAGGGCCCGACGTCAGCTCTCTGGGAGGAGAGTCCACGAGGACTACAGGGCTTACGTGTCCAGCAGACTCCGGCTCCACGCGAGGAACTTTGACAGGCTTCTCTTGGTCCACGGGCCCGGGATGGCGGTCGGGGGTCTTAGACCTGGTCCTCGAGGCACCAGGGACCTCCTCCAACAACGCCCTCGTGAGCCGTTTCTTCCTCTTGCTTTCCCGGTCGGGGGATCCCCTGTCCGAGGAGTTCCGACGGCACTCGGGATCCGAATCCCAAGATGTCGAGGCCTCAGACGAGGTCCGGGCCTGGCCGGAGGCTGAGTCCGAGAAAAGCCTTTCTTTCTGCTGCTAGCGACTTCGGAGTGCCTTGGAAGACATTTCCCACATGGTCCACACGACTTAGGGCCGTGATCAGGACCGAGGCACCGAAGGCTGCAGTCGTGTGTGTCGGTGAGAGACATTAATTTCTTACACCGATCACACTTCTTGAAACCGCTGGAAGCCATCGGGGAAAAAAAGAGTCCCCGCGAGGTCAAAGGACCAGCCTTCCAGGGAAAAAGCAAAAAGGGCGTGAACGCCAGCCACTAAGGGCAAAAACCGAAAAAGAAGAATCGGGCTCGATACCGGTGTACCGAACCCGGCGGGAGGGGAACCGGCGTCGAACCGGGAGAAAAAACAGCGAGGATCGCCGAAAAAAATCTACTTTTATCCGGGATGACAGGACACACGTCCAGTGGGCTTCTCGGAAAAAAAGAGACTGAGGTAAGATGGCACCTTTAGGCGGGAAGGGAACCGCGCATGCGTGCCTGCATTCCCAAAGGCTTTCATAGAAAGCTGGGGAAATGCTCCGCTGGGGCTTCATCGGCGCCGATGACACCCATATGTGAGGACTGACTTCCTGCTTGGTCCTGGAGAATAAATTAATACTTAAGTTCAAAATCAAAATCTGTGGCAAGATTTGAAATCTGCAGTCCACAGATGAGTCCCAGTCAATTTGAAAGAGCCTGAGCTATTCTGCCAAGAATGGGCAAAAATTGCACCATCCATTTGTGCAAAATTGGTAGACATTTATCTTAAATGACTCATAGATGTTATTGCTAAAAAAGGGGGATCAAGTGGTATGAAGATATATGGAATCACGGTTTTGTTCTTTTATTCTTACTTTTTCAGTATTCCTAGAATTATCTTTCATGTTGAAAAATAGATTATGTTATATACATCAGTTAAAAAAATCCATCCTACTTTAAAAATTACAATGATTTAAAGATAGTAGAAAGTGAAAAATTTACAATGGTGCGAGACATAAGGCACTGTATATAGCTGAGCTTCAAATGCATAAATGTACTTCTCTAAATCATAGCTTCTACATTCTTGCTTACATAACATTTCAAAAACATTTATTTATTTAATATTATTTCTATACCGCCTTCTCCTTCAATCAAGGCGGTCTCCACAGCAAACAATTAAATGTGTTCATGTGTTCTCATGCAGTGGTGCGTGTAGTGTGTTTGAGGTGGTGTGTCTTTGATTTGGTTGATCTTACTATAATGTGCGCTATTATACAGGTTCTATATACAATGGTCAGGGTGTGGGTATGTCTGTTGTTCTAGCTGGATTATGTGACATGTCCATAGTGTTCAAGGAATAGAGTTGTCTTCAGCTGTTACAAGCACCCTGGAATATTATCCCTTATGCAGATCGTTATATGTCTGCATGCTTTCCTTCTCACATTCATTTCTGAAAACAAATGACCGACTATATCAAACCCAATTATGAACCCTCTGGAATGCTGCTTGTCCTCTCCAAAACACCACCCTCTACTAACTAACCTCTTTCTAATGCAATTTGCCACCTAAAGAATGCTTACAGTGCCTCAAAATATCCCATCTAGTCCTACTTCAAATGGAAGTAGTAAAACAAAAAATCAAGGGAAAGGAGCCTACCTTGCTCTCATTAGTTGTCCTATCACTTATTTGGGCCTTACTAAGTATTTCTGTGAATGTCACACAAATACCAGTTGACTATTCCTACTTGGTAAACTAGATGGACCATAATAGCCTTTATCTGCCGTCATATGCTATGTTATCTAATTTCCCTCCACACAACCTTTCCTTATCAGTCCCATTCTCAAATCTGCTCATTTCAGAATTGAAAGCAACGCAAGTTCCTTGTTGCCTATTTTCTCATGTGCTCCTACTTCTCATCTTTCCAGCAGTCTCACCTGCTCACATAGGGAACGATAGCCGCTCTCTTCCAACCGGTCTAGTTCAAAGGTCTCCCCCAAGAGGGGATTGAAAGGCTTGCTGGTGCGGAAAATGGTAGTAGAATAGGATGAGACAGTGAAGGCTGCTACATAGCACAGCTGTTCCAGTGAGCTCTCACAGGTTGCTGCACGATCTAGTAATTCATGGTACTCCAGGTCCTCTGTTAGCCGCTGTAGCATAGACAAGGGCTCATTAAAATTCACCTGAAGGAGGAAGAGAAACATGGGAAAGACGGTAAGAAACAGCAGCCAATGTGGAGGGTCTGTTTGTATACTAGGAGAAGGTGAAATTAGACTTACCTGCTAATTGTTGTTCCTTGAGGAACTCCAGTCTAGTCCTGAACCTCTGGGTTTTGCTCCTCCTCTAGCAGCTTGGAGACTGAGAAACGTCATCCTTATAAAACCACAGGAACCGCCTCCTCACTCCAGTAACCTATTGACAAAGCAGACTCACCAGAGCAACAAATAAGTAGCAAATACTACTATTAAAAACTGTAAAAACAACTTTAATAACCTGCAAAGAGCCCACCCCTCCCCCCCTTGTGGAGGATTTGGACCCTAACAGAGCCCCCATTGTTTTGAAACACCCCCCCCCCCCTTCATGTACTACAACCTTCACTGCTGTTCCACCAGCTTACCTGTGAAATCTCTTGCCTCAGGTTATAGTCCAAAAGAAATTACTAGGGAGGAATACGGGACTAGACTGGAGTTCCTCAAGGAACAATTAGCAGGTAAGTCTAATTTCACCTTCCTTATCATCCCTCCAGTCTAGTCCCGAACCTCTGGGGATGTAACAGAGCAGTAAAATAAGTCAACAGGAGGAACCTGCTAGACCAGTCTGAAGCACCGCTGATCCAAAACAGATATCCCTTTCTGCCTGAACATCCAGATGGTAATGTTTAACAAAATAATTTAAAGACGACCAGGTAGCCGCCTTACAAATTTCAACCGCTGGCACAAAACTGTACTCAGCCCACGATACCGTTTGAGCCCTAGTCGAATGAGCTCTAAGCCCCTCTGGTACGGATCTGCCCTTTAAAACATAAGCTGATGCAATCGCCTCTTTAAGCTTTTGATGCTATTTCCCCTTTTCTTGGTCCTCCAAACAGGACAAACAGCCTATCTGATTTGCGGAAACTTGCTGTTTTACGGATATATTTCTTTAATGCTCGATGAACATCTAATAGATTTAACTTCTCTGAGGAAGTACCGTCACTACCGCCACCAAACACCGGTAAGGAAACAACCTGATTCACATGAAAAACTGATACTACTTTGGGCAAAAGGGACGGCACGGCACGGGCCTCAGTACCACCTTTGTATCAAAAAAAAGGACAGAAACGGCTTCCGACAAGACAAAGCCTGCAACTCCGAGATTCTTTGAGTCAAACATATCACTACTAGAAACACCACTTTAAGAGTAAGGTCCTTTAGTGATGCTCTAGACAAAGGCTCAAAAGGCTCACGCACCAACACTTACAGTATCAAATAGAGATCTCACGTTGGAACAGTCTGCATGGCGGCCTCAGACACCGCCCGCAAAAAACGTTTAATATCTGGATGTATTCCCAGCACCTCTCCTTTTATCTTCCCTCTATAACAGGATAGAGCTGTCAACTGCACTCTTAAGGACGCCGCCACTAAACCTATCAAAACCATCTTGCAAGAAAGCCAAAATCTGCGGCGCCGAAGCTCTCAATGCCCCAACATTCCTGTCCACACACCATGCTTCAAATACAGCCAAATATGAACATACGCTAGTGAGGCAGACTTCCGCCATGCCTTCAACAAGGTAGAAATTACCACCGCAGAGTATCCCCTCGCTCTCAACCTTGCCCTTTCAAGAGCCATGCCGTAAGCGAGAATCGACCCACCTGAGGCATGTGCAAGGGACCCCGAGATAAGAGGTCTCTCCGAAGTGGAAGGTGCCATGGCTTCTCTACTACTAGTCTCAACAGATCCGCATACCAAGGACGTCTTGGCCAAATCTGGTGCAATCAATATTACTTGCCCTCTGTGAACTTCTATGCGCTTTAACACCCAACCTATTAACACCCAAGGTGGAAACACGTACAGGAGTTGCTCTTCTGGCCATGTCTGGATGAGAGCATCTAGGCCTTCCGACATTCTCTCTCGTCTTCTGCTGAAGAACCGATCGATTTTTGCTGACTGGAACGTCGCCATTAGATCCATCACTGGCATCCCCCAGCGCCACACCAAGCTCTCGAACACGTCCGGATAGAGAACCCATTCCCCAGGATCTACCTTTACTCGACTCAAGAAATTAGCCTCCACATTGTCCACGCCTGTACATGTGTGCTGCCGACAATGCCAGTAGATTTACCTCAGCCCAATCGAACAGCTGTTCCACCTCGGTTTCCAGTGCTACACTGCTGGTGCCCCCTTGACGGTTGACGTATGCTACTGAGGTCGCATTGTACGGCCCTGTTTCGTACAAAAATAGACCACCACCTAATTATTATTATTACCTGAAATGATCAGATCCGAAAAGTCAGTACAGGTGCAATCAGAGTCTCTGTTTATTAGATAACTGATGACCAAATACAGGCAGCGAAGTGGGGAAGAGAGTTCTATCGGGCACTAGGCACCTCAAGAATGCAACTCTCCCCCTTCGAATATAGAAAGCATATTACAATTTATACCTTTTTCTCTTCCGCATTTTTACATACAGTCCAGTCCCCAGAGCTATTCCTTTGTGTTCTCTCCCCCTCCCCTACCTTATTTCCTATTATTACCCTTTACTCCCCTTAGTTCCTGTTGCAAAATCCCCCTGGCCCCCCTCTTCCCATACTCACCATGATCCAGCTAATCTGCTTTCTTCAGAGCCGGGCCCAGCATATATGTTGGTAGCTTTGTGGTTTCCTGTGTATGCATTTCTTGACACATAGACCTTACAGGCCTATATCTGATATCCCCTTGCAGGTCCTAGTCTAGACTCTCCAGCCCAAACTGGCACCTCACAAGGCTCATGATATCTCCTTATATGGTTCTTTCCGGTGCTGGATCTCTTCTTGCTAAGGCCTGTATTCTTGGCTCACATGTTATAGCAGAATGACTGTGCTTTAACTATTTTGTGAGATTCAGGGCAGCCAGTAAGTGATTATGAATCAGGAACATTATTAATCCTTAGCACTTAAAAATTAAAAGCAAATCTATCATACTAAATCCCAAATGTATCATACTTAACCTCTACCTCTACAAGTACTGAAACCCTACAGCATTGTCGGAAAACACCCGAATGGCTTTTCCTCAGAGACAAGGTTGAAACTCTTGAAGTGCCAACGTTATCGCCTGCAATTCCAGCCTGTTGATTGACCAGCTCTTCTCCAGGTCGGTCCACTGCCCATGTGCGTACTGTCCTTCGAAGTGAGCTCCCCAGCCTAATAGACTGGCGTCCGTCATTAGGGGTAACCAACAGGGTGCTTCTAACGGCATCCCCTTCTCCAGAATCTCTGGCCGTAGCCACCATTGAAGTGCCTGACGAGTCTCTGGCGGACAGGGTAGTCTCCGAGACAGAGGATCCTCCTGGTGTGACCACCGTCTGAGTAATGCTCTCTGCAACGGTCTCATGTGGGCTCTTGCCCACAGTACCAGCTCGAGTGTCGCAGCCATGGTACTGAGCAACTGCAGATAATGCCACGCCGAAGGATTCCTTCTGTCCAGAAATTTGCAGACTAGCTTTCTCAATCCTTGTGCTCGTCACTGTGGAAAAAAAAGACTCTTCCGACACTGGTATCAAATCGAGCACCCAGGTACTCCAGGCTCTGCGATGGAGTCAAGCTGCTTTTCGACATATTAACTACCCAACCGAGGCTCTGAAGAAAGGCTACCACTCTGGCCGTAGCCAACTCGCTCTCGGTTCTGAATTTCGCTCAGATCAACCAATCGTCTAGATAAGGGTGCACCAACAGTCCGTCCTTTCGAAATGCTGCCGCTACTATCACTATCACTTTGGTGAAAGTTCTGGGCACCGTAGCTAGTCCAAACGGTAACGCCTGGCATTGAAAATGCCCCACAGGAACTGCAAATCTGAGAAACCTCTGATGTTCTAGCCGAATGGGAATGTGCAGGTAAGCTTCCAACAAATCCAGGGACAAACTCTCCTTCTCATACTGCCACAATGACCGATCTTAGGGTCTCCATATGAAAATGCAACACCCGAAGACATCGATTTACTCTCTTGAGATCTAAAATTGGCCGAAAAGCTTTCTTTGGCACGACAAGGCATATGGAGTATCGACCGGAACCGCATTGGTCTGGCGGAACAGGTACCACTGCTTTGAGGGTTAGGAGTCTCTCTAAGGTGTCTCTCACCGCCTCATATTTGAACGGAGATTGCACGTAAGAATCGATCATCAGATGCTGAAATTTCAGAACATAACCTTCTTGAATGACCTCCAGCACCCACTGATCTGATGTGATCTTGACCCAGGTAGTGTAAAACTTCCGTAACCGACCTCCCATGGGTACCTGTCCTACCTGGGTCCTCCCGACTTCATTGCGACTTTCTAAGATTCAAGGCAGAGGAGGCCGCAAATCCTCTGCCCGCCCCTCAAAAGCCTCGAAATCCCTGGTACTTAAAGGGAAAACGTCCTCTGAAATTGACCGAACCTTGGGGAACAGAAATGACAAAACTCCTGCTGATCCTTATTTGTCAGAGCCGGCTGCCCCTGTTTTTGCTTGTCCTCCGGCAGCCTTCCGCCCTTGGACTCTCCTAGACCCTTTATCAGCTTGTCTAAATCTTCTCCAAAAAGTAGCCTTCCTCTGAAAGGAAGCTTACCTAATCTTGCCTCTGAGGAGCCATCTGCCGCCCAATTGCGCAACCAAAGATACCTTCGTGCCACTATTACCGATGCCATACTCTTAGATAACCCCCGAATGAGGTCATAATGAATATCGGCGAGATAAGCTGCCCCGGACTCCAATCTGGACACGTCTGCGGCCGTCTCTTCCATCTATTCTCCCTGAATCCGCTGCAACCAGCTAAGACAAGCTCTCGCTACCCATGCCCTACAAATAGAAGCTTGTATGGATAGCGCATTAACATCAAAAACCTGTTTCCAACAAGAGTGTCCAACTTCCTGTCTTGGGCATCCTTGAGAGCAGCGCTCCCTTCTACCGGAATGGTAGTCTTTTTGGTCACCGCCAAGACCGCTGCATCTACCTTTGGCGACTTAAACAATTCCCAATCCTGGTCAACCAGTGGATAAAGACAGGCCATGATCCTGGACCCTTTAAGACCGGCCTCGGGCATGTCCCATTCTTCTTGAATCATTTCCCCAAGAACTCTGTGTACCGGAAAAGCTTTTTGAGTCTTTCAAAACACCTGCAATAAACAGATCCTCTAAGGTGGAATCTTCCGCTGGACCCGCCGCCGGCATATTAAGCATCTTAAGCGTCTCTGAAATGAGTGCCGGTAACTCCTATCTCCAGAAAACGTGAACCACCCTAGCTTGGTCCTCCTGTTTCGTGAGTTCTCCTTCCTCTAACTCTATGTCCAACTCCAAGTCTGGATCACCCTCCTCAGAGAGACGACCTTCAGAAATCACGGACTGCTCTGGTCTATCCTTCTCAGTCCTGGGCTTCTTTGATAGGGCCCCTGTAACTCCCGAGCTTAGAGGAGTCCCTGGTCGCTTCTCCCCCAGTACCCCATCTGTGGGATTGGCTGAGAGCTTTCTCTGCGTGCCTTTAAACGCCTGTTGAATCAGAGTAACAAAGTCTGGGGAAAAAAATCACCGCTAAACCTCCTGACAAAGGCGCCTGGGCAGAGGAAAGATCTGGAGTGGAGGAAGTCCCCGCCACCGGCTCCGAAGTGGCAAAGAGGGAGAAACCGGCTCCAGCAGGGCCACCGGTGCCCCTTTGTGACACTGTCCCCACTTCCAATGCTTGTTCCATGGAGGCCGCTTCTTGAATGCACCCCCTACAGACCCCTGTCTCAGACACCGCTCCCCTTCTAGTACCGCAGACCAAGTACTGTAGTCTAGAAGGCATCCCATTTGAGTGAATTCCGCTCTTACCACTCAGCCAGTCCAAGTATGCTGAGTGTGCTCCAGCCACTGCAGCAATTGACCGATGTACAGGTGGCCTTCATAGAGGGAAAACTCTCGTGGTACTTTTTGGTTTTGTTACTTAAAATTCATGTAAAGCCTTTATTTTGGAAAAGCAAGACAAAATATGTGGTAAAACACTAAAACTGAAGGATTCCCAATGCACAAGGAAACTCTGTACCCATACCGAATTAAATGACTTTCCCATGCTGCAGACACACGGCCCAGCCTGCTGTGCTCTCCATATGCAGCTTAAGCCGAGAAGTCCCATCTGTCTCTGGCAACTCCCCGCTGCTACTTGCGATCGTGGCTCCCCCTTACCTGTCGGGCTTGCTGCCCCGATGTTTTCCTGTGCTTCTCTGTTCTCTCCCCACGCTCAGCCGAAAGCCACGGCTTCAGCGTCGGGCGAGAGAAATACAGAAAGGAGAAGCTGCTCCTTTCAAGTTGCCTCGCCATCGTCGGCACACAGCATGATCAGGTAAAAACACTTCTGCTGTGCTCCTGTGCATAAGCCACCAGCTCCTCACCCATAAACGTGGGTTCCGGAACCGAAGCCTTGCCCCTTCACCCGCTGGATTCCCCGCTCCAATGCAAAATCACCGTCAACAGAAGGAGAGGAGGGGGTGGGGGCCACCTCACAGCTTGCCGTAAAGCTACAAAGTTTATTCCCCCCCCCCAAAAAAAAAACCCCTTCCAGTCTATATAAATCACTGATCCCAGTTAAACTATTCTAACTCTCCTTAATTGTTCCTCTAGTGAGCACCGAAACTCTGGGCTCACCAGCCCTCCAGCTGCTTGGAGACTAAGGTAACTGGAGCGAGGAGGCGGTTCCTGTGTTTTTATACCAGCGTAATCAAAAGGATGACGTTTCTCAGTCTCCAAGCTGCTGGAGGAGGAGCAAAACCCAGAGGTTCGGGACTAGACTGGAGGGACGATAAGGAATTAAGTGATTATATATAGTGGAACAATTTTGGAGACTGCCCAGCAATTTCACTATACATATGCACAAGGTGTTCTGCCTTGAGGACTACTGGTCGGTGTCCCCACTCTCAGGCAGGAGAAATCAGCAATCTGCTTCCTGTCCTGACATTCCCTCCCAGGAAAATGTACAGGTACCACCATGAGGAGAGGGACTGAGGTTGAAAAGGATACAAACAGATCAACTTTGCTCTCTAACCAAGCATCTCACCTCCTATATTCTGGAAACAGGAAGGGAGGAGATGGTAAGGCTGAAATGGACAGCACAGCAAGATTCCATTCCTAATTTCTGGGAACTTATTCTGTATTAGGTAAGGATCTGTGTTCTGCATGTGTGACTAGAGACGTATTCTACTAATGTGTAGTTATGTGGATCTTTGCAGCAATTTGGCTTATTCTGTTTTCCTAACAGGAGGCACACTAGGGATGAAAGTGATATGACCAGTATAGCCTTTTACTACTAGAATGACGTGTGCACAAACACCAAGCATACATTCTAGTAAAGACAAATATACATTAAAATCAAGAGATTTGAGAAGTGGTCAAAAAGCAAAAGCTACCTCAAAGATGAGTTTTTAGTCTGGATTTTAAAATGGCTAGAGAGGGAGCATGCCCACTCAGGAATTTTTTTCTAGGCAAATGGGGCAGCAAGAGAGAGAAGTGATGGGAATTAGCAATGGAGAAAGGACACATGTTAATTGCCAAATGAATGGAGTTTAATAAAATGAGCACAGAGAAAGAGAAGTGAACTGTGTGCAGAAGCAGAAGGAACACCAATGTGGTGACTAAAATGAAATTGTCCTCATTTCATTAACCCCAATCTCACGCCAAATCAGTGTCTCGCTATGGTCTCAGAATGGCTTCACCAAAATTGCCTGCAGATAAAGTGTAGTTACTCACCTGTTTCTGGGAACAGCAGGAATTGAGTCTTCACATATGGGCATCGTCAACAACAACGGAGCCCGCGCAGGAACGCTCCCCAGCGTCCTATAAGAAAGCTTTTGGGAGCATCCCACTGCGCCTGCGCTGCCTTCCCAACTCTCCCTCTTCAGTTGGGTTTGTAGCTGAGACAAAAGGAGAGGGAGAGAGAGAGAGAGGGAGAGAATTTCCATGGGGAGGTAGGTGGGTTGTGAAGACTTAATTCCTGTTGTTCCCAGAGATCACCTGTTACAGGTGAGTAAGTACTCTATCTTCAGGAACAAGCAGGAATGTAGTCTTCATATATGGGGACTCCCAAGCTTAGAGATGCCAGGGAGATGACCCCATAGTGCAGGTTAAA
Source organism: Ichthyophis bannanicus (assembly GCA_033557465.1). Lineage (NCBI taxonomy): Eukaryota > Metazoa > Chordata > Amphibia > Gymnophiona > Ichthyophiidae > Ichthyophis > Ichthyophis bannanicus. The sequence goes on from CM066043.1 coordinate 3,284,823, forward strand.
CCCAGGCTGAGGTGGGTCATGATTCCTCCCAAGGATCTCTGGTATCCAAACTCAGGACAGGGGATAGGAGTTGTTCTAAGTGTGAAATAAATGCTGGAGAACAGCCTGACCAAACGAGGCATCCCGACGAGAGTCCTTGTCTAAGCAGTAATGGGCTGCAAAAGTATGAACCAAGGACCAAGTGGCTGCTTTGCAAATGTCATCGATGGACACCGAGCAAAGGTTGGCCATAGAGGCAGCCATTGCTCTAACATTGTGAGCTGTGACATGACCTTTGAGAGAAAGTCCCTTACTCTCATGGGTAAAGGATATGCAATCTGCAATCCACCTGGAGCGTGTTCTCTTGGAGACTGGTAACCCCAGGTGGCTGGAGTCAAAGGCAACAAAAAGCTGAGAAGCCTTTTTATGCTGTCTAGTTCTCTGAAGGTAAAAGGCCAAAGCTCTCTTACAATTCAGAGTATGAAGATTTCTTTCTGCATTTGAGGTATGAGGTCTAGGGAAGAAGACAGGAAGATAAACCAACTGGTTTAAATGAAAAGGTGAAACCACCTTTGGCATAAAGTGAGGATGAGTCCTAAGGACTACCTTATCATGGTGGAACCCTGTGTAAGGAGGATCAGCCACTAAAGCACAGTTACTTACCTGTAACAGGTGATGTCTGGGAACAGCAGGAATTAGTCTTCACATATGGGTACGTCGGTACCGACGGAGCCTGCACGGGAATGCTCCCCAGCATCCAATCAGAAAGCTTTTGGGATCATCCCTCGCGCCTGCGCGCTGACTTCCCGCCTTTCCCACTGCCTCTCCTCAGGTGAGTTTCATAGCTGAGACAGAAGGAGAGAAAGAGGAAAGGAGATAGATAAAACTCCTAGGGGAGGTGGGTGGGTTGTGAAGACTAATTCCTGCTGTTCCCAGAGACCACCTGTTACAGGTAAGTAACTGTGCTATCTCCAGGAACAAGCAGGAATGAGTCTTCACATATGGGGACTCCCTAGCTGTGGGTGCCAGGGGAGATCCCATAAAATGCATATCCCTGGGACAGGACGGCATTTCCCAACCTGGATCCCCGGCATCCCCTGGGGGATGGGGGGTAGGAATTGAATAGAGAAGAGCTGTAGAGGAACAGCGAATCTAAAGACTACAGAGAAAAAGTGTCTTTAGAATGTATGTCAAGTATCATTAAAATATTTAATGAACTAGTACAATATAGAGCTTACCTACTGGATTGTAGGAAGTAGAACTGTGATGGAGTGTACTGTAGATGCAGTAGCAGAATCCTCAAGGTAACTTCACAGCAGTGAGGATGAAGTTCCAAACCTGGAATGGGCAGGTGACCCAGGTGTCAACTGGGGTAGGAGAAGAACGGCAGGTCTTCAATGGAAAGCTTTATGGGAAAAAGCTGAAAACTCTTTTAGGTACAGAGTTATTAACATTGAGGACTAAAAGAAGAAGACTGACCGGATCTGGAGAATTAGCCCAGTCCTGAAGGGAAGAGGGGGTATGGAAAAAAGCCCCTATTCCCAAGGAGAACAGAAATGTACTCAGAAATACTGAAGATGTACACTGTCTTTCCTAGCTGGTAAGAGATAGGAAGACATTGAAGTTTGATACTTCATAGACAGGGAAATCTATAACAAAAATAGAAGCTGTTGACATCACAGCAATAATTGTGTGTATAACCGCTCCCACTTACTGAGCCGTATGAGAATAGGCGAGTGGACTGTCTGGACCCCTTAAGAAGGGAAAAGCTTTATAGCAGACAGTTAGGGAGATAGCAGGTAATACTTAGCGTCCTATGGACATCTCCCAATGGGCACATGATTGATAGATAGATAGATAGATAGATAGATAGATAGATAGATAGATAGATAGATAGATAGATAGATAGGTCTCTCTATCTATCTATCTATGTGCATATATGTCTAGATAGATAGATAGATAGATAGATATAGATATATATATAGATGGGCATGACTTATGCCCACACAGACTACAGAAATATGTATATATAGGACATATACATACATGAATATAAGTCTGAGGATACATGCCTGCAACTGAGCCCCACAAAAACCTTCACATGGGGAATGTGATGGGAAAAGATTCATCTAATAATGAGGGGGTAAAAAAACACCTGAAGATATATAGAGAATCTATTTCTGCGGTGCAGGAATGTAGTTCAGTGGAATAACCAGCATGGTTGCGTGAAGAAACAGAGGATAAGAGCAGTCTGGCAAGAGCACGTCAGGAGTACTTTAGGACTCTGACATGTCCAAAGGACAAAAAAAAACGCATAGACTAAGACACCAGGATGACCCAGCCAAGGGACACAGGGGTATCATGTACACTAAAAGAGTATGCGTTGTCCAAGTGGAGCAGAAAAGCATAATGCCAAGCTGTAAGGAAAAAAGGGGTAGATTCCTGCAAGATTGGGAACTCCTTGGACATTCACGCCATGGAATGATTATAAGCTTTTTCTACTATATGGGAAAAACCTTCAGAGACAGTTCAATGCTCTGTGCAAGGGCCCATAGTAGAAAGCTTCTCTGAAGATTGCAGAGAGCATAGTGCAGGAGGATTATAAGATAATACTGACAGAAGTCAGGTGTGTTGCCACATCCCAGGGAAGGATATGGCTAGAAGAAGAGAACCTGCAGTGAATAGAATTATGCAAGATAGTTGAAAGTAGCTTGCAATGAGCATTAAAGTAATCACTGGAACTCCTGCATATACATCAACTGAACAAAACAGCAGAGGGGATTCTCCTGTATGAAAATAGAGAGAAAACAGACAAAGGGAGCGGAGAGATTCCCGTCCCTGTCTGATGAGTTGTGCAGAGCATGCATTTAAGGATAACAAAAAGTCTACACTGGAAGAAAAAGAAGTGTTTCAGTATGGTACCAACTCAAGCAGGGGAACCCTGGAAGAGAGGGGGTTGGAAAGTGACTTACCATATGGTAAGTCAGCTGAAGGAAAAGATGTCCATATGGGGACAGAAACTATCATGGGATAGTTGTAACTTCCCTTCGTGGTAGTAAGAAGGGGAGAATTCTGTAACCCATGGACAAAAGTATCCTAACAGCTTAGCATACTGAAAAAGATAGAACCAGTGTAGAGTTTGAATAATAAACGTCTGCTAACAAGAAGTTAACTGTAGATTGCAATACACAGGAACCTATGGTTGCTGGTTATGATTAGACTGGCTAGAGTCTGGAGACTTCAGACTAGGATGAGATGTCCCTTGCTTGGGTACATCTGGAGGATGGGCAGGAGAAGGGTGAAACCTTTTCTTAGGGAAAGGAGGTTTGTTAGGACATTTCCTACGTCCTGGGGAAAAAGAAGGCTTAGGATGGTTTCCAGAACCAGGGAAGTCAGTGGAGCAATGAGCAACCTGACGTAAAGCCTCTTTATTGAAAAGATTTTCTCCAGTACAAGGAGAGTTACCCAGTGTATGTTGTGCCCATCTGCTCAAGTCTGAAGCTTGCAGCCAGGCTGTACGACGTGCTCCAATGGCAATAGCAGAGGCTCTGCTAACACTCAAAAGAGTCTAGAGAAGCACGAGAAAGAAACCAAGAGATATTCCTGCTATGATTAAGAAGCAAGGAATAGTCAGTGGCCTTAGGCTCTGACAAAAAAGGGGACAAAAGAGATAATTTCTCTGTGACTTCCTGAAGTGTCAGGCTCATATAAAAAATATATGAGATAATCCTTGAAGCCAGCATAGAAGTTTGGAAGGTTTGACGTCCAAAGGCATCAAGTGCTTTAGATGCACGACCAGGCGGATAAGAAGAGTGCTTCTTCTTGCTTCTTACCTTCCTCATTGCCGATTCCACTACAAGGGAATGATGTGGAAGTTGGTTTTTCTGAAAGCCCGGAGAGGGAGGTACCTGATACAGAACATGCATGGCTGTAGAAGGCGAAGGAACCCTTAAAGGTGATTCCCAAATCCTCAGAAGGTCCTGCAAAGAATGATGTAAAGGAAGCATATTTTCCTTTTCTGCAGGATCTTGGTTAAGAGTAGAGCCAGGAATAGGAATGGCAAGAAAGGTTGCCATGTCAAGGAGAAATTTCTGAAAAGGAGGATCTCCAACAGGAACTATTCCTGGGTAGGCTGAGGTTGAAGAAGCAGCTTGAGCACCAGAAGACATACTGGACTGGTGCAGAAAAAGAATCCTGCTAGATTGAGAACGATACTGACAGTTCTGATTCGAGGCAGTTAGTACTGCATCATCGGTTCCCGGTATCGATGCCAAGCTAGGCATAGAAAGGATCGATGGCACCGATGGAACTGCAGGAATCGACATCGATACCGATAGCGGTATCGGACACGGTAATACCATCGAAGCAGGTATCAGAGGCTGCTGAAGCGGTACCGAGGTAACCCGAGAGGCTTGGTAAATATCCTCGGTACTGCATAATCGGGAACGATATGGGTCGGTTCCCAAACGCGTCGGTACCAAGTCATCTAGACTGGATAGCGATTCCAGACTGGGCATCGAGGGGAGCAGGTCTATCGATGCATGCCTAGAAGGTACCGACAACGGTGGTGGTATCGGCGATGCCGATATAGGAAAGTCAGAGTGTTATCGATCGGTACCGAAGGTACCGAGGATGTCTGATGACAATTCCTGGTGAAGAGAGGAATACTCGACACCGATGCCGATGCCGGGGTATCGGTACCGCTCGAAGCCGATACCAACCCCGAACACGGCGAAGATAGAGGAAAGTCAATCTGGGTGGTATCGATCAGTCCCGAAGGTACCGAGGATAGCAGATGACGATCCCTGGTGAAGAGTGGAACACTCGACACCGATGCCAATGCCGGGGTATCGGTACCGCTCGAAGCCGGTACCAACCCCGAGCATGGCGGAGATACAGGAAAGCCAATCTGGGTCGCATCGATCGGCCCCGAAGGTACCGAGGACACCAGATGACGATCCCTGGTGAAGAGTGCAGCACTCGACACTGGTGCCGGTGCATCGGTACCGCTCAAAGCGGATACCACCCCCTGGCACGGCTCAAGTATGTTCTGTGAGGGGTAAGCCCCAGGAACAACCTGAAACCCCGTGAATGCTTTGGAGCCCGAAGACTCCCGCCGGGGTTTTATTGCCAATGGGATCTTGAGGGCAAGGCCGGAGCCGTCATCATGATGTGCATGAGACTTACCCTTCAAGAATTGGCTAGTCTTAACAGACTGTTTGTGGGTTACCTGATCCTGGAGAGAAGAAAAAACCGGTGTCCTCACCTCAGGAGGAAAAACGGCATCGAGGGAAACTCGAAAAAGAGAAGGTCTTCTCCCAGCAGTACAGCCTGATGGTTCAGGGGAAAAAGGGTCAGGACCCAAACAGGTTAGACACCAAGCCTTGGAGTCTAAAAAGAAAACTAGGTTTCCACAATGAAGGCACTTCTTAGGAGAAGGCGGCTCCATGTTGGAGAGGCCTGGTAGGCCCAAAAGGTTAAGACAAAAAAAAACTGAGGAGAAAAAATGTTTCTAATTTTAGAAAAGAAAAGAATAAAGCACCGGCAGTACCGGTATCGGCGGGAAGAACAGCCACGACCACAAGAAAACAAATAAGAATTTTAAAGAGAAAGGTTTCTGCGGTGACAGGAGGATGTCCTGTCGGCTCCGCGGAAAAACGAAAACTGAGGAGAGGCAGTGGGAAAGGCGGGACGTCAGCGCGCAGGCACGAGGGATGATCCCAAAAGCTTTCTGATTGGATGCTGGGGAGCATTCCCGTGCAGGCTCCGTCGGTACCGACGTACCCATATGTAAAGACTCATTCCTGCTTGTTCCTGGAGATAGCTTGTAGCTCACCGATGCGTCTTGCAGAAGTGAAGGCAATTAGGAAGATTACCTTCCAGGAAAGAAGCTTTAGGGATGTAGTGGCTAAAGGCTCGAATGGTGGCTTCATGAGCTGTCCGAGGATGAGATTTAAGTCCCATGCCACGGGTAGTGGCTTAATGGGAGGCTTGGTTAAGAGTAGACCTCTCATGAATCACACTACAAGCGGATGAGAGGAGACAGGTTGCCCATCAAAGGGCTTGTGAAAAGCCACAATGGTACTAAGGTGGACTCTTACTGAATTGGTCTTGAGACCAGAGGATGAAAGATGGAGGAGATACTCTAGTAACGCCTCTATGGGAACTGAAAAAGGATTAAGTTCCTTCTTTGAACACCAGATAGAAAACCTTTTCCACTTAAAGGCATAAGCCCGCCTTGTGGAAGGCTTCCTTGAGGCCAGAAGGATATTCTTAACCTGTTGAGAGAGGTTGACATCCTGGAATTCTAAGCTCTCAACCACCATGCCATCAGGTGCAAAGACTGAGGATTCGGGTGCAACAGCATCCCGTCCTCCTGGGATAGAAGATCTGGAACACATCCCAAGTCCAGAGGCCTGGCTTGAGAGAGACGTAGAAGCAGTGGATACCACGTCTGTCGTGGCCAGTGTGGGGCTATGAGGATCATATGGCCCCTGTCTCTCTGGAGTTTGAACAGAGTTTTGGGAATGAGGGGAATGGGTGGGTAGGCATATAGGAAGTCCTGACCCCAATGGAGGTGGAAAGCATCCCTTGTCTGACTGTTCCAAGCCGGAATTCTGGAACAGAATCGGGGACATTCAGCATTTTGAGGACTTGCAAAATAGGTCTACATCTGGGGTTCCCCAGATTCAAAAGATTTGAGCAATCTGTTCTGAATGAAAGACCACACGTGTGGCAGCAGCACTCGACTAAGTTGGTCTGCCAGGAGATTCTGTGTGCCTGGGAGATA